>OX122883.1:67536767-69936767 GCA_944738645.1 Eristalinus sepulchralis
CAAGCTCAGCATGTTCGACTGGAAGGTGTGGTCTAATGGAACGTCACTTACTAGCCGGGAAAAAGAACAGACATCCAACAACTTTGCTCCATAAGCGAGATGCGACAACACCCTTGAACCTCCCACATGAGCTGTGTCTCATTGTTGACCAGAAATTGTGGTGGAACCAATATTCGACTCGAAGAACTGGGATTGGGAGCACAGCCACTTATGGTATCCTCGCTTTACACCGCAGTAGTTCGGCCGACGCGTGATATTCTTCACCATCTTGAAGCCTCATGCTAGGTTCGTCTCCATTGGCAGTTAGAGTCCCCTTTTTGATCAGCCCACAGTACTTTTGATTCATCTTTGAAAACTGCCCTCAATTGCCTTGCTTATGCCAAGCCCATCTAGACGGACAACTTAGATACCTAGACAGTTCCAAACAGGTCCTTCAAATCCTTAATCTCCCAAAGCAGGAACTTCCAACATCACCCCCAAAAAGTCCAAACGCCCCTTGAAACTCAAACACATTCCTTGCTATCTGAGCATTGAGCGCTTTATTACGACCCCTGATAGCCACAAGTTGTGACCCCTTAAGAGAGTCTCCGCATCAATGGGACCTCAAATTCCCGCATAAACTCCATAGGGGTATGCGACTCCAACCCTGGCGGCAGAGTATCCAATTGGAGAGTATCCCGAAACCACGACGGTTGGGTTGGCGGCGGCCAGTGCCACAAGAAGAGCCAAGATCAGGATCAACTGCAAGAAGAGACGGAAGTTTTCCGTTAAGAGGACGATGTTGCTTTCCAGGCCACACTTACGTATTTGAACATGTTGAATAGGATTTGAAAAACTGTTTACTTGGAGACCGTTGTATACAGCAGATCACAAGTGACTGATGCTCTGACTGCACTCGGGTTTCGGTATTTATATGACCAGCGGCAGAATCTGGAACCGGCTTGATTACGCTTCGCGGCAGCTGATTCGTGTTCGGTGACTCCGTCAGCTGTGACATTCAACCAGGGCAATTCAGTGAGGTGTGAATTGACCTCACGGCTTGCATTTCAAACCAGGCGAAACCGATCGGAACGGACGCTGAATCTGTCACCGATTCCGTATCGTATCTCAGTGCTCATTCGATGATGCCGGTTGGCAACAAGCAATGGCAATGACAATGTAAGGGACAAGGCCACAAGCCATTGTGTAGAATTTTGAAAACTGGGCGAGACTCTGGAGGCTCAAAACCGTTTTCGACGTCTTCAAAGTTCTGACGGAATCCTGAACATGTGGGAAGGCTTTGGAAAACTCAAAAAATTGGTGCAAATAATTGGATGAATCTTTAAATTCTGAGAACTTGTTGACATTCTAAAAAGGAAGCAAAAAGTTTCAGAAAATTTAACGAAGTCGTTGAAATTTTAAGGAAATTTTGGAAACTTGACAAAATACTGTAATGTTTCCAAATGTTGTCAGAATCATGAGCCTTTTCCAAATCCTAAAAACTTGACGAAGTTCCCAAAACTTTGCCAGCGTTCAGAAAAAATTGCCGAAATTGTATAGACACTTGACGAAATTGAGGAATGTCAGTTGAGTTTAAAAAATTCGGCGAAAATATTTTAATCAGTTTTTTTTTTAATTTTAGAAACTTAACGAAGGTCTGAAAACTTGACAAAATTCTGTAAAGTTTCGAAATATTATAAGGATCGTGAACTTTATGCAAAACCTAAAATGTTGAAGAAGTTCCTTAAAATTTGGCAGAGTACAGAAAAATTTGCCCAAAATTGTATAGATTTCAGAAAATTTTAAAAACTTGACGAAATTCGGGAAAGTAAGCACAGTTTCGAAAATTCAGCGAAATTGCAAAAACATTGTCCTCAGTTTTTTGAAAATATTAAAAACTTAACGAAGGTCTGAAAACTTGACGAAAAAAAATGTTCACGATTTCATAATTTCATTGAAATTGCGCAGTCTTAAAAATTATTCAATTCTTAAAAAGTAGAAATTCTGCCAATATTTCAAAATTTTGAAATTTTTGAAAAACAAAATTTTCAAAATCCTGACAAGGTTTCCAACAGCTTACGAAATTTCAGGAATATTTGATGATTGACGAAATATTTGGCTGAGACTCTGTCAAACTTAAAAAATTTAACGAAGAACTTGACGAAGTTGATGGTCAAAAAAGAAAATTAAACGAAATTGAGGAAATTCAAAATTTGACAAGTTGGCACTGGACACTATGCTCTAGACAGTCCCTGCACCGGAGAAGTTAAAATAAATAAGTTTTCTAGTGCAACAGCCAACACCGTCAACTTCTCGTGTTATGCATGATATTGTCCTTTTACTCAGTACAGGGCATCTGCAGTGGAGTTTGAGAAGGTTTTCGTTACCAACTAGCATTCGAAAGAGGTGTTGTCGCAAACAAAGGCTGCAATAGAAAATGGAACCTTCGACGTGTAAGTCAACGTTCTTACCCACTTCTCCACGGCGGACAGTAGTTGCAGGGATGTAAAATGTTTCCCTTTGACAACTGAAAGAGACTTCAGTTGGAGAGTCTATTGAACCCTCAGGCCTCTTCCGACATCTGAGAATTTAAATTCAACAAAAAAAAATAGACTTTCTTTGAAGTCAGAAAGATAACATTGGGCTCACAATGATTGAACAGCCTCAGGGACCCATACCCTTTCCATTTGTCTCCGTAACAAGAAATCGATTCATTAGCTTCTCATTCATCCCCAAAGGCTTCCCCTTTCTCAATCAGCCATAGAAGATGTTTTCAAATTTGCATCAGAATGCCCTGCACAACAGCCGTTCCCGAGCTGCCACATAATTCTCTACGCCGCCACACTAACCCACACAGTGCACACGTCCTCAGATTCCCACGCCATCTTCGACAATGAGAAATGAATACCGCCGCCGTGGCGTCCCCAATTGACTGACCACCTCGTCGTTGCCGTGCCGGGGGCCACGCTCATTGTTGTGATTTAATTCAATTTCGGTGGAATAAATAAAATTGTAATTTTGCAATTAAACCGCAATTAACAGAAAAATATGCGCCCACCATGCGAATACCGACGACCACCTGAATGGTGTTAACATAACTTACTGCCCACGCACGCGACGCGCACGCACCGGACGGCCGAGCACAGCCGCCACTGCCTGCGATTTATTGTCACTTCATGCCCATTAATGACTTAACGTCAATAAAAAGAGTGAATTAATTTAATGATAAATGCCTTGTCGAAAGAATGCGCGCATAAAAATGGGAAAGCGCGCACAAAACAATGCCGCTACGGTGCTGACGAAGCTGAATTTTGCGGGGCGGGAAGTCGCAGCGGCGGCCAAACGAAGGAGAATTGGTTAACTAGATGGATGGGAAGTGCATAATTTATAATTTACACATGTGCTGGCGAAATTTTGCATTTTAATGAAGTCCCACAAGGGGTGGCATTTTGGGCCTCTACTTTTTTGCATTCTGAACTGAAGGTGGGGGATTGGATTTGAGTCAGTCATTGGATGGCATCTGGATGGGAAATTGAAAGAGTCTTCCTTTGCGAACTCGTTCCAAACCAGGATGCAGGATTGAAGTCCATGATTTGAGAAGAGATAAGAAGAGTCATGTCAGATGTGAAGGAAATCTCTGGTTGTTCGACTGGTGCCCTAGTTTTGTGAGCTGTTGAAGTCAAGTCCAGGATGGTATCGAATCGGAGGATGAGGGAAGGGACCCTGTAGTGGCTACTATACATGGGAGGGCGCATCGAAAGGATCAGTGCAAGGCAAATTTACGATTCGCGAAGAGAGTCACTGTCAAACTGCCAACCTGTTTCCTAACCTTCTTCTTCATAATGCAGTCCGAGGTGGACTTGGGCCTCAACCAACAAGGGTCTACAGCTGCCTCCAATTCCGCAATCCTAGTTGGTCAAGGTCTCTCCACTTGTGTGAACCATCAGGTCCGTCTAGTTGTCTTCATTGCAATGTCTCACTGGTTCGGAGTCAAAGAACAAAATTGGACTTATTTGACGGGTGGAAGCGAATGTATCCGGGGAATTCAGAAAAACGCAAAAATGGGCAATGCCGGTCTGTGTTTCAACGCATGCAATTGAAATGGCGCTTGAGTGCTGTGCGGCTTATATCCTTCAATGGAGAAGAGTTTCAGAGTTGTCGCATGTTGGACAACGTCTGCCATGCAGTAGAACGCGACAAAAACCTCCGGAAAACGTGGCAAACCAGCGATAGAGGGTTGTCCGAGAAGCTTCGTCAGATAGTTGAGGCAGGAGGCATCTCAAAAGACCCTGTGGGTCTTGCTCTGCATTCAGCGTTGAGCCTTAGAAGCTTGTCTGCGTGATGGGAGCAACTTTTCCTTACTTCGGACACTAAGTTCAACCATGGAACCACTTCAAAGCATCGTTTGACACTTTTGGAGCGCAATTTGAAGGCGTTTCGTTGACGGAGCATGAACCCATTGGGACGCACCAGAGATCAAGAAACAGTCGAAACACTGGCGAAAGGTGACCACAAACGGTCAGAAAGACTCTCTTAACGGTCAGAAAGATGGCGGCTCCATGTAGGTGCGAAAGACAACAACCACCTAGAAGAGGTCACAATACTCACAGGGTTTCACTCAGATGAATTATTGGACAGATTCGAAGCCAAAGTGAAATACAAACGGTGAAGGGAGAAATCGTAGGCCTCCTGGCCGGTTACTGGGGCCTCTATAAGGGCTTCCATCATGACGGCACACCGACTCACACCTCCGCCGCAGCCACGGTCAAAGTTTGATGCTCGCGCTTGAGTACAATTTGTTGCCCCTTCGAACCTAACAGATCACTCAATAAGTCCCGAGGTGGAGATAGGTGGCGCCACTAACACAAATTGTTCAGTCAATATTAATTTTTTATTTTTTTTTATGTAAGTGGCGCCCCCTATGTGTCCCGGGACCTATTGAGTTATGTGTTATTTTGTAGGTGGCGCCCCCTATGTGTCCCCGGACCTACCGAGCGATGTGTTATTCTTCAAATTTGGGCAAACTTGGACAAGTCACTCCACCGGACAGGAATTGAGTTGAATGAGGGGGATATCACCGCCACTGCGTCAAGGTGTCAAGGAGACTGTCGCCACTTTTCCAAAATTTTCTTTTTTCCTTCAATTGTCAGCCATGTACTCATAGCTCTAAATGAAACCTTCCCCGTGTTCCATGTCGCTTCGGACAGCTGACGGAGTCACCGAACACGAATCAGCTGCCGCGAAGCGTAATCAAGCCGGTTCCAGATTCTGTCGCTGGTCATATAAATACCGAAACCCGAGTGCAGTCAGAGCATCAGTCACTTGTGATCTGCTGCATTCAACGGTCTCCAAGTAAACAGTTTGTCAAATCCTATTCAACATGTTCAAATACGTAAGTGTGGCCTGGAAAGCAGCATCTCCCTCTTAACGGAAAACTTTCGTCTCTTCTTGCAGTTGATCCTGATCTTGGCTCTTCTTGTGGCACTGGCCGCCGCCAACCCTGCCGTCCTGGTTTCGGGATACTCTCCAATTGGATACTCTGCCGCCAGGGTTGGAGTCGCCTACCCCTATGGAGTTTATGCTGGAATTTGAGGTCCCATTGATTCGGGGACTCTCTTAAGGGGTCACAACTTGTGGCTATCAGGGGTCATAATAAAGAGCATAATGTTCACATAGCAGAAGAAGGTGTTTTGATTGCGAGGTGTCATTGGGCTATGTTGTCCAATGCCATGAGGAGATAAGCTGTAAGGCTCCTCTTGCCGCACAGGCAGATACAAGGGATAAGATTGAAGACGAAATCGTCGTTTCTTTTCAAATGGCTTTCAATGGCACCTCGACTTCTCAATCCCGAGTTCATCAATCGAAGCCACTTATAGCTTCTGTCGGCCTGTCCGCCCTGTATCAGTTTAAAAATGCTAATTGGCTCGGCACCTAATGAACTCCATCAACAACTCTGTTTTCGGGGGGCAACCTCTGTTCCAAATTCAGACTAAAAGGTCACCTCGCTCAAGGAGACCCCGAACAAAACTTTCACTTAAACGCTCTGTCTCCCTATTCCAGTCAAAGATTCGCCCCCTCTCCCCCCCCCACGCAATAATTTTAATCAGATGCAGAACAAAACAAACCTCGTCCCCCCCCTCCCAGCCCACCGCTCCACCGACACCATCAAGTCTGTGGAACCATTAAAATTCATATTTCCCTGGTCACCTTAATTTACTTCCTGTTAATATAAAAGTTTCCCGCTCGGCATTCGCCAACGCCATCATTACCGCTATAATCTCTTACAATTAATCATCAGTTTCGCCGGCGCTGTGCCTTGGGTATTCTTTCTTCCATCGGCGATGTGCCTTCCTGTGCTTATCGTGAGGGGACCCCCCACGGATGAGGATGTTTAATTTAAAAACGACGAAAATAAAAACGAAATGAAAGAGTCCTGGCAACCTTTCCGCGCCCCCGGAGCCGGGCATTATTCAGCGGTTTCCACGGGAGCAGCAGATTTTCAGGACACTGCCACCCAGATTGGAATGCGTGTCTGCCCTCTGGTGTGGTTCAGGTCGTGACACAGGCGAAGAGAAGTGGGTGAGTGAGTGAGAGGGGGTAAGAAATGAGGGGATAGGCAGGCGTAATAAATCGATGATTAATGTGTTGGCGACCGTCGCTGCCGCATTTGATCGACTTTGCTGGGCACACGGGGATTAATGATGTTGGCGACGATGATGATGTTCGCCCGCAAAACCCTCATGGCGGCTGTCAGGGCTTTCATAAATCTCTGAAAAGGAATTATTCCCCAGTTAGGCCATTCAGTCATTCGATGACGACGCCGCTGCCGCGCCAAACAATGGCCAAGTGGCGTGGCGATGTTGATGAGCTCGAGCTCGTCCACTCCCAGTGCCGGAAATTAAATCTTTTTGACTCTTGCGGGCTTGCTTGCGCCAACTTAATTGAATTCTTGATTCGAAACAACTCCCCCCTCCCCCTCCCCCTCCCCACACCGGCAGGCACACACTCAACAGATGGCTGTGTGTCGCCGACTAATGGAGCCTATCTGCCGTAATGAGGCATTAAAGTCCTTAATGGCCGCGGTGAACCTCACCGATAAAGATCCCTCCGGCCCAGCGGAGTAGTCGTTGCCGTAAACAATTATACATCAGCTATTTGATTTGCCATTACCTGGTTGCCGGTGCAAGTAAGAGGTTAGCCCAAGTATCCCATTAGACGCCGCGGCGAGTGCAACGCAGTCCGACGAGCTATTCTTCTCCTTTTTGGTAAATGACTCACATCTCCGGAGGGACGCAGCGTGCATACAAAGCAGCAGCAGCAACAACGACGACGACGCACAGCGGCTTACCTGCAAGGTGCCCACCGGTATGTGTGTATCCCGGACAAACAAATGAGGGTGATACCAAACTGAACTGCGGCCATTTGACACGCATATTTACACATCTGACATTGATTGACTGGCGGCGACGGTGGTGTTGGTGGTGGGGAGGACGTCAGACAGTGGTGTCTGTTCGTGATATCGATACAAAGCGAAGGAGCGGGTGCATTTGCTGCGAGCGTGTTAAATCGAGAAAGAAATGCGTGTCCATTAGGACAGCTGGAACAAACAGCGTGAGTGTACACGAAAAGTGTTTGAACGAGGACGTGGGGGAGGGGGCGGGGGCGAACTGTGTTGTGGGGGAGGGGAGGAGAAGTGAAAAGAGATTCAATTGAAGTGATTACCGCGACGAAGGAACAATGGACGGGGAGTACAATGTCTCTGGTGGAGCGAGCCGCACAACGATGCGAAAGGTTCGAAAGGTGAATGGAAATCGTGAAGGGAGTTGTTGGCGATTTGAATAGACGCAGAGAATGGCGAAAGGCTGAGAGAAAAGTTTCGCTACAGATGGTATCTTGCAGTTGAATGCTGAGTTGTGGAATCTCCAAGAGGGGCGAGAAGGAGAGGACAGTTCACCCATGATGCCTTGAAAGGGAGATAGTCACTTGCAATTCCACACCTAGGAAGATACATTGACGTTGTGTGGAAAAAGAAAAAAAAAGAAGATGGCTGACAGAAAGGGGGTTCAAAGGTACTCGCAAGGGGGGTCCTTCATTGGGTGAAGTGGATTAAGGCGCTACCGCAAAAGGTGATCTAAGGAACAGCGCAAGATCCAAATCAAAAACCAAAATAAAGGGGTGCAACGCACCCCCGTTTGGGGTCAGTCCACAGAAGATATTAACTAGTATTCGATTCGCAAAGTTGAAATGAAACAGGAAAGAATATGTCGCACTTTAAACTAAACTACAGATGGGGTCCGGAGTCCCTCCTTAGGGGGGTCAGCTACAGTAACACTGACAAAACTTGTTGAACGATCAAATTAGTTGAAAATTTATCATCGAAATTAATCAGAACGGATCCCTGGAGTTCATTGAATTTCAAACTTTATGTAAGTGGGGACAGAAGACACTCCTTGGGGGGGTCTGGTTGTAGAAGAATTACAAAACCTGTTGAGCAAAGAAACCATAGCACAGTCGAAAGCATAGTCAAAAATTAATTCATTAAATTTAAAAAAAAAATGAAGACACTAAGACCCATCTCGAACCTGGATGACAGAGGGGCGGGGGGAGGTTTGAAGTCACTCCTTGAAAGAGTCAGACCCAATAAGAATAACAAATCTGTTTCAACTGTTAAATCATAATGCGACAAGTTGACAAGAATGAGTGCAAATGCGAATTTTACTCACGCGTTGATGGTTACGTTTGTCCTTTTTTTTAAAACATATTCGCGGTTTGATATTTATATGCTTGTTCTGGTATAAGTCAGCATTTTCATAATCAGGGAGAGAGAGAGAGAGAGAGAAGAAAAGAGGGAGAGGGAGAGAGATGGAAAGCGTTAAAAAGAGAGAGAGAGATCTAGAGGGAGAGAGATAGTGGGAGATAGAGAGAAAAAGGGAGGCAGAGAGAAAGAGAGAGAGGGAGAGAGATGGAAAGCGTTAAAGAGAGAGAGAGGAAGAGGGAGATGTAAAGTGTCAAAGAGAGAGAGAGAAAGGGAGATAGAGAGAATAAGGGAGGGAGAAAGAGAGAGAAAGAAAACGATGGAGAGAGAGATGCATGTAAGAGATATGACACCCGAAAGATCGCGATACTGAAAACGAGAAAGGGTCTTGAAGGCTTCTGATGTGAAGCTTTCAACGTAAAAATGTTTTCGACTTAGCTTTGTTGTTCTCTCCTCATCTGGAATTCTTCCTTTTGCCACAAGAAGAAGCCGATCCGAATTAAGTGTTGGCGAAGTGTCTGGCAATCAGTCTGCATCCGATTTTGAATTCCTTATGTCGAAGGGCCATTGGGACAAAGCAACAGAGGACGGCCCAGACCAAGGTGGCGCACACAATTGAAGAAGGATCTCTACCAACTTGGAGTGCACAACTGGCGGTCGCTGGCGAAAGACCATGCTGGCTGGAGAGGCATGTTGGTTGAGGCCCAGGTCCACCCCGGACTGTAACGCCACAAGAAGAAAAGGAAGAAGAAGATGTAGAAGGGTTCAAAATCGCCAGCACGTTCAAGAATTGGCACACCAAATCACTCCTTGAAGGCGCTACAAAGTTCTCCTTTAAGTAACACAAGTGAAGAGCTGGTACACACTTCTCAAGTTTTGGCAAAATTGTCAGTCATGACAGTCAGGGCCTGTGGTCGCCGTGGCGTAGTGGTAAGTGCGTCGACCGCCGCGCAGAAAGACTGGGTTCGATTCCCGGACGGGGCACCTCGCATTTTTTTACGGCACCACCTCTTTCGAGTTCCTGACAACACTCAAAGAGTATCAATTGTCTATGAAAAGCTTCTCAAATCTGGCCGTCGGAGTCGGCAAAAAAACTGTAGGTCCCTTCTACTCGTGAGAGAACAGTAGCACGTACAACGCGAGTAGTTGTCGTAAAAGCTAGGCCCTTGTCCCGTGTGGGCTGTAGTGCCACTCAGTTATTATTATTATTGACAGTCAGGGACTCAGGGAGAGACAGGACAAGGGACAGATGACACAAGAGAGATTGATCTGCTTCGGAAAATGTGGGAGAAAAACCTTCACGATCTTTAGGCAAAATGCAGACCAACGTCACTCCAGAAGGAAGTCAAAATATGTCTCTCTGGAGGACTGACTCAATCTCTAAAGGTTCCAATCTCGATGGGACTGAACAGGATGCACCAAAAAATTGCTTATTATCAATAAAGACGTTCCTAAATGTGGATCTTGGAAATGGTCAAAAATTTGTAGATCCTCTCCACTTGTGGTAGAGCAATGAAACGCACAACATGAGTAGTTGTTGAAGAAGCTAGACCCTGGTCCCTTTTGGGCACCAAATTTATTTTTTTCTTGTTCTCCTCTTCCTATTGTCCTTCTTCTTTATCACATTTGTCTTCTCTGCTTGGAGCAGTAGAGCGTATGGGAACCACTGCTCGAAACCGAAAAGTCTTCAAATCTGAGCCATTGGTCTCAGAAGTCTTCTCTGCTTCCTCTCCTCCTTCTTCTGCTTTTTCCTCATGTTCACCTTCTTCTTCGACGAGTGGTCGATGCACAGTGCCCTCAATACTACTTCCAACTTCCTCGAGGTTTCCCACTGAAATGTGACTGAGATGCTTGTCGATTTGTGCCCACCTCCTATGGGAACAATCTCTTCTTTGCATTGTCGCAACCACTCGGGATCAAAGATTACTCTGACAGGGGTGCATATGTCAACCCAGAGGGGCGTTTTTTGGGAAAAAGACTGGCGGGCTGGAAAACTTGAGGGCAGTGTGAAAACGTCAATTGATGCCCTGCCTATCGAGGCTCTCCAGATGATGTGAAGCCATCCTCACCCCATCCTTACGTCAATGGAATCTATGATGAACCGAAAGGCCATTTGGTGCGATGGTGGCAAGCAAACTTTCATCTTCAGGGAACTTCACTGTCACTGACTTCATCAAAGGCTATATTCTGGTGCCACGCCATGAACTTAGTTTCATCCTGACCATCGGGTATGCCCGTCCCTTGTGGTGATATCGTAGTGGGTGTGCTTTGACACAGAAAATCGAGAGGGTGGAGCCGACGTTAGTACTGACTGTGCTGATCGTGCTGACTAGCCTGAAGATGATGGTTCCCCCTACTGAATCAACCCAGAAGGAAGAGGAACACCTCTCCGACTCAGTGTGGAGCTAAATTGCAACTCAGTGTTAGAAAGATCTCGCTCCTTGGCACGATGTAGTGGGTGTCCTCCAGAGTGGGTGTTCTCCTGAGTGGGTGTCCTCCAAAGTGGGTATCCTCAAAGATTAGGCTTCTCTTATCTGCGAGTATTGGAGCCTGTAAAAGCAAGAGTGACCAGGGAAGCATTAACATGGCTCACAGACAGATCACAGCACCGGTGGGCTAAGTTGAAAAAAGTTCAAACGAAAAAGTGGAAGCCGCTGCCTATCATCAGACAAATTTGACGCCACCACCTCCTAAAGGCTCTCCTTGACCACCACAGTCACCTTCATCTGAACTCACATCACTTTCTGAGTGTTCCCACCGAGTGCCCACGCCGCGCCCATCACAGTCCCCTACAGACCCAGATCGGAACTTCGATCTCTCCATGACCTCAATTCCATATTCAATTCCCATTTCCCTTCCCAGACAATGTCTCGGCACAGTGATTGTGACATTCATCGGAGAGCACAAGCAGCACTCCCCGCATCCAGACACAGCCACGACCAACTGTTGCTCCGTTCAATAATCAACTTCCACCAGGCTACCGGTCTCAGGTTACAAATCAAATTAAACCGTTACTGCCAAGTCAACTTCCACTTCTCCCTCATCGTGCCCCCGTAAATCAGCATTCTTTGGTTACACAATTAAAACCAATCAACCCCAGATATTGTCGCTGTGAACTCCTAAACACCACAAAGGACGCAATAATCCACATCGGAGTCCCCTCCCTCCCCCCCCCCTCCCAAGCCTCTTGCAAATCCATCATCCACAGCAAACAGTGGAACCTCTCGACGGATTGGTCTCCGCTCACATGACTAACGGTACACTGCCGCGCCGCTACCGCAATGCAAACACTTGTGAAATATTGATTTTTTTTTCTTCCCTCGCATTTCGAATCCCTCTCCAGTGCGATCGGATTACAGAAACTATTAAGTTTCCAGTCAACAACAGAGTTCAGTTGCAGAAACAATTGCCGGTGTATGGCTGCCAGTAAGGCACCCGGTGGATGCAGGAGGGGGGTGAGGAGGCACAAACCGCACCAACATAATCTACATCCATGCCGGCGACCTTATTGATTGCAATATCCTGTTTCAGGTTGCAAAAACGTACCGAAGTGGCTGAGGGAACCAGCACCACCATCGCCCCCAATCCCTCCATCAGCAGCAGCAGCAGCAGTAGCACCGGCTCCTGTAGTGCACTCGTCGTCATCGTCGCCATCGTCGTCGTCACCTCGTTTCGTGTAGGGAACACACACACACACACACAGCGCACCCACTCGGATTACAATAATCTTTTGTTGACACGGAAGGGTGGCGGGTGAAGGGGGGGAGGTGTCAACTCCACCCAACAGCTCAACTCAATTGCTTCCAAATCGCGAGGCACAATACATCACAAGCTCAACAAGGAGCTACTTAACCTATCCCCTTGCAAAAATGAAAAAAAGAAACAACAACAACAAGTTTCCTCCTCCCTTCCCCCCCCCGCCCGCACCCTCTTAGGAGCCAGCAGAGGAGTGGATTCGAAGTAATTTTCGAAATTTGATATATTCTGTGTTCAGACAAAGTGTAGCGATAACAGAATACTCCCGTCGTCACGTCCTCGTCGTCCTCGTTGTCCTCGTCGTCCTCGTTGTCCTCGTCGATGAGGATGACATTTTTGTTTGCTGGCGCACTGTTGACAGAGGACGTAGTCAAGTCGAGCGGTGGGAGAAGAATTGAAAAAAAAAAAAAAAACGCTCCCATCGTGCCGTCATATCATGACAAGGTCTCATCATTTTCGTGTAGAATTCCTGACGAGCCAGCGATTCCTTCGCCGCACACACTGGGGGGTGGGTGCCTCGTCACACAATCGCAAATAGGAGCTTCACTTGACTTGAGTGTGTTTACACTTAAAAAGAAAACATTCGCTCCCTCCTTCACTGTCATTGTGTCGTGGTGACGTTTTTCTTTTTGCCATCACTTAACGCAATCATTTGACAGTCGCAACATAAATCTGAACGACGATCATCTTGTGTTGATAAATGAAGGGAATAGAGGGAGAGAGAGAGAGAGGGAGAGAGAGAGAGAGAGAGAGAGAAAGAGAGAGAGAGAGATGGAGAGTAGGGGCTTGGGACAAGCGAAATCAGTATCAAATGTCAACACGAAGTTTTTTCACTTAATGAGAAGCTTTTTCATTTATTTTCGAAAATCCATTTCTGTCATTCTACACTTCACAAAAGCGCTTGGGTGATGGGGGGAGAGGAAGGGGAGTGAGTGAATGGTCCACCCACACGCACAAATTTAGATTCTTTCTGTGCACAGGATGTAGCCGAGTGTTTTGTGTCAAAAGCAGGTATTTAGCGTTGAGTGCTGTCGACGGAAACTTAATCTGTTGACATGAGGGAGAGGGAATGATGGTCAATCGAGGGGGGTGGCGGGGCGTAGTGTCGATGGGGCTGTTAATTGGAAATCAATGCGCGAGCTAGGGACACGCTGAATGCTCACAACGACTTACATGTGACTCTGTCACCTCCCACTGGGCATTCTGAGTCCCTTGCGATGGTCTCGTGCTCATGAAACAGATTTGAAATTTGGAGACCTAGCGGAATGAATTCCAAAGACGTTCGATATCCGAGCGTTTTTCAGACACAAAGGTGGAGTTGACAAACGGTTGAATTTTGTCAAGCGAGTGATTGAATCCATCGCCGCTATTAACTGGCCAGATATGGGGCCTAAGGAGCGCTCTCTTAATTCGCAGACGAAGAAACTTTTTCGACTTAAACATCGACGCCTTACGTTGACATAGGCACATCTCTTCTGCCGCTTCCTAGCTATCAATCTACATATACGCTCGCCTGGTTGTCAATGAGGAGAAATGGATGAATGAAGGCACATTGCCTGCAGCGGTTTCCTTGTCTAAGCTCTTTTGTCCTGTATAGACATGGTCCCAACTAAAAATCGTCCATCATGGTCTAGATCTGCAAGTGTCTGCCTTCTAGTGTGCGTTTACTCTATTTGGGCGATCCTCTCTTGCGCATCAACTCAATCTCGTCGATCCTCTGTTGGCCTTCAACTCAATCTCGTCGATCCTCTGTTGGCCTTCAACTCAATCTGGGCGATCCTCTGTTGGCCGTCAACTCAATCTAGGCGATCCTCTGTCGGCCTTCAACTCAATCTGGGCGATCCTCTGTGGCGCGTCAACTCAATCTGGGCGATCCTCTGTTGGCCTTCAACTCAATCTAGGCGATCCTCTGTTGGCCTTCTACTCAATCTTGGCGATCCTCTGTTGGCCTTCAGCTCAATTTTGGCGATCCTCTGTAGGCCTTCAACTCAATCTGGGCGATCCTCTGTTGGCCTTCAACTCAATCTAGGCGATCTTCTGTTGCGCGTCAACTCAATCTTGGCGATCCTCTTTTGGCCTTTAACTCAATCTAGGCGATCCTCTGTTGGCCGTCAACTCAATCTGGGCCGTCCTTGTTGGCCTTCAACTCAATCTTGGCGATCCTCTGTTGGCCTTCAACTTAATCTAGGCGATCCTCTGTTGGCCTTCAACTTAATCTAGGCGATCCTCTGTTGGCCTTCAACTCAAACTCGGCGATCCTCTGTGGCGCGTCAACTCAATCTGGGCGATCCTCTGTTTGGCTGTCCCAACGACCCGGATTCAAAGATTCTATGGGGCGAAATGGTGATGTCCAATTGATGAACATGCCCTGTGTTCTTGGAAGCTTGCCCTGCGAGCGTCATCTCAGATGAGGATGTCCTCTGTTAGATCTCAGTTTCAAAAACTTTTTCATACCGAACTGTGTTGTCCTATGTGGCCAGTCCGGCTTAAGCGTTGTATTCTTGGAAGCTTGCCTAGGCGTATGCCTTGTATGGTTCAAACTAGGACGACCTCAGTTACGTTCTCCCAATGACTCAGTTCACAGAGCTCTTCAAGAAAAAACTTCGTTGTCCTGGTGCGTTACATGGCTTAGTCATCGTCTGCCGGGTATCTTTGGACGCGTTACTAGACACATCTCCTGCGCCTATGACGAGGACTTCCGAACGAAACAGTGTTGTCCTATGTGGCTATGTCTACCATAAGCGTAGACAAGATGCACGCTGTTCGTGGACGACCTGACGAGGACGTCCTCTGATGCAATTTCCCAATGGCTCAGATTCGAATGCTCTTCTAGACGACACTGTGTTGTGCTCTGGCTGTAAGTGGCTTGGCATGGTTTAGCCATCGTCTGCCGAGTACGCTTACTAGGCGCATGTCTTGCGAGTGCCAATCATCTCCCAATAGCCCAGATTCTAAGACTCTTCCAGACCGAACCGTGCCACTCTACATGACCTAACGCCTTTAAGTGCTGTTTTCGTTGATTTTTGACTAGGAACATGTCACTGTAAACGGCCTAAATAGTTCCTCGTTGAATTTTCTCCTCCAGACCACTTCAATACAAACACAACCAAAAATCGAACGCAAGGCTTGTCTTTGGAGAAGACGAGGTGCTTCCTCATTTGCTTTAAATAGCTTCCATGTCCTAGACAAGGACAGGCTGCTGATAAACGGCTTAGATGGGGCTCATCCAAAATCTGACGACTCCAAGGGGGACAAACGTGCCAATTAGGTCCATGCCCATGCCCCGGGAGCGCATCAACTATTCCCCAAGACCCCACTGAATGCCTCTGTATCGAGAGAGGTCTCAAGCCTTGGTCTTCTGTAGCTCCATCAGTCAAGCTGTCTTCTTGAGCTCAAGGAAGTTACAACGTGACAGAAAAATTCGCATTTTCAGCGGGACGGGGGTCCAGGATCATCGTCAAACACATCAGCCACAAGATGGCAGAGAGGCTCTCGCACAAGACTATTCCTCGGTTGTTGATGCAATCAAAGGGCTCGTCGTTAATTATGCAGCCGACGCGAAAACTGTTCCCATCTAAGAAACTAGTCGCAAGTCATCAGGGACAGAGGACGGATGGATCTCAGTTAGATTTCAGTCCTGCCCTGGTGTTCAAATCAAAGCTTCTTCTTCTTCCTCTTCTTCTTCTTCTTCTTGTGGCACTACAGTCCGGGGTGGACCTGGGCCCCAACCAACATACCTCTCCAGCCAGCACGGTTTTTCGCCAGCTGCCGCCAGTTGATCACTCCAAGTTTGTTGAGGTCCTTCTCCACTTGTGCGCGCCACCTTAGCCTAGGCCGTCCTCTGTTGCGTTGTCCTAAATGGCACTTTTCGGGCCGGTGCAGTGGTGTCCATACGCTGTACATGGCCTCGCCATCTTAAGTGTTGTATGAGGGACGAGTGCGTTGTTAGGACGAGGATAGTGTTGGCAGCTCGCCATGCTCAGTGCGATCAACGACGTTGCCACGTGTGCATAGGCCCATGGCCCCCGTTCAAATCAAAGCTGCTCTCCGAACACTGGCGAGGAGTGGTATCCGCAGTCTTCTGTCTCCGGGAAGCCGATGACGACGCTGAACATTAGACAATTGAATTTTTTTTTTTGAAAGAAAGCAGTTTGCTTGGTGGCTGATGCGCCCTTCTTTACCACAAAACCCCACTGAAGTCAAATTAGACTCACGGGGATGCCACACGTATGGAGGATCCTCCTGCCTATCATCTCAAACCAGTCAAAGGCTGTGATGAAATCGGCGCGTTGATTGAAGCTTCTTGGCCCCCAGATAGGTTTTTCTTCGTCCAGAGAGGGCTGTCCATGAGCCGCGAACTCCGACAGAATTAATTTTGGGGAAGATCTAGATCTGCTTGCATGACGGTTCAGATTTGCCAAATTTAGCCAAAGGCCAAGGTTTAGTTTGATCCAGACCATCTTGGGGATCCGACAGATTGCGCATGCAGCACATTTACTGTCCACGTTGTGAATCCTGTTTTGCCAAAGATGAGGTTTAGTTGAGGTATGTGGAGTGATCAGCGAGGCTTGGCCATTCCCAAGGAACATCGGCACTATCCCAGGAATCACAGTAGGTGATTGTTTTGAGGACTCTTCTTCTTCTTCTTGTGGCGCTACAGTCCGGGGTGGACCTGGGCCTTACCGTCTTATTCAAAGGCGGGCGCCTGTTTGGGTGACTATGACTAAGGATTTGACGGTTGAAACGAGTGATGGAATCTCTTCTTCCAGACTCCATCGGGTCAGTCTGAAATTTGCATCAACACATCAAGTGGAGGTCACCATTCACCCCCCTCCACCCCAAATACCGTCGTTCGTCTACGACCACTCTGTGAACCACTTGCAGATGGCAAGCGATTGTAAGTCAAACTTTTTCTTATTCTTTGCATGGGTCTACAGTCCAGGGTGGACTTGGGCCTCAACCAACATGCCTCTCCAGCTCTCGGCAGGTGCCTTCAGTTATCCACTCAAAATTGTTTGAGGTCCTTCTTCACTTGTGTGCGCCATCCCAACCTAGGCCATCCTCTGTTGCGTTGTCGACTCGGATCGGTGGTTTCCATGCGCTCTATCTATCCAAAGACGCTTGATCAGGCGCATGCCACCATACAGCCCACTTCGTTCATCCCTGAATCTTCGTCTTCAGTTGCCATCAATGCAAAGAGGACCAAAACATCAAGTCAAACTTCTAGTCAGCCCCAAGGAGAAAAAGAAAGTTCTTCTCGAAGATGAGGTTGGCTTAGGTGTGGCCAATTCGATTGCCAATCAAATTGGGACTGTCCACATTGAGGAGCCGTCCACACATGATGTGGCTGTTCGACTATGGCCACATGGATGAGAAGGCATGTGTCTAGAGAAGGCAGATAGGGAAGCAAGCGAAGATTTTGCTGAACTCCGATGACGGCAAGCCGTGGACGCGGGTTGTGATATTTAAGCGAACACCAAAAGGTGTCCGTAGAGGAGAACTGATCTCGCAACTGAATTCCATGAGACAACGTTCGGCTGAAGACCCCGCGCCTATCTCAGCCTCGAATTCCTAAGAACGACATGCCGTGGTCTGGTCGATCTACTCCCGCCATGGCCTGTCGATCCTGAATCGCCGTCCACCATCGCAGCATTAATCAAAAATCCAGTCTGCAGTGACAATTCTAGCTCAAGGACCTCCGAACCCTCGCACCTCTGCCAGTCAACTTCAAACTGCCGTCACCACAAGTGGCGTAGTTTCATCCGTCCATCCGGCCACACATACACGCCGCCACGCAGTCAAATCAAATAAATTCGAAAACTCAATTCCGAGTCAAACAAATTCGTTGATTGTGCAGCATTCTTCCGTCGGCTCTCTCTAAGGACTTGAAGGACTCACCTAGCCAGCCATCCAGTCAGTCCATCCGTCAGTCAGTCAGTCAGTCGATCGTTATCCAATTCCATCGTAACTATTCATTCTGTCAGCTGCCGCCCACCCCCGCCCCGTCAACGCAATATTAACGTCCGCCCATCAAAGCACCCGCATCGGCAATTACAATCTCAGTTACCAGAGAGCTGTCATTCAATTTGCGTCAATTGAATTCATTTTCACGGACTCCTGGCCAACCAATAATCCGCACCCACCCTGCCTGCTGTCATTCATTGATGACCGGCAGACATTCCACTTTCACTGGATGACCCCACCGGCCCCCCCACATGCGAACTTTCGGTTTTCAATTTGGCATCCTCGCAAACAAAGCCGCCTCCTGACAATAACACATCGCAACATGGATTCATTAAAAACGTCAACCGCACCGGAATGAATACCAGAAAATTACACATCTAACAAGGGGTCGCCGGTCACTCCCCCACCCGCCTGCGCACGCCCCGAGCATTTCTAAGCCACCGGCGGAATTCCGTCTGGTTCTGCCGTCTGGTGGCAGCGCAGGCGGCGGCAGGACAATTGCATTTTCTTCTCCGATCTGTGTTCGTGCTGCTGTCTGTGTGTAGGGTGGGATGTGGAAGAAAAAAAAATTAAACTCCAATTCCTGGGTACTTCCAAAACAAGGGCTGCTGCGGACAGCAGTGAAAATTGCTCACAGACAAGCCGAAAAAAAACGAAAGCGCAAACCTTTCAAAGCAAGGGTGGAGACCCCCAACCCCCCCTCCCCCAGCTGAATGGAAAATAAAATGCAATAAAAGTTTCTAATTGACTGTCTTCCGAAGCACATGGGGGGGGGGAGGATAGGCGAAGCGCACACAAGGTTAACCATGAAACATAGCTTCCGACCGAAATCTCGGCCCTTCCTCTCATCTCAGGAAGCCACAGCTTGACTGTTTCGCTTTTTTTTCTGCAAGGATCACAAGCAGATATGTTTCCCGCACAGATTTGCCCCACCCCGGCCGGTGTACGTCACGGCTGGTGGGCGTTAACAGCCCACCCCCACAGCAGTCCAATTCTGCAATAATTGTCTAGAGTTGTGTGTGTCTGCGTGGTTTTCTTCTTTTTTGCGATGTTTTTGCGTTGACCTCATGCGGTGACTTGTCGGGTGGTGGGGTGGCAGCGTTGGTCAACCTCAATTTTGATTTTTTAGGATTCTTCCTTATTTCTCCGGTCTGATGCCTTCGATCAATGAAGAGTTCGGATTGTCTGACCAGTGGGGGTGGTGGAAAGGAAGTCTTATCTGTGATGAGGGTGCAGGGACGAGTGGTGGGTGGAACTTTAAGATTACCGTTCTTAAGTGGTGCTCCACTTAGGCTTTGTGATCCGTCACCTCTTTAGAGAGGGGGTTGATAACCGTGTTGCGATGCGTGTAATGAAATTCTTTTCTCGGACGGCGATTATTTCCAGGTAATTGAGCTTTGTTGGGAAAGAAGTTATGATGGGCTTCTTAAGAATGTCCTTTGATTTTGGGGATGATGAGAGATTGGACTAGACGACGAGGTAATCGGTTCCTAAAAATAAACACATTCAAGGAACTCAAGATGAATTGACGTTGTCAGGGGCATTAAGACTTTTGAAATGTTAACTGATATTAAGGACCCCCTACCCCTCCTCCTACTGGCCAACCCCCCTTGAGTCGGGGTATAGTACGAGTCCGGCTACAAGTCATAAGCGAGGATACCAACGGGATTTATGAAAGGGGGGCATAGACGGAGTCAACGAGGTTCTACGGGGTCTGGTGTTTCATTGTCACATCTTTCAGGAGTGACCCTCCCTAAAATAGACTCTAGGCCACTCCGGATTACCAGGAAAAAAATGTAATTCCATGGCGCCCTTGTAATATTCTGCCTAAGATCTGCTAGTGGTTCAGTTTTTATAGAATTTCTGACTCTTCTCCATCATGTGACCCCCCTAAGGAGTGATGCAGGACCCTTTGATTTCCAAAGTCGCAAGTAATCCGTGATTTCATCAGTCCTTTACGAATTTTCAAGTGAGTTTAGTAGTTAAAGCCACTTATCCACTCCAAGAGTGCCCCCAACGAGGAGAGACTGTGTACCCCTGTACATCAAATGACACTTTCCTTCGACTTCAAACATTAAACAAGGGGTCCACAGGTTCAAATCGAACTGAATTCGCTCGATTTTTCGTTCAAAAGAAACATCCTTTATTCACTCATTCACTCAAACGACCCTGCCTCGCCTTAGACTTATGACCCCCTTCAGACATGGCACGGGTTTCTCCACATCAGGGAGTTATGCTTCAGTCTGCATTTTATTTTAATCCTCTTCGTTCAAGACGGTTCTTCATTTGGGCGACTTTTTGAACGTCTCAAATAGTGACCCCCCTAGGGAGTAAATTGCACCCCTACCGTCGTTCTCTGGCTATACAAAATTAAATCGATAGCTTTCAGAGAGCTGTAAGTGATTTCTTTCAGAGTGCTGTAAGTGACCCTTGAACTCCATCAGCCTTTTGATATGAAACCCCTCTTTAGGAGGGACCCCTTTATGTCGAAAATGCTCTAGAAATCTTTTTCTTCCTAGATTGTCTATGCCACAACATACCATAGACATGTTTGTCCTAATCCTTCTCACTTAAAAAAAGTGAACCCCCTTCCCCCTTATTTAGGAGTGCCTTCGGACCCCACGTGCCTAACATTACCCTTTAGGGCCGTAAACACAATATAGCACTGTTTTTCTACAGATTGAGTCCCCACATGACTGAAGGTTAGAATGGGGGTTAGACCCCCTCAAACTTTTCACACTCAAGTAAGGTCTTCTGAGCGAAGAGAGCGATGTAACTCTTGGGCAACCTGCCAAAAATCAGAAACATGGAATGCTTAAGTATTTTCTTTGCTTTCATTCATCTGCGTAGTTGACCCCCTTCTTGAAATGGTTTTGGGGTTTTCTTGGTCCACAATTGAAACACAAGTGAACTTTTAGCTTCAACCCCATTCTTATGAATGACTACATTCCTCCACCAATTGTGTAATTTTTCTAGAATGTGACCCCCTCAAGGGGGGACTATGTTCTCTTCGAGGACGTCACAAGACACTATATTTTGCAGATTTAAGGTCCTAACTTCCGTCCCCAGGAGTGTCCTTTCTTGATTAAAGCGAACGCCTTTCGTTTAATTTATACATTTAAGAAAATTTGACCCTCCTTGCCTTGTAACCCCCCACCAATGAGGGTTCAAAAGCGAAAGTTTTATTTAAATTTAAATTACTGAAGTGATGCAACTGTTTAGTGCATCTGAGACTCTTTTTCAGTTTTGACCCCATTCGGGAGTACCGATGGACCCTTCTGCTTATTCAATGCTTCATTTATACTTTTCTTGTAAAGTTTGTTTTCTATATAACGCAGTGTTTCTCTCGTTAATTCGATATCGGCAGTCTTGGTTAGGGTGACCCCCCACAGGGGTGACCTTGGACCCATTTAAATTCAAAGAAAATGCAGTTTGCGTACATACATAATCTGAAATCCAGTTCATGGGAAAGCACGAATGCTTCAGTCACGCAGTCATGCTGACCACCCCCCTTCCCCCAGGGGGAACCTTGGACCCTCTTTTCTTCAAATTGATAAGGTCTGTCATGATTCCTTTATTTTAGCTCCTTTTCCACACGAGTCTCAAAACAATTTTTGCGTTTCTTTGAAACCGGCCCCCAAGGGGTGACAATGTCCCCCTCTTTGGCAAACACTTCAAGGTTTTGGACCTTAAGTCAGAACACCGTTAGTGTTTCTGAAGATACAGTATCCCTCTAACAAGAATGAAACTTCTGACCGGCCATGTTAAGAGCCGCTTGTCTCCGGCGTCGTGGCTAACTCGCAGGAATTTTCTGCAATTTTTCACGTTTCCCAACCCGTTCATCAGACATTCCCAACTGACAGCCACCCATCACCTGGCACGTATGTGCCCGCACCGCAGCCACCTCAATTGAAGCGATCTTTTGCCTAGCTAGCGGCTAATGAGTTCGCCATAAATTACCCACCAACCATACCTTGGCATGCATCCGCCATCAAGGGTTTTAATTAAAAACTCGTTTTCCATCTGCGCACAGAATCAGTCAGCCGCCCAGCCAGCCACCCAGTCAGCCACCGAACCAGCAGCCAGCCGCCCAGCCCGCCGCGATGTTATTCAATTAAAATCAGTGAAATTTAATTTTCATCAGTGTGGCACCGAACCGAGCCAGTCGGGAGGAGACAGCGTGCGATCCCGGTCCCTGCCGCCCGCCCTCCGTAATGACATTTCAAATCAGCATTAACCATCATTTTTCCTTTAGCGCCATCAAACAAGGAGCTGGGACGCGGCAAAGTGCCATGTCATGCCGCACGATACGATTGCGGAGAGCCCAGAGTCCTTCTTCGATTTTTCAGCGGCAAGTTCTTCACGCCGGCCCTGGCCAGACCCATCGCTGATGATTGTTCCGTGCGGGTCCGTCCGTCTTGGCACAACACATCGGTGCCGTTACCCATGGCAGTAATTAAGATAATCAAAGGTAAACACGATGTTGGTGGGGCGGCCGGGGTGGGTTGAGAATAGGACTCCGGCTCCGATTCGGCTTCACCTGTCAACTTCGCAACACCATGGCCAGGGTTGGTGACGGTAACGGCTCGGCGGCGGCTTCGTCTTGCTGCCTGGGCGGCGCATGTATCCTGCGGCGGTGGGCGGCGATGGAAGGTGGCCGCGACTGTTTGACATTCCGTGCGCCTACTATGCAAATAAAAACGTAACGATGGCGATGGGGGCGGTTTTTGGGGGGTTGAGAGAAACGTGATAATTTTCTTACCCATTATTATCCCATTTCATGCTCTTATCGCACTCACCTGGTAATTATGATAACCTCCCCGTCCTATGCCTGTGTTGTGTGCCACTTCAGGGCAGCCGCGCACCGCCTCGGTACCCCCCACCCCCTCTCCACCCGCCAGCGAATTCGAATCATCGTCGCCATCGTTGTCGTTGCTGTTGACGTTGTCGAGGGGCCCAGAATGCCGACGATACTGGCAAGGGGGCGCCGCGGCAGGACGTTTGAAAAATGATGATGATGTTGATGTGGATGTTGCCGCTCTCGCTGTCGACTGAGAGTGCGAGCTCCGTTGATGGTTATGACGAAGCCTGCCATTAAAACGTGCGTGCCGTTTCCTTTTGGCGTGTTTTCTTCGTTCGCTGCCCTGCCTCCGTCACTCTCCTGGGCTTCCTTACGTCTATGCCGTTTCCAATTTTTTGTGTTGCTCGTTCTTAATATTTACTCAGCATTAAAAACTCGGTGTGCATTGCAATCCCCCAGGGGGAGGGAGGAGGGGGCGGACAAACGAGGGAAGAATGAAAAAAAATGAGAAAATTCCCAACACAAACAGTGGAAATGAATTAAAAAGCAAAGACGGAGAGAGAGAGAAGCGGAGAGGCAGAAAGGAGCTGGCAACACGCAAAAAACGGTGCTGCGCAGTTTTTTTTCTCCTTTTCGGTGATGGTGTGGGAGGGGGGTCTGGTTTGCACTTGGAGGGCTTTTATTTTGCTTAGCAGCTCTGTGGGGAGCCATTGGATGGGAAAGGATCAAGGTGTCGGTCGGTGTGTCGCAGTTGCTGCCATTGACAAGAGGGTGGGGAGGGGGATGGTGTCTAATTGAATTCAGGACGTTCGTTAATTTGTTTCGAATTAAAAAGCAATATCCGTTGGACAGGACATGAGCAGTCGAGGGGACGGCCTACGCATTGTCAGGCTAATGGTGGCAGTGACCCGATGAGTGGATGGAGTATGTTGGGACTCATGTGACGGAGAGTGTAGAGGGTGACAGGACACGGGTGTTGTTGGGGAGATGTGGGTGAAATTGAACAAAGGACACAAATGATGTGCATTATATTCGGAGCCTACTACCCTAACGATGCATACCACGAGAATACGCGCCGAAGTGGATTCATTCCACCGGAAGCATTCTTATATCTTGACCAGAATGGACTGATCCAAAATGCGGAGGGATGCCCACTTCTTTACCACGTGGTAAGGAGGACGGTGGACAAAAGAATGCTCTACGAGCGTAATGTAGCAAACGAAAATCCGGGTGATCTCCGGTTCAGCACATCAATTTCTATTCGCGATAGAACTGATAGTGATAGAGATCGAGGTTTTTATTGGTGGTTACAACCCCATCAAGCCCCAGCTGTCGTCAGCTCATGATGCTAAAGTTGTTGGTCTCCTACGGCCAATTTACACTTAGATTAAGATTAGATTAAGTTAGATTAAGTTAGAATAAGCTAGTTTGTTATAAAAAAAAACTTAAAAAAAAAAAAAAAAAAAAATGAAAAAAAAAAAAAAAAAAAAAAAAAAAAAATTAAGGTTAAGTTAATGTTAGATTAGTTGTAGTTAGATTAGTTGTAGTTTAAGATATACTTAGTTTTTTTTTAATTAATTAATTAAATAACTAAGTTTTTATTTTTAACAATTTTCTTAGTTTTAGTAACTTTTATAAGTAGTACATTGTTTAATAATAAAATAAAAAAATACGCTGAAAGGCACGAAAATAAGTCTTAGAGAGCCCGCATAGGGCCAGTAAGGTTTTTATAATCACATCGAAATTTATAGCTAGTTTAAGTATTTTTATATCTAGATATAAGAAATCAGAAAAAAGGAACAATAAAAAAATACATTTAAAAACTAAAAAAACTAAACAAATGATGTGCAGGAAGGCCCGTTCATTCCAATACACTGTTTGGCAATTTTCATCAGTGAGGAGGAGGAGGAGCTGAACTTCTGTCGTTCCTATGTGCTTCACCTTCTACTTCAACTCACTTCTAACACAGTCACTCCAGTCCAAGTGTCAGTCCAGTCCAAGTATCAGTCCAGTCCAAGTGTCAGTCTAATCCAAGTGTCAGTCGAGGCCAAGTGTCAGTCGAGGCCAAGTGTCACTCCAGTCCAAGTGTCAGTCCAGTCCAAGTCTCAGTCCAGTCCAAGTATCTGTCCAGTCCAAGTGTCAGTCTAATCCAAGTGTCAGTCGAGGCCAAGTGTCAGTCGAGGCCAAGTCTCAGTCCAGTCCAAGTATCAGTCCAGTCCAAGTGTCAGCCCAGTCCAAGTATCAGTCCAGTCCAAGTGTCAGTCCAGTCCAAGTGTCAGTCCAGTCCAAGTGTCAGTCCAGTCCAAGTGTCAGTCCAGTCCAAGTCTCAGTCCAGTCCAAGTGTCAGTCCAGTCCAAGTGTCAGTCGAGGCCAAGTGTCAGTCGAGGCCAAGTGTCAGTCCAGTCCAATAAATGAGCTCAAAGTTGCTCCGAAAGGGGCAATTCCTGGAACAGTGGCGTCATGTCCAATGTGGTCCTTCTGAGTGAGTCCTCTGTTGGTACTTCAAGGAAGTTACTCTTAAACAGGTTCAATCCAAAGTTGCGTCAATCCTCAGACGAGTAAGACAAGGCGGGATGCCCACAAGACAGTGCTTCAATTATGTCAGTGGCATTCGACAGTCAAATACGACAACAGTCGCATTTAGACTTTTCGACGCCCACAGGAGAGAGGAACCAGCGGAACATACATCCACCATCGACTCAGTTCATCGAGGAATATGCGCAAGAATTGGATCTGACTTCCTGCAGAAAGAGATTGCATGCGACAACTGACGGAACTTCGACTGTCGTCTCACGAATAAAAGCACAAGACGCACGCCCCTTTAAAGTTGCTCTCTATGCAAACGTGGATTTTGCGCAATTCCAGAGGGGCAATCCATCAGAATGCACACACGTACTAAATGCTTCCTTGACCCCACCAAGTAAAGGAACATCCGAGAGGACCATGCGCGTTGATCTGGTCACTGATCAATCTCAAGCTCTCCCTCTGGCTCAGTGGATAAGTGGATAACTTCAACACCTTACACTGCGCCACAGGAGAACTCCTCTACGCAAGGCTTGGGACCACTTATAACGACTTTTGTAGCAGCTGTCAGAGATGAGGAAGAAATCACATCTGTTCCTCATCTTCACTGCGAATGGCAAGAGGGAAAAAATTAACGTCTGGGAGAATACTTCTACGAGGGCGCGCCTCACCTTCTTTCCTTCTCTAAACGTCTGTAAGGTAGGCCTCCGGAAAATGTCGTTCGGCACAAACTTCTCCCCGTGAGAGAGGTCTTAAAGCTTAGAATCAAAGTCGAGGTACTTAAGGCCACCAGTAATACCTCTGAGGCAGCAGCCGTCTCTGGAGTAATTCAGTCCATTTGGCAGTGGCGGAAGTGTAGGCTGATAAGTGGTCATGGTGGTTTGTCGTCAAATTTGCCCGATAATTAGGCCAACTAGAGTCCTTTCACCATTTTGGCCTTCTCCAGGAAGTCGATATAGACCGAAAATTGTGGCCATCATCGTTGCAGCTCATAGGGTAGTCTTCGCCACCTTCGAAGCACGGTTGACGAGTGCATCAAAAGTCTAGTAAGTCCACTGATCCTTGATCTCTGGCAGGTATCATTGGCTCCATGCTTCGTCAACGAAACTCCTTTAGCCTGCTCTGACGCGGCACCCTCGCACAGATTGCTTTCAGATGCCTGATATGACCCAGCCACAGTCTGAGCTATCTCGTGCACTTTCACTCGGTGGTGGGCCTCTTTTCTTGTGGACCGGAAAGGGACGACGCTTAGATTCCACTCAACAGACATGCTCTCTCCGAATGAGCTGGTGCATGCGCCCAACCAGATCATCTCCAGCTGCTTTGTTCGACTTCAGTCTCGATATTGCTATCTTGACCTTGTCTACGCCGAGGGGACGGAAATCTTGCCGCTTACAAGTCTGCACATCTTTTCAAATCCTCAGCATCGATGGCGACTTTACTACTAGTTGTCCCTTTTTGTCCCGGCAGACTTCGGTTCGAAGTTTCAAACTTCATTCCTGCCATAGTACCTCCCATCTCTTCGTTCGCGCGCTTCTCATGCTTCCCTTCTTTTCTGGTCGTAGATCTCACGAACAGCTCTCGTTGTACGATGCAGCGTTGCCTTGTAAGCCTCCTGTTTAGCTGCATGTGACTGTCTGCAATCGTCGTCAAACCATGGGTTCCTTCTGGGTGGTGGCGTGAGACCCAGCACATCCAGCGGCAGCTTCCTTGATGGCTTTTTGACAACGTTTCCATTCTTCTTCTATTGTCAATGCAGGCAGCGTCGAACTTTGGAAGACTTTTAGGGAGACTCGGTCGACAAAGATCACAACATGTTGCGGTTGTAGCTTTCCGAGCTCCCTCGATATCCGGGTTCATGCCTTGGCTACAACAAGGTGATGATCCGAGTCGATGTTGGCGCCTCGGAATGCTCGGACATCGAGAATGTTGGAGGAATGTCTGACGTCGATCGCAACGTGATCAATCTGGTTGACGCCAGGTTCCTTTACGGATGTCTAGATGTGGGAACTGCGTACTGCTCACAGAGAGGTTTCGCCCCGCGGCGAAGTCCAACAGCCTGCGTCCGTTTCCGGAGGTCGTGTCGTGCAGGCTGTGTGTTCCGATGACGCCAGCAAAGATGTCCTCTTTTCCCAGCTGCGCGTTGAAATCTCCTAAAACGATCTTGGTGTCATAGTTGGGGCATCGATCGTATGTTTTTTCTAGGAGATCATGGAACTCCTCCTTGCTGTTGTCATCCTTATCCTCTGTCGGGGCTTGAGCGCAAATCAGGCTGATGTTCCCGAAATATACCCAAATGCGGATTGTCATGAGGGGTTCGCTTACGGGATCGTAACTTAAGACTTTTTGCCGCATCCGAATCAGCACTGCCTTCTCTCCCTGTAGCAGTCGCATTTCTTCATCTCCCTTTCCAGATGACTCATTTTTTTCCTGTCACTCCTTGTAGGGGACGCAATCTCGAAATGATGGGTATGTGAGTCGATCCACACGCCAACGATCCCAGTTGTGATCTCTGGAGTGAAATTTGCATCTCTTACGAGGACCAAAGGCTGATGGAAACCTTCCTCAAACTTGCTGTTCGAAGTCGGCAATGAACTATAGGTACCCTTCACTCGTGAGACAACAATACAAAGCATTGCATGAGTAGGTACTGAAGAAGCTAGGCCCTGGTCCCTTGTGACTTGTAGTGACATGCGCATGCTGTGAGAGTTCAAAAGTAGTTTGGAGAAGAACTGCTTGTCCCTCGACGCAATATTTCACTTGGTATGTTCCATGACTCTTAACGCCTTGAGAGTCGTGCATCTGAATCTGGGTAAATGGAAGCCGTGGCTGTCATTAAAAAACCCTAACGGCCTTCCTTGTTGAAGGGTATAACTTTCTCGGTAGTCAAAGGACTGCCCCTTTTGTAAGACATTGCTTGCTTGCTTTGACCAAGTTCTTCTATCCCCTTGCGGTACCTAGGAGACTCTTCTCTTCCTAAGCGCCATCGTGCGCGATTTTCCGCAATGAGCTTAAACTTTCTTCCTTCTCTTCCTCAGCGTTCGGGACCCTCCTCTCTTGTTCTCCGTCATTCACCTCTCGGGCGACCTGCTCTTCTGCTGTCCGAAGTTTGACACCAATCTAATGTCAAAATGAGCCCATCACATGGCAGTCCTACTGTAAACCGCTGTCTCTGCCCCTGTACTCCAAATGGCATCAAGAATCGGTCCCAGCATTGCACCCAGTAGAACTCCATGAGTAGCTCCTTTTAAACTCCCATCGTTGTTACAGGAAAAAAGTGCAGGCACTAAACCACAACCTTGTGGGACTCCATCAAAATAAAATAAAAATGCCAACAGATCCAAAACATCACACCTTCTCCAGAAAAAAACTCCTCACCGTCATCGCCAACCCACTGTCCATCAATGAAGAACTTCGAAAACTCATAAATCATTTTCAATCCGGGAAGCCAGCACACTTAACCCAATCAGGTCAAAGCCAAACCCATGCACCGCTGTTCCCCGCCTCAGCGTCATTATTCAAGAATCGAGCACAACTTTCTTTCACTTCACAGGAAAAATTTGTCTAGTTCACACACCGATTGCAATCTCATCGGCAAGGGCACCCATCCCCATCCACCGCACCACCACCCATCGCTTCCTAAATGCAAAGTGATCCTCATCCTCGTCTAAGTTTGAACTCTACGCAATCCCTGCGCACACAAGTACACTACCGTAGACCGCATTAATTAAACGTCCCCGGGTAGCTTCGAACACACACCCCCCCCCCCCCCCCTCCCCATTACCAATATCTTCAATTTCAAAGTTTTCCAATGAGAACTCAAGACACCGTGTGAGAGGGACGGGCAAAACTACTTCAAACATTTTGCACGTTCCCTAGAAGTTTAAATCATTCGGAAGGAACCGCAGACGCAGGCGGCGACGGTGGCGGCTTGTGGGACGCGCATCACTATCACTGCCACCGGACGGGGGGGGGGGGACAAGACACCAGAAGCAATGAGTTGAATTATTGAATCTGGTTTCGATCGCACTCCGTCCCGACTCGCTCTATCTCCTCCGTCGACTTTGAGTCCTTTTCCGTTTTTTTTTCTGTTTCATCTGCACGCCACGAGTGCACTTCGAAACCACAACTTTATACTTAACTTATATCTTAAACGGATAATGATAGTTTTTCCCTCGTTCAACCCCCCCACCCCACCCCCGTCACCGTTCAACGATTCACTCACCGACAAAGATTGTAGTCGGGTTCTTCCGGGGTTTTTCTTCATAGTTTCTCCAACTGCCTGGTGTTGCTCCGCTGAGGGCGGTTCGGTTCGGGTGGACTGAGGAGAGTGCACACGGGGCTCTCCCTGTGCAGAGTGCACACAAAGCAATTTTGCTTTTCCTTCTTCGCCAGCGATTTATGCAAATGCAATCGAAAAGTTTATCCGCACTCTCTGACCATCGGGGGGGTGGAGGGAGGGAAATGGAATAGTGGAAAATAATTAAAATATCCTTGCACTGTGTTTATGCGTTTTTTTTGCTGCTGCTGCTGCGCCTGTGCCCTGCAGGATATCTCTAGTCTCGTATAATTAAATTTAAGTTTGCATTTCTCTCTAAACTGAGGAATCATTATCACGCGCCGGCGATGCATGCAAGGCGCTGCTTCGAGATGGATCCTTGCGGATGGATGGACGCCGGGCACATTTCTGTTGTGTCTGTACATCGATTTCTTTTCCACTTTTCTTTGATTCTTTGTTGTGGATTTGTTGGGCGGGGTGTGGGGAGCTCCCCCGAAGGGACGTGAAAGGATATCGAAGAATCGAGGGAATTCTTTGAGCTGGTTGAAAGAAGCAAAGTTATCTGGATGGGCGACCACAAAAGAATCGTAAGACAATAGAGGCGAGGACGAGAGGATGGCGTCCGTGTTTTTTCCCCTGGAATTCAATTATAGACAAGTCAGCAGGCGATGTCTGAAGGTGATGGGAAAGGTGGACGACAACTAATGCGCGTAGGGAGTGGTGTTGACCAACAATTTCACAAGAGACCGCGATTCTTGATGGATAATGGAGAAGATTCCGGCAAGCCAAAGGCGTTGAAGGAGAAGATTCACTTTCCATTCAAACTTCAAATTCTTGCCATGATTACCAGGAGCTACAGCTCCTGTGGGACATGATTTGAAATTTTCTAGAAATTTTGGAAAAGTTTCAAGGTCTACCGTGCAAAGTGTCACGGGAAAGTGACCATTCTGGTCGGTACCTCCATAGGAACCGACGAAGAAAAATAGCAGGTCCTACAATTCACCGCTGTGGGACCCCGCACAAGCCCGGAAATATTCACAAACTTTGCACTTATGACAAGCCTTTTGGAGCTCGACCTCAAAACAAATTTAGCGGACACGCCGCCTTCCCCTGTGCAAAACCTCCTGCATCTCGACCTCAAGAAGGAACTCATGGGACACGCTGCACTCTGACCAAGGGACGGTCAGGACACCTCCTTCTGGCTCTCAATCTTAGGAAGAGACTCAGGGGACGCGCCGTCATCCAACCTTGGGATGGTTGGCACCCCGCCTTCTGATCCTCGAGCTCAAGAAGAAACTCAGGGAACGCGCCGTCATCCATCCAAGGGACGGTCGGCGCGCCACCTTCTAATCCTCGATCTCAAGAAGAAGATCAGAGGACGCGCCACCATCCATCCAAGGGATGGTCGGCACCCCGCCTTCTGATCCTCGAGCTCAAGAAGAAACTCAGGGAACGCGCCGTCATCCATCCAAGGGACGGTCGGCGCGCCTCCTTCTGATCCTCGATCTCAAGAAGAAACTCTGTGGACGCGCCACCATCCATCCAAGGGACGATCGCTGCGCCATCTTCTAATCCTCGATCTCAAGAAGAAACTCAGGGGATGTGCCGTCATCCAACCTTGGAATGGGTGGTGTGCCTCCTTCCGATCCTCGATCTCAAGAAGAAGCTCAGGGGACGCGCCACCATCCATCCAAGGGACTGTCGGTGCGCCACCTTCTGTATCTCGATCTTAGGAAGGGACTCAGAGGACGCGCCTCCATTCTCTCTCTTCTTTAGGAAATCATGTCGTCATTTGATTGCATGTGACTATCGAAAATCTCACAGGTCCCAAGACGTAACCTTGTGGTACTCCATTATCTCTCTTTCTCAGAAGCGTCACGACCCCAGAAGTTGCTCATACAGCTTCCATGCCCTCCTATCATCAATGCACCCACCTGCCTCCTAAAGCCCCTCCGCCAACATAACACCCTGTTCAACATTTTCAAGCCTGAACCCGATCTGTTGCTCTAATTTTGCCCCCTACACAAGGTACCATCCACTTCCATGCCACCTCGACTGCCACCTCTCATCGGAAAGTACTTCCTTCTGCCCTACATCCTTGGTGACACAAATATCTCTCCACAGACCCCACCCCCTCCCCCCACTCACTCACTTTCACCGCTCTGCCCCTAAGTGACACTGACACGACGCCAAAGTATGACATCAATCCAAAGCTGCCCCCGTTCCCTAAACTCCATTTTTGGCTCGATAATGGAATCACAAAGCAGGACCAACAAACGGAAGGCACCACCACACACAACGAAAAAAAACCGAGAAGCCACCTCCTCCTCGTCCAAAATTGTTATTTCTGCGGTATTCGCCGTCTCCGCCCGTTCCCGCCCCCTGAGAGTGACTCGTCCCTCTCTCAGGATACTTGAAATTTTCAATTGGTTTCGAGTCCCGTTTGAGGAGTGCAAAGTTATTGGTCCTCTCCCATTGTTCTGGTTGCTTTAGCCATTCCACACTCTGAAGGACTATTGCCAAAACACTATACCACTTCGGGGGGGTCTGTTGGCTCTGTTGTGCAGTTTTTTGTGGCTTTTGTTTGAGCGCTTGCTGTTGTTGTCGGCGGCGGTGGCGGCGTCGGTGGCGTCGGTGATGGTGTTGGTGATGGCGATGCCTTTGCGCACATCATTGTCGGTGGCGGCTTCAGGAGATTTTGAATTCTTTCAAATGGCTGAGTGCCGGTTTTCGAGTTGAGATACTTTTGGAGTGGCACCCACTTCAAGGGGAAATTTATTTGCGATTCGTTCGAGTGGTAGTCTCTTTTGAAGGAACCAGCAACCGCAACAAAGTGACGGCGGCGGCAGTGGATAGACGTGGGGTTGAAGACGCTTTTTTCACGAATGTAGCGATCGCATGATGGATGAACTGATTTTTGACGTTTTCTTATTTTTTCGTTTCGTTTCAGCGGATTGACTGATGACCTACTGGGACATAAACGGTAAGTACTTCGACTGGAGGTCAATGAGATGTTTGTTGTCAGCAAAATTTGAGTCATCTAGGGATGTGTTTGAAGAGAAGTCTCGGGGAACGTGGGTGGTTCTCTTGAAAATGGCAAATCCCTCCCCACTTGGATACAGTTCGTAGCCGCGGCTGAAATTCACGGCAAACAGTTTTCCTAGAAACCAAATCCTAAAATGGATTAGGAACGGATCGATGGCCTTGTGTACTTGGTTATGTTTTAAGAACCGAAACCCCACCCTGTCGGCTATAGATAGTTCGACAGTCAGAGCTGCATCTCAACTGAAGACAACAAAGCCCTCAGTCGCAACTGGAGCAACAACTCCCCCTGGCGGGACTCGATATACAAATCTGAGCCTCCATTGTTCCAAACCACTCCAAAGCCCACTTCTTTCGCTCTTAATATGACTGAGCAACGTGGCCGCAGGACCGGCCGTATTCACTCTGATTGGTGGGCAAGTCAATAGACAAGCTGTCCTTCAGGAATCTCCCCACTGTCTCTATGGATCTGTGTGGCGGTCGCTAAAAGCCTTAAGGACCCAAATCTGGTCTGTGTGCCCGAGACCCCCTTAAACTCTGTCAACTACAGAGGTAAAGCCCTCCCATTCTGTGCAAACTCCCGAAACCCTACGTCAGCAGCCTGCTTGGTCAATATCCTCGTAGGGTCAGGCATATGAACTATTGACTAAATGTTCACGTACCGGCAGACCTTGTGGCCCAGGAGTTTCAAGTCCCAGCCCACAATCTATTCACCGTCTTCAAGGCTGCGTCTGATGGTGTTTATAGAAACCATCCACACAGCGCATGGTTTGGTGTCGGGATCCTTGCCGAAGCCCTCTGCTTGCCTGACAGTTGTTGAAGATTTTACCGAGACCTTTGATTTAGACAAACTGACGCCCCGCCATGCGAATTCTTGGCATCCTTCTCGAAAATGTGGTCGAGGCACGATCAGAAGCACGATCCTCAACAAATCTGTGACACTCGTCGCATATGCCGATGACAGTGACGTCGTTGGAGGGCAAAACGGCCTGTTGGTAGGGCGTTTGGAAGCATAAAGAAAAGAAGGTGAGGTCCACAAAATCCGATGTTTTGGGTCAACGGCCGTGTCACAAGACACCTATTAGCTCAAGGGAGTGAACAACTTTGTCTACCTGGGCTTTGAAGTGCACGCAAGCAGGGGCACGCTTGCCAATAGCTGTGTTCTTGGGCTTGGAGCCCAAGAATCTCTCGAAGAATCAAAATGCCCCTATATGGGGCCTTGATTGTCCCGGCTTAGCATGGAGACGATATAAAGCGGGCAAGGAGATCCTTGGTCGCTTCGAAAGGAGAGTCCTTGGAATTATCTTCGCTCTAGCATGTACCGACGGTGTTTGGAGGAGGAGATTGAACGACGAACGAGTTCAAATCCACGTCTTGTAGAGTAAATGGACCCCGTTCCGGAAAGTCTTTGATTCCAGCCCATTGAAACAACGCAACAGAGGATGGTCTAGGTTGTGATGGCACTTAGAGCGAGCAACTGCAAGCGACTGGCGAAAGAGGACCTCATTCACTTCAACCGGCTTAGCTGGGGGATACAGCCAACACAAGACGAAGGCTAGATGGAGAGGCAAAGAAAATGACACAAAAAGGCGGTTTGTCGGTGATTCTGGGGTTTTTGATTCTTGTCCTCATCCATTCAGATCCGTCAGCCGTCAATGAGGTTGCCATTCGCTAAGAGACTCAATTCTCTGGCTCTGGCTACTCTCAGACGCCCCAGCCAGCCCAGGGATCATCCAGATGGTGTGACTGGATCAACATCCCAAGTGCCAACGGAACCACTGAAAAAACGTCCATTTGGACCGATGTCTGAGAGTCTGATCAGAAGCACGAGCCCTAGAAAATTTGCTTCAGGCTCACAAAGCCATAGGCCCCCTTGTAGGAGTGCCGAAGTTTGAACCCAAATCGGGGGAAGGCTAAAGACAGCGTAGCACGCTGACCAACTGGAACCATCTCGTTCACCCTACAGTCTCAGATGGAATGGGCTGTGTGTTGGATCAGCTGGCTTCGTGTGGACAAGGGAATGTGACAAATGGAGAGCAGGCGTGTTAGAAAGGCCTCGTGCCAAGGACCAGTGTGGAGTGATTTTTACTTTGATCCAGTTGGCATTTTGTAACTTGGCGTCTCAACTTAAGCTTGGGACTCCTGGGGCAGTGGACTCCTGGGACAGTGGACTCCTGGGACAGTGGACACCTGGGACAGTGGACTCCTGGGACAGTGGACTCCTGGGATAGTGGACTAGTGGGACAGTGGACTCCTTTAACAGAAAACTCCTGGGACAGTGGACTCCTGGGGCAGTGGACTCCTGGGACAGTGGACTCCTGGGACAGTGGACACCTGGGACAGTGGACTCCTGGGACAGTGGACTCCTGGGACAGTGGACTCCTGGGACAGTGGACTCCTGGGACAGTGGACTCCTGGGATAGTGGACTAGTGGGACAGTGGACTCCTTTAACAGAAAACTCCTGGGACAGTGGACTCCTGGGACAGTGGACTCCGTGGTAAGCTGGTGATTACTTCAGTTCAAGAGAAGGAGTCAGCAAAAATTCGAAATTGCTGAATGTCTTGGACGTATCGGAAGCAAGAGGCATTCGTAAGGAATGGCTGCACAAATACCAAGATCTGGCAACACCCTGACTGACTCGAACTGAAACTAATTTCAGACTGCTATAGGTTCCAAACCGTTCAAAACGTGTTGAAATTCAATGGAATTCGATGGGAACTCAAACGTCATATTTTACTGGGAAACCTCAAGTAGCTATCGTAGAGCCCTCCAGGACCTCGATGTGATAAATTCATTTGTGTCTTGAATCACAGCTCCTGACCGTGATACTAGAAGCTTTACAAAACGCCATAGATGGCTATAAAAAAATTGCAACATCGGCAGACGTGGTCCGGAAAGTAAAGGCACGAATTGTGAGCCATCGGCGTTGAAATGGAACAAAAATGGCTCGTGAGGTCAGTATATCCTTGAAACGGATGCGAACTGAATTCTAAAGAATGACCTTCGGCTCCAGCTATTGAAGTTCCAAACAGCAAACGATCTTACACCGCAACAGACAAGAAGTTTGAGTCAGAAAAGGGATGAGGTTGCTGCACTTGCCCGAAACTGGTGCGTTGCCGAATCTTATTTGGTCTTTTTTTCGATGAGCACCCATTTGTTTCCATCTAGACGGCAACTTCATAATATCCCCCTCGTAGAAGCCCCCCTCCTTATTTGCGAAGAACTCGGACAGCCACTTTTCACAAGACTCTTTTGAGATCAACTTCGCCATGGACACGAGCAGGTGTTAATCACTTGGCGCTATGTCCAGGATATATGGTGGATGCGATTTAACCTCCCATCCGAGCTTCCGTTGCTTCTGATAAGTCATCAACGAAGTGTGTGGTTTGGCTATACCCCCTTCCTATTGGTCAATTCTGGACGCTTCTGGTCGATCGCCCCCTTCAAACGGTCCCGTGGTTCGCAGTAGATGGCAGAATTAAGCGTCTGCCCATATGGGAGCAGCTCATAGTGAATGATTCCCTTCCAATCTCACCAAACACCTTCCTGGCCGTCAATCCCGGCATGGCCACTGTTTGGGGCGGCCTTCAACCACGACCGTTTTCGCTTGATAATGTCGCATGTGATCCATTTTTTGTCGCCAGTTACCATTCGCTTCAAAAATGGATCGAGTTCGTTCCGTTGATTCAGTCCAGTAGGTTTTTTTTTGCGTCAAATCATGCGGCATCAAACCCCAATCAAGCTTTCTTTTGTATTTAGCCTTCTGCAGATGGCTTAAAATAGTTAAGTGACTAAAGATGTCACGAGATGCCACATACCGGTCTAACACGATGATTTCCATGATTCGATCGGTATTCGTCGTCACAGGTCTTCCACCGGTTGGCTTATTCATGGTGTCGTTTTCACCGGCTCTGAAACGTCGAAACCATTCCTCCGCGGTTCGAAGTGATAGAATACCATCCCCCAAAACACCATTAATCTCACGGAACGTTTCTCTAGCGGATTTGCCTTTAACGAAGAAAAACTTTGAAATAGCGCGAATTTCGTCGTTAGTGAACTCCAAGTTTACACGTCTATAACTGTTGAACGCAATATCCAAACTTATCATGCATAGCGTCGCTTTGTAGGCTATGTCAAGACCTTTCAAATGATGTACAGTATTGCCAGATACGAGCTCTGTAGTGCTTTGAAGGTTATTTCATGCAAATGTTGACTGCCCTCAAATGGTCCATTCGCTTAGTGCAATTTCGGCATCCTCTCTCCAACATTTCGGCCGGCATCTCACGAATAAATGCTTCAATGTTGCCTTCCAATGCGTCAATTAAAGCGGGCTTGTCTGTATTGACATGAGCTTTAACGTAGCCCCACAAAAAATAGTCTAAAGGAATTAAATCGCACGATCTAGGCGGCCAATGACCGGTCCCGAATGTAAAATAAAATGTTAACCGAACTCGCCTCTCAAAAAATCCATTGTTGAGCGTGCTGTGTGGCATATGGCACCGTCTTATTGAAGCCACATATCATGCAAGTCAAGCTCTTCTCTTGGATATCATCTCACGGTAGCGCTCACCATTCATAGTTACGTTACGATTCGCAACATTTTTGAAGAAGTATGGTCCAATGATGCCACCAGCCCATAAAACGCACCAAACTGTGACTTCTTCTGGATGCATTGGTAGCTCTTACAATGCTTCTGGCTGATATTCACTCCAAAATCGACAATTCTGCTTATCTACGTGCCCATTGAGCCAAAAATGAGCTTCGTCGCTGAACTGAATTTTTCGGTAAAAAAGTGAATCTTCGGCCAACTTTCCAAGACCCCATTCAGCAAAAAATTTTACGTTGCGGTAGGTCGTTCGGCTTCAATTCTTGCACCAGCTGTATTTCGAAAGGCATCACACCTAAAGACTTCCGGAAAATTGTGCACGTTGTTGAGTAACAGAGGCCCAATGGCTGCGAACCGCAACGAATGGATAATTGATGGTCATCATTAAACACTGGCCGATACGGCTGAGATATTTTCTTCAGTTCGCACTCTACGTAAGCGTGTTGGCGGCTTAATGTCCAACAATGTAAATTTGTTGCGAAATTTGGTCCCAATAGCCCGAATAGCCGATTCAGTGGATCGATTAAACTGACCACACCTTCCTCGCAGACGGAACCAAAAAGCGCGCGATGAACTTTCTTAACAGAGCACGTAGGTTTAAGAGTAACAGATTTATTTCCGCGGTCCTTATACAAGGGCACCACTGTGCGCCTTGGGCAAACACACATTTCTGTTGGAGACGCTGAACCTTTCAACAAGAGTCACCAAAACCATGTTCCACACTTCAGTTCTTTGACTCAATGGATGGAAAATTCTCTGGATGCAAATTCTTTGGGTCTGAGACATTGTGAAGGAGAAGGTTGGCACTAAAAAAATGCCAAAGCTTAGACCACCTCAAGCGAGCTCTTCGCCGGGAATGTCCAAAGTACCACAGAGAGCGTGCGAAACTTCGATCGTCTCAAGGCCATGATTCGTGTCCTAGCTGGTTTTATTCAAAACTACTGACTTACTTACTTATCAGGCCGGCGACACATGAAGGGGTCAGAGCCTGAGCAATCGCTGCCTTCCATCGCTGACGGTCCTGGGCACGCTGCTTCCAGTCATCAAGGCCAAGCTGTCATACGCCCGCGATGACTTGGTCTCTATACCGGAGGTTTGGTCGTCCTCTTCTTCTCGCACCAGGAGGCTCAGATTCGAAGACCCTCTTCGCTAGAGCGTCCATGCGTTCGATGTGGCCGAGGCAGTGTTCTACATCCACATCCTGGTACAGCTGGTAGAGTTCGCGATTATGTCTTCTCCTCCATTCACCTTCCTCGCAGACGGGACCATATATCCGACGTAGAAGTTTTCTTTCGAAGGCGCCAAGAATCAGCTCTGCAGACTTGCTTATCGTCCAGCTTTCAGCTCCATAAAGCAGGACTGGCAGTATAAGGGTTTTGTAGAGCATGACTTTGGTCCTTCGAGTCAATAGTTTTGACCCGCTCGCTCCGCCTCCAGCTCGCTAACGCGCGACGATATCGATGTCGTCCGCATATCCCAACAGCTGGACTGCCTGCCTGCCTTCCGTGTTTACCTTGGCCCGCAGCACTATCTTCTCCAGTACCATATTGAAGAAGTCACACGACAACGCATCTCCTTGCCGAAATCCGGTGCAGGTTTCAAACGGCTCAGATGCCCTCGCCCAAACTACATGGTGCATCGCGTATTTGTAAGCGTGGTGCGACACAACCGGATCAATTTTCCCGTGACCCCGAATTCAGCCATCGTCTCGAAAAGTTCGTTGTTCTGGTTGTTTCCACTCGCCGTCGACATTAAACTGTGGGGCTTACGCACAACACGAGTAGGTGCAGATAAAGCCGATCGCTGGGTCGCTTGTGCTCCTTAGTGCTGCCGATGAGCATTGATTTACAAGCCCTTAGGGATGCAGAAGAAACAGAGTCTGAGAGGTTCCTTGCCAGCCATACTCTCACGCTTTTTCCCATCCCACCACCCAATCAACACTCTGAGCTGCTTCCTCAAATTTGTAGCATCCCTCAACCAATTCGCTGTCGACGAGCAGAGCATCACTTAAGTCCCTCGTAAGCATGGAGTTTCGCATAAAATTTAAATTCCCAACAACTCACCTTGGATCCTTGCTGAACCCAGAAGCGGCTTCCAAAATCACCTACTTATCTCATCGATTTTTTTCTTTAACATCTGCCCCCCCCCCACTTCCCCCCCCCCCCCTAACTCCTCCTCTCCACCCACCTAGTGTCTACTGCCCCAGCTGTTTAAATCTGCAGCTCTGCCTTTGATCTTAAATTAAACTCATTCCTCCAGCACATCCTTCTCCTGGTCTCCTTTTTTCAATTTCCCACTTCATTTCATGTCCTCTTGCCTGCGCAGCGCGTACCTACTAATTAGCCTCGTTCCTCGCGCCGACAGAGGCAAAAGCAAAAAAAAAACAGAACACGGCTTCTCTTTAATTTCATGTGAAGCGCCTATTTTGCGCCCGCCTCGCTAGCCACTCACGCTTTAAACTTGGGGCCTTGGATAACGAAAAGGAGGCGAAATGACGACGACGACGATCCGAGGGGGGTGGGGAAAGAAGAAAATCAATAAAAACCCACTGGCCCCCATTCACGAGCTCCATGAATTATATTTTATGCTTATTTTACTACTTAAGCAGGCTCGAAGCAGTGCGCACACTAGTCCGAGGGGGACCGCCCCCCCCGCCCCCCTCATCGTGCGACACAGACCTCCCCCGTGAGCCTGTCTATCACCGAGGGACGACACATTACGTTCACAGTATTTTAATTTCATACGCTGTCCCACTCCACCACCAGCAGCGGCGTCGTGTAACTCGTCACAGCTGTTGAATTTCCCGGCACACCCTCACAGCCCCCCCTCCGTACATGTGTGCCCGCCAAAAATCGTCATATAATGGAGATCATGTTGAGCATTGGAGCAGCGCAAGAACACACATTAAGGACCGCAGGGCGTATGCGTATCATATCGTGCTCGTATCTCGTATCTCTGTTTTTTTGGTGATTTCGAGGAAGTACATTAATTCATCCGCACCCCCACCCCCATCCGCTGGCAAGCATATTTGCTGGTCGTAAATAAAATCAAACCGAAGGAGGACGCGGACGCGAGGAGGAATCGGTTCCGATGTCTCGGTCTGCACGGGGTGGTGGTGCTCGGAAGGTGGGCGGGGAATCATAAAACATTATTTCCCTCCCGATAAAAACGATTTGAATCGTACACCTTGGTGTAGTGCGAGAGTTGAATTATTGCCCAAAAATGAAAATTTCATTAAGGACTCGGCGAGCGCAGGAACGTCAGCCGCCCTGCCAACCCTTGGCTAGAGGTTTATGGTTTAACTGAGTGGTGGGCGAACGACTGATAAGGTGGTTGGCTGGTTGATGACTGGTTTCGGTGGTGGCGGAGCAGGGGGTTATTAAATTATCCAACGTTACCATAGCCGGCAGTGTAATGACTCGAAGTGAAGAACTCGACGATGGCGGGAGTGGCGGGAGGATGATGAAGGTGAGTGGATTGGAAATGTTCCCTTTTGAGGAAAGTTGCTCTGGAGGGATGTGTTGCGTTTGAGACTGGGAGGACTTTTCTAAGTCATCGACGAGGACTGCTAAGTCGCCGTCGACGAAGACTGCTAAGTCGCCGTCGACGAGGACTGCCAAGTCGGCGTTGACAAGGACTGCCAAGTCGGCGTCGACGAGGACTGCTAAGTCGCCGTCGACGAGGACTGCCAAGTCGGCGTCGACGAGTTCTTTCGATCGAGTTCTTTCTTTTTTCTGAACTTTGAGCACGAACATGATTTTCGAAATTTGGATTTTTAGAAACTCAATTTTTCAAAATTTTTGAAGTCTCCGTTATGTCCAACTCTTAAGGAAATCAATGCCAGTTAATTGGCATGCACTCTCGACACCTTCTATAACGGTTTTGAGGGCTAAAAACGCTTTCCAATTTTTTCAAAAATTTTGAATTGACAGATTTTGAATTTTTGACTTCTAAATTGCATCCAACTTAGGGGGTAATCAACGACATTCAGTTGGAATGAAGTCACAACACTTTCTACCACGTTTTCGAAGGTTGAAAACGCTTTCAAAAATTTTTTGAAAAATTTTAGAAATGTAAAATTTCCGAATTTTTGGCTTCTGAGTTATAGCTAACTTCCACGGTAGACATTTTTTTCCACGTTTTTTGAAGGTTTTTCAACTGTTTTTGTAGAAATTGGTTTCCTTTTCAAAATCGTTGCCCCTTCTTGATGTCTACCAACTTCCAATCGTTCCGTTGTTTACTGTCTGGCAAGCTTATTTTTCACTTCAGCTGCTACCAGCTTTTAGACGTCCCGGACCTCTTTCAAAAGCTTCCCCGCCCGCCCGCATCATCCACTCCAGGCGATTGCCATTTCGTCGTCCATTTCCAATCGCACCCTCCACGATCCGCTCATCACTGAAATTATGATTGCCCCCTGTAAATGACACCTCCACATCAACCACTTCTGCAGACGGCGGTTGCTCAGCTCATCCCTGGCGCCGCCCATCATCGAACGACAAGCAATTACTGGAATGCCTTGAACCGAGAAAGCTTCAAACTCACCTAACACCACGGTAATTAAAACGAAATTAAATTCCCAGACACAAGTTGAACGAATTAGAATACCAATTAACTCCAAATAACCACCACCCAGCGCCCACCACCCGCCCGCAGTTAAGGTGCGCCCCATCCCCTTGACAGATTGCAAATTAAAATCTTGTTAAAGCCACCTCAAGTGGCACGCTGACCCCCGTCCCCCAACCCGAAGCCCATCGCCGGTCACCCCCTCCCAACTGGAATGCCTATGCACTATGCATTCACCTGAAGTGGATCTCCCGTTTACGTCCTGTTCCTGTTCCAATGAAAAATTCATTCAAAGCGGAATCAATAGAAGGGCAGGGAAACTTTCAAACTTCACCCTCACTCGCCAACATTCCACTCGGTGCCTGTCCGCTCTGCCCCGTCGCTGCTCCACGCAGATGCGCAAACAATGAGAAAATGCTTTACCGGAAAATCAGCTTAAAACGTTCTCTACCAACCCCCCCCCCCCATGCCTACCAGCACGCCATCGGCAAACAGTTAAATTATGGGTTTATCCATCAGTTTCGATCGGAAAACTATGATAAGAGCCTTGCTGATTACTTCGGTTACAACGAGTAGTATCTCCAGTGTTTTACAACTCCTTCGTTCGTCGTGGCAGGAGTTTGCGGCGGGAGTGGGCGTTTCTGCGGCGGGAGTGAGGAGAAGTGGGCGTCAGGACGACGAAGTTGTGTGGGAGGAATATCGAGAGAGACTGAAAGATTGACTATGGATTGTGGCCAGCGGCAGGAGCAGGAGTCATATTTATTTTGTGACGGGAATGGGAAGCTTCTAATTCGTCCTCCGATTTATTTGAAATGATCTCCATTAAATGAGGGGCGCTTTCTAAGTTGCCACTGAGGGAAATGTTCCGCAGATAAGTATGACTTTTGTTGAGAAGGTTCCTCTTTCTGTCTGTCGGACAAAGGACATATCCACACACCTCTGTTCATAGAAATCCGCTTGCAAGGGTCTCAGGGAACGAGAAAAGAGGAGAAGTCTCTAGATGGCCGATAACCCGAAAAATCGAAACCCAGGAAGAACGTAGTCTTAGGTCCTTAGAAAAAATTTGGACGGCTGCTAGCCGTCTTGGCGGCAATGCTGCATTGCTGGAGATTTTGTTGCCCATCACGCTCCAGGGACCCGAGGATCGGGACAATCTCACTCATTTCCCTCATTTGCCTACCCCATGTTGTGGCTGGCGTGGAGTCCTGGTTAAGCCCCAGATCCAGCTCCTGGACTGAACGTTCATTTCGCAATTTTTCCCGATCAGCATCTCCTTCCGAGTCGGCGATAGACTCTAGGTCCTTCCTACGCAAAACACACGAGTGGTTGTAGAAAGAAGCCAGTTCCCTGTGAACCCATCGTTGCACTGTGCAGTGGACGGATAACACTCCTCGGCCCCAAAAAGTCTCTGAATCCGAGCCATCAACACAACGCCACAGAGGACGACGTCATCTGAGATGGCGCCCACATGTGGAGAAGGACCTCAAGCAACTTGGGGTGTGAAATTTAAGGCAGCTGGCGATAGACCTCGTCTCAGATGAGGATCGCCACTCGAGCCTTGCGTTCCACACAGTGCAGTTTTCCAGAATCAGGATCCATTCTGGTGCCGGGACAAACTGCGCCAGTTTGAGCTTTGAACGAGGCAGTTCGAGGTTCTTGATTAGATTCTGCTCAAGATTGTCGAAGATGTGTGCTCTTAGGAGCTTATATCTGCCACAGAGTGTAGGCGAGAAACATTTCGTCATCTTCCTCATACCGACTGGTTCTACAGAATTATAATGATTGAGTGCCCCAGGGGACCAGGGCCGGGCTTCTACAACAACTACCCGTGTCCTGCGGGCTACTGTTGTCTCACGAAGGGACCTACAGTCTTTTGCCAACCCCGAGCAGTGAGGTTTGAGAAGCTTGTCATAGACAATTGATGCTCTCTGAGTGTTGTCAGCAACTCGAAAGAGGTGGTGCCGTGAACAAATGCGAGATGTCCCATCCGGGAGTGTGTCACACACATCGACATGCCACAATTGACTTATTGAAGGGGACTCTTGGTAATCTTGGTTATCTGTGGCGCAACGTAAAGTGATTATAAGCCGAGGTCGCGGAAAGAGCTCATGGCCAACATTGACCGCGAAGGAGTGGACTTTTCGGACGAAATGCGTGGCCGAGTCGTTGAAAATTTGGTGTCACGAATCGGCAGCTGCAAACGTGCCCCCGCTGGCCATATGAATGATGTCGAGTTCGATTGACAACTGCTCTGATTGTACTTCACGCCGATAATCTCAAATGGTCTCAAAAGCTGTCAAGTCCTTATTGGAAACCGCTTCACTTATCTCGCAGTCCTCTGGTGGAATATTCATCATCTCATGATAGTTTTGCCTATGACCGGGGTGGGCCTAGACCTCAACCAATAAGCATCTCCAGCCAGTTGGATCTTTAGCTAGTTGTCTTTAGGTTTGCACCCACAGTTGGTTGAGGTCCCTTTCCACTTGCGTGCGCCACCTGAGTCGCGGTCGTCCTCTACTGCGTTGTCCCTCGGGGATGGATTCGAAGACTTTTCGGGCCGCTCTACGTGACCTAGCCATCTCAATCGTTGAGTCTAGTGAAGACGCAACATTTCGTCGATGCTCTAGCGAGTCGGTTGACTACTCCCAATAATTTTTATCGCTCGCTGTTGAATTCTATCTAGGGAGGCAGGTCTTAGAAGCTTCAGATCAGAAAGGGGCGTTGTACTCTAGTCTCTCAATCGTTGAATCTTCACTCTGCTGGCTAAGTCGATGTCGCTGAACAGGCCGATCAGCGATCGTCATTCTATCTCCTCCTCCACTCACGGACGGGACCGAAAATCACACGAAGAACGCTTCCCTCGAAGCAACCAAGAGCAGCTTCATCCGTGACTCTTCATCATCGACTCCCCGAAAACCACGCTGATCACTGAAGCAAGTTCCTCCAGCTGAAAAAGATTTCTCTGCACTCTATCGTCGATGAGAGGATTTAACTGTCTGACGGCGAGCTCATTGAATTCACTCTGCTTGTCCAGCCACATCCAGTCTTCTCGCCCAACTTAAGACCACAAAACTTAATTCGTCTCGTTGCGATGAGAACTTGCCACACATGTGCTGCTCCCTGCTCCCTCAGGCATTCAACTATTTAACTCCCCCATCGTCGAATGCACTGCAAGGACATGCACCTGAGACGGTGGCTTTCAACGAGATCGCTCCCATTAAGTTTGACCACCTTGCACAGGAAAATTCCCTCTCCAACAAAACACACACAAAAAGTCTTTAATGAGTCCTAGTAGTTTTACAACCAATTTATGTTCGTCCCCCCCTCCGTATACACCCATCCATCTGTCATGTCATCGACCACAATGTGTACACATTCCTTCCCCGTTCAGTGATTCCTGCAAGAGACTTGTAAATTGGCAAACTGTCATTAGAAACAGAGAAACTCCTTCAGTTGCCCCTCCCCCCCCCCCCCCCCCCCCTCCCATCATCGCATCACATGCAGCACAGCGTCGTCAGCGGTAAATTTTGAAGAAATTCAACGAGCACGAGGACAAAACACACGAAACAACACTGAAACTCGGAGAGCAAAGGAAAACCTAATTGCCACCCGGTACTTCATCATAATTTCGCATTTCCTTGTGTTGCAAGTTCCAGTGGAACTTCTCTCCTTGCCTGCAGTGGAGGGGGAGGGGTGTTTTTTTTTTTGCGCTTGGAAAAGTTGCCTCGAAAGGGTGCTGGAAGTTCCCTTTGAGCCACGACGACGACCATTCTTCTACTTGTCGGTGGTGGCGGCAGTGCTGAGGAGTCTTTGCAATTCTCTGCGGTTTATGTGACCGGGGCAAATGAAGGTGCTCCGACGGAGACGATGCATCCTTGCGGATGGATGCGAATGACCGTCATATTCGTGTGACTGACACGCTGGGCTTCTCAGCGACAGCGGAGTTAAGGAATTGAGTTGTTTGCTGGGTGTGTCGACAGCTGGACACGTGTTTTCTTTTTTTTTGCGGGATTTGCTGGGGGGGGGGAGGTCTGTTTAATGGTCAGGAAGGTATCATACAGGGGGGTGGGACTTGTGCGGTTTGAAGGAGTGTTTCCTTGGTTCCCTTGGAAGACTGTCCTAAGTGGGAATTGCGGGAACTGCATGATGAACGCACGTCGACGACAAGTCTCTTAGAAAGAGGTCTTCAAAAGGGACTTAAATCGTATACGAGTATCCTTTCCCTGCAATTGAGCGACTTAAAGGATTATAATCGACTTTCATCTCATTTCATCATCCGCGAAGCATAAGAGCCCCGAAAAATTTTGGTCTTCAAATGTACTTCAGTTTGGGTTCGAATTTGAAAACCGCCCGGGTATCGGAATTACCCGGGTATCTCAACTGCACAAGATTACAGTTCTATTTGCAGGATAACGCTGCTTTCCAAATTCTCTTAACTTTTTTGTTTTTTTCTGAAATTGGGAACCGTATGGATTTCCAAATACCCGGGCTTCTCAAGTCCACAAGATTACGGTTCAGTTTGCAAAAGAAGAGGGTTGGGAATTTTTCGAATTTACGAACTACCCGAATCCTCGAATTACCCGAATTATCCGAAAAACCCGAACTACTGTGAACTGTGCGCAACTTCTGTAAATCCTTGTTTCCGCTTTGTTTCAACCTGGCTTTTGCCCCTCACCCCTCATTGTGATCTTGAGAGGTGTGTCCTTATATGAGGCGCAGTCGACAGTGACCGAGGCTAAGTTCCTCTGCCATTAGCAAGACACCTTAAGGAGAAAAAATTCGGAAACCCCGAGAATACGCATCTTCTTCTTCTTTTACTGGCAGGGGTCGACCTGGGCCTCAACCGACGTGCCTCTCCAGCCAGCACGATCTATCCCTAGCTGCCTCCAGTTGAGCACTCCATGTTGGTTCAGGTTCTTCTCCACTTGTGTGCGCAATCTCACCCTAGGCCGTCCTCTGTTCCGTTGTCCCCATGGCCTAAATTCGAAGACTTTTGCGGGCCAGAGCAGTGGTGTCCACATGGCCTAGCCACCTTAAAAATGATCTCCATGTAAGAAAAGGAGCTTTCGTGTGGAATGAGATCATTTGGCCGCCTCAGAGCTGCGATTTGAAGACCTTGGAGTTTTTTTTTCGCCTGAAACTGTGGAGGACCGATGCTATCCCAACAACTCGGAAGAGACTCAAGCATTTACGGCCCATATTGTCGAGGAAATCCGCGACAGTTGCCACTGTACGTCGGCTTAGCTGATTAAGAAAATTAAAACCACCCTGTACGGCCTTCTTTTCAGGGTTAATAGGCAGATAATCTTAAAGTGTCAACAACGCCGTCGATGCATTTAAGAAACTCGCGACATCTGAGGCTAATTCGAGTGCTGCCACCTTTCGGAGAGCTCGTTTCGCAGATCGCTCGACTGAACTGCAGGACGTCCTCGTGGCTAAGACGAACGACGTTCGGGTCACATGGAAGTCGCCCTTCCAATGTTTGGGATATGAAATGAAAGAACATCGTTCCCCTTCTTCTTTCGAAAAGCGAAGAGCTTCGGGCCGGTCCAATAAGGCACAGTTTCTTGCAGTTTCTTGTGGTCTACTTTGTTCACGTAGAAAGCCACCAAATATCAAGTCGTTGATGGAAGTCATGACTCATGCAATTTTGAGCAGATTTGCTGTGTTGTAAGAAGAATCTTTTCGGGATGGACGTTCTTGAACACTGATTTGGACAAGCGATGGCCGATGAACATCCTCCATTTCTCCATCTTTGATGGACATACGTTTGTCCTTGTGGCACTCACTTTCCCCATCTGAGGAGGACATACGTTTGTCCTTGTGGGATAACTAGGATAGGGCCTAAAGAGGGTCATGAAGCAGATCAACCTCACTATGGTAACAGGTTGGATGCAGTAAAAACAGTGAAAGATGTAACTGAATGCTCTGAACCATGCAGACCTCATCCAATCAGTCAAGATATCAAAGAAACTAGCGATTCATCGTGAGGTTTGGTTTACAACAGGATCTTTCTGACATCAAACTGCTTTCTTATTTTTGTTCAAAATCCTTTGGCAAGTCATTATGAAAAGACGAACTCCATAACAAGCGTCTCCCAGCTGTATTCCGAAAATCAGCATTCTGTGGAAAATATTTTTGGTGCGACCTGGTAACAACGACATTTGCAAATTTGTGTCCAAGCTTACATCAGTGGAAGACACCCTACCGGTTAGGCCGCAGAAGGAGCGTTGTGAAGAGGCTTCAGCAGCTTCAACACCGACTCGGCGTCATTCTCAGCAGCTTCGCCATTTTAAGCCAGCTTTTACGCCATTTTTAGTTTATGAAGTATGCGGTTCAATTCAAGCACATCGTCTCGGTGAGCTTTGGTTTCAACCAGACGGCGCTAGGGGCCATACAGTGCGTGAAACCTTGGACTTATTGCGAAATCATTTTTGTGAGCACTTAGTTGTCGGCCTACATCCTGCGATATCACGCCTTTGGAGTACTTTTTCTGGGGAACTGCGCTACGATTGACGCTTTGCTTGTGTTAAAGGTGAACAACTAGTCGCTTCGTTCAAACGTGTCGCTAAACATTGAATCTTCCGAACGGACCACATCAAACGTGGTCGTGGGCAACGGTTAGATGAGGTCGTTTCTAGAAACTTAAATGCCATGAAATGTTCTTCTAACCGATACAAAAAATTTAAAGGCCACTCTCAAATCTTTATATTTTCTTTGACATCAAAAAACAAACCTCACTATGAATCACCGGTTCCGCAACTCAAATTACCCTATTCATAAGAATCAAGTGTCTCTGTGTGTCTGCTTTCTCTTTTTATCCCTTGAGGCCTTGGACAACGAAGCAGACTGGGAATGGTGGCTTCGCATTTCATCAGCACTTCAGAAGTGCGCTGAAGACACTTTGACACGTTAATTTGACTTATACGACATTTGGACTCTCTTTGGGACCCGAATAGGGAAACCATCTTGTAACGATGGCCTAATGGGCACACCAGACCTCGGTACGGTCTTTGTAAGAGTGATGTTAGCGAGTGGGCCTTATCAGCGAGGTGGTGCCTTACCGAGGACATTTAGATTGCCTAAAAAAAAGGCGGCTAAGAAGGCCTTAAAATATGATCCGACTGCAGGAATGTGTCGGAGAAGGTGTGATCTGTTTTCTTCCTCCTCTTTGTCCACGAGTCAGCTCCTGCAGAAGTCAGTCCTTAAAGAATGTTTTTAGCCTTTGTGCTCGATAGTCTATAAGGCAGCCCATTGCAATTCCAATCTTTCTCGATATCGAACTACGTGATCATAAATCAAGAGAGGACCAGATTTGCTTTGATATCCAGCAAGCTAGGCCCATCTTTCATCTGTCTTTCATTTTGAAATCCTTGGCCAGTTACTTGAAGGTCACGTTGCCTCAAAGAATCGACAGTATCGTGGAGTGAAATATATTCAACGGCTCAACACCCATCAGGGAGCCTTAAGCCTGGGATATACTCAAAAATTCAATGCCATATTCTAAGATCTCTTCTGTCTGTCTAAGCCTGAGTGTTTTTGAGCTCACAAGTCGGACTTAAACTGCTGCTTAGCCTGGAACTTAGGTAAATTTCTGACTTGCTCTTGTCCTTTGTCAAGGAGTCTCAAGCCAGACACACAAAATCTGAAGGAAGGAGCTCCAGAACTAGATGTGCTGGTCTATGATCAATGTTATCATTTGTGGCCTAAGCAAGGCGAAGCTTAAAAGAGGGACTTAAACCGTTTTCTGTTTAACGGTGGCGTCCTGCCCATCATTAGCATTCTATTCTGTCCTTTGCAGCCTAAGCAAGTCGAAGCTAAGTTGGGAGACTTAAAACTGCCAAATGCGTTAGTTCATTGATCTTACCCCATCTTCGACTTAAGCCAGGCTTAGAAATGCTTAAAGATTCCTTCAAAGGACGACTTGCATCCATGTCCAGCGACTTGAAGACAACCTTGAGGGTGCCTCCATTGCATGAGCTGTGATCAGCAGACAGTCTCATGGTATGGTTGGTATGGCACTTTCATCAGCTTAGGAGTCCCAAAGCTTGGTATGGAACCCATAAGAAGAGAGCGAACAGGGTTAACGAACCACCTCCGTCCTGCCATAGAACAAGGTTCTACTTCTGCCAAGCTTGAGCAGCTTTAGAAAAAGCCCTCCTAGCGTACACCTGTGTACAGCGTCCGGCTTCTCTTCCTGGGGTACCAGAGAGAAGTTTGGCTACGGCAAGTTTGGTATGATGCCCTGCGCTCTCATGCCACCCTACGCGCGTGGACATCTGGATTGTCTACTCATCTGACGCCCTCACACACAACATGCCCAACATTTGACTAGAAAATTAAAAATCAATTCCCAGTGACGAATGCTGGAAGTTTTTGCGCACATTTCAGAGAATGTGGACGGCTGCCCTCTCCATTCCCAGGGTGAAGTGAAGGAGATTCAGATTCAGTGGCATCAGCATCAGTGTCTGTTGTCATCTCGTCGTCGTTAAGCTCACCGTCAAGCGGAATCTTTTTTGGATTAAATTCATCCACCAGCTGACACAACACGTTCCCGCTGCTGATGGACACAGATGAACGCCTTTGAGCAGTAAGCCCTCCCTCCCCCCTCCCACCCTCTATCTCACTCTTTTGTTTATTCGCCCTTCCTTTGCAGCGACATTCATCGAAACGAAAGGAATTAGATTACGTGCTAAATGTACCACCAACAAGAAATCTCAGCCGGTCACCTCATTCTCCCTAGATAATTATCTGCTCCCCCAACCCTCCTCACCCCAGTGGCTCTCCATTTTTTTCAGTCCAACGCCAGATGTTCAGGGAAACTCGATAAATTATATCCGCTTAACGCCCCCTCCTGAAAAAAAAAAAAACAGAAAAGAAAGAAACAGAAGCAGCACAAGACACAGTCGGACGGTGCCAGAGCACCCACCCACCCACTTAAGACACAGCAACAGGCACGGCAACGGCTGCGGCAGCGGTGAGGGCCCGCAACCGTATGGGCATCGAGCCAATTCGCGGGCGGGAGGCCGCCTGTGTCTACAACCAATCGAACAGAATCCTCTAAAGCACTCGATTGTCTAATTAGAGCAAGTGCTTAAAAAACGGGCACCACCTCCCACCGGTTGCATCACACATCCTTGGGCAAGTTTTTTTTTTTTGTTTTGTGTTCGAATTCCCTTGTGCCTCCTTCGCTTCCTATATTCGGTTCACTGAAATGGCACACCTGTGTGCGGTGGTCAGGACTCTATAATTAATCGAAAGGCCGGATCGATGAGAGAGGTGGTGGGAGGGTTAGGGGGGGGGAGGGGATGGATAAAAAATCCCAAACAAAGGATTTCGGTGCACGCTGGCGTGAAACCGCGGTAGGGATTTATTTTGAAACTCTGCCAAAATCGTCCAGAAATAGACGCCAACCGAACACACCACTGATTCTGGATTCCGCTCCCTGCCTGCAGGGGGCTGCTGCTGGATGTGTGATGGCAATGGTGGCACTGGTGGCAGTGGCGATGATGATGGTGGCGCAGTGTAGTCGTCGTCGTGGTCTGAATGGCATGGAGTCTGTCGGCGAAACAATATAATTATTTGCGAGGGTAGTGCCAATTTGTCATTTCGCCGTAAATAACTGGAAATTCAAATGCAAGCGAGTCTGACGGGGCGCATAAAATGCAAAGCGCTCGCACTTGGAGCGGTGTTTGTGGGATTTCTTGGGCGGTGTTTGGTCTGGTGTGTTGTGGCATCCAGTGGGGTGTCATAATTAATTTTCACTTGGTTTTGTTTCTGTTTGTCTGTTGCCTTGTGGAGTGGGCCGAAGTTGATGTCCTCGAAACGTTTGCCGGGTATTTTCGAATTCAGGCAATTTAAAGAAGCGTGTGCCGTGCCTCTTCTGTGTGACTTAAAGCCGTCCTTCTGACACATGACACTTTTGGTACATTGAGGCATTTCATCTTATCTTGTCAAGGAAGGTTTTGAGGTTTGTCGGGTTTTAAGGCATTTTTGAAAATCCTTACCTCATGACTTTCTAGGGTTTTCGAAGCGTTTTCGAACACTTCTGTAACTCAAACTAAAGTTTGTTTTCCAGCAAAAACATCTCTTGAGCGATTCACAACGTTTTCGAGGACCAGCAAATTTTTTTCGCTCTTTTGGGGCAGTTTTATGCATTTTGTTGATTTTCTTAGATTCCGTTTGACGGTCAAAAATTTTGACACCTTGTTTTCTGAAGGAGCTTCCTGCTTTTTTAAGCGTTTTTTGCTTTTATTTTTAGACAGTTTTTGAAGGACATTGTTTTTGAACGATTTTGGTAAGTTTTTGAACACTTTCATCAATCTTTTTGGATTCTGAGACATTTTTGAAGATATTTGTGGCCACTCCTCAGCTTCTCACACATGTGACAATAAAACGGCTTCAGTTTCTTCCTCCCTTTCGAAAGCTTAGGCTGGTTTTGAAACTTTTTAGCGTTTTCGACCACATTCCTGATTTCATTTTGGAAGTTTTTTTTTAACAAACCACTCTGTCTGAGCTCCGATGCATATCAGAATTCAATAGTTGCTTAATCTTGCTGTTTTTCGAATCTTGGAAGAGTTTTTTTGAAATTTGTAGGCGTTTTTGACCACGTTCCTGATTTCATTTTGAAAGTTATTTCCTACACGACACTTTTCCCGGCCTTTGAATCATTCGGCAATGTAAAGATTGCGACGTTTACCACTCTTTCAAAATTTTAAGGAGTTTTCGAAACTTTTGGGCGTTTTCGACTACGTTTCTGATTTTATTTCTAAACTTCTTTTTAATATTATACCTTGTCCGAGCTCTGATGCATTCGACAACTTAAAGTTTGCCCATTTTACCTCCCTTTCCAAAAATTTTGGAAGGTTTTTGAAATTTTGATGCGTTTTCGACCACATTCCTGATTTCATTTTGGAAGTTTTTTTCTAACAAAACACTCTGTCTGAGCTCCGATGCATATCAGATTTCAATAGTTGCTTAATCTTTCTGTTTTTCGAATCTTGAAAGAGTTTTTTGAAATTTGTAGGCGTTTTTGACCACATTCCTGATTTAGTTTTGAAAGTTTTTTTCTCCCACGACACTTTCCCCAGTCTCTGCAGCATTCGGAAGTGTAAAGATTGTGCCGTTTACGACTCTTTCAAAATTTAAAGGAGTTTTCGAAACTTTTGGGCGTTTTCGACAACGTTCCTGATTTTGTTTCTAAACTTTGTTTCTGTTTCTAACATTACACCTTGTCCGAGCTCTGACGCATTCGAGAACTGAACGCTTACCAAATTTTCCTACCTTTCCAAAGATTTTGGGAGGTTTTTGAAATTTTGATGCGTTTTCGACCACATTTCTGATTCAGTTTTGAAAGTTATTTTCAACACAACAGTTCCTCCGAACTCTGACCCATTCAAAAATGTAATGGTTGCCGTTTCTTTCTCTCATTCGAAGCCTTAAAGAGGTTTTGAAATGTTTAAGCCGTTTTCGACCTCATTTTTGACCAACATATGTTTTGTTTTGAAGACAAAATTTCTGATGGACTATTCCTTGGGTGATTTGATGGAATTTTGAGCTCATCTACAGGGATAGTTTGAAGTTTTCTAGAACTCGGACAAGTCATGAAGAGATTTTTGGAGCTCGTGTCTCGATATTCTTCATCTCATCCTGTCACCATTTGCTTGCAATCATCTCTTGGGGGGGAACAAAAAAATAACCTGCCACACATCCATCAGACGCGTTTCGCTCTCATTCTCCTCCATTTCGCCGAATGAGGGAACAGCCTCTCGCCAAACCAACCACGACACCTAAAAATAACCATCCCACATATTTCCTATTAATACCAGCGAATGACAGAAACAAAACTAAAATCACAACACTACGCGCAACTGTCTGGTCGTACAAGAGCGCGGTTCGCTCTCTTCTCATTCCCTCTCCCTGTGCCCCTTCGGCAAAATCAGTCTTCCACCCAGCGACGTATCGCACACTTAGTGAAGCCATTATAAAATGATTGCGGCGCACGGCCGCATGCGTTTTCGTGCCGCGGCGGCCAGACACTCCTAGACAGCTAGACATTTCATCCCCCTCCCCCCCACCCCTTCACCGTTCAACCACCCGGATGATGCATCGTTGCCACGCGGCTAAAATTTTTTTTTTTGGGAGGAAAGTGCTGCTGTGCACGTCAATGCTCCATTTGAGATGGCTCCTTGGGATGGGGGTAGGAACGGGAGGGTGGAGGAACTTCAAGTACAGCCATTGTAGTCGCGTGAGGAATGAAAGCAGATTCATCCAATTGTCACAACTATTTGTGGACTAGAGCTCGAGTCGTCGTTGTCGTCGTCGTCGTAGTCTTCGTCACCTCGTCTCGCCTCCTCCTCACAGCGTCTCCGGGTTGAATAGCTTGTTATTTTTGACAACTAGACAATGGCCTGGCAAAGGAGCAGCTAACAAGAATACATTCGGGGCGGCAACGGTTGCACTTCCCCATCTGCAAACACAAACAATGAAGGAGCCTCCACTCACTCCTGCCGTCATGGTGTGGAACATTAACAGAAATATTATAGTTTCAGGAGGTTTCTTTTTTTCAAGATTCACAGACTTACTGACTCTGGATGGGTGGGCTGGGGTGGTTGAAGAGGGGGCGGAGAGGGGGGTTGGAGCTGGAGCAAGGAGTCATGTAGCCCACTTTGTCTTTGTCAAGGAGAGCGGAGGTTGGAGAATGCGGAATCTTTTGGCAGTTCATGGTAAAACATTAAGGGGGGAGAGGGGGGATTCCATTTGTATCTTTCTCGGATTGCATCTTGGTGTGGATGCAGTACGGAGCCAAGTTGGCGACAATGACGGCCCGGGTGGGTATCCATCCCCTCCCCAGAGCAGACGCAGACAGCGGCGAGCACAAAGACAAGTTAATAACGTTCCGGAGAAGTCACTGTGCAAGAATTGCAGCTGCAGTTAGTCGGAAGGATGCGGATACGTTTGAAACTAAATCATGCAGTGAATTGAATTTGAGACGCAAGACGAGGTTTGTCAACAAAGGGAACTGATGCCGGAGACGTCAAAGGGATTAGGAAATGCTTCTTTGGCGCGATGATCAAGATGTCAAACAAATTCAAGGCAAACCCACGATTCGTTGTCATGCCATCGTAAAAGGCAAATGAGGCCGTTTGTCGTCCCCGGAGAATGCACGGCTCCCTCGTGCGGTTGTCCTTCACGCTGACTGACAAGCAAGCAACGAACGTCCTCGATTCGATTCCCATCACTCACCGGCCGCTCAATTCTCGCGAATGAATCAACGCCAGATTACGACGTCTGTGTAGCTCAGCAGCACACTCCTGCTAAATGTCAGCTCCCGTGAGACTGAAGGCCAAGTGCTTATTAGCCTCAAACCGTGGGTGTTCGTGTCGGCGCGCACTCGATGAAATGTGTCACATTCCCACCCATCACCGATACACTGTCGCGCTGTCATCGTAAATGTCAACCGAATGTCGCCCGAAACACAGTCGCGCACATGCCCCAAATAGCTGGCGTGCTGCGCAGTCATTTGTACAGTCATACACTCGTCCGCCCACTGAACGTGTTCGCCCCCAAACGAGGCTAAACGGACAACCACTTATCTCGGGATTTTTATTAATTACTTAATTGGATACTAAGCGCATCTCCATCTCTGCAGCCGTCTGCAGTGCCGGCCGCCACTGAGTGTCACAAAATGACACGCCGACCGCTGCCGCGCACAGACTCCAGCATTTCCATGTTAAGTTATGCGCCGCGTCAGACAAGTCAGCTGCGCGCACGGTCTAAATCTGTTGTGATTTCTTTTCGAGTTCGCTCGCTCTCCCCCTTCGAAGTTTTTACGGAACGAGATGCTTTTGTGATGTTTCCCATTTCCCGAAGTTCCTTAGGTTCAGAGACGGCAAATGGTCGCATAAATCTGCCGCGGAACAGAAGTTTGGTTGCATGCGCCGCCACTATGGAATTCATTTGATGTTTGTCCTCGGCACGGCAGTCTGCGATGGCTGCAGATGTTTGCCGTCAGTGTGGTGTCGCGGCACGATGGCGCAAAAAACTGCCACAAATATAGAAAAGGGACACTTGTGTGTGGTACTTGTCTGATCAGAGAGCCAGCCAGCAAGTGATGACAGCTGAATGATAGCCTTTGACTTGCGGAGGGTTTTTTTTCGACTTTACAGTTGTTTCAGGATTTTCCTTTCATCGTGGATCCTAGAATGTAGGAATTCCTTGCGACAATCGACTGCTGTAATCCGTCCAGGGAAATTAAATCAACGACGCTTCTATGGTTTCGTTTGCAGAACCGAAAAAAAATTGAATTTCTGTTTATCACCCTCAACATTTGAAGGGCGCAGGATATTTTTCGATACGATGACTTGGTATTGGAGGGGGCATTGCGAGGTGACCCTAGGTTGGGGCAGGGATTGAATGCACCCTTTAGTGTTGACGTTGACCCCACCAACTTGGCGTGCAAAATTGGCGGCAGCTGGCAAAAGACTGTGATCGCTTGAGAGGCTGAGTAAGTTGAATCCTTAGTCCGCCCCAGACTGTAATGTCACTTCAAGAAGCAGAAGAACTGACGTTGATGTTGAACCCTACTTAAAGCGGATGACGAAGGCCTTAGTCTTTTTTTAGAGAAAATTTCTGCGTGCAAGTTTTGGTCCTGTTTGCGTTGATGGTGGCTGAAGGAGAAGACTCAACGACGAACTCTATAGACTGAACGGCGGGATAAGCCTAGTCAAGCGTCTTCGAATATAGCGCTTAAGATGGCTAGACCATGTAGAGCGTTAGGGCATCGTTGCCCTAAGCCATGTGGAACGTATAGACACCACTGCTCCGCTGTTTCGAATCTGAGCCATTGGGAAAACGCAACAGTGGTCGTCTTAGGCTAGGGTAGCACATACAAGTGGAGAAGGACCTCAACCAACTTAGAGTGCGCAATTGGAGGCAGCTGGAGACAGATCGTCGACACTTCCAGTCGCTTAGCGATGTTCTACTGACAAAACTTTGATACTCGCAAAACGTATCAAATCCCCTCACTATTCACAGATGAATAGAGTATGGTTGTTGGCACTGCCTCGTAGGTTACCATGCCCACAGGCTTGGGCTAACATCTACCCACCTATGGGAAAGGTGCAAAAGAAGGTCTAGAGCACAGACTCTGTGATTGCATCGCTCTTGCCAGAACTGGAACACAATGCTAGGTGATCTAGGTGGTGGTGCCCACCAATTTCCTCAAGTTTCTCAACCATTTCATCTCAACAGCAACTTCTCCTTCTTCTTCTTTTACCTGGGCTTCAACCAACATGCCTCTCCAGCCAGTAACATAACCTCTACACCTTGTTTTGTTTGTCAGCCATTATGGTCTAAAAAATTTGGGTGAGAGATGTCAAAATCAAAAAACGCACTTTTGAAGAGCTCCCAGCTGTCAGATCAACATCAACCGAACTGCATCAGTTGACAGTGTGGCGGTACTGAAAGTTCAAAAGACTCAAGGATACAAGAAGTCCTTCCGATAACTTCCACCAAGTGGTAGAATCTGAACCGTCAAATTTCTTTCCGATTCATCGACTTTTGATGAATAGATACAAAGGCTTAAAAAGGCTAAAGTCATGCCAGAAAGATGAATTTGAACGGTTCACAGTCAAAGGCACAAGTTAAGCCCAAGAACTGTTTGTCATATTCAAGCAAAGGGCTTAAAGCAGATTTTCAAAAAAAAAACCCTCACAATGCAGCGTCAAACTCAGCGGTCCTGAATACACGCGTAATCTCGAGGGATGTGCCCAAACAGGCGCCCTGCCCCCCATGAGAGCGTTTAAAATTCACGGAATCAAGTTAATTTTGCATATCAGGAACGCGACTGCAACAAAAGGAATATCTGACGCAAACGCTTTCATCCCAGTATCCTGTAGCATAACTGATTTGACTGCCTGTGTACTACCACCACCACCACCACCCGCAGCAGCACCACCCAGGGGACCAACACAAAACAATGCACACTCGTATCGTTGCCCAGGAGTGCTGAAGTGGAGGTGTCCTTAAGGAAAAAAATCCCCAAACAGGCAGAGAATTTCCGAATTTTTTTCTCTTTTGTTGTTTTTGTGCTCCAATCTGCATACATGGGCGGGCTTGAGCTTCGGCCAGGACGTGTGAGCGTGTACGTTTGCCGATGCCGTTGCCACCAAATCATATCCGATTTTCAATCAATTTCGAAGGGCTTAAGCCCACATCCCATTATGCCCAATTTAAATTCAATCAAACTCCAATCCTTTCGTTCGTTTGCCTTGCAGTCACCACCAACGCCTCCGCCGCCGCCACCATCGCCACCCAGACCCCAGCGAAATCCTCGGGGATGTGTGTGCGGTATTTGTGCCAATTTTTAGCCGCCTTGCAATACCTCCCGCCCCTCCCGCCCCTCCCACCTCATCACTTCATTCGCTGCACGATTTCATTTGCAAATTCGCCCAAAGATAAAATCAATAATCCTTTCCCCTACACACACACACGCGCGCGCGTCATAGCCTAGGCGCGCAGACAGACACAACTGAAGAAACAGAAACCCACTGACGAGAGATACAACAGAGTCCCGGCAAAGAAAGTGCTGCTCTCGTCGTCGTCGTCGCTGTTGCTGGAGGAAAGGGAACACAGAAATCAGGACGAGTAGAGACCGAGAATCAGTCACAATTTCTTGCTCCCACCCCCAGCCCCCCATTGGCCCACTCACATTTTGCATACCGAATGCGACTCGAGATGGTCTAAAAAACCACTTGGCACCGGAATCGAAGCTGATTTGAGAAGAACAACGCCGACGACAGCGACGATGACGAGGACGACAGCCCCAACAGGCAGCAAGATGTGATGGAAGTCATTTGCCAGGGAAGGTGGGTTTTCTGTGTGCGACAAAATAAGTGTCAAGAGCGTCGTCAAATGAAATTTCCCTCGTTCGCCTGCCTGCCGAATGTTTTTCTCTGTGGCAATGGAACCGGATCATGTTGCACTGAACCATCCACCGGCAAGAAGTCCCTTTTTTTTTGTTGTTGTTGCTCCCCTTCTCCGCTCATCATTGTGTGCTCTCTGACTTTCGTTGAGAGCGCACCTGCGGGATAAATTGCCGACACCGACTGTTGGTGGGGAGATGATGGGGGTAGAGGGCGGCACTGTCGCTCAAATACGGGGTTATCGGGTGAGGACTCTAAGTGGATTGTTATCTCATGAATGAGTCTGGAGAGCACTCAACGGGACGAAATGGAAAAAAAAGGGGGACTCTCAAGAGGAATTCACTGCGAAAGTCGTCTCGTTTAAAGATCACAAAAAACGGACCGGCCCACGCTGTGCTTATTAACGACATCCTGGGGCGAAGGAATTGAGTTAAGTCTCCGAAAATCCACAACAGGTTTCTTTAAATCTATGGAGGAGGTATCATTTGAGACGTAATCCATCTCTTCACTCGATTTAAAGTCACAAAAGAGTACTGGCTCAATCAGGTCTCCTTTCAACTCCTGTTACGCCGTGAAACTCACAGTCCCCTTCCATGTTGTCCTTAAAATCAAGGCTCTGAGGGTTGAATCCTTCTGTTCTGCAACAAAATAAAATACAAAAAGTACTGGCCCGCCTTAAATGTTGCCACTTATTCCAAAGAATTGTAGGCCCAGAGCCTTAATTTTTGATCAATGTTCAGAAAATCCACTACAAGACTTTCTGAAGTCCATCAAGAGCGTCTTGATCGAAGCCCTGTTTTCCTGTCAACCCTCAAGTCAAGTCAAGTCAAGGATCGAAAAATTTGGACCCATGAGTGAATTTTACAATTTTAGCTTCTAAATCCAAGTTCCGACCATCAAAGACTACGCATCGACATCCACTGAAAACCTGTCTGCTCAGATCTTAAAGCTTTGCTTACGTAAAACTTTGTCAGCAACCTTATAAAATCAAAGCCCTGGGGCCCAAAATTTAAGTCCACTACGGATGGGTCTCCTTATACCTACTGTGCCCTCAATGTCCCCCTATCCGTCATTTAAATCAGCAAAAAGTACTGGCCCAAGTTGAGCGTTGTCCCCAAAGGGGCTTTAGCATAGGGCCCTGGAGGTATAAGGAAGCCCATGAGGATTTCCTCATGTTGGACTTAAATTTTGAGGCCCAGGCTTTCGAAGGGGCTTAAAATCAAAGGCCGTTGGTCCAAACAGTGTCAAGGCTCAGGAAATCGACCGACGAAGCTCCTTGAACCTTCCATTTTCCCACAAGGCCCCTTGTCCACGATAAGAAATGGCAAAAAGTATTGGCCCACGTTAAACCTTGTCCGTTAGGCCTCAAAATTTAAGTCCTAAGGACTAAAAAAAATCGAAGAAGTCTGCCACAGTCTCTACCCACTCTTCTGCATTTAAAAAAAAGTACAGGCCCACCATGTTTCATGTTCCTTCATCCTGTGCCAAGGGTCAAAAATCGATGTCCTGGCACTTTAAAAATAAGTTGAGCCACTAGTGATCCCTTCAAAAATATCCCTCAAACTTTAAACCGACGGGTGGGGGGAGCCACCCCCTCTCCGTCACTGACCCTCCACAACCCACAATTAAATTGAAAAAAAAAAGTCATTCATCATAATTTCATTGTCTACTTTCAGGATACCCACAAAAATGATTCCGCATCACCGTCGCCACCGACACCACTGACAGCGAAGGCCCATCGCCACCACCGGACATCACAGACAGCTCCATTCTCAGAAAAAAACGGAAAACCTGGTCTCAAGACCTCCACCGCCATCAATCAATCACCATCCCATTCAAGGATCATCAAGCACAGCTCTCCACTGCTACCACCACCACCATCGCCACCACCGGTAATCATCACAAGATGCTTCAACATCCACGCTGGCAGTGGCTCCTGCTCACTCTAATCCTCCTGAAACAAGCGGACAGCTTCTGTCCGTCAAAATGCCAGTGCATGGGAGGCGACTCCAACTCGCAGGCGTACTGCGTGGACGCCGCCCTCGAGGATGTACCCATCCAACTGAATCCCGAGACAAAGTACATCAACCTGACGCTGAACAAAATCCGCAACCTCGAGTTCACGTTGCCCTTCTACATGAAGCTGGAGGTGCTGGATCTCTCGCAGAACATCATCGAGACACTGGGCTCGAAGAACTTCGAGTACCAGAGTGAGATGCGCACACTGAATCTTAGTCGCAACAGCGTCTCCAGCCTCAACAAGGACGCCTTCAAGGGCCTCAAGAACCTGCTGCTGCTCGACCTCAGCTACAATCGCATCGAGGTTGTGCATCCCACCGCGATGGCCGACCTCACCAGCCTCATCGAACTGGACCTGACGAACAACAACGTGATGAGCCTCGAGGACGGGGTCTTCAGGAACATGATCTCCCTCGAGATACTCATTTTCAAGAACAACCAGCTGCTCGACGTGCCCGCTAACAACCTGGTCCACCTGCACGCCCTCAAATCTCTCGACCTGTCCGTCAACCTCATCGAGTTCGTCCGGAACGACAGTTTCGAGGGGCTGCGCGACCTGATGATGGTCAACCTTCGCGGCAACGTCATCTCCGAGCTGGATCTGAACTCCTTTGACGGCCTGTCGGCCCTCAAGCAAATGGATATGGCCGACAACAACTTAACGGTGAGTAATCCTTTTCAAGCAAAAACCACACCCCCGTCCTCGACGGTGTCATAAATTCCCACATTTTCCGTGTAGTCCTTGTGTGACAGTGTCATGGCACGCAGTTCCGAGTGATCCTTCAGCGCCATGCACAGCACTCTGCGGGCGTGTGTGCCGAGGACAAGCTGCTTGTGTGCTTTTGGTCCTCCTGATATTAGACTTCTGATACCACCAACCGAACCGACACGACTCTGTGCCTCAGATTTATGCAAGTTTTTCGTTGTTGTTGTTGGGATGGAGTGGAGCCAGTGTGTTCGGTCTGCCGGTGTGATGTTGTTTTTCATTCCCGTGTCGAAATGGAATTTCCGAGCGAGAGAGATACGATTTTATGTGAAACCAATGTCAGGCGCATTTCATGGAATCTGATGAATGTTAAATTCAGCCAAGGATGGAGGCCACGGCAGAGTGCCATGCAGGGGGTCCTCTCCTGAAATCGTGCCCTGTCGAGGATACATTCCTAATGATGTTTGTGTTTCGTTGGAATTTTGAGGGGAGCGAGTTGGCAGAGGGTGGACAGTGGTGCCTAGTGGGAGTTGAAGGAGAGGAAGGACATTCGGTTGATGGAATTTTAACAACCTAACGAAGGGAAGGCATGCATTTGGCTGTTTGATTGCTAAAGGGGGTGTCTGAAGACATAGCAATGACGTGGAAGGTCTCTCTTGAGGAACGTCAAAGTTAATTAGAATATTGAGAGTGAGCCGTGGTGTACGATGGACCTGTCTCTTTCTTCCTGTGTCTTACTGTTCACATCTGCCATCTTCGGGTGTCTTCGAACGCAATGGGAGTTGTCACCCACTAGAGGAGCCGGAGTTCGTGACTTAGTGGATCTCGGAATTCGAACTAGGTGCTAAGAATTCGGTCCACCTACCCATATCGAGTTCTAACGAAAATGTGGCCGTTGTACATGAAAGTGTGCAAGGAGCTCCGATGCGGACAACTTTGCGGCGCTCACAGAAATTGGACCTTTACCTGAAAAAATGTTTGTCATTACTTAAGTCTACTTCAGTGCGAAATTCAAAAGACCCAGAACATAGACTCTGTACGTAGCACCATGACGGCGAATTAAAAGTAGGATTGGCGGCGCAATTCAGAAGTTCAAAAATTCAGAATTTTCAAAAACCCCAAAAAGCCAAAGTCACGAAATGCCCGAAATCTTAAAACGCCAAAATTGTGAAATGTTCAAAGTTGATGAATGGCGGGAAATTTCGAAATGCCCAAAATCCCGAAAAGCTAAAGTAGTGAAATACCCGAAATCCCAAAAGCCCAAAAAGACGAAAATGTTAAGAATCTCGAAAATGACAAAATCAAGGAAAATTCAAAATTGCGGAATAACCCAAAATTCCAAACAAGTCATGAATACAAAAATTTCAAATTCCCGAAAACTCGAAATGGCTAAAATTTTAAAATGATCAAAATAACTAAAAAGCAAAACTTGCAATCTCCTGAAAATTCTAAAGAGCTTAGAATCCCAAAACACAAAAGGCCCGAGATGTTCAAAATCCTGAAAAGCCCAAGGTGCCGAACTTTTAAAAATTCAGAAATGCCCGAAATCCCGAATAGCACGAAGTAATGAAATTGCCACCATCCCAAAAGCCCAAAATCCCAACGTTCCTAAATTTCAAAAATCAACCAAAAAACCGAAAAGCCAAAAAGTCCGAAATACCCGAAAGGCCAAAAGTTCCGAAAGGCTTGGAACACCAAAAAGCCAAAAATCAATGACTGACTTTGATATACCGAAAAGAAACATGTACCAAAATTCCAAATTGTTCAAAATTCAGATTGGCCCAAGGTTTCAAATGGCTCAAAATTCCAAATGACCCGAAATTCCGAATGTAGCAAAATTTAGAATGATCCGAAAGTCGAAATGGATCTTAATTTCGGCCCAAAATTCCGCATGGCCCAAAATTCTGAATGAATCAAAGTTCAAAATTGCCCAAAATTGCGAATGACCCAGAATTCCTAATGGAGCAAAATTCTGAATGGCCCAAATTCCGAACGGCCCATAATTCCGAACTGCACAAAATTCCGAACGTCCGACAATGCAACACGGCAAAGTTCCGAATGACCCAAAATGATCCGAAATTCTGAATAACCCAAGAAATGTAGGAATGTCCAAGATTTAGAAGTGCCTAAAATGTCCAAAATGCGAAGAGCCCGTAGCACCAAACATTTTTTTTTGGCTTCTTGAGGCTTCAGTTTCTCGGCGTCCGAAGTTTTTCACAATTTTTGAACCCTCAGAAGTGCAGTTTGATTTGGTTCTTTGAGTTCTTGGAGCCTCGAATTATGGCATTTCTGAATTTCTCGAACTTCCTGGAATTTGGGAATTTCGGAGTTCTCAGGATCTTAAGCTTCTGAAACTTTGTAGTTGAATTTAAGAAGCAAAGAGTTGAGGACAAACGGCAGAACCTTGAGGTACTGCCCTCAAAATATTCAAATTTGTGTACATTCAAAGGATTTCTTCAGCTGCACCGATTGCTGTCGACAACATAATGAACTTCACAATGGAAACGGTCACACAAAGGGTCCCTTTTTGCCATTTTCATTTACGCTGGGGCAAAGTGTCATCTCAGTTTCCTAAGCAACATTACCCACACACCCTATCACTCACCCCGAACGTGGAACGAAAACAATTTCTTTTCATTCTGAACCAGGGATGTCTAATAAAAGATAAGTCCTTGCTGGCCGTATGCTCCTCTGGCAGTTATCCTCAATAATTTGATTGCCTCCCCTATTGGCTTTCTCGTCTCATCAATTCAATTAGAAAACTCATTCTAGCCACAGGACGATGAATCTCGAAATTGGTTCAGACTCCCCTCCACCCCCATCCCCCCGCCGGCGCATCCTTCGATTAAAATTTTCAAAATAATTAACAATGCAACACGGCAGGCTGTGTTTAAATACATTTCCGGCGCCTCACTCCCTCCCCCTTTTTATTTCTGTGAATTGTTGTGCACACTTGACCTCATCGAAAATTTGATTATCTACCCTTGTACGGGTTCCGAAACCGATCCATCGAGGTGTAGGTGGGGGGGGGGGGGGGGGGGGGGGGGAGCGCATCGAAGCGGTAAATTTTTGTGCACTCTTATGTGCGCAAAACCGCACCTCCTTCCCTTACACAAAGGATATCAGCTTCTCATTTGAATCAAAGGAAATCAAATCTCTCACACAACCACAAGGCATGTGCATGTGCCGATGATGGATTCCCTGGCATCCATCCAACGGTGCATGCGATCACATCAGAGCAGGACTCCTTCGGGAGTTTATGCAGATTTCTTGAGACTCTGCCTGTCGTATCCTTTTGCTAGCAGCTCCGAGGCAAAGGAATGTTTCAGAATCGCACTCAAGCAGCAATTTACCATAAATTTTACCCTCGAGTGAGAGGGGTGGAGGGGGGTGGTGGTTATGTGAAATTACACTTCAGGATATTGTGGGTTGTTGTGGCAGCAAAAAAGAAACTCATCACTTGGGGATGTTTAAATGCAAATTCCGCCCCACCCCACGTTGGTAAGTCGTCGTCGAACAAACGCAAGGACATCATGTAAACACGCTCACTTGTCGGTGTTGCACTGGTCGTGGATGGCTGTAGCTGGTCTCGCCTGAGTGGTGTACAGTCCCCCCCCCCTTGGTCAGTGTTTCGGGCGTTGTTTTTTGCCCAGTTGCCTGAATGACTTCATCCTGGCAGTGACGCCGGACGTTCGCGTTAATTTGAGGACATTCATTAAGAGTGGACGAGTTTTGGGTTTTTTTTTTGCATCCTGTCTGTTTTCGTGCAGGCGGTGCATGATTTCGAATCGAAAATTGATGGGTGCCTTCGATACATTTAATCGATTGCAATGGCGAGAACTTAATTCGAGTCCTCGTGCAGGATGCAATGTCAGAGGGGGCGGCAGGCGGAATTTTTTCTCCCATCGGCAATTAGGATTCAGATTTTTTTAATTGACGACTGTTTACGGATGTCCTTGGAATCATTTTTATCGAAATGTTCGGTAGTGGTCATAGGCATGGTTGCAGGGGGTGGATGGTGGAGTGGTGGGGGAGGGGGGAATCAACTTTATTTGAGTCAGCAGTGAGTCACAAGTGAGTGATTTGTAATCAGGAATGTAATTGAGCGGGAGAATGATTTCATTTAAACGAACATTGTGTTGCGTTCAATTTTGGTTGGCCCTGTTCTTTTTTTTACTTTGGTCGATTTGAGGGTTTTTCAATAGAGGCGGTCAGTTGACATCGCCAGGACGGCTGATAACACGACTTTCAGGCAAAACTGATTTTCGAAAAACACACTGTTTGGGCCACACAGTGCTTCCAACGTTGCTCAGACATTGACTTCGGTATGGGACTGACTTTCCGTTTAGACAAAGCACAGGCACAGTGTGTTTTTTTGGACTTACGTGTTCAGCTGAAGGAGTCCACACACCCAAAGTCAGGGAGACGCTAACAATGCCTTGGGTGCTATGCCAAGTGCCACCTTTGCCTCAAGTAGCAGTCACTCCTCCTTGGTAAGGTACAAGTCCTATCTTACACCCCTGCCGCGCTGTTTGTCACAAGATCCTGTTTAATGCAGCTCCACATTGAATTAGAGGACAGACAAGATGACTCGGTAGCTCGCAGTTCTTCGTACGATTTGGTTTTAAACCACAGCCACTGCGACACTCCCACAAGTGGACCACCCACACAGTCAGGCACTCCTGACCTCCAGTCACACCAAAATTGAGTTTCCTATTGAAATACGCTGCTGAGGTACTCCCAAGTGGGGTCCTTACCATCCAGAAGTGGTGGGCTTACGATCCTACCTAACTTCGCTGACGCCGTGGCAGGGCAGGAGTCCTGTCCAAACACCTTCTCCTAGCAAAGCTCCTACTGCTGTCTCCACTTTGTCTCAAGTCTGACTTTCGAAACGATCTTGGTTCCGAGGTCTCGAGTATCAACTAGGCCTTGGGACCATATCCGCACAAGCTCGCCACTGATCAACTACGGGCCCACTTGAAGAGGAGGAAGTTCAAGGAACCATGTCCGGTAAGCAGGTTACTCAGACACATGGAGACTAAGACTACCATGGAGTCGACCAGAAATCAGTTGTCAGTGTCAAAAACCTTACAAGTCAAAGAAGAAGCAACCATAGGGCCCACATGGTAAAGTACACTCTCTCTCTCTCATGTGGACAGTTAAGGGATTGCATTTTTTTTTGTCCACAAAAGATGGTGTCAGTTTAAAGGAAGACAAAGCATACAAAAGTTTGATTTTTTAAGACTATGTGTTTGGTGAAGAACCGGCGAATCTTCTTGGAAATCAAGACATCCGTCGAAACTTCAAAATCTTAAATGGGACGAATATCATGTACCCCAATGACAGAATGTTGATATCTCCCCTTAACTCCTCCAGAAAGCATCCGTTTCCGATTGCTTCTGCTGAAACCTTTTGCAAAACTGCTCCCTTTGACCAACAAAAGGCTCAACTTTGTGCCAAATTTGATTAAAAAATTTTGAAATTAAAATTCAGTTTTCAAAACGAAACCATTAAAACGTCACAAAAACTCGAGCTATTTGTTGCAAATCCTACCTACAGGGCCAGTGTCGCCTGAGTTGAGTTCACAACACAACATGGGCAAGTAATTATTTTTGTATTTTTGTTCAAAATTTCAGGTCAACGACTAATATTGTCTCTGAGTGGCAATGGACATGCTGTTCGTGTCTATTAAAGTGAAAAAAAATCACTCCTTCCATTGCTGCACACTGTAATTTTGGATTTTTAGTCATTTCGGGACTTTCGGCACCTCGGGATTTTGGTCATTTCGGGATTTTGGTCACTTCGGGATCTTCGACATTTTGGGATTTTTGACACTTCGAATATCTCGGTATTTTGGACATACTAGAACTTTGGGCACGTCCTGATTTTGGGGACCTTGGAATCTTGGGCTTTTCGGAATATTGGAAATTTGAAGATTCGAAATTTTCGGAGTTTAGACATTGCGGTGAATTTTTAACATTTTGCAATTTTCTGCATATAGGAACTTAGACGATTTTACGTTTTCGACCTTTCGAGATTTTTGGCATTTTGGAATTTTAGGCACTTTGGTGGATCTTTAACATTTTGGAACTTAAGCCATTCTATGATTCTAGACTTGTACAGGTTTTTCGCATTTTTGGGCATTTCGAAATTTGGAACATCTTGGCATTTTGTACATATTGGAATTTTGAGCACGTCGGAACTTCGGCCACCTCGGGATTTTGGGCTTTTCGAAATTTTTGGCATTTTGGGGAACTTGGGCCATTGTATGATTCTAGACTTTTACAGTTTTTTCGCATTTTGGGAATTGCATGGTTTTCGGGCATTGCGGAAATTTCAATTTTTCGGAATTTCGGGCATTTCGAGTTTCCATCACTTAGGAAATTTTTAGTATTTCAGAACTTAAGACATTTTCCGATCTTAAACTATTCAAAAGTTTTGACATTTTTACGATTTTGAGCATTTTGGGTTTTCTGAGACTTCGGGGCACTGGGCATTTCGAAATTTCGGGCATTACAGGCTTTTGAGCATTTCTGATGTTTTGTTTTTTTTTTTTGATTTGCGCATTTTGGGATTTTGGAGAGGAAGGGATTTTGAGAATTTCGGACTTTATTGATTTTTCCGCATTTTGGGATCTTCTGCATTTTGAGTTTTTGGCCATGTCGGAAGCATCGGCATTTAAGGGCCCTAGCAATTACGGAATTTTGAGCACTTTGGGCTTTTGGATATTTTGGGATGGTGGGCATTTCGGAATTTTTGGCTTTTCCCAAATTTGAACATTTCGGAATTTTGAGGTTTTGGGCATTTCAAAATATTAGGGATTTCGGAATTTTGGGGATTTTTCCAAGATTTGGGCACTAAGAGGCATTTCCGAATGTTGGACATTTTAGGATCTTCGGGTATTGAGCATTTCGAAATTTTAGGCTTTTTGGTGATTTTCAGATTCGTGGGCATTTTGGTGTCTGTGACATTTCAGAATTTTGGGCAAATCAGAATACTGTTCGTTTCCCTTCGCAGCCTCATCAACAAGTCGTTAACGTGTTGCTTCAATTTCTTCCCATTATTGCCCAGAACATATGCATCGGTGGAAAAAAAATCCCTTTCACCCCTTCCATCTGAATAACCCTGGTATGTATGCGTATCCACCCTGACAGCTACCCCACAGGCAGACGAATGACGTCTGACATTCACAAATCCCTCTAGATGGAATTTTTTTTTGCCTCTTTCGCTTCCCACAAACTTTCATAGTTTTCATTACATCTGACAGAGGACGGTGGATAATCCTTCGCCTACACACAGCAACACGTGCAACAAATTTTCCAAGAACATTGTTAACGAACAACTTCCGCTTGCATTGTCTTGTCAACACATTTTTCTGCTTTCCTTCTCGGACGCTGATGGCGTGTGGCGTTGGCGTGTAGGTTGGTAAATCCATTCCCTCACAAGTAAAGTTTTAACCAAGACAAAGTTATGCTGCAGCGGGATAGTGGCGAACCAAGGCAAATAACACAACTAACCTGAAAATCTTCGTTAATAAATGACGTCTACGCCGGACACACACACAAGCGCGCGCACACAGACCTTAAAGACCTGGCAGCTGCAAGGGATTCATTAGAGGCACGGCACATAGCTTCACATTCGATATAACGAGCAGACGTCGTCATCGTTGTCGTCGGTCGTTGGTTGCCGTGAACACTTTCCAGAACACAGACCGAGGCGGGACGCGCACCAGCCAGCTCATAGTCGCACTCAAGCAAGCCGTGTGTCCAATGAAAATCCTTTAAAACTTCGAAGAACGGATACAAAATCGGCAACGAGATTTATTCATTAAAATTTATTAGTACGCTGAGGGACGGTTGGCAGCGACGGCCATGCAGAGCGAATGCACACACATAAACAGATAAATCCCCCGTTCTAGCCCCGTTTCGAAGGAAGGATTTTAAAGGATATCCCCTTAGATGTGCACAGCAACACACAGCACATGTCTTGTGTCGAAATACCCTGTCGCTGGGGCGGTGGAGCGGGGGGCGAGGGGTCTGTACATGTTTAAGTAAAGCATTTTCATATTTCCACAAGGATAACACACATCATGCCGTAAGAAGGATGCGAAAAATGATAATCGCCTTATCCTGTTGCTATGACTGGCAAAATTAATAATCATAACTCCAGCTAGCTGATGCTAGGACAACAACGAGTGAAGGCACAGCCAGCAGCAGCAGCAGCGGTTCGCCTGGCAACCGGGATCGGGAGACTGGGAGGGCCAACTGAAGAAGAAGAAGATAACGCTTGCGGGGTGGGATGGCTCCTGCCGGGTGTATCTGGAACAGTTTAGCGTTACATACAGATGCGATGTTTATGGCTTCTGGAATGCATTGTGCAATGAAATTGGTCGGCAGGGGGGATGCGGGGGGTGTTTGAATGAAAAATGCAAAAGTGGAGCATTGCGTTGCGATTTTTATGGCCCCTTGGGAGCGTGTGGTCGCTTGAGACTAGTGGGCGGACGGACGATGGTAGTGGAAGCCTCAATATGTTCGGAAACTGGACCGGGGTGACAAGCCTTGAAGTCATTTTATGCCCAGAGTGGGGCCCAAATGGGGCCTGGCCCTTAAGCGAAGGGGGTAGTCTTAAAAAATTTGTGATTTGTTGCTCTTTGACAGAGTTGTCCTCGAAGGCATTTGATTTTCAATGAGGTTGAGACTTAATTGAGTCCTGTCCGGGTTCATAACATTCAGGGGTCCAAGAGGGAATTCATTGAGGGAAGCTAGCATATTTAGAGGACTAGGCTAGAAGTAGTCTTTCAAGCTCTGCACTTCAGAATATAAAGACTCTTATTAGGGAGCTCTGTAGATAGGATGCTAACGAGACGTCAGTTTGATTACTAGAACGGTTCCATTGGTTCCTTAGTCTCGGTAAGAGTCTTGTCATCGACCTACTTGCGATCTGCCACATGATTGAAAGTCTGTCTGATTTGTGCACGGATCTCAGGATGTGCCTTATCCTTGCCTGACACCTCAGGTCATTGAGGAAAGTGCCTAAAAAGTGGGTTCTCGCGCTTACCAATATGGCAGGTTCTCTACGCATTCCAATTCCCCTTCATACCTTCATCTGGAGTGTACAAAGCCTCAGCAAAGTGTATGAGTGTAAACTTGCCGGTCAGGACTCTTGCTAAACCATGTCAGGTCACACCACTGTCGCAGTTTGCCCTTATTACCTCGCAAGGCCCTGTCAGGACTCTCTCTCTCTCCACCCACAGTGGACAGCCGTTCTATGATTGCCAATTTGGGTGTCAAAGTTCTATACCTTGGTTGGCGGGGAATGTGTCAATGAGCTGTGTCATCCATCAAGCTGGGATCAGCGCAGAGCTTACTTTTTCAGAGCTACATCTTCTAGACTTATCGTGGTTCTCCTGCAAAGCGTGGCCCTCGTGCTACGGACTGTAGACACCTATGGGGCTGTGAAACAGAAATACATATAGCGCTGCGGTCATACTCGACGATCCTGCAAATTAAGTCTAGTTGATCTTTGAACACAGGGCTTGTCACCGGCATCAGTCTTTCCATTGGTAAGCTAAGTTGCTGCCGGCTGCACGCTTTCATGTGTAAAAAGGCCCGTGCCACATGCCTTCCTCATACACTCCTCGAGTAACCCTGTGGGACCTCACTCTGAACCTTTATGCAACAAGATGAAGAATTTCTCCTCAAACGGACCTTTTTGACCATAGGGGAATTAACTCTAATCCACTGGTGCTCCGCAATAGCCAGTTGATGCACTTTTTGGAGAGCTTTGACTGCAGAACTACTTAAAGGTTCAAACGATTTAAAATTTGCATTTAATTGGAAACCCTGGAGCGACCAGCAATAGCCTGAACCAGAACCTTTCCCTCGATGGGTTTACACGCGTTTACCTGTCTTTCGTGTCTTCACTGGACAGCCTGTTTGCGGCACGAATGCCATCAATTTGAGTCCTCCCTAGGACGACTTTTGTCACGACACAGCAGCAGAGAGAATAAGAAACAGAGCTTCTTTCCCTATCCCTCCTGCTCATCTGCGTTCCTTCCCAGGTGAAGAAAGTCCCATTTGGGTGCATAGTTCATCGAAAGTCTGACTTAGGCTATATGGGCCCGCTGGATTAAGGACCCATTTAGGCTTTTAGGACAGGGGGGGCGGGAGGGATTCTATGTTGCATGGTTAAAGTCAACCTCGTGGCCTCACAATCGCTCTTTGGTCATACTGAGGTTGACATTCCTCAATCTTCCACTACCCATGTACGGGAATCTATGACGTCTAGAGTTTTCTAGTCCTGGTCAGAAATGATCTCGAAAAATTTCCAAATTCTTAAAACAAGTGATGGGACGTAGTGGAACTCTGTGGTATTGCACAGGCAGGCTTGTAGCTCCTGTAACTGAAAATGGACTTAGGACAAGAATTGGATCTAAGCTTCCGCCGCCACAATGTGAGGCTCTGTGCTGAACTAAGGGCAGAAGGCGGCAGTTTTGGAAACCATTCTCCTCTAAAAATTAGGGGTTCACATGTAAGCAGGGAAACCTGAGTACAACAGGGTATACTGCGAGTGCTTAGATTGTTCACTTGTGGGCGAGATTAGGTAGCGCTCAAACTGAAGACTTGGCAACTAAGGTTTCAACCCGGCTCCAGTTGGGTGGGTTCATCTCTTTATTTCGACTCAAATCCTCATCAAAACCAGGGTCCAAGCCTAGAATTTTGTTGCATTTTCAGTCATAGCCGCTGCGCTGTGATGGAGTTCGTGCGTTTAAACCTTTTCTCCCGCCTGTTTCTAAGATTTCGTATTCTAATGTCCTGGTCCTGGATTGTGGCGCCAAACAATTTATTTCTGCCTTATCCTCAGACCCTTTCCCAACAAAATTTCTGCCACCAATCAATCTTTATCTTAATTCCTGATCTCAACTTATGGCCTGGGAGGACATACACAGACTGGAATGACAGAGATCCACCTCTCACCTCGCACCCAAGTCTCAGTCTTTCTTAAACTTAAACTTCATTCCTGATCTCACCATAGAGCCTGCGTCAAAATCAACTTCCAGTTCCCATCTTAGTTCAAGTCCCTGTTTCCACTTCATTTTAAATCACCTTTGATCTCCCCCAAGTTGTAAGGCATTATTTGCTGTCTCAACTAAACGGCCCAAGTCTCAACTGAAATTCTAATCGGAAGCCAGCAAGAAGACTTTTTTCAAGTATTAGTCTGTGTCGGCATTGTAAGCCTCCATCCTAGTCCTAATCACATCGTTGTGGAAGTGTGAAGCTCCGCTTAAGGCAAGTTCCATCGTTGCTTCAAGCCTCAATCTTAACTTGTATTGTTGAAATCGAAGTCTCATTCTATCCTCAGCTCATATACTTGTGTCATCTTAGGCTCCATCTTAAGTCAGGTTCACAATATCAACCTTAAGGGAACTGAATGTCAGACTTAGCTTAAGTAATAGATGCAGCCTATACCTAAGTCACAGCTCAAGAAATAGCTTAGGTAGTTGTCTCAGTTTGAATCCCAGCTTGAGTCCTTAAGTCAAATGAAGGCTCAAATCTCCATAAATCCCAGCCGCAGGTCTGGTCTAAGTTACTTTTTTGGACGAAGGGTTACTCTCTTATGCACTATCAAAGACTTTTGTTTCCACATCAAGCTCTCTTCAACATCAAATCCAGCTCCAGCATCAAACTCAGTTCTGGCTTCACACTCATATTCAGTGTCAGGCTCTATCACAGGTTCGTTCTGAGTCAAGCTTCTTGCAAATCATAGTTCAAGTACCAGCGACAGCTTTACTTCAAGTTCCAGTGCCAGCTCAAGTTCAAATCTCTCTATTTTGCTCTGACCATAACTCGTCGTCCCAGCTTTAGTTCCAGCTTTAGTCCCAGCCACATGATGCAGCCTTGTCACTGTTCAAAATTCAGCCAAAACTCCAGTTTAGGCTTAAGTCGCAAAGTTATGAAGTTCGAATTCCAGCTCCAAGCAAAACAGTCTTAGCCCAAGTCAATCTCACTCTCAACCTCAAATCTTGGCGTCAGCATGAGCCTTACTCTCAATTCAAGTCCCAAACTCAATCCAAGTCTCAGTTATCACACTCTTCACTCACTCCTGGCCCATTTCTAAAGTTTCATCGCTTTCGAAGCCCAAAACGGTTTCAAGACCAAGCTGAAGTCTTAACTGTAGGTTAAGCCATAGCTACGGTCTAAGCCTCCTCCCAGTCGCATCTTGGGGCTCAGGACCTGGCACTTTCCTTTTAGGTCGCTAACGCCTACGCCTACTCCCTGATGTTGTAATTTCTCAAAGCAACGGCCGTTCCCAAACTTCTTCTTCTTCTTCTGCTTTTACTGGCATTACAGTCCGGAAGGGACCTGGACCTCAACAAACATGGCTCTCCAGTTAGTACCATCACACGCCTACTGCCTCCAATTGCTCCCTCCAAGCTGGTTGAGGTCCCAACTGCCTTCATTCCCAACCGCCTTCGTCTTAAAATTGAGACCCGTTCATTTGAATGTCACACCGTCTCCAATTTTGAGCTTCTGGCCTACAATCCTTGGCAGCAACGAAAGATTCGTTAAGGGAAGCCTTCAGAATGTGAAACGAAATAAATGAGTGGATACATTGCAACCCTGTGGGACTCCACTTCACGTTGCAGAGAGTGCACTTTTGACTTCAAATCCACAGACGAGGGTCACTCCGAACTGCTTCTTCAACAAATTGCTCAGTCATCACTGAAATTTGTTCTAATTCAAATTGGTAGACGCTGAAGAACCCTATGCCACTCCATTCGTCATTCCCCGGAGCAATGAGAAGTGCAACGAAGTCAAAGGATGATGAGATGGGGTCTTCAAGAAATTTAAATTACTCTCCTTAGAAGCACACAGACGCCACTTCCATCGAAACAAAACGTCTTAAGGAAACCCCTTCCATTTTGGCACATCATCCCTTTGTATCCTTGCAATTACCGCTCGACGAGAAGTAAGGACTTCCCCCATCAAAGGGGACAGTAGTTTGCCCCCAGGACGCTCAAAGGATACCAAATTCATTCCCAGGCACTACACTTATCCATTTACAGGGAAAGTTAAATGAACTGCAAACAAACAGAACGAAAGCCCTCGCCAAACCAAACTGAGAGTAATTTCTTACAACGTGACACAAAGGATTCAAGCGACTCAAACGATCCCAGGATCCATCTGCCATCCGGATGCGTCGCGGCGCCTCCGCCCCCTCTAATTGGCCATTGAGCTCCTCAGCTCAAGTACAGCTCAATGCAAATATTTGCATCAGTTTTTCACGACCACCGCCACCACCACCACCACCACCACTGCCACCACCGCCGCCGACGCGCACAAAGGTCCGCCAGTCCGTCAGCGGTGCTCTTGTGCATTAGCCCCTGCTGCCGCCGCTATTTGCAGAGCACTCAAAATTAAAATCTAATTAAAATATTCCAAACATAATTATCAAAGAAAATATTTGCTTTGATTCCAGTTGGCGAACTGGAGCGGTGGCGTGGGGGGGGGGGGGGTGCGGACTCTGTTGGCTCACCTATGAGAGAGGTCCCTGAACTGAATGCCGTTGGTCGGGCGGTCATAGTTCAGAGGCTGCCTGGTGGCCGCCTTTCTTCATTTAATTTCTTTCTGCCGCGCGAAACTGGGTCACTTTGAAGGTTTTCCCTTTCTACATTGTTTGCAGTCCTGGAAGCTGAAAATCATGTGTACCTGCGCCGCAAAGGAGTGCACGTTGTGGGCTCTGCACACAGCAAAAGTTTGCTTTCACCGCGGGTTTTATTTTCTGTTTTTTTTTTTTTTTCTTTCGCTTGTGTTTTCATCACTCAAACCGGGCTCCTCTTTCGTGGCGGTCGCCTTTCGTCCTGCGACGACGGTGGGTGGCACTGAAGCGATGGCGGTGGCGGTGGCGCGGCAGTAGTGGCGGCTGCGTCTGCAAGGTGGGGAATAAAAAATTGGCACACGGCTGTAATTGACGAGGGGGGGGAAAGGGGAAGGACGACTGAAGTGACTTGGAGCACAGACTGTCTCTCCGTCAAAGGAGTTTATTTCGTGGAAAAAGTTTTGAAAAAAAAAACCAAACACAAGTTGAGTACATTAAGGGAAACGGCATCCAGTCGGGGGGAAAATGCCACCAAAGTGTGCTTGTTGTAGCGCCTTGTTTTTGAGTTGTTCCCAGTCGAGATTAGCCGGAGGGACTTTAAAAGGACTTTGACGATTATGTACGGATGCAGTTTTCTCAAAAGCGGCTACGATTTGGTTTCGGTTTTGGTTTGGTTCGGTTTTTACGGTTCGATTCAATGGGACGAGGAAGCGTTTAGAAAGCGCAATTCCTTTGAGCTTGACCAGCAGAGATTAGAGGAGCTCTGAGAAGTCATACAAAGTTGAATTTGTTTCAATCTGTAAAAGGACCCTTTGGAGAGTGGACAATGGAGAAGAGGAACGGGTTCCCCTTAATCAATTTGTAATTGGAAAGATTTTTTCTCAGAAGTGGTGGTTTCGTCCTTCTCTCTCTCTTCCGTTATGTTGAAGCGTCAAAGTCCCTGATGTTGAATCTGGGATAGTTCAACTATTAAGTCTGGTCTGGCTACCAACATGCCAGTGAAGACCTGAAGAGATAGGAACTGCTTAACGGACCAGCATAGGAGGTAGCATGGAGCCCTGTGGCACTTCATCGTATTCTTTGAAAAACGGATTGTTCGTCTTGTCGTCTAGAGATAGAGATAGAGATAGAGATAGAGATAGAGATGGAGATGGAGATGGAGATGGAGATGGAGATGGAGATGGAGATGGAGATGGAGATGGAGATGGAGATGGAGATGGAGATGGAGATGGAGATGGAGATGGAGATGGAGATGGAGATGGAGATGGAGATGGAGATGGAGATGGAGATGGAGATGGAGATGGAGATGGAGATGGAGATGGAGATGGAGATGGAGATGGAGATGGAGATGGAGATGGAGATGGAGATGGAGATGGAGATGGAGATGGAGATGGAGATGGAGATGGAGATGGAGATGGAGATGGAGATGGAGATGGAGATGGAGATGGAGATGGAGATGGAGATGGAGATGGAGATGGAGATGGAGATGGAGATGGAGATGGAGATGGAGATGGAGATGGAGATGGAGATGGAGATAGAGATAGAGATAGAGATAGAGATAGAGATAGAGATAGAGATAGAGATAGAGATAGAGATAGAGATATAGATAGAGATAGAGATAGAGATAGAGATAGAGATAGAGATGGAGATGGAGATGGAGATGGAGATGGAGATGGAGATGGAGATGGAGATGGAGATGGAGATGGAGATGGAGATGGAGATGGAGATGGAGATGGAGATGGAGATGGAGATGGAGATGGAGATGGAGATGGAGATGGAGATGGAGATGGAGATGGAGATGGAGATGGAGATGGAGATGGAGATGGAGATGGAGATGGAGATGGAGATGGAGATGGAGATGGAGATGGAGATGGAGATGGAGATGGAGATGGAGATGGAGATGGAGATGGAGATGGAGATGGAGATGGAGATGGAGATGGAGATGGAGATGGAGATAGAGATAGAGATAGAGATAGAGATAGAGATAGAGATAGAGATAGAGATAGAGATAGAGATATAGATAGAGATAGAGATAGAGATAGAGATAGAGATAGAGATGGAGATGGAGATGGAGATGGAGATGGAGATGGAGATGGAGATGGAGATGGAGATGGAGATGGAGATGGAGATGGAGATGGAGATGGAGATGGAGATGGAGATGGAGATGGAGATGGAGATGGAGATGGAGATGGAGATGGAGATGGAGATGGAGATGGAGATGGAGATGGAGATGGAGATGGAGATGGAGATGGAGATGGAGATGAAGATGGAGATGGAGATGGAGATGGAGATGGAGATGGTCACTGGAGGCACTTTTACAGTTGTCGACACGTTGAACCCCGTTTTCAAAGTCTCGGCCACACACTTTAGCCGAAGTGGAAGCTTGTTCGAGTTCAACGTTGGCTTTGAGCTCTTCCAACATCATTGGCTTCTTGGCTTGAATCAATGACTTAACGTTATCCTCAGACAAGCAGCATTAAGTTGCGAGAAAAAAAAGACGGTTCGACTATCCCATTTGTTGAGATTGAGCGGGTTATCTCAACAAATTGAAGTCTTGACACATCTTTTCCAGAACACAATCGGAGAACGTACATCGGTTCAAATGCTCCATCAGCTCCAATTGTTGAGTCAGATTGATCCTGAATGCTTTAAAACCAAGTCTCTTACTAAATTACTCCAAAAACTGGTCTAAATGACGGCCAATTCTAGAGAACGCGATGAAATTGTCTGACTTCGAGTGTTCGCTACGGACTATCAGTAAGAACAGAGACGGCCCTGTAGTCAGCCTTAACCTTGCTGCATTAGTGGTGTAGAGATCGTGAAGCACATGCGCAAAGAATTTGGTAAATGACCATCGCATCAGAAAAGCAAACAAGCATCAGTGTAACGCATTTCGGAATCCGAACGTCATCGAATTGCTGCAAGCGACGCAAACCATGCTCACTCTTCTGAATTTCGAACAACAGCGAGCTTTTGAAACGTCCCATGACGCAGCAAAAATTAAGTTAAGTTGGCTTATGTCCAGTAGTGCCACAGCAGCCAAACCTAAAACAATCCCCACGTAAGAGGAGCACTGTGATCCCCTTCTTAACCCATTCTAGCAATCTGAAGTTAAGGGATTCTTCATATTGCTACCAGAAGGGGAATTTAAAGCAAAACCGTGTCACGGCAAAGGCGGCAGAGAGCACTCTGCTGAGGCAGGTGATGTCTACTCATCACCCTGCGATCAATGAATTGCCCATTCAGTGTCTGGCAAATACATCTCCACACTCTATGGCGCCAGCATGTCTTTCAAAGGCTCGAGACCTGCATCAAAGGCTATGGGCGCTGGTCTTTCTGAAAACGACTCTCTTCGAGGAAATACAAGGTTCCCTCAATCAGACCTCGTCTTCTCTGTGGGACAAGATTTCATCTCGCTTCCAGCACAAAATTCCCAGGTCTCAGTATTGACAGCAAACTTTGTTCGAAAGCCAACATCCAAGAGTGGCCAGCGAAAACCTCGACAGTTCTCTTCTCTTCTTTAGAAAGCAATGGGGTCTTCAAACACGTGTGGGCTTACACTACAGTGGTTAGACCGATTCTCCACAACGAAGCCTCTGTGTTGTGGACACCTCTGTACAGTGGACAGGTCTGTATATTGAACAGATCGACGGGTCCACCCCTCACTGGTGCTACAGCAAAGAAGAGCCAGCTGCCAGGACTTACCTGTCTATGCGTCAGTGTTTTGCAAAGAAGAACACCAGCCACTGTGATCGCCGCCACGTTGACTCACACTACCAAGGGTCCCATGCTCGATTTCCAGATTGTGAACACGTCACATTTTTGTCACGGCACTCCCTTGGCGAAAGGCTCTTACCTCTGCGGTAGCAGGCCAGGCTCCCGAATAGTCGAGAAGGGTCGGAACAGCCCTACCAACAAGCACTGAACTTTACAAAGCAACCTTCCTCCATTTTTCAGGGGGCCATTTTTGCTTTACTTTGTTCCGATGATAGATGGGACTGAGTCCCAACAAGGAGATTGAGGAGGTTAGGCTTCTTTGTGGACTGGACACAAAACCGAGACATCGGCGTCTGTTTTTTGCAAACAAGCACATGGGGAATGGCATACCCTTGTGGCACTCCATTGAATTATGGCGCAAAACCAATAGTGCTGACTGTGATTTGTTCAAAGGATACAAGCGACATGTAATCTTTTTTTTTTTTTCATCTCCAAAAGTGGGACTAACCCCCGACAGGGATGTTCCAAAATTAGAACTCCCTTACGGAGAGCATCTAATCAACTCTGACAGGCGCGTCCCTCGTTTACCTCTTTAACTTGAAGACATTTCATCACACAAAGGAACCGTCATTCTCCATCCCAACGTTCTCTAGCAGCTTTGCCGACTAGGCAGAGGCAAAAAAAAAAACACCTTCCACACACACACACAACTTTCCAGTTAATGAAACCAAAATACCAATTTTCCAACGAGATCGCATAATCAATTTCGAATCCCTAATGAATTCAGCTTGTGAACAGCGATAGTTCACCGCCTGAATCAACATCAACTATGCCACAGTCAGACACACACACACCACATCCATCATCTGGCGGGATTCCCAGTCAAACACAAACACACTCGGGATAAGGGAAACGGATAAAAATACACATCCCCCTCCCGCTAGCGGGCGCTCACATGCGACAGCGACAATTTGCATGAAAATCAACCGACGGCTCGGGGCGGAAGGATATCGCCCACATGTAGTTCCTTTAATTAATCATACCGCTATCTAGATACATACTTGCCATCCATTCCTTCATCGAATTCGATAATGAATCTCCTTCCTGTTATTCTTACACCCACCCCGCACCCATCATCCCGCCCCCCATTTTAGAGAATGATGTGTCGTCGTCCTTTCTAAGCTCGTTTCTCGTTTTATTTTCATTTGCAGATTGTGCCGACACAGCAACTATCGAAATTGTCGAATCTAACGTATCTATCGCTGAGTGGAAATCGATTTACACACATTCCAGCTGTGGCCTTGCTCAACTTATTTCACCTAAAGGAATTGCACTTAAATCGATTGGATCGACTGATAAAGATTGATTCCAGGTAAGTTGTCTATTCACTCCCGCACAGCTACAGTCGCATGCACGAGAGCGCGTTTTGAGGACTTAACGATGTCGACAGGAACTGCACGGGCACAGGGCACGGTTGGAAGGGGGATGAGAAGTTTTCAGTTTAAAATGAGGAGACTTACGAAGTCCTGACTTCCCCAAAACGTTCGAATTGGAGGGTAATTTGAAAGGAAATGCTTGGAAACGCTGCACTGAGAGAGATTTTATGGCGAGTTTAAAGAGGTTGACTTGTATGAAGAGACAACATCTGGAGATGTCAACCTTAGCCGTCATCTAGAGGCGGCATTTAGAGAGACATCGTCTTCTGGAGACGTCATCTAGAGACATCATCTGGAGGCGTCATCTAGAGACGCCATTTGGTGACGCCATCTGGAGACGTCATCTGGAGACGTCATCTAGAGACATCATCTGGAGACGTCATCTAGAGCCGCCATGTGGAGACGTCATCTAGATACGTCATCTCAAGGCGTCATCTAGAGGCTGCACTTAGAGAGACGTCGTCCTCTGGAGACGTCACCTAGAGACGTCATCTGAAGACGTCATCTGGAGACGCCATTTGGAGACGTCATCTGGAGACGTCATCTGGAGATGTCACCTAAAGGCGTCATCTAGAGGCGGCATCTAGAGAGAGGTTCTCGGGAGACGTCATCTGGAGATGCCATCTGAAGACGTCATCCAGAGACGCCATCTGGAGACGTCATCTAGAGACGTCATCTAGAGGCGGCATTTAGAGAGACGTCGTCCTCTGGAGCCGTCATCTCAAGGCGTCATCTAGAGGCGCTTCACATCGCTCATAAGAGCATAGACGGCATCTCTTTGAAGACCAAGCAAATTCAATTTTTTCTTCAAAATCCCCTGACAGACCAACATCTGTGTGAAGGCCGGGGGGACAAACTTTTACCAAGAAAACCTTCAAAACAATGTTTGCAGACCTTATGAAAGGTCTATTGGAAATTGAAAATATACCAAGAGATCGCATTGCTTCTATGAAAAAGTACAGGGGAAAGCATTCAACCCAGAGGCACTCCACAAAATTCTAGATTCGGCGGATTGATCCCTTTGAGAGATATCTCAATGAAAACATCTGAATAAAGGGGTTTTGTGAATTGGATACTGAATCCCTAGCCGGAGCTAACCTAGTGAAGGTGTCCTTGCCTCCTCGTCTTCCAAATGATGAAACAGGCGCTTATCTTGAAAATGACTTAAGTTATACCGCTGGGCCACTGTCTTACACCCTGAGTCTTCAAGGGTCAATACCAGGACTAGGACTGCTCATCTTGCAACCCCTTTCGAGTTTGCTGACAAGACTAAGCGAGCTCTGATTGTTTTTCTCCACTTATGTGCGCCATCAAAGACGACCCTATTGCGTTGTCTCAATGACTCGGACTCAAAGGCTCTTCTGTGTTACTCAACCGCTCTAAATGACCGAAAATTGGATCCATAGTCTTCTCGTCCAGAAGTCAAGAACCTTCCTCTCGAATAGACCTTTATCTTCCTCATCCGCTCTCATTTAGGTCGAACTTTTGGTGCCATAGGGCAGGACATGGATGGTCTCGGTACTTCACACAGCCACCTTAGTCTTTCGAGAGAGGACTTCATTACTCAGGTGCCTCTTGAACGCAAAGAAACAGAAAGAAACAGCACGCTCAGGCTTAGCTGAGGAAGACGAAGTCTTTCACCGCCTTAAACGATTTTGCCGTCCATTTTGATGTTCTGTCCATATGTGATTGTGTGCGTCCCTCCATGTGGACAGTGTTACCCTCCTTTACCGCCAGACACATTTTGACTGATTGTCTTCTACCCATCACGCGTCCCATATCCTTGAGTTCCATTTTGACCACTTCCGTCTCAATCCTAGCGGACGCCTTATTTGCAGCTAGCTGTGTTCGTCCAGCTACGTCAATGTCAACCGCGTAAGCCAGCAGCTAAATGGATCTCTGAAAGATCGTGCCTCTGGCAGTGACTTTTGAGTTACGCACGATCTTCTCAAGGGTGAAAAATCACACGATAGCGGGTTTCCCTATCTAAGACCCTTTTTGAGATTGAAGGTCTCGGTGAGCTCTTTACCGACATAAAGGAAGCAGCGAGACTTCTCTAACGTCATCCTGCGCAATCTGATGATTTGGTAGGAATGCCAAAATTTAACATGGCTCGCCTCCATGCACGCTATCATGTGGATCCTTGAAGTCGACTATTGGGCACGCGGGCGCTTTCAGGTGTTCCCATAGAGAGGAGCCAGAGGCAATCTCACACGCGATGGTAAGAAGACTGATCCTTCCCTAGTTTGCACAGTAGTCCATTCATCTGGCCCCGGCTGACGACACTCAGATTTCCCTCGTCGAGCATACTTTCCCCTGAGCATATCTGACAGATGTATGTGTCCAATCAGGTCATCTCCAGGTGCCTTAAAGGGTCGTGCGGATAGCCAGCAGTCTTGTTCGACTTCAGTCTTGATATTGCCACTCGGGCGGCCTTAGGTCTAAGGGAAGGGTGCAATGGGGGCAACTTTGGACAGAGGGAACTTCTCCTGACAACGTTTGGTACATTCTGACTACATTATCCCTTGTAGGGCCTGAGGACTGAAATATGCAATGGACCCGAATTTCAAGCAAAGAACTGTGAGATAGAAGCCCTCCTGTTCTAAAAATTTACACGAATGATTCGGGCTTAGGAGTTCTTGGCAGTCCGCCTTCTCGACACTTGCAGGACGACAGATGGTGCTGCTGACTTTCTGTCAGAGGAGTTGATAAATGGCAGATCGAGCTATACGTGGACATGGACATGGACATGGACGTGGACATTGACATGGACATGGACTCTGGCTTTGAAAATGACATTGACAAAATCTTAGCTGTTTAAACTTTCCAACCTTTCCATTTGTTTCCTAAGGAGATCACCGTTTGATGCAATCTTACCTCATGATGGGTTCCTGACCAAAGAAAGAGGCGTTGAATTAGAACAATTAGTCGGTGGAAAAGTACGAGGCGCGGGTCGTATAATAAGCATTCTTCTTCTCACTTCAAGGTTTGAAACAAGAAATACTTACGGAACCCTTTGAATGTGGTAACCTTTGATAGAGTGAACGAGATACGTACTTCAAGGCAGTTGCGCCAACAAATTAGTCTTTCACGGACCGAAGACCATGTCAGACTAGCCAAAGGTGATGTACGTCTGTTTAAAGGCGTACTGATGGAAAACCAAGCAAGAAGGTTAAGCTCCCTACACAACGACGATGAGGTGAAAGCCGTCTTTCACTACTCAGGAAGCTGCCCATCTCTTGAAAATGTTAGCAAGACTAAGTCGGGAAATTGCTTCTTCAACAGCCTACATAAACTGGCTGATGTTTGAGTTGAAAAAATTAAGAAATTCCTTAAGGAAGCAAATAGCCGTAGAGATGAGGAGTTTAAAGGATAAACCACCAAGAGGACCATGAAGACGACAATCCCTCGGTCAATGGTTCCACTTGCAGACTATATTATTCTTAGCAGTTCTGTTCAAGCACCCACCTCAATCTTGGCCAGCTTAACCGTCATCGAAAACTTGAGCCAAGTGAGCGACACTAGGATCAGCTAACTTGCACACCCCCGTGTTCGTACAGGGTACGGTAACAAATTGTCGATAAGTGGCTCTATATCGTATTATCCTATGCATCTGGCAATACGACAGCTTGTCTAAGACGTTAGATCTGAAGCTTTCAAACCTTTCATCTAGCAGTGTTGAGATCCAATGGCCCTTCACCGTGCTACGGTGATGTCCCATGGCCTTTCAACGTCCCACCTTAGCCTATGCGGGACTGAGATCCAATGGCCCTTCAACGTCCTTCCTTAGCCTAAGCGGGATTGACGTCCAATGTCCCTTCACCGTTCTGCCTTAGCCTACGCGGGATTGACGTCCAATGGCCCTTCACCGTCCTACCTTAGCCTGTGTGGGATTGATGTCTAATGGCCCTTCACCGTCCTACCTGGCCCATCAAGGTCCTACCTTAGCCTATACGGGATTGACGTCCAGTGGCCCTTCACCGTCCTACCTTAGCCTAAGCGGGATTGACGTCGAATGGCCCTTCACCGTCCTACCTTAGCCTATGCGGGATTGTCGTCCAATGGCCCTTCAACGTCCTACCTGGCCCATCAAGATCCTACCTTAGCCTATGTGGGATTGACGTCGAATGGCCCTTCACCGTCCCACCTTAGCCTATGCGGGATTGTCGTCCAATGGCCCTTCAACGTCCTACCTGGCCCATCAAGATCCTACCTTAGCCTATTTGGGATTGACGTCCAATGGCCCTTCACCGTCCTATCTTAGCCTATACGGGATTGAGCTCCAATGGCCCTTCACCGTCCTACCTTAGCCTAAGCGGTATTGACGTCCAATGGCCCTTCACCGTCCTACCTTAGCCTATGCGGGAGTGCGATCCAATGGCTGATGTGCACCACCAAGGAAGAACTCAACCCCAATTTGCAGATCTGTCTCCTCTTCCCATCCTCCAGTTTGCTTTTGACTCCCTAGGCAGAGACCCCAGAAAACCCACATCTTCTCAGTGTAATGAACCTCCATGACCATCCCGACCACATCGCTTAGAGCTCCATTTCTCTGGCAATGGGCTCCCCCCGTCCCCCCTCCACCCGTACCAGCAGTCCAGACTACCGCTTGCAGATGATGTGTCAAGAAGTTTGTGGTTTTCATGAATTCAGTCCATTCACCGCTCTGTCGCTGATTTCAGTTCGTACAACCTCCTCGGCCTCCCCCAAAAGCCACCACAAGGACGAGTGACATCCTCTTGTCCCCCCAGGACAAGACTCACTCAAGCGGAAGATCTGATTTTCTTTTCAATTCCACTGGAATCAATCACGTCCGTGGCTAGGGGAAGGATGTGCGGTTGGGCAACCACCAGACGAGCGTCTAGGATCAAACAACAGACTGCAACTCCATCGTCGTCATCGTTGTCGTCGTCTTGGTTCTAATAAATATTTGACAAGTTCACCTCCTCCCGGTGGTTGGCTGGCTCCAATAAAATCAAAATACGGAAGTTCATGTTTGCTTTAGTCAACCTCGTGACGGCACCGCACCCCGGCGCGGCGGTGCGGTGCAGGAGCGTCAGACTCTGTTCTGGCCTAAGCCTCGGTGCGCTCGGTTCGGTTCACTGACAGCACCGGAATATGTTCCTTAATGTTGAGCCAACAGTGTACTTACACGCCGGAAGCACTTAAACAACGAAATACTCGACAAGGATGCCGACAACGATGGCGAGGCTCTGCATACAGGCGACGCCTGTGTGCTGTGCTCAGTTACACGGAGGGAGTCAATCGCTCTGCATGCCAAGTCAATCAGCCACTCAGGCAGCCAGCAGGAGTCGCGCGGAGAGGCTTGGCAAATTTGAATTTGGATTAGCGCCCGTCGCTGCGGGAGTGAGTTATGCCCGGCGCGAGGACTCGCTTTAAGTGCACCAAACTATCGGTAAGTGGCGGGGTGGCGCAGGCTGACGCTGCGTCGATCTTTGTTGTGTCGGAGCCACACCTTCGCGGCGCGGTTTCATTTCGAATATTTGCACGAATAATTGAATTTTGATGTGCGGGTGCATGAGTGCGCCGGGGCGTTCGACGAATCGCAAGGACCTCTGTAGGAGCAAGAAAATTGAATTCATTTGGTGCGCGTGGTGGGGGCGGGGGGTGTGTTTATTCGATTTCGTCAATAGGCTTGTGTTGGATTCTATCCGTGATCCGCCGGTGAATGGTAATTCCATCCACGTGCGGTGGCAAGCTGTGTGCTGGCTGTTGTTTGATGCTGTGCCGATGAATGAATTTGAATGGGGCGGGAAAGCCACGGCACAAAGACGGAGATTATGTGGGAGGAGTGATTGACCATTGATGTGGATTGGATTGAGGGGATTTTTGTGTTGGTTGCCAAGAGTGATGGGGGCCGTTAAGGGGCCTCCTAGAGAGGCCACGTTGGGGGTGGATGCTTGAAGAAGCATCTTAAATTATTCAAAGTCGTCACAGGATTGTCTCTTCTTCTTCATGATTCAAGGAGAGACCATAATCACGTGAAAGTTCAAGCCCCTCAAGTCCATCCATTCCCCCAAATCGGAGTCCACACCACATCTGAGGGACGTACTCTTGCAATCAGCCACTCAGTAGCATCAGCTGATGTCATGAACCGTGGCCCCAGTTGAGTCAGAAATAGACATTGTGTAGGCGCTCTGGCGACTGACCAACAAACTCGTGGAAACAAAGCAAGCGTTTACTGCCTGACTGTCAAAGAGCTAGAATTATGTGTTTCTTTGGGGGACAAACCAGTGACTCATCAAAAAATGTTACCCGATGGGCGATGAAAGGAAAGGGTTGACGTGTGGTCTTCATGGCTGCCATGACAATGAATCAGTGTTTCTTCTTCTTCGTCTTGTGGCAATGTATCCTTGAGCATGATTGAGTTGACGGTTTCATTCTTCATCTCTTCAAAAGGTAATGCTCTCCATGCTGTCCTAGGTGCTCTTACCAAGCCTTCAGCACGATCAATCTCTATTACATATCCATAACAGAGGGACTCGCATTGACGCATCTGCCTGAGCATTAAGCAAACATGTCCTCCTCTTGGCATCCTAGGGCTTTCACTTCGCATATCCACCTCGCTTGGTTGGTTACAGCTGACTTTGCACTTCTCCAAGTTGAGTTGCACTTTCGTCAGTCTAGAAGAACTGAACGTCTTGGACGGGTTCAGATTCTTTCGCCTTGAGGATTCACTTCTAACGTCATTTTGTGAGTGCCGTCAGTTCTTTTCCGGGGTTCGATCCTTTTTCATTTCCGGCCATTAGCTTACTTACTTAAGGTGGCGCTACTATCCGGGGTGGACCGGGTATCAGCCAACAAGCGTCTCCAGCCAGTTCGATCTTTTCCTAGCTGTATCTAGTTTCGCACGCATAGTTGGTTGAGGTCCCTTGTCACTTGCGTGCGCCATCTGAGTTGCGGTCTTCCTATACTGCGCCCTCCCTCGGGGGTGGTTTCGAAGACTTTTCGAGCCGGAGCATTGGTTTCCATTGGCTCTACATGACCTTACCATATCAATCGTTGGATCTTTACCCACTCTTCTGCCTATGTCGATGTCGTTGAACAGCCCCTATAGTTCCTCATTAAATCTCCTCCTCCAGTGACCAGCTATGCAGACGGGACCGAGAATCACGGCTCCTAACCTGTTAACTGATTTCCTCGTCCGGCCCGCCCCCTCTCCTTCTTTTCTCCTTCTCATCACCTCCCCTCTTTTCTGTCAGATTCGTTTCTAACAGACTCACGATCCTTATGATGTATGGCTTGAATTTCTGTAAGATGCTGTTCGCAATTAAAAAGGCTTCGGTAGCACACGTCCGTCTTGTCGAATCTCTTTGAATTTCCTACTTATGGAACTACTAGGCAGCAGAAACCTCGAGGTATTCAAGGGCTTCGTCGGATCAGAGGTTAAGGACAACAACACCAGTACCAAAATCAAACGCAGAACCACTCTTGCCAATCGCTGCTTCTTTGGGCTCAAGAGGCAACCGAGTAGAAGAGCCGCCTCTCGAAGGACTAAGAAGGCTTTGTACAACAGCCAGGTCTTCCCTGTCCTTCTCTACGGAGCGGAAACCTGGACGTTACTTAAAGCGGATGAAGAAACCCTTAGTCCTTTTGAGAGAAAGTTCTACTTGCGATTTCTGGGCCTGTTTGTGTTGATGCTGTCTGGAGGAGATTTAACGACGAACTCTAGGGCTGTACAGCGACATGAGCATAGTCAAGTGCCTTCGGATAAGATAGGTAGGCCATGTAGAGCGTATGGACTCCTTCGCTCCGGCCCGTAAAGCCTACGGAGCTGTTGGGACAACGCAACAGAGCACGGCTTAGGCTAAGATGGCGCACCCAAGTGGAGAAGTACCTCAACCAACTTGGAGTGCGCAACTGGAGGCATAGGCTTCGTTGTTGGAACTTCTTCTCTAGATGCCATCAACTCAGGACTAAGACTAAGGGCTTCTTCATCCACCTCTACATAGCGTCCAAGTCGCTGCCCTGTAAAGCGGGGCACGGGTGACCAAGCTGTTTCACAAAGCAAGTTCAGTCCTTGTAGAGTAGACTCTTCTACTCCTTCTTCAATAGCCTCTTTAGCCCAAAGAAGCAGCGATTGGCAAGAGTGGTTCTGCGTTTGATTTCGGTACTGGTGTTGTTGTCCTTAACCTCTGATCCGACGAAGCCCTTGAATACCTCGAGGTTTCTGCTGCCTAATGTGACGCTCTGTCCGAGACGTCGATGTTGTGTGTCCTTCCTCGATGTCTTGCCCTCATTAAGCACCACCAGACCCATCTTAGCCGCTTCCGCTTAAATGCCAGCAAACGCCTCATTGACGGCTCGCTATACTCGTCCAATCACGTCAATGTCATCCGCATAAGCAAGCAATTGAACTGACTTTTGGAAGATCGTGCCTCTGGTGTTGACTTGTGAGTTACGCACGATCTTCTCAAGGATGATGTTAAAGAAGTCACATGACAGTGCGCCACCTTGTCTAAAACCTTTTTTGACACTGAATGTCTCGGTGAGTTCGTTCCCGACCTTGACGAAGCAGCGGTAGTTATCTATTGTCATCCTACACTATCTGACGAGTTTGGTAGGAATTCCAAAACCAGACATGGCACTGTATAGCCCGTCTCTATGCACCCTGTCATATGGGGCCTTGAAATTGACGAATAGGTGGTGAATGTCGATTTGCACTTCTTGTGTTTCTTCCAGGATCTGCCGAAGTGTGAAGGTTTGGTCGATGGTGGACTTCCCTAGCCAAAAACCGCACCGATAGGGGCCCATCAGGTTGTTGACAAACGGTTTCAGACGTTCACACAATACGGCAGAGGGAGGATCTTGTACCCGAAGTCAAGGAGACTAGTCTTTCGATAGTTGGCGCAGTCGAAGGGGTCTCCTTTCTTGTGGACCGGACAGACGACGCTGAGATTCACTCATCGGGCATGCTTTCCTCCGACCATATCTTACAGATGAGCTGGTGCATGTGCCCAACCAGGTCATCTCCAGCTGCTGTAGACAGTTCTGCGGACAGTCCATCCGCTCCAGCAGCTTTGTTCGATTTCAGTCTCGACATGGCAATCTTGACCTCGTCTAAGTCGGGGGGACGGAATTCTTGCCTATCATCGTCCACTGCGTAACAACGGTATTTGGGCCGTCATCGTCGTTTTAAAGTCTGCAGAAATGATCTTTCAAGATTCTCAGCATCGATTGCGACTCTACTACTAGTTGTCCATTTTGGTCTTGGCAAGCTTCGGCTCGAGCACTATATCTTCCGGATAGCTGTCACACTTCTCGGTAGAACTTTCGGACTTAATTTCTGCCACATGTCTCCATCTCTTCGACCGCACGCTTATCATGCTCCTTCTTTCTTCATCTGAGAAGTCGGTTCTGCTCCCTTTTTCTTTGTTTGTAGAGCCACAAACAGCTCTCGTTGTTCAATGCAGCGTTGCCTTGTGCTGCAGCGTTGTCCAAAGCAGCGTTGCCTTGTAGGCCTCCTGTTTAGCTGCATGTGCCTTCCAGCACTGGTCGTCAAACCATGTGTTCCTTCTGGATGGTGGCGTGAAACCCAGCACATCAGCAGCAGTGTGTGTTGAATTAAATAGAGATACTCGACCCCAGTTGCCAAGACACGATCATCAGCTTCAGTTCATCTGTAATATATTTTCCAAAGATTGCATTCGTTCATGGCTTCCAGTTGTGAAAACTGTCGAAACCGCCCTTAAAATGTTTTGAAATTCTTCGTCATTGATATTTTACGGCTTTTTGCCAACTGTTTGAGCCAAACTGTGTGAATTGAAACGCCTCACCACACACTACGTTTTGTGAGCTGATTTGTCTGATTTTTTGGAATTTGATGCTTCGCAGCACAAAGTTGCCAGCCGAACCTCAAGTCCCCAGGAAAATTTCCACCGATGGACACATCAGTCAATTTTGCATCAACCTCAGACACTGGCGGACAGGGCAAGCGCATTTAAAAGGGAATTCATTGTGAGGTTTGATTTTCAATAGGCTTATTTGGAAAAATCACTCATGACGCCTGTTAAACTGCTTCCGAATTTTTGTTCAGTATCTTTTGGCAAGTCATTGCGCAAAGACTTGCAGCTCACAGCTGAGAAGTACAAATTGTGGAACTGGCATAATCAACTCACTGAAACCACTATTGGCAATTCCATACGTAAATTTGAATGTCAGTGGATGTTTGATAGATGAGACGACATCCAGCACATCGGGTTGAGATTGATTGCAGAAGGAATTAAAGCTTTCTCATTCCTTTTCCCGCATCTCGCCATAATTACGACCATCATGATCGACCGCATCACTCGCAATGCGCAGAGTGGAAGCGTTTCTGATACCGTAAGGGATATGTTTGATTGTAATGCACGGTCACCAAATCCATCGGCAGCTGAGAGTGTACGCGAAAAATCGTGATAAATCCATTTGTCGTCCGCATTTTCCAGGGAAAAGTTTTGCGTGGTTCTCTTGGAGGTGATGGTTTCTTTAGAAGATGATGCAACCACCAACTTTAGGGGCTGTACAGTGATGTGAGGGGGGCCAGCGATGTGAGGCCGGCCAGCGATGTGAGGCCGGCCAGCGATGTGGGGCCGGACAGCGATGTGAGGCCGGCCAACGATGTGAGGCCGGCCAGCGATGTGAGCCGGGCCAGCGATGTGAGACCGGCCAGCGATGTGAGGCCGGCCAGCGATGTGAGGCCGGCCAGCGATGTGAGGCCGGCCAGCGATGTGAGGCCTGCCAGCGATGTGAGCCGGGCCAGCAATGTGAGGCCGGCCAAGCGTCTTCGGATTCCATGCCTATGGAATCCATGTACAGTGCGTAGAAAACAATGCTCCAGCCCGAAGAGTCCTCAACTCAACTCGGAATCAGTGGGTCAATGCAATAGTGGATGCCCACGGAGCTGATGGCCCGTGTAGAAGGACCTTAACCAATTTGAAGTGGGTCAACTCCTTAAAGATCACGCAAACTGGACTGGGCTTGTTGGTTGAGGTCCAAGTCAACCCGGGAAGATCAAAAAACATCACCACCATCTGAACTTCACTCCGACAAAATATTTAACTCCCCTCGTCCATTGGCCTCTTACGTGAACACGCCCGTTTCAACGGATGGTAGTCGTCTGCGTGAATGTGCTTGAAGACAGCGAAACTCTTCTTGAGACAGTGTGGCCCATGAGTGGTGGCGCTTGTGCCTGTCTTCTCTGATACTGACCGCGTTACAGTTCAGTTTATGTCTGTCTAGCTGATGGCACAAAGCTGAAGTTTGTGTCGCTGTCTTGAACAATGTCCACGAATTACGCATTGCTTGAGAAATTTGATTTTCACCAGCGATGTATGACGAGTTGGGAGCAGTAGCCGAATGTCAGAAATCTCAGATCACCCCTGTGCAACCAATCCCTTGCTGATCCCTTGCAAAATTTATAGGAAATGGACCTGTTTGCCTGCCTCTCCCTGAAATTCAATTAAACAGAGAACTGAAGTCGATTAACAGAACCTCCCAACAACAAAATTTCAAAACAAATTATTTGCCATTCGCATTCCTGAAATTGCATCCCGACTTCACAATGCCGTCTGATCAAAATTTCATCAAAACAAACCCGTCCAACGCAAGGCAACCATTATACGTCAGTAAAACCAACTCCTTAGAGCCTCCTTATGACGTCTGGTCATATTTGTGTGACTTGGCTACATCAGTGGACCTCATTCTGCCATAAATTCACCCCTTCCCCCACCCCCTTATGAATATTTCTGTAAAACATAAGACATTTGATGTGTCCACAAGACCCGTTTCATCAACAAGTCGCCAAAACATACACCCCGCCCCCCCCGCCCCCTCTCCTCATGGGTAGGCTTCTACCAGGATAATGCACAATTAAAGTCCAATACAACCAATTCACATAAATCCCATTGAGACCCATTTCTCGGCCAAGAAGACAAACGAGTGTGTGGCTCGCATTGTTCTTCTCCATCCCGAGCCCCCTCTAAATGATTCCCTTTTCAACTTACAAACCCATTAGGACATCCCCTCCGCCCCCAAAAGATACTGTCACTGAGAAATTCAAATAAAGGACACTCTAGGAGTGAAACTGTGCCTTCTCTGCCTTTAATGTGCCTCCACCACAATTTCCTCAATCTCCAGCACCTCCCCCCAGGCGGCAAACCCTTATCAGGACAACCAGCAGCATATGGGGAACCAAAGGCCTACTTTAAAATAATTACAAATCCGCCCACCCAGCCGGAGTTATCCCTTTTGGGGGGCCGTTGTCTGGGCGACAGGAGGCGCACATAATGAGTGTCGTAAAATAAATTTCACAAAGGATCCTCACAAACGTTCACAGGCGCGAGAGTGGTGTCTGGTCCGAGGTTGAGAGTCTCTCTTGCAATTTAATTTTCGAAAACCAAATGCCGAGTGTCAAACAAGTTTTGAATTGTTTTTGGAACACACATCCACCCACGCACACACATGCACCCTCCATGTGACCTTCCATCAGTTTGGTGTCTTTGTGTGGCAGCCATAATTCCGCGCCGAATATCATCAAGTGGGCCAAGAATCCGGCGGGCGGCGGGGGGTGGAGGGAAGGCGCACGCTTGCGAAACAACGTCACGTAACGGAGTAATTAAGTGTCCATCTGACAGAGAACATAAAACCCCATTAATTAGTCATGTGGAACAGATACAGCGGATACATTTAATGCGGCCATCGCAGGGCCATGTTTCATAAGTTTAGAGAGAGCACTCCACGTCAGCCCACCCCCTCGCTCCCACTCCCAACAAACATCTGTGGAATGGGACGGCGGATGCGGTGAGATGCTTTTAATTATCGCTCGAGAGAAGAAGAAAAAAAAGATGCAAACGAAAATTATTAATAACCCCCCCAAAGTGGGTGGAGGGGGGGGGGGGTTGGCTGGAAAGAGCAAATTATTTAATCCAATGACTGGTGTGAATGGCGGTCTGCGGGAAGCTGCCGCGGATGGTGTCAGTCATCATTTTACGACACGACACGCTACTAATGGAGAGGTGTTCCCTTCTGCGCGACAGATTTATGCTGTGATATGTACATTTGATCGGTTGCCGGGTGGGGGGAGGGATAGGGGGAGGGGTGCTTAAGGTGTGCTTCCTGGTGGGTGGGAAGATGTGTAAAGTGGTGGCCAGTTGTTGGGAAATTTTTAATAGCGCAACGATACAATCTTCAGCAGCGCTTGTTTATGAGTCTGTTCAGACTGTTGCTCAATGATGACACTAAGGTCCTGCCTGGACAGTTTGGTTGAAACGCGTGAATCTCTGTGGAGCAGAGTCTTGAATCTTCAGCAGTTCAGAGTGTCGCAAGTGAGAGCTGCAGTCATCAGCACTTTGAGTGATGTTACACAAAGGGAGACTCTCCAGGTTACCAATGTGACATTACCCCTTAGCCATACAAGAGGTGGGTATGTAAATCCACCACAGAATGCGGTCCACATCCCTTCAAGAAGCCTGAGGTAGGATGACGTATGTTAGCTGACAAAGGACGCTCGAGAAGACAGGAAATGAAAACAACGTCTACATCTCTCACGGCCTTCCATCTCAAGGACATCAAAGTGTCTTGGGACAAGTGGAAAATTCGAGCCTTTTTTGAAAAATGAAGGCTTTCAGAAAGAGTCAGCCTAGCTCTACTGATGCGCAGGGACTTGCGAATGTATTCAAGCACCATCTTCCATCAGCTGCTTAGCTTAGAGAGGAATAGGTGACGGGGGAACCCCAACTCCATTCAATGAAGCAGCACTCCCGCTCAGTCTTGAAGAAGCCGGTTAAGCCATCAAAGGGCTAAGGAACTACCTTCAAGACTGGCGGCAGTGGGGTGAAGAGCAGTCATCACTTCATCTGTCCAATGTGGGCGATGAAACATGCCCAACGATCGGAATCCCAGCTTTATATGTCCCATCCACAAAGAAACCGATCCTACCTCGATTAAGGAGTATCGCGCTACTTCTCTGCTGAGTGCCGCCGAAAAGATCCCGTCCAGCATGCGGTGTGAACGTCTAGAGCGGGCTTGCACCGCACTTAGTGGCACATGCCAGAGCGCCTTCCTAGATCTTCACACTAATCCTGGAGAATACCAACGAGTTCCAAATCGCCACCTTTTTGTCGGTTATAAGGCCACCTACGACAGCATTCATGGCAAAGGACTTTTTTGGGCAAACTGATCCCATTGTGTTGCATCAGAGATTCGAGGATTTCAGAAGCATTCCGAACCTGCACCGAATTTCTGCAATGAGACGTACCGGAGAGGTGTAGTCACAGAAAACACTTCCGGCTACAAATCAGTGGAATTGCTGGGACACGCTGATGACATCGATGTCTTTACCCCAGCGAGCCGTTGTGAACCCATTTACGGCTATTAAAGAGCAGGCTACCAGCGAGCTGGTCTTAGAAGGATAAGATTCGTCGAGGATCAAGACAATGCTGTTCAAGACGCTCTTCCTACCCGTACACCTAGACAGAGCCGTGTGCTGGACGAAAAGCCAAACGGTAGAGCAGATTTTTGGAACCTCCTGAATGTGTTGTCCTGTCTGTGATTAGAGCCAGTGGAAGAGGAGGCACAACAGCTAAGTGTACGTGCTCCAGTAAGATATGGATGCTGTCCGGAGTGCAGAAAATCGACGACTCTGAGACATTAAGTGAATGGAGGGCTATATCGGCCGAATGGAGGACCATCTCGACCGTATGGGGAGCCACATTGAGCAAATGGACGGCTCCGGCTAAGAGGTTCGTCGAATCCCAGCCTCTGGATTCGAGACGAAGAGGAAGACCGAACCTCCAGTATAGAGACCAAGTGATCGCGGATTAGAGAGCTTGGTCTTGCCAACTGGAAGCAGCATTCTCAGGACCATCATGAGTGGAAGGCTCAGGCTGAGAGACAATTTATGGATCGCTGGTCTTATAAGAAAGTAACTCAAGGGACAGTGATCTAAGTCGGAACGAAGTGAAACACTCTCTGAGTTAAAATCTTGCTTCTGTGCTTAGATTCTTAAACTGACTGAGACTGAAGATACGTCAAGCAAACTTTGTCCACGCCACCTAAGACTCAATGCTTTTGCCTTCTAAATCTGAATCAAATTAAAGAGCTTAAGGGCGCTCATGCCTCGCGACACTGTGGCACCCCCTTCCTTTGAGAGTCATCAGAAATTTAAGAACTTCCCAGGCAGCAATTTTATTTTTTTAAAGCCTATCGCCTGCTTGTTTCCAATTGTGTCAACAGTCAGGACGCTTCTCAAGATAGGCTGGGTCTCCGGGTTGTTTGGACAACTTGCATATCCCGTAAGGACCATACACAAATCAAGTGTTTTCAGAATTCTATGCCATTCCATGGCTGTATACTCAATTTTTAATGAATTTCGCAGCAATATCTGTGGAGTATAGAGCCATTCTAATCTTGGTTTCAATTTGATGGCGCTGGCATTCGACATTTGCTAAAGCCAACTGCCATTTGAAGTGTCATTGTATTAGCTGAATGATTGCCATTTACGATACTAGGTCTCTTATGTATCGGGTACCATATTCGTCTTTGGTGAAATATGAAGAGGCCTCTGAACCATCGTTATGTAAGGTCAGTCGAAAATATTGGTGATGTACATAAGTGCTGCCTCCAGTCCTACTTTATGGCATGGAAACCTGGACACCACAAAAAGCGGGTGAGGACGCCCTTGGTCTTTTTGAGAGACAAATTTTGCGTGCAATTTTTGGTCCTGTTTGCGTTAATGGCATCTGAAGGAGAAGATTCAACCACGAACTGTATGGGCTGTACGGCGGCATGAGCCTAGTCAAGCGTCTACGGATACAATGCTTAAGATGGCTAGGTCATGTAGAGCGCATGGACACCACTGCTCCGGCCCGAAAAGTATTCGAATCTGAGCCATTGGGACAAAGTAACGGAGGACGGCCTTGTCTGAGATGGCGCACACAAGTGGAGAAGGACCTCAACCAACTTGGAGTGCGCAACTGGCGGCAGTTGGCGAAAGACTGTGCTGGCTGGAGAGGCATGTTGATTGAGGCCCAGGTTCACCCCGGACTATAGCGCCACAAGAAGAAGAAGAAGACATAAATGTTGCCGATTATCCAAGATTTCCAATTTGCCGCCATTTGCAGTCACTTGAACCTCTTTGTCTCTCCATCCTCATAGAATTTAACTTATGCGTCATTTGAAGCCTGTCGACCATTCACAACGTCGTAGATTAGCCTCTTCGGTTTTGGAACAACAGACAATAAACGCCAATTTTCGAACACCACTTTTCTTCAGTAATGGAGTACATTCCTCACTCGATGGATGAGTTAACAAACAAATTTGCCACATATAGGGTTTAGCAAAATCCCAAGGGATCGAAGAGGCGGAATTCAGTCCCGAAAAAGTGACATATTGGTGTGCTCTTTGGTTAAAGGTGTCATTTCGAAGATTCCAATCCTCTCGTAGCGAAATTTTTGAATCCTTAGCCAATTTTGTTGGCCGGCACTTAAAGATATTGACTTCGAAGAGCCCAGCACGTGCATCAAGGTGCACAACACGACCAAGTACGACTTTATTGCGTAAAAGGTCTCCTCAGTCACCTTTTGGCAGCACAAAAATCATGTGATTTGACACGGTTAGATTTTTGTTTTTTGGTAGGGCTAAGACAGTCACAACTCTGGAAGCGTTGAAAATGATTGTGTATGTTATGACCGAGATACTACTCGAAAAAGGCAAAAAATGACCATGTTCGAATCTCTCAAGCCGCCTAATTGTTCATCACTCTCAATGGCAGTATTCAAACTTTATACAGAATTCAAATTTCTGTAAAACATGTATCGCCGTGTGTGTTTTATTCAGCTTTGCTTGTGAAACGCATAAATGAATGTCCCTTTGTGACCCATATTTCGTGATGATCTCGCTATCTGCCACACCCACTTTGTCTACCACTACTAATCCAACTAAGGTCTGCAAGACTATCTCCGGTTTTTTTTTTAATTTTTTAAAATTCGAAAAATATTTTTCAAAAATTTTTCAAAATTTTTTTCGGAACTAGTAAATTATTTTCGAAAATTTTCGAATTTTAATTTTTTTTAAATTTGAAATTTTTTTGTTTTTAATTTTCCACATTTTTTTCGAAAAGTGTTCAAATTTTTTGGCAAATAATCGAACTAACATCTCCTAAAATATTTCCCGTTATTAAATTTTTTTAAAATTCGATATTTCGAAAACTTTTCAAAAATTTTTTCGAAAATTTTTCAAATTTTTTTCGAAAATAATCCAACTATCATCTCAAAGAATATCTCTTGTTTTTTTAAACTTTTTTAAGATTCGAAAAATATTTTTCGAAAATTTTTCAAAATTTTTTTTCGAAAATTTTCGAAATTTTGCATTGAAACATTCCCAGGAGCTTAAGTTTTATCAAACCTCAGCCATAGGAGGAGCCTTTCTTCTTCCTGACGAAATACGAGTCCAGTTTCAGAGACAACAAAAAACTTGCCCAAAACCTCGCCGAGGTGAAAATCTTTCCGGCCTTAGGGTCAATTAAGCAAAGAAGTCTGCCGGCATCTGACACTGTCCCTGGGGACAGGAACATAATCGCCAGCGATAGGCATCAGACTCTCAGGAACCACCATTTGCTCGAGCAGTCAAATTGCAATCAAAGTGCCAAGATAAATCGCAGCTTCTGCTTGACGCCTCCCTTCTGAGTTACAAAACGTTGTCGACTGACAGGGAATTTCAATGCGTGCCAAGAAGCCTTAAGGCCTTAGCTAAAGTCCTCGTTTTATGGAAGCCACGGTCACACACAGAAGTCTCCTTCCATCAACGCCTAGGAGTTAATCCACCTTTCCTTGAACCCTTCTACTCACACACTCACTAGGAGTTCGCCGTTAATCTTATCCTCGGAGTCGTTTCTCAGTGCATCCTGCATACACTAGAGTTAATTGCAGTCATCCCAAGAACTGCCTCCAACGCAACGTTGGTCAACTCTCGACCTGACAGAGGCTTGCGAGTTCAATAACACCCTCTCCACCCTTTCCACCCTGTAACCACACTTAAAAAGCTAAGCTCTCTGTCAGACCTGAAGAAAAAAACGCAACCCCCCCCCCCCCTCCGCACAACCGTTCCTTCACACATTAACCACCGGGAAGGATGAGGGAAGGATAACTGACTGACTGACTGACTGCAAACAAACACCGCCACCTCAGCCACCATGACAGCAAAGCACACACAGTCACCGGAAACTTTGTTTCAATTTAAAAACACAAAACCAACCCCTCTCCTCCACCACTCCACACTTCCGTTGCAGTGACAGTTCGACTAATTCCAGGTAAAGCTTCCCATCTACCCTTTCAATTAATTAATTCACATACGTGACAAGGTTATGCAAATGGCAGCCGGCGAGCGGGCGGGTGGGAGGACAGAACAGGCGTCCTGCGCCAGCGTGTATCCCGGCAAAGAGTGCAACCAGCCAGCCGCCCGTCGCTGGGGGAGTTTCTTAATTCGCATTTCCATTTACAAACAGAGCCACAGAGCGACGCTGAGTTGATGTTGGCTAAGGATTTGGATTTGTGCCTTGTGACAGGGATTTGTTCTCCACTTCAATCACTATGGGAACACCCGTTGCACGGCAGAGGGAATTGCGAAGTTATGTCAAAGAAGATTGTGCCGGAGTCGGGTGGGGGGTGGCGGTGGCTCCTTGACTGCAGGAATCAACAATAATTCCCTCCCCAGTCACGGGCGCATGCATATGCACAGCATTCCGAGGGAACGGTTCTCCTCGGAGATAGTTGCGAGCATTTGTGGCTTTTAGCGATTGGATGGGATTCGGGGTTTAGTGTAGTCATTAGTGAAGTAGTTGGCAGTCGTCTCACCAGTCTCCTGTTTTCCTCTCGTTTCAGGGCATTCGTTGACAACACCCACCTGCAGACGTTCGATCTCAACTACAACCAGCAGTTCTCCGACCTGCCGATGCGCCTCTTCCAGGGCAACCCCAACATCATGGAGATCTCGATGCAGGGCAACAACCTGCAGACTCTGGACGCGGCCCAGTTCCCAGTCGATCGGATACAGAGGCTCTACCTGGGCGACAACCCGCTGCAGTGCAACTGCTCCCTGCTGTGGCTGTGGCGCCTGGTCACCGGCAACTTCGACGAACCGACCAATCAGCAGTCGCAGCCCAACACCAGCGCCCAGCACACTGTCGCCGAGTCACAGGCGCGCTACTTGAAGCTCGACAACGACCGCATCGGCTGCGACATCGTGCAGGACAACAAGCGAACGCGTCGCCTCCTGCACTCGATGTCCGAGAGCGACATCACGTGCCCGGCGCACATCGTCACCATCGTCTGTGCGATTCTCACCTGCCTGGTGGTGGTGATGACCGGCGCCAGCATCATCTTCTACCTGCGCTTCGTTAAGCGGCGGAGAAAACTCCTGCAGGATCGGCGCGCCGTCAAGGCCGTGGTCAATGTTCACGATCGCATCATGCAGCAGCACCCGTCGCACCACCATCACTTCCAGTCGCATCCGCAGGTGGACAAGCTCGAGTTGGAACGATATCTGGCCGCACAAGCGATCGCCAACGAGTATCGTGCCTTAAAACCGTGGGAGCTGCCGGTCAAGGAGGCCCTCGACGAGCCGGAGCACCTCTACGAGAAGTTCGACCACTACGAGTACCCCGACACGCACACGATGACGAAGCCGCATGTCGTCTACGTATGACTCTTAAAGGATAACAAGACCCGTTATTGCTTTAATCAGGACTACAAACAGTTAGGGTAAGCATGGGCAACCAGCAACCGGTGCAGCAGGACGTGGGCGACTATTGTTACATTTTTTTTATACCGCTACAACTACAACTGCAACTACAGGTGTTGACTAGCTATAGATATACATACATAACACATATGTACTTCAGAGCCACACAAGAGGATACCTAACCGTTTCTTTTCGTTCCGCAAATAAACAAAAGTAAATTGAAACAAGGGATGCGAATACAATATTCGTTAGAATTAAAAACAAAAAAAAAAAAACAAAAATCACAAAAATTTATGAAAAACTTTTCAAATCTCATAAAAGTGCAAATATTCATAGATCAGTTTAGTGAGCATTTAACTAGAGACCCGTACTTAGTGAGGGGCGTCATCATCGCCTCCGATGATTTGACGGATACTTGCACAGCTGAGCAGAGGAAAATATGATACAAGGCTGAAGGCGAGCCTTCTTCAAGCAATATTTGTTAAATTTAGTGACCAGTGGAATGTGAGGGACCTTGAAGGATGTGTTCAGTTGTGGGGGGAATTTCTGGAGACATTTAAAAAAATCTTAGTTTTGAAAATAAATTTATACTTTATTTTATTTTTTTTTTAAATTTAAATGTTAAAAAAAAATGTAACGACCCCTTCACAGGACACACTTCAAGTCGATCTCATTAAGCCACTAAAATTTTTTCTTTTTTTTTTTTCTTTTTATAATTTCATTTCGTTAACTTTGTTTCAATAATTTTTTGTTTTCTTAAGTTTAAAAAAAAATATATATATTTAGTCCTTAAGAGAATGCATTTGCAGATGCCATAGAACAATATTTGTGACCACATACGAGCAGTAAACGTAAACGTGTAAGATTTGAATATTGAGAATTTATTTTGTAAAATAAACGTTTTAAGATAAGAATTTGCATTTAGTGACTTAAGTTTTTTTATAATTATTTTTTTCTTCATTTTAATTGTTTGTCTTCTTTATGAAAAAAGTTGGTATTGATGTGAGGTCTTAAGAAAAATATCCAATCATGACTGAAAAGAAAATTTACTTGACCCCTTGTCTACCCCACTGTGCGGCACTTGTTAAGAGCCACACAGTGGGATCAATCAAGTTGGATGGACATTTGGTGAACGTTTTTTTAATTCCGCTCCAAAATCTTGAAGAAGCAATGAAGGTTTTGTTATCCAAACTTCATTAAATAACTGGGTCTTAAGCATGCCAGTAAACGGAACCATAAAACTGTAAAGGGGTTTACAAAACTCATCCTGAACTTGACTTTGTTTCATCAGTTACTGAATTAGTTTCCAATTCAATTGTTTTGCGAATTCCTAAATTAAAAAATTTGCTCAAATGTTTGCTACCGAAGCTCATTGAAGGTTACGTTTAACAATTTATTCAAAAAAGTATGGAAATTTTTTCAATTCAAAACTTCATTTGGATATCTTTAAAAAAAAAGAAGAAGAAAAGATTTAAACTCTCGTTAAAGTCCTTCCTTCTTCCTTTAAAGTCCTTCCCTGCCTTCTGACTTACAAGTCCATCATGCAGGACCTTAATAAAACCAAACAACGACCCCCGAGTGGTCCAGCTTGGCAAAGAAATCGAAATCTGTCCTTTCAATAGAGCAAACTGTCAAGATTGTGAATGCAAACATATTTGCCGTAGAAGGAGGCATACATTCACTAGAAGGGTTTCGAAATGGGCGTTGTGGCTCCACAATAATCGAAAGTGTATAGTTGGTCAATGTGGTCGCCGTGGCGTAGTGGGTCGACCCACACGCAGAAGGTTTAGGTATTTTTTCACGGCACCACCTCTTTCGATTTGCTGACAACAGCCCAAGAACTTCTTCAATACCTTTAAGGAATGTCCTCCGGTGACAGTTTTTTGGTCGCCGTGACGCACTAAGTACGTCCCTCCGCCACATACGCTGAAGGTCTCAGGTTCGACTCCCGGACTGAATACTCCATCGATTTTCGCGGCACCATTTCAAAGATTGCTAGTTGTCAATGACAAGCTTCTAAAATCTCGCTGTTCCATGTCAGCAACAAACTGTAGGTCCCCTCCGCTCGTCAGACAGCAATAGCACTCACAAGTAGTTGCTGAAGAAGCTAGGCCCAGGTCCCTTATAGCCTGTAGCGTCAAGCACACATTGTACGACTACACTCGCAATCTGTTCCTGTGAACCAGGAAAAGAACTGACTGGCTCTCAATCCAAAATCTAACTTGCTATGTCTGACGACTCAAGGCGTTACGCTGAATTTGGGAAAATTGAAGCTGTGGCTTCCATTCAAAAACTCACGACATAAGGATGCCAAGGTCCCTAACGCACTTCCTGTTTGAAGTTTATCAACTCTTTTTGTAGCCAAGGTCTGCCTCTTTTGTGAACATTGCTTATGATTCCTTGACAGAGTTCCTGTATCCCCTTGGAAACCTAGGAAACTCTTCTACTCCTACGCGCTATCGTGTGCGGTTATTCGCAATGAGTCCAAATATTCCTCATCTACTGTTCGGACGACACTCTCCTCCCCCGTCCTGGGTTAGCGAGTCCTTATCTATTGTTCGGACGACCCACTCTTCTACGGACCTGCGCTAGCGAGTCCTCGTCTACTGTGCGGACGACCCACTCTTCTCCTGTCCTGGGTTAGCGAGTTCAACTCCAGCCTAATGTTAAAATAAGCCCGAATTATGGATGTCATTGTGGAAAACGCTGTTAAATGGATTCACAAGGCAGCCTCTGTCACTGTGCTGAAAAACAGATTAAGCATCGGTCCTAACATTCTTCTTAGTTGCAGTCCATAAGCAGATCCCATAAAACACCCATAGATGATACAGACTAAAGACACTTAAGTTCAACCTTGTGGGACTCCACTCAAAAATTGCTAATTGTCAGTGAAAAGTGCTTAAATCTCTGAGTTTCGGATCGGCTTAGAATTGTAGGTCTAGCGTGTCCAACATGAGTAATTTCTGAAGAAGCTAGGCGCAACATCATTCATTAGGGCCATTGACTTATTCACCCTTCCTCGTCAGTAAGACGGCATTTTCGATGCAGAGTTCAAAAAATAGAAGGAATGCCACGAAAGAGCTGAAGACAGTAGGGTTTGATACCTTGTAGACAGTAGCTTCATTGTCAAGCAACAAATTCTACCGCCCTGAGGAGGTGGGCACTGGAGTGGTATTTCCATTTATATAAGCTCCCAGTACGTGACACCGATCTTTCTCTGTTTTGCAGAGCAAAGGTTGCCCTACGACGGCGCGAATATTTGTATGATTCGGTGACATCGGGTGGGTAAGGTGCCATTGCAGGCATTCGGAGTCAATCAGCAGCTCTGGAAACCACAGGGCGTGGACTAGATCAGGCACAGTCTCTTGGAGGGAAGACAAAAACCCCTTTGATTGATTTTCGTCATTTCTGAGAATGACGGTGTGGGGCTCGTTCTGTGTAGACTTTTTTGTCGGGTCTTGCAAAGTCCGTAATGAATTGATGACAATATTCGAGGAGTAGTTCCGATCAAACATAACCGATTGGGGGCGGTTATGAACTGTGGGTCACCTCCACTCGAGGGAGGAGAACTTTAGAATGTCTTAAAGGAGCAGTTGGTAAAGAAGGTAGTCTATGGTACCTTATGAACTGTAGCGATCGCAAAATGTAAGAAATTCCTTCAAACAGCAGATTGGACAATAGAACTTTACGTCTGTCCACTTAACAAAGTGTAAGGTAACCCCCACAGCAAGCCTAACACATCCTCCATCTTTGATGAAAGACAGCCAATTGAAATTTCTTACCCACGACAAACTTCAGGCACACATCAACCAACTTTTAGAGAGAAAAAAAATGTTTTCCTAAATTTTCCCTTTCTATCACAACTTCAAGCTCATTATTATTTTTAAATGAAAAATGACAATATAAAGAAAAAATTAAACAAAACACAAAAATAAAATAAAGTTTGTACATAAAACCAAGAGAGAAAAAAAAATAAAAATCAACAAAAACAAAATTTAAAAAATAAAAACTAAATTATAGAAACTCAAAATATAATAACTGTAAATAAATAGTTAGAAATTTTAAATAAAACTCTTTCATATACATAAATATAAAACCCTATCTAGAGTCTAGGATTTTTCATTTCACAAAGTTCTAGCCTAAGCGTAAGTATCTGATTGACTCACTGAAGTGGAAGAGGACTTCAAAAAAAAAAATAAATAAATACGAAAAAAATTTAAAAACAAAAACAGATAAGAACAAATATTCTAAGGGCATATATGTAAACTTAAAATCAAACAAAATATAGTATAGACATATAGATACACACATATATATATATTTTTAATTGAGAAAGCATTCTTAATCCTTGCTTTTGTCTCAGTCTATAAAAGTGAAAGAATTAAATGAATCTCTGGCCAGAGCAGGGATCCAGGAGGGCACACGAACTCGCTCTCTCTCAATGCAGGGCGTATGTGTATGCTTAAGCTAACAGACAAAATGTGCAGATATAAGAAATTATAACACCACTTAACTATAAAAAAAAAATAAAAATAAAAAAATATTTTTGTTAATCAAAAATCTAATTAAACTTATGCCCAACTGGGGATAGGAATGCAAAACAAGAACACGCCTACAAAAAGAGGTGAAATACACACACACACACACATACATAGACACACTCCCACACAAACCATAAACAATTTCATCGGAAGAGAAAATAACGCAAAAGCAAAACACAAGGATTTAACTTAAAGGATAATTGTATAGAAACATGACAAAGAAAAGCAACAACAACAACCACAAAAATTCAAATTGTATGATAAAGTATAAAAAATGTTATTTCTTATACAAAGACTGAACATATGCAGAAAAATAAAACTGAAAAAAAAAATATTTAAAAATACCAAAAAAAAAAATGTCGTCTGTGTGACTTCCGTTTTTTTTTTATTTCCAGGCGTATGCAAATGAGGGCGGAGATGAGGAGGAGAGATGTAAAATGTTTTTCTTTTTTTTTTTGGGGGAGCATTTCCGAAATTAATGCAGAACGCGGTGCAGCAGTGTGGTCAGAATTGATGCAACGGAAGTGCAATGGAGTGACCGCGAGTGGCTGGGTCATCGCCATTTTTATGCGTACATTCAGCGCTTTTGGGAATGGATTTGAATGTGCACAGAGGTTGATCGGTAAACAAAGGAGATGGAGAGAGAGGGAGATAGAGAGAGAGAGATAGAGAGAGAGAGAGAGCGAGAGAGAGCTGCCTTAATGTGGACTTGCTGGTGACTTTTTTCTCCAAAAGGTTTGGCCATCAATAATTATGTGGCACCACAGCCCACAAGGATCCAGGGCCTAGTTTCTACAACAACTACCCGTCTTGTGCGTGAAACTAGTGTGGTATGAGCTTTCCTTGGACCCAGTTTGGAGATCTCGACCTGCCTTTTTCTAAGACTTGTAGATAGGATATTAGTGGCACATTAGTTGCACAAGTTGAGCTCATGTTTGATTGACAATCACTCACACACCTTGGAAGGAAGAGAGGCCTTTCTTAAGCTTTCCTCCGCTCTCTAAAGTCCAGCTGAAGCCCGGTAGAGGTTTATGGTAAATCTGTTCCGACCGATAAATCATGAGAAGACACTTCAAAAGTGACAGTTTTAGCATCGAAGACAAAGAGCGGGATGGGCTGCCCAACAAGTTTGAATATGGCTTGGTGAGGGGGGGGGGGCGTATTTGCTGAATTAAGACCCATGACAAATGCGAGTCGTTGGCAGTAACTCCGTACAAAATTTCCGTTCGGTTGCAGAAATTTGGATTCAGTCGAAAGCGAGGACATTGGGTGCCGTACAAGACGCCAGGAGGCAAGTTTTTACTTCGGAACTGCTTCCTAAGAGGTGTCAGGGGAAGGGATTCCTGCACTCGATCCTGACTGGAGATGAAAAGTGGAACAGGCCTGGTGACCCAGTTCAATCATCGTCTACATCTGCTCCAAACAAAACGTTCTACAGTTCAATGGTGGGACCAAGGACATGTGTGATGCGCTTTGAACTGCTAAAAAAAGGCGAAGCCATTGACGGGGAAATGCTAACTACTAATGCGCTTGAGGCATGTATTGCGTGAAAAACCGCTTGAAACGACCGAAGGGCATAAGGAGGTGCCCAAGTGGCTGTAGCGGTCAAAAACTAAACTTGGAAACGCTGAAATGGGAGGTCTTACACCACCCGCTGTATTCTCCAGACCTTGCTCCGTCCGCCTACTGGCTTTTTCGACGGATGACGGGGGCCACCGGTTCGAGTCTTTGAAAGAAATCGAAGATTGGCTCAATGATTGATGTCAGATAATAGATCGCTTTCAACAGATAGAGAGAGAGATCACTTGGCTGTCTGTCCAAATTACAACAAGTTTGTCATCTATCGGCTTCTTTGACAAGTAGCATGCGGCTTCAAGAATAGCTTTGACTTCTTCTGGGTAAACACTGCAATGGTCTCGGAGACGGACAGCTTGGGTATCGCAGCAAGACCACCTGAGCTGGTACCCGCGTCCGCCTTGGAGACATCCGTGTAGATTTCCATCACACAGCCAGGTTTCTACCTAAGTCCCTTTCCCACAGATCTCTGGTTTGGAATGGGTGACTTGAAGGTGGCTTCAAAGTCATCAGAGGGGATACTGTGGTCAGTACGGCCCGGAAGCTTTGTGCTTCGCATCATTCTTCTGTGTCCTCTATGGCCTTCACTGCACCGGTCGTTCTGCCTTAATCTGAGATCTGCCTGGGTGTCTAACATGTTCCCATAAATATCTATGGGCAACAGATGCACTAGCGGCTTTAGAACAGCCGAAGAAGTAGAGCGAAGTGCCACCCTGACACACCAGAAGCTCTTGGGTCTTCTCCAAACGGAGATGGCGGACTTAAATTGACAACTCTTAGACTTCCATCTAAATCAGGAATCAGCTTTGTTCAACCTTCAACCTCTTGGTGGATCATTGAATCCGCCAATCAGTCACTCAGTCAAAACGAAAGAAAAAAAATCCCTCCCTCCCCCCTTGGTACGTTTTTAATGAAATCTGTCCAAAAGTTTCACACCCCCCCCCCCAAATTTCTCAATCCCCTCCCACTCATCAAGATTAAAAGTGAAATTCCACCGGCAGTGTAACTGCCATTAAGGATGAAAAGGACAACAATTTGTAATATTTTCATATGCCACCCTTAGGTCCACCCCACCCACACCCCACCCCACGTCCACACCATATTCGTGCACACCCATTATCGAGCCTCTACCGCAGCACTGTTCGCCGAGTGTCACCGGTCGCTTAGCAGCGCCGGGTGTTAATTATTTAAAGAGCCCTTGGATTTAATTTTTCACCTCTTCACCGACGCATCTCCGCTTTTTCGGGGGGGGCGGGCGGGCCACACCACCGCGGCATAGGCTGCTGCGTCACCTTGCTTTGTGAAAGTTTCCGACAAAGTTTCCTGTTGGTTGTTCTTTTTTCTTGCGTTGCTTTGCTTTGCTCCCGGTTCCTGTGTTTTTTTTTCTGCCGCCTCCTCTTCCTTGCATACGCTCCTCGCGTCTAATGCTAAAGTAAGGACATTAATTTTGAAAATTCATAAGGTGCCACCGTTTGGCGAGTCTGTATGAGCGACTGTGGGGGGAGTGTGAGAGAGACAGGATGGAAGGAATGCCTTAAGAAAGTGTAAGAAGAAGTCATGTCCCTTAAGTCGATGATTTATTATGGTGTTCACTTTTCGGGTGAACGGTGGCCGGGGGTTGAGCATTAAAGACATTGTTAAGGATATTTCGTACCACGAAACCCCCTAGAGGACATGACTTTGGTGAATGAGGACAAAGGGAGAACAAAAAAAAGTCCCGGACTCCTGTTCGTTTATTTTCCCGGCTTTACCGGGAGTGAATTAACTTTTCAACAATTTTTCGAATGAAGTACGCTTCACCCTTCTACAGTGTCGGTGGGAGTCTATTGGTGGCGGGCGGGGTGGGGCGCAGCTGTACAAGGTAGGATTTTAGCAAAACAATTAAACAAGAATTTGACAGGAATGTGTAAGTAGGTCCTGGGGCATGATTTCTCCGGCTTCTCCGGGTGGGAGTAATGAAATTTTCGAAACTGCTTCCGCTCCTCATATGAATGCGCGCATGTGTGTGTGTGTGTGTTGGGGGTGTGTTGTTGGCGCTGTTGATTGGATGTTCGGGCAGGCTATATTGGGCAGAGCGGGAATTGTGCTGCTGGTTGAGTAGTCAGGCGGATGTTTGCAGCAATTATCGGCGCTGTTCATGCAACGATTTCGGGGTTGATGTAATCTCTTTACAAGTGGATACGAGTTGGTAACAGCTTGTACGGAGAATGTTCGAGCACAAATCGAACTGGGCAGAGTGTGTAGAGAACATATCCGTTTTTCTTTTTTGACTGATGATGAGACACTTCCGGTTGTCAGGCATGTGGGCTTTTGAAAGTATGCCCAATTTTTCGACACAAAAAAGAGTGATTCATTGTGAGGTTTAATATTCAAAAGGATTTTTTTGACTCACCAAGCGTGAATTCTGTCAAACTGCTTTGTCACTTTTGTTCAGTGTCGTTTGGCAAGTCATCACGGAAGGACTCACAACAGAACAGCGTCTCCCAGATGTTCAGCCCTATTGCGAAAATCCGTGTTCTCTGAGAAATGGTTCTCGTGCCGATAATCGACGAACTGTAAACACGTTGTCAACATCATTCTTTTTTCGAGTCCCAGTCGAGGTGCTACTCGACCGGTTAGACCAGACCACGCAGTAAAGAGACTACAGCTACAGCTCGGTGGCGGTGTCGACTCTTTGTCGTTTTCAGCAGCTTGACCACGTTAGCAGACTATGTACATCCTGAAATTCAAGCCCAAGTCTCAAGGAACTCTGGTTTTAAAAGACGGCGCTACGAGCAAAACGTAGTTACGAGCCAGACGGCGCTACGAGCTAGACGGCGCTACGAGCCAGACGGCGCCACGAGCCAGACGTCGCTACGAGCCCGACGGCGCTACGAGCCAGACGGCGCTACTAGCCAAACGGCACTACGAGCCAGACAGCGCTAGGAGGTAGACGGCGTCACGAGCCAGACGGAGCTACGATCTAGACGGCACTACGAACCCGACAGCGCTACGAAGTAGACGGCGCCACGAGCCAGATGGCGCTACGAGCCAGATGGCGCTACGAGCCAGACGGCACTACGAGCCAGACGCCGCTACGAGTCAGATAGCGCGTGAAACAAGGGACTCGTTGAAAAATCATTTTAGTGGGCACTTAATTACATGTTTCGCCGCCTAGGTCGTGCGACATGAACTTTCATCTGTCTGGATATGTAAAGTGTCAGGTCTTCAGGAAGAGACCAGCTGCGATTGACGCCTTGGAAGCCACCATTGATCGTGTTACCTGTGAGATGCCAGTCGCTGTGCTTGAAGGAGTTGCTCGAAATTGGACCCTCCAAATCGACCACCCCGGACGCAGTGGTGGCCAACTTTTACACGAAATAATTTCCAAAACGTAAATGCCATGATTTCCTCGTTAACCTTCGCCCAAATCTTCACACTACGGCAGATCCTGGTGAAGACCAAAGAAGTTCAAATCGACACTCACAACCTATTCTTCGATTTTAAGGCCGCATATGACAGCGTGCATAGAGACGAGTTTTGCAGGGCCACGTCTAGTTTTGGCATTCCTTCCAAACTCGTCGGATTGTGTAGGATAACGATAGAGGACTTTCGCCGCTCCGTCGAGGTCGGGAACGAACTCACCGAGACCTTCAATGTAGACAAGGCTACGCGCTGTCATGTGAGTTCTTCAACAGCATTCTCAACTCACAAGTCAACACCAGAGGTACGTTCTTCCAAAAGTCCGTTCAACTGCTAGCTTACGCGGACGACTTTGTGTGTGAGGCGTTTGCTGGCATTTAAGCGGAAGCGGCCAAAATTGGTCTGGTGGTGGTTGGTGAGGGCAAGACGAAGTACATGGTGTCATCAAGGACCTAAGCACAACATCGACGTCTCGGAGAGAGTGTCACACTGGGCAGCAGAAACCTCGAGGTAGTCAATGACTTTGTCTACCTCGGCTCCGCGGTAAATAGGGACAACAACACCAGTACCGAAGCCGAACGCAGAATCACTCTTGGCAATCGATGTTTCTTTGGGCTCAAGAGGCAATCGAGTAGAGTAGTCCACTCTAGAAGAAGTGAACTCGATTTATAAAAAAGCTGGGCCATCCCTCCTCTCCTTTACGGTGCAGAGACCTGGACTCTACTCAGGCGAATGAAGAAGTTCTTAGTCCTAGTCCTCTAGTTTCGAGAGAAGAGTTCTGAGTGCGATTTTTGGTCCTATTTGAGTTGATGGCATCTGCAAAAGAAGATCCAACGACGAACTCTATGGACTGTACAGCGACATGCGCCTAGTCAAGCGTCTTCGGATGCAACGCTTAAGATGGTTAGGCAATGTAGAGCGTATGGACACCACTGCGCTGCCCTGAAAAGTCTTCGAATCTGAGCCATTGTGAACGCAACAGAGGACGGCCCAGGCTAAGGTGGCGCACACAAGTGGAGAAGGACCTCAACCAACTTGGAGTGCGCAATTGGCGGCAGCTGGCCAAAGATCGTGCTGGCTGGAGAAGCATGTTGGTTGAGGCCTAGGTCCACCTCGGACTGTAGTGCCACAAGGGGAAGAAGAAGAAGAAGAAGAAGAAGAATAAAAAGAAGAAGAAGAGGAAGCAGTGGACGAACGCTGTGGCTCTGAGGCAATGCAATGGACCCCACACTGGTCTAAGCAGGTACGACACTTGTGTGTCGGCTGCCTGCATACCTACCTCACCTAAATAGACTTCTGTAGGGCGTACTTACCATTTCTCGAGCCAGGGTTCGAATGAAGTTTTGTGCTTTTCACGGTTCCAATTCCTAGTCTCAAATGTTGATGTTCCTCAGGGGAGCCGATTTGGTCCCTTCTTTTATATTTTTAACTTGTTTCCTGAAAATCAGAAGTTTGAGGTCAGAAAAGAACTCTCTTCTGTACCCACAGACGGTCACATTCGTAGTCGATGAGTGGAGAGCGGGATATAGGCTGAGAGAAGCGATCATAAAGCAGTCCTCTACAGAAAAAAGTCACAAAATCAGGCTCTCTTGCGAATCCTACACGGAAGGGAGCTTGGAATTATTTAATTTTGTAAGTCAGGCAACTTCAATGATGTCGAAGGGAGTCTATTAATTCCAAGCTTAAGAATAATTGATTGATTGATTAGCACTACAGTCCACATTTGACTAGGGCCTAGCTTCTACAACAACTACCCATGTTGTGCATGCTACGGTTCTCTAACGAGTGGAAGGGACCTACAGTTTGTTGCCGACTCCGAACCGCGAGATTTGAGTAGCTTTCTCATAGACAATTGATACTCTTTGAGTGTTGTCAGCAACTCGAAAGAGGTGGTGCCGTGAAAAGATTCGAGGTGTCCCGTCCGAAAATCGAACCTAGACCTGCTGCGTGTTAGTCGACGCACTTACCCACTACGCCACGGCTACCACTACAAGCTTAAGAATAAGGGACCAAATTGTCTACCCTGAGAGGGAATCCAATGACCAGTCCTCCTGCCATCCCTACGCTCCTCCATTAAAATCCCTTTATCCACCAACAAGTCAATCCCCTGTCCCCCTCCTCAATTTCAGCGAACTTCTCCTAAAATCACAAATCTTCTCAAATTTCCAATCCACCCCCCTTCAGCTTTGGCGCATCACATCCTGGGTAAATTTGTTCTTCGTTTCCGCGTTCCATCTGCTGATTGTCTTGTGCTTTCAATAACTCCCTTGCAATCCATTAGTTTCCCTTCAGGAGTCCGTAACTGCGCCCTGTGAGCGCAGTTCAAGCCCAATGATCCATGTTATTCATATTTTTTCTCAGAGCACAAATAGACCAAGTCCATCCCAGTCCGCCCACCCCCACCCGCTTTACATTTGCAAAAGTCGCCGTCCTCCCGCCGCCATCATCTCGCTTAAGGAGCGCACTTTATCAATTCTCTTGTTCACTTCATTTCACCAAGAGAAAGAAAGTTGAGCAGACACAGGGGGGGGGGGGGGGCGGTGGCGGTGCGCGGTGCGCGGGCGAGTGGCAAAAGTGCAGATACACAATATTAAATATTTGTTTAGAAATATTGAAAACGATGAAAGATTGATGCTTTTTTGTTTTCTTTGCATTTCCTGCTGCCGCCCCTCCCCCAGCAGTGGGGGTGTGTCCTCCGAGGGGAGCGGATCATCGTCGTCGTCAGGCGAACGAGACATGGTAACAAAGAAAATTTATTATCGCCAATCCATCGTGGACTGAAATGCGTGTAACAAAACGAACACCAATGTAAACATCTTAGTCGTTCGGTTCACCATCCCCTGGCGGCGGCGGCGACGGTGGCGGGTGATGCTACAACGGGGTTGAACGGCAATCCGCGGGAGAGGGGGGAAACTGGGGTGCACTGCGTGTTGTGTGTGTATGTGTCCTTTACGCCGTTTAGGCCTGACTCGTTGAGATATGTTCGTTTTGTGGGACGTTCTGGGGAATCACAGGATTTGGCTTTTTGGACGATGGGTTTCAGCTTCCTTTTTTTCTTTTTCCTTTTTTTTTTGTTGTTTCTTCAGTGCGATGCGGGGCAAGATTGGGAGGATGATTGATCGGAGTGTTGGCAAACAGGACACTGTGGTGGCAAAGAACATAGGAAGGGGATGTGGTCCTCGGCAGAGTCAATGTTGTCCTTTGTGGGAACGGAAACGTGGTCTCAAGAGGCTGCGTCGAAAATAAACACACGCGGAAAATGAGGAAAAGAATGTGACGGGGAAGAGCTGGAGGTCTTGGAGGGTTTTCTCAAGGAAGAGGATTTAATTTTGGACGGCTGGGCAATTTAAGTGTGGCGCCAGAGAGCTGCTAGAAAAGTCAAATTAACCAGCTGCTGCTGCCTATATGATTTGGACATCAAATCTGAATCCAAATTGTGGCACATGTTGCCTCCTTCACGAGCGCTGTTGGGCTCTCCTTCAGATGCAGCTGGGGGGGGGGTCCATCTGTTTTTGGTTTTCTCCCCATGTTTGGTGGACCACCCTCCCTCCGAACGTGTGAGTGGGGACGGTTCCTTTTGTAATGACTGGTGTTACCTGCCGTTCGATCAATATCCGTTCAGCCTTTGACTCTTTTGGCTGCTACCCATCTACCTCCAGGCTGTTTCTCAGCTCAATGAGCCAAGGAACCCTGTCCATCACATCGTCGACTGAATTCGGCCTGCCCTGAAAGACTCCTGACAGTCGGCGTCATTGACCCTATGGATTATGTACTTGGCCAGTGTGCCCTCTTGCACATGCCCCTCGTCGCCATCATTTTTAGTTCGAAAACGTATTCCTCCCTTTCTTCGAGTGGTCGTTATCATCGCAGTTACCCGCTGATGCCTGCCTCTCCACCCATCATCGAGAAGTCGCGACACGACTCCACAAGCTAACAGCTTTCACACCAGTCAGATAGTCGCCCCCATAAGCACCAACTTCTCGTCTAGTGCGTCTCTTAAAAGTGAATTTTTTTCAAAAGTGCTGCATATGCTGAGGATTCTTTTGTAGTTTTTGTACTTTTCTAGTTCCAAATTTGCGTCGATTTGACATCAAAATCATACCTTACTCTATCCACAAACCTAACTGAAGGAATTCTAAGAACACACATAAATTGGTTATTGTTGAGTTAGTCTCGCGCATAGAAGGTTTCGTTCACCACATACGTCACACGCAATCAATGTGTGTTAGGCTGTCAACGATTTTGAAGCAATTCACAAGAGGACTCAGACGCTGGTCCCTTGTCTGCTTGACAATAGACATTACAGTATTCCCTTCGTCTTTAGATGGAACACCAGCAAAAGCTTCTGTAACAAGACGCCAACATCGTCAGCTCTCATCAGTTCACCGTAAAAAATCTGCTACTTGATCCAACCGAAGGCAGGACAATGACACGAGAGGTGCTCAGGCGAGTCTTTGCCGTCTCCACAGGCATCGTATCACTTAGCTCTAGCACAGTTAAACGTGTAAAGAGATCCGCTTGTACTCCAATATGTCGATCTGAAGTCTTTTCTGTTAAGTGGTTACAAGAAAGTCGCGGATTTCTTACATATGCTAGGGAGCAGGTGCGTGGGTTGCCAGCATCCTGAAAAGTCATGTCTCGAGAGGCACAGCCATCGATGGAAGCCTTATGGCTGACAGGACTGTCAGTTCGTAGCTTCAGGGCTTGATTCTTATTTAGAAAAATCCCGTGATCCATTGGAGACTCAAGGAATGATAAGTCTGTATAAGACGCCAAATTCAGAAAATTAGAGATCAAGCTTAAGATCAAGATTAAGCACAGCTTAGCCACCAAACACTCAGCCACTTTAATCTGTTCTTCTCAACACAGTTTGTGGTCCTTAAGATGGCGTAGGCAGTGGGGCGGAGGAGAAATTCCAGAAGAAGTGGGATGTTGTTGCAAGCGACAGCTCCCGACCCTGTATTGGACTTGAAGCCATCACTAATTCGACCAAAATTCCTTCCAGAGTCAATCCTGTTTTCAGAGAAAGTCTTTAAACAACTGAAAGTTTTCGTTAATCATGGCATATTTAAAAACTCTGTGCTGTGTGTCTGTTTTTTTTTCAAAAAAGAAGTTTCGGCTTTAATGTAGCCTCCACTGCGTCTGCTAAACACAAGCTGGTGCACCAAATTCGTTGGACAGTCATGCTAAGTGGACAACACTCATCTTCCCCGTCCTCATACAGATGAGAATGTGGCTGCTGTAGACCAGGATTTGGGACTCAGTTGACGCTATCCATCTCAATAGAACAACATTTCGCGCATTAGCCTGAATCTACAGGTGACTCAGAAAGGAAAGACAAGCAACCACCCACTTCGTCGTCCTTAGTCCACTTTCGATTGGACGAGAAGCCGATGCATCGCTAGAGATTGACAGTCTGGAGCCGATTGCAAGACATCCATGGACCATTATGCTTCCAAAATAAGGCTGAGAACAACGTATCGGACAACAGGGGGCCTTACATGACCATCTTCTTCTTCCTCTTCTTCTTCCCCTTCCTCTTCTTCTTCTTCTTTTTCTTCGTCTTCTTCTTCTTCTTCTTCTTCGTCTTCTTTTTCTTCATCTTTTTCTTCTTTGTTTGACGCTCCAGTCGGGGGGGGTGAATGGGCCTCAAACATGAAGCCGCTTCAGTTAGCACCATCAACTCCAAGTTCCTTCTAGACTTGTGTGCGCCATTAGGTCCGTAGATGTCGTCTATGGCATGGTCCCACTGCTTTGGAGTCGAAGGCACTTATGGCTGAACCAGTGTTGTCCATGCGCTCTTCACAGCTTGGGCATCTTAGAAGATGGCGTTGACGTCTGTTTAGGGTCATTTCGCGGTACAGCCCCGAACAGTTCGTGGTTCAATTTTCTATTCCAAAAGCCATCAACGCTGCATTCTGGCTACTGCTTACTACTACTTGATGATGCCCAATGTAACAGTGACTGGCTAAAGTTACGGCTGCCTTGTGTGCCCTTCTAGTCGAGTTTTCGAGCTTTTCTCATTCTCACTAAGCCCATTATGGCCGTGATGGATGGAATTAGCTGTTGGCTCATTCAGGTTGACGTTTACGAGGGACGTTCAATATATTCCCGGTATCGGGATGAAGCTGTGGTTCGTGTTCGTGTAAAATTTCATATAAATGTGATTATTAAGTCGCGCTTAATCTCTAGTTAAGCAAAATCATAATGGCAACTGAGACGATGATGGTGAAAATTGAACATCGCGCTGTAAATAAATTTCTCACTAAGCAAGGAAAAAGTCAACTATTCATGCAGAGGTGGTGGCTGCTTACCAGGGTTCCACACATTCATTATAAATTGTCTAAAAGTGGTCAAGTGAGTTCAAGAGAGGCAGAGAGAGCATTGAAGACGACCCCCGCTCCGTCGCTCTGGCTACGGCTTTTACGGGGGAAAGCATCAAAGAAACGAAACACTTGTTCTTGAGGATGGCCGAATAAAGGTGAAAATGATGGCAGAGATCACCAAGTTTTCAATTGGTACCATTCACACCATTCTTCGTGACCATCTTAACATTTCAAAGGTCCAGTGCAAGGTGGGTGCCACGAATGCTCACAGGGCCTCAGAAAAAAGTGAGAATCGCATGCTGTAGAGAGCTTTTGGAGATGTGTAGTGAGAACGCGGACGGTGTCAGGGATCGAATTGATATTGGGGACGAAACATGGATCCACAACAACACCCTGAAAGTAAACAAGAGTCCATGCAGTGGCATAAAAAAGGAACAGACCCCCCGAAGAAGTTGCAAGTCCTTCATATCGATACCGAGAATATATTGAACGCCCCTCGCAGTGGCATGTAGCACAATCCGTTACACACCAAATTTTCAAATCGTGTTACACGACAACTGGACGATTTGAATTGACAGTCTTGAAGCTTCGATTTGACCAGCGAGGAGGACCGATACTGTGCCAAGAGTAGAGGAATGACTTGGGCATCTAAAGCCCATATTATCGAGGCCATAGAATTAAGATGACAGACTGTGGTTATGCGAAGTCAACCGAGACAGTCACCTCCTTGCTCCCCCTCGCGACTTTGATTTGGAGCAGCAAGCGACAGTTGTTAGATCTTTGATGAGCCGTCGGTGGGAAGTGATCTCAGTTCGGTGAACAACGCCCTGAAAGTAGTTTCCGACATACACCGCATCCAGTACGGTGTACGCGTTATTACTGACAACTGCGAGACATTGTTTATTTGGGGGAAGTTGCCTCCCTGAAGGAAACGCTCAGCAAGAAACATCCCTCTGCAAACTCAAGAATTCATTTTAGATCACCATCTACAGAGGATCTGTTAATGATCAGCAAATCGGTGCACCTAAGCCACTTTCTAAGGTCTCAACCTTCGTTACAAAAAAACCCGCCTCATATTATAACTCGCTCAAAACCTCTCTCCAAGTCGGTTGCTCTTCCCTAGGTGTCCTGCCCAGAGAGTTTAAGTGTCACTCCATCACAGAAGTGACTCCCACTAGCACTGTCCTCTTCGCCTCCTCTCCTTTTGTTTTTGGTGGTTGGGATACACTGCACTGGCGCTCAGCGCTCAGACTCAAAAACTGGTCGATTGTTCTACCAGGCAGTAACCTTCATTTACTGCAGATTTCTGGTTTTCCGAAGAAAGACCAGCAGGCGCTTCTGTGATAAAAAGCTTCCACCACATGAGTGCCAACCAGCCGCCACCTGATACGAGCAGAGGCTGGACATTGCCATAGAAAGTGCTTTGAGGTGTCTTCATCTTCTCCAGGGGCCTCGCAAAGGGTGTCATCACTAAGCCCAAGCAGACTAAGGGCTTAGCGAAGGTGAAGTGTCCCGTTTGCATGCCGACAAGTCATCTGCACTCTTTTCTGTCTAGAAATAACAAAAAAGCCGCGGATTTCTTGCTGAAGCTCGGAAGCATGCACTTGATTAGCCTGCATCCTGGAGAGTCATGCCATCTCTGGTTGTGCTGTTGGGAGACCCAACCATCGACGGAAGCCCGAACCAAGGAAGCGGGTAGTACCAAGGTGGGTTCGGGCCCTACGGAACCATCATCAGCTTCGTCTCCTTACGTGTCTGAAGACGTCCGACCGTGGTCTGGGAAGGGTCTCAGTTCCTTTTTTTTCTTTTCAATGTTTTCTTCCTCTTTCCTTTTGTCTTCCTTTAGCTAGTGGGTGATGTGTGAGAGAGGGGGACCAGCAGTACTTCTCCTCCTCATGAAAGCTGCCATTGTGCCTTAAACCACCTGCAACCGAATGGCGCCCAAACACAAATTCCTTCGCCATTTTTAATACCACCCACCAGTTGGGGACCGAATGGGGGTTGCTCACCACTATCATTCCTTCTGCACAATTCAAACTCAGTCAATCTCCTCAAGCGAGTATCTCGAACTAAGTGCACACCATTTCCCTTTTTTCACAAATCCCTTGTCATACACACCCAACCTCCCTCACTCGCAGTTCAGCCACCACACACACGCATTAACATGCCGCTCACACCGCGATAACTTGCCTCTTAAGTGCAGACTGAATCTAGGATCTCAAGATCTAGGAAAACTGAACCCCACCCCACTTCGCTCCACCAAGACGCCATCCACTTGACAGTTAGATTTTTCAATTACTTATCAATGCTCTTAACCAAATATTCGCTCTATCTTCCGCTGTCAAGTACATTTTGTTCCAGAAGCTGACGACCTTTTCAACTGGAGGATCTTCTCGACACACACACACGCACGCATGAGAAAGACAAAGTCGTCCATCTTACCCAGCACTGGCTTCGTTTTATTTAGCTAAGAAAAATAAATCCTTTAAGGATCGCTCACATCGCTAAGAATGAGGCGGCGTGCTGGGTGGTTGTCGTGGATATGCTGGTGGGTCGGCGGGGGGCGGGGGATGGTGTAAAAAAGGATTTATGTAAATTTCTCATTCGTTTCGCTGCTGGTATCATCCCGGACTTGTGCAGTTTGAATTGAATTAACATCAATAAAATATCCTTTCGGGTATTGTTGGCAATAAATTTTCCAACGCGAACGGAAACGGTTTTTTATCTCGCGCTCTCTCGCATTGCAACGGATAAGGATTCATTCGTCTTCGCTTCGCCCTTCAACACAGCGTCCATTTCAAGCAGACAGACACATTGTTTGACATCCGTTTCACTGCATAAGCTCTTTCCTCGCGTGTGTTTGTGTGTGTGTGTGTCAAGGAGAAGTGAGGCATGAGTGGGTCGTCGGTGGGCGGTGTGGCGAGACCATGTGTGTATCAATTGTGTCGTCGTCGTCGTCTTATTACTAAAACGATTCCTTGAACGTTCTTGTGTGTGATTTAACGTCGTGCTTCGTTGGCTTGGCTTTGTTTCGTTTACTTCTTCCGTTGGAATCCTTTTAAAAGCCAATAAAGCAGATATATGACCAGTCCAGCTAACTTCTCATGGTTGGATACTGCTGCAGTTTTGCTTGGTAATACGAAAAAGCGGCTAAACTGTGGGGTCTAAAAGGGGAATGGGATAGAAGAATGTGGGGCTTTCTTCGACATGAAGGACTTGTAACGCTGACTGTGTGTTGGTATCATTTCCTTGGACTTGGGAGAGTGTTGGTCGGTCTAATAGGACTCAGACCAATCATTCTAAGAGAAATGACCAGAAGCCGTTCTTTTTTGTGGTACAAATTCAACAGACACCTGGAGAGAAAACCGGTATTTAGACAGCAAAAATTAAATTTCCAAAAATCTGGTCGCTTAAGGATCTTGTCCACAAATAACTAGAAGCCTGTGCCTTCAAAACTCATCAGACTGTACAAAAGATGGAACAAAAGGCAGTTGATAGACTGTCTTCAAAAAAAAGTGTCATTTGTTCAAGACGTCCGTTGTTGGGCGCCACTTTTTTTTAAGTTGAGATAATTTCAGGCATATGGACGTAAATGTAAAACTGACAAGGCTTCTTTGAAGAAACAAGGCTCCTCTGAGGAAGCACGACTGCTTTCACGAAGCAAGTCATCTTTGAAGAAACCAGACCGCTTTAAGGAAGCCATGCCTCAGGCACATGTCACTCTTACGAAACAGAGAAACTTCTCGAACAATTGAAACAATCTACAGAGGAAGAACGCTTTAAAACTCATTATCATCAATCGATCGCCAATTGAACGATTTTTGAGTAAATTTTGCTGAAGACCACTACCTTGCAAAAAGGGGAATTCTTAGGCACAGCCATGCATGTGAATGAGAATCTTGAGCCGAAGTGTGAGATGTGCTATTTCTCATCTTTATTCAGACCGGAGTTTTCTGAAACGTCGCCGAATTCCTTGCGTAAGTCGATGGTGACACTTTAAGGCGGCCTATAAAGAGATGTGGTACATTGGTATCCAAAAGATTTATCGTGTAAGTGGCTTTGTGGCATTGGCTGCATGGCATGACGCATCAATCTGAATGAGCCAGAGGTCGTCTAATTCCAATCTCTAATTTGAGCAAACAAAAAGTTGACGGTGATTGGAGTCATTATGAATGATGTCATCAAGAAAGGATGCAGGACATCGAAAACTTGACCAGGGCGTCACATTAGGGAGGTACAACTTTGAGGAATTGAAAGACTTCACTTATCTCGACTCACAAGGACGAACAACATCAATACCGAAACGTGGCGCAGCAGAACTGCAGCCAATCGGTGTTTCCCTGGACTCATGTGGCAATTGTGTAGTACAGCCCTCCCTCAACAATCATCTCTATCCTGCTCTAAGTCTGCGCAATGTCGAGGGCAGCGTCGATGGTTTTTGGAGGCGAACGTTGAAGCACGAACTATTTTAGGTTGTACCGCGACATGAGCCCAGCCAGGCGTCTGCGGCGGTCAACGACTACGATGACCAAGCTTTGTAGAACGTGGACAACACCTTTCCAGCACACACTGGCCATGTAACGCCCCCCGTTGCCGATACGTTGTTCTCAACCTCATTTCGGAAGTATAATGCGCCATGGATGCCACAACTTTGCAATTGCCACCAGACTGTGAATCTCCAGAGATGCATCGACTTCTCGGCCATAATGTGTGCGTTTTCCGAGAATCAAATGCGGCAATTCGTTCCTTCGCACAAAATTATTTTCCAATTGAAAGTGCTCGAAGGCCCCAAGTGCGAAGCGACAGTGGAGTGGGTGGTCGCTCGTCTTTTCTTCCTGAGTCAACTATTACCCAATCAAGTCTGAGATTTAAGATTTAGGCTAGTGCGTGAAATTTTTTCTGAGAGTAACGTCCTTGTCTACAGCAGCCACATTCTCATCTGGATGATGACAAAGTCAATGAGTCTTGTCCACTAAGCATAACAGTAGTGCTAACTTACTGCACAAACTTGTGTAAATCAGACGCTACGGTGGGTGCTTCATTTCGACCAATTGGGGCTTACTTGGGGGCTGGTCTGGTGGCCAAGAAATCCGTGAACCGGAATGATTGATGATCTGTCTTAACTAAGACCTTGACTAAACGGCCCTCCATCTTGAAGAAAGGAATACATTGGACGGAACCAGATTCCAAAAGAGAGTGGGGCCAAGCTTTTACAGGACATGGTTCTCTGGTCCACAGAGAGAAGCGAACTACAGTTCATTGCCGACGGTAGAGAGCATTTTGAAAAATTCGGATATCCCGTCAGAAAAATGCACCTGATCAGTGAATGAGCCGACGCGCTTATCCCTTCCGCCTCAGTTTTATCCTATGATCTGGCAAAACACCCATTGCTTCAAGGTCTGCCCCTGCGATGCATTTTGATGACCAACGGGCAATCCTTCAGCAATATCGGCGTTCGTCCGTTGTCTTCTGCTGACAGTGGGGCATTGTAATGGTCCAACCCCGGACTGAGTGAGCCTCAGGAATCTTTCATAGACGACGGCATCAAGCAGACGTAGTCTTACCCAAGCAAGACTCGATTGGAAAATGATCTTCTACCATTTTAGGCTTTCGATGCCTAAGCTCCAACAAAGTGGTGGTCTGAGTCAAGTGATATGGCTCTTCAAAATTTTGAAGCAGTTCCTTACGTCGATCGCATTGTCATCAATCTAGTTGACAGTTGATTGATCAGAAGATCACTTGAATCACTTCACAGGGCGCCGAAGAATTGCCTCCCTCTCCCCCAAGAATCCGCATAAGTCCATCGCGTCCTATCCGACCCTGCCCTTGAACACATGGAACATTCTCACTCCGACCAAAACGTTCATCGCACACCGCGTAAGATAAGGTGCCACTCACACATTCAATTCATTACGAATCCGATCCGCGATACATTCCAGCAGCAAACTTATCCCGGATAATCTGCGCTTCTCTCGGAGCACTCTACTCCTCAAGACTCATAAATAAACGCCAGCAATGTGAGCCACTCTCCCACCCACGAGAAGACTCCGCCGAAACCAGGACCAGCCAACACTGTGTATCACTCGCACTTGCAATTTAATTACAAATATTCACCCCGAAGGCGTGGCAGTGCGGGAGCGACGAGTACGCTCCGGAAACACCAAATGACTGACCATTTTTTGTGCGCCATCCCCGGGGAAATAAGAGAAATCTGTGTAATATATCAGCGGCGCTTATCGGGGAGGGATGAGCGCGCCAGCGGACGGAGCCGCCGTTCGTCGGGTGGATACGCTTAATGGGGCCAACACCACCGCCTCCCGCATCTCCTGCTCTCCACTGCAGAGCAGAGATGTTTTCATTTTGATGAACTATTACCCTTTTTTCTGAGGCGGGGCGGTTGTTTTTCCTTTTCGGTGGGGGTGGGAGTGAATTAAATAGAACGACTCCATTGCTCGTCCCGGTTTGTGACTTTTGTAATATGTCCGGTGTCAAGTAATGTATATCAAATAAATTATGGACCCGGGGACGATTTATGTGCGGCGATGCTGCCGCTTGCCGCTTGCCGCACTCGCCGGAGTGTCCTTTTCCATTTGAAATTCATTATTCTTTCCTTCGTGTGTGAAGGGTCATCGTTTTGTCGTGTGGTCTGCGCTTGAGGAAGGGTGTGGGGGGGGGGGGGTCCTTGTCCGGAACCACTTAGAAGGGGTTTTGATTAGGTTGGGAGTGTGTTGCAACCACACTTTGGGGTAATAATGAGCATTAAGCGGGATTGGGGGAAGGAAACTGTGGACGGGGGATGTTGGCAAATGGATGGTTTTTGAGAAACTTTCAGAAATGAGTATCATGAGGACACTTCCTGGAGGTTACGAATCTCAAGAGCGATGATTTCAAGTCCAGAAGGAAGTTATGTCTTTAAGGAGCTAGACTTCTCTGAGGGAACACGGCTCCTCTTTGAGACAACAAGGCTTCTCTGAAGAAGTTTGGTTGCTCTAAGGAAGCAAGGGTTCTCTAAGGAAGCAAGGCTTCTCTGAAGAGGAGGCACTTCTTCGATGAATCACGGCTTCTCTGAGGAAGCAAAGCTTCTCTGAGGAAGCCAGGCTTCTCTGAGGAAGCCAGGCTTCTCTGAAGAGGAGACGTTTCTTCAAGGAATCAAGGCTCCTCTGAGGAACCAAGACTTCTCTGAGGAAGCGGGCCTTCTCAAAGGAAGCGCGGCTTCTCTGAGGAATCAAGGGTTCACTGAGGAAGCGAGGCTCCTCTGAGGAAGCAAGGCTTCTCTGAGGAAGCAAGTCTTCTCTAAAAGGAGACGCTTCTTCGACGACTCATGGCTTCTCTGAGGAAGCAAGGTTTTTATGAGGAAGCGAGGCTTCCCTGAAGAGGAGACGTTTCTTCAAGGAATCAAGGCTCCTCTGAGGAAGCAAGGCTTCTCTGAGGAATCAAGGCTTCTCTGAGGAAGCAAGGTCTCTCTGAAGAGGAGACGCTGAGGACTCTCTGAAGAGGAGACGCTGAGGATTCTCTGAAGAGGAGACGCTTCTTTGAGGAAACAGGTCCTCTCAGCGGTTTCTTTGAGAAATTAGTACTTTGTGAAGAAAATCGGCCTCTTTGAGCTATTAAGGCTTTGCGGAGAAAGTGCGGCTCCAGAAGAAAGTCGCCTCTTATGACAAACGAGAAAGAATACACAAGCCCACCGCCACAACGTGTTTCTTAGCCAACATGCTTCTCCATCTAGGGTGGTCCCTCGCCGGGAACAGGTTGAAACTCTTTCCTGCGTTCGGCGTCATCTCAGACTCTCTCTGTCTCTCAGAGGACGGCCCCCTTTGCGTTGTTTCAATAGTTTCGATGACACCTTGAACTGAAGCTGTGTTCTTGATACGCTCTGTGTGGCGTAGCTGCCTTAAATGTTGCACCAAAAGGGTCCTGATTTCTTCCATGACCATGTAGAGGCTACGGACATCGGTTTTGAATCTTCTCCTCCAGGGCCATAGCACGCACGTAGAACTTTCCTTTCGGAAAGACCAAATGCTTCCCCTTCCCAGCTTTCTTTTCTCGGTGAAACGTTGCCTAGTAAGGATCCGTCTTCGCTGTATGTCTGTACAGGTCGCTACTAGTGGTCAAAGCACGTATTTCTTTCAGGCGGTGTCGTACATCCCATGACATCCTTGACAAGTTCCTTGATGCCTTCATGATGACGTTCCCGTTTCTCTTATCCTGTAAGTGCAGGCATTGTCAAAGTCTGAAGAGAATTCTCGGCGAAGTTCCCTCGCAGTCACTTCTGGTTACAGCTCTCCGACATCAAACCTTTTTCAACGTCGCTCCTGTTTCCTTATTTGCCGTATGACCGTCATCCGAGTCACTGTTCCCTCGAAAGGCTTTGACATCGAGTGCGCTGAAAGAGTGTCCGACGCCGATGTTGGCCATCTGATCAATCTAGTGGACGGTTGATTGGTTAGGACATCGAGTGCGTCTACGGAGCGTCTGACATCGATGATGGAAAACTCATCAATCTGGTGGAGGATTGCTTGATCAAGAGACCATTAGACTCTCTTGTTGATGAAAGAATCCGCACCGAGGCGACGTCAGTCAGTTTGAGTCCGTTTGCGGTGGTTTTCTTGTGCAGGCGTTGTGATACTGGAACAAATATGCCTTTCTTTCCCTGCCAGGAATTGAAACCTTCTAGATTTGAGTGCCTGTCGTAGCTGACGACGCAGCTGCGTCGCATGGTAGAGCATAGAAGCCGTCTGTGCTATTGTCATCCTTCTCCTCTGTCTAAACGTGGACAAACATTAGTCAGACTTGATCTTTGATTCGAATTGACATCAGGCGCTCGTACACCCTTTTTGCCTAGACCCTGCCTCGAACAGAAAGGATACGCACCGACGCGATGTTCCCCAGCCTGAGTTCATTTCCGGAGGTTGTGGGGCAAAGAAGTCTTTCTCTCCCAGTCGGGCGTTGAAGCTTTCTATATTGGTTTTGGTGTCGGAGGTGCGTCGCATGTCCCTTTAGAGAGATCATAGATGTCCTTGCTATTGTCATAACCCTCCTCTGTTGGAGCGTGAGCCAGATCAAACTGAAGTTCTGCAAGTCCACTCGTTTCCTCTCTGTGACAAGCAACAGTCGTCACACTTCTTCATCCTCTCGAACGACCCATTCCATCGCACTTCCAGAATGTCGGGTGTGCAGCAAAGGCCTCCTCTTGTTTCATGTATGCATGTGGTCTGGGAAGGACCCTGCAGAACTGAAAGTCGTAACGTTCTCTATTCGTTTGGAGGGGTCTTCCACTTGCTTCGTAGAGCGTCTGTCTTATGTCCGGAAAGCGTCAACTTGAAACTTGAGTGTATTTTATGGCATTTCCTATCAACCACCAACTGGGTCGAATAAGTCTCAGAAATGTCTATTTGGCGTCCTTCGACTTCAACCCCCCCGATGGTGAGCCAAATCTCTGATGGAATGTCATTCCTGTCAACCCTGTCAAACCTCTCTCGCTTGACTAGAACCCTCAAGTGCTGCAAATTTAATCGCACGAGGGAATTCAAGGCGGCCTTGTGTCACCTGAGAACATCTCCTCCTTGACCATCGAACTCTCAAAAATCTCCGAATCTCTGCCGTCTCTGATGTCAATGAAGACCACTCACAGGCATTCCCAATTTGTTCGACACTGCCCCTCCTCGCCATCGCTCTCCTTTCCCGAATTCAGTTCAAGTCTACACACAAGAGCACCTGAAACACGATTACATAATTTCGAAACCACCTCAACCCCCCCCCCCCCCCCCCCACACTGTCACCCAACATCACCGCAATACTCCTTCTCTGCTGGCACTTGCCTTAAGTGGAAACATTGTGACACACTTAACCTGAGCATTCTCGACTCTCATCGAACGGCACCCGCATCCATCCTCGACGACACACACTCCAGACGTGCTTAAGTGACAAAACTAAAACACTAACTCGCACCACGGAGGATCCTCACCATCCTCACACATCGCCCCGCCATTGTCATTCAAAACTCCTTCGAGCACTCCGCCAGAGTCCCATGAATTTTGCACTAAATTGTGTATCCAGCCCCGCACCCAGCCACCGCCGTCAGCCGAGGAGGCATGGCCTTACAAGGATTAACGTACACAGTCAACATAAAATAAACGAAGCAATCGCATTAGTTAGCTCCTCCTGACGTGCGTCGGTCGTCGTCCCGTTCGCTTTTGGGCCTTGGCTGTGTTAAAAAGAAAGAGCTTCCACTTCAATCAATTGTGCTGAGTTATCACGATAAGGACTAATAAAAACGCAAGGCAATCGCACTGGGAAACGGTTATCCTTTTCCGGGTGAGGGATTTCGAATGAAATTTGCCTCGAAAACGGAAAACACTAAACATTTTAATGACCCTAATGAAAATGTGTTTATGATCCCCTGAGTATCCGCAGCCGCACACAAGGACTCTCTTTGGGTACGCCCTCATGCCGCGCAACCGATGGCCGAACCGGCATGGTGGTCGGGTTATGATGGCCATCCGATTGGAAGCGCCGAAAAAAAAACAAGGATACTCCACTCCTGTCGAATGGCCGCACAAACATTTTAGGTGATTGGATGGAATGTCTTATTTTCGTGTTAACACTGGAAAAGGATATTAGTCTGTTTCAGATTATGGTTGGGGGCTGTGGAAGGATGTCGAAGTTATGGCCACCAAAAAGGAGGTGGGGGTTGGTGGTTGGGTGATTTTGAGAATTCGTTGGATTTTTGATGACGAGTTTATTTTTGTTTTCGCTTGGAAAAAGGACATTTTTCGAGATGGGGATTATCCTTGAGATGAAAACTTGTCCTCGAAGAGCTTCGCTGCGTGAAGCAGCACCTGATACTGTGTCATCGAGATTTCATGTAAATATCTCGAGAATTGTTCGATCGAGACAGGCAGATGAGGGAATTTGAACTTCTTCCTTAATTAGATGTCCGTGTTGTAGAGTTTTGTAGGGAGAGATGTGGTAAGGACCTCTGCACTCTACCTTTTCCCATTTTATGTCTAAACTCTGACTGTCAAGTCATGGTTTAGAAGCGTCTTAACAAAATCAAAAAGCGTCACTCTCACTCACGCATTAATGGTTTCGTTTCACCTTTCCTTCAAAAAATTTGTTTACAAGGAATACAAATATGTGCTTAAAAATAAATTACTTTTTGCTTAAAACTGGTTAAATACCTGCATCGACTTCAATTTCAAATCGTCATCATGCTCAGTCCGCAAGTTTAACTGAAGCGATCACGAAAAACCTCCATTGCCCACCATTCTCTGTCATGGACTTCAACCCATCAGGAACTATGTATGTCCAAGCGAACCAGACCACCTTATGGACTTATTCCAACGACCTAGCCATTGGTCTGCCGAGTGGTCGCCACCAAGACTCTCCCCGGAAGTCGTGCTGAACGAAACCTTCGCTAGCAGGTGGCGAAACCTTTTCGCCCGTACTTCTACAATATGTGCTCAAAATTGACTCCATCCAATTCAAGAATCTTATAAAAATTATTTCACAAGTGTAGGAAATATGAAGAGTGTGATTTCGATTGTAAAAACGAAACCATAAAAAAGCAAACAAGACATAAGCTTTGGTCTCAATTCGTATATGAAAAAAAAAATTAATCCGTAAGCCTACAGAGGCGGGATTCCTTTGGGGAACTCGGCTTCTTGTGTACACTGAGTCGCGGAGAACTTGCAGATTGGCTGGGCGAGCAACCAAAGAACAGTCTTGGAAGAAGTTCAACGAGATGTTGGAAAGCGAACATAGATCTGCCTAGAAGGTGTTCTGACAAACCAATCGCCGACTCAGAGAAAGGAAGTTCACTATCATTGAAGGAGTCAAATCCAAAGATGCTGTGCTTCTTTCCAATGAGGTGGGCATCTTGTGCAGACGGACTTTTCGGAACTGCCCAATCCTGAACGGTGCACTGATGATGTGGGGCGGAAAAGAGTCCAACGGTGGAGAAAGGCACTTTGGCTATTGTCCGCCGGTGTGGATGAAATCAATCACGAAATGCTTAAGGCCATAGGTAAGAATGGAGTCTTGTGGCTCTCTTGTGTCACTAAGGTGGCCTGGGAACGGGGAGAGACACCTGGCGTTTGGCACACACGACGGCTTCCTCTCTATTGAAAGATTTGAGTGCAAGTCTGACTCAATTCTCCTCACATCCTCGGAACTACAATGCACGCTCGGTAGCTTTGTGGCTGGATGTACTGATGCTGTACAATGATCCAATGACTAACTCTACATGTTAGTGAAGGCGCATTGAAACCGGTGGAGAAGTTCAAGTATCCCGGAGTCTTTTTCACGATCGCTGGGAGGAGCACCACTGAGCCTTCTTTTAGGCTTGCCCAGTCTGGATCAATTTTGAAGCAGCTTGGTAGCTCAGTAATAAGGAAGGCAGAGCTTAGTGTCAAAGCCAAGTTAAGGGCCTCGGTGTTTGTTCCCACTTTCACCTATGGTCATGAAATGTTGGCAATAGGCGAAAGAATAAGAACATGGATACAAGCGGACGAAACGAGATCTCTCCGTGTGGGACTTATCAGCCGGAATAGGCTGAGAAACGCCTTCAGAGGTTAAGGGCTATGCTTCGATGAGATGTCCCCTTTATCACGACTTCGGATGTATACTTTAGATGCGATTCCAGGGGGAGGTGGTTGGATCGAATCCATTAACTTGCTTGGTTGTGCTTGAAAAAAGCTCCAGATGAGTTAGAGTCGATGGCGGAGGACGGAGCTGCCTGGAGGTCTCTCGTGTGTGGATTGCCCCCTTCTTCTTCTTGTGGCGCTACAGTCCGAGGTGGACCTGGGCCTCAACCAACATGCCTCTCCAGCCAGCACGATCTTTCGTCAGCTGCCGCCAGTTGCGCACTCCAAGTTGGTTGAGGTCCTTTTCCACTTGTGTGCGCCATCTCAGTCTAGGACGTCCTCTGTTGTGTTGTCCTAATGGCTCAGATTCGAAGACCTTACGGGCCGGAGCAGTGTCGTCCATACGTTCAGTTCGTGGTTGAATCTTCTCCTTCAAATGCTATTAACACAAACAGGACCAATAGCACGCAGAATTTTTCTTTCAATGAGACTAAGGGCTTCTTCACCCGCCTTTAGGAGCGTCTAGGTCTCTGCCACGTAAAGAAGAACAGGGATGACCAGGCTGTCTTACAAAGCGAGTACAGTCCTTCTAGAGCGGACTCTTCTACTCAATTGCCTCTTGAGTCCAAAGAAGCAGAGATTGGCAAGAGTGATTCCGCGTTTGATTTTGGTACTGATGTCGTTATCCCTATTTGTCGCGGAGTCGAGGTAGACAAAGTCATTGACTATATCGAAGTTTCCGCTGCCTAGTGTGACCCTCTGTCCGAGACGTCGATGTTCTGCGTCCTTCCTCGATGACAGCATGTACTTCGTCTTGCCCTCACCAACGACTTGGGAGTTAAGAATGCTGTTGAAGAAGTCACATGACAGCGCGTAGCCTTGTCTACATTGAAGGTCTTGGTGAGTCCGTTCCCGACCTTGACGGAGCAGCGAGAGTCCTCCATCGTCATCCTACACAATCCGACGAATTTGAAAACTAGACGTGGCCCTGCATAGCTCGTCTCTATGCACGCTGTCATATGCGGCCTTAAAATCGACGACTTGGTGGTGAGTGTCGATTTGCACTTCTAAGGTCTTTTCCAGGATCTGCCGTAGTGTGAAGATTTGTTTGATGGTGAACTTCCCTGGCCGCTGAAACCACACTGATAAGGACCCATCAGGTTATTGATAAACGGTTTCAGGCGTTCACACAGCACGGCAGAGAGGATCTTGTGCTCGATGTTAAGGAGACTAATTTCTCAATCGTTGGCGCAGTCGAATGGGTCTCATTTTTTGTGGACCGGACAGACGACATTGAGATTCCACTCATCGGACATGCTTCCCTCCGACCATATCTAACAGATGAGCTAGTGCATGCGCCCAACCAGGTCATCTCCAGCTGTTGTAGACAGTTCTGCGGACAGTCCATCCGCTCCAGCAGCTTTGTTCGATTTCAGTCTCGAATTCTTGGCTATCATCGTCCACTGCCTAACAGCGAGATTTGGGCCATCATCGCCGTTTAAAAGTCTGCTTTAAGAGATCTTTCCAGATTCTCAGCATCGATTGCGACTATACTACGAGGTTTCCGTTTTGGTCCCTGTAGGCTTCGGTCCGAGCGCCATATCTAGCCGATAGCTATTTCACTTCTCGGTAAAACTTTCGGACTTCATTTCTGCCACAAGTCTCCATCTCTTCGACAGCCAGCTTCTCATGCTCTCTCTTTTTCCTTCTGCGAAGCCGGTTCTCTTCCCTTCTTTTCTGTTCGTAGAGCTCACGAACAACTCTCGTTGTCCGATGCAGCGTTGCCTGGTAAGCCTCCTGTTTAGCTGCATGATCATGCCTGCACTCATGGTCAAGCCATGGGTTCCTTCTAGGTGGTGGCATGAAACCCAGCACAGCAATGGCTGCTTCTTTGATGGCTTTTTGACAACGCTTCCATTCTTCTTCTATTGTCAGTCCAGGCAGCGTCAAACTTTGGGAGAGTTTCAGGGAAACTCGATCATCCCAGTGATCCGTTGCGATTGTAGCTTTCCGACGTGAAACCGTTTTGGCCTATCTCGACTCCGTTGCTCCCTCGATATCCGGGTTCTTACCTTGGCTACAACAAGATGATGATCCGAGTCGATGTTGGCGCCTCGGAATGTTCGGACATCGAGAATGTTGGGGGAGTGCCTGATGTCGATCGCAACGTGATCAATCTGGTTGACGCCAGGTTCCTTCATGGATGTTGAGATGTGGAGACAGCGTACTGCTCACAGAGAGGTTCCTCCCCGCGGCGAAGTCCAACAGCCTGAGTCCGTTTCCAGGGGTGGTGTCGTGCAGGCTGCGTTTCCCGATGACGCCAGCAAAGATGTTCTCTTTCCCCAGCTGAGCATTGAAATCTCCTAGAACGATCTTGGTGTCAAACCTGTTCTTTCTAGGAGATTATAGAAATTATCCTTGCTGTTGTCATCCTTCTCTTCTGTCGGGCCGTGAGCGCATATCAGTCTGATGTTCCCGAATTTAGCCTTAATGCGGATTGTCATGAGGGGTTCGATTACGGGATCATAGCTTAAGACTTTTTGCCTAAGTCTGCCTCGAACAACAAATCCGCATCCGAATAGGCGCTGCCTTCTCTCCCTGTAGTAGTCGCTGTAGTGAAGTCGCAGTTCTTCATCTTTCTGTAAGTTGTCTGGAAAGTTAAATTTTTCATGAAGGCTGACTCCGTATGGATCCTTCCAAGCCTTCCATCGGCTATCTCCTCCTGAGGTGAACGTTTCTGTGGAGTGAATTCAAATTTGACCATCCCCCCCAAATCAACATCAGGTGTTCCTCGCAGCAATCAGGCATCCTCTCCCCCCCCCCCCCCCCTTTCAATCATCAATTCAACCTTCAAATCGTGCGCCTTAAATACCTCGACTCGTGTTCACTTAGCCTTCGCAAAAGTACACGTACCCCCCAATTGTACGTGTACACGTACCTCCAAACACACTCAATTAACCCTCCGCGTGCCCACCCCCTTCCCCCTTTCGATTGTAAGTCAAATTTAAATTGAATCCCGCTCCGTCCCCTCTCAAATTGGCACCGATAATTCCCACCACGGCATAAATCCCGCCTCGAAGAGGGAAGCCCTCCTAAAAAATGGAACAAAAACTTTTCACCAGAATCCTGTAAATAAACTGATGCCCCTTCCAGACTCCTCCGTCGGTGGAGCAACATGCCAGTTGCGTGTCATTGCCATCCACCGCCGCCGACCGCCCGTTCCTGCACACAACACACGCGTCTCTTCCGCAAGCCAAAGTACACAAGTATTTCCATAAAACTCCAGTTTGCATAAATGTATACAATTTATTCGAGTTTTTTCTTTTTACATTTTAACAGGGAAGCCACCCTTCCTGACAACCCCTTCGGGAGCGGTCCATAAATGTTTTGTGACATATTCGTACGCGTGCACGCACGTACGGGCGACTATCTCAGTGCTCGCGCCCCGCGCCCACCCACAGCATCCGATTGAAGTGTAATCTGTAACCACCATCAGGAGCGTCTACCGCACACACACACGCATACGCCGCCACACACTCCTCACCGTGGCGCGGAGAGACACGCGGGAGACAGGAGGAATCGAAGCACGGTGTACACTTGAGAAATCCATGTTGTTCGTCACATCCTTACGACTTCATTCGATTCTCCTCGGCTCTTCGTTAAGTGAAGGATGGGGGGGGGGGGGGGGGAGGGGTGTGTGGAGGGGGTGGGGGATTGTCGTGTTTTGTGTCTGGTGATCGGGCCTACACGACGAGCCGAACGAATATAAATAACTCATTCGAATGTGTGTATGATGCGGTTGGCAGGGGAAGAGCACCAGTTGGGCGGATGGGAGTCACCCCTCCCCCTCGCTGAAATCCTGCCAAAACCTGGATGGAAAACCTTTTCGGGGTGCCGGTGCCGGTGTACGTGAGGAATTTTTTAAATTTGTTATCCCTCCTCCTCCTCCTCCGTCTGCCTAGTCGCTTTTATTTACATCCCCCGGTGTGGGTGGTTACGGAGGGGGGGGCAGAGGGGGCAGCACAATGTTTACGGATAGATTGGTAAACGAACCGTGGAATGCCAAAGAAAAGGGGTGTTAGTGTAATTCGCAGGAAATATGATGATTACATCCGCAACTGCAATCTGTAGCCTCGTGATGGAAGGATATTCGCAATCGAAAAAGGATGTGCAGATGGGTGGGTGGATGGGCGGATAGGTGGCAGGGGGAGGAGGCGTTTTTGTACCCTACTGCCTACATCGTGTGGTTTTGGTTGGCGGGCGGAACATCTTTTTTCTTTCTTTCTCCAGGTAATCTTGGTGGAATGTACTTTCCTTCGACATCTTCCTGGGAAGTGCGTGTGAGATCTACTTCAATCTGAAGTCTTCTCCGATACGGTGGCTTAAGACATTTAGGGACGTGTTTAAGGATATGATGTAGGCTCAGGGATGTAACCGGAGATTGATTTTTTGCACACCTTCTGCATGTGACTTGAAGCTTTTTTTTGGAAATATCTTAACCGCTGTTCCTTTGATCGAATAAGGACGACGAGACATCCAACTTCCACTGATGATCCCGGCTCATGTAAGAACTACAGGGGCTTGTCCCTGTTGCTGTGCGAACTTCTCCTGGAGCGACACGTACCAAAACGACTTTCGGCCCAGTAAGGTGCCCATAGATCAAATATTCCCCCTGGAATACGTCCTAGAAAGGAGAAGGGTGTCAATATGACGCGAACCACTTTCTTTCTTGATTTCAAAGCCGCATGCGATAATTTACTAAATTTTCAGGCCGCCGATCCATAGACGGCCGGAGCCTGAGAGCTGTCTTCCATCGTTGAAGGTCCTGAGAGCGCTACTTCCAGTCATCAAGACCAATTTCCCTTAAGTTTGCGATCACTTGGTCTTTGTAAATACCTGAGGTTCTAGGACCTAATTCGGAGATTTTGTTCGGAGACCTGGTTCGGGGACCTTGTACTGGGACCTGGTACGGGGACCTTGTTCGGGGACCTGGTTCGAGAACCACCTTCTCGATGTAGGAGGCTTAGATTCAGAGACTCTCCACGCTGGAGCACTGCTGTTCATGGAAGTGTCTTTCGGACTACATTCACATCTTGATACAGATCTTAGGCTCCGCGGTTATGTCGTCTCCTCCATTCGCAGAATTTTTCTTTCGCAACTATCAAGCATCAGATCTGCAGTTTCATTCGAGGTCCAGCTTTCGATCCATGTAGCAGGACGGGTGCCTTGTAGAGGACAAGTTTAGTCCTTCGAATCAGAAGTTTTGAGCCCGAAAAACCGACTTTGCATCGGTTGTCGAGAGCGATTCTACATCGGGTCTCCACTGGGATGTCATTCTTGGAGTTCCCTTTAAACCGAAGCTACACAAACTCCTTTCTTCTTCTCCTTCTTTAAAAGGCCCTACAGTCCAGGGTGGACCATGACCTCAGCCAACATGCCTCTTACTCCGTTTCGGTCACGTTCTGTGTGTTTCTCTCAGCTACGATGAATGAGGTCCTCACACGATCGCTCACCAGCTGCCTTCAGTTGCGAACTCCAAGTTGGTTGAGGTCCTTTTCCCCTTGTGTGCTCCATCTCAGACCAGGCCGTCCTCCGTTGCATTGTCCCAACGGCACGAATTCGAAGTTTTGCAGTGGTGTCCATTCGTTTTACATGGTGTAGCCATCTTAGGCTCTGCATCCGAAGACGCTTGACTAGTCGCATGCCGCCATACAGTCACATGCAGCCATCCTTGAATCTTCTCCTCCAGCTGTCATCAACGCAAGCAGGATCAAGGACTCACAGAAACTCTCTTACTACCACAAAATTTTAGCCGTCGATAGTGATGCAATCGATTCCTGCTCGACGGTGGTGGCGTTAGAAGAAGGATTCTCTCAGATTCTGATCTGATTTTAAATTTTAGGATCATTCATTTCTCGGTTTCGGAAGTAAAGCGCAGATTATCTAATGTAGCGACAATTTTTTAAAGAAATCTTTAGTTCTTTGTAAAGCCCAAACCTTGCCATTAAGCGGGACAGGTAATTTTATTCCAATTGCTACCACGAAAAAATTTGTAGCATGTCATTCTTTTGAGATTTTTTTTAAGCTTGTACATTTCGGTCGGCATTTCTGCTGTAACCCTGTCGAGTCTCACGATCTTTCTGGCCAAGTGATGTCGCCAATGTTTTACAGCTACAAAAACATACCCCCCCCCCCATCGAACCCCAACAAATATTGTCAATTCAAGACGGCAACACTTACCCTATCCCACTGAAAAAAAGAAAATGCCAAAAGGTTCCTCATTACGATACAGAATGTCACAAAAATTTATTTAAAACCTCTCCACAACGTATTGACGTCCTCCTCTGAAGCTGTGCCACAATATCTCAAGAAGCATCCCTCAATCAAATTACGCAAAGAGTCGTCGAAAAAATCGTGCCGTGAAGAAATAAACAATCTCCGTGAACGTCAAAATGCTGCAGCCAAGAAAGAACCCGGCCAGGCCGCCAATGTACACTGCAAAGAGAATCGAAACGGATGCCAGATACAATACATTGTCAATGGGGGCAAGAGTTATGAAATACAATACCCAAGACATCGGCAAACGAAAACAGAACGTCCCTCCGCAGCTGCATCTTCGGGTAATCAATAATTCCCCACTGCAAGTTCGCCCCCAGGAACCACACCCTCGACCGCTGCAAGAGACATAAGAGCACACACCCGACTACAGCGTCTCAAATCAAATCAATTCACTCGAACATTTAATTCCGAGATCGTCTATCTCCGCACCGCCTCCACCCCTTCACCCCCCTCCGTCAAGTCGAACTGTGCACCACCCGAAAATCATCTCATATCGGAGGAGCATCTTCGACATTATTGCCGGCGCATAAAAACTATCGCCACCGCTGCCGAGGGGGGGATTAAAAGAGCGGGGTGCTACGATGACAAAGATGATGTCCTTCGCAGGACTGCTACAATTGACAGCTTCCCCCCCCCCCTACCATCCTCTCCCTCACTCAGCGTTCCATCCAAAAAAAAAACGTTCGTCGTCAATGTCGCTGAGATCCTGAGAAACTTTTCAGCAGCAGTTTTCATTGCTTTCCCCCGATTCATTGTTCTCGCACTCATACACTGCTGACAGACAAGTGAGCCAGCGAACACATCCCGGAAGGAGTAATATTGCTGATGTGCCAGCAGATCTTAGTCTCAGTTGGATGGTGGGAAGCGGCGCAGCAGTGATTCCGGCGAAACATTGTCCCTGGCAAAGATAAAGATAAAGGCGAGTGCTCCTCCTCTCGCTGGCATTGTGTCGAAGTGTGACAGCCGTTGAGCGCTGTCAGGGATATCATTTATATGGGGGACGCCCGTTACGGAGAATCCTTACGCGGCAATGTGCGAGGCGATAGTGGAAGTTATAAAATGATGTCTTCCAGCAACGGGGTGCCGGGTGGTGTTTGGGAGAGTGGCTTAAACTGCCCGATGGTCAGATGTCAATCAGATTCGATTGATTTCACTTTAGGAAGTGGACTTTGTCTCCCTAAGGGGGGGGGAGTTGGACTTGGTACTCAACGGAGTGGGTGATGGGATGGGAGAGCGTGACTCATAGATTCTGAGTTTGGAGAATTTAATTTTTTGACAGAAACGTCGAATTTCCTTCCGTGCTTCATGTCAGGAAATGACGGATTTTTATTGGTAACCTCAGATTATCCCAAAAGTATCTTCCTGAAGGCAGCCGCCTTCCAATTTGAAGGCATATTGTCGACGAATGACTGTCGATCCAGCAAAAGGTCACTGTTACGTTCAAATCCTATAAGGGCCCCGCATCAACTCAAACTACATCAGTCTGATCAAAGTTTTCTAAGTCTTTGATTTTTTTCCAGACAGAAACGGACTTGATCGACTGCCTTGACTGCTCTAACGGCCAGAGATTACCTCAGATTGTCTGTCTTTAATGCCTCCAACTGATTTCGACTGACACTGCCTATCTTCGACCGCCTTTAACTCTCAGAGAATTACACATTCTTCCTTGAAAGCTGGTGCCTGCTTTAACTGTCTCTTCTAGCATCTGCCTGCCTCTAACTTCCAGGGACTACCCAGGACTGCATCAGACTGCCTTTGACTCTTTTGGACTACCTCTGACTGTCTCTAACTGCCTGGGACTACCTCTGACTGCCTCGGACTGCCTCTGACTACCTCTGACTGCCTCTGACTGCCTTTGACTGCCTTTGACTACCTCTGACTGCCTCTGACTGCCTAGGACTACCTCTGACTGCGTCTGACTGCCTCTGACTGCCTCTGACTCCCTCTGACTGCCTCTGACTACCTCTGACTGCCTCTGACTGCCTCTGACCGCCTCGGACTGCCTCTGACTCCCTCTGACTGCCTCTGACTACCTCTGACTGCCTGGGACTACCTCTGACTGCCTGGGACTACCTCTGACTGCCTCCGACTACCTCTGACTGCCTGGGACTGCCTCTGACTACGTCTGACTGCCTTTGACTACCTCTGACTGCCTGGGACTACCTCTGACTGCCTCTAACTGCCTGGGACTACCTCTGACTGCCTGGGACTACCTCTGACTACCTCTTACTACCCCTGACTGCCTCCGACTACCTCTGACTGCCTGGGACTACCTCTGACTGCCTCTAACTACCTCTGACTGCCTCTAACTGCCTGGGACTACCTCTAACTGCCTGGGACTACCTCTGACTACCTCTGACTGCCTCTAACTGCCTGGGACTGCCTCTGACTACCTCTAACTGCCTGGGACTGCCTCTGACTACCTCTAACTGCCTGGGACTACTTCTGACTGCCTGGCACTACCTCCAACTGCCTCTGACTGCCTCTGACTGCCTCGGACTACTTCTGAGCAAAATTGATATTTTTCTGAAGAACTCCAAAGAATAAAGACAGAAAACTAAATGCATCAAGAACGATCTCTCGCCAGCTGCAAAGTTGGTTGAGGTCCTTCTCCACTTGTGTGCGCCATCTTAACCTAGGCCGTCATCTGTTGCGTTGTTCCAATGGCTCGGACGAAGATTTTTCAAGCCAGGACCTTGATGTCCATTCGGCCTACATGGCCTAGATATCTTAAGCGTTGTATCCGAAAACGCTTCACTAGGGGCATACCATCGTACATCCCTTAGAATTTGTACTTGAATCTTCTTCTTCAGACGTCATTAAGCCAAACAGGTTGAAAACACGTCTGTACCGCTCACTGCATGACTGATTGAAGGAAAACTGGCCAGAAACGATCGCAAGACACACTAATGGTAGTTTGCCGCCTGACGATGCTTAGCCACCAGCTGTCAAAACGACAAAATGATAATTCCAGAAAAATAATTCATGTGCCTTGTCTGTCTAGGAACCAAAATATGTTGCAAATGGTGGAAGGGAAGGCCAGGATTACGTTCTTCATTAAGCCACTTATAATTGTTCGTCATGTTTAGACTGAGTGTTCTCTAGCCTTCCGTGAAGCTGGATTTCAGTCAATCGTCCTCCGATACCCCTGACTAACACGAACTGCAACCAACTTCAGACTGCTGTAATTTTCAGACTTTTGCCTTAGTTGTGTTGAAAAAATTTTCATTCGCGATGGAATTCAAAATTTAAATTGATTTGGCTGGAAGGACACAAGTGGCTATCTTTCGAGCCGTGTCTGTCGTTGCAGTGATACCAACAGCGTTACAGAACACCATGGAGGCGGTCCTCAAAAAAGGAACAGCAACAACAGCGCAAATGCTTCGGAAACTGGAGGCTGGAATTGAACGAAATCCGCGTCTAATTGGACCCGAAAATGGGTCATGAGTTCGGCATATCGTTGCAACGGATGCAACACATACTGTGCGTTGCTATTGAGCAATATGTCAACGGACAAAATAAATGGTGACAGACGTTCACCAGAAAGCAGGCAGCACCGATATTGATGATTTGGGCTGCCATCACTCTCCGTTCGTATTCTTGTACCGTAGCGTCAAAATGAATGCTACTGTTAAGAGTTAGTATTGAAGCCTTAAGCAAACAAGCTCTTTGGCCGGTTAGCGTTGACCTTTCAACAAGACTTACACACTGTTCCACACTTCATTTCTTCGACACTGAATTCAAAATGTTGAGGATGTGCCAAGACGGTCTTGCTGAAAGCTACGACGATAGGCAAATCTGCAGAGCTGATTCTTGGCGCCTTCGAAAGAAAACTTCTGCGTCGGATATATGGTCCCGTCTGCGAGGAAGGTGAATGGAGGAGAAGCTGTACCAGTATGTGGATGTAGTCCGGAAGGCAAAAATCCGTCGACTACACTGGCTCGGCCACATCGAACGCATGGACTTGCTGTCCTCCAGCGAAGAGGGTCTTCGAATCTGAGCCTCCTGGTTCGAGAAGAGGAGGACGAGACCAAGTCATCGCGGACGTAAGACAGCTTGGCCTTGATGACTGGAAGCAGCGTGCCCAGGACCGTTAGCGATGGAAGGCAGCAATTGCTCAGGCTCTGACCCTTCATGTGTCGCCGGCCTGATAAGTAAGTAAGCTAAGACGGTCTTAGCAACCTTGCTCAAGCCGCCACATCAATTGAATCCAACCTAACCTATGAATCGGTCAAATGACGCTGAGATTCCACTCGTCGTTCGTACTTTCATCTGATCATATCTTACGGATGCACTCAACCAAGTCATCTCCAGGTGCCTTTAAAGTTCTGCGGACCGTCTGACAGCTCTAGGAGCCTTGTTTGACTTCAGTCTCGGTACTGCTCTCTCGCCGTCGGTTAAGTTGGGAAGACGGATGGAGTGACCCATCGTCGCTCTGATTGACTGCAGCATTCTTCCAGACAGCGGTATTAGAGTTACCAAGTCTGTAGCAGTCTTTTTTTTGCGGCTCTATCATAAGCAGACGGTTGGCTTCCTAACAGGCTTCGGTTTGGAGTTTATAGATTTTTCGTTTATTTTTGAGGAGAACTGATCGGGGGCTACCTTTTCTCTCTATCTCTCTCTCTCATGCTCCTTCTCTCTCTCTTTCCCTCTCTCTCTCTCCCTCCATCTCTTTCCCTCTCTCTCATTCTTCCTCTCTCTCATTCTTCCTCTCTCTCTCTCTTTCCCTCTTTCTCCCTCCCTCTCTCTATTTCCCCTCTCCATCTCTCTCTCTCTATATATATATATCTCTCTCTCCCCCTCTATCCTTCTCTCCTTCTCTCCTTCTCCCCCTCTCTCCTTCTCTCCTTCTCTCCGCCAGGCCGCCATTTTGATAACAAAGGACCTCCGTGTGAACAGCAATGGATTCCTTTCTGCTACAGCTGCGATATTCGTCAAAATTGTTCCAAGCGTTTTTTTCAATCCTTCGAAAATCACCTAAGCAGCAGATCGAAGCAGAGACCCTCCCGACTCTCTATCCAAACTTATCCTTATCCGCCTCGCCCTCTAAACAAACACCATTCCAAACCTCAGCTCCTAGTCGCAGTCACTCCCCTTAATCCCCTCCAAATAGTGTTGAATCCATGAATCCTAAAAATCATCTCTCTCCTCCGCATCCACACCACAATGGGAAGACGCCTCCTCCCCCCCCCCCACCCCCACCATCATCACATCCTTAGAAAAGCGGCACAGAAAAAAAATTCAAACAGAATGGAATACGTTCACACTTACGTAGGATTGCACGAAAAAGTTGGAATCATCACAATTCGCCAGGCACTTGCAGTCGATACTCAAGGTGTCAGATTTTAGAGAGATTATCTCCTCTGTGCGGCAGCGTTGTCGTCGCCGTTGCCAAATGGATGAGTGTCAGGGTGCGTCCCACCGCCGGGACGAGTGTAGAGAAGCAGCAGTTGTCATCGTCATCGTGGCCATTACGGGGAGAGATATGTTATTCCGTTCCGGAAACGAACCGTCAGCCGGATGATGAAAGGTGCCCATGGAAGCGTGCGAAAAGGAGGAAAAACAAAAAACCGTCAGGGATACGAAGAACGGGATATTTTTATATAACACACTCGAGATGATGAAATTAGGAGTGGAGGGGGGAAAACGTGAGCACAACACACCTGTGAGGAGAGGGAGATGGGAGGGGGGGGGGGGGTGAATGTTGCTTTGAACAGGTGAACGAGCTGAAATCTGGGCGATTATTATGAATCTGATATTTATGGATGCAATTGAAGCAGGCACTCGCATCGCAGCATCCCTCGCAAGGCTCACATCCCCATTGGAGGTCGGTGATTCGAAAAATGGCATCATTCCGGAAGGATGGAAGGAAGGATACCCCGGACTTAGCCGACGACGACGATGGCGCTGAGCATTCATATGTGGAATGGCGCTCAGCGTGGCGGATGATGCAGAGGTGGCTTAAGGGGCAATCTGATGGAATCATAGCTCTTGACATGGGTAACAGAGCAGCAAATACACGAGAACTGCGCTGCAGTTTTGGATAGATGCCATGTGCAGCAGGTGTGTGATTCCAATTCGCCTGTCCGCCGCTGAAATAGATACGGATATGCACACACCCCCGTACGAAATAATATTTTTCATTTCGCACCATATTGCGAGATGGGGATCACCCTGGCAGGGCGTCGTCGTCGGGATAACAGCCAGCCAGCGTTGGCATGAAACTCAATGATAAATGCGTTCTGTGTGCTTGGCCTGACTTGGCCTGGCTTGGCCTGGCTTCTGCCTTCGCCTTCACCGAGACGTGGCACCGCACTCCTATCGAAGATGAGTGCAAGGTGCCGAGTGGCGAGTGCCGAGTGCAGTGTGTTGTGCAATTAAGGCCACAATCGGTCGGGTGAATCGAGAGTGAAGTCCACTTAGCCGCGTGGCCCGGGTGTGAATTGTGTGTGTGGAGCTGGTGCACCCATTTGTTGCTTCTTAATTGCCTTTTGCCACACAGAGACAGACAGAGAGAGAGAGGCATGCAGGTCGTAAGGACTCTAAGTAATTGCCAGTCCGAGGACGAATTGAAAAATCTCTGCCGCGTTTGTTTCATTCACCGAGACAGAGAGTAATTCTCTTTTTTGCCCGCTTCCCCTTGCTGGCGCATTTGTCTGTCTGTCTGTTGTTGTGTTGAGGGTGCGTCTTTGAGAAATTGAAGTGGAGCCTCGCGTTGTCCTGCTTGGCGAGAGATTGCTGGCCGTCAGCGGTCGTTTAGCAGAGTTTGAGAAACTTATGTAAACCTTGAAGACAGGACCGACGTTAGAGTCTTCCCTGGAAGATGCCAAGAGTGCTTACCAATCAGCTCCATTCAACACAAATTGAAGGAACGGGTAGAGCGCACTCTTTAGACAGAAGTTCAGAGAGACGGGGTTTCAGACGACCACAACTCTGTGTCCGACCTCTACCAGAGTGTGGAGTTGTCATGGTGAGGGGAAGACAACCTCCCACCAGTCCCACATTTTGTGGTGTTGGAAGGATCGATCTTTCATAGCCAGCAAGGTGGACACAGGGTACCGATCTTAGACCGAAAATGTCCTTCAAACTTGATCGAAGCCATGACGCCACCGCGAAGATAACACGAAGGACCACGCCTGCCAATATCTGGCCTCGGAAGGCCAAAGAGATCGCTGTGGAGGACTTTGATAGTCTGGCCACTGTCCCAAAGTGTGGCATACAACCTTTGGCACTAACGAAGGCGGACGATGACGAAGAGATTCGAGACGAAAGTGCTTCAAAATGTCTCTGGTCCCGCATGGACTGATGGGGTTTGGTGGAAGGGGCAAAAGGACAACAACTGTACGGACTGTACAGCCATATGGATTTGGTTCAAGTCACACGTCTCAGTCAGCTAGGTCATACAGACCCTATGACACCAATGCTCCGACCCGGAGTGTCTTCGACTCGGGGAAGATCGAACCGATCAAGATGTGCGTGACTGGAAGCAACTCCCACAAGTCGGGGCTACGTAGAGAGGCATGTTGGGTGAGGCCTAAGTCCACCACGAACTGAAGCGCCAGACAATGAAGAAGCAGAACTCGTCTTCCCGAGTAGGCAGCACCGTCTCCAGTACCGAAATCAAACACAGAATCACTCTTGTCAGTCGCTGTTTCTTTGGCTTTGTACAACAGCTTGGTCATTCCAGCCCTCCTTTAAGGTGCGGATGAGGAAGCCCTTAGTCTTTCCGAGAGAAAAGTTTTGCGTGCGATTTTTGATCCTGTTTGCGTTGCTGGAGGGGACGATTCAATGACGAACTCTTCGGACATGCGCCTGGTCAAGCGCCTTCGGATACAACCCCTAAGATGGCTAGGCCATGTAGAGCGTATGGACACCACTGATAAGGCCCGAAAACGTCTTCCTATCTGAGCCATTGGGACAACGCAACAGAGCACGTCCTGGGCTAAGTTGGCGCACACTACTGGAGAAGGACCTCAACCAACTTGGAGTGCGCAACTGGAGGCAGCTGGCGAAAGATCGTGCTGGCTGGAGAGACATGTTGGTTGAGGCCCAGCTCCACCCCGGGTGTTTCGTTCAAGACAGGGAGGGATGCCCTGTAATCTTCCACGTTGCACTCCGGCGGCTCCTGTACGAACCGATTATCACTCGCAACCGTGAGGATTTCGGTTCCTCCTGTCTCCCTCCCATCTCTCTATCCGAGACTGGAGGGATTCTGGGAAGGAACGTCACCTGTACTGGTGTTAATTCGGCCCTGTCTTTATGTTATGTGTACCTAGTATTGCCAGTTGGGCAGTCTGTGGCCAACAGAGGTGCACCACGGCGCATAGAAGAAGAAGAAGAAAAAAACCGAAGTTGGAGCTTTTCATGAGGCTGCTGGGATGGTGGGTGGTAAGTACGCCCTGCAATGCGAGGACATTTACAGTCAAGCTATTAGTAAAATCTCAAGTGATTGAACTTGGCGGTCATTGTTTTAAGCAGATATCAGTCAGGTGTAAGCTTATGACGTGATGGACTCCTGGACATGAATGGGAACATGGGAATGGGAACTAATGTGGAGTTCCAGTTGTAAAGTCGCTTGAAGATGCCATTCGAGGGGTGACCGGCAGGAGTAGGGATGGCCACTAGACTGTCTAACAGGGTCAAAGAACACATTTTTGATTGCAGGCTTGGGCAATTGTGTAATGGGTGATCAGTGAAGGAGGATTGGGTACTGTGACAGAAATTCTTCTTCATTATCTGCCCAACGTCTCATCTCGACAGCAGTCCTTAAAATGCCGGAGGAGTCAGTTAATTCCTTGTCTCTTGCAGTTCGGCAAGAACAGTCTAAAAATATTTCCTGTCTTAAGTGTGTGCAAAGTAATGAACTTCTTAGATGGAATTACTGTCCTCAGGATAGGAAAATCAGAGACACGCTGTCTTATCTAGTAAATGCTGCTGAATGGGACTTTCAGAGAACTCTGGAGAGCCATCAGATGTTCGTAGGCGTAGCATTACAACGCTCTTTCGGAACAAATTCCAGAAGCGAGGGATAAGTCGCGCTCACCACTTCTTGGACCACCAATGAAACGTATCACCTTTTAAACTCCTTTACCGCAACTTGAGCAAAAGATGCAGAAAATGAAGTAGGCAGAGGAACTCCGTCCCTTCAAGAGCACATTTGCACTACACGCTGTTCACTTTATAACTCAGAAATTCCTGATTGCGGTCAAACGGAAGAGTGCCAGGCCTTGGAAGAGATGGAAATAGTGCACCACGCAGTTACCCTTCCAATTGGCGAAAGTTCTCAATTGTTGACCGAGACGGGCAACCACTGGCGCAAAGGACAGTAGTCAGATACCTGGGGATCTGGCTAGATCAATATCTATATTTTAACAAACATGTAGATGCTGCTCTGGCCAGGGCCCGAGGCGCTTTTGGCCTTACCAAGAGACTTTTTTACAACAGCCAACTCGATGGGAGGGTGAAGGTGATCTGCTACATGGCCCTCATCCGGCCAATGCTCACCTATGGCTGTCCCGTATGGTTCAATGTGAGTGCAAGCTTGATGGAAAAGATACGGGTGTTTGAGAGGGCTTGTCTTAGGGCTTGCCTTCGCATTTACAGAACACCTGAGTCCCAGAACATAAAATTCTATTCTTATGAGGTTTTATACAACAGGGCGAACCTGATACGAGTGGACAATTTCCTGGTGAAGTTGATTCGAGGACATATTGCGAGAGCGACCAACTCGACCAACAACCTGATTTATGGGGCTTACTACCCCAATCCCCAATACCACGAAAGGGTACGTCACAATGGCTTCGTCCCCCCAGAAGCTTTTCTCTATTTTGACCAAAACGGACTGATACAGGATATAAATGCGGTACCACTCATCTACCACATCGCCAGATCAACTGTGGATGGGCGACTCAACCACGACCGTTCCGTCGCACAACGAGCTGAGGAGGGTCTCCTCCGGTTCAGTACGGCGGTATCCAGTCGGGACGTGCGGGATGTTAAAATGCAACATCGAAAATTCTGGTGGTTGGGGATAGAGGGAACTCCATCTTCCAATCCTTTAGACCCGGGTTAGAAAGGGCAGCGCGTACCCCCTTATGGGGCACAGTCGGTCTCTGTTATGCAGCAGAATAGGCTTAGGTCTAACTGCGGCAGCCTATGACCGGCTTAAATACCTTAGGCTAGTTTTAAGTTAGTTGTAAGTTGTAAGATATACTAAATAAAAAAAAAGAAAGAAAAAAAATCGTTATACACATACATACATGCACCACCGTGCACCTATGTGTATACATGGTACATACTAAGCACACACATATAGATATACATGTATATTTCATTGTATATACATGTGTATATGTACGTGTGTAAATTTAGCTTTAGGTAGTTCAGTTCAGTTCAGTAAATAAGTTTTTCTCGATTTTGTTTTTCTTAATTTCATTAAATTATATATTCATGATTAGTGCAAATACTTTTTAATTTACATTCGTCGAAAGACATATTATAAGTTCAGGTTTGGCTTAGAGTGCCCGCTAAGGGTCATTAAGTTTCATCTATCATTGGTTCGATTAACTAGTTTTAAGCATTTTTGTCTAGTACCTAAGCATTGCATGAAGTCAGAAATAAAAATTGAATTAAAAAAAAAAAAAAAAAGTTGCCCTTCCACTCAACACGGCTCCTAGCCCTACAACTGCGACAAAAGGATAGGATAGAATGGCCCGCAGTACCCACAACAAAACCCTAAAAAAAGGACCAAGGAAAAGACAAAACCGCGGCAAAATTCACTTCGTTTGCTTTTGGTATTTCACCCCTCACAAACATTCTATTCGTTTTTGTTTATCTTTTTCGTTTTTTTTTTCTTTACCCAGCTCATCTTATTTCAACTGTCTCTGTATCGGACAATTTTAGTTGACGTCCACTTTGTGAGACGGTGACTTGTTGAAATGTCCACTGTCTCCAACCGAAATGATTGGCTTCAGGCTTCCTTAATACCTCCAAGATAGTTCCACAGTCAACAGACGAGAGAGAACCGAGAGAGACCATCGACGGGTATGGCGGCTCAAACCCTCACCATCGATGCTGCCTGCTTTCTGGTTGCCATCCAAAGGTGTAAGTTTCCAAAGGACCTCTCTGGTCATCTTGTTTGTTGACACACATCTCGATAACAAATGGAGACTCATCAGAAAACTTACCAAATTCGGCAACTCTTCACTTTCGCGCAGGCGTAGCAACTTCCACGCTCTTCCGACTCTAAGTTTTGTCCATTGCGGTGTATGATCGTGTGCTTTTTGGAACTTCTATAGCTTGAGCCCTAACTCATTTGGCAGTAAGATTGACATCCGTTTCAAGGATATGTTGAGCCCACGAGCCACTTTTCTTCCACTTCGATACAGATTTCTCTCAATTTGAGCCTTGATCTCCCGAACCATTTCTGCAGATGTTCCTGTTCTTTCATGACCACTTCCATGTCATTTTGCAACGCTACCGGAATCAAGGCAACGATCAGTGGTTCGAGACAGAAAAGATCTGTTCACATTGAGGTCCTGGACGGCTCCAACAATAGCTACTTGTGGTTTTCCAGTCAAATACAAAGCAATCGAACCTCCAGGGGATTGAGTTCCATCGCGGATACAAATTTTTCAGCACAACTGAGACGCATGTCCTTTAAGAGGCTTGTGAGCAACCAAGTTATCAGTCGCGTGTCGGAATTTGAGCTCACTGTCATGAACGGGCTGGAAATCACAGCCGTCTGAAATTGGTTGGAGTTCGAGTCAGTCAGGGTGTGATGACTTCCCTCAAGTTACTCTGTTGACTGCAACATAATTCCAAGGACCTCCTTGAAGAAGTTCTTTGATTGCAGTGGCGTAAGAGTTTTAATTCCAATACGTACCTATGTTTTGAGCCTAGATAGACTTCGCAGAAGGGTGCTAGTCTCACAACTGAAGTGAAAACTCATTCGACAAGTCGCGGTTAGAGTCTCCACATCCTCCAGGATCTTGTCAATCCCTTTAAGCTGTTTGGACGGTTCTTGATGTTGTCACTACAGAGAGGAATTTCTCGGCCATCACTTGTTTTCTCCTGCTGACAGCGATGTTTCAGAGCAGTGGTGACTTGGCATCTTCTGTGAATGCTGTCCATCCTTTTCAAAAGTGACGCTTGAGTAAAATTCACTGGAACACTTTAAAGTCTGCAACCACGTTGAGTCTGAGTATGCATTTGCAAGGAGCTTTTGAACATCTCCTCAACACCCTCCGAGTGCAAGGACCTGACCATAATCAACGCCCGCAGGTTATTTGAATGAACGTCTTGTTCAGACGGTTTGAAGAGCATTACTTGGCCAAATGTATCTGGCTCTAAGAGACGAAGCATGTTCAGGAAAAAATCACCGGTTTTCCAACATTTTTCGCTTCCACTAGCATCTGCCGCTTGTCTTCTTTAAGGATGTCAGTCTGAGTGTGGATCCCAAGATTTGCCATTTTTTCAAATTCCTCTTCACCTGTTATTTGTTTGCAGTTTTCATTGAAAGGAGTCATCTCACACGCCATCCCTCCCTGAGGCACTCTCAACTCTTTTAACTTCAACTGGTCCCCTTACCTGCCCCACACACTGTTCCGCATCCGAACACGTCCGAAAGACTCTCTCCTTCATCCACTCAAGCCCACGCGAAGGGAAAAGCTCAAGAAAGACGTTCTTTTCAGAATTTGATTATAATTTCCATTTCACCGTGACGCACAACAAATTGTCTCATCAACAATCGTCCTTAATTTATCCTCGATCCGTGTGAGTGAGACGACGACCAACGAGGACAACAACTGACTCGTGGTCAGAATGCCGCGCCAGGACCATAATTTCTCTCTCATGCAGTGTGCCAACAAAATGTGGATTATTCTCACAAGATGATTATGTCCTTGTGCAAGTGCTTCTGCGTGGGTGTGTATGTGTGGGTGCACAAGCAAGCAACAACAAAAAAAAAAGTGCACATTAAGAGGACTCAAAAGAATGAAGGATAAAACGCCCAGCAAAGAGGGTACTTACTTTTTATTTGCGCCAAACATGAAAGACCATTGAAATCACAAACAGGCAAGGTCCTGCCGCCTTTCACTATTGGCCATAACAGGATTTGTTTTATTATTTCAACGTTTGCGTCCGGTTTTCCCAGCATCAGTCCGCGGGCAGTGTGTGTGTGTGTGTGTTGCATGAGGCATGGCATTTTAAATGGATAAGGGAGAGAGAGGAAGAGAGAGAGAGAAGGAAAGGACATTATTACATGGCTTGTGAAAATTGGATTATATCTCGAGGTCCTCAGCATGCTTTCCCAGAATCGTTCTCCAGCAAGAAGGGAGAAGTACAGCGTGTAATGGGTCAACAAAAACTAACAGCATCTTGGACTTGGTGGGCGAACGAAGGAGCTGCATGCAATTGCATTGAGAGGTGGCCTCGATGGCTCCGTGGATGGGAGTGGATGTGCATGAGCAGGGATTGTGATTTTCTGACGGTCATGAGTGTTATTTCGACTAAAATGGGATTCAGTCGGAGACGACGAGATGAGATGGAGATTATCGCCGACGTAATGTGACTGTCAGGATGTTTTCCTATCTTCAGGAAATAGGAACGGAGGGAATGGGAGGGCAGGGCGGGCTATTGGAGATCTCGTTTAATTATCGCGTGCAAGCGAATGAGATTCTTGAGAATGGTTACGACGAATGGACGGTCATCTCATCTTTCGCAAAGTATTGACATTAAGGATGCTTTTGCTTGTTGATAAAGTCCTTAAAGTCGCCTTAAACGATCGCCGATCACAGAAGGCTCATCGATGAAGACCAGAACTCTCCGTTATAAGCTTCGCAAGACAGTAAGCCTCAGATATCTCGTCTGTTAAAATTCAAACGTTGATCATAAAATAGTGCTCGTTAGTCACGGGTCACAGCGTGCTTGGCACCACAAAATGCTCATCTGTCGCAGAATACTTTCGGTTTGCACCATTCCGATCGTTCAGCTTGTCAATTTCTAAGAGCTGAAGTGTGATCGTAGGTCACAGCATGCTCATTCATCACAGCAGTCACATGCTCATCCATCAGTCACAGCCTGGTCATCGTTTATTGCACTCTAATCGCTCAAAGCGTGCTCATGGGCCACACCATCAACGTCGATCACAGCTACATTCACGTTGGTCACAGTATGCTAGTCAGTCGCAGTGTGATCGTTGGTCAGTGTGATCGTTGGATGCTCGTCCATCCCAGTATGCTTGTCGGGAACTGTATGCTTCTAGGACGCAACATGAACGCTAGTCATAGTAGGCTCGTCGTTCGCGATGTGATCATCGGTTATGCCATGCTCGTCGGTCATTGTCAGTCGCGGTGTGATCGTCGATTATGCCATGCTCGTCGGTCACAGTATGCTTCTAGGTAGCAGCATGCTCGTCGGTCACAGTATGCTCGTCGGTCTTGATGTGATCGTCGGTTACGCCATGCTCGTCGCTCATTGTCAGTCGCGGTGTGATCGTCGGTTATGACATGGTCGTCGGTCACAGTATGCCTCTAGGAAGCAACATGAACGTTGGTCACAGCATGCTCGTCGGTCGCGGTGTCATCGTCGGTTACGCCATGCTCGTCGGTCACAGTATGCTTGTGGGGAACTGTATGCTTCTAGGACGCAACATGAACGCTAGTCACAGTACGCTCGTCGTTCGCGGTGTGATCATCGGTTATGCCATGCTCGTCGATCACAGTATGCCTCTAGGTAGCAACATGCTTGTTGGTCACAGCACGCCTATAGCCTACGGCTTGAATGTCGGTCACAGCATCCTTGTCAGACGGTCATTACGCCACAAAGTAAAGTTCGAAATCATTGCCCACTGACGCAGCACAACGAGGTCCTTTAAGCCCTCATAATTAAAAAAATTATTTTTCACCACTCAAATGATGATTCCTTGAAATGACCAACTTCATTACATTAAGCCCACATGTGTGCACACTCCGCATATAATTTATTGTAGGAGAGAAAGGACTTCCCGCACATCCGTCCGCTTCATTCGCCAGCAATTTCCTGAATTTTCCCCGCATTCCGGTAGTGCAATCAATTTTAAGGACACCTCGGAGACACTACACATTGCAGCACTCAGCCGCGCGACAGAAAGAATATTTCGCGGAATCCCTTCTCATTAAGGACCCTTCTGCGCCTCAAGGAGACTCCTTTACGGATTGTTACACGCATGCAATAAACCGAATTAACTCCCCACTGACCATGCCAATGCCCACTTTTGAAGGGATGAAGCCTCGCATCCTTGATTACGAAAAAATTAATTAACTATTTTAAATTCCATTCCGCGTGAGGGGGTGTGCGCTCCGCTCTCCATTTCAACCCGCAGCGGCAGCACTATCAGTTACAGAAGATCCGTCCGAAACGGGTCATTCTGTGCAGCGGCCGAGATGGGTTTCGGATCAGGGCGCGTGCCTCAGGAATCGTTGTGCGAGGCGGGGCGGAGCGGCCGAGGCTGAGGCTGAGGCTGCACTGAGAACCTGTAATTGGCGAAATCCGCTTTCGGTCGAAGTAATGGAATATGAGATGCGAGCGTGGGTTTTTTGCGCGAGTCCACTGTAATTCTCATTTCATGCGTCCACTTGAGGGTCAATTTATTGTTGAGCGCACAGCTCGTCGGGAAATAATTGAAAAGTTCAGCGACGAGTGAGAGAAACTACTTGGGAATGTTAATTTCATGTCCTGCCGCGTAGCGTTGCGAATGGCTGTGGCTGTGGCGCGGGCGGCGGTGGCGGCAGCCTTTGTGCGCTCGCAGCGGCCACTATGGTTACATTCGAGTGAATGCCCCTCTTATGGTGTGTAATGAAGGGGTTAATGTTGTTGTGCGGTGCGAATGTGAATACAGATGAGTTGCGTGAGGGGAGGGCGCATGCATGGGGCGAGTGGAGGGGCAAAAATTAAGAGCTCTAGGTAATCCTTTGGTGTGGAAGACCCTTGCTGGAGAGCACTACGTAGGGATTGTTTTTTTTTTTTACTTTAGCATGTCCCTTACACATGCTTAAAGTGCTCTCATCACCGCAGTGTGCTTAATCTTGTGACAGAATGCAGTTGAGTGTGCAGAACAAGGGGGAGCTTTAATTGCTTGAGTGGGGAATGGCAACAACAACAGCAACAGCCGACTTGAACCTCACTAGGGAGCAGCGCGCATCATTGCGGGAGGATGAAGATGAGCGTGGGAACGTTGCCCAATGGGCGCCACTTTGGGAGATGAGATGTTAGGTGACAGGGATGAGCAGGCCTAGAGAATTCCCTCGACAAGAATATCGCCTTCCAGTCACACCAGACAGCATCTAGAGGAAGCTTAAGGAAGGGACTAGGATACCAGACATTCGTCTAGAGGAGGAAGTCTGTTCATTCTCCAGAAGCCACCTCCGGGGGATCCAAATATGATTCTGAACCGCTGTAAACTCTGCTGGATTCAAAGAGAAATATGTCCATTCCTCGATCAAAAAAGTCAGCCACAGTCACATCAAACAGAGGTCCGGCATCAGCTTGGTCGTGGGGAGAATAGCCGGGCCCTGTCAATAAGTCGTGGTGTCTACTCAAATGACACCCGTAGCATGGATGGAGAAGAAACAGGGAAGACCCTGCTCGACACTAGCACACCTCTAGGCTTTCAGATTCTAGATTGCCTGAGCGACATCCAGAATATAGTATTAGATACAGACTGTAGCTGTACGGCGCCTAGACAGAAGGTGTGAAGCTCAGAAGATACACCGCTGCGGCCAGAAGTGTGCGCCACCTGAGCCTAGGGCGTTCTCTGCTGCGTTGTCCCATAGCTCGGATTCAAAGACTTTTCGAGCCGGAACAGTAGTGTCCGTACGCTCTATGTGGCCTAGACATCTCGCTCGCTGTGTTCACCCAATCACGTTAATGTCGTCGGCGTAAGCTAGCAATCGAGCTGACCTTTGGAAGATCGTGCCTCTGGTGTTGACTTGTGAGTTTCGCACGATCTACCCAAGAATGATGTTGAAAAAGTCACATGACAGTGCGTCGCCTTGTCTAAAACCTTTTTTGACATTGAAGGTCTCGTTGAGTTCGTTCCCGACCTTGACGGAGCAGCGAGAGTTCTCCATCGTCATCCTACAAAATCTGACGGGTTTGGTAGGAATGCCAAAACTAGACATGGCACTGTATAGCTCGTTTCTATGCACGATGTCATACACGGCCTTGAAATCGACGAATAGGTTGTGAATGTCGCTTTGCACTTCTTGGGTCTTTTCCAGGATCTGTGAAAATTTGTTCAATGGTGGACTTCCCTGGCCTGAAACCACACTGATAGGGACCTATCAGGTTCTTGACGAACGGTTTCAGGCGTTCACACAGCACGGCAGAGAGGATCTTGTACGCGATGCTAAGGAGACTAATCCCTCGATAGTTGGCGCGGTCGAAGGGGTCTCCTTTCTTGTGAACCGGACAGACAACACTGAGATTGCACTCTTCGGACATGCTTTCCTCCGACCATATCTTACAGATGAGCTGGTGCATGCGCCCAACCGGGTCATCTCCAGCTGCTGTAGGCAGTTCTACGGACAGTCTATCCACTCCAGCAGCTTTGTTTGACTTCAGTCTCGACATGGCTATCTTCATCTTGCCTAAGTCAGGGGGAACGGAATTCTTGTCTATCATCGTCCACTGCCTAGCAGCGGGATTTGGGCCATCATCGCCGTTTAAAAGTCTGCAGAAAGAGATCTTTCCAGATTCTCACCATCGATTGCGACTCTACTACGAGGTTTCCGTTTTGGTCCTGGCAGGCTTTGGTCTGAACCCTATATCCACCAGATAGCTGTTTTACCCCTCGGTAGAACTTTCGGACTTCATTTCTGCCATACGTCTCCATCTCTTCAACCGCACGCTTCTCATGCTCTCTCTTTTTCCTTCTGAGAAGCCGGTTCTCTTTCCCTCTTTTCTGTTCGTAGAGCTCACGAACAGCTCTCGTTGTCCGATGCAGCGTTGCCTGGAAGGCCTCCTGTTTAGCTGCACGTGCCTGCCTGCACTCATCGTCAAACCATGGGTTCCTTCTAGGTGGTGGCATGAAACCCAGCACATCAGCGGCAGCTTCTTTGATGGCTTTTTGACAACGCTTCCATTCTTCTTCTATTGTCAGTGCTGGCAGCGTCGAACTTTGGGATAGTTTCAGGGAGACTCGGTTGGCAAAGATCCCAGCGACCTGTTGCGATTGTAGCTTTCCGACGTCGGGTTCTTACCTTGGCTACAACAAGGTGATGATCCGAGTCGATGTTAGCTCCTCGAAATGTTCGGACATCGAGAATGTTGGTGCAGTGTCTGACGTCGATCGCAACGTGATCAATCTGGTTGACGCCAGGTTCCTTCATGGATGTTGAGATGTGGAGACTGCTCACAGAGAGGTTCCTCCCCGCGGCGAAGTCCAACAGCCTGAGTCCGTTTCCAGAGGTGGTGTCGTGCAGGCTGTGTTTCCCGATGACGCCAGCAAAGATGTCTTCTTTCCCAAGCTGAGCATTGAAATCTCCTAGAATGATCTTGGTGTGATAGCTGGGGCATCGATCGTATGTTCTTTCTAGGAGATCATAGAACTCAACTCTGCTGCTGCCATTCTTCTCCTCTGTCAGGGCGTGAACGCAAATCAGGTTAATGTTCCCGAAATTAGCCTTGATGCGGATTGTCATGAGGGGTTCGATTACGGGGTCGTAGGTTAAGACTTTTTGCCAAAGTCTGCCTTGAGCAACAAATCCGCATCCGGAAAGGCGCTGCCTTCTCTCTCTGTATCAGTCGCTCTAGTATATGTCGCAGTTCTTCATCTTCTTTCTGGCCGGCCCATCCCACTGCACTTCCTGGGTGGCGGTGATATCTACTTTATAGCAGTCAAGGGCCTCAGCAAGTTGTTCGGCTGCACGTGGTCTGTTAAGGGACCTCACATTCCAAGTGCAGAACCCAAAATCGTTGTCCTTGTACGTTTGCTGGGGTCGTCAACATTGGAAGACGGTCGATTAAGACACCCAATTGTCCTTCAATGACAGACCATATCTAGGGTGACCGGAGGGGCGTTGTGGGTAAGTGCGTTGACTCATACGCTGAATGTCCCCGGTTTGATTCTCGAACTGAAGACCTTGATAACAACACTCAAAGATGGCTAACTGCCTATTAAAAGCTTCTGAAATCTCGCCCAACAAATTCTAGGGCCCTCCTACTCGTAAACGAACTGCAGCAAGACTCACTAAACGAGTAGTTGGTGAAGAAACGAGTCCTTGGTCCCATGTGGGCTTTACTGTGAATACATCAATCATTTCATTTGAAAAACAGTACAACCAATTACTCGTTATTTTGACGCGCCTGCTCGCTACTTCATCATAGCTCTCCCCATCCCCCACAATACATCCTTTTTGATGTTTCACACTTGCAACATTTCATCCGATTACTGATGAAGCAAATAAATAGCTCCTCCTCATCGCCAACACAACTCGTTACTTTTACTCGTTACTTACTACTTATCGTCCCCACAAAGCATTTCTGAGAATTAAATTTTCATTTCCATCATTTCCTGTGTAAGTGGTTTGAAAAATTTCATTTGAGCCCCTCAGCCATCATGTCGCCCCCACCACCACCCCACCCCCTGCAACCGCTCACCATAAATGTCGCCCATTAAAATTTGTTTAATTTTTTAATGTCTACGCCGCCGAATGAAATCGATTCGAAAAGTTAATGGAAATTGCATTTTTGGCATTTTTTCTCATTTTCATTTTTTTTTGTCCTCCCCCCCTTGTACCAGCAGCAACAGATATCTATTTGAAATGCATGTATGGCGCTGTGCTTGCTTCGATTGCCACATTATTTGCGGCAATGATGGCAACTGCGGCGCGTAAAGCGGTGGATGTGGCCGCGGCGGCGGCGGTGCGGCGGCGTTTTGTGTAATTAATCGATCCTTCACAAAGGAATTTTAATTAAATTTTAAACAATGTAATTTGTTCGGTCAATAGATTTGAATTGGCAATTGTTGCAAAAAAACAAAAAAAAAAAAAACTCCACCACTTGAAGGTGAACCAAAACAATGTTAATTTGTTGCCGACGTCCTTACCTTTGTTCCGATAGAAGTGCGGCACACACTTGCACACCCTTAGGGCGAGCTTCATGCGACACTCGGTCAAACACAGGCCGTAGCTGTAGATCGGCACAGTCATCATCTCGTCGGCCTCGTGCGGAAATCGACACTTCCTCTGGTTGATTTTGAAGCTGCTCGAAAGTCAAAGATAACTCAAAATGACCCTTTTCGCCCACACCCCATCCACTTACTCCTTTGCCCGAGGCGTTGTGAAAGTTTCCAAGGCAATCAGCTCCACCGTTGTGTAGTCGCTCTCCGGGAATGTGTACCTCTGCTTGGATATGTTCGGTATATCGGCGGCGCTGTGGAAGTACACATCGTATCCGGTCGATAAGTTGATAATCTGGGCATAGATCTCCCCATCAAGGGGGTGCACAGTCACTCGCTCCCCATGGTCCAGCAGGTCCCAATCGTTGGCCTGCCAATATCTGTGCGAAATGAAGATGAGAGCAGATTTCACCCCCTCCCCCTCCAAAACAAAAAAATCCAAATACTCACTCGTAGGAGCTGTATTGACCGACAAGTGTGTTCACCGAGTAGCAGATGCCCAGCTCGGTAATCGTCTGGTACATGTTCATCTTGACAGTTGTTCCGCTGCTCAGCTCCGGTTCAAAGTTCCACTTCAACTCGAACAGTGTATCCAGATACTTGGCGCTCGGTATGCTAAAAGTTTTATTCATCGGCAAACTTTCGATATTATCATACGACAGGCTGGCGAGCTTCTCGATAAAAACACGGAAATCCTCTTTGTCCTGGTCGGTTGGAAAGTTTTGCTTATGAATTCTGCATTAGACGACCGGCAGGCAGAAATAAAGGACACAGACCGCATCACAGCAGAGGCGGCAGCGACGGCAGTAGGCGTTGGGCAAATTGAGAGGCGTTTGAATTAAGTTATGACGTGACAAAAGAGGCATGCCAAGTGGAAAGGGTTTCTTTTGGGGAAAGTTATGCGGGACGAGAACATGCCGAAGGATACAAGGTGTAGGCGTGATGCAATGCAGGAGACTGGATGAGGGGCGAAGAGGTCTATTTCAGGATTTGCATGAGAATGAGTCTAAGAGACCTGAGTCCGTGAGGGGCTGTACGTTGAAGGAGAGTCCTGTGCTAATTTCTTGGTCTCGGTCTTTCTTCCGCAACTCCGTCCATCCATTCAAATCACCTGCGGGCGTTGATTATGGTCAGGTCTTTGCTCTCGGAGGGTGTTGAGGAGATGTTCAGAAACTTCTTGCAAATGCATACTCAGACTCAACGTGGTTGCAGACTTTAAAGTGTTCCAGTGAATTTTACTCCAGCGTCACATAAGAGAAGGGTGGACAGCATTCACAGAAGATGCCAAGTCACCACTGCTCTGGAACATCGCTGTCAGCAGGAGAAAACAAGTGATCACCGAGAAATTCCTCTCTGCAGTAACAACATCAAGGACCATCCAAACAGTTCAAAGGGAATGACAAAATCCTGGAGGATGTGGAGACTCTAAGCGCGACTTGTCGAATGAGTTTGCACTTCAGTTGTGAGACTAGCACCCTTCTGCGAAGTCTATGTAGGGTCAAGACATAGGTACGTACTGGAATTGAAACCCATAAACCGCTGCAGTCAAAGAACTTCTTCAAGGAGATCCTTGGAATTGGGTTGCAGTCAACAGAGTAACTTGAGGGAAGTCATCACCCCCTGACTGACTCGAACTGCAACCAATTTCAGACGGCTGTCATTTCCAAACCGTTCATGACAGTGAGCTCAGATTTTGACACACGACTGATAACTTGGTTGCTCACAAGCCTCTTAAAGGACATGCGTCTCAGTTGTGCTGAAAAATTTGTATCCGCGATAGAACTCAAACCCCTGAAGGTGCGATTGCTTTGTACTTGGCTGGAAAACCACAAGTAGCTATCATTGGAGCCCTCCAGGACCTCATTGCGAACAAATCATTTTTGTCTCGAACCATTGATCGTTGCCGTGATACTGGCAGCGACGCAAAATGACATGGAAGTGGTCATGAAAAAACAGGAACGTCGACAGAAATTGTTCGGAAGGTCAAGGCTCGAGTTGAGCGAAATCCGCGTCGAAGTGGAAGAAAAATGGCTCGTGGGCTCAACATATCCTTGAAACGGATGTCAATCTTACTGCCAACTTAGTAACGGCTCAAGCTTTTGAAGTTCCAAAAAGCACACGATCGTACACCGCAACGGACATAAGTTAGAGTCGGAAGAGCGTGGGAGTTGCTACCCCAGCACAAAAGTGTTTAGTTCCCGAATTTGGTTATTTTTCTGATGAGTCTCCATTTGTTATCGAGATGTGTGTCAACAAACAAGATGACTTGCCAGAGAGGTCCTTCGGAAACTTACACCTTCGGATGGCAACCAGAAAGCAGGCAGTATCGATGGTGAGGGTTTGAGCCGCCATACCCGTCAATGGTCCCTCGCGGTTCATACTTTTGAACTGTGGCGTCAAAATGCGCGCGTCTGTTGACTGTAGAACTGCCTTGGAGGTATTAAGGAAGCCCCGAAGCCAATCATTTCGGTCGGAGACAGTGGACATTTCAACAAGTCACGGCACCGTCTCACAAAGTGGACGTCAACCAAAAGTGTCCGCCACTTCATTTCTTCAGCGCAATGGATTGCAAGTTCTCCGAATGTAAATCCGTTCGATTCTCTGTCTAAAGTACTTTGAAGACGAAGATTGACACCGAAAACTTCCAAAGTTTGGGCCACCTCAAGCAAGCACTTCACCGGGAATGGGCCAAAATACCGCAGAGCTACTTGCATGCAACGTGCGGCCGCCTCAAGGACATTTTTTCGCGGCAAAGGTAGACCTACCGAAAACTATTGATACAATCTGAAAGTGGATTCTTGAATTTGTTTGCTTTGGCACAGTAAAGGTTATCAAAAGATGCACCGAATTATAGCATTCTACAAACTAGTCGTTTGTTGGCTTCTTTAAGAAATTTTCTGTTTTGTTGAGTGGGGGGGGGAGTAGGGGAGTTCCAAATTGGCTGGCAGTCATATACCCGCCTACTTTCCTGCTAATTTATCGGCTCCTTCATTCCCCAAGATGCCTAATTACGCAGGAACTCCACATGAACCGCTGTTTCCTTAAGAGACAGACATCACACTTAAACCATTTGAGTTCTTGTCGATGGCGTTTCATAGCCGTCGGCTGTCAGTGCTTAGCAAGAAAGATCAACTATCCATAGACTCCATTGACAAGAAACAGCTGTCGGGATAGTAACGCGTTTTCCTTTCGTAGGCAGTCCGTTCTTTCTTTTTTTCAAACAACGTCTTGACGGAAAACCACATTTTTGTGGGTAAAGCTGTCTGGAAAGTCTGATATCACAGTTTCGACAACGGTCAGGTCGGTGTGTGGTTACAAGGGGCTGCTTTCACCAATTATATCGTCGCCCAAAATATAAAGTTGTGAAATATCTCCCTTCCGCATTTTTGTCTTTTCAATTTCCCGGCTATGTACAAAGCGCTACAGAGCTCGTATCTGGCAGTACTATAGATCATTTGAAAGGTCTTGACATAACCTACAAACGACGACGCTGTGCATGATTAGTTTGGATATTGCGTTCAACAGTTATAAACGTGTAAACATGGAGCTCACAAACGAGCTATTTTAAAGTTTTCCTTCGTTTAAGGCAAATCCGCTAGAGAAACGTTCCGTGAGATTAATGGTGTTTTGAGGGATGGTATTCTATCACTTCGAACCGCGGAGGAATGGTTTCGACGATTCAGAGCCGGTGGATAAGCCGGCCGGCGGAAGAGCTGTGACGACGAAAACCGAACGAATCATGGAAATCATCGAGTTAGACTGGTATGTGGCATCTCGTGACATCGCCCAGGAGATGGGAGTTAGTCACCGAACCATTTTAAACCATCTGCAGAAGGCTGAATACAAGAAAAGCTTGATGATGATGATGGTGCCGCATGATTTGACGCAAAAAAAAACCTTCTGGACTGAATCAACGGAACGAACTCGACCCATTTTTGCCGCGGATGATGACTGGCGACGAAAAATGGAGCACATGCGACAATATCAAGCAAAAACGGTCGTGGTTGAAGGCCGGTGAATCGTCCCAAAAGTGGCCAAGCCGGGATTGACGGCCAGGAAGGTGTGCTGTGCGTTTGGTGGGATTGGAAGGGAATCATCCACTATGAGCTCCCATATGGCCAGACGCTTATTTCTACCATCTACTGCAAGCAACTGGACCGCTTGAAGTAGGCGACCGACCAGAAGCGTCCAGAATTTGCCAACAGGATGGGTGTAGTGTTCCACTAGGACAACGCCAGACCACACACTTCGTTGAAGACTTGTCAGAAGCTACGGCAGCTCGGATGGGAGATTTTATCGCATCCATCATAAAGCCCGGACATAACGCCAAGTGATTACCACCAGGTCCTGTCCATGGCGAACGCCCGTGGTGGTGTGAAAATGAATTCAAAAGAGGCTTGTGCAAGAATGGCTGTCCGAGTTCTTCGCAAATAAGGAGAAGGGGCTTCTGCGAGGGGGGTATTATGAAGTTGCCGTCTAGATGGAAACAGATTATCGAACAATACGTCGCATATTTGAACTAAATCCGATCACTGTAACACTTTTTACGGAGCATTGAATGAAGAGCAAGGGAAGATCTCAAAGGCATCTTCAAGAGTTTGTAGACGACTGAGGGGAGATGATACCGAATGTGGTACAAGGTAAAGATGTACACAATCCTTTTCAAAATAATCCAAATTACCAAGAGCATTGGAAGATGTCTTTGGTGCAATACATCTCCAAAAGGGACGAAAATTCCTCGCTTCTGAGAAATCTTCGGTAGTAATTTCGGTCAGAGACAGTGGACATTTACACAAGACTCGACACCGTCTCACAAAGTGGACGTCAACCAAAATTGTCCGACACTTCATTTCTTCAGCGCAATGGATTGCAAGTTCTCCAAATTCAAATCCGTTCGATTCTCTGTCTAAGGTATTTTGAAGACGAAGATTGGCACCGAAAAATCCCAAAGTTTGGGCCACCTCAAGCAAGCACCTCGTTGGGAATGGGCCAAAATATCGCAGAGCCACTTGCATGCAGCGTGCGATGCTTTCTTCGGCCGCCTCAAGGCCAGTTTTTCGCGGCAAAGGAAGACCTACCGAAAACTGCTGAAAAAATTTGAAAACTGATGTAGTCTCCAACTTCTTGTGCTTTGGCACGATACAGAATTCTTAGAAGTTGGAGGTCGAGGCATTCACTCACTTGCTCACGTGCTTCTCGTGCTAGCATTCTTTCAAGTGCACTTTCGGGTCAACCGGAGTGGCCTACAGTGTCCCATTGGGACAGAGAAATCTCGACAAGTGTCATTTGGAATGCACTTATCGTGTTAGCGAAGAGACTTCACACCGATTGACGCTTAAGCCTTGGATGTTATGGAAGAGGTGGAGAATTTGTTTGTTCCTGCGAAAGGTAGATAGGAGCGAAGCCTTCTTTGTGTCTTTGCCCAAGGCGAATGATGTTGTGACTGAGACCAATGGCGACCATCAACAACTGGCTTAAAAATTTTCGCCGTAGTCCTTGATGATGCCCCGAAAAGCGCACTTCCTTTATCAGACCGCTGAGCGCGGATCATGATATCTGCCAGTATATGCAATGAGTGGCGCCCTTAAAAACTCCTGTTTTCTTTCTTGAACATCATCGAATCATGAATCTGGTGGTTCACCACCAGTCTACCAAGGAAAATTCGAAAGGAAACTGGGAATGTGCTCTAAAGAGGATGAGGACTGTACCTTCCGCTGGGAAGGACCCACAACGGCTGTAAATCAGCTGCAGATCGTGGAGGAGACGCATGAAATGCACCACTCACCTGTCGGTTTGAGGGCTAGTCTCTCCCTCTCTTTACCCATTCAAGTCTAGATTTGGCATTCCAACCAATCCCGTCAGATTGTGTAAGATGACAACGGAGATCTCTCGCTCCTCCGACAAAGTCACAGAGACCTTCACTGTCAAAGAAAGTTTCACACAAGACGACACGTCCTGGGACTTTTTCAACGTAGTTCTTGAGAAGATGGTGCGAATCTCACAAGTCAGCGTCAGAGGCCTCAATCTTCCAAGAGGCCATTCAAAGACGTGACTGAATGCACACGTTATAGTTGACGTTGGAACAAGGGAGGGCCAAAAAGGAGAGTGGTGCGTAAAGGAGGACAAAAAGGAGTACAAGCTGTCATCTTGTAAGAACACATAACATGACGGACACTTCGGACAAACCGTCACAATGGGCAAAAGAAGCCTTGAGGACCCTATCTGCTGCAAGGACTTGGCCCTTGCGTTCGAGAGAGGCAGAGAGAGCATTGAAGACGACGAGCTCATGGCCACAGTTTTTTTGGGACTCAAAGGGAATCTTGCTCATTGAGTACAAAAAAAAAGGTGAAACCATCAACGCCACATCCTACGCTTCCTTCTTCGTCTTCAGATGGCGCTACAGTCCGGGGTGGACCTGGGCCTCAACCAACATGCCTCTCCAGCTAGCACGATCTCTTGCCAGCTGCTTCCAGATGCGCACTCCAAGTTGGTTGAGGTCCTTTTCCACTTGTGTGCGCCATCTCAGTCTAGGACGTCCTCTGTTGCTTTGTCCCTGTGGTTCGGATTCGAAAACGAACTCGAAATTCTACGCTTCCACTTTGCATAATTTTCGGGAAAGAAAAGACGGGGTAAACTCGCAGCGAGTATGTTGCTTCTTCATGACAACGCTCCTGTTCACACGGCACAGCATGCAGATACAGCTCTGACAAAAGCTGGTTCAACTTGAGTCCTTCCCAGATGGAAAAGATGAGGGTGTTCGAGAGTGTTCGAGCAATGTCTTCGGGCTCCACCTCCGGTTGTGTAGAACACCAGAATCCGATTACAAGAAATTCTATCCCAACGAGGTCTTGTACTCTTAAACTGACTCGAAGGCACATTGCACGAGCGGCGACTTCTTCCAATAGTCTGATCTTCGGGGCTTATTACCCTAATATTGGCTGTTTTGATCGGTGTCCCACCTAACGATGGGAAACCTCTCTAAAAGCCTCTAAAGGATATGGAAGGATGTCCTATCATCTCCCGCATCGTACGCCGGACAGTGGACATGCGACTCCAATACGAACCGGACGTCGCTTGTGGCCATGAGGAACTTCTTCGGTTCAGTAGGGCGATCTCCGCCCGAGACAGGGCACAGTCCGCCAGAGAACGTCATTTCTACTGGTGGCTGCATCATAACCAGGCCTTCTCAGGTCAACTCAAGGTAGTGCATAAGGCTAGAAAAAAATACAGAGCCAACTGAATGGCGGGTCATCTCTCGAAAGATCAGCAGCAGGCTTTGCAGAATATCGCGATCATCCCTGTGCTGCTCAGAAGGTTGGACGTTATTAAAAGCTGACGAAAAAGGCCGGTCTACGTTCGACTTTTGCTCCAGCTTGCGTTGATGGCATCTGGAGGAGATGATTCCACGACGATCCCTATAGGCTGTGGGGCGGCATGTGTCTAGTCAAGCGCCTACGTCTACCTTAGGCAAGGTCATATAGAGCGGATAAAGAGCACCGAAGAGCCCTTAAATCTGACCCATTGGGACAGCGCAACAGTCGATGAGCTCGTCTGAGATGACGCACACAAGTGGAGAAGGACCGCAACCAGCTAAGGGTAAGAATTATTGGACCGTTTCGATGTCGTACCAAGTCCCAAGGCCAACGCCCAAATTAGTCGAATTGGGCTATGAACACCATCGTATTTCTCCGTGCGACATTTGTTTGTAAAAAGTTCACTCTTCAAAGAGAATCAAATCAGGGAGACAACGGGGCTTTAGGGGCCTAACTTGCAAACCCAAAGAAGGCATATTTTTAAGACGCAGGTCAAGTCTAATGCCTTGAAGCGCAAGATTTTCATGAAGTTTACTTTTTCTGCTGAAGACAAAGTCCTCACAGGACCTCTCTCCAACATCATGGCATCTACTGCAGAGGATCCCAACAACGGATTTCGCAAAGCACACGCCCTAGTTCCACGCCTCGAAACCTACTCTTGGCATTCACCAAACCCCTTCGTTGGCACGCCGCTACTCGTTCATCACTAGCAGTCGCCTCCAGGAATCACTTCCAAAATTCATTTTATTCAGAATAATTAAGAATTTGGCACACCATCACCATTTACTGCAAGTTAGGCTCAATCTCATGCAACATCACAGACACAGAACACACAACTGGCACAAATCCATTCGTATACTCACTGTAAAAACTCCTCGACCTTATTCTCATCGACCCTCTTGTGCGGACACACTGTGAGACTGGGGAAGCTCGTATTCCACAGCAGCTTATTGCGATCCATTGAGATAACCATCGGTGATGTTTGAAAGCGTTCCCATGTCCTGTGGCTAAGCGATACCACTCCGAAAAACGCAATGCAGATGAACACTAGCCATAAAATCCTGTTTGTGTGTGCGTTTGGAGAAGAACCAAAAAGAAATTATTACAAACACACACACACACACACAGATGGTGGATAGCAGCAGCAATTCTTCTTCACTCGGCTTAGGAGATGCACCGCACCAGGACACCGCACCATATTCCTGGAGACGCCTAGCAGTCATTCGCACACACAACTTGACTGGTTCCCCCGAAATAATTTCGAGGCTCCATTCACCCCATTCCCCATCCCCCCCTCCCCCCATCATCACATCTTCCACAACAGGCTGTGAGAAAAGAAGAAAAAACCAAAACAGCAGTGAAACGGTTGAAAACTTTATGAGCCATTATGGCGGCAACCTAAATTTACTCTCGGACCAATTTTATCATCACATATACCAGCGCCACCACCATCCGGGAGACTGGGGAGGACTCCGGCCCCGATCCCGGTCCAACTGTAATGACCGGGGAATGGGCTAGGCGGCGAAGACAATCGCTTCAAGGTGCCACATCGGGGCTTAGTAAAGGCTTTTATGTTGCGCTCGTCGCCACATCGTCCTGCCAGAAGGATTCCCGCGCTCACACCGAATCGATTCCGGGATGTGGCACAGTTCCTTCATTTTTTTTTTGCCACATCTCTCTCTCTCTCTCATCCTCTCACTCTTGGATGAAGGCAAGAAAAGTGCCAAATTGTGTAGAAGGATGCGTGTGTGTGTGTGATTTTAGGGTTGTCGGATACGGTCCTTCATTGTCGTCCTTCTCTTTCCGGATCATTGGCCACATCTTCATGGTTATTGTCCTCATCATCATCATTCCTCCTAGACGCTCCCTTCGTAGGATGTCAAAAAGCCCAAAGTCCAGACCCGATTCCGTCCCACTCCTCAATCCCCCATTATGATGTGTAATTCGTTTTAACTGCAATTTAAGTCAAGTCAACGAATTGGCTTTATTGGATATTCCCATTCGGCTGTCGGGTCTCGGTGGCGGCCCGCTCTTTTGCCACACACACACACACATCCGACACGGAGAGACGGAGGGGTCTTAATGAATGTATCCTGCTCCAGGACGAGGTTATTATTGGCAATGAATTGTGACAATCAGTTGTAATTGATACGCTGGCAGACCGAATTGACGTTCGTAATCAATTTGGTTAATTAAATTGGCGATGAACGGTAGTTTTGTCATCGGCTTAATGGACGGCTAGATGAACTGTATCTGAGGTTGATTGTTATTGAGATCATGGACCAAGTGGGAATTGATTCTCATTCGGAATGTGATGCGTTGTTACATTGTGGGGTGGGTGCAGTGGCTGCGGGAGGATCTTATCGTGGCATTAATTTGTCATATGACTTCCCGAAGTGCCTAGTTTATCATATTGATGTCTTTTTTGCGGTTAGACTTACAATTTGTAAAATGGCGGCTCCTAACTGTAGTCTATCGCATTTAATTTAGGGATTTGATGAATTGGCGCCCAACGGTCGAAGGATTTTGAGATGACTTGACACTCTTCGCGTCACCGACACCATCCCAGGCATGGAATAGAGTCTTAGAACTCTTATCTAAAGGTCTCACTTCCTCTGTAATCAGGAAAGTTAACGTTTGAACCTCACTGGCGCCCAACGGCAGGGTGCGTTCCAGTTGTTTTTTTACGTATTTTCAGTCCTGATGGCTCCAGTGGTTCGATGTTGGATCCTGCTCCTATAAATCCTGCTATCTCATTCAGTACACCGCAAATAGTGCTCAACATCTATGATTCATTCCAACTCCTTTTACACCGTTACTTGCAGCGACAATTAACAGCGGCCAAGCGTTCGATGTTCTCTACCGTTTGATTTCAGTCTAAAGGTTCGCACTTTTGATACTAGATATACTTTCACTTCAGTACTACGAGCTGCCGGATGCGAAAGTGCAATGTGACTGCTCTCATGTTTCTTGAATGGCGCCCAACAGTTGACAAAATCTCATTGAGATATGGACATGGTTCAAGGTCTTTTTCGGTATTCCTCAAACTATGCCTATTCATTGACGACATCAAGGATCCGAACGCTACAGATAAAAATGCGCTTCTGGTATAAAATTCCTCAAATGGCGCCCAACATCTGACTATGGTCGCAATCGAAAAAATTGTTTGTTTGAAATCTTCGCACGCAATACGAACCTATAGACAGTCGTGTATAAGATGGGACCACTCGCTCCACGTCGACATCCTTAATTCGCCTTAATCACGGCACAGTTTATTCCGAATCATCCTTCGAGGGACAAGATAATTCATGTTCTCCCATTGAATACAGTGCGATGGTGATAGGGCGACTCCCACCCCCATCACACCCATAAATCACCGAAAAAGTCAAAGCGGAGATGTAGCTTTAATTGGCTTCCACCACCATCCCAGGAGACGGAGGACGATTGGTTGCATTACTTTCATGCCGAGCGCCCCTTTGGTGGACTTCGGATAACTGAAATCAAATTGTGTCCAGCTCTAGTCTTTCCTCCGTCTATTGCCATGCCGCCGCAACGCACCCAGATCACGATATCACGTATCTTTCTTTCAATTATATGCGCCGACCGAAGTCTCCCCGGCACGTAATTATTGACCCGATTCCTTGTGGAGCAGCAGTCCTTTGAGTCTGCTGGCCGTCCTTACTTACGGAGACAGAGAGCGAGCTGATTCACCAGAGGACGGTGCGCGTCAGACATTTTGCGTGATTAAGCTGCTCTCGGTGGATAATTTAATTCGGTTATCCTGATGGATGTTTGCATGTGTATCCACCCTCAGCCACACATGCCACACATGGACCACACGAACCACACGCACCCAACGCTCTCCACAGACGATGAGGAACGACAACGATGCTGAATACAATCGAAAAGAAATTTCAATTCAAGAGACATGCCATAAATTACATTCGGCCGAGAACACATTTTTCTGTCTTAAAGGTCCTGCAAGGGGCGACAGATTGCCCCGGCTATCCCCGAATGGCCCGCCTCGTCCACAGTCCGAATCGTATTCATTACATCTCGTCGTCGCCGACCTCGCAGTCGTCCTCAGCATCATCATCATCATCATCGACGCACGGTGAAGAAAGAGCACAACCTACGAGGACAACCGAAGGATATGTAATCCAAGGGAATTAGTGAAGTGCCCACGTGATGAAGGCTGTGTTAATTGAATTGTCGTTGGTTCGCGTGCGCCGCCTTGCCCCAATGGGCTCCGCTGCCGACATTAATCAAGTCTTCGTCTTCGCTTACAGTGGGGGGGGGGATAGGGGAGTCCTTTTTTCTACTCGACTTATAATTAATAACAGTAATTAATGATGTTTTGCAAGTGAGAATTAAATAAGTGAGTTTCGGGTCAGATTAAAGGACCTTGTACGCTTTCTGCTTTGAGGGAGGATGTATACAGGACATCTGCCACTGTCCTGGGGCGTTGTGGGTTGCGGAGACTGGGAAAGAGATTTGCGGACTGTATTTGATATCAGCGGGAAGTCCTTAAGCTAGCTTGGAGATGGATTCACACTTGCTGAGGTTGACAAGAGTAATAAAACGGAATTTTTTTTGAGGAAGTTTTATATGAAAGGTGCGATTAAATGTTGGTAACACATCGAAGGCACTGGAATACTTTGCACTTTCTTCATTTAAGACTTTGAATTCCTTTTGACACTCTCAAACCTTTTTGGGTCTCATGCCCCCACCCAGAAGGAACCCATGGTTTGACGACGAGTGTAGGCAGGCACATGAAGTCAAACAGGAGGCCTACAAGGCAACACTGAATCGAACAACGAGAGCTGCTTGTTTCTCAACGAATAAGAAGAAGGGAGCAAAACCGGCTTCTCAGAAAGATAAAAGAAAAAGCATGAGAAGCGCGCGGTAGAAGAGATGGAGAGGTGCTATAACAGGAAAGTTTTACCGAGGAAACGAGGTGAAACAGCTTTCCGGTGGGTATAAGGTTCGGGTCGAAGCCTGCTGGGACCAAAACGTAGACCTAGAAGGAGAGTCGCATTCGATGCTGAGAATCTGGAAAGATCATTTTCTGCAGACTTTTAAACGGCGATGACGGCCCAAATCCCGCTGTTAGGCAGTGGACGATGATAGCCAAGAATTCCGTCCCCCCGACTTAGACAGCGTCAAGATAGCCATGTAGAGACTGAAGTCGAACAAATCTGCTGGAGAGGATGGACTGTCCACAGAACTGGCTACAGCAGCTGAAGATGACCTGGTTGGCGCATGCACCAGCTCATCTGTTAGATATGGTCAGAGGAAAGCATGCCCGATGAGTGGAATCTCAGCGTCGTTAGTCCGGTGCACAAGAAAGGAGACCCCTTCGACTGCACCAACTATAGAGAGATTAGTTTCCTTAACATAGCGTACAAGATTCTCTCTACCGTACTGTGTGAACGCCTTGAACCGTTCGTCAACAACTTGATGGGCAACTATCAGTGCGGTGTCAGGCCAGGGAAGTCCACCATCGACCAGATCTTCACACTAGGGCTGTTCCTGGAAAAGACCCAAGAAGTACAAATCGACACTCACCACCTATACGTGGATTTTAAGGCCGCATTTGACAGGATGCATAGAGACGAGCTATACAGGGCCACGTCTAGTTTTGTCACTCCTACCAAACTCGTCAGATTGTGTAGGATAACGATGGAGAACTCTCGCTGCTCCATCAAGGTCGGGAATGAACTCTCCGAGACCTTCAATGTCAAAAAGGTTTGAGTCAAGGCTACGCACTGTCATGTGACTTTTTGAACGTCAGCCTTGAGAAAATTGTGCGTTACTCACAAGTCAACACCAGAGGCACGATCTTCTAAAAATCAGTTCAGGTCCGGTGGTTAATGACGGAAAAACGAAGTACAAGCTGTCATCAAGGAAGGACAACATCGACGTCTCGGACAGAGCGTCACACTAGTCAGCAGAAACTTCGAGGTAGTCAAGGACTTCGTCTACCTCGGCTCCGCGGTAAATAGGGACAACAACACCACTACCGAAATCAAGCTGTCTCTTTGGGCTCATGAGGCAATTGAGAGAAAGAGCCCTCTCTCGTGTGACTAAACTGGCTTTGTACAACATCTTGATCATCCCAGTCCTACACTATGGCGCGGAAACCTGGACGTTACTAAAGCGGAATGAGAAAGTCATTAGTCTTTTTGAGAGAAAAGGTGTGCGTGCGATTTTTAGTCGTATTTGCGTTAAAGGCTTCTGAAGAAGACGATTCAACGAACGAACTCCATGGACTGTACAGCGACATGCGGCTGGTCAAGCGTCTTCGGATATAACGCCTAAGATGTCTAGGTCATGTAGAGCGTATGGACACCACTGCTCCGGTCCGAAAAGTTTTCGAATCAGAGCCATTGGGACAACGCAACAGAGGAGGGCCTAAGCTAAGGTGGCGCACACAAGTGAAAAAGGACTTCAACTAACTTGGAGTGCGCAACTAGAGGCGTCTAAAGAAGATCGTGCTTGCCGGAGAGATCGCGGACTGTGTCGCCACAAGAAGGAAAATGAAGAAGCAACGTTTATAGAATATTTGCTGTTAGACTGCCTAAATTTTTCATTCCACGCTAGAGATGAATCTAGCATATTTTTCATTCAAGATTTGTTCAGCTATTTTCGTGACACTGTGTCTGCCAAACCATTTAACGTCACCAAGCCACAGACCAAGGACGATAAGTAGAGCAGTACATTGGAACCGTTTACGATTACAAGTCGATCAATTTATTCAATTTATTCAGCAGATACTAAGGACTGTCACTATACAGGCATGAATGTTCATTGGACTTCTTTCTATCTTTAGCTGGTCGCTCTAAGGGCTCTAGTTGCGGACCCATCATACAGCCGAACCACATGTTGAGCGCCGATTATTACAAATTCAACACCACGGGTAGTTATGTCGGGTATGTCGTGAGTGGGAACGTAAGCTTGGGTGCTAATGAGACACTGGGGCATATCTATTAAATCATGTCCACCAAGCCTCTGTGAAATTGAAATTTTTTTGCACTGAAAGGCACAAGCGCGCTTAATGGATCTGAGTCGCTGAATTTAATAATTCTCTAATGCAAAATGTGTGAATGGACGCAGTCTCCTTATACAGTCAATCGCAAGTGCTGGAATCTGTTAAATGTCCCTTACGGCCATTTTCTAAGACCGGCTCTCAACAGTTGTTCCTTCTAAAGTGTTAGAGAAGTTCGCGGGTGCCGCTAGCGAGCGCTAGAAAAGTGCAGAGGCTTCAGTAAGGAAGCATGTTGTCATCTGACTGGTTGACATTCAATCAACTTTTTAAGCCACCAAGGCATCTAGAGAAGCACCACACTCTGTTGAATGATTTAACAATTGGCACAACTGGGACTCCTCAAAGTGGCACCGGGCGGTCATTAAAAGGAGGACTCCGATCAGCTCACTCCCTAGCTGCTCATTCTTCCATGAGTTCTACTGTTCATGTCAAGCGCCGTAACTAGGCATCCTCTTCAGCTGGTTACGATGAATAACATGAACCGTAAAGGGTTCAAATGCGCGTCCTCCTGTATCACCAAGCTTATCCGACCCAATCTTAACCTAGGGCACTCGCTTTGCTTGAGCAGATTAGGAGGATCAGCGATTGGGACACTCACTAGTGTCATCAGCGGGCATTTTGTCATTGACACACATGCAAACAGACTGAATTTTTCTCACACAAACTTCAATAAGAGTTGAGAAGGAAGGAAGGAAGGAGAAGTAAGAGATGAGAAGTAAGACTCTTCCATCCCCGAGATCCTCTGATGACCTCTGTAGAAGAAGAGAAACCCATTTGGTGCATACTTCTTTAACGATCTGCGTGAACTTTGACGGGTCTTTCGTTAAAGAAGAAAGCAGGCCAATCAGGCCAAACTTGCCGTAAGGGGGGCTGTATCTGAAATAACTTTTGTTTGGATTCATCTCACCGCTCGATTGCATTTCTGTCGCAATAATTGAGGCGCTCCTCTGATATCGAATTAAATCCTTTAATCAGGACTCGAATGCTATTTAATTCAATTTCCACCTCTATCTCCTCTGCGGCACAGACGCAGCCAACTAGCCACCTTCTGAAGTCGCATCTCGAATGCAACTCGCCGGAATGCACATAAATCAATCTTGATACCATCACACCACACACTCGCCCTCTCCTCCGCCCCCATTCCAACAATTCACTTCAAATCACACCGCTCTCGTCCTGTTTATTGAATTCGGGGTGCAATTTCCATCCGCAAATCACATTCGAATGTTAATTGAATTAAAGCGAATACAAACGAGAAGAGAGAAAAAATGGAATGAGAAAAGCCGAGGCAGCAGCATGCTGGCAATCATCACAGCGCGCTATTGGCACTCAGACACCATCCGCAGGCGGGGCAGGATACACCACACGGGCAGAATGGAAAATCGAACAAACTGCAGCTAACCTAATTTTTTGAACAAAAAAAAAAAAAAAACGCAAACGACAAAGACTGGGTGGCGGAGGAAACTTTTGCTTTAATCTGCCCGAGCGCACGCACGACCCCACGGCAAAACTGATAGAAATGCATCCCGATCAAATGGCGGTGTTCTTAAATTCAGATTGTCGTCGAGCATCCGAATGAATGGGTTTTAGTTGTGGGCGGGGAGGCGGACGGCTGGCGGGAGAGATGTTTTTATTAGCAATGAATGCATTGGATACGTTCCAAAAATGTTAGAAATTCACTCCTCTCCATGGTGTCCGGGGCGCACAGTGTCCGGCAGCGGAAACTAGCGAATAATGCAATATCCTGTGTTGTGACATGGCGCATGGGGCGGTTGCAGCGTCTGTTTGACGGGATGCATCGATATGTTCCGGCAGGCGGTCAGAGGAAGCCCGTATGCCGGATGGAGAGAGAGGAGATGTGGATCAAAGGCGCGCCAACTAAGTGGATCGAACTTTCAATGGGTCGAAAGGTGTTCGGATTGAAGTGGCTTTTGGAGGCGCCTTTTTTCAATCCGTTGCTTCGTCCTTCGGAGGATATGAATTTTGTATGAGTTTGTGGAGAGTGACTTGGGGAGGATTTTGCATGAGCCAGCAGAATGCCGGCCCCCAAACTTTGACCGAATTCCATCTGAACTTGACCTCAATGTAAATTCCCCAAGTAATTCCAAACCGATTACCAAAAAGAAACCACGTCCCACCACGTCAAAATAAAAATCCAGCCATTTACACCCCGACCACCCAACCCCATTCCAATTAGCCGTGTCCACCCACTTCCAATCGATGGCGTCGTTCGATTGAGTCAACTTCAGACGAAATTTTATCACCAATTGGCTTCGAGTTAATTCAGACCTCGTTTGTGTCCCCTGGCGGACGTTCCAACCATCGCCGCAGTCATGGCCCAGATAAAATTACTTACCTCCAATCCGTGGGCAGACCAAGACGATTCCCTCGAAGGCTGGACAATAAAATATAATGGCTCACTCATATCGAAGGGAATTCGATGCGAAGCGATGCCAATAGACACAACAATCGACCTACTTCCCCCCGCCCCTCAATCCATCGGCACGGTTATCGTAAAGTGTCTGACCTATAGTCTTAAGTACACCGCAAGGAATTTTTCTCTCCTGCAGGCAATTGTTTGCGGTTTACTCGCTGGCACTCGGTGGCGGCGGTCAAGCCAGGACTCACACACTCAATGAGTTTCATCATTTGGCGTCGAATGGAACCTCAAGCGGATTGAAAAATGTATGGAGTCCGATTGAGATTGGTTATGATGGATTATGGAGTACCCTGTGGGGAGTCCTTCGCTGGACGAGGGCAATGGTTGTGTGAAATTGAAACGGTCGGCATCGGAAGATTGAGAGTTAAGTGTTTTCGATTTGTGCTGTAACCACCGAAAGGACAGCATTTTTGGATCTTCATGTTGGGCGCCACTTTTTCAAACCACGTTGGCAGTCTCACCTCATGTTGTTCTGTGACTTCATCAAGTCTTTATGCTTTAGAATCTGTCTTCATATTGAGTACCATGGTTACGATAGCGTATTTCTGACTTTGTTGGTGAGTTATGTTTGAAAAGTTTTGGGAAAGACTATAAAAGCAGCGAAGACAGAAAGTAGGTATGTGGATCTACTACCTGACTTCTTCATGGGAGCGAAATGCACAGGGTCAGGGTCGTTCTTAAAATGGAGTCCTTGTGTTGGGCGCCATGATTTCAAATGATACGTGACTCAAGTTCAACATTCATAATATAGCTCAGACATTTTTGTCGATAATTTCTATGAACTAAAAAGAGCCATCAAAGCAGCTCTTTTTTGGGGGACCCATGTTGGGCGCCACTTTTTTTACTTTCCTAGAAAACATTAAGGACTTTGTGTCGCTTCATATATTAGAAGCAATATTTGTAAAGTCAAATAAGGCCACTACCTCAGTTTTGTAAGATACTTTTCATTCCGCGTGTTGGGCGCCATTATTTTGAAAGCTTACGGAAGCTAGTTGTTGTGAAATTGACTTTGATGGTGCAGTCAGAGCAGCTATAAGATAAGAAGAGTCATGGCTACTCTTATGAATGATTTGGAATGACCATATATTCTTAAAGCTGTTCTTAGCTTTGAAACAGTTCCCATGACTTAGGAGGCCTTCTAGTCATTTCGGTTTTTCTTTGTATCAGCCAGACCAATTGGAGTAAGATCAAAGAAGCAATTAAAGATGATCCGCAGCATAGCTACAGACACATAGGACTTACAATTTAGGGTCCTGGTGGCTTTTCTGATTGATGATCTAATAGAATATTGGCGTCATTGTCATACGTAAGAGGGCCCTAGTATAGTTTCGCAACCAAGGTCTTTGCATCGGTTATAGAATTCAAAAATTGTCCAGCTACAGAGAAAGAATTTAAACGAGAGGGCTTCGGTGAACCCAATCACATTCGGGTGCTTGGTAATGGGAGGCCATCTGTCCGTGCTATGGGAATGACCTTAAGGCAGGCACTTTTTTCACCAAGTCACTTTAGGAGGAAGATATAAGACGAGGCCATAACAGAAATGGCAAAACAATAGAGAGATATGGGGGCACCCTTCTGGTCGGTACCAAATATGAGGAGACCAAGTCGCTGCTGAGCCTAGATCGAAGTCAAATAAGAACTCTGGTGGAAATGCTTAAGGGGCGCTGATCCATTGGCACCTACTAGTGTCGAAGCTGCAGAGATAAAGAGGAATCAGCTGCCTCTCAATACTCCTCTACCTCCACATCGTAAAACATTTTAAACGCAATTTTTGAATGCACTTGGGACTGTAGCATTTTTTTCGCGATTAATTGTTGCTCCCTAGTGTGAGTTTCATGTTGGGCGCCACTTCTTCAAGAATATTGCAAAATCACTGCAGCTTTCCCAGGGTTTTCTAAGACTTTCCACTTCCACCTTTTGGCATTGCATCTACAGAATCCCTTTTGCCAAGTTTAGATTCCTCCACGCATCTCCAAGCTCCTCTGTCACGCACAACGTTTCCCTCTGAAACAAACCTTTCCAATCGCATACCCAATCGTCACTCCAATCGATTAGTCATTCGCAATTCCTATCCAAAACAACGACTTCTCACCCCATCTCGATGTGGAAAATCCTCAACAGAGTGAAAATATCGCACACACAAATCTGGAGTGAGTCCCGATTCCTTCATCGCGCACATAACCACTTTATTGACTTAAAGACTCCAGTCCAGCACCATCGTTCCATCAATTACATAACCCACATGTCCAATCAACGCACACAGTCCCACCCCGCCTTCCACCCCTCAACGCGCCGTCGAACCAAGCAAATTAATTGAGATCACAGTCAAATTAGTGATTTCGCCAAATGACAACAGCCAGACAGCGGAGCGACGACACAGAGTCAACATCGTAAAAGGCACAAACGTTCCCTTAATCTCGTCAAAAGGACAATACCGGGAGTCGACTGCCAATCGCCCTGCCGGGATCTGAATGGGTGAGGTCCTCCACAAAAGGCGGCACGAACTGCTTCTAGTGTTCGGAAGTGCCACTGGAGTGAGATGCGGCGGCTGCGACGGCGGACGGGAGTTATCTCTGGACATGAGCTGTGAAGAATTACCCAACGATCTAAGTGCTCAAGCACTCCAGTGCCGTTCATAGTTATGGGCAGAGATTATGATTGAGTTGATTGGAATGACCCGGAGATCAATATCGGGGAAAAGCCATTTGCCTTTGACGACCACAGGAAGGGCCACAGTGGAATGGAGTGAGAGAACCGGATCCTTGTGGGAATGACTAATCCGATGCAATATCTGCAAGTGATGTCGCATCATGAATTCTTTTCCGTCTCGAAATCGATTTCGGAATCGATGGGGGTGTGTATGCAGGTCACGTGCTGTCAACCGGAAGAAAGTAATTCATTCGATATGTGGCTGATGCTTTTGGTTACTCTGCGGTGGTGAGTGGGAGGGCGGGGGGGGGAGAAATAAACAAAACATGAGCTCACTGGGGCAGTCGATTGAATGGGGGGTATACGACAATGGTGACTGGTCAGAGGGGACTGAAGTTCAATTGACCACAAGTCAGATGGAAGGGGTTTTCATGACACGACTCCAAAACAGATGTTCACTCACGTGACAGGTCAAATGTGTGTAACAGTTTATTCAAGAACTTTGAAAAAATTCTTAACATTTATGTCAAGTGAAGAGTATGGCTTAAGGTTGGGCGCCACTTTTATTAAACCACACAGACAGGTTTCACAGAGCTTACATAATTGAGTCCAAAGTCTCGTGTTAAACAATGGTCTTGTAAGCTTCAAAGGGGAATGTAGCTATTAAAATTCAGAGCCATATGTTGGGCGCCATTTTTGTAACTGACGTTGCTTAAAACCCTAGACTCTGGTAATAAGACAGTTTCTAAGCTTTTTCCTTGATGATTCGTATTGCTGACGCCATCCAAAGTCATCTGTTTCAATAAAACGCTTCTCAAGTCTCGTAGTTTGGAGTCGGCATTAAACTGTTGATCCTCCTGACTTACAAAAACACACACAACACGAGTAGTGTCTGAGGAAAATAAACCCTAGTCCCTTATGGCCTGTAATATCACTCAGTTTAGTTCCACTTTACAACATTCGCTTTGGAGCTGTTGACGTTAATACCGCCTTTGAATATTTTTCGCATCATATGTTCATCTCCCAGTGTTGGGCGCCACTTCTGGCAGCCATAAAGAGACCACAATAGTCATAACTTAGCAACCTATGGTTCATACTATTGGATAACTTCATCAGCACGCTAGTGGCAAACACTCAAGATGTCCACTACGTTTTTTCTCAGGTGTCGCGTTGGGCGCCAATTGAACTCTTCATATCAATAGTCGCGGATTTCTGTCAAAGAGGCATTTATTTAACTACAACCGCTCCTCATTCCAAGACGTCAAAAACGGTCCAATTACTGTCGAATATGCCAGCCAGATGTGGTTATTAAAGTCTGCCCACTCCATTCCACCAGGAAGATCCTGAAATTGAATTTAAGTACTTCGCAGCCCATCAACCTTCACCAGTCCCTCACCTTTCACTCAGGCGTTCTCCTCTTAACCAAGTCATTAGTTAATTTTCAAAATGACCCTGACCAAGTTGATGCAACTGCCCCGGTGCAAGCATCACCACAACCACGTGCAAATCCACAAACTTTAAATTTCACTTCAAACTACCCCCGACACACACACACACACGCATTCGAAATCCTCCTCCAGCACAGCACAAGCACGATCTGATTATGAGCATCAGCGTTTATGAGAACACCTTCATGTGTTGCAAACATCATTAAAGCGTACGAAAGCAAACATCACCTAGATTCTGGAGAATCATAAAATTTCAGGATGAGCACACACACACACAAGGACGTGGCGGCCACCCGTCATCCCCGACAAACGCGTTCTCTAACGAGCTGCACTACAGAGTGCACAGCTGGCTCCAGTGGAAGCAGATGGTTACGCAATCTACAGATGTCCTGTTTGCTCACCCACATGCCCCCGCACACGCATACACACAGAGCGACTTTGTTTGCAGTGATTATCTAAGAATGATGCACACAAATCGCTGGTGGTTGTGTTTGCGTTGCACTGCTTAGGCAGACACACAGATAATCCCCCTCGGGTAGGGTACACAGAAAAATGCAAAAGCGTGTTGGGTCGGGAAAACGAACAAGGATTTCATTATAATCCAGGGACTCGTGGGCGTGGAGTGAGGGGGGGGAGTTGAAACAAATGAGTCTACAACTCGGGCTTAAGGGCGAAGCTCGTCCTGGGACTTGTACTTGATGAGAGTTATATGGGGGAGTGGATGGGCGGCCGAGTGATTTGCAAATGAAATGAGCCACAAAGTGGGTTAAAGTTGTTGAAGGATTTATTTTGGAAGCGGGTTTCTTAAGAACAATTGAAGACCGTAGGGGTGGGTGGGTGAGAAGCGGGCGAAGGGGCCTCTGACGACCACACTCCAGATTTGAAAGTAGAATGCATTGAGAGGGCCATATGAGGAGCCCCTGTTGGACTTAACAGTGCTCAGAGAGTGCTCGGTCAGAGGTTGGTAACTTCATTTTGAAATACTCGTTGTGGGAAATATTGCAAAACTTCAGAGTGACGTCAGAAATCTCGGGAATGTCCCAGATATGGTTCTGTTGGAGGTTGTAAGCTTTGAGAGTGGTAAGAGGGTCATGAGTTAAGTTTTTTTTGGCAGTTTTGTTGGCATTTTAGTTACACGACTGCGAACACAACATCGAGCCTCTTGTTGGGCGCCATTCTTAATTACGCTCAAAAGTGACATTTGGTTTGATTCTAGGAAATTCTCAAGACGTGCTGTTGATTAGCGCGTTTTGCAAATATTTCGTAGGGTGAATATGAACCAATGGTGGCAATATTCTCAGTCCTACTGTTGGGCGCCATTCTCACTAACGCTTAGAAGGGATTTCTACTTGGATTCTTTGTACTTTCGAAGAGTCTGTGCTGAGCTCCATGTGTTGAAAGGGATTTCAAGGTGTGTTGGTCTTCATTACTGCAAAAGTTAAGAAGGTACATATGGCCGCATTCTAAGACAATTTCAAAATACACTTATCGAACATCATGTGCTAAAGCTGTTTCGTAGAGCAGGATCTTAGATATGTAGAAGATAAAAGCGAATCCCGTGCTGGGCGCCAGTCTTACAATTACTAAGAGACGCCTGAGCAGGTTCTGAAATGCCTTCTGCTTCATCTCAAACCCTTAAGGATATTGGGACTATGTTCAGCAGTAGTACTGTAAATATTCGCTAAGCTGTTGCGACCATCCTAGTGTTGGGCGCCATGACTGAAACTGTCCTAATAGCGTTAGTGGCCGCTAAGGACTTTGTAGTCGCTTAGTTCCTGTACTATACGCTAAATTTCTTTGTATACGGCTAAAAGATCGAAGGTACTCAACTTGTAAAGGATGCTCTCAGCACTGCTTCTGCCTTCCATCATGAATACAGATGCTGGCAGAGTTTATTTGACGAACTGTATACACATTCTGAGAGAAAAGAGCCTCTTCAGCCAAAGGTAATCAGCTTCTTATTAATTGCGTCACATGTTGGGCGCCATTGTGTGACATGTTGGGGGCCATAATTACAGAAACAGACGTTGGTCATCGGACCAATTTTTTAAAACATTTTCGTAAATCAGCAGAAACTAGAAAACTAAGTAGAGAAATAGGACATATTCGCAGTAAGTTCTATACCAGATTCGATCCTTGTGTTGGGCGCCAGTGCTACTAATCAAACGGGAATTATGTTGGAGTTGTGTTTTTTGTGAAAGTGTCAGGCATTAGCTATTCCGCAGCATAATTGGTTAAAATAGACTGCGTTTTCTAAGCCATCCAGCATAAAGATCGACTCTATGTCGAGAAATGTACCCGAGGTCGATTAGCTGTTAGAATTTCTTGAAGCTGAGTAGTCCCTTCATTTGCATCCTACTCACATTCAACCCAAATAAGCTGCTTCCTGACTGCAGATCCCAGTGCCTCCATCTCTCTCTATGTCAAGCTAGTTATTTACAGCCCAAAACGCTTTTAATCCTTGACCCCAAAAGAGAACGCGCCTATCAGCACGCCTAACACAAACAGATACACCCTGACAAATGAATAAGTCATCGCAGCAGTGCTAGACGGAGAACGTTTGCATTCTCCCCGCTTGCCATCGGTCAAGTTTTATTGCATTCCTCTCGGCGAAGGTTCGAGTGTGAAAAGCGAACAAATAAAAGGTACAGATGCACGATTAGAGTTATCTGCCCCGACTGCCACTGCTGAACGAGTTCCCCTTCCATTAATCCTTCTCGCGTTGTAAATGTCAACATTAATGTCGTCATTCCGGTTGCCGCACGATGCCGTCGATCGTTCTCCTTTTGTTTTTATTGCACATCACCATATTTTTGCAGGCTTCCCCACGTTCGTCGTCGTTGGCTTTAATGACCTATTACGTGCGGAGTATCGATGTCAACAGCGATTTACGAGGAGCGTCTGTCATACCGATGAGGGGGTGAATGGCGAATTTTGTCATTTCATCAAAATCGGCCGTCAAATCCTTCCCTCATGTAATCCTGCATCCACCAAAAGACAACGGCCAATGCCCCCTCTCAACAAAAAATGCACCAAAATCCAAGTCCAGCCTAACGACAAGACGGGAGGGCGATGCCCATCTCAAGCACCAGGATGTGTGCAATTATTTCGTCAAAAACCAAACAGAAGCGCAAAAACCGAGGCGTCCCAAACCAGTGCCAAGAAGAGCTGAGCAAATTTGCATTTTGTTTCTAACGGGGTCGTCGTCGCAACAGGGATGCAAAATCACATCTTCCAGCAGGGTGCATGGGGATGGGCCGAAGGGACGCAGCAAGGAAACGCTTCAAAATCACGATGTGCAGCCAGCTGGGTGGCGGCGCGAAGATGAATTTATGTGTAAACGAGGACCGTTGGCCAGCCCCAGACTGGGTATGGGTCGCAGCAACTCAGAGCGAAATGAATAAACTTTTGTCCTTAGCCAGCGCGTCGCTTCATCGAGGGCAGCATAACCCACAGAAATGGGATGCGAGAGAAAAAAAATGAACAGGATGTGCGATTCCTTTGCAAATTCGGTTTTTTTACTTTTTTACTGTGGACGTTGGGGACGTCAGACTGGCAGGTCCATGGGCCATTTAACTGTAGTTTGGGTTAGGAAATCCCTTAAAACATTTTGACACTTTAAGAGGGCAACCAACTCCGAGAGTGGGCCCTTTTTTCATATCCGTCCGCTGTCGCCGCTGCCTCAGTCCTCCTGGGTGTGGCGACAAAAAGGATGAATTACACTGTGAGCTGCTTAGGGTTTGGGGTGACACTGTGAAATAGTGGCCTCCGGCAGACTTATTTCACTCGTCCCGGCTCGGGTGTCTGTATCGTCGTCGACGACGTCGTCCTCAGCGTCATCGTTGTCGCCGGAGTCAACTGAAATTATTATTGTATGGTGTTCCGTTTGGCAGGAGGCTGATACTACTCCAGCCAAGTGGGCCGTGGGTCGGGAGCCGGCGACTATTTTGTTGGGTGTCATTGTCACAGTAAATGGCGTGTGTATTTATGTAATTGCCACAGATACCAGTTGGCAGGAGGGCAGCCACACTGCTGAGCACAACTTATGAGGGTTGATGTGTATAATTTCAAGTGAGTCCTGTCAAGCGGGTGTGTGAGTATGCGGCAAATTGCGAAAGGGACCGCAAAATTGTGCACAGCAAAAAAAAACAGTGAACTCCAGGGTGGGGGAAGCGCAATGACTTCGTTATAAGTCGGAGATGATAAAAATGTGGTGCTGGGTGGAAAAGTCGATCTTTGAAGTAATGGGCTGCTGCCGGACGGATTAGGGGTGGCGGTTAAGTTTTGGTAATGACAATGTAAGTCAGTTGGGTCGCAGTTGACTGATGATGACGGAGAGTTAATTTTTTTTTCTCCCCGTGGGGAGCTTAATGAACTTCTGATGCATGTGGGTGAGGTGAGGACAATGCTAATGGGGGTTTATTGTGTTTTATTGCCGTGACGAGGGCAACATGCGCTTATATTCTCACAACTAGCGTAGACTACTTACACAGCCACAATGGCGCCCATAATGAGTTTTTGTACTGATGAATGGACATTGTTTGAGGGTTATAAGGACTAGGTATTGAACCTATTTTTATCTACCTTAATTGCAGGCGATTACTGGAACCACAGGGAACAAATTTTGTAAATTTTTATCTGTGACAGAAGGCCTCATGTTGGGCGCCACTTTTACAAACATCAGTACAGCCCTCTGACGCCATGTTCCAGTTTGAAAGTTGTTTTTTTTTTTTTCTTTTGCTTACTGACAGTCCACCACTTTCTATCCCCTACATACCCTTGACTTAACAAGCGACTGCTCGTTGGGCGCCAACTTTGCATTTTTTTTTTTTTTGACAATGTCCGACTTAACGGAGGGAGATACATATGTTTGCATACGATTGGAAATATCACTGTGACGGGTTTTTAAAAACTTGCACTTCTCACAGTCGAAGCCCGCCTTTGACATTTTTTCTAAAAAAATTCTTCAATTCCCTCTCTGAGACTCATACATAGTTCTACATGATATACGAGTACTAGCAAAAATCTAGTTTTTCCAGCTTCGTCGGCTTACTATCGAAGCTCGTGTTGGGCGCCAGTTTTTGTAATCAAAGAGAAATACTCTTAGGACTGACAGTTAGACTATAAATTAGGCCACAATTACACAAAACCCAAAGAATGCATTTTTTTAGTAACTTCTATGAGCCCGTTAGACTTCCTCTTTGGCGCCATTTTCGCAAAGAACAAAAGAAGTCTCTGGGACGGGTTCTAAGAAATATCTTCTTCTTGCATAGGTTTGTACAACATATCCCAGGAGAAAGACATTTTTCCATCTTGCCGAGACTACTGTGGTGGCCAAGATATCGCAAAAGGCAAATAATTCTGTTTCTGAATAAGTTCCATTAGTTAGACCGCATCTTGGTCGCCATTTTCGTAAAGACAGTAAAGCCCCTAAAATAGATTCTCTGGAAGGAGCTCTCCTAAGAGTCAAATCATGTTTAAAAGGCCCTTTCTTAGACAAAGCTGACTTTTCTTTCTTTTTCAACTTTCCCTGCTGAATCTCATGTTGGGCGCCAATTCTTGTGACTACAGAGAGAAATTTTAATAAGGCAGTAAGTCCCAATTATCGATTTAGATTCATTCGAAAGGTGTATAAAAATATTTATGAGTAATTTTCACGACGATCTCATGTTGGGCGCCACTTGAAAAATCTCCTCCACTGCTACAGGCCTGTTACATTCGAGGCACTCATTGACAGAAGTGCGACAACATGAATGGATATCTAAAATACCATATCTTAGCTCTTTAAAGACGGAGTTGAAGACAAAGTATTTCAAAACAATCTTCTATTGTGCTTCCACGAGCTGTCATATTGCCAAATCACCCTGCAATTCCCCTGCAGAGCACAAAGAACACTAGTTTTGTTCACTCTTTAATGCCTTCCGCTAATCTCTTGATTGACCAGTCACAAACAACACTCCCACTGTTCCCAAATTTCATATCACTGCCACTCTTCAACTAAGCCCCTTCAAACTGCCCTGATTGCATGGAACCGCAAAACTTATTCAAATTTTCGAAATGGCCAATCAATCCGCAAATCCTTCCGCGAATCCGCCCTTCTCTCCCCGACACTCGATAACGCAGCGAAATTCTGTGGGAATCCCAGGGAAATCTTCTTAATCCCACTTCACCCTCATCGTCAATCCAGCAATTTCAATCGGAAAAATCGCTTCCACTCCACAAATTGTCGACGTCTCTCATCGGTTCTTGATTACTGCATAGGACGCCACCCACAAACAAATCTCCAAATGGACATAATCCCTTGAAGTGGTAGCAGTCAATTTGCGCACACATTCCGCTAAGTTGTCACTCAGCCCTGACTGCAGGACTGGCCTATTCAAATCACACACACACTCAAATCGTGGAAAACCTTCAAATCTTCGCGTCTCTCCCGCACCCGCCGACGTTTTGATAACAATGCCTGACAGTTCACAATTCACTGACAAACACAAAGTGATGACCGGACACACACCCACACACACACGATCTGGCTGCACGTACATACCTCTCAACGAAATGAAGTCCCGCTTTGGACAGATAGATAAATCCGTGCAGCGATGCCTCCTGCAGGAACTCAATAATGAAGGCCTTTGCCTTGCTCCGGTAATTCCCTTTACGGCCTCCTCCAATCGATGGTTTTGTAATCGTCACTGCTTGGCCCGCACAGTCACTGCCACTGGCGCTGTCAGTGCCATCGGCTGGAACGCCAATCACCACTGCCGACGGTGGCCGCTGCCCACGCTCGCGCACCAAAACTCGATGAGGCTGATGCTCCAGCCTGTGCAGTCGGTTCCTGTGAGCGTGGAGAATATTATTTGGATCCCTAATTCCCGATTTACTTTGTTTGGGACGTTCCGGATGGCGATTATTTTCCATTTGGTCACCGTGCTGGTGGTGACTGTGCGGCTGATTTGAATGACGACGGTGACGATGACGCTGATAATGAGAGCAACCATGCTCTGGTCGAGAACTTCTCGTCCAGCTGGTGGCATTGCCATTGCCATTGACATCGGCATCGTTCTGGTTCGGTATTGGAAAGCGATTATTTAACATATTGGTGGGGTGGCCGGGAGGTGAAGTGGTGGAGCAAAGCGCAGTCCGGTCCCGCAAAGCGTCCTGGAGGAAAGTCAATTTCAGTTTGGATGGCGGCTGCGGCGGCGTCGTTCTGAAAGATTCATTAAACAGAGAGAACGAGGCGTGAGTGCTTAAAATTTGAATGAACTGCCTGATGGAGGGAAAACGCAAAATTGGGACAGCATGTTGGGGAGGGGGGTGGGAGGGGTGAGGCAGGTGGATGCAATGACGCTCTTATCGTCGTTACAATCATAGTTGTGAATATTCAGATTTCACGGATTAAAGTTTAATCATTCGCTATCCAGGAATTTCTTACGATTCCTCGGAGAGATGTACAGTGAGGATTGAAAATTTTGATGCACTTCTTGCAGTCGATGATTTTCATGAGAGGGTGGGTGTTTAAGCGAAAAGGAAAGTCAAAAGGGACTAAATCAAGGAGACACGGCGGATGAAGCGGAGAATTCTAAGCCTAACCAAGTTGGCCTTGGCGACAGAGGAGATGCTACCCCAACCGATCTGCATAGTTGACCGTTGAAGAAGAGCGGTCTCTCCCTTACAAGAAGAATACGGGGACAAGGAGAAACTTATGCATGCGTAATGAATTACGCATTGAATACCATCGTTTCAGCATCGAGGAAGACGATACAACGTCAGACAGCAGTTCCACTCTCGCCTTTGATGGTGACAAGCAAGTTAAAACCATTCTACGTTGTTTTCTAAAGGAAGCAGTAGATCCAATAGAAAGTGCATCGGTTCTCAAAACGTCTAAGTACAATGCCAAAACACGAGTTAATTCTTCTTCTTCTTCGGATGGCGCTACAGTTCGGGGTGGACCTGGGCCTCAACCAACATGCCTCTCCAGCCATCACGATCTTTCGCCAGCTGCCGCCAGTTGCGCACTCCAAGTTGGTTGAGGTCCTTTTCCACTTGTGTGCGCCATCTCAATCTAGGACGTCCTCTGTTGCATTGTCCCTGTGATTCGGATTCGAAGACTCTTCGGACCGGAGCAGTGGTGTCCATACACTCTACATGGCCTAGCCACCTTAAGCGTTGTATCCGTAGACGCTTGACTAGGTTCATGCCGACGTACAGCCCATACAGTTCGTGGTTGAATCTTCTCCTCCAGATGCCATCAACGCAAACAGGACCAAAAATCGCACGCAGAACTTTTCTCTCGAACAGACCAAGGGCTTCCTCATCCGCTTTTAGTAACGTGCAGGTTTCTGCGCCGTAGAGCAGGACAGGGATGATCAAGGTGTTGTACAAAGTTACTTTGGTCGTTCGGGAGAGGGCTTTATCACTCAATTGCCTCTTAAGCCCAAAGAAACAGCGATTGGCAAGAGTGATTCTGCGCTTGATTTCAGTACTGATGCTATTGTCCCTATTCACCGCGGAGCCGAGATAGACGAAGTCCTTAACTACCTCGAAATGTCTGCTGCCCATAGTGACGCTCTGTCCGAGACGTCGATGTTCTGCGTCCTTCTTCGATGACAGCATATACTTAGTTTTGCCCTCGTTTACCACCAGTCCCACTTTAGCCGCTTCCGCTTCGATGCTAGCAAACGCCTCATTGACGGCTCGCTGAGTTCGACCGATCACGTCAATGTCATCCGCATAAGCTAGCAGTTGAACGGACTTGTGGAAGATCATGCCTCTGATGTTGACGTGTGAGTTACGCACGATCCCCTCAAGAATGATGTTAAAGAAGTCGCATGACAGCGCGTCGCCTTGTCTAAATCCTTTTTTGACATCGAAGGTCTCGGTGAGTTCGTTGCCGACCTTGACGGAGCAGCGAGAGTTCTCCATCGTCATCCTACACAATCTGACGAGTTTGGTAGGGATGCCAAAACTAGACATGGCACTGTATAGCTCGTCTCTATGCACGCTGTCATACGCGGCCTTGAAATCGACAAATAGATGGCGGGTGTCGATTTGTACTTCTTGGGACTTCTCCAGGATTTGCCGCAGTATGAAGATCTGGTCGATTGTGGACTTCCCTGGCCTGAAACCACACTGATAAGGACCTATCAGGTTTTTGACGAACGGTTTCAGGCGCTCACACAATACGGCAGAGAGAATCTTATACGCGATATTAAGGAGACTGATCCCTCGATAGTTGGCGCAGTCGAAGGGGTCTCCTTTCTTATGGACCGGGCATAATTATATAATTTTAATAGTTGATATTATTTAATAAAACATATTTTCTAATCTGTCGTTTTCTTGTATGTAACGATTTGATATTCCAAAGAGAGCGTGGAAGTTGATTGTATATGGTTGGTACTACAAAGGAAAGTTGTCGTCTTCCATAGGAGTTATGGATCCTGGGGATCTTCAAGAGTCCATTCGCCCTTTGTCTTGTGTTGACACAATGGTCGATCGGTTCTTTGAATCGTTGGTCACTATACGTCTCGTTGATTACATTAAATAGAAACAGATTTTTTACAGTTAAAATATTTAAGTTTTCGCTAAGATTACACATATTTTCTTCATTACAAGTACGGTTTTTTACTCGCCAGAGAATTTTGAATATTATATTTTGAATCCTTTGAAGCTCCATTATTCTGTACTGCGCTGCATTACCCCATGCCGTTATTCCGTACTGAAGTATTGACTCCACCAGAGAGTAGTATACTTGCTTCAGTACTTCAAATGACGTGTTGTTGCTCAGATGGTATAGAGCATAAGTCGACTGCCGAAGTCGCCTGCATAGGTTTTTAATATGGTAGTCCCACTTAAAGTTGCAGTCAACTTCCACGCCGAGATATCGGTACACGTTAACTACCTCAATAAACTCTGCGCAGTCATCTGTCTCAGGTGATTGATGACACCTGTGCAGGCACTCAAAACTGTGGAACTTAATTTTTATTGGTGATCTTATTATGTGATAAGGACGAATGTGCATAACCTTGGTTTTCTTCGAGTTTATAATAAGACCATTGTCATGACACCATCGTAGAATATTATCGAATTCTGATTGCATTGTTTGAGTGGCAATGTTAATATCCTTGTGGCTCACAATTATGGTCGTATCATCAGCATATCGAAAACCGACGCTAGTTTTCAACACAGACAACATATCGTTTACATATGTATATGACAAAGAGGAGAGGTCCTAGAATAGACCCTTGAGGTACTCCAAATTCAAAGTTTTGCAAATTGCTACAGCTGCTTGATATTTTTACTTTAAAATCTCTGTTCCGAAGATAACTCGCAAACCAGTCCAATATTCGACCACGAATACCTATCTTCTCCAGCAATTGAATGGTTCTTCCGTGACAAAGTGTGTCAAAGGCTTTCTTGAAGTCTACAAAGATGGCGAGTGGAAGTTTTTATTTAGACTGCAGTTTATATTATTGGCAAATTCATTCAGCAGTTGATTTACATTTCGGTTTCTTAGGAAACCATACTGGTTCTTGTTAATGATTTTGTTATTGCCAATATAATCTTGCAGCCTTGTCGCCATTACTTCTTTCAACACTTTGTCAATCGCTGGAAGTATTGAAATAGGTCGGTAGTTCGACACATCGGTTTTTGTCCCGGACTTGTAGATAGGTCGTACAATGGCAGTTTTAAGTTTCTTCGGAATTTGACTTTCCTCCAAGGACTTATTGCGTGACTGTGGGTGCTAAGATAGATAAGTTGTGTTTCAAGTCCTTAGCCCTGATATTATCTACGCCGGGAGACTTACTTGCATTCATCTTGTTCATGATATTCGTTATCTCGGCTTGCGAAACTTGGCCAAGGAACATTGATTGGGTCGTACTCGACTCTCTACCATTATAGTTTTTAATGTTGCACTTGTGAACAATCGATTTGATTTCATCAGAGAATTGTATAACAAATCTGTCGGCTATATCTGTTGCATTACAAACCGATGGGAAGTTTCTGCTGATAGTATCATCGATGTTATTGGTAGTCTTTCCTAGTAAATTGTTTATCAGTCGCCAGGTACTCTTTGCATCCTTTCTATACTCTGCAAATTTGTTTTTGTAATATTCCGACTTTATAGTTTTAATCCTTTTATTTACATAATTTCTGAAATATTTATAATGATTTTCGTAACTCAGGCACTGTCTGTAATATTTTATTTATGGTACAGCTTATCTCTTGTCTTCCACAGATCAAGGATTTCCGCTGTTATCCATGGATTTTCTTTTTCTTTGTTTTACTTTAATATTTACGTAGGATTTTTCGTATACGCCATTGAATTTATCAGCTACCTTACAATACATACCATCGAGATTAGTTTCACTGTTCAGAAGACTCCGGCTTACTTTCGACAGTTGTTAACGTACTTTGCTCTCGCTTAGCACGGATTTTGTCGTTGCTTTGCTCTGTATCCTGGAATCTTTGGGAACCCCAACCATCAGTGTGCAGTGATCGGATATAGTCGATTCTACAGTAGCTGCATATATTGTTTTAAGCTCAACAACTTACCAAACAATGATCGATTGTTGTACTGGAGCCTCTGTTTAAGTCCACTGTGGTGTGTAATTTAACAGTATTCTGCAGACCCTTACCACTTATCATTTCAAGGTATCTTGCTGCATCAGTATCGTAGTCCTTATTAACATCTATATTCATGTCTCCCATTAATACCAGATTTCGGATATTATTGGTGACAAGCAAGTTAAAACCATTCTACGTTTTCTAAAGAAAGCAGTAGATCCAATAGAAAGTGCATCGGTTCTCAAAACGTCAAAGTACAATGCCAAAACACAAGTTAATATTGACTCAAACGGCTGCGGGACTATTCACCTCTTCTTCTACATCGAGTGGTCCTTGTTTTTTTTTTTTTTCTTGCAAGTCAACAGCACATAAAACGAGAGAATGCAACTACACCAAAACAATTACGGAAAAGAAAGAGATGTTAAAAAGAGACGGCCGATGTTTTCTTTACACTTACAAGGGAGACACACATATACTCATTGTCGCGAGAAGGGAATAGTCTGCAGTATTTGTAAACAAAAACATGCTACAACTTTGTGTCATAAGGGCCGAACATCTTCAGTGAATTTGCTGAGCTGAGCAGACTGAACAAATAAGTTATACACTGAGTCTTTGCTTTCCCAATTTCAATTATGATGTGATGAATACTAAGGTATCTAAGGGTTCTATTGTCTTCCACAGCCCAAAATCGTGCACAAAGTGACAGTTTGTTTGTGAAGATCATCATCGATGGTGGAAGCCAAAGAACATTTAATAGAGAAGTCGTCGTTGAAAATCTCAAATTGCCGGTTGTTGGACTTGTTAAGCCTTCAATTATGCCATTCGGGAAGCAGAGCAATTTCAAACAATCTGAATTTAAGACAGTAAAGCTACGCCTGCGAAGTTAATACGATGAACCATCCGTTGATGTAGTCGCTGTAGTTTTACCAGATATTTTGCCTACACCGAGCCATAATGCTTTCTCATTAAAGGGATTCAAATTAGCTGATGTCCACTACACAGGCTCTAGTCAAGAAGAAGGTTTGAATGTGGTTCTCGGTGCTGATTGTATTTGGCAGGTCATGACTGGAAAATATAAAAGATTGCCCGACTGCTGTTCACACAATTTTTAGATGGACTATACAAGGTCCATATGATATGGGTCAAACAATGACCGCGAAAACTGTGTCTGCTCAGTGTAACGTGTGTGTTAAATTAGGCATTCCAAGAAACGAAACTGAAGAAGACAATTTTTCATGACAACTGCAGGAAAAGTGCATTCGCCAAATAGAAACGCATTATGAGGCTTGTCTGCCTGAACAAAGATATCGCGTTGAATCTTTTACATTTTATAGTGAAAATGTTTTAAGAGATTTTAATAAATTTGAAGAATATCATGCAGCTATGCGTGAACTGATCACATTAGGTTTTTTCAGAAACCTTGTCAGTCACAGAAAACAGTGCCCATCACCTTTTCGCCCTCTAGGACAATTTTCGCCTTCTTTCGTTAGCGTTCGCCGGGTAAAATCCACTGTTTTGAAAGTTCCTCAGTCTCTAGTTAATTCACGTTTCATCGATGGTCCATAAATGATGCAGAAAAGCATCGAACACAGTGGTCTCAGGTTGCGTTTGTTATTCGAAGTGCGCAAACGCCGCGCTTATTGCGCAAACGCCGCGCTTATTGCGCAAACGCCGCGCTTATTGCGCAAACTGCATTCCTATGCACAATATTATCTGCGGGAGGTGGCCCACGAGGTCTTTTGTCCTTTTTCTACGGTTTTTATTACCAAACGCTTCTTCAGTGAGGGGTCTAACAATACGAGAGAGTGAATTTTGCGATCGCTTTCTTTGTTGAAGCATTGTCGGGGATTGATCAAAAACCTATGTGAGACCACAACGAAAGTCATTAAACAACGTTTTGAGAGTCGCCGTCGAAGGAGAAAAGTCCCATACACAGCCAAGGGTCTCTTTGATTTGGCTCGATTCTTTCAAGATCAAGAACAGAATCATGAGACGTTACTGCTATTTTTGCAATTTTTGGATATCCGCAAGCATGCCTGCTTCCAAAGCTATAAGTCCCAGTCCTAATTTGACAGAAGCCGCTATAAGGAATTTGCCACAGGACAGATTCTTTTAATAGTGGCGTCATCTGGTGGTAAGTCTAAGTCGTCTTATCAGACAGTCCTCGTGAACCTTAAGTCGAGCCGAACCTTAAGTCGAACCTTAAGTTGTTTTTCCAAAATGTTTGCCTTGCTTACGTTCACCTTCAATTAATGTTGTGCTTGACATTTTTCAGTGTGTCCTTACGCGTCACAGTTTTCGGTGAAACCTCATGACATTTCTGCAAGACCGTCTCCATAACTTTCAGTTTCTGATTGGTGAGGGAATTTCGGTGAATCGATTGCATCACAAGAAGAAAGTTCTCTCGCACAAAATCAATAACAATACCTTAATCCTACTAGCCAGCTGACAATAGACTCTAAGCTTCGATCTCAGGCGTGATCGATGCGTTCCTCCGACTCCAGACAATTCCTCATTACCTTGGGCTTTTCGATAGCGCCGCTCTTAGCCTTGAAAAATGTCCACATTTGACATCCGTTCTGCTCATGACCAGCTTTTCGAACCAGTATCAGTCGATGCCATTTTGTTGCTGATGACTCGTGGCCACAAGCAGGAGATAGCGGCTATCTTGTGCCCCTCGTCAAAAATCATGCCTTAGATAGCTGAGGTAGGATGAGGAGAAAAGATAAAGAAGAAGGAAACCAGAAGCCACAACCAGACTACGTAAGGACATCTAAGATAGGAAAGAGAAGAAGGGAAATAAAAAGGAGCTTAAATGCCTCTTGAAGGAGCTTCACGTTGCTGAGCTACGTAGTCTACCCGAAGCCTTTGTGAACCTATCTAGCTTAACTCATACTCTACCCTTGCTCTAGCTCTTTGCGATACAAGGACATTGCAGTGTAGTTTGACGATCAAATTTCGTCAAGAAGCCGAGGGTGCCCGCTGTTTTTGGTACTCATCGCCGGCTCACCTCTCATATCGAGTGACATGATCTTAGCTATTCCCCTACGCGAAGTTAGCGGGATGTATCCCCTTGTTGTGCGCTGATAACTTCGGAAACCGCTGTCAGGCGGAATGTTTCACTCAACATGAATGTGAATGGATCAAAGTCCTCCCGACTAAGACTGGGTTAGGAAAAACAAATCGAAACTGAGGTTGGACAAACCTAACAAACTTACTGTTCTGACGAAGATGAGCACATGTACTAGGTCATCTGAAGGAAAGCATGACCGATGAACGAAATTTCAGTGTCGCTTGGCTGGTCCAAAGGAAAAAAGACTGGCCAACTTTCGAAAGATCAGTCTTCTTAGACCCACACACAAGGCCCTCCATGCTGGTTAAGTTAAAAGCCTGGAATCGTTCAAGAATAATCTGATGAGTCCCTATCAGTGTGGTTTAAGGCCAGAGAGGATGTTAGAAAGACCCTAGAAAGCCTGAATGACAATCAATAGCTGACACGTCAATTTTAAGGCTGCATGTGATAACGTGCATTGAGGCGAGTGCTGGAGTGCCAAATCTGGTTTTGGCAACACTTCGAAACTCGTCAGATTGACGATGAAGAAGTCTCGCTCTCCATTGAGGTTACACGAGCTCACCAAGTCCTTTAATGTCCAAAAAGGCTTAGGACAAGACGATGCGCTGTCCTATGAGATTTTAAACGAAATTTTTGAGCAAATCGAGCGAAACTCACAAGTCAGCCCAAGAAGGATCTTCCAGGAGTCTATTTGACTTCTGGCTTACAAGTATGACATTGACGTTGGACAAACACAACGAGCTGCAAATGAGGCGTTACCTGGCATTGAATCGAAGTGGATATTTTGGTAAATGAAAGCAAGGACACAAAACATTGACGTCTCGCAAAGAGTGTCACAATGGACAGCAAAAAAGTCAAGGACTTCAGTAACCTATGCTCAGCAGGAATTAGGAACAATGACGTCAGTAGCGAAATAAAGTTTCAAATCGCTCATGCCAACCGCTTTTGGGCTCTAGAGCCAACTGAATAACAAATTCCTCTCAAGCTCGCTTTGTACAGCAGCTTAATCATCCCTCCACTGACCTTTGGCACAGAAGTCTGAACCTCTCTTGAAGCCCTTGATTTCGAAAGCCTGCATCTGTAGGAGAAGATTTAACGATGAACTCTTTAGGATGTACGGCAGATTGAATGGTTAGGATGGCTACGACATGTGGAGAGTATACATAGTCAAGCTCTAGGGTCTTCGAATCCAAGTCTTTGGGACAAAGCCACAGAAGAAGTCCTCGTTCAAATTTTGTATGCAAATTGAAGGCAGCTGGCGAGAGAACGTGACAGCTGATGAGGCATGTTGGTTTAGGCTATGGTCCTACTGGCTAAAAATTTGGAAGAAGCCGCTGAAGCCATGTGTCATAGGACAGGCCTGTCGTTGAGACTAAGCACTTATCAGACAGCTCTTGTGAGCCTCAAGTTCCCAATCCAATCAATCCACTTTGCCAATCCTAGTCCAACCCAAGAAAAAAGAAGTAAGCCACTTAGACGGTGCAACATCAATTAGTTAAGGTCGTCAAGCGGTGTAAGCTTTGATGTAGTCAGCAGGCCACCGTCTGAGAAGGAATTCAAGTTCAAAATGAGAGTAGTAACGGTCAGCGAGAAGATTCTATTGAAAATGTTGTCACAGTCAATACTTAAGAAGGCATTGAGTATGTTGACCGTGCGTTTGATGAACTCCTCAAGATGTTCACGTCTCAATTGGCCCAGTAGTACTTAGCCTGTCAATGTTTTCCCATGTAAGCATCACCGTAAAGTCTACATCGCTACAGTCAAACGATAGCTTCCGTGTGATTCCTTGTCTAGAGGGAGACAGGCGAGAACATCGCGACAAGCCTTAGGTGGCCTAAAAGGGAGAAGCCCAATCTCAGTTAAGCCGCTTCTGATACTCAAACTTTGCCATAGAAGAAGGGATGAAACGACTTAACTTCAAGACACGTCCCTAAGCTGCTTATAGTTCCAAGCCCTCCTCCATTCTCCCCTGCCACACCAATTAACTCATCAATTGTCACCATGCACTTTCAGACCAAACTGTTTCATCGTGGGCTAGCATTTTTGTGCTCTCGAGGGGTTATCACACTCAAGGGATTGACTCTGCAATTAATTCATTTGACATTCCTTTAGCGCTTCACCGACGCCACGCTCCTCTGCAGGCACCTCTCCCCCTATTCTCATGTGAACGCCCTCCACCCCCCCGTCCTGTCGGCATTCATTCCATTGCGACTCAGCGCACCCTATCACATTAAGGGACCGTGAATGGCCCCGGATTAAAATGTTAATGAAAATCTCTTTCATACACTACCCGTCATGCGCCCCTGCCCCCTCCGCTTCCGCAGTCTATCTCACCCTCATGTGATTTTGGTGGAATCCTTTCGCGGCTCGGTTTTTGTTTCCTCCATCCCCTGTCTCGCGGGTGTTTTGCTTATTTTTGCGTATATCATTGAGAATTTTTTTTTTTCAGAATTAAATTGAAGTTATAACGGCACGCGGGGCGACCGAAGCTCGAAGGATCAGCGTCGCTGCCGCTTCACTTGAATGAATGGGAGGGGGACCGAGGTGGGGATCCGTTTCGCATTCACTCCAAAATTGAAAATATAATATTCATAAATAATAATCTGCAGGAGGGGGCCGCGGACGCGCCTGGATGCGATGTATTTGAAAGTACAAACCCAAAACGGTGTCCTTGCGTGATGATGATGGCGGCGGTGGCGGTGGCGGCGCGTGGTTGGGGTTGTTTGCGGATACGGGAACCGTATTGTGAGATGAAATCCAATTTTCATTTTCAATAGGTCTTCACATCGCTTCGCTCGTTTGGGGTATTTTTTTTTCTGCGGGGTTGTTCCCTTTGTTTCGCGCGGGGGTGGAGGGATTTTCTTTTGAAACATATTCTCCGTCACCCCGTCCATCTTTGTGTGCACTTCCTGCGTCTCATGGTGGTGATGAGTGGGATTGCGATGTGGGTGGTTAATTTTCATCACATGTTAATCATAACAATAGATTAGTGGAGCTTTTCACGAGAATTTGGCAGGGGTGGGCGTGCGGGAGAGGTGCTCTCTTTTGAATATGTGATGATGGTGTAGCAGGAAATGTGGTGGCATGTCCGTGTGTGTGGGTGTAGGAAATGGTGGTTCTGATGCCATGTTAGACAATTTAAGGAATCTCTCAGGACGATGAGAGCGAATGGATGGATGATGGTGTCTGGGATCACAATGGGAACCAGCTTAGCCGGTCTTGATGGGAAATCATTGACGGTAATGGTTTTTGAAGACAACAGTGTTCAGGGTATTCCTGGGGAGACACATATTAGTCGTCAGTGAGATGGTTACCATGGCAACTTCTTCGGAACTTGAAGTTTTGTGGATCACATGTTGGGCGCCAATTTATGAGAAATTTTGTAAATTCAATAAAGTAACTCTGGTACAATTGCAATTATTCAAAGATGGCTGTTTTTGAGTTTTTGCTTTTTTATGTTGTGTCCCATGTTGGGCGTCATTTATTTGTAACGAATTCAAAGGTCCTGTGAGGCAGTTTTCAAAAATACAAAGTCAAATGTCATGCTGGGTGCGTCACTTGTAACTGCTACAGTAGCTGGAAGAAACAGAACCTGGAAACCACATACTGAGCGGTGTTTATGATGTGAACGTGATGGGCAGTCACGGTAAACTTTTCGTTCCACAAAAAGTGTGTAGACCCAAGAGTTAAGCATTCATAGATTTTCAAACTAAGTGCCACGCAATGTGCTGAGTGTTATTTGTAAAAATTTGTAAAAATAGAAGGTCGGGCGAGAGTTTAAATGATAACTGGTAAAGAAACTCAAATGGAAAACAGTTAAGCTGGCCATGAGGCGAAATTTGACAGGGATAGGACTAGGAGGCGAAAGTCTTCACCGACTAGTGAATTTTGTGGGGGCAACAAATAGCTCAACAATCACAATCTATTGTCAGTTATGCACAGTTTCTTACTTAATAATAATTGAGTGGCACTACAGCCCACAAGAGATAAGAACTCTGCGTCAACTACTCCTGCTGTGCGTGCTCCTCACGGGTAGAAGAGACCTATACTTTTTTGCCGATTCCGAACGACATGATTTGAGAAGCCTTCCATAGACAATTAATACTCTTTGAGTGCTGTGAACAACTCGAAAGAGGTGGTGCCGTGAAAAATGCGAGGCGCCCCATTTGGGAATCGAACCTATACCTTCTGCGTGTGGATCAACGCTGGTTGGGTGCATGCACCAGCTCATCTGTGAGATATGGTCGGAGGAAAGCATGCCCTACGAGTGGAATCTCAGCATCGTATGTCCGGTCCACAAGAAAGGAGACCCCTTCGACTGCGCCAACTATCGAGGGATCAGTCTCCTTAATATCGCATATAAGATTCTCTCTGCCGTACTGTGTGAGCGCCTGAAACCGTTCGTCAAAAACCTGATAGGTCCTTATCAGTGCGGTTTTAGGCCAGGGGAGTCCACCATCGACCAAGTCTCCATACAACGGCAGATCCTGGCGAAGACCCACGTGCAAATTGCCACGCACCACCTATTCGTGGATTTTAATGCCGCATATGAAAGTGTGCATAGAGACGAGCTATGCAGGGCCATGTCTAGTATTGGCATTCCTACCAAACCCGCCAGATTGTGTAGGATGACGATGGAGAACTCTCGCTGCTCCGTCAAGGTCGGTAGCGAACTCACTGAGACCTTCGATGTCAAAAAAGGATTTAGACAAGGCGACGCGCTGTCATGCGACTTCTTTAACATCATTCTTGAGGGGATCGTGCGTAACTCACACGTCAACACCAGAGGCACGATCTTCCACAAGTCCGTTCAACTGCTAGCTTACGCGGATGACATTGACGTGATCGGCCGAACTCAGCGAGCCGTCAATGAGGCGTTTGCTAGCATCGAAGCGGAAGCGGCTAAAGTGGGACTGGTGGTAAACGAGGGCAAAACTAAGTATATGCTGTCATCGAAGAAGGACGCAGAACATCGACGTCTCGGACAGAGCGTCACTATGGGCAGCGACATTTCGAGGTAGTTAAGGACTTCGTCTATCTCGGCTCCGCGGTGAATAGGGACAATAACATCAGTACCGAAATCAAGCGCAGAATCACTCTTGCCAATCGCTGTTTCTTTGGGCTTAAGAGGCAATTGAGTAATAAAGCCCTCTCCCGAACGACCAAAGTAACTTTGTACAACACCTTGATCATTCCTGTCCTGCTTTACGGCGCCGAAACCTGGACGTTACTAAAAGCGGATGAAGAAGCCCTTGGTCTGTTCGAGAGAAAAGTTCTGCGTGCGATTTTTGTCCTGTTTGCGTTGATGGCATCTGGAGGAGAAGATTCAACCACGAACTGTATGGGCTGTACGGCGGCATGAACCTAGTCAAGCGTCTACGGATACAACGCTTAAGGTGGCTAGGCCATGTAGAGCGGATGGACAGCACTGCTCCGGCCCGAAGAGTCTTCGAATCCGAACCACAGGGACAACGCAACAGAGGACGTCCTAGACTGAGATGGCACACACAAGTGGAAAAGGACCTCAACCAACTTGGAGTGCGCAACTGGAACCAGCTGGCAAGAGATCGTGCTAGCTGGAGAGGCATGTTCGTTGAAGCCCAGGTCCACCCCGGACTGTAGCGCCATCTGAAGAAGAAGAAGAAGTGTGGATTAACGCACTTACCCACTACGCCATGGTGACCAGAGTTGTTTACTAAGACCTTGTAAAGATCTTAAGCAAAGACGTCCTCTGTTACCTTTACCCAATAACTCGAATCCAAACTACATAGATACCCAGTTGAATGGAGGAGGGTTGCACCCACGTTTCCAACAGCAGGACTTCAAATCTTCACTTTAAAGTGTCGATGGTGTCGGTGTAGAAAGGTCTAGTAAGGTCGTAAGAAAACTGAACAAAAATATAATCACATGATCCATAAAATCCACTAAAGCTGAACAGGAGTATAGAAAACGTGCCAAGATCTAATTCTAGAGACTTCTGGTGATACAAAGAATGACGAATAATTGAATAAAGCTCAGTGAAGCTAAAACGTCTTATAGAAATCACAAAACATGGCTGGTGAAATGGCGCCCAATCATATGTCATTTCAGCAGCGAAAGATGAGTCGAATGGTATAGAACAGATCAGTTGAACTTGTGGCGTCTAAAGAATGTTATGGAATTTAAATGAACTCTTGCTGAAAAACCGTTAGTTGAAAAATGGTTAAGGACCACAATCCATTTAAGCAATAAGCGACTCAAGACATACCATTCATCTTTATTAAAGATGATGTAGCTAAAGGATTTCGCACTTATTACAAAAAGTAGCCTAATTTCGAAGTGGCGCCCAACAGTTGACCCTCTCAAATGAGTTTTTAGTGAAGTTTCCTCGCTGATTCGGATAGAGAATAAAAGGAAAAATGAAAATTACCAGTACAATGGAAAATTAAACCCTGAAACTTTCTTCAATTCTAAGTACTGTGAACTTCAAAATGGCAGTTTCAATAAAATTTACATTTTCAGCATCAACATCGATCACTCAGCCCCCTTCACTGACACCTCAAAACGTGCCCTCACTTACAGACCGACAAAAAAAAAACACAATTCCACACCAAATAACAATATTCATTTTGCACTGATCCCCCAACCGTCACGTCATCATGATCCTTTTTACAAGCTTTCACATAATTAAGGAACGAAATGATTATGCTGCGCACAGGAAATATATTTTACGCGAAACTATAATCCAGTGAAAACAAAATATTTAGAGTCGTTCTGATTGAAGCAGTGGCTGCAGTGGACAGCGTGGCATGCCCAACTGTTCCCCCACCCCCCCATCTGTCCAGTGGACACACGCATATGCTCAGTAATTATGGGTATTATTATCTCATTTCATTAAACCGCTTTAAACGGTGGTTTAAGCAGCTTTTCCAACGATTAATTAAGGATTACAGTTTTCCAATTTCACGTAACGGACACGCGTGCTTAAAACTACTCACAGATGCGAAGCGGTCTATCATCGGGCGCCCAACACATGACGCACACAGGCCGTGAATGTTGGTTTTTTTTGTATTTGGTATGCGATCGATGTCGGCGGATTTACGGACGTGCAATTGAGTTGCGGTCAGCAGGTGAATTAAGTGAGTGTGTTCAGTCGGCGATGGTAAGTGCCCACATGGTTGCTTAAGTGGAGATTTATGGTTTTAAGGGAAAAGGATGAATTCCATAAGGAAATTCTGAATGCCGAAAAACCGTGCTTGAAAGAGGGATTTTTGGAACGGGTAACATAAGAGATGTGACTTGTAAAGTGGCTTTGCCGAATCGTGGAGTGGTAGCCTCACTGAATCAGTTTCTGTCAAAATGAGGCTGGAAACAACGTTTCTGTGAATGGTGGGCATTGTAGGGGCATGTAAACCGACATTCTTTTATACTGAAATTGAGGAGGTGGATTTGGAGGACCTTCTCGCCCAGCCCATACCACAAACGATCTTGTGCGCACCGAATTCCTAAAGTGTGTCATCAGCCGGCTTGACGATGAGAATCGTCTTGGACGTGCGATTATATCCCTTTTGACTTTTCTTTTTGTCATAAACCATGTTATGACAAAAATTCAAAAACGATGGAACCACTTAAAGCCACTTTGTAACTATTGCCTAAAACCACGAGCAAGGTCTTGAAAAATTGAGGTTCTGAATACACTCTTGCGAAGCCAGCGATATTTTTCTAATAAAGCCATTACACAAATACCAAATAGAATATTTTTCGTGGTTTTCCATTTTGAAAACAAACTTCTTTCGCATGATTCATCATGACGTTTAATTTTCGATCACCAAATTTGACGGCCTTACACCATAAAGCCCATTTTCCAAGAGTCGCAATATTAGGCGCCTTAGTTACCCGAATACCAAACTAAGTTTGTACCTGTGGGACAATCCTGAATACCTCGGTAAGATGCGAGACTTTTCTAAAACCTCTTCCGCTTCCTGGGTCGCAGCACCCGGTTGAAAATGCAACTCCACACTGCTCTGCTAAAGTCCCTTAAGCGCCTGGCCTGAGTCAGTAGAGTGAACAATCTGATTCCAGACAGTCCACACAGGACACTTACCTTGGCTCTGCCCACAATAAAGAGTCTTAAGCCACAGCCTACACGATGCTCCCAGCCTGTGCCTACCACACGTACAGACTGAGAGAGGAGGCTCCTGACCTCCGTGGCTCTGGGCAAGCTCTCACTACCAGTCAGGTTCCCTCAAAACCGGGGTCCGGTAGCCGCCATTCAACCAGAAAATGGTCTTTGGCCCAATCAGAGATTCCGTTGACCCGAATAATAACGTCACGGATGTGCTTTTTGCTCAATTGATTCTGGAATCCAGTCACATCATCTGGAAGTGTGTCCTGAGAGGGTGTAACTTCCTCCAATGAAGTACCAATTTCTTGAACGAGATAATGAGCAGTAGGCACCAAGGGCGATGATCTACGCCCCATCAGCCATTTCATTCATTTCCCAGAGTCCTCAAGATAAGGAGAAACATTCTCCATTCGAAGCCCTCACAGTATTTGCCAGCCTTCAGAGTTCTCCTAGTGCGCTAGAAATGGAATTACTTCCTTTAGTCTGTGAACTAGATGATGGACTGCCCTGAAGGTACCCTCGACAGAATGACATAATTCACGAACACTCTCGCTGAGGCTCTGAGGGCGACCAACAAAATGGCGAGAGCAGGTGACATCTCTTCAACCAATTCACAGGAACTTGATGCCTGACTTACGAAAAGAGAGACAGAGAACGTTGATGTTAGACTTATGAAAACACAAGAAAGCGAGACGCGAAAGGAGTACTGAGGCAGTTGCCGGAGCGAGTTCAAATGGGAGAGCTTTTCACATCGATTCCGTCTCAATCCGTCGCGTTTTTGCAAATCAGGCAGCAAGTGAGCAGGTTCACATCACCAACTCAACACGTGGCATGGCAAGGAGGACGAATTCGTCGTCAACGAACAACTTGAGAATCGCGTCCACAAGTCAGACCAATCGAAGCTGGAAACACGCGATGAAGGGTTGGACAACATCCTTCAGGAGAAGGAATTACAACTGAAGAACCATTGCAACGGACGAACGGATCAAATGAAGTGAACAAGTTGCCCAAAGCATCCAGTTGGGAAGTAAAATATTCCCTTAAAGACAGTTTATTCCACACAAATTGTATCGAAAGCCACTCAGGAAAGTGCCATCAGAATGTGTTATCCTTCACCTTCCTGCCTCCCTCCAACCATCATCAGGATGGGCACAGTTTTTCAAATCTCCCGCATCTTGGCATCACTTCATTCCCTGGCCAAGAGTCTAATTCGGCGTCTAATCGAACGAGCAAAATGCAGCAGAAGGTGCAAACATCCGCAAACGAGATCACAACCCCAGTCGTGCGTTAACCTGTGTGAAGGCATTTGTTCCAGTCAATGGGTGAGCAGAGGCGGAATGAATTTTGAAGGATATTCGAAGCTTCCCAGCCACCATAGGTGACACCAGATTGAGTTCCAAAGTGCATACCTCCGGGGCACGAGTGTGGGTAATCTGCAGAGACTCAAAGCCCCTTTCTACTGGCCTCATGCAAACAGCAGCAGTGATGATGTTGGACATAGTTGCACGTCTCATTGGCGACTGTGTTGGCAGGAGGTGTGACAAGAAGTAGGAATTGCAGTTTACGCCTTTCTGCCTCTTGCCTTCATGCCTCAGCTATTGGCCACCTTAAGGTAAGGACATTGGTTGAGTGCCGACTTTACAAGCTCAGACTTTAAATATATTTTTAAAACTGTCAAAATGGGCCGTTGGAAGGATTTGCCTTCGTCACAATGGAGTCACTGGGAGCTTAGTGAGGCAGAAGTGTCTGCCCGGACCGAGTCAACCGAGTTAACTCTGGCGGATGATGGTTTCGATGACGAAACATCCTCGTTCCATATCAATTCTCAGAAGCAAAATGTAACCCTTCACTTTGCGCAGAAAATCGTTTAAATTGCTCGTCAAATTCTTCGGACAAAAGGATCTCAGTGAAACTGACCAATTTGTCAAACATTTCACATTCGCATTCGAAAACAATTTTCAACCAGAAAACATTCCCCACGCTTCGCAGCCGTTCATTCATCATTGCGACTGTATAAATCAATTCACCTCCCAACAAAAAAACCTCCCCCTCCCCCTCCCCTTGCCCCCTTCTTTCCGCTTCACGGTAACTTTCTCGGTCCATAAACCAATCACGGCCTGTACATAAAACTATTTCCCGTGTTGACACCACCATCCGCAAACGTGTGTGTATCTCGCCAGCAAGACGATGGTAAACAAACGCGAGAAGATCAAGTGGTGAGTGGAAAAGAGGAGTGGGGCGTACTGAAATAGATCATCCCCTCATCATCCCCCAGGAACTCGTTTCAAATTGAAATATCAAAACCCGAACAAAAGACCACGGACATCCCTTGTCAGGGCCAGCCAACACAGCAACAACACAGCGCGACTACAATCCGAAATGAATCCATGGAGCAGGCGAAAAACAAAGGCATTCCAAAAGGATCAACGAAAAAAGGACATTCCATACAAATGTTTTGCCAAAGCCCAAAACATAATATTCCTCCCATCAGCGCGCCGCCCCAATGCCCCCACCCCACCAAGAGATTTACACTTGAAATCACCACCAAAGCGAAGACTCCAATGGTCGCGGCGGTGGGCTGTGTTCGTTTTTTGTTTTTCTTTGGCCGCCCCGCGCCCATCCACGCCGCGCCCTTTGTGTGTATCCTCGAGCTCCCTAGGCTCATAAAATTCAAATAAATAGAGCGCGCGGGCCAACATCATTGTTTGCTCAAACGAAATCGAGAGAAAAAAAAACTTTCGCAGATACACGCGAGAGGTATGATGACGCTGCTGCTGATTCTCAAGCGTGGGTTGGCCACAGTGGGTGGTGGTCGGATTGAGGTTTGCTCAACAACACTGGGATTCAGTGCTGGTGGTTTTGCTTTTTTGTTGCGGTATGGGGTGGCGTTGGTGGAAAAAAGTTCAACCAACACCAAATAACCGGCAGGCGGCAGGACAACGAGTGCTGGCTCGAGAGAGGCATCCTTCCCCATCCCAGCCCAGTAGTCAGGCCAGATCCGCGAAGCAGCACAAGAGAAAAAGAGCACAACAAGCAAACAAAAAAAAACACGCGCACACACAAACCGGGAATCGAGTGAAGAACATCGCCTGCAGCAAGGATATGCAAAAATAACAAATTCCGAACACAAAACCGCAAAAATAAATCAAACGGAATTGAGTCAGAGTCAGAGTCGGAGAGTTGAAGTCCACGGAGGAGCCGCCTAGACATCGCGCGGCAGTAAATACCGCAACCGCCACACCACGCCACGCCACGCCACGCCGCACACTGCCCCACCACAGATGCGCGGCGATAGTTATTCGCTGGCCGTGCTTCGGAGCGGCTTTAACCCGCTTTTCAACTTACCTTCCGTCCCGACTGACAGACGACACACAGAGAGCGGCAAACAGTGCACTAGCGGGAACTGAGAGCCAGGACCAAACCGACAGGCAAACGCACGTCACAAGTGAAAAACTGGCTGAAGCGCGAAGCGCGTTAAACTAACAATTTCCGGCGACGTGAAAGGCGAAACTAACAACGACTCGGATCGGCTTGGTGCGGCTTGGCCTCGTCGTCGTGTAGGAGAACGGCGGCAGCGGCAGCGGCAGCGGTGGTGGCGGCGGTTCTTCGTATGCAAGACGTCGAGCCGGGGTTGTGTGCCTGTCGTTTGAACTGCACCACCAGACAATGGGTAATTTATTTGGCGTGTATGAGTCAAATTTTGGGGTGGCCACAGTGTGGTTGACAGGCTAGGGGACGTGTGGGGGGTGGGGATTCGTTTTTTCATCTATTTTGAAAAATGCCCACTAAAAGTGAATGTTCGAAGGGGGGTCGTGAATTGGGGTTATAAGAAGGGGGTCATTGGAAGACAGTGCTTAAAGGTGAAGGGGGGTCACTGAAAGAGGCTTTTTGAAGATAGATAGTATTTTTGGAAAAGAGGGGCTGTGAAAGTTCTCCGGAAAAGGGGGTGTCGACGAGGTGATGAGTTGTCGTCGATAGGAAGTTATGAAAAGGGGGTCTTGGGAAAGGGATCGTAGGAGACAGACCGTCGAATAGGGGTCATCGAAAAAGGGTAGTCGAAAGACGGTCTCTGAAAAGGGGTCGGCAGCTGGGGATTGTCGATGTGCTATTGTCAGAAGGGCGTCGTCTAAAGGACTGTTGCCGAAAGGACTGTCGTCGAAAGAACTGTCGTCGAATGGACTGTCTTCGAAGATGGGCCGTAAAATGTGGGTCATCGAAGAGGTGACTTGGAAAAGGGGTCATCGAAGGAGGAACGTGGAATGGGGTTGTCGAAAGAATCTTCTTCGAAAGGCGGTCATCGAAAGGGTACTGAGGAAAGGGACCGTCAACAGGCGATCGTCTTAAGTGGTCACCAAAAGGTTGCCCTAAGGGGGTCACAGAAAAGAGGTCATCGGCCGGTCGCTAAAAAGCAGTCGGCTCACCAGTTGTCGAAGGGCTTTCTTCGAATGGGGATCGTCGTAAGAGGATCGCCGAATTGGGGTCGTCGAAAGTCATAATCGAAAAAAAATCACCGAAAAGGTGTCGTTATATAAAGGAGGTCGTGAAATTGGAATTACTGAAACGGGGTTGTCTAAGGACGATCGCTGAAAATATCTCAGCAGCTGGGGTCTATCGACGGGCTATCGCCGAAAGGAGGTCGTCAACAGAACTGTCGTTGAAAGGTGGTTGTCAAATGGGGGGAGGCAGTCGTCGGGAAGGAGGAATGTGAAAAGGGGATCATGGAAAGTCGTCGAAAGGGTCGTCAAAGACCATCGAAAGAGCTGGAGTTATTGAAATGGAGTCGGCAAAAGAACTGTTGATATAATAGAAAGAGTGTCGCAAAAAGGGGTCTTCCAAAGTGAGTCATCGAAAGATTGCCATGAATAGGGAGTCATCGGAAATAACTAGGCAAAAGGTAAGATCGTCATTGTAAAGGGCTATTATATGGAGGTCAATAAAACGGAACCATTCACAGAGGTTTTGGGAGTAGCATTGTGAAACTAGTATCGTCTATGAGGCATGATCGAAAAAGACTCATTCCAAATATGTCACCGAAGGCAAGTTTTGAAAGGAGATTGTAGGAGGGGGGTCCAAGAAATAGGGTCGCCGGAAGAAGAATGTCATGAGAAGAAATACGGGTGTAAAGACATTTGATGAGGGTCGTTGTAAGATAGGCTTTGGGAAGGATTGTTAAAGCAGGGCTGTCGAATAGGCATTGCTAAAAGAGGGTCAATGGAGATGGGTTATTAACACAGTCTCTTTGGCTGGAGTTGATTAGCCGATTGTTGTTGGTAGTTGTTGCTTGACAGAGGCTATGTGACAGAGGCTTGATGACAGAAAATTGGGGAAAGGGCGTCCTTGAAACATTGTCGTCAAGGGGGGATTGGCATGCCAGGTTCATTAAAAAGTATCGTGGAAAAGGTGGGGGATCCTCGAAAGATTGTCGAAAGGTTCATTTTAAAGTATCGTCGCCGGTGAAACTAAGTGAGAAGACCAAGAGAGAGCAAATTTTGGCATTGGTTTGTTTTTTTTCCTAAAATTTGAGAAGGACTTACAGACTTAGACTTAGACTTAGACTTAGAGGTCGAGAAGCATTTTTGATCCAATTTGGTTCAAAGATTTTAAAATGGTTTTCAATGCACTTAAAGGGCATCTGAAAAGATGATTGAAGATCGTCTCGAGATGTTTTAGTATCGCTCAAATTTCCACAATTGAGAATTGATATGATTTAATAAAGTCTAAGACGGTTGGTTGAAGACCAGGTGAACCTCGGACTTTAGCGCCATAAGAAGAAGAAGAAGACGGTTCCAGATTTATAATCCAGTATGACGCAAGATGGTCAGGAGGTATACAAGAAGGTCTTAGAGGGCTCAACGCTTCAAGACTGTCTAAGAGGGCTCAATGCAGTTCACCTTTGCCTAAGATGATACAACGTGAGATGAGCCCAAACATCTTAATCCGTGTTGCTCCAAATTGTCCATAATAGTTCCCAATGATCAGAAATAGCTGAAAATTTTCCAATACTGTTCCTTAAGTTCCAAGGTGATTGAAGACGGTTCAAGATTGTTGGAAGTCCAAGATGATCTAAAACAATTGACGGAAACTAAAAATGATCAGGATTTGACTTTTGTCCTGTTCTTTCAGAAAACTGCTCCACGCCTCGTAGAACATTTCAAACCAACCAACCAAGACTTCATGTCAAAAAAGAAAGAAAAATTTCCAATCTCCCTCCCTTGTCACCCCGACTGTAATCCAACTACGTAGCACTCGCCATACATACATATATCTTCCGAAATTTTGTGTACCAATCAACATTTACATACGGCACAAGCAATCATTAATTAAACAAAAAGCAACAGTAACGCAACATACACACACAGCAGTTGCAAAGGGCCCATGTCGGAGTTCGTATCCTGTCTACCATCTAAAAAGCCACCCATTGGCCGCCTCCTACAGTTTTCGCCGACAGCACCACCAGCAGCAGCCGCTACCACCGCCGCCGTTGCCGACACACAAAAACGAAAATCTACCACCGATAACGCACAGATATGAAATTGGAATTTCGTTAAAGTTTCCCTTGCCCCCCCTTCCCTCCCCCTCCCTCACTGTCTCCTCCTTCATCGATAGATGCGACGAGAGTCTCGCATGTGGCCCGCATGCATGTTTGAATTTTGCGAAAAGGTTGCGCTCCGCCACGAAGATAAATGCAATGTTAAACGAGGTGGCTATTAATCAAGACTCGGTACCCAGGTTGACACATCTCTGTGCGGCTGGGCTGCATGCGCTGGGATGTGTGTGAGTGTGTGCAATGAGGCTCGGAAAGGAGAGAACGACTGAGATGCAGACAGACAGATAGCGGAATACATTAGCGTGTCGGACTTGCAGTGGGGGAGGGGGGGGGGGGGGATGCCGTCGAGATGCATCCTATTCAACGGCGGGAAAGTGTGGAAACTTCTTCAATAATTAAGGAGGCAGTGGTTCAAATAAGAAACGAGTGCTTAAGTGTTGAAAGGAAAGTTGGGATGAAAGGCGCTCCCTTTCCCGCTTTGGGCGGGAAATTTTTGAATTAATTTTTTGTTCACATTGTGGCAGCTTTTTTGAGGTTTAAGAAGGAGAATCGGAGCCATTGGGACAACGCAACAGAGGACCGCCTTGGCTAAGGTGGCGCGCACAAGTGGAGAAGGACCTCAACCAACTTGGAGTGCGCAACTGGCGGCATCTGGCGAAAGATCGTGCAGGCTGGAGAGGCATGTTGGTTGAGGCCTAGGTCCACCTCGGACTGTTGCGCCACAAGAAAAAGAAGAAGAAGAAGAAGAAGAAGAAGAAAAAGAAGAGGAAGAAGAAGAAGAAGAAGAAGAAGAAGAAGAAGAAGAAGAAGAAGAAGAAGATGTAGAGCGAATGCAGACAGAGCGAAAGAAAAAGGGAAACGAAGGGAAAAATGTACAATTCTGGTTCCAGTAGAGTCCATGGACAATCCGATAAGAGGCCAAGATCCTTCAAGGTCGTCGCCAGGTGCCCAATGTGATCGATGGTGACCGACGGTAGGCACTCGTTTAACAGAAAGACAAGCGACAAGATTCGAACTTACCTCACGCGCCTAAGAAGATAAGAGTTGGGAAGTCCTTCCTTTGATAAACTCCTCCGCTACATATACTTCTTCTTCTTCTCTTGTTTCCTCTTCTTCCTCTTCTGCTTCATATTCCTCTTCTTCTGAAGGAAAGAATTTCATCTGAAGGACAGTGATTTGCATTTTATTGGCTACATGCCCTACAGCTAACTTTATTGTACTTGTGGCTTCGAACTCTTGCCCAATGACATTCACGAAAACCTTCTAGTCACTCTCAGTCCCCACATCAAACAATTTCCTTCTGAGAACTCAGCTCCATGACATCCCTCATGACTTCATACCGATGACCTGAGAATATGCCGTCACGGACACAGGTTCAATCTTCTCTTCAGCGTAAATGCTACTTTGTGTATCATGTCCAATAATTTCCCGCCCAGAAGAAAAAACAACTCACTCTCTCCCTCTCTCTCTCTCTATCCTCCCTCCCCCCAGCAGCCCAGCCAAAGCACCAAACAGCTGCAACTTTTAAAATCACGAAGCATCCTTGCTCCAAACTTGATGTGCAATAAATCTCGTGATTTTGACTTTAAGCCCGCACCCGGGGTGGCGGCATAGCGCGCGGCACTGCAGCCACTGCAGCAGTTCCAGATGCTGATCATTAATCTGGGCGCCAACTTGGCACGGACCAAGGATACACACAATGTTTCGTGCCAGGAATAATTGGTCCGCACCTCAACCGGGCGCTCAGCTGGGTCTTGGTGGCCCACATCTGTCTGATTAGATTAGATTCGCCCCCCTCACCCCCCTCCATCGCTCGCACCACCCTCTTACACAGAGTCTACGTTGCAAAGACTAATCGCCTTCGCCTTGTAATGATAAGGAAACAATGGTCAAGGCTTAGGACGTTGCCGGCAATTTGCTTCAAATATTTCTCACACGTCCTCCGGTGATGAGTCCTCATCCTCATCAAAGCAAGCTACACACACCAACACACTGGATTGCCTGTAAGGAGGGGGTTGGGAATGATTTTCTTTCGTTTTCTTCCATTTCCTCGGTGTATCCGGTTCTAAGGAAGCCATTTGTATGCACTCAACAGAACTTCCATCCGAAATGAAAGAACCACCTCCACCCCCCCCCCTGCCCACTGAACCACCCACACAGTGCATGCATTTATATTTCAATATTTCACCCGCTTTAAGCTGGCAAAAGAGGAGTTTTTCTCGCTTCACTGCTTACATAAGAGGATGTTTGCTAAACACCACACTGAAACAATAAGGACCCGTCAGCGTCGTCTTCGTCTCGACGACGATCGACTCGGTGTATTCCCGAGGAACAGCACCTTCGGGAGCGACCAGCTCACGGCACTGGTGGTGCTGGCGATGCTGGTGCGGCTGCTGAAGTGGTGAAGCGTCGACAAGCGGCAGAGCCCGTTCGGAGTTACCTCAAAGTGTTTACTCGGAGGAATTCAATAAAAACAAAAACAACAAATACCGGCACTGTACAGAGAAGCAGAACTTCCTTTCACCAGATAGTGGTGGTTCCGCCATGCCTGCCACCTGCAACCTCTTCTTCGCCTAAGGTTCTCTGCACGTTCCAGGCTGAGTCTGATGAACAGTTAAGGGCTGTGTGTGTGTGTGCAGGATGGGGGGGAGAGGCTCACTGTTGCTGTAAGTAGCTGTAGATGATACTCATGATGACTACCAGCACCAGCAGGAGTTGAGTTTGTCTCCTGAGCACAGGCACGGGGACTGGCAACGGTGGCGTCCACCATCATCCTGACCCGGCTGGATGTTTATTATTTCGCCGAAAGATGGAATTCCTTTCCCGGGGTTGATTTCGGTATTTCGAGACTGCACGAGCGACTTGGGGGATGCTACTGTTTCACATAATCCTCAGTTTTCTTCCTCTGCGAAGATTGTGGTGGTAGGGTTGTTATTTTTTTCGGGGGGTGTGGGCGCGGTCGGGTGGGTTAGCGTGTATTGGCAGGGAATGAGTTGCCATGTGGATGGAAGTGGCAAAGTTTGTTCGCGAAGTTTCACCATGTTTGAAGTTTGGCAGTAGAGCTCTGGAATTTGAGAGCCTGCCGACGTTGGGTGAGACATGGTTTCGAGGGCTGCTGGGTGTAGGGAAACCTCGAGACTGTTTTTTTAAGGGTTTGCAGAGCCACGTAAGAAGTAGTGGAAGAGACTTAAGTTTGGCTGATATTTATGTCATGGTGCTGCTTTCTAGAAAAGAGAAGCTGACTGACTGGATGGCTTCCGTAAGATGAGGAGGAGGCACTTGCCTCTAGAAGGAAGACCTTCTTCTTCTATGACAACCTAGGTGACCGCAGCAAGGCCATTCGCTGATAAACTTCTTAAAGATGGCCGGCTGGCTTCAATACCCCTTTGAAAGCCTCCAGCCTTTCCCACGTTGCAGTGCCATGGACACACTCTGCTCTAAGTCACCTTTCTGCAATGATTAGGAAAATGCTACATTTCTGAGCTGCCAGCAAGCCACATCAAAGCTAAACACATTCACCTCTGGAGGGCGGGACACTAAGAACCAATTGGTGAGGATGTACGGGTTTTGTAAGTCTTTGCTTTTAGGCAGCGTGGTACATCAAGCTTATGCTGTATAAATGGCGGTGACCAGAAGCACAAACCGCTTCATATGGCAGTTGGCTCACGAACGGAATGGTTGGAGAAAATCGTGGAATAGGGGTTCAGAGGCTTAATCAAACCTAAGGGTGGTTGCGCAGACTTCCAGCTAGCTGGTACTGGCCTAACAAGCTCAGGTCACAAGTTTTAAATGTTCACACTTTGCGAATGGCACCTGGCACCTAACCCTCGTGATAGAGGATAGGCCGAATCAGCAGTCCCCGTCCTTTCTCCTCGGGATTTAACGGAATTTTCAGCATTTCCTGTTCCTAACTCATGTGTGTCCCATGCCTCTCATACATCTTGCAACCACATCACGGCAGTTCCTTGAATATCTATCCTGTCCCCTGCCGCCTAAGATTAAAGCCCACAGCTTCATCATGACTCACCGTCTCTCTCCCACTCTCTCCCTCTCACATTCATCAGCTTCTCTGTGTTACATTCATTTCCAATTTATGTTGTCTACCAAGTGCGGTACGATAATCGCCAGGAAAACACCGTAAAACTGCCAGAAACTTGTGACAATAGCTTCATTGGCCACATCCACCACCCACCCACCCACACCAACATTCCATATGGCAACACTATGTGCTCGTAGCGCGCTGCTGCCACACAAACTTTCCGCATTCATTCTCGTCGCCGTCGCTTCGCTAATCCCATCCCATCGCCGCCAACACCAGCAAACACACACACAAACACAAAAAAAAGGAGGAGGACAATGAGAGCATTTGACGTGAAATAAGGAACCTCCACAACACACACGAGACAATAAAACATGTCCCGGACAATGGCAGAACTTTTGTGTGTACACACACAATCGGTGTGCTAGTCGTCCTCCTTATGACTTATGTAGTCTCCAAAGTTACAGGCAACACTTACACATTATCCATTCAGGCGGGAGTTTCAAAAGGACATAAACGTGCTCATATGTGAGCGTCTTCTATGCGCCGTCCCTCTGCTGTGTTTTTGTCGAGTTCTGCGGCGTGTCCTGATGATGAGGATGATGATCACTTCCTTCACAACTTTTACTTCGCCTTTTTTATGCACTCCAACGGTGACGAGGGAGTGGGGGGGGGGTTCGCTCTAGTGGGGTCATGCCAGTGGCTCACCCTGGTGAAGTTTCTCACAAGAGAAAACGTATTTGCTCAACTCTGCCTGCGTCTGAACTTAAAGTTTACATGCCCCCTGCATTCCGGTCGAATGTTGGGCGCCACTCGCACACCCACTCTCTCCGGCGATTACATGGCATCGGGGCATGGTACAATGAATTAGTAATTAGACACCGATTGACAGTGGGCGGGGTTGGGGGGAGGGGGGGGGGGTGTGGATCAGTTCCCCCAGCTGACACCCGTCATTTTAAGAATCACAGCACCAGCAGGACTGACAGCAGCAGCAGCAGGCGTCGAACGAGGATATTTCCCATAATTTACTGGAGGGAGCGACTGCCGGCCGAGATATTGCGTTTTGCGTGCGTGTTGTTGTGTTGTGTGAATATTTCATAGTGCCTACGGACTTTCACATCCAGCACACACGCACGGCGGCGGGGGCGATGGAATCTATGCAAGGATATGACAATGACCAAGGATACATGATAATATGAGGTTATTGTGTGTTCGGAGATTGTTTGCTGTTTTGTTGTGGGCCCCGGTTGATGGGGACGACTTGATTTCGGTTCGGCCTCCAGGTGATTGAGCTCCGAGTTGATAATCTTTTCCTACGTACAGCAGTGATGCTCGGGGATGGGCGTGCGTTTTCCGCTTGCCTGCCTTGTTCATCATCACTGCTGTTGTTTGCAAGAGGCCAGTAGGAAGGGGCTTGGAGTCTCTGCAGATTACCCACACTCGTGCCCCAGAGGTATGCACTTTGGAACTCAATCTGGTGTCACCTATGGTGGCTCGGAAGCTTCGAATATCCTTCAAAATTCATTCCGCCTCTGCTCACCCATTGACTGGAACAAATGCCTTCACACAGTTTAACGCACGACTGGGGTTGTGATCTCGTTTGCGGATGTTTGCACCTTCTGCTGCATTTTGCTCGTTAGATTAGACGCCGAATTAGACTCTTGGCCAGGGAATGAAGTGATGCCAAGATGCGGGAGATTTGAAAGCCTGTGCCCTTCCCGATGATGGTTGGAGGGAGGCAGGAAGGCGAAGGATAACACATTCTGATGGCACTTTCCTAAGTGGCTTTCGATACAATTTGAGGGGAGTAAACTGTCTTTAAGGGAACATTTTACTTTCCAACTGGATGCTTTGGGTATTTCGTTCACTTCACTTGAATCGTTCGTCTGTTGCAATGGTTCTTCAGTTGTAATTCCTTCTCCTGAAGTATGTTGTCCAACTCTTCATCGCGTGTTTCCAGCTTCGATTGGTCTGACTTGTGGACGTGATTCTCAATTTGTTCGTTGCCATGTCACGTGTCGAGCTCTTCATTGAGCTGTGAACCTGCTCGTTTGCCTGATTTACAAAAACGCGACAGATTGAGAAGGAATCGATGTGAAAAGGTCTCCCATTTGATCTCGCTCCGTGCAAGTAAGAAAAAATGCATCACACTCTCCAACTCAGTCTGAAAGTGTCCCGTCATCAGTCCACGAGATTTCTGAAGATTTTTGAAAGCACACCGCTGCAAGACGACTAGACTCGCCTCATTGTGTTTTCTTTTCTAAGAGATGATCAACTGCTTCAGTACTCCTTTCGCGTCTCGCTTTCTTGCGTTTTCATAAGTCTGACATCAAAGTTCTCTGTCTCTCTTTGCGTAAGTCAGACATCAAGTTCCTGTGAATTGGTTGAAGAGATGTCGACTGCTCTCGCCATTTTGTTGACCGCCCTCAGCGCCTCAACGAGGGTGTTCGTGAATTATGTCATTCTGTCGAGGGTACCTTCACTGCAGTCCATCATCTAGTTCACAGACTAAAGGAAGTAATTTCATTTCTAGCGCACTAGGAGATCTCTGAAGGTTGGCAAATACTGTAAGGGCTTCGAATGGAGAATGTTCTTGCTTATCTTGAGGGCTCTGGGAAATGAATGAAATGGTTGATGAGGCGTAGAGCATCGCTCTTGGTGCCTACTGCTCATTATCTCGTTCAAGAAATTGGCATTCCATTGGAGGAAGTTGCACCCTCTCAGGACACACTTCTAGATGATGTGACTGGATCTCAGATTCAATTGATCAAAAATCACATCCGTGACATTAATATCAGTGCCAACGGAATCCCTGATGGAACCAAAGACCATTTTCTGGTGGAATGGCGGCTACCAGACCTGGGTTTTGAGGGAACCTGACTGGTAGTAAGAGCTTGCCCAGAGGCTATATTCTGGTGCCACGGAGGTCAGGAGCCTCCTCTCACAGTCTGTACGCGTCGTAGGCACAAACTGGGAATATCGCGGTGGCTGTGGCTGAAGACTCTTTATTGTGGGCAGAGCCAAGGTAAGTGTCCTGTGTGGACTGACTGAAATCGAATTGTTCACCCTACTCTACTCTGGCCAGGCGGTTAAGGGACTTTAGCAGAGCAGTGTGAAGTTTCATTCTTAACCGAGTGCTGCTACGCAGGAAGCGGCAGAAGTTTTAGAAAAGTCTCGCTTCTTACCGAGGTGTACGGGATTGTCCCACAGGCACGAACTCAGTTTGGTATTCGGGTAACTAAGACGCCTAATATTGCGAGTCTTAGAAAATTGACTTTATGGTGTAAGGACATCAAATTTGGTGATCGCGGTAATCCAAGTTCACATCTGTCTCAGGATACTGGAACCGTCATATCCTAGCTTGGACCCCAGCCCAATAGATTTGCGTCTGACCATCATACGGACTGGTGTCTCATTTCCTTGAAAATGTAGTAGAGTAAGAAGGAGTTTACACAGAGAAAGTACTTATCAGGGCTCCACATATGTATAATGGTTGATTCATCCTTAGGGTTGGTTTTTAATGTAAAATAATTGCATAAATTTGAAAGCGAACTGAAAATGTTTACTTTCCTTTAAAGGAGCAACTTATGGCATTTACTTTTTGAAAACAATATCATGTAAGTGTGGCCATGACTACGTTAGAGGTGGTTCATTCAGAAGTCCCAATTTTTTAGGGGCTTCTTTCAAGCACAGCAATAACGCGAGTCATGTTGGCTTTTAAGGTGTCAATAGTGCGTGGCTTAATCCTAAAGAGCTGAGCATTTACATATCCACAGAGAAAGTAGTCCAAACGTATGATATCGCACGCACTAGACTGCAGTTTTTTCCCAGAAATTAAAAATTAAGTACTCATCGAAATGAGTTGTGGCCCGTAGCACCTTCTATTTAAGACCAAAGCTAACTGAGACCATGTGCTTTAATTTCAGGAAGCCGAAGTCTATAAAGCTGTCAAAAACGACGAGAAAGTCTTTCGTCACGGCCATAGCGTACACTCTCAGCTACAGCTGCTGTAGTCTCTTGACTACGTGCTCGATTTGGTCTAACCGGTCAAGTATCATCCCCATATGTAAACTGGGACTTCGATTTGAAATGATTTTGGCAACAGTGGTTTCAGTAGACTGACACGACAAGAACGCTGATTTTCGTTACCCAGCTGAACGATTTGGAGACTCTGTTGTGGCGTGAGTCTTCTGATAATGATTTGCCAAACAATACTGAATACAAGTGGCAAAGCAGTTTGTTAGGAGTTAAGCACGATCTGTTAAAAAAGATCTGTTGAAAATCAAACCTTAAGATGGATCGCCCGATGTTCACACTGGTCAACTTTAGCGCCCGGCTGAGTAGCTGGCAGCGAGTGTTTTCAATGGATTTTTTTCAATTTAAACAAATTCTTCGGGTAAACAAAATCCTACCGCTTGCGACTAAATTTTAACAGCAAAGTGGAGACTTAAGGGCCTACATCTGGCTACAGGTATGTCTTTTCAGACTCCAAATGTGATGCAAAGCTGCTAAGATTTTTTCAATAAAATTTAACCTATCCGTAAGATTGCCTTTCAGCTTAAAGGTATCTCTTCCTTAGGGCTATAAAGGGTCCTTGTTGCCCTAAAAGCCGTATTAAGCCACTTTCTGTCTTTTTTAATCCTTCAGACATTTCATTGGTGTACAGTGTGATAAGTCGCTGGTCGGTGAACTTTCAAAGTTTCCTCTGCACTAGTTCGAAAACAATATTTATCGAGTGCCCGTCAGAACTGTATTCAGATCAACAACCTGGTCCCTGGTTGTTAAGTTGCCACCTCTAACGTCATCTATGTGAAACCTCAATCGCTTCCATTAAACTCTGGTCAGAAGAAGGACCAGAAATTGTGCCCACAAACAGACCGCGAAAAACTGCACTTTGTCCGCCACACATTTCAGTTAATTTCTTCAAACACCCTGTAAACCGTGGTTCCATCAAACCTCGGCAGACCTCTTAATTCCGCTTGAAGTGAACACCGATCAAAGGAAACGCTCCCAAATGCGGGTCATTAAATGTCAAACGAAGGAAAACCCTTTGACTCCTCACAGACTTCTCTGAGTTGGCCGCTAAAAGCCACTCATCTTAAGAAAATTCATTTTCAAAATTACTCAACGGATCGCCATCATCGCCATTAAGATCCCCCCCACAAACAGCAAACAACAGCACACGCGGCTCCTTTTCATTCCGAAAGTCCATCCTTTGATGATATTTTCTTCTGGCCGCACTTCGCAATGCAAAGCACACACACACACCCACACATACAAAAGAGAATGGGTAAAGTAACATTTCCCACTGAAGGCGCGGCAGGGGTCAAAGGATGCCGATGCTTATAGCGGTCGTTGGTGGCAAAGCCAGTGCAACTTTTGCTAACACAGAAAAACAACAAGAACGCCAACCGAATACCAGTTTTGTATTCATTTTTAATTTCCTTAGCGGCGGGCATTTAGAGCGTAATGATTGCAAAAGTGCGCCTTCATAAGTATATTCCCTTTGATATCGTTATCCTTTTGAGTTTTTTTCTTTCTTTCTCTCTCTCCCTCTCTCACTTTTGTTTGTGTGTATGGGGCTAAGTTCAGTGGTCCCTATCCCCTCAACAAATTAAAACTTTAATTTTAAAGGAGTAGCAACAGTGCGTCCCTAGACGAGAGGGAGAGGGGAAGGGTAAGGAGAATGACAAGAGTCAGCTTTTGTTGGGTGGCAGTGCTCAGCTATCACATTGCCAATGCTCGAGTGGTTCATCGTTAATGAAGAAGACAAACACTCCGGCTGCTGCTGTTGGAAATGCCTTGATTGTTTTGCTCCTTTACGCATGCATATCATGCAAAAGGACCGTTAATTCAGGTGGGATGAGGCTGGTGGTGGGCATAAAGGATATGCCGAGAATCGAATTCGTACACTTTCTCTGCTCGTACTGTTGACACAATTAATATTTAATTCAATTAAACGATAATTTATTAATGGCGCCCGACAAGAGTACACGTTCATGCAGGCGGAAGGACTTTGACTAGGGTTAACACGAATCCGGCTGCAGAGGATCGCGAAATTACCAAGTGTTTGCATTTCAAAAGAGTCTACGAGCGAGTCTACTAGTACAATACAATGGGGCGTGCAAGAAATGAACTTTAGTTGTTCGAAATTTTGATAAGGACCCGTCCATTTGATTTCCTCAAAGCAGGGCGATTGATTGATTCGTCCTGGTCAGGAGAGCCGCTCCATGATTCCCTGTCCCTGTCCCTGTCCCTGTCCCTGTCCCTGTCCCTGTCCCTGTCCCTGTCCCTGTCCCTGTCCCTGTCCCTGTCCCTGTCCCTGTCCCTGTCCCTGTCCCTGTCCCTGTCCCTGTCCCTGTCCCTGTCCCTGTCCCTGTCCCTGTCCCTGTCCCTGTCCCTGTCCCTGTCCCTGTCCCTGTCCCTGTCCCTGTCCCTGTCCCTGTCCCTGTCCCTGTCCCTGTCCCTGTCCCTGTCCCTGTCCCTGTCCCTGTCCCTGTCCCTGTCCCTGTCCCTGTCCCTGTCCCTGTCCCTGTCCCTGTCCCTGTCCCTGTCCCTGTCCCTGTCCCTGTCCCTGTCCCTGTCCCTGTCCCTGTCCCTGTCCCTGTCCCTGTCCCTGTCCCTGTCCCTGTCCCTGTCCCTGTCCCTGTCCCTGTCCCTGTCCCTGTCCCTGTCCCTGTCCCTGTCCCTGTCCCTGTCCCTGTCCCTGTCCTTGCGCCTGTGCCTGGTTAGTCTCAGTCCTAAGTACGAGTAGATCACAATCTACAATAATTTTGTGGTTCGTTGAACGATCGTGTCTCTAGTTGTCCCTGTCCCTCGTTCGTCCGTGTCCTTCTTTAGCCTCAGACCACAGAAGATTGGTGTGTCCTTAGTACATCTTGCCATCAGGTGCAACAGCCTTCTCCTGGTCTCTGTCCTCAGTTGGTCTCTATTCGCAGTCTGTCTCTCCATAGTTGATCTCGTTCATACTGTTGCGACTTAGACACTTTGCAATTTCTATATCTAGACTAATCCAGTCAGGTCCCTAAGCATTCAACACCTTAAGGAGATTGAGCCCTTCAAACATGCGAAAAAATGACATTAACCAGAAAAATCTGCAATTTTGGGACAATGGCAGAGCTCAACACTGCCTGAAAAAACTGGCGCCCTACAGTGGATCTCCACCAAAGTGTTGTTCGATGCTAAAGACAGTTGAATGAGTATCCTCTTCTCTGCTACTGAAGATCATTTGTTGCTGACACAGAGGACGGACGTAGCTCATTACAGGAAATGTCCACAAGAAAAATGGCGCCCAAACGTGGATCTCAAATATTTTATTGTAAAGAAATGATGTCGTAGAAAGTTAGAGGGTTGAGTTAGAAGAGTTTCATTCATGTTAATTTGGTCTACAGCTTGTTGAATATTTCATAACTAAACTAGAAAGTGGCGCCCGAAAGTGAACCGCAACTAGTTAAAGACATAGAACCCTGGTTGTGAAAATGGATGCAATCCAGTCAGTTGGACCGGAGTTTGACTACATTTGGAGGCATATACTATTAAAATGGCTCCCGAAAGGAAACCCGAACCAACTTCATATACGAGACTGAAGCCAGCCACTGTGTGACGCAGTGCTGGGCTTCCTCTTCTTCACACTAGGCAACTTATTCCTTTCCCTGTTTCCTATCTTCTTTAACCCACTGTGGCACACCTTCTGGACAAAATATTTAATAACACTGTTTCTCACCCCCCACACACCAGAGCATGCACACACACACACCGACAAGAACTTGCCGTCACCCTGGGGGAGCTTTGTGTTCCTCTTCATTGAACACGGACAAATCCCTAAGGTATTTCCACAGTTTCCAGCGGTTATATGGAGTGGCAAAGGAACGCCCCCTGCTCCCGCATGGCTTTGGGTCATTTTCTGTTTGTACTGTTATTCCCGCCGCCGCACACACCAGCTGTGTGGGCCAGACATTTCGCCTAAAGGATTAATCTGCATAAAAAACGAATTTTCAAAATTTCCCTAACCCACCCATCTGGTGGGGTCACCCGGGCACTCGTAGAGCGCAGCCACAGCGCACCAGAGGAACATTAACATTTTATATGATTTTAATAAAGCGAAAGATGGATACAAGCCAAAGCCAAGCCCCGCCGCCACCGCCGCCACCGGTGTGAGGTGCATATGCAGGCGATCCCCGGGGGAGTCCCGTGTGCTGTGCGATATGTGATGACAGCAGCGGTGCTGGCGGTGGCGGTGGCGGTGGCGACGTTAACGGAGGCGACCCTCGCGAGCATCCCTTAAATATGCATTAATTGGAATTATTATCAAAGGGATGCGCGGCGGGGGGACCTGCCACAGCAACCACCTCCCGGATCCGTGTGCACATATGTCGAACCGTATCCATTCATAATGAGTCCCTCGAACACCCACACAGACACACGGGCAGGCGCTCTGAGAAAGGTTAAGTGCTTTTCAGGTTCACGTGTCACAAGTATCCGTGTGCATATGCATGCAGGTGATGGGAGCGTGGGGACGTGTCCCTTTTCCTTTTGAGCGCACGGGCACACAGATAAAAGATCACTTTGGATCCCACTACATTCACTGGCTCTGGCACTGGCGGCAGACGCATTATCTTGATTTCTTGGGAGACACAACACACACAACAAGCGCGCGAGCTGGAACTGGAATCTCCCGACAACTGACGGATGGGCGTGTCGTCGGGCTTAATTGTGAGACGATTTCATGTGTCAAAGGTGCTGCACCTGCTTCAATTCGAAAAGAAGAACGACGCGATGGGCGGCATAGGGGGTTGCCTCATGAATTCGTTTCATCACTGACGAATGGTTGACTGGGGGGGATGGGGGATGGGGGAGGGTGTGCGATACGCCAGCGCGCAAGTGGAAGCATTTTAATTTTGTTTAGCTGAAGGATTTGATTTAATGGGTTGTTGGCTGGATACATACGGGAACGTGACGGCGTGTAATGAATTTCGCACTTGAAAGTCTTAATTTCGTTCGGCGATGATGAATACACACACACCCGCCCATGGGGGTGCCTTGGCTTCGTCCTGGCAAAGGGGTTGAACAGTTTTCAACTTCAAATGTGTATTCCACTCTTGTTTCGAAGGATTTTTGTTTGCGAGTTGTGTTTTTTTTTTCTCCAGAATTTAATTGGAACACATGGTTGCTTCCAGTTGGATTCATTAAACGGGCTACACACGGTCTAGGGGTTCTCTGATGGTTTTCGATGCAAAAACACACACGTTGCGTCTTTAATCGGCGAACACATGTCGACTTCGCCTTTGATGAGGGTTCAAATTACAGTCGAAAATCAATGAGTTAAAGGGCGTCAAGTGGAATCGTAAGCGCGTCATCGAGACATCATCAACAATCTCTTAAGCACCTCATCAAATCCTTGTCCAACAAAATGCACAAAATCAAATTTAACACACACACACACCCACAGAACTCTAAGTATGCTCGCCAACTCCCATCGAACCGAGCCAAAACAAAACCACTCAACGAACATTCATTGAAAGCGAGGCAGCACTTGTAGTTTGTTGTGTCTGACAAGTGAACCGAATCAACTGCCAATTTCAATGAAGCCAGTGGTCAAACAATTGACCACAAAATGGGATAGCGTTTAGCTGGTAGCTGGTGTAACATGAAACTGATGTCCTGTCGCTTCCGCACTCTGGTTGTACTTTTCTAATTCGTGTTGAATTAATCCTTTCACGCCACTGAGTCTGAGGTTGAATTGTGGGGACGGCGGCGTTTGAAGTCACATCCTCTGTGATAACATTTGTCATTTGATTCCTAATTGGTTAGATGATGAGAGTGACGCGGGTGGCGTACAGGGTGACGAGGATGTTGGAAGTTGAAGAGGGAAACTGTGAATTTTGGTGGCAGGTGCGTTTTTTTGTTGTTACATGTCAAAGACAATGGCAGCCTCCTCTAACTTACATCCTGACCGATAGAATTTTTTGAGATCCTTCAATTCTCAAATATCCCAACACACTTCATGCAAAAAAATCAGGTTTATTTAGCCTAGAGACAAAAGCGAGCGAGAGAATGTTAAGGGCCAAAGCGAAAGTGGCGCCCGAAAGTGGACCTCAGTTAATTAAAAACGCAAGGCACAAGCAGGGCAAATAGATGTAGTTAGAGAATGGGTGTAGTAGGGAAGTTTTTAGCTCGAAAACCTTGTTATTTAAGGTGACATCAAAGACAGCAGATGATGGCAATGATGAATTGTGAAACACGCCATACTGTCGTTCCCCTACAAAGAGAGATTGATCAAAATAATTTAAGCAGAGCATTATGCAGAGTAGGGAAACTTGTTAGTTAGACCAGAATTCTACCACATTTCGAGACATATACGATTGAAATGGCGCCCGAAAGGAAAACTGAACCAAATTTAAGGAGTAAGAATCATCGCCTCTTGTCTATAATAATAATAATTGAGTGGCACTACAGCAAACAAGGGACCAGGGCCCAGCTTCTGTTCTCTCACGCATAGAAGGGACCTGCAGTTTTTTGCCGACTCCGAACGGCGAGATTTTGAAGTTTTTCATAGACAACTGATACTCTTCAAGTGTTGTCAGCGACTCGAAAGAGGTGGTGCCGTGAACGAGAGGTGTCCCTTCCGGGAATCGAACATAGACTTTCTGCGTACCGGTCGACGTACTTAACCCTACGCCACGGCAACTACGCCCCTTACTCATATCAACTTTAAAGTAATTTACCACAAATGACGATGCCATTTACAGAAAACAGTCATGCAGAGGAAAGTGCTGGGCTTATGGACAAAAGTGGCGCCCAACAGTGGCCTTTATCGAAATTTATTTGCAAAACTCTGTTTCTATCTAAAGATCGTGATAGAGGGAAGGGGTTTCTGAGGATTTTTAAGACGACATCGGCAATCAGAAATGGTCCCTAGATCTTGGAGAGGTACTTCAGAGGACTTACAAGGCGAAAGTAGTGCCCAAATACAGCTTTATCTGTTTCTGATGAAAGATCTTGAAAGTGAAGAGGAGTTTCGGCGAATTTTTGAGGCAGAAGTGTCGTCCAGCAGTGGGCTTTAACCAAATTTCCCACCGAAATGCTATCTCTAGAGAAAGATCGTATAAGAGAAGAGCAACTTCAGAGAATTTTCAGGGCGAAAGTAGCTCCTGGCGATGAAATCAACGAAACTCTGTCTCAAGTTGAAGAATGTCTTAAAAAGAGCAGCTTTAGAGGAGTTTTAGAGTAAAATTAGCGCCCGGCGGTGGACCTTAACCAAATTGATCAGCAAACCTATATCCTAAGTAAAAGATTGTGTTAGAGGAGAAGACATTCAGAGGGCTTTAAGGGTGAATCAAATCGACACTCACCACCTGTTCGTCGACTGTAAGGCCGCATATGACAGTGTGCACAGAGACGAGCTACACAGTGCCATGCCTACTTTTGGCATTCCTATCAAACCCGTCAGATTGTGTAGGATGACGAGGGAGAACTATCGCTGCTCCGTCAAGGTCGGTAACGAACTCATCGAAACCTTTAATGTCCGAAAAGGTGTAAGGCACGATCTTCCAAAAGTCTGTTCAACTGCACGCTTACGCCGATGGCAGTGACGTGATTGGATGAACAAAGCGAGCCGTGAATGAGGCGTTTGCAGGCATTGAAGCAGAAGCGGCTTAAATGGGTCTGGTGGTGAATGTTGGCTAAACGAAGAACATACTGTCATCAAGGAAGGACGCAAAACCTCGACGTCACGAACAGAGTGTCACACTAAACAGCACCTCAACCTCAAGGTAGTCAAAGACTTCGGGCCAACAACACCAGTACCGAAATAAAACGCAGAATCACTCTTGCCAATCGCTGTTTCTTTGGGCTTAAGATGCAATTGAGTAGAAGAGCCCTCTCTCGAAGAACTAAGCTGGCTTTGTACAACAGCTTGCTTATCCCAGTCCTACTCTATGACGAGGAAACCTGGACGTTACTAAAAGCGGATGAGGAAGCCCTTAGTCTTTTCGAGAGAAAAGTTCTGCGTGCGATTTTTGGTCCTGTTTGCGTTGATGGCATCTGCAGGAGAAGATTTAACGACGAACTCCAGGGGCTGTACAGCGACATGCGCCTAGTCAAGCGTCTAAGAATACACCGCTTAAGGTGGCTAAGCCATGTAGAGCGTATCGATACCACTGCTGCGGCCCGAAAAGTCTTCGAATCTGAGCCATTGGGACCATGCAACAGAGGATGGCTTAGGCTAAGGTGTCGAACCCAACTGGAGAAGGACCTCAACGAATTTGGAGTGCACAACTGGCGGCAGCTGGCGAAAAATTGTGCTGGCTGGAGAGGCATGTTGGTTGAGGGAACAACAGGTTGATTGGCAGTCTAGCCTCAAATGTTGAGCGTAAATTTACGACAGTTTTGACGTATAAATAAAAAGAAAATGAGCAGAATCAAAAACAACAATTAACCAGAGCGTAGTATCCTAAGTGACCATTTCATTTCTGCCTGCAATCACTTGTTCTCTTATGAGTGATAGTGGCGTACTGATCAATGTCTACTTTAAGTGGGTGATTTGAAAGTTAGACTGAGAGTATCAGACGTTGTCGTCAGCTCGATAGAGGTGGAGTTTTAAAAAGTATGAAAAGAAAGATCTCCAATGTAGATGTATACATGCTCAACCACTAAATCACGGCGCACAGTGGAAAGAATTTCGGTACAGCATCTCCAAATTTGGAACTTCTAATAATAATAATAATTAAGTGGCACAACAGCCCACAAGGGACCAGGGTCTAACGTCTGCATCAACTACTCGTGCTGCGCGAGTTATTATTCTCCCACGAGCAGAGTTTTTTGCCGACTCCGAACGGCGAAATTCGGGAAGCTTTTCATAAACAATTGATATTCTCAGAGTGTTGTCAGCAAGTAGAAAAAGGTGGTGCCGTGAAAAAGTACGAGGGAATCGAACGTAGACTTTAGGCGCATGGGTCGATGCACTTACCCACTACGCCACGGCGACCACAAATCTGTAACTTCTGCATTGCTTTAAATTTTGAAATATACCCTCTGAATGACTCCGACTGCACCCGCTTTCGGACAGTTGTATTTTCCAAGCCGTTCATGACAGTGAGTTCAAATTTTGACACATAACAGATAATTTTATATGTACAAGCTTCGTAAGCCATTTGCATCTCAGTTGTGTTGAAAAATTTTTATTCGCGATGGAACTCAAACCCCTAAAGGGACGATTGCTTTGTATTTGACTGGAAAACCGCAAGTAGCTATCGTTGGAGTCCTCCAGAACCTTAAGGTGAACAAATCATTTTTGTCTTGAACCACACATCGTTACCGGGATACTGGCACGGTTGCAAAACGCTTTGCAAGTGATCGTAAAAAAACAGGAACATCGGCAGAAATGGTTCGGAAGGGCAAGGCTCGAGTTGAGCGAAATCCGCGGCGGAGTGGAAGAAAAATGGCTGATGAGCTCAACATATCCTTGGAACGGATGCAAAAATATATTTCTAATTGAGCTAAGGATCAAGCCATATAAGTTCTAAAAAGCACATGATCGTACACCGCAATGGGCAAGAGTTTGAGTCGGAGGGGCGAAGGAGTTGCTACGCTTGCACCAAGTGTTCAGTTGAAGAATTTGGTTATTTTTGATGAGTCTCCATTTGTTATAGAGAAATGTGTCAGCAAACAAAATTACCAATGATAGACTTGTCAGAGATGTCCTTCGAAAACATACACCTGCTGATGGCCATCAGAATGCAGGCAGCTCTGATGGCGGTGATTTGGTATGACATAACCTCCGATGTTCGTTCTGCGATGGGATTTTCGGACCGTGACGTCAAAAATAATGCGACTGCTTACCGTGGAACTGTGTTAGAGGCAGAAGTGAAGGCCTTAAGTCTGCACATTTTTGATTCGGCAACGTCTCACAAAGAGCGCGTCAACCTAGATTGGTTAGAAAACAATGCTCCACACTTCATTCCTTTGACAAAATGGATTGCATACTTCCCTTTGAGAGAAGCGACCGTGGCTCTAAAAAATCAAACAATTTATTGGAAAACAAAGTACCGAAAATGAATACTAAATATTCATGGAAGGCTTTATCAAAGCAAACTGTCAAATTTATTGAACTGTGTCGCAGTCCGCCAATTTTGATCAGAAAATGTTGGGACCTTCAAATGTTCGGAGGCACCTTTCAAATATTAGAGTTTTCGAATTTTTGGATCACGATTTTTCGGCAAGCTTTAACAAACAAATAAAATCAAACTACACCTTTGGGTTCAAAATTGATACAGAATTCCACAAATGTCCTTGGTAACTCTTGAATTTTTGAAATTTTGAATTCATCGGAACGCACATAAATTTTCTAAAGAGGTCGGCGCCACAAGCCTAAAATGTTGTTATTTCGTCATGTTGCCTACCTTAGACCAAACTTTGAATGCTTTACACGACGGCGGCACCTGCTTCTACAATGTGGCGCACCCTACAAAATACATTTCTTCATAGCAACTGTCTTCAGAAAATACAACGCAACCGCATTTTAGTCCATCCTTGACAACTCCTTGAGAAAACGTGAGAAGAAAACAAAAATTTAATTTTCAGACAAAATTTTTCGTGACACCCTGTTATTTGTTGACAAAATAATTTATCGCAAAACAATTACTAGCTCCGTTATTCAATTACCCTCATCAGGCTCGATTATTCCAGCAGATATTGTCGTTCCGGTCGACACAGAAGTGTCGTCGGCACACACCACACATTCGCAAATGGGCAAAAATGCAAATTTCATTCCACAGCCAACCCTTACCCGACCGACAACGAATTCATCACAAGTGTAATTTTCATTTGAATATTCCCACTCGAAAAGCATACGGACAACAGGACGTGTGGGGCTGTGCGTGCGTATGTGTGTGTGTTTACAAACAAAACAAACGTCACGCCACGCAAGACCACGTCGAAATGGTAAACACTTCTGCTGCCCGCTTACCCGTCATGCGTTCACATTTAGCATAACAAATTGGTGGTGGGTCAGACGCGACTAGCCGCTCGGCCAGGGGCAATTTAAATTTTTGCTCCAATTTATCCTCGCTGCCAAATTGCAGATAAATCTTGTGGATTCAAAAATTCGACAACGACCGGCAAACTAATAACTGGGCGGATGTGGAAGGCGGCACACGGGCACGGACCCGATAAGCGCGTAATAAATGCGCTAATGATAATGAACTAATCCGCAAGGGATTGGCTTTTTTTCGGGTGTCCTTTCATTTGCATTCGATATGAGTGCCCATTGTTGTGCGGAGTTTTAAATGTCGAATGTAAATCCGTTGCAGTTGTAATTACACTGCGGTGGATGCGGGGCTTAATGAGGGACGCGGCAGTGCAGTGCGGCACTCTGGGATTAATTAAACCGTTTTTGCATTGTTTTTTCTTTAATTAGGAACATATTTATCCATAAATTAAATCCAGTGCATGCGTTAGGGCAAACCAACGAAGTCAACAACAGATACTCGCGGCGGATAAACAGCATTTTGATTCGGGTCGATGGAGAAGCTAACGTTGGTTTTGATTTGTCGACAAAAACTATATTTTTGAGGGATTGGTAATGATTTTGACGGAGATAGAGATAGGGAGGGTGGGAAATATTTCGATGCATTTCCATCCAACATTCCCATGATGTCATGGATTAAACAGAAAGGGCGCCTATACTAGTCAGTCGTCAGTTGTCAGTCGTCAGTCGTCAGTCGCCAGTCGTCAGTCGTCAGTCGTCAGTCGTCAGTCGTCAGTCGTCAGTCGTCAGTCGTCAGTCGTCAGTCGTCAGTCGTCAGTCGTCAGTCGTCAGTCGTCAGTCGTCAGTCGTCAGTCGTCAGTCGTCAGTCGTCAGTCGTCAGTCGTCAGTCGTCAGTCGTCAGTCGTCAGTCGTCAGTCGTCAGTCGTCAGTCGTCAGTCGTCAGTCGTCAGTCGTCAGTCGTCAGTCGCCAGTCGTCAGTCGTCAGTCGTCAGTCGTCAGTCGTCAGTCGTCAGTCGTCAGTCGTCAGTCGTCAGTCGTCAGTCGTCAGTCGTCAGTCGTCAGTCGTCAGTCGTCAGTCGTCAGTCGTCAGTCGTCAGTCGTCAGTCGTCAGTCGTCAGTCGTCAGTCGTCAGTCGTCAGTCGTCAGTCGTCAGTCGTCAGTCGTCAGTCGTCATCAGTCGCCCCATCCCAACCGTCCATTTATGACAGACATTTCTTCTGATTACGTGAAGACTGGGAGACATTCATCATTCTCAGTAATGAAAATTTAAGGGCACGTATAAATGCCGCTTCCTGTCATAACCGTTAAGCCGCATGCGAAACTCCTTAAATCCCAACTTAGGGCTCATCAAAATGTTCGCTGTGCTCATCCATCACGTTTACCAAGCCCTCACTCCGATCGCTTTGATTTAGCACCAGTTGTCCTTATAGGACCCGCCAGTCAAAAGTTCGCAATCCCATTCCTCATCTTAATTGTCCCATACGTGATAAATTCGATGGAACACTTCAACTTCAACTAGCTGCACAGAGGCTCATTCCTTACAGCGATACACCGAGCACGGGCAAACAACCGAATGGTCGACAGAGGCACAGGAAGGAACAGCAGCCGCCGCAACGGCAACCTCTCCCTGGGGTGAGATTACATTTTTAATCGCCTCTTCCTCGGATGGAATTACATTTTTCTTAATGTTCACCCAACTTAATGAAGAAAAATTGCGCTTCTTAAGGATTCTGTTGTTCGTTTGGTGGGATCGCCACCCTCCCCCATAACGACCCCACTCCAGACGGTTTTTTCCAGTACTTCTCGGTTTTTTTTTTTTTTCTTTTTTGAGTGAAATCTTAATCGGATTGGGAATTCCGTTAAACGAAATGAATCCTTTCCACAACCGCCAGTGCCGTCGCCATCGCCGCCCAAGCATACCATCCCCATGCCAGAGGCACCTAATGACTCATTAACCTCGTTTAAGGCGAAGACAGAAGAACCGTTCTCCACGAAACAAAAAGGATGCCACTGTACACTCGTAAGCGTCCGCGAGATGAATGGAACGAAAAAAAAAAAACTTTGTTGCGAGCATCTTTCTGACGGCAGATGGGGCTCGGTGTCGGCGGTTGGTAGCGTCCAATTGTCTGAAGCAGTTTATGGGCCTCAGTGAGCTCTGATATTTTCGGTAATAAACAACCTCCCGTTCGTGTTCCTTGAACAGGACATTACGCCTCGGTAATAAATAACAAAATTCACTTGCGTGATGACAACGCAATTCGGGGCAGGACAAGCAGCGACAAAGCGTCGCTGACGAGATGCTCGCCGAGATGCTGGGGCGGTGAGGCGGATGCCCTGAATGTCGCAAACGAGTATATTGCCAATAGGGGTGGCGATTGCTTATGAAATTAGGTCAATAAAGCGAGTTATGGTCACACGCACACGCGCGCACACACACGTGGGGGAAAATTTGCTGAGAACAAAAGAAATCGGCGATTGACGAGGAATCTCCCGAAGACTACGGCGGCGGAGTCACCGACAACGTCGTCGTTCGATGTGTGGTCTCATTGGTGGAGATTCGTCTCATATTTGCTTGGGGATGGCGGGCGGTTGGCGACACTGAAAGACTGACGACGACAACAAGGACGATGGCGAGGAGTGGGAGCACGACGAGAGGCGAACGATGACAAATTGCATACTTGGCTTATTATTGAGTTTTTGTTTACTAAGGAATACAATCAGGACTTCAATAAGTAATGTTGACAAATATTGACGTTGTGAGATTTGATTTGTGCCTTTTTTGCCAGACGTTGCGGTTGGCGGATACTTTTGCCACGGGCAGCAATCGGCCACAACTTTGTGAAAATAAATCGCCACGGATGCTGCGGGCTGTGATCGGAGGAGAGGGCACAGGGCGGAGAGCGATATCATCGCATACACAACAGTCGTTATGTCAGATTCGTCATTTGACAAACGACACTCAGGTGGATACACAATCAAGTTCATGGATGGGTGATAAGCAAACACAGCTTAGTCAGACTTATCCGAAAATATTGTGTTTCAGTGAGGCAGCGCGTGTGCGGGAGAGAGAGAGTGAGTGGGTTGTTTGGGGGGATGGGGGCGACCTTTAGTTGGATGCTATTTGATTTGTGCTCTGAGACGACAAACAACGATGTGGGCAGTCACTGGCATCCTGTGTGTTCAAAAATGGATATCGATTGGCATTGTCGCGCATTAAGATGGCTTTGGAGACGTCCCGTAGGGGTATGAATTGTGGCCATGTGTGGTTGAAGAGAAACCACAAATGTAACAGTATTGCGCTTAAATTTGTTGTAAGACATGAAGGCACTAGTCGGCGTTGGTTTGCTAGGTTCCGTTGGGGAGTCTTAGCCTTGCCCGGAGAGCCCAAAACGACGCCATTTTAAATAAAATGCTGTCCTGGAAGTGTTCTGCATTTCTTTCTTAGAGAAATTTCAGCAAAACCTGAAGTCTGAAAAACTTGTCGTTGGTTCGTTTTGCCTTAAGAAAAGTCATTACTGTTTTTGGAAACAGAATTTCGAGAATCTTGAGCCTATCTTCCGAAACGGAGCCAAAGTGGCGCCAAGCAGTGGCCTTTCACCCACTTTACCTGCGACACACTATCTCAAAATAATCGTTTTTGGAAAGAGCAGGTTCAGAGGACTTACAGGGCGAAAGTGGCGCCCGGCAGTGGATGGAGTGGGTAAAGTAAAATGAAAACAACAAATTTTATTTGAAAAGGTGAAAGGCTATTTGCAAACGGTGAATTGGTTAATTTTGCTGTTCCGAGCTTTTTTTGTTTGTTGAGGCCCAGGTCCAACCCGGACTGTAGCGCCACAAGAAGAAGAAGAAAAATTTTAAGAAAATTCGTTGCCGGTCTCAAAGACAATGATTTGACAATTTTGATCCCAACTTCTGAAACAGGACACAAGTAGCGCCCAGTATTGGCCATTGACCAGCTTCCCTGCGAAAAAGAGCGCATCAGAGGATAGTAGCTTTAAATGGCCTCAAAGGCGAAAGCCCCAATCCCAGAATGCAGAATGTTTCTCTCAATTTGGACAATGATTGGCGAAAATTTCATCCCTCCGCTTTAGACGAGGTGAAGATACGCATGTCGAGACTGAAGTCAAACAAAACTGCTGGAGCGGATGGACTGTCTGCAGATCTGTTTAAAGCAGCTGGAGGTGACCTGGTTGGGAGCATGCACCAGCTCATCTGTAAGATATGGTCGGAGGAAAGCATGCCCGATGAGTGGAATCTCAGCGTCGTCTGTCCGCTCCACAAGAAAGGAGACCTCTTCGACTGCGCCAACTAATGAGGGATTAGTCTCCTTAACATCGCGTACAAGATCCTCTCTACCGTATTGTGTGAACGCCTGAAACCGTTCATCGACAACCTGATAGGTCCTTATCAGTGTGGCATCAGGCCAAGGAACTCCACCATTGACCAAATCTTCACACTACGACAGATCCTGGTAAAGACCCAAGAAGTGCAAAGCGACACTCACAACCTATTCGTCGATTTCAAGGCCGCATATGACAGGGTGCATGGAGACGAGCTACACAGTGCCATGTCTACTTTCGGCATTCCTACCAAACCCGTCAACTTATGGAGGATGACGATGGAGAACTCTCGCTGCTCCGTCAAGGTCAGGAACGAACTCAACGAGATCTTTAATGTCAAAAAAGATTTAAGACAAGGCGACGCACGGTCATGTGACTTCTTCAACATCATCCTAGAGAAGATCGTGCGTAAGTCACAAGTCAACACCAGAGGCACGATCTACCAAAAGTCAGTTCAATTGCAAGCTTACGACGACGACATTGACGTGATTGGACGAACACAGCGAGCCACCAATGAGGTTTTTGCTGGCATTGAAGCGGAAGCGGCTAAAATGGGTCTGGTGCTTAATGAGAGCAAGACGAAGTACATGCTGTCATCTAGGAAGGACGCATAACACGGAGGTCTCGGACAGAGCACCACACTAGGCAGCAGAAACTTCGAGGTAGTCAAGGGCTTCGTCTGCCCCGGCTCCGCGGTAAATAGGGACAACAACACCAGTACCGAAGTCGAACGCAGAATCACTCTTGCCAATCGTTGTTTTTTTTTGGGCCCATGAGACAATAGGGTAATAGAGCCCTCCCTCGAAGGACTAAGTTGTTTCAGTGGTGGGTCACGGAGAGTGGTTCAATCGTGACAAAATTTTTGGCATATCAGCTTCCATTCACGGTTTCTCACAAACGGTTCAAAGATCCAATGGGATCCAATCGCAATTTGAAGACGGCCCATTGGCACTGCTAGATCATCCCAGTCCTACTCTATGGCTAGGAAACCTGGACGTTGTTAAAGCGGTTGAGGAAGCCCTTAGTCTTTTCGAGACAAAAGTTTGCGTTGATGGCATCTGGAGGAGAAGATCTAACGACGAACTCTATGGGCTGTACAGCGACATGCGCCTAGTCAAGTGTCTTCGGATAGAACGCTTAAGATGGCTAGGCCATGTAGAGCGCATGGACACCACTGCTCCGGCCCGAAAAGTCTTCGAATCTGAGCCATTGGGACAACGCAACAGAGGACGGCCCAGGATAAGGTGGCGCACACAAGTGGAGAAGGACCTCAACCAACTTGGAGTGCGCAACTGGCGGTAGCTGGCTGGAGAGGCATGTTGGTTGAGGCCCAAATCCACCCTGGACTGCAGCGTCACAAGAAGAATAAGAAAAAGGGTGAAAGTGGCGCCCGGTAGTGATTCTCAAAAACTCCGCCATATCATGATATCAAAGCATCTGTCGTCGATGTGCGTTAAATGGCATGATTTATTCCTGTTTACCATTAAAGGATGTGAATGTGTAAAATTTTCTTTGTTCCTTTTACCGCTTTCCCATAATCGCAAAAATTTGTTTCTAACTCTTTTGAGGAAGATTTTGTGACTGAGTCCTTACAAAATTGTGCTCAGATCTGGAACTCTTTGTCTGGCACTGTGAACGCCCTTATGGTGGGTCAACTACTCCCACCATTTGAAACGACAAACAACTCCTTTTAGAATTACGTGTGGTGCTACATTCCAGCAAGAAGCAGAACATCGGCTTCCTCTACTTTTGTTTTGCGTGCTTTTCATCTTTAACGAGTGAAGAGAGCCGGTAGTTTAATGCTGATTTCAAACTGCCAGCTACCCTCTGAGTATTTTTGGAGGGTAGACATGAAAAATGTGACTGTACAACCCCTCCCTACTACTCCACGGACGCACTTCCTCTTCTTTGAGTGACATTACAATACGGAGTGGGTCTGAGCCTCAGCCAAGAATGCCTCTCCAGCTAGAAAGGTCTTAAGTCGGTTGAGGTTCTTCTTCACGGATGCACAGAAAAATAAAATGCTTCATTGCAAAAAACCGTTATTTTCACACAAAGTTTGCCCAAAATTGAACGTCACTCTCTGTCTTAGCCCCCTCCCCCTAAAAAAAAACTCTTCTTCTCCCAGACAACACTTGCATTTGTTTATTTCCTAAAACTCCACCCCAAACTGGGTTTCCGACAGAGATCTCATTTAGAAGTCCTTGCAAGTATCCATCTCTCAAGATTTATGTGCAGGCGTCACCAGGTGTCCGCACCCAAAGCGTCGTGCGATGTTTTTGTGCGCCGTGACTATCTTAAGTTATGATCCACTAAAACGTGAGAATTCTCTGTCTTGAGGACACACTTTTTATGCCCCAGCCGACCTCGCACACCTGCCCGACGCACACCTTCTGCAAACAAAAGTCTCCGTGGTGAGCGGTGAGCAGTCATAAAGGACTGACTGACTGAGAGACTCACACACAGTGACCACCACATCACATCGGTCCCCGATCAGTGGGCCAGAATAATCATGTTTACCTTCACTTCTGTTTAAGGATAATAAACACCCGTAAGCCCATCATCCCCCGGCGTCCTGCGATTAGCACGTAGACTAAACAGAGCCCGAGACGCACTCCTTCCCCGGCAGCCGTCCGTCGCCATAAACCACTCCCCGAGTACATGTTTCCCAATTCATGCAGTCGGCCCCATAAAAACCTCCTTAGCTTTCGTAAATATTTTAATACCCATAAACGGGTCTATTCTCGAAACTAAAATCTGTTAAACATACGCTACGTGGCGTGTCGGAGGAGTGCTGGAGTAGTGCGGGGATGACTTCATCCCCTTTTTTTGCGTCCGCTCACTGCCAACTAGTTCCTCGAGATCCGTGTCCGAGATGGTGACTTGAATGGGTTGGGGCGAGGGGTGGAATGGGGACTGCGGATCCCATCGGCCGGACCAGTTTGACCCGCCGAGGAATAAATAAACCGTGTCAGATGCAAAAGGGATAACTCTCGGTGCTGCTAAAAACAAATGAAAAATGCAGGACATCGCCGACCGGAAGGGAGAGTGCTGCCAGAGTGCTTCGGAGGTGGCAGCGGTGGTGGTTGTGTTGGTGATGATGGTGATGATGATGTAGGCTTCCGGATTACACAGGGATTACGGGAGGGCTTACGAGTCATTTATCATCATTAGGAGGCCGATGGCGATGGACGGATGCCGATGGCTTCGCAGTTTATTAATTTTGCAAATCAAGTTTGAAGTTTGGCGTTGGTCTGCGTGGGTTCATTTGGCTTCCTTAACACTGACAAATTGGGCTCTTGGTGACCACAAGTCAGTGGTTTGCGGCTCAAGACCGAATGGGGTGACTTCGGGCGGCGGGGGGTTAAGTAATTGAAAAGAGAGCATTTGTCATGGCATTTGTTTGCCATTTATCAGGTTTGATGCTGCACATGGGTGTCCTTCACAAATCAGACGCACTCGGTGCAAGTGCGGAGATTTGATAAATTGATGCGGTGATGCGGGTGAGGGGGATGGCCTTCAAGTGAAAGCTGACGTTCGCCGAGAAGTGCAGTTGACGTTTGATTTTCAGAGAAATCAGTCATGCGGTCTGGAAATTTCAGGCTGGACCTTGGGGCGATGTGGAAGGTAGACACAGGAGGCGGTGATGGACGAAAGGAACTCTGTGGCTGACGTTGGCGTTGCCTGCTTGAATGGCAGTTTGTGAAGAAAGTTCGGCTTTAAGGTGAGTCTTGATTGGGAAAGCTGGCCTGAATTTGTTTTCGCTATGGCAGCGGTTGCCGGAGGTGATTGTGCGGGGAAGGGCGAAAGCCAAGTCAAGACATTGAACCGTCAGACGCAGAAAAGGTCGAATAACAGAGATGAAGGACATTCGCTTTTGCTGCTTCGTGGATGACGTTGACGTGGTTTGACAGCGAGCTGTCAATGAGGTGTTTACTGGCGTAGAAACGGATGTAGCCAAAATGGGCCTGGCGGTAAATGAGGGCAAAACTAAATATAAAAAGGACGAGCAACAATGACGTCTCTGGGCATCAAGAAATTTGAAGTAGTCAAGGACTTCGTCAACCTCGGCTCCGCGGTAAATGAGGACAACAAGGTCTGCACCGACATCTAGTTGAGACTCAATCTTGTTGTTTCTTTGACCTCGGGCAATTGAGTACTAGACACCTCTCTCACAGCACCAAGCTGGCTTTGTACAGCACCGTCCTCGTACTGCTGTTTGAGCAGATACTTGTACGTTACGTAAGGCGAACGAGAAAGCCCTTAATCATTTAAAAGAAAAGAAAGTTGAAGGGTATTGAAGGGGAGATCCAACTAACAAGTCTAATCGTTGTATGACGGCATAAGCCTCATTAAGTTTCTCATCATACAAGTCTGAGCCACGTGTAGAAAGTATAGGCAAGACTTAAAATCCGATCCATTGGGCAACACGTCCTCGTCTGAGGTGGAGCAGCAAAGTGGAGAAGGACATCATTCAACTTTGTATACAACTTGGAGGCAGGATCCAAATTAACGTCACAGCTGCAAAGGCACATTGACTTGGTGTGGCAAATGGAGGCAGCTAGCGAGAGAATGGATAGCCATCACAGCATCCGTTGTGTGGTAAACCAGTGTATGCAGCGACTGGCCTACCAGTCTGTAGGTTGTGTGTGAGGCTAACTCCCTCACCACACAAAAATATACGACTTCAGAAACGAGAACATGCCTCGAATATGGACGGATCCAATGTTGACGACCCCAGCAAACGTACAAAGGACAACGATTTTCGGTTCTGCACGTGGATTGTGAGGTCCCTTAACAGACCACGTGCAGCCGAACAACTTGCGGAGGCCCTTGACTGCTACAAAGCAGATATCACCGCCATCCAGGAAGTGCGGTGGGATGGGCCGGGCAAAAATAAGATGAAGAACTGCGACTGCTACAGGGAGAGAAGGCAGCGCCTATTCGGATGCGGATTTGTTGTTCGAGGCAGACTTAGGCAAAAAGTCTTAAGCTACGATCCCGTAAGCGAACGCTTCATGACAATCTGCATTAAGACTAAATTCGGGAACAGCAGTTTGACTTGCGCTCACGCCCTCATAGAGGAGAAGGATGACAACAGCAAGGATGACTCCTATGATCTCCTAGAAAGAACATACGATCGACGCCCCAGCTATGACGCCAAAATCGTTCTAGGAGATTTTAAGGCACAGTTGGGAAAAGAGGACATCTTTGCTGCCGTCATCGGGACACACAGCCTGCACGACACCACCTCCGGAAACGGACTCAGGCTATTGGACTTCGCCGCGGGGCGGAACCACTCAGTGAGCAGTACGCGGTTCCCACATCTCAACATCCATAAAGGAACCTGGCGATCCACTGATTAATCAACCGTCAACCAGATTGATCACGTTGCGATTGACGTCAGAAGCTCCTCCAACATTCTCGATGTCCTTCTTCTTGTGGCGCTACAGTCCGGAGTGGACCTGGGCCTCAACCAAGATGCCTCTCCAGCCAGCACGATCTTTCGCTAGCTGCCTTCAGTTGCGCACTAAAAGTTTGTTGAGGTCCTTTTCCACTTAACAGATCACTTAACAACTTCCGGGACATATAGGGGAGCCACTAATATTTTTTTTTTGTTAGTGGCGTCCCCTATGTGTTCCGCGACTTATTGAGTGATGTGTTTTGTGCGCCATCTCAACCTAGGCGGTGCCCTGTTGCGTTGTTCCAATGGCTAAGATTCGAAGACGGAAAGTCATTGGCTAAGATTCGAAGACGGAAAGTCATTGGAGCAGTGGTGTCCATACACTCCACATGGCCTAGCCATCTTAAGCGTTGTATCCGAAAACGCTTGACCAGGCGCATGCCGCCGCACAGCCCACAGAGTTCGTCGTTAAATCTTCTCCTCCAGATGTCAACGCAAACAGGACCAAAAATCGCACGCAAAACTTTTCCCTCGAAAAGACTAAGGGCTTCCAAATCCACTTTTAGTAGAGTCCCTGTTTCTGCTCCGTAAAGGTGGGCTGAGATGACCAAGCTGTTTGGCACAGTCAGTAGTCACTCGAGGGGGAGGGAGCTGTTTTATAAAGCTGCTCTGGCTTCAAAAAGGACGAAACTTCCAAGCACTAGACTCGTTACAACACTACAGTGCAGAAAAATACCCAACCTCAGTGGAACTAAAGATGAAACCCAATCTTTCTTTGATAAAGGACGTTTGGACAATTGTCCACCCCAAACAGAAGTGCATTTTCTAAACTTCCCTTACCAACCTTCAAAATCAAAAAGAAAGCAAGAGCAAATAGATTGAACGAAGTAGAAGGGAAGGATTTAGAAATGATGCGTGCTGTCGGGCTAATTGATTTGTTTCCTCTTGTAATCCGCAGCCAACTTTATTTGGATTCGAAGACAATGGCACTTGGCCCGTCTTCATCTTTCCTCATATTTTGTTGCAAGTATCAAAGAAAATCGCAAATTTCAAACACTCAGTACAGACACTTAAGAATTAATCATTCACGGATCAAATTTGTTGACAAAAACCACCCCAACTTTTGCAATTCTTCAATATATACAAACAACTTGGACGTCATTGCAATATAAAAAAAACGCGCACACGCCAAGACAAAGTTCCAAGACCTGCGCAATAGAGTCCCTCGTTCAGACAACGAAACCTGACAGATGTACATTTTCTCCACTTCACCGAAAATCCCTCCATGCGTACAGATTTCATCACAAAACTTTATATATTAAGTTTCTTTAAAAATCCCTCCAAAATCAAAGATTCAAATTTAAACAGAATCCACATCATTAAAACAAAATATCCCAACAATTAAAAAAAAATATCCCATCTGCTGCATAGCAAACCACCTGAACGCGAGTCATATGTGAGACAGAAAATACCCGATAACAGCTGTCATTTGCCGCTGTCAGCCAGATTACACCACATGAAGTAAGGTGATTTTTGCTCACATTTCTGTTTTTTTCTCATGAAAAAACATTCAATTTAAACTCGTTTTCTGTGCGCAAATCTACAAAATTATGTGACAGTGATAAACAAGCAATTTGTTCCTTTCAGAAATTCCATTTGCAAACAATACCAGCCTCAACATAACCATGAACAGCCTTGGTGCCGATTGCAATGAGTTGAAAAAGCAGTACGATGCATGTTTCAATGCCTGGTTCTCGGGGCGGTTTCTCCGCGGTGATACCGATGATTCCATGTGCTCGCAAATGTTTAAAGTCTATCAGGAATGTGTGAAGGTAAGACTCGAATACATCTGTTCGTATCCCAATTGAATGTCTGTTCATTTTCCCTTGCAGAAAGCAATGGAGGAGCATAAGATTGAATTCCGGGAAATCGAAGGTGACTACACTACTGGCGACTTCAAGTCATCGTCCGACAAGACAACCAGCTGACCGGAATTGTCGCAACCGTTGTCGGAGACAGACCAGCCAAGAAGACGAGTCAGCAGCATTTAGACAAGCACCAGGTCACCTGAAAGTTCTACTCTTCACAACAGTTTTCCTTAAGTGTTACGTGCAGGGGGTTCTATTTGTTGTCACAAAACTAACGAGCAATTAAATGTGTAAATATTTTACGTTTTATTTCGTCTCTTTACTCTTCGTTTGAATGTGATTGTGCGCTGACCCATGAAGCGCTCCTCGTGGAAGAACTTTCGTCGTAGGGGACAGTGCTTTTCATTATGTGAAGTGGTTTTCCTGCAGAGAAAGCACAAAGGGGTTGTTGTTTCTGGAAGCGCCCTGACCACATGACAGTTGTACTCGTTATGTCCGACTTCTGTGCAGATCCAGCAGCGGATCCGTTTCTGATACTCCGTGCAGTCGTGGTTGTCCCTTTGAGTGCATCGTCTGCAAGTGCGGCAGTGAATATAGTTTGGCTTCACACACACCCTGCAGAGGCAGCAGTGACGGTAGGTGTCGCCATTCTTTGAGGGACACACTCCGCACAGCTCACAGTGGACGTTGTTCTCTGCTGTCCATCGGTCACAGCGCGAACAATGCTTGTATCCCTTGAAGGGAATTGAAATCACACTCAAGGGAACATTTGTGAATAGTCTGACTGGGCTGCCTAACTTTCGGCCCTTCACGCCGTTGCTGTAGCTCTCATGGTTGGTGTAGTTGATCCGATAGTCGCACATTTCGAACTCAGGAGCTGCCTCCTGGATGTAGGACTCGCAAAAATAGGGATACACCCAGAAGACAGCTGGCGTCTCTTGGTTGCAGTTTATCCTGCGATACTGACTCGTAATTTGTTTGATGCTGTTGGCCACGACTTCTGTCCGGCAACCGAATGGAGGATCTGTGAATATTACCAAATGTCCACCCTCACTCATCTTTAGGAAGTCCTCAAACGCCTTCTGTTGCTCCTGCACAAAGAAGTGGTGGTTGCACATGTTGAACCACGCAAACTGGTCGTCGCCATAGAAAAAGAAGTATCTGTGGTCAAAGTCGAGGAGGAAGGATTTCTTGGAGGTCTGTGTTTGCACGAACGCATGCAGGCTAGGAGTGCCGATGCAGATCACCTTTCTGAAAGCAAAACGCTGTTAGTCAGCATCAGTGTAGCAGGTTTCATGATTTTCGCACTCACTTGGCGTTGCATTGCTCCAAACACGATTGAAAGAACGTCAGGGATTCTCGGTCAAAGAAGTACTGCGCTTCCGCTTTGTCGTTTTCCATTGGTCGCAAGAAACTTGTTGGATTCAGCAGCTTTTCGTCGAGTATTCCCTTCAGGGTCTGATGATCGGAATGAAGATCGATTTCGAGGTTAATGAATGGAACGTTGCATGTGTGACAAAAGTGCCGGCAATCACCTGGAACTGATTTGATCTAGAGAAGAGCGATGAATGAATAGAAACTTGTAAAGGCGTTCACTTACCTTTTGATGCAGTTGTCTGTAGCCCCTTGTGTCAACAGGATATCGTTTCTTCCTCACAGACTCACTAAGATCCTTCTCCTTTAGTCGATTTCCACAAGTCTTCCCGTCGCGAAACGCTGAGCATGCGAAGTATGCTTCATCTGGAGCGGATGCTCTGTAGAAGAGCAACATTGGACCGTGTGGGCAGTGGGGATGTGAACCATTGTCTTCTTCGCACTTGACAAGCAGTTTGTCTGCGCAATTCATGGTTGATTGTGGTCAGAGAGGCGATTGAAGGCAGGACCGGAGGAATTTAAAAACAAATGTGGTTGCACGCCGATAATTTCACTGGCAGCCAATGTCACTGGCTGTCAGCTGTCAGATGTTGGACTTTTCTCCGCTATTTTGGGATTTTTTTCAGAGCTCTGCGACGCGAATGAATCAGTTGTGACGATTTAATTGAATTTTGGTGGGGGTGGGGGTGGGGGTGGAAAGGGAAGTTCATTGGACTTTGAAAATTTAGAGAAATCATGAGATTTGATTTCTTCTTAATGAAAATGAAGCCTTTTTCGGTTTTGAATTAAAATTGTGTGTTCTGTGTCTGAGAGTCATGTTTTCGTGCATTTATTTTCCTCCAGCCTGTTCCTGATATTAACAATTATCGCAGTTTTGGCCTCAAGTTCGAGAGGAGATCTCTGAACAGCTGTTTCGATTAGTTCGAGCAGCCAAGAAGGAGCAGTTTAAACAGATAGAGGTCAAAATGCCGGGGATGGTACCTTCACATTATGTTCAGAAGAGGTTTTAGAGCACCGAATCTTTGTGGTATGGACATTTGTAGTAAAACAAGAATGTCTGGAGTTTAAGACTCCAACTCAACAACTTTATAGAGACTGGAATTGCACAACAGAGAAGGAAAGACGAAGTACGTAGTGACTGCAGGAGCACTTTGTCCAAAGATTAGCATAGTGGAGGAAGTCTTTGAAGTGGCTACCACCATAGGTCAAGAGTTGCAGCCGATGTCAGCACGAAAAAAGAAATCCGCGGGATGCTGCTTAAATCCAACAAAGCCTTTCAATAGTCGGTCAAGGCTCTTCAAGTTCAGAGGTCTCACCATAGCATCAAAGCTGCTTAAGATGGCTAGGCCACGTAGAGCGTATGGACACTGCTCCGGCCCGAAAAGTCTTCCAATGTGAGCCATTAGGACAACGCAACAGAGGACGGCCCAGGCTAAGGTGGCGCACACAAGTGGAGAAGGACCTCAATTAACTTGGAGTACCCAACTGGCGGCAGCTGGCGAAAGACCGTGCTGGGTGGAGAGGCATGTTGTTTGAGATCCAGGTTCACCCCGGACTATAGCGCCAGAAGAAGAAGAAGAAGATCAAAGCTGCTGTTGGACAGGACGATGGTTTCGCCAGTTCTTACTGCCTAAGCTTGGGGCGCTTAGGGAAAGCGACTCCAATCTTCTGGCATTTGAGGTTAAAGTTTGAGGGGGTACGTTTGCGGAGACGCTTACAAACTGATCACGATCCCCGTCGAAGTTGATAAAGAGACAAAAATTAAGACTCCTCTTGGCAGAACACATGAGCGGCCATTAACCGGCTTGGAAACTCTGTCGTCGTTTTATTTCACAGCGTACCAGGCTGACGTTGGGATGCGCTGCTGGATTGCGTCGGTGCGTTTCCAGAATGGATGAAGAGACTTGGTAATGGGTTTGTTTGGGTTGGATGTTGATAGATGAGTATGTCCGTGTCCATAACTCTTGAGTTGAAACTGTCAACTTAGGAGAAGTATTTTTTGTTATAATTGGCTCCAGCTGAAGAAGTTATTTCCTACCGGATCGAAATTAAATCACAGCACCGGTCGAAGGTATAGGGGGAGAGACAGAAAGGAGGTATCGGGCTTCGGATTGTAATGAGACAAACTGATAGGTCCTTATTAGTGTGGTTTAAGGCCAGGGAAGTTTACCATTGATCAAATCTTCACACTGCGGCTGATCCCGGAAAAGACCCAAGAAGTGCAAATCGACAATCACCACCTATTCGTCGAGTCAAGTTCGCATATGTCAGCGTGCATAGAGACGAGCTACACAGTGCCATGTCTAGTTTTGGCATTTCTACCAAACTCATCAGATTGTGTAGGATGACGATGGAGAACTCTGGCTGCTCCGTGAAGGTCGGGAACTAACTCACCGAGACCTGCAATTTCAAAAAAGGTTTTCGACAAGACGACGCACTGTCATGTGACTTCTTTAACATCATCCTTGCGAAAATGGCGCGTAACGCACAAGTCAACACCAGAGGCACGATCTTCCAAAAGTCAGTTCAATTGCTAGCTTACGCCGACGACATTGACGTGATTGGACGAACACAGAGACCCCTCAATGAGGCTCGCTTTGAAGTGGATGGGTCTAGTGGGTAATGAGGGAAAAACGTAGTACATGCTGTCATCAAGGAAGGACGCACAACATCGACGACTCGGACAGAGCGTCACACCAGGCAGCAGAAACTTCGGTGTAGTCAAGGACGTTGTCTGCCTCGGCTCAACACCAGTACCGTGGTCGCCATGGTGTAGTGGTAAGTGCGTTGACCATGCAGAAAGCCTAGGTTCGATTCCCGGACACCTCTTTCGAGTTGCTGACAACACTCAAAGGGCATCAATTGTCTATGAAAAGGTTCTCAAATCTCGCCGTTCGGAGTCTGAAAAAAATGGTGAGTCCCTTCTACTCGTGAGAGAACAGTAGGACGCACAATACGAGTAGTTGTGGTAGAAACTAGGCCCTGGTCCCTTGTGGGCTGTAGTGCCACACCAGTACACTCTTGCCAATCACTGTTTCTTTGGGCTCAAGAGGCAATTGGGTTATAGGGCCCTCTCTCGAAGGACTAAGTTGGTCAGGCTGTGGGTCACGGAGTGTGGTTAAATAGCTTCACAATTTTTGGCATATCATCTTCAATTCACGGTTTCCCACAAACTGTTCAAAGATCCAATGGGATCCACTTTCACTGCGAAAAGACGGTCACTTGATATTGCCAAGTCAGCTTATCAAGCTGCTAGATCATCCCAGTCCTCCTTTACAACGCGGAAACTTGAAAGTTACTAAAAGCGGATGAGGAAGCCCTTAGTCTTTTTGAGAGAAAAGTTTTGCGTTCGATTTTTTGTCCTGTTTGCGTTGATGGCATCTGAAGGAGAAGTTCTAGCGACGAACTCTGGACTGTACAGCAACATGCGTCTTAGGAAACAACGCTTAAGATTGTTAAGCCATGTAGAGCGTATGGACACCACTGCTCCGGCCCGAAAAGTCTTCGAATCTGAGCCATTGGGACAACACTACAGAGGACGGCCCAAGATAAGGTGGCGCACACAAGTGGAGAAGGACCTCAACCAACTTGAAGTGCGTAACTGGCGGCAGCTGACGAAAGATCGTGCTGGCTGGAGATGCATGTTGGTTGAGATCCAGGTCCACCCCGGACTGTAGAGCCACAAGAAAAAGAAGATGAATCGTAATGAGGGGAAATGTTGAGCTGGGAAGAGCGTTTCATATTCGTGTGGTGCGAACGGGTCTCTAAACGTAACTGTATGTTGGACTAACCTCCCGATGAAACATCCCTTACAAGGAGACACTCAACAAAGTACAAAGGTTGAGCGGAAACTTGTCATTTTGCGGCCATTAAAGTGTTACTGTAGTTAATTCCCCTTCACCAACTGATTTGAACGGTGTATTCAAACACAACAATCTTAAGAATGACCAAGGAAGGGGTAGAAGAGGTCAAGTTCACTTCGATGGCTAGTCCTGAGAGTGACTTCATTATTTTCCCTTTTTTTCAGTTCCCTCAGCACCAAAAAACAAATTAAGCATTAAAGCAACACCTCATGTCGAGGTCTCTTTCACAGATCCCACCCCATATGGAGGCAGGATCTTAAGGAAACACCCGATTGTGCTCCAAGAATCCATCGAATTTAGTGCTTCAGCAGAACGATGTCACATCTCAATCTCAATTTCCCGGCCGACTGCAACTCCCCTCAAACTCAAACGTGAACCTTTCCTTCTTGTTCGCTGCACTGCATTGTGCACGCGTTCACAGGATTAATCATCATCGTCACCCACCCTCACTCGAAAAATTAAGTAAACCAGCACAGACCCTACAATCACCCGCATCTGTGAGTGAGCCACCTTTAATCCCCCGGTTTCCAATAAGACGAAATGAACCCCAAAAGAGTCATGCAATATGCAAAAGTAATACTATTGAGTCCTGAAATCCCGTATTTTTCCCACTCTCTCTCTGTGTCACGGAAGCACAGGGAACACTCGATACAATCCCATCTCCCAGAAACATGCTTCAGGGTATTATTCCAGCTTTTAATCACGCAAGTACTCTGCGGCCTTTGTGCCGGCAACACACCAAACAATCGGGGATCTGCTTTGCATACGCTACAACCCTCCCCCCCCCCGCACCAACCTCCTCTTGGATGGATTGTTCCTTGTTTTTGTATTTTTTTTGCTCTCCCGTACTGGCGTTGTTTATGTGTGACGGCGTGCACGCTGTTGCATCCTGGTTACGTCATCCCGTCTGTATCACAAAGTGAAGCTTCCGTCCTCCTTAGCCGCCCTGTGTCTCTGACTTATGCACTCGGTGCGCGAAAAGTAATATCCTCTCTATATTTATCCCGAGCAAGAGCACTTCTCCTCCATCCCCACCCCCCCGTCCGCACTGTCGCTGCCGTAGCCGCTTGCTCTGCCCGCTGGAACGGAAACACTTCCGAACAATATTTCCATTAAATATTTCGGGAGCTGAATTTCGCATATTCGCATGAAGGATCAGGATGGCAATGAACACTTTGTGGAGTGAGGATGGGTGTGTGTGTGTGTGTGCAGGACTCTCATATGTGGTGGCGTGGCGGTTATTTAAATTCTTTCCACATGAGAATTATATTTCACTTTTGTTTGCTGGTCCCCTCGTCGACGCTGTGTGTGACGGCGCGGTGCGGCTCAGCGCTGTTCCAGGGAGTGGCTGACTGAGAGGCATGAGTTGACATTCCTGGCGTGCACTTGTTGGTCGCGTCGCGCATAAAGCGATTCATATTCAAATTCAAATTCGGAAGCGACAATGAAAACACTCGAGAGTGTAAGACGGAAACATGATTTTCGAGTGACACACACGAGGGGGCGATGGATACAATTGACACAAGTGCTTGAGAATACAGTGGGGAGTGAAAATTATGCATCAGATGGAGAGTAGGTGGAATTTTACGATTGTGATTGAAGTGGTTTTGGGTTTTATGTACTTTGGGAAGCTTCGTTTAGTCCGAAATGGTGATTCATTGTGAGGTTTGATTTATAACGGTAAATAAAATATATAAATTTAAAAGAAAACTTAGAATTTGTATAATCGGCCAAAAGGACAGTTCATGGCATTTACTTTTTGCGCACGATATCAAGATGTTGTCCACGACCACGTCGAAGGTGGTCTTTTCAGAAGGTCCCATTCTGGACAACTGTTTTTTTCGATGTGTTAATCTTTCGAAGATACTTTTAGCTTGAACTGCCAGACATGGCTTACCATGTGTCTCTCCTGCGCAGTGAAAACTGTGTGGTCTGCGTCCTCCTCGGAGTTTTGCCAATGTGGGCACATCGAAGAGTCGGTGTGCAGATATTTTCGGTAGCCGCCGTGTCCAGAAAACTGTAAGCGTTGGCAGTCGCACTCCCCTGTGGGTCTTGTCATCCAGGTCCCAATGACGGGGATGAGCACATGCGTCCATCTACCTTTTGTGGAGGCGTCCCATCTGGCTTGCCACATTCCTATAGATGCTGCTCTTTCTTCTCTTTTTATAAGCTGGGCTTGGTGCCGCTCGGAGTCTCTTCGGTGGCACAACTTCAAGAATGTCTATGGGTAGCATTCCTCTTATAACGAACGCCGCCTCATCAGAAATGGTCCTGAAACCACTGGTTGTCCGTATTGCTGTACGCTGACGTCATCATACGTTTCAGTCGCCCTGAAGCGAGTACTCTAGCTCAAATCAGAGCTGCATGCAGGACAACTGTACGGACTCCTTGAGTAGTCTCTTCGTGTCTCTTCCATAAGTTGCCGGGTGGCTTCAAGATAGGCTTCGGTTTGGAATTTATAAATTTTTATTTTACCTTGCTGGATAACTGATTGCGGGCTTCCTCCTTTTTTTTCTCTCTCTCTATCTCTCTCTCTCTCTCCCTCTATCACACAATTCCTAATGCTCACGAAGATCTCTCACATTTCAGAGCAGCCCCCTTCCGAAGCGTGCCTCCTGTTTTGATTACAAAGGACCTCCGTCTGAACAGCAATAGATTCCTTTCTGCTACAGCTGCGACAATTAAGACGATATCCGTCAAAATTGTTCCAAGCGTTCTTTTGACTTTAGAAAATCACACAAGCAGTCAACATTTGGAGGGATTCAAGAGATTCCTCCTTGTATACTTTACGTGTTCCCTGAGTGAGGGCCTGTTGTTCAACATAACTCCTGAGTACTTTACGCACTCCTTGGACCTAATAGTCTGATCTGCAACTATGAGGTTGGCGTGTTCCATCTTCGTTTTAACTTAGCGACTGATACCTGGCGAATAACACGAGAAATGTTGGTTCTCAAAGTGTCAGCCGTAGTGCTCATAGTGAGACGGTGCCGAGTCTTGTTGAAATGTCTGAACAGTCTACAACCGAAGTTTTGTCCGACCAAGGCTTAAAAACTGCCCTTAAGACAGTCTCACGGTGTCGCAATTTTTTTGACGTCACGGTCCACAAATCCGAGCGGAGAACTAACATCGGGGATATTGGCAGCCCAAACCATCACCATCTGTGATGTGTGCCCTCTGGCGGCCGTCTGAAGGTGTAAATTTTCAAAGGACCTCTCTGATAAGTAAACTCAGTCATTTTGTTTGCTGACACATTGCTCGATAACAAACGGCGACTCATCGAAAAAGTTAAAATTCGTCTCTTTCGACTCTTAAATTTTTCTGCTGCGGCGTAAGATCGTGGACTTTTTGGAACCTCAATGACTTGAGCACGAGCTAATTTTTCAATATGTGTTGCATCCATTCCAACGATATGTTGAGCTCACAATCCATTTTCGACTTCACTTTCCTTCCATTTCATTTCGAAACATTTCTGATGACGCTGCTCTTTTTCATAACCACGGACCTCTTCCCTCTTCTTCCCGGACCTGCTCTAATGTAAAAATCTGATCAATCGCTCAATTTCCTGACCACAGATCATACCGATGTGGAGCTACCAGATTGTCTTCTTCTTCTTCTTCTTCTTCCTGTAGCGCTACAGTCCGGGGTGAACCTGGGCCTTAACCAACCAGCCTCTCCAGCCAGCACGATATTTCACCAGCTGCCGCCAGTTGCGCACTCCAAGTTGATTGAGGTCCTCCTCCACTTGTGTGTGCCATCTCAGCCTAGGCCGTCTTCTGTTGCGTTGTCCTAATGGCTCAGATTCGAAGACTTCCGTAGACGCTCGACTAGGCGCATTTCGCTGAAGAGCCCATAGAGTTCGTCATTAAACCATCACCATCTGTGATGTGTGCCCTCTGGCGGCCGTCTGAAGGTGTAAATTTTCAAAGGACCTCTCTGATAAGTAAACTCAGTCATTTTGTTTGCTGACACATTGCTCGATAACAAACGGCGACTCATCGAAAAAGTTAAAATTCGTCTCTTTCGACTCTTAAATTTTTCTGCTGCGGCGTAAGATCGTGGACTTTTTGGAACCTCAATGACTTGAGCACGAGCTAATTTTTCAATATGTGTTGCATCCATTCCAACGATATGTTGAGCTCACAATCCATTTTCGACTTCACTTTCCTTCCATTTCATTTCGAAACATTTCTGATGACGCTGCTCTTTTTCATAACCACGGACCTCTTCCCTCTTCTTCCCGGACCTGCTCTAATGTAAAAATCTGATCAATCGCTCAATTTCCTGACCACAGATCATACCGATGTGGAGCTACCAGATTGTCTTCTTCTTCTTCTTCTTCTTCCTGTAGCGCTACAGTCCGGGGTGAACCTGGGCCTTAACCAACCAGCCTCTCCAGCCAGCACGATATTTCACCAGCTGCCGCCAGTTGCGCACTCCAAGTTGATTGAGGTCCTCCTCCACTTGTGTGTGCCATCTCAGCCTAGGCCGTCTTCTGTTGCGTTGTCCTAATGGCTCAGATTCGAAGACTTCCGTAGACGCTCGACTAGGCGCATTTCGCTGAAGAGCCCATAGAGTTCGTCATTAAATCTCCTCCTCCAGATGCCATCAACGCAAGCAGGACCGAAATTCGCGCGCAGGACTTTTCTCTGAAAAAGAATAAGGCCTTCCTCTTCCACTTTTAGTAGCGTCCAGGTTTCCGCGCCGTAAAGTAACACTGGGACGATCAAGCTGTTATACAAAGCAAGCTCTCCTTCGAGAGATGGCTTCATTACTCAATTGTCCCTTGAGCCCAAAGAAACAGCGATTGACAGGAGTGATTCTGCGTTTGGTTTCGATACTGGTGTTGTTGTCCCTCTTTACCGAGGAGCCGAGGCAGACGAAGCCATTGATTACCTCGAAGTTTCTGCTGCCTGGTGTGGCGCTCTGTACGAGTTCATGACAGCATGAACTTCGTTTTGTCCCCATCAACCACCAGACCCATTTTAGCCGCTTCTGCTTCAATGCTAGCAAACGCGTCATTGACGGCTCGCTGTGTTCTTCCAAGCACTTCAATGTCGTCGGCGTGAGCTACCAAATGAGCAGACTTTTGGAGGATCGTGCCTCTGGTGTTGACTTGTGAGTTACGCACGATCTTCTGAAGAGCGATGTTCAAGAAGTCACATGACAGTGCGTCGCCTTGTCTAAAACCGAAGGGTCTCGGTGAGTTCATCTCCGACCTCGACGGAGCAGCGAGAGTTCTCCCTCGTTATCCTACACAGTCTGACGAGTTTGTTAGGAATGCCGGCCCTGCCGTAGTGTGAAGATTTGTTTGATGGTGAACTTCCCTGGCCGCTGAAACCACACTGATAAGGACCCATCAGGTTATTGATAAACGGTTTCAGGCGTTTATACAGCACGGCAGAGAGGATCTTGTGCTCGATGTTAAGGAGACTAATTCCTCGATCGTAGGCGCAGTCGAAGGGGTCTCCTTTCTTGTGGAGCGGACAGACGACGCTGAGATTCCACTCATCGGGCATGCTTTCCTCCGACCGTACCTTACTGGTGCATGCTCCCAACCAAGTCACCTCCAGTTGCTTTAAACAGTTCTGCGGACAGTCCATCCGCTCCAGCAGCTTTGTTCGGCTTCAGTCTCGATATTCCTATTTTGACCTCTTCTTAGTCGAGGGGACGGAATTCTTGTCCATCATCGTCCACTGCGTAACAGGGGGATTTGGTCCGTCCTCGCCGTTTAAAAGTATGCAAAAAGGACCATTCCAGATTCTCAGCATCGGTTGCAACTCTACTACTAGGTCTCCGTTTTGGTCCCGGCGGGCTTCGGTCCGAACCCCATATCCATCGGATAGATTGTCTTCCTAAACAAAAATTACAGAGAAGGTCGTGCAGGTGAAGTCGAAAAAACGTAATCTCTCATAATAAACAGGTGTCCTTCCTTGTGTTCTTGTGGACTTATAGCCTACATGACTTTGAATATCACAAATTAAGGGGGCGCTGCGGCCCACAAGGTATCAGGGCGTAGCTTCTGCTTTCGTTTTGTGCGCTCTCTTGTTCTCTTACGAGTACAGAGGACCTGCAGTCTATTGCCGACTACAAATGGCGAGTTTGGAAAAGCTTTTTGTACACAATAGAGACACCTTGAGTGTTGTCATCAATTCGAATGAGGTAATTCAACTTCGAGTTGAACAGTCCAGGAATCGGAAATGAGACCATCGGCGCATGACTGTTATGCGGTCACAATTATCTCGCATAGGTCAAAGGAAAATCTCTTCACTCAGTAACTCCCTGCGGCTACGATTGATATCCTGAAACATTTTTCCAGTTAAGCCCCGATTCTTCTGCACAAAAACTCCCGACCACTACTGTAATTTTCCATAGTTGGCCAGCCCATTGACAGGAGACTGCAAAAAATTCAAAAAAATAAAAACGGGGTGAAGTACGCACACACAGTATGTATCCATCCATGCATCCATCCGTGCAGTCGTTCAAAAGCCCTCCGAGAGAGAGCGCAAATATGAATATCTTCTTTAATGGGACGCACAGAAATGTGTGTTAACTGTCAGGCCATCGTCAGTTTGCAACGACGGGACTTCCAGGCAGGCGGATAGTGCGGGTGGTTGGTGCGGATGGTCGGATGCGGTTTTTAGTACACTACCACGTAGCGAAAGGGTGGCTGGAATTTAATTAAATTCACAAAAAACCACCGCACCACACTCGAATGATTTCATTTCAATGAACAAAAGTGCGCTGCATTCGGACAAAGAGAGGCGTGCGCGTCAAAGAGTGCCAGCCAGAGAAACGACGGAAAATTACGAAAAAAAGGAGTGCACGCAGGAAAAAAAAAACGCCCGTTGAAGGGCACGAACTTGTATGTAGCACACTCGGTTTCTTTTGAAATCGTGTGCCAGGTCAAGTGTACTCCCTCAAAGGGGGGATGTGGTGACACAGAGGAAATTTTTCCAAAAAAAAAAAAACCTCTGAATGAAAAATGGCTAGAAGTTGCGTTAATTTCCTTTGCAGCCTTGTGCCGATGTAGGTGGCGAGGGTGTCCGGGGAGAATGTGATAAAAAGGAAAGTTCGGTCGAACTTAAGGCGGGCTATGAGCATAAAGGAAACGGTTTCTAATTTTCACACGTCATCCTCGTTGGCATGAAACGAGAATGGTGATCGGTAGAGCGGAAGGGAATTGTGAAAAGATTTGGTAAAGAGATGACTTTTGTTTTGATCTGAGAAACGTGGTTTGGCATTCGTTTAATGGAAAACAATCTCTGTTCTTGGAAGGGAGATTTTTTAGAAATAATTACATTTTTCTTAAAAAACGAATTCTCTGTTGTTTGGTAGAGTATTTTTGCAAGTCCTCCCTGCATCAATGTAAGGGTCGTCACTCGTTGTCGTTTCAGTTCGTTTCCTTCCTGTGCGTTTCTTAATTACTCGTTATCCTTTACATCTTAGCGCATCGTCTAATAATAATAATTGAGTGACACTAAAGCCCACAACGGACCAGGGCCAAGTTTCTACAACATCTACTCATGTTGTGCATGCTACTGTTCTCTCACGAGTAGAAGGGACCTACAGTTCTTTGCCGACTTCGAACGGCGAGATTTCAGGAGCTTTTAATAGACAATTGGTACTCTTTGAGTGTTGTCAGGAACTCGAAAGAGGTGGTACCGTGAAAAAATGTGAGGTGTCCCGTCCGGGAATCGAACCCAGACTTTCTGCTCCGCGGTCGACGCACTTACCACTACGCCACGGCGACCACGTCGGCATCGTCTAAGACATCTTATTTATTCGTTATCTTCGACTGTACCGCTGCTTGTTATCCTTCCGCTCATTGTCTCCTTGATTGTTATTTGCTTACTCATTGCCTGCTCTCTTCTTCGTCAGTATCCATTTTTCTCTACGCCGCTCGTTGTCCTGTCGACTCGTTGCTTTTTATCTGCCTTCCTCATCGCCTGTCAACAAGTTAACACCGTAGTCACACAATAACTACTTTTTTAGCCGCACTTTTTAACAACGGCAATATTTCGAACAAAAATATCTAAATTGTGACTCGTTACTTGTTTCATTCTTTGTTCTATTTGTTACTTTTTCTGTTATTTAGCAATATTCGTTCTGTTTCTATTTCCCCGTGCATCATGGAACAGTGGAAAACTGTTGACTCGTTACTTATCTACATGTGTGTAACCCCTCGTTACCGACTTACTCGTTACATACCCGCTTGCTACCGTCTCTGACCTTTTTGTATTATCGCACTTTTCACCATTACATCTTCAATAGAATTGAAGAAATCATCACTCGTTGTATGCTACGACCGTTTCGTTGCCTCACTTTTCATTTACTTTCTACTCGTTGCTTTTTATTTTATTCACTCTTACATCTTCTCGCATTACATCATTGACGCCTTAACTTCTCGTTACTTTCTACTTACTCGCTTCCAGCCACTCCTTGCCTGTTCTGATCTTTAGGAATGTCCTTTCTTGTCACTCCACAAGAGAACTTCATCCATTCTTCGTGTTTTTAGTGTTCTTTCTTCTACTTCTTCAACAAAACCTCTTTCATCGTTCGTTACTCCCGTCTCGTTGTCTTGTTTTTTTTTTTTCAATTTTTTCAACTCGTTACTTGTTCCCTTCTTTTTCATCGAAATGATTTCTTCTACTTTTTTATGCGCTAAACTAACAACGGGAAACACATCTCATTGTCGCATTAGTTCGTTTCTTTTACACTCCCTGCCTCGTTACTTTGCTATCTGCCCACTTGTTGCCCGCGTACTCGCATTTCTAGTCCTTGTCTAGTTACTCGTTGCGGCCCTACTCACTGACCGGTTACATTGCACACAGTTTTATTCACCATTATGATGGCAAGTGCTATCAAATACTGTCCTGCCCTGTTTGCTCTTTGTCTGACTACTCGTTACCCGCCCACATGTAGTCGTTTCATTTCACTCGTTGCAAGTTGGGTCAGGAAAATGTTATACATAGCATCAAAGGTCAAATCCTGCACTTGAAGCTTCTCAATTTCCAAAACATCAACCCAGAGCCGTCCAGTTCATCAGAGATGTTCCAACTTTATAATTCCGACAAAACACAGCTCAGTCTCTTAGTTTTCATCTGACAGTTGAATTGATGGCTGAGATTCCCTTGTTATTAAACTCATGTGCCTGTGGCTCTTCCTCATACTAACTAACTGAACTCAGCCAACCGATGTGCCATCAAGACCATAGCCGCTCTTATTTTGAGAGTTTCCCAAACCCATAGGTTGGCAATCAAATTAAATTAAACTCTACAAATAGCCATCTACATGCAACAGCAAATATTAATCCTTCCAAGGGCGGATACAGTCGGACGCCCTACCAACCTCCCATTTTCAGCAAGTCAAGTATATTTGTGGACTGTTAACCCTCTGCAGACAAATATCCTGCAAATGACACACATGAGCACATCATTAATGTGTTACTCATCCAACTCGTCCACAAGTCTCGTCCGTCTTGCGTGGTGCTCGGATCCCCTCCCCCAGCATCCCCCTCCAGTTATTTGGCCCACCAACCCCCCAAAAGTGCAATCAGTAGAAAAAACACCGAGAGAAAATTTAATTAAAAACTTTTTGGGGCAGATTTCGGAACGGAGGAAAACTATATGAGCAGCAGCGGCATGCACGGGACAATCGAAGCCTCTGCAAACAAACAACACACGCACGTACAAGACAGGTTTTTGCGGACTCAAGGCAGACCACTACACAACCACCAGCACAGGTCGACCATCAGCATCCTTGATGTTGCGTTGAGATTCCTTCCTCACTCTCCTTCTCTCTCTCTCGCTCTCAGAGAACAACTGCTTAGGTGTTTAATCTACAAATTGGACAAAGTTCAAGCAAATATTTGGCCATAATTTTCTCGACTCCGTCGACCCCACTCTATGCCACTGCTGTGGTCGGTGTGGGGATGTGAAGCCGTGCTTAAGAATGTTGTTAACACTTCTCTCGGTCGGCGTCTGTCCTGCCGGAGCACAACCCTCTCCAAGTGATTGACTTCGAAGGGAAGAAAAATCGTGTTCCTCGTTATGTCCTTCTTGACCTCAAACCACTGCCCTTACTGCCGGATCCATAAAATAGGCAGGGGAAGGGAAGGTAAGCCACAAAGTCCCATAACCACCATAAAATAACTAACTTCGCAAAGTTGATGAAATAATTCTGACCATCTTGGGAACCGTTTGATTTGTGTTGTGTGCGTAAGAGGACTGGGGACTCATTCTTGTTCTCGTCCCCACTCGAGATCCTGACAAAATGAAACAAACTGTCAATTGTTGACCCCCCTGCAGCGTCTGGTGGAAGCATGGATGGATGTGGCCCCCTCTTCAGTTGCCGTTGGTGACTTCAAAGACAGTTGTCTGGATTAAAAGTTAAAAAGAAATTCATTCCCACATCTGCGGAGCAGTGTGGAGCTGGTTTGTTGTTTATGTGGTTGATCCCTGGAGCCCACTCGTGGTACAATCCCATCCGTTGAAGGCAATACATCTCAGTTGCCGTCAACTCGTGCTTTCTCTTCCATTTCACCCATGTCCAGACAGAATGCGAGGGGAGGTCAATGGAGTACAGAAGTTAATGCAGAAAAGTTCTTGGTCTCGTTTAATTACCCTCCATTGGATTGGAGTTTTTGAAGTCTCGATATCCTTTTGCGCTGGGATTGCCCTTTTCGGTTGAGATGATTGAAATGTAATCGTCGGATTGCAAAGAGCGTCAGCTGCAAACGTTACTTGAAGACAACAAAAGTTTTGAAGGAGAGGCTTGTCGACAAAGGACTCGAGAGCGATGTTCATTTGTTGAGATGTGAACGTAAGGTGGAGGATAGGTAAACGATTTTTCTTCGAGCTCCGCTTTGGCATTGTTTTTTGTCCATGACTGCGGTTAATTAGTTCTTGACGGTGGCCTTTGTCGCTCTTTGGGCTCGGGGATGTTATGACCAAGACTAAGACAGTTTCGATTAAAATTTGAAGAGCCTTTCCGATGTGAGTTTCAATTCTGCAGTCACATGTTTTTGAGGCTCTTCCCTCCGTCTGTGCGTTGACTTGTGATCGCATTTAAGGTTACGTTTTCAATCACAATCAGTTCTTTTGAATGAAAATGCAAGCAAGTTTGTAAGAGTTCAGGGTGTAGGGGGAAATGCATTTTATGATGAACACATGCAAGGGATTGAAAGGTAACATCACTTGTGTTATCTGCGGCATACCAGCCACGAACGAGTCATCCAAAAAAGGACCTTTCGACTGAACTATCTTGGACGTAGCCGTGGCCAACATTTACACAATATTATTTTTGAAAGATGAATACCATACATTTGAGGAGACAGCAGAATTGTGTAGTTGCTTATTTCGCTAGAAAATCAACCTAATCAACGAGTTGGTCAATTCTATTCCTTCGTTTAAAAAACTTACCCGCAACTTCCTCTAAATCTCTCTTTCAGACATACAGAGACTCGTTATTAAGCCCTACCACACGAGCTTGGAATTTGGTTTTTAACCAAATATTTCCCGCACGCTACTGTCGACAGACATTTCCATCTGCATCTCCTCTCAGTTTAGATTTATGATAAATCCGGCTCCAGTCTCTACCAGAGATGGACAATAAGAGGCTTCATTCAGTCATTAAATCGTTCACCTCACAGTTGACGCTTCGGAGTCGCTTCAGTCCTTCAAGCGTTTCATTCATTTTTGGAAATCTAGACATTTTCGATTGCCCTACTCCACACCTTTTCCTCTTGTTGAAGTTTTCAACTGAAGCGTTCAATTAAATTGAAGCGATTTTTAGTCAATCACTTCAGAAGCGTTTCATTTATTTCAGAAGGACTCGGCCTTTCAGGTTGCGGAACTTCACACCGTTTGCTTTAATTTAAGTTTTTAACTGAAGCGTTCAGTGAAAATGAAGCGAATTTATATCATTCACTTTAAAAACATTCAGTCCTTCAAGAGTTATATGCATTTCAGGAGAGATACTTCATTCAGGTTGCGCAACTTCATACCTTTTGCTTCAATTTAAGTTTTCAACTGAAGCGTTCATTGAAGTATAAGCGGTTTTGTAGTCATGCCCTTTAGAAACGTTCAGTCCTTCAAGAGTTATATGCATTTCAGGAGGAATACTCCATCCAGGTTGCGCAACTTCACACCTTTTGCTTCAATTTAAGTTTCTAACTGAAGCGTTCATTGAAATATATGCCATTTTCAGTAATTCTCTTTAGAAACTTTTATTCCTTCATGAGTTATATGCATTTCAGGAGGGATACCCCTTCTAGCTTGGTTAACTTTACACTTTATGCATCAATTGACGATTTCAATTGAAGCGTTCAGTGTAGTTCAAGCTATTTTTAACCATTCACTTTAGAAGCTCTCAGTCCTTCAAGAATTTCATTTATTTTAGGAGGTCTAAGCCTTTGAGATTGCGCGACTTGAAACTTTATGCTTCAATATAAGTTTAAAACTGAAGCGTTCAGTGAAAATGAAGCGAATTTCGATCATTCACTTTAGAAACTTTCAGTCCTTCAAGAGTTATATGCATTTCAGGAGGAATACTCCATTATGGTTGCTCAATTTCACACCTTTTGCTTCAATTTAAGTTTTTAACTGAAGCGTTCATTTAAATATAAGCGATTTTCAGTCATTCTCTTTAGAAACTTTCAGTCCTTCAAGAGTTGTATGCATTTCAGGAGGGATACTCCATTATGGATGCTCAACTTCACACCTTTTGCTTCAATTTAAGTTTTCAACTGAAGCGTTAAATATAAGCGATTTTCAGTCATTCTCTTTAGAAACTTTCAGTCCTTCAAGAGTTGTATGCATTTCAGGAGGGATACTCCATTATGAATGCTCAACTTCACACCTTTCGCTTCAATTTGAGTTTTGAACTGAAGCGTTCAATTAAATTGAAGCGATTTTCAGTCATTCTCTTTAGAAACTTTCAGTCCTTCAAGAGTTGTATGCATTTCAGGAGGGATACTCCATTATGGTTGCTCAACTTCACACCTTTTGCTTCAATTTAAGTTTTTAACTGAAGCGTTCATTGAAATATATGCCATTTTCAGTAATTCTCTTCAGAAACTTTTATTCCTTCATGAGTTTTATGCATTTCAGGAGGGATACCCCTTCTAGCTTTGTTAACTTTACACTTTATGCATCAATTGACGATTTCAATTGAAGCGTTCAGTGTAGTTCAAGCTATTTTTAACCATTCACTTTAGAAGCTTTTAGTCGTTCAAGCATTAAATGCATTTAAGAAGGTCTAGACCTTTCAGACTGTTATGCTTCAATTGAAGTTTTCATCTGAATCGTTCAGTGAAATTGAAGCTTTCTCTTGAAGCCCGTCTCTTGTCTCCAACATTCTCAAAATCCCCATAAATTAATGTGTCTTCTCAAAGATCCTCTCCTCAAGAAATCATTGCTGCAATAACTCTTCAACGCTCTTATTCAATTCCCGCCTGTATCAGTGTATCAACCGGAAGCAATTAATTCTTCCCTTATGCCTGCTGCAATTTATTAAAAGATTTTCAATCTTAAGCCCCATCGCCTGACAGCCAGGAGCACGATCCGGTACCAGCACCGAACCGACATGCATATGACCATAATTCACCGTCAGTCCGCCCCGGAGTGCAACAAATAGCCCAAAACGAGAGACCCATCCACTTCATTCCTGACCTCGTCGCGCCGCCCCAGCGCACATTAAGACTCATTTTTCTACTTCCGCGCTCGCAAAAGTAACTCCTCTTGGAATTTATTTCCGAGTTTCATGTAAAAATATCGATAACCCATGATCCCCATAAAAGTAACCAAGGCGAATCGTAGAACTACCCCCCTCCTCATCCACCCCATCACCATCCACCATCCACCACACACAGCAACATGATAAATGTAAACCAATTTCTGAATCGTGTTATTGTTATGCCCAGTCGTGGACCGGCAGCCGGACAGGGAAGGAGACTGAAGTCGAGAACCTTGCAGGGATTTCTGCGGTTCAATTATTTCATTCGGTTGCTTCCGCAACGCTGGACAGTGTTCAAAGCGAACGAACTTCGTCTTCTTTCTCGTTTAACCCCTCGGAATGGGAAATTGCACTTTTGCCGGGCGGATTACTTACAGCTCCGGCTCAACCCCAACGGCACACCTCCTCCGTCCATCGCCCGCCTCTGCCCGTGATGATGTGAGATTGAAAAAAAAAGGAAACCATACGCAACCCTGCCAGGATGGATACTTAAATTATCTCTCATTGTGACTGCAATATACATACATTATCCTCAATCAAGCATTTTGTCATAACAGGGTATTTACCGTAATGGGAGGGTGGAGGGGATGCCCTGCCACAGCACCGTTGCTGGAGTTTCCCTTTGTGCGTGGCGAGAAGGAACAAAAAAAAGAAAGACACAAAATAAAGGGTAATTCCACCTGTTCTCTGCGCTCAAAGCCCACATGACTGGGCGTCACATCATTGGGGACTGTGTAAAGACCGATTCTATTCTCTTCTTCGTTTTTTCGCCTGTTTTGTGGCCGCTCCCAGGAGGGGATCTAATTCACACATAAAAAAGTCATCATTCTTCATTGTTGACACCTCCTCCGTGCGGTGTCGGTTGGGATTTCAGGAATCCGCTTTCATTTCCCCCTTTCTTTTCGAATATAGCAAAAAAAAAAACCGGGGGGGGGGGCTTTGCGAAGGGATTCTGACTCTCTTTCTTGAGTTCGCCTTGTTATCCTGCTTTGTTCCTTCGCATCAAAGGAGATAAGCAGTGGCAAGCATAAAAGAATGCGAATCTTTTATTTGACCCTAATTTATGATTTACTCCCATTATCGCGGCCACTTACAATACTCTGCGCCGCCGCCGCCGCCGCCACTGGCGTCGTTGCCGGAGGAGACGGAGGAATGACGGATGAAAATGTGTTTCGTCCTTTCTTTGGGCGCTTTATCAGGTGTTCGCTTCGAAGGGACAATGATGACAGGGCTAGATGTTGGATATGGTGGGCGGATGGGGGAGGGGGTGATATTTATGTGATTTCGACAGATTGAAATGGTTTTATTTGAACGCAACCTTTACACAGAAACCCGTTCTTCACGAGGATATTTACGCGATGAGGGGCTTGTTGTCTTTCAACTCATGGAGACGATTGTTCGAAGGAAGCACGCAGAATGAGTGAAGAGCTGTGAAAATTTGCGAAACGAGGATTATGGTTTAAATCAGTTGGCAGGAGGCGAAATGAAGGGGATTTCGACAGATCCTGGACTGATGGAAATTGAAAAGTATTGAACTAGACTTAGATGGGTCAACAAATCTGTGAATGGCAATCACAATACTGACGGCGAGACAAGGATGAGTCAACAAAAGGATCAAGTCAGACAACTTTTTGGAAATGACTAGAATCCTAAGTTGTGACTATTCTACTGGGATTTGCGAATGTGTATGCGATTTTTGAAAAAGCATTTCTTTATCTTCTTCTTCTTTTTATTCTTCTTCTTTTGTTTGTGTTGGTGGCATCGGTAGGGGAAGAACGCTGAACTTGAGCGTCATCGAATACAACGCTTAAGATGACTAGGTCATGTAGAGCGTATAGACGCCACAGATCCGGCCTGAAAAGTCTTCCAATCTGAGCCATGGGGACAACACAACAGAGGACGGCATAGGCTAAGGTGGCGCACACAAGTGGAAAAGGACCTCAACCAACTTGGAGTGCGCAGCCAGAGGCAGCTGGCGAAAGACCGTGTTGGCTGGAGAGGCATGTTGGTTGAGGCCCAGGTCCACTCCGGACTATAGCACCAAAATATTTTTTTGATTATTCTATTTGGAAGATCTTCTAGCTTATCTAAATGAGTTTTTGACGCATTTCCGCATGCTAGTATCTCATACCTCAAACGAGATTCCACAAATGAAAAATACACCGGTTTTTGCATTTCTGTGCAAACATGATGATCTGAGCTTTCTTATATGATCCTGCCATAATAAGTGGTCATCGATCATGATCCCCAGGCATCTTATCGTCCTTATCATCTCGATTGATTCACCTCTTTTGGTAGTCGGGCAAAGTCTACGGCAGACATAGAAGACATAGAATAGAAACTCATTTGTTAAAAGTATAAATAGCTGTGGTCCCAATTGCTAGCCTTGTGGTACTCCAAAGACACTTTTCCTATCATCTCTAATATTATTTACGATTTTCACTTTTGTTGTCCTTTCTCTTAGGTAACTTTCCATCCACTTACCTAGGGTGCCTCTCACTACCAACCAATCCGGAGCCTCTAAGAGTTTCTTGTGACATATTGTGTCGACGGCCTGTGAACATAACAAGCACGTGATGGTTCTTGTTCAAATTCATCTTCACCGTGTTTGTTAATTCCGCCAATAGTTTTCCTGTATTTTTTTTTTTCATTTGGAAGCCATACAGATTCTCGTTTTTTTTTTTTAATTTTTATATATCGGCATAATCAGAGTCAATGGCATCCGCCTCTCAAAATATTGCCTACAGCCGATATCCTTTTCAAATGTATTCAAACATGTGAAAATTCTATTAAAGTCTCGAGGAGTCTAATCATCACAGCTTAACTGAAAATTTGTCCCACCATCGTTGCACACTTTCAAAGTTAGCCCTTTGAGCATTAATCCTTTAAATCTTAACATAAACAAGCAGGGGTTGGTAGGAAACAAAGGAATGGTAAAAACGCCAACGGTCGCCGTGACGTAGTGGTAAGTGCATCGACCGCGGAGCAGAAAGTCTGGGTTCGATTCCCGGACTGGACATCTAGCATTTTTTCACGGCACCACCTCTTTCGAGTTGCTGACTACACTCAAAGAGTATTAATTATCTATGGAAAGCTTGTCACTCGCCCTGGAAAACAAACTTAACTTGAAACTGCCTAAAGAAACTGTTTCCTGATTTAAAGCGGTTATGTGAAGACCAGTTCCACTTCACTGTTTTTTAATATATCCTCGACACCACAAAAAACATATCAAATTGAGGGAAGAAAAATATATAAAAATACAAAACATTTTCTAGACAAAATTTGTCTTTATTCATGAATGCAGTTTCCTTCAAGAGTAGTACAATCTGTCTAACATCTGGATACCTATTTTTTAACGATTTATCTTTGGCCTCAAAATAGGCTTCAGTTTCGGCCATCACCTTTTGATTTGAGCCAATTTTTTTTTCTGGTCGCTGGGGGCCAGATCTAGAGAATAGGGTGGATGCGCAATTCAAAGCCTAATTTATGCTATCTGGCCATGGTAGCCAACGTCTTTGGACGCGGAGCATTGTCTTGGTGGAAGAGAATTTCTTCTTCATATGGAACCGCTTTTTTTCGCAATTTCTTTCTTTAAATAAACCAATAATGCCATATGGTATTCGCTGCTGATCCTTTTGCCATTCTTAATCGATGAATAAAATTCCATGCGCATCCCAAAATACGGATGCTATAACCTTTCTAGCGGACCTTTGTGTTTTTGGACGCTTTGGGCGTGATTAACCGGATGCTGTCCACTCCGCTGACTGCCGCTTTGACTCTGGAGTGTATTGGTGGATCCATTTTGCGTCCATTGTGACATACCGACACAAAAAGTCCTCTTTATTCTGGCGGTCTGGCCGCTCTCAAAATCATCGATACGTTGCGGTTTTTGGTCCATTGTGAGCAAACGTGGCTACTTATTTGGAAAACAGCTTTCTCATGTTCATGCCAAAAAGTGTACACACTGAATTCTGATATCTTTAAGGTGTCAGCTATCTCACGCAATTTTACTTTTCGGTTTTCCAAAACGATTTTGTGTACTTTTTGACGTTTTTAGGTGTCACCAGCTCAATTGGCCTTCCAGAGCGTTCAGGCATCGTTGGTGCCTGTACGACCACGTTTAAAATCAGCATACCAGCGACAGATAGTTGCTTTTGATGGAGCAAAACCCCTGTAACACTTTTGAAGCCATTGCTGAGCTTGCAGAGTATTTTTTTTTAAGCAAAAGGTACTGTTTAATCAACTCACGAAATTCTGTTTTGTTCAATTGTTTTAAAAATCGCAAAAGTAGCGTCCCTTGAAACACTGTCACTTGTAACATTTGAGAGGTACAGTGGATCAAAGTGAAACTCGGACACCCCGCTGTAAATACGTAGTATTGAGCATAAAATAAAATTGGAATGCGAAAGACGTTTGGTTTTATTTTATTAAAAAGCACAGTAGTATTTCTTAATAAATAACAAAAAACAAACAACAATTGTAACGAACAAATAAATTAAAAAAATAATGTCATGACACACTACTAAAACTTAACTCAAAGTGAAACTCGGACAGCGGGGATTCCCATTAATATTTTGCCTTGTAGCATGAAATTGCTTACAGAAAATATATATCACATTGCTAATGTAGCCTTGTTAGATCGAATTTAAGTTTTATCCAATACATCATTTGTGCAAGCTAGTCGCAACAAGAACAATGGGCAGGCAAAGAGGTCAAACATCTCTTGAAATGAGACAACTCGTAGTAAAGCATTTTCAAGATGGAAAAACTGTTCGCTATATTGCGCAAATTGTTGATCGGAGTCATTCCGCGGTTCATTACATTATAAAACGCTTTAAATATTCAAAAACGCAAAAAAAATCGCACGATAACTAGTGCTAAAAAAATATGTTCGGATAGCGATGAACGATGGATTCTTCCGCAAATTAAAAAAAAATCAACATTTAGCGCCCCTAAACTAGCTATTGAGGTTGAAAAATACTTGGGCAAAAAAGTGAGCCCCGAAACAATTCGCATTGTGTTGCGCAAGCATAATTATAATGGTCGGGTTGCCAGAAAAAAACCTTTTATAAATAAAGTAAATAGGGCTAAACGGAGGACATTTGCTCAACTGCATCGGAATAGGAATAATTCGTTCTGGAATAACGTGTTATTCACAGACAAATGTAAATTTAATATATTAAGGTCGGATGGGCAGACATATGTGTGGAGAAAAGCCAACACAGAGCTAGAAGAAAAAAATTTGAGACCGACGGCGAAGCATGGGGGTGGCTCTGTGATGGTTTGGGTGTGCATGTCAGCCGCAGGCCCCGGAAATCTCCAAATTATTGAAGGAATAATTGATCAATATAAGTATTTGGATGTACTGAAACAAAATTTGAAGCGAAGCATGCGAAAATTGGGGATAGAAAATTGTTACCATTTTTATCAGGATAACGACCCAAAACATAAGGCTCTTTATGTACGCTTATGGCTTCTTTATAACTGCCCACATGTATTAGATACTCCACCACAATCACCGAACCTAAATGTCATTGAACATGTATGGTCCCATTTAGAACAGCAGCTGAAAAATTAGGACATTTCAAATAAAAATAATTTGAAAAGGGCTCTGTTAGAAGAGTGGAGCAAAATTGTTAACAATTTTTGCGAAAAACTGGTTTCATCCATGCCAAAACGGTTAGAACACGTTAGAAAAAATAAAGGGTTTCCAACAAAGTACAAGCTACTAATCAATTGTATTTTTAATTAGGTTTGAAATAATTATTTTATTTTTGTCCGAGTTTCACTTTGAGTTAAATTTTGGTAGTGTGTCATGAATTTATTTTCTCTAATTTATTTGTACTCTCAAATTGTTGTTTGTTTTTTGTTAATTATTAAGAAATACTACTGTGCTTATTAATAAAATAAAACCAAACGTCTTTCGCATTCCTAACTTATTTTATGCTTAAGACTAGGTATTTACAGCAGGGTGTCCGAGTTTCACTTTGATCCACTGTATCATTTGAATGTTTGTACTCCCTTAAAATAAGAAGATAGATGATGCCTCAACATCGTACCGGCTTCTGGATACTCATGGGCCACTCAACACATAGAAATTTAATAGACCGAATAACTATCAGTGAATCTCTGCTTAAATGTAGCAAAATGAAAACATTTTCGAAATGATTGATTGCCGTCACTGAAGAGCGGATTAAATACGAGAATATTCAAAAAAGGATTTCAATGCATTTTTATTTCAAAAACTTTATTTCTTAACTGCTAGACAAAAATACTTAAAACTAGCTTACCAATATAATCTAGTGATCTTAATTCTAACTTACTGACTCTTCACGAGTACTCTAAGCTAATCTATGTGTTTTTTTTTATGACTTATAACTTTTTTTGATTCATCGCCTAAAACTAATTTCATTTTTTTCCTCCAAGAAAATTAAAAAAAAAACTTGGAATTCTTTGTATTCTCGGTTCTTAACCTAACTTAAAAAAAACAATAATCAATAAACCTATTCTCTACTTAAAACTAAACTAAAACTTATAACTTTATAAAATTCAAACTAACCTAAAACTTAAGTTTACTTATATTAAACTATACGGACGCGTGCACCAGGGCGTATATGTTATTTATATGCTTTACACATATATCTAATGCACCGTGATGCACCTTTTTTTTCCATTTTTGTTGTTGTTTTTTTTTTGTTTTTTAATTTTTTTTTATTTATTTTTTTTTTTTGTATTTTTTTTTTTTGTTTGTGTAATAAAATGCTTAAAAACTACCTTAACCTATGTGAGTTGGCCCTGTAGACTCAACTACCCCGTCTATTTGTACGAGAAGTTAGCGGCATCGAACGCTGGTTCTGGTGCAACCATCAGTAGAAAAGCCGTTCTTTGGCAGAAACTGCTCTATCGCTGGCAGAAATCGCTTTACTGAACCATAGGAGTTCCTCATGGCTGCGAGCGACGTCCGGCTCGTATTGGAGTTGCCTCTCGACTCTTCGGCGTGCGACGTGGAAGATGATAGGGCAGCCTTCCTCATCTTGTATCACGAAAGAGGCCTTTAGCGTCCAAATGGAGGAAAGCCGTACCCGTTCATTGTACATTTCATTTGGGTAGTAAGCCCCAAAGATCAGACTGTTGGTTGAAGCCATGCCTCAGTAGTGTGACTTCGTGTCAGCTTGATAATAAAATGATCTATCCTTATAAGGTTTGCCTCGTTGTACAGAACCTCGTTGGGGTAGAATTTCTTGTACTGGGATTCTGGTGTTCGATATAAACGGAGACAGGCCCGAAGACACTGCCTCTCGAACACCCTCATCTTTTCCATCTGGGAAGGACTCACGTTGAACCACACAGGACAACCATACCTGGTGACCTTCACTCTGGTGTCAAGTTGACTGCTGAAAAACAGCTCTCTTGCCATAGCGAAGGCCTTCTTAGTTCTGGTCAGAGCTGTATCTATGTGGATACCACCATACAGATACTGGTCCAACCAGATGCCTAGATATCTGACTACACTTTTTACAGCTAATGGTCGTCCTTGTGGGTCAACTATGCAAAACTTGCGCCAGTTCATTTTCGTGTCCCTTGAGGCCCTGGACAGCGGGGTTCTAAAAAGGATAGTTTCACACTTCCGGCAGTTGATTTTCAACTTCCAGTCGTCGCAAAATCGTTGAATTGTATCGAAGTCGCTTTGCAACAAAGCATTTATTACCTCTACCTTCGGACCTGATCTGTATGCGATTAGATCATCGGCAAACGCTATGATGTTAGGCATAGAATCTATGAGATCGCTAGTGAATATACTGAACAAGATCGGCGAACCAACAGCTCCTTGTTGCAGCCCATTTTTTATATGGAACACAGTAGTTGAAATTTCGTTGCCATTTTTCACAACAAACTTCCTACCTGTGACCATGTCATAGATCATATATAGCAATGTTTTATTGATGCCGAGCTTGACCAACTTAAGGAAGAGACCTTCTAACCATACGATAATGTTATGTCGAGTGTGTGGTTGGGTGGGTCTAAGGAGATAGGGGATTGTAAACTATGAAATGCTGAAACTTGGTAAAACGGTAAATTCGATCCTCTACTGTAACCTACCCGGCCGTTTGAACGACGCAGTCAAACAAGAGCGATCAGAACTGAAAACTCAAAAGAAATTTGTCTTTCATCATGACATTGCAAGGACACATAAATTTTAGATGACTTTGACCAAATTGACGGGGTTTGGTTGGAATGGTTTAATGCATCTACTGCGTAACGCAACCCTAACATGCTACCTCCTTCTTCTTTTTTGTTTGGCGCTACAGGTCTCGCTGGACTGGGAATTTTCGACTACTGCGATGTAGCCTATAGATGCGTCAAGGATGTCACCCGATTTTAATATTTCACAACCCCACATATGTCCTGTTGCCCAGACAGTATTCTTAAAACTTTTCATTTGAAACAGATTAAATTCTTGAACACCACAAAGAAGTTATTGATTTTAAAAATCACAAACAAACAAAATGTGGCGCCCAACAGAGCACCTCACATCCGAAACGGTTACGAAATTCATTGAGGTTTAGCCAGTTAAGATGGGAAAGCCTTAAGAAAAAAAATTCCCCAAGCGACCCGCCCGATTTCTCCTTAAATCGTTTTTTTTTTCGGACAATCTCTTAAATTCACATCATTGCCAAGGACAATGGTAATGTATTCAAGCCCCCCCCCCCCCCCACACACCTCCATCAATTCAACCCTCTTCAGGGGCACTTTAAATTTTTAATCCCCGCAACTAATGGTGGTCTGTTTCGTTCCCAAAGCATCGGCTTAGAATTTTAAATTCAACATCTAAACCCCCCTTCCACCCCCCTCTGAACCAGACCAAATCCAGATCTGTATCATCATGTCTTGCTTATGTCGCAGACTTACGCAAACATTGCCGCACTCGCCTCGGGCCACAACAGTGAAATATGAAATCTTTTTGCACAAAAACAGAATACAACCCTCTTCAAATTGTCCCCAACTTTGTGCCCCCTGTCTGGCGTTTCTCGGAAGTATCCTGTGCGCTCCTGTAAAATACAATTTTTATCTGAACAGCAAAATGCCCTGCTCTCCGATCTGACCCTTCAAACTATTTTATCTCGGCGAAAATACAGAAATTCTCTGCGATTCCTCCCGACCGCCACCGCCGCCGCCGCCGCCACCGCCTCCGGCATAGAACACAAACCACAAATAGTTGCCCCATTCCGTACGTCCTGCAGAGACCTTCTGCCGTCCGCCTGGTGGCTGCTGTAGCGTGCTGTTGTTGCGGCAAAGGACAAACTGAAAAAGTGAAAGTTCATCGTGAATAGAATCTACGCAAACTTTTGAATAATAGATATGTGACCACATCCTTAGTCTACGAGGCGTGTGTATGGAAAGTTTGCTCCACCCGACACCCCCTCTCTGGTGATCAAGGATTCAAATGGTCCCACATCCATCTTCCACGGAAAACAAAATACATCTCATAAAAAAATGAAGTGGCTGCGGTAAGGGGGGGGGGGGAGCGGCAACCCCCTCTTGATGGTTAGTGCTCAGTGGAGGGAGTCCATTAGTTTTACCGGATTTCCAGTAGGATTCGTTTCTGTCTGTCTGTCGCCGACACGACATAAAGCGAAGAAGCACCCCATTGTCGTCGGTGGAGTGCAGTTGGGCACCGTCTCTCTCTCGTCATCGTTTGCAGCGGTCTCGTGGTGCCGTGATGACCTTAATATTCCCACGACTTCGGGTTAAACTATCTGAACTATGTGCCAAAAGTTTTTTACCGACCGAGGAGTGGCCTCCTTCAGTGGCCGGAGTTTTGTGGAGATCTTGAGCTTTTTACGAGCCGACATGTCGGTATGGCAGTGCTTTTATGATTATTGTGGTGTGGCGGCGTCGGCGGCGATGGTGAAGGGAACTTTCAAAAATGTAGTCATTTTGACACTTTTCACACATTCCCATGAATCAGAGGACTGCGACGGCGAAGGCGACGGCGAGTCTGTGCATGATAATTGCGGTTAATGCGAACGCCCGCTGAGGGCGTCCTTCTCTGTGTGTTGGGAACTTTTCGAGAGATCTCACATTTGAATTGGAACGACTTGACGTCGGATCCAGTGACTGTCTGAATGTGTGCAAGAAATGGGTTATAAACTGGAGGGCACTCATTTGGATTTTGGCAAACTTTTAACAAGGAAACGGCTTCACGGTTCGGTTTCATTGCATTTAGGGGTGCCCTAAGGGTTACAGAGAGGAAAGTGTCGTTACACTGAAGGATATCTCAATGATTACATTTTTTTCAATTCTTTGATCTCATTGGATATATATGGATGAAACTGCAGCAATAGCACCTCGACGACACACAACGTTGCGTGACAAGGAATCTCACTCCATTGTGCTTTGCTGAATACATTTCCTTTGTTTTGACATTTTTTTGACACTTCTCGTGATACTCGTTGAAGCTCTCGTCTGGTTCCGTCTCTCTCGGAATTTTAAATCAAACTAAAGGCTTGACGACAACACTGGTTGTTGAGGGAATAAGAAGATACGAAGGTCCTTAAATTCTGCTCCAGAAGGAGACGAAAAACGAATCTCCTGTCATCACGATCCATGACCGCTTACAGGAACTTCGGTATTCGGTAAATGCAGTTTCTCAAAGGCCGCCACATCTATGGAAGGATATCGGGGTCGAGTTTATAAGTGTCCATCTTTTTTTGTGGAACTGCTCCATCTTGTCTGCCAAAGAGCTAGTGAAGTAACTCTTTCTGGAACATTTATTTTCCTTCTTTACTGGCGATCTGATGTTCGTCTGTGACGTAGGCCTGGACGCAGATAGTCCAGAGGCCGCGACATTTACGTTCTTCTTCTTCTTATCAGGCCGGCGACCAATGAAGGGTCAGAGCCTGAGCAATTTCTGCCTTCCGTCGCTGACGGTCCTGGACACGCTGCTTCCAGTCATCAAGGCCAAGCTGTCTTACGTCCGCGATGACTTGGTCTCTATACTGGAGGTTCGTTCGTCCCCTTCTTTTCAAACCAGGAGGCTCAGATTCGAAGACCCTCTTCGCTGGAGCGTTGCTGTCCATGCGTTCGATGTGGCCGAGCCAGTGTAGTCCACGGATTTTTGCCTTCCGGACTACATCCACATCCTGGTACAGCTGGTAGAGTTCGCGGTTATGTCTTCTCCTCCATTCACCTTCCTCGCAGACGGGACCATATATCCGACGTAGAAGTTTTCCCTCGAAGGCGCCAAGAATCAGCTCTGCAGATTTGCTTATCGTCCAGCTTTCAGCTCCATAATGCAGGACTGGCAGTGTAAGGGTCTTGTAGAGCATGACTTTGGTACATCGAGTCAAGAGTTGTTTCGACAAACCGAAGTAGCATCGGTTGCCAAGGGTGGTTCTACGTCGGATCTCCACTGTGATGTCATTTGTGGAGTTAACGTTTGCCCCGAGGTAGACAAACTCCTTTACTGCCTCAAAATTATAATTGTCGATTGCTACAATTTGTCCTAGGTGTTGTGTGACGGAACGTTTCTTAGTCGACAGCATATACACTGTTTTCCCCTCGTTGATCTTAAGACCAGCTCGTTTCGCCTCTTCTTCAATTTCCGCAAAAGCCTCCGCTACGGTACGGATATCGATGTCGTCGGCATATCCCAACAGCTGGACTGTTTTGTGGAAAATAGTGCCTTCCGTGTTTACCTTTGCCCGCCGCACTATCTTTTCCAATACCAAATTGAAGAAGTCACACGACAACGCATCTCCTTACCGAAATCCGGTGCAGGTTTCAAACGGCTCAGATGTCCTCGAGACGAACTGCACGGTGCATCGCGTATTTATTAGCGCGACATTCACGTAAGGAAGCATAATTTGAGATTGTCCTGAAACCAATTATTTCTCGTATTGCGCAGTAACTCTCTATGTTTCCCGATTTTCAGAGCTTCTAGCTAAATCAGAGCAGCGCCTTAGAGAACCGAACTACAGTACCCTGTGCTCATAACCAGGATCTTCGGATGTTAGGACAGGACTCCTTGTGTCGACGATGCATTATATATAGCCTGTTGTCTAACATAACGCCAAGATACTTCACTGATCCTTGATATGAGGCTCGTTGCCATGAGTCCGTGACTTCGAAATGCCCAAGACAGTAGTCTCAATGCAACTGACTGTCAGCAGTAGGATTGATCAGGCTGGATCAATTTTGAAGCTGCTTGGTAGTTTAGAAATAGAAAAAGGCCGAGCTTGAGGTGAAAGCCAAGTTATCGGTTTTAAACTCAGTGTTTGTCCCAACTTTCACCTTTGGTCATGAAATTTGGGTAACGACCGAAGGAGAAAGATCGTGAATACAAGCTGCCGAGATGAGATTTCTCCGAGCGGGGCTTACTTGATGGGATAGGCTGAAAAATGAAACAGAGCGGCTTAAACTGAATGTTCCTGGGAAAAAATCCCGGGACATACTCGACGGGATATTTTGAGAAACGAAACAGAGCGGCGGGAACTCAATGTTGAGCAGATGCTTCTTCGGAAGGTAAGGGCTGTGTTTCGATGATTAATCCACATGGTACGATTGTTCCACGACTTCCGAGGCGTGCCTTTGACCGCTCGGCAGACCCAGAGCGAGGTGGTTGGATCAAGTCCAAAAACTCGCCTGGTTGCACTTGGGAATAGTTCATGGTGAGTTGGAGTCGTTGGTGAAGGATCGAGCGGCCTGAAGGTCTCTCTAGCGTGCATTGCCCTCGCTAAGCGAAAAACGGCAGTCAACGAAAATGATGATGATGATGACTTGAATGGGAAAATGTGTGAGTCTCGGTTTAACGTCCCTTTGTTGGTGTTTCTTCTTCCGAAATCGGCAGAACGACCATCCCTATGGCAACCACAAACTTTTAAATTTGTCAGCCTTCAGTTAACCGCCTGAATGTCGGAGGTGTTGAAATTTTCATTACACTACCCTACCGACTTACTTTAAATCAAAACAATAGAAACATAAGCAAGACATACATCACACATTCACACACACAGTTCAGTATAGCGGCATATTTCCTGTATCCACACCTTATCGAGAGACCAACGGAGTCAAGCTCGACGCGGACGGCCCAGGCTAAGGTGGCGCACACAATTGGAGAAGGACCTCAACCAACTTGGAGTGCGCAACTGGCGGCAGCTGGCGAAAGACCGTGCTGGCAGGGGAGGCATGTTGGTTGAGGCCCAGATCCACCCCGGACTGTAGCGCAACAGCAAAAAGATCACCGAAAGGTGCAGAGTCAAAAGATTCCTAGAATCTTTCCTGTTTGAGTCTTCCAAAAGGTTTCTCTGACAAGTTCACCCAGTTTGCCCTAGGAACGGAGAAAGAATGAAACACGACCAGAAGCGTTGTCACAAGACCACCAAAGAATCCACCACTGACGTGCTGGACATAACAACTCCATCAAGAAAGAAAAGATAAGACATGTCACGCAGATAAGAACTGGCTAGCTTGCTGCAAATGCCTGCTTAAAGAGACGTTCCACATCCACCAAATTCCCCCCCAGAATGTAGTCATTCCTGAATGCATCTCCGAGTTAACCGGATTGCTTCATTGAATGCCACTTCGACACGCCACCCATTTACCCACAGCACTCATTTACAGGTAATTGAATAAGTGTCACGCAGTGGCAGGCCTCCCCTCTGATTAACCGGCCGCCAAATGAAAGGGTTTCTTCCACCCACGCGCCGCCGCCTGTTTCACAGAAAAAGAAAAAAACACCAGCTTTCAAGACAGCCGCATCAAATTGTTAGTAATCCCGCCCAGTTGACTTCCGGCCGAAACTTTATCCCTAATTGAGTTATTCGCCGCCCTTCGTCTCCTTCTCGCGCATTCGTTCACTTGAAAGGGGGCGCCACCTAGCAGTGGAAAGTAGAGCCAGTGAGCTATAACAAGCTTCCACAGACAGTCCCTGCGTCTCGCCCGCTTCCTCATTTCCATTGTAATTAACTTTGTAATCGTAAAAGTTTAGCCTCTCCTCCGTCCTCCACCGCGCACCGCCCGAGACTAGTCACCACTCATCAACGACGATGAACAAAAGGAGATGAAAGCCGGAAAATAAGTTATCCACCCACATCGCCCACGAGGATAAATATTAAGCTCTTCAATAATTTTCGGAAATTAACAAATGGGATTTGAACCCACCCCCAGATGGTGGTGATGTCTGCTTTGATGGGGAATAGAGGATACGTGGAATTATGTGTTTGCTCTCGTATCCCGTTTCCGTCCGAACCACTCCACCAGTGATTGCGGCCACGTCATGTGAGTGTGTCGCCGTTGTCGTCGTCGTGGAGGTTTTGCTATCGCTTCCCCAATCTCTCCACGGAACTCAATCTTGTTCCACGCTCGGTTTGCGGGAAATTTTCGCAAAGGGATTTGGGGATTTATGGCTTTTACAAGTCGACGGAGGAGAAAGTGCCGCAGGAGGCGGGGGCTGCGCGTTTCTGGGGGATGAACTTTTCCAATTATCTGTGTAAATAAAATCTAATGAATAGACAGTATATCATGTCATTTTTAATAATACATTTGAAATTGGCAATAAGTCATTTGGCGGCGGTGGTGGCGATGTCCTCGTCGGTGCGTGCTCCGCGACCGGCGGCGTAGGGGTGGGAACAATGTTTAAGCTGGAGTGCAATTGGGCGACGTCAGCTGGAAATTTGTGTTTGCATGGAGTGGAGAAGAGATTGCCCTGCGAGACATCCAGCTGAAGATTCTATCGGGCACGGTTGGCAAACTTCGGGAATGTGCAGCAGGATGCCGAAGTCACGTGGTTGTAGACTTCCTTCGTAGACTTCCTTCCTTCCTATGCAACGATTGTGGTGAGTGAAGGAATGCTTGTGTGAAAGTTGTTAGTTTTTCGGTGGAAGCGGGGAGAGATGTCTGAGAATTCGTCTGCTCCTGGGCGATATTCTACAATGCCAGGTATTTGTTTTTTTTCCTTTGTAGACAGTTGTTTGATTTTTTTTCCGTTTCAGGAGAATGGATCTGGTTCTACGGCACTCAGTGGACAGGGGTAGACAGCAGACTTTAAGGAGTGTCCATTCTGAGACTTTTTGTATCAACGAGACCTGTTTAGCAAAAGCGTTGATTTTTTCAACAGCTGCTTGCTATTCAGTCAGAACAAGATTGTCATCAAAATAACGAAAAGGATATTCTTTGCTAATGATGAACGAACGTCTTGCACCATTTCTTTCTGGACGCCTTGTCGCAGTGGAAGGGCTTAAGAATCAATGAACCTCAGCTCGAAAGATCCCCGGTGAGAAGTCGAACCAGTCCAGAAGTGTCTTGTCTTTGGACGTCCTAAATAAAGACTCCATGGAGGAAAACCAAACAGATTTTTCTACTCCAGGTGGTACTCGCAACGGCAACAATCCACCCGTTCTCTTTTGAACATCGGCTGGGGCAAGGGGGGCAAGGATTCTGGAGTCCCCTCTCACCATACTACCCACACCCAACGCCCAAAGTGGCGCTGACACAAATGATTCCTGCCACTCACTCTACGAGGCCCTGAGGAGAATGAGTTGGAAAAATGGAGTAAGTGGGGGAGAGGCTCAGCCTGTCGAGTCCAAACTCTAGTCTCACACTCAAGCAGCCGCCAGAGTGCCGCTTCTGATGGTGTGTCTCGGAAATCCGACAAGAGGGATCAAGACCCAAAAGGAGGCGGCACCTGGGGGGTTCCTGACAAAGAGGCAAAAGAAAAAGAAGGAGAAGGATGCCGGCCAACAAACGGCGCAAAGCGATCCCGAAAGTGGTCAAAGGCGCAAGCACCGAAAGCTGTACCCCTTTCAGTAGCGAAGGTAAAGAGAATGAGGTCGGCAGAAGTTTCACTAACTGAAGCTGGCCCATCCTCCGTAACCAACGCTACCTCCTTTTCTGCTGGTTCCTAGAGCAAAAAAAAGGAAAACGTTCACTGACGACAATACTGGTATCTCCTCCTTTCTTACCTAACAGGCCGGCGACCCATGAAGGGTCAGAGCCTGAGCAATTGCTGCCTTTCACCGCTGACGGTCCTGGGCACGCTGCTTCCAGTCATCAAGGCCAAGCTGTCTTACGTCCGCGATGACTTGGTCTCTATACCAGAGGTTCGGTTGTCCTTTTCTTCTCGAACCAGGAGGCTCAGATTCGAAGACCCTCTTCGCTGGAGTGTTGCTGTGGATGCGCAAACTAAGTTGACATGCAGCCTCTTAGCGGCGCCCCCTGTTACAACACCCGTTGTGAAGTGAACCAATGCATGCAGCGACTCCCTAGCGGTTATGCAGAGGGCTAACAACCCGCCCATAGAAAAACTAATTGTAACGAGAGAGCAAGCACCTTCGGATCTACGAACGGGCTTACAACGATGACACGGCGTGAAAAAGGACAACGATTTGCGAGTGTGCTCCTGGAATGTAAGAACTGGCAGCTCCTTTCGCGCGCAAGATCAGAATGATATCGGTGCCGTAACCAATATAGGCTGCGGTTCTGGTGGACGGAAATTTACATGTGCAGGAGAAGCCGCCAACACGGAGAAATGCAGGCCTACAACAAGACTGCTATCTCTTCCTTGCTGTTGCGATTTGGGAAAGCTGAAAATGACGACAGCACGACCGACGCAGAATGCAAACACTGCGAAGATCCAGTGTGGGTGCTGGCCAAGGCAGAGAACGCTTGATTCCAAGTGGAGGGCTGTGCTCTGGAAAACGGAACCGTTTTGGTGAAGTGCTCCAGACAGCAATCTTTAGAGTGACTGAGCACTTCTGTGCCGAAAATTCCATTCTGAGAACCACAAATTTTGAAGTTCTTAGGCAAAATACTCGCGCGTCATCTGCTGGAGTTTGGGACCTCTCAGGAACACGGCGGATGTGCTGGCGCGGCTCCATATTCAAAACCCTGGTCTCTAAACCAAGAGGTGGAACGTCTTCTCCCATAAAGAGAGTAAGAACCGGGAACTTGTGGGCCTCGACCGCCCTTCAGTTGAGACCATCGTGCGAAGTATCTGCATCTGCAGCGACAGCCAAGCTGTGCTTAAGGCCTTACTCAACCCTTTAGCCACTTCCAAAATAGTCCGGGAATGCAAGTCTTTGCTTAATTTGGTCGGCAGACTGAATGCGCTTAGACTTGTCTGGGTCCCGGGACATCACGAGATCACGGGAAACGAGATTGTCGATGAACTAGCTAGGCAAGGTTCTTAAGAGGCATTCGTTGGACCCGAACCCAGGAAGTTTGGGATACACTGCACTGGAGCGCTCAGACTCAAAGCTGGTCCATTGTACTACCAGGCAGTAACCTTTGTTTACAGTAGTTTTTTGGTTTTCCGAAGAACTAGCGGTAGACGCTTCTGTGATAAAGCTACCGTACGTTTTCCCATCACATCAGCGCCAAACAACCGCCACCTGATACGAGCAAAGGCTGGACATTGACAGAGAAAGTGCTTTGAAGTGTCTTCTCCTTCTCGACAGGCGTCGCAAAAGGTGCCATCACTAAAGGTTGAATGAGGCCTTAAGCACAGATTGACTGAAGCTGCAGACGCCCCTTTCACCTGTTCTCCACAATATAGTGTGTGGCCATAAGGATTACAAACCTTTCCGCCTGGAAGATCGACGCTAAATTACCTAAGGAGGTGTAAAGTCTAATGTTGTGATAGGCTCTAGGTTTTATCGAAGACTCTCTTACACTGCCAGATGACTGATAGCGCCCTGGAGGTAGTCGTCTCAGTGTGTTTTTTCTGAAGAAGTTTTTCATCATCGAAAAATGGCATGATGGCACCATTAAGTACTAGTGGAGTCAGACCAGTCAGGCTGCTCCTTTTCGTGAAGAGAACCTCGGTTTTACGATTCTGACTGAAAGCTCATTCCTAGTACACCAGTCATCGACTATGCCTAGAGCCGTCTGCTCACTTGCGCATACGGCCGCAAGATATGTTCCGGTCACAAGGGCGGCTCCATCATCTGCATAAGCCTGGTGGTAGGTGTTAGATCTATTCAAGGTAACAAGCAAAGAGGACTTTTTTTACTTTCGAAAAATTTACGACTCAGATAAGTGCCAACAGCAGCGTTACTCGAAACAGATTCCAGATCGTAGTATTCACTAACGCACCACAGGCATGTTGAGTTGATGGAAACCTGCTCCTGATTTGGGGGGCCTTGAACTAACCATTTAACTGATTATACGAAATTTAAGTGCACGCTCCATACAAAATAGAACGAAACCTTCTATGCGCGAGGGTAGATCACACTTGCCTAGGGTTTCCTTTTGTGGTATGTGAGAGCAGAAGTAACATATGAGATTGCAGATGGCGCCAGCAGCCACATTTTGTTTCGGGAATTTGGGCAAGTCGGGATTTTAGACAATTTTGACATTTCAGGGTGCTGGACGTTTTGGGCATTTCGGACATATAGAGATTTTGGGCTTTTGGGATTTTGGGAGCATCGAAATTTTCAACTTCACGGAATTTTGGTAATTTCGAGGTATTGGCTTCTCAGACTTTTTGGCTTACGGTACTTTGGGATCATTGAAATTCCATATTCTGTCCGTATCGCCTGAAAAATGTCATTCTTGAAACTTGTTCTTCTTACCACTTCTTCGCACTTAGGTTTTTGGTCAGGTCGGAATTTTTGGCTTAAGCGATTTCGAATTCGAGTCTTCTGTTCGTCTGCCGTGAACAGTTGACTTTTCTCCTCACTTCTTCTGGCATTTCGGCATCTTGGGTTTTACGGAATTTCGCCCTTTTGCCCATTCGGGATTTTGTGCATTTTGGGCATTTCGAGATTTTTCGGAACAGAAGCATTTCGGCATTATGGACATTTGGGGGTCTTGGGCATTTTGAAATTTTGCACGTCTTGGGAATTTTGGCATTTCGAAATCTTGGCCTTTTGTGTTTCTTTTCAATTTCGGGCATTCAGAATGTGTAAGCTTTCAGGCTTCTGGTTTATCGGGTCTTTGGACTTGTGGGGACGTTGCCTTCTAATGGTTTTGGATTAACAAGGTTTCGGCCATGTCGAAATTGTAACATTTCAGGTTTTGGGTATATCGGGAGTTTGGCTTTTCATTTTTGGACATTTTAATGTTTTGGGCATCACTGGATATTGGCATTTCGAGGTGTTGGTCATTTCGGGACTTTGGGCATTTTGGAACTTTAGATATTTTTAAATTTTTCGTTTCTTGGGAATTTTGGTATTCCCGGAATCTTAGCCTTCGTAGCCTTCTGTGATCTTGGTAAGTGGAAAGTGGTTCAACTCACCGTTAGAGATATCCATCAGACAAGACCACCAGAAAGTCTAAAGAGTTTTGTTTTCAAGCACAGGCAATAGCAGCAATATAAAATTTAAATTTATCCTGCTTAAGTCCCGACTGGGTACGCCCATAATTAGAAAAGGGTTTCTAAAGCGGTTTTAAGGTTTAATGTGCAAAAAAAGTCGACCTAGGTGGGATGTAGCTTCAATTCTAATAAACTGTGTAAATTCCTTTTCGTCCCATGTGACCATCCTGAATACCTCCTCTCACACCCACAAGGACACATCATCCGGCAACAACACTCCAGCGCTCTGAAAGTAGCTGCACCCACAAAACAATTAACATAACTAATTCACCTGCAAATTGAGAACGTTTTCCCCTTCAAGAAAACGAGAGGAGCGCTAACGCCCAACCACCAGGAGATGCCAGGGATACCGTCGCGTCACCCAGCCCCAGCCAGAAGCCATCAGGGAAAACGGCAAAAATTCATTTAAAAGTACTAGATTATTAATAAGAGACTAAAACTACCCACTACCGTCTCGTTAACCTTCTGCATAATTTTTTTTGTTGAATAATAATTATCCTTGAGGAGCGGAGTAAATTATTCAATTTCTTTGAAATTATATCCCCAGAGATGGCGGCTGGGATGGGGTCTGGGACGGACGCAGTGTTCGATTAAAGAGGTAAGTTTAAAATTCACCGAAAACACCTCGGGGTGTAATTGTAAAACTTTGATGCTCCTCGTGAGCTCGATATTTCCCTTGCCCTCAGCTGTGTATCGCTCCCGTCCACCCGTCTGTCGCTTCATCTTCCAGCTCGTCGTCGGAGGATGTTCAAGGAATAAAACTTTTTAATTGTAATTTACCGCGCTTAATTAAAATTGCAACAATAGGCGCAGTTCAGCCGGGCTTTGCTGAATGAGGGCGTCGTTCGTTGTCGTCGTCGTCGTCGGTCGGTGCGGTGGCGGTGGAGTCGGGGCGTCGACGGCAATGGGGTGCGATTGTTATTTGAACGGAGAACAACAAGAAAAAGTTACTTCTTAAGGAGTTAAGAGGCACACCTGTTTGATGGAGGTGCGGCAGAGGAGAGTTTGATCCTTTTTGGAGTGGATTTGGTTTCAGGGGACTGAATGGCTCGGCTGCCGAAAGTAAGGAATCGACTGAGCAGACAATGACACTTTGTGGGATCCGGAGGATAAGCCGTTAATGGGTTTGGTTGTCCTTGTGGACCCGTCTGAAGTCATCGACACTGAAGACCTGACAGTTTGGGAAGTGCGATGTCGTTCAGTGAAGGGAGACTGGCGTGAAGATCGCAGACTGGGACTCAGCCTCCACATCATTTTTTGTAGAATTGAAAGTCAAGTGGCATCATTGAAAAATCATTGCTCTGGCACGCTGTCCTGTGTACAAGAGCCTTTATCGCTCAAAGGACAACGGATAGAGGCGTCAAGCTCTACGGAGGTCTGGGTCATTTAGAGAACATGGATAACACCGTTCTGGTGCGAAAATATGCTCCTTAAGACAGCGTGACACAGTGCGTCCTATATGGTGATGCCGCATACAAGTGGAGAAGGACATCAATCGACTTGTTGCGCGGTATTGGAGGCATCGAGCGAACGATAGAGACGATTACAGGAACTTGTTCCTTCAGGTTGATGTCCTCACAAGACAAAAGAAGTCAGAGTTTGTCAAGTCTTCGAGTTCCGTCCCATACTTCTAGTTCCTTGAAGCGTTTAAAACAGGCACCAGCCAGTTATGTTCAAGTTTATGTAGTTTCAGTTCAGTTTCAGTTCAGTTTCAGTTCAGTTTCAGTTCAGTTTCAGTTCAGTTTCAGTTCAGTTTCAGTTCAGTTTCAGTTCAGTTTCAGTTCAGTTTCAGTTCAGTTTCAGTTCAGTTTCAGTTCAGTTTTAGTTCAGTTTCAGTTCAGTTTCAGCTCAGTTTCAGTTCAGTTTCACTTCAGTTTCACTTCAGTTTCAGTTCAGTTTCAGTTCAGTTTCAGTTCAGTTTCAGTTCAGTTTCAGTTCAGTTTCAGTTCAGTTTCAATTTCGATTTCTGTTCCTGTCACAGTCTCAAGTTCCAGTTCCGAAATTGCTTAGTTCTCACAATTCACTCGCTTATCGGACAAGTAGCTTACAACCGATTACTTTGCGTCTTCCAAGATTTATTCCTTCTTCAGAACTGAACCCAAAATCGCACATCATGCCAATCCCCTCCAGCAATCTGGCAGGAATTTGAAAAATAGCCGACAATGATGCATGCATTCCGCTTCCAGAACAGTGGAGCACGGTCCCACCCCCCTCTCCCACTCAGGAATCCGCATCATTTCGGGACATTTAACGTTCCAAGCAGCCGTTGAGCCTAAAACATCGTGATTTATTTCCTATCCTCCTATCGGCAACAATTCAATCCGAAGGACCGCGCCCCAACCCCATCCGCTCCACGCTGCTGCCGCCTGTCATCGTGTGGGTATCAGAACTTCTGAAATATGTGCTTCTCCTTTTGGATTGTAACTGTCGATGACACGATACGAAGTGAATGCTCTGCATAACCAGCTTTTCACTCGAATGTGTGTCAGAGTGGGTGGTCGGAGGACTGCTGGGAATCCCGTGCGATAAGGACTTAATCGAGTGTGAATCACTTGTGCGCGTAGCAAACTTTTCGCCGCTAAGCCGATAAGGCGAGTCAAGCGTCAGATAAATTCTCACACAACGACGAACGAGCCACTCAATCCACTCAAGGCATTTTTCAATATGTGTGTTCGTCTCTCCCGGAGCCGCCGCCGCCGCCGCCACCGTGGTCACAAAATGGCTGCGATTCCGCCGCTCAAGCACCACTCGTAAAATGAAGATATTCCAAAGGATACATCCCCGAAGGCCGATTCCATTAATGATGGTCCGCCATCCCGGCATCTGTATCGCTTTCAAGTGCTCGATTAGTTTGGTTTTTATCTTCTGGATGCTTGAGTGGTATAAGTGGGCGCTGGGTTTGGGCGGTGGACGCAAGCACAAGTGCTCCCCGGGATTAAATGAAAGCGAGTTTTCGGTTTCGGGGGTGGGCGTCCTTGGTCCTTTTGCTCCATCCATCCTTTGGTCGGCAGGCAGCCTTTGATGTGCCGGAGAGAGAGTATTAGAGAGATGAATCGTCTTACCTGGCGGAGATGTGAAATGGTATTTTATCTAACCCAAGTGACCACTTTGGACTTAAGACCGAAATGAGGGACAGAGAGACAATCGAGCGCCGTGCTTAATGCTTCTTTGAAACAAATCGCTTTAATGAGAGGCTACAGCGACGCAAGGGAGGCCAGGCGGCACGATTGCCTAGGCGGTGTCGGTGGCGGTGGGTTTGTCTGTCTTTCAACAAAGGTCGAAGGGAAGCCGGCACTGAAGCGAAAAGTCTTAGTCGATGTTTGTAATTAAAAGCGGCTGGCAATTGGGGGAGATTGTGTGCTCTTATTTTTTCCTGCGGACTGTTCAACAGAATAGTGCACAATCTCCCCAAAGGAGTGCCTCTCAGAGGAAGAGGTGCTTTTTTTTCAAAGGACTACTTCTCACAGGCAGTGAAAAGCCTTTCAAATTCGGAGAAGCAGCTGCCCTGACTTGTGAGGCAATGTGATTGTGAGAAGTGGGTTCTGTTTCCTCATTTCGGGCAGAGACGTAAATCCATTAGGAAATCCGCAGGAACTTCATCTCGGACGGCGTTCTTTGACAGGCACTGGCGTTGGTTACGCAAATGAGTTCAGGGGAATTGTGTGGATGCTGTAAGAACCTTCAGTTGATCTCACATTGTTGGACTTTTGCAATGAGATTGAGATAAAAGCTGCTAGAATTGATTTACTGGGAAAGGAGAAGAAAATGAAGCAGCTGCTGTCGGATAGTGAGGACGCACAATATTGTGAGCTTAACCAGAAAGACATAAAGGAGGGAATCGTCGGCATGGTGACCAGTAAGAAAGATGTCGCATAAAACGTCAAGAGATGTCAATCGTTATGTCTTGCAACTGCAAGCAGCTGACAACTGCGGACATTTCATTGTAGACCTACACTTGTTGAGGACAGTGGATAACATCGGTGTTCTCATCCATCGCCTACCTTGTTTATCCGTTGGGCTAAATGGAGGGCTAAATGGAGGTTGCATTGGCACCAGCAATTGCTAGTCAACTCCTTAAAGTCGACTCCAAGTCCCCAGTTTTCTGCCAATCTGATCTTATTAACACAGCTCGTTTGAAATGTTCACTAGAAAATGTTAGTTGTCCGTACAAATAGCAGGAAGGAGCTGTGAATCTAAAAACTCCCTCGAATTCACCTAAACTGTGTGTTTCTTCTCAAGTTATGTAAGTTGTGTGCATAGTTGCCACTAGAGACGCTTCTAGTTGTAGCACATGCTGTTGGTCGACTATAGTCTTACGCAGATTCAAAAGCTGCTAGATTATGGCCTTTGGTCATATGTCTTATTTTGACAGTGCATGAATTAAGCATAAATTAAGGGCACCTTCAGTTAACTAAGGCTTATGCCGTAGGCTACGCTACGCGACGTCACGAAGAGGAGAAGGAATTCATCATACCATGCATTAACCGTGCACATTGTACACTTTCAAGAGACACTTTCTCGCAAGGCATTCCTACTTTCGCCCTCCATAGACCTTTCCAGACTGTCAGTCACTTTTAAAATTTCGTCCACATAGTTGTGTACATTGAAAAATGCTCAAGCTGAGAATCATTCCACTCATTATGAGTTAAAGTTGCTTCCTATTCTCTTGTGGTTCGTGTATGCACTGAAATTATTTCACGCACTGATTTTCATGTTGACCAACCAGTTGTCGGTAAGGTAGTCCTCAAAAGTTATAGCAAACAAATTTATTTCAAATTCATTTTAACGTTTGTCTAACTTGAATCAAATCGATTTGCAATTGCACTGAGAAATATTGTTTAATTTGTTCGATGAAGGCGATTAACTTCTATTTTCTAAACAAATTGCTTGCGATTCAACAGCTGCTAGGAACGATCGATTTTTTTACATATTACAGTTAAGTGTAAGTTATGCATAAGTGAAACTCTTCTATAACTACAAAGTCATATTTTACAGTTTTTGCTTTGATAAAAGCATTGTAGGCGTCTGAAAATGTCACTGTTACTCTTCTGATAAAGTCACAGGACTATAGGCAGCAATCATGTTTTTTTCGTTCCGTTTACTCGATTCCAATAAAATTGATGTCAAAGAGGCACACCACTCAACAAGACGTTGTGAAAATATCCATAAAGTCATGGAAATCTTAAAGTGTTAAAATTCAAGGAGGTAAGTGGTAAGTGCGTTGACCATTGTGCAGGGCTTCAAGAGATACGAACAAAAACTGGTGTAAGTTCGGCGTTTTGGACATGCAAGGGCAGACATTAGCTGTGAGGAGGGTTGTGCGATATTTGGGCATTATGTTGGATCAGTTTCTGTATGGTAACATACATTCAGCAACGGGTCTGCCAAAAGTCAGAAAAGCCTTCGTTATGGCAAGTTGGTTGTTTTATAGCAGCCAACTTGAATATTTGCTTCACGGCAATAATAAGGCCAATCAGATTGTATGGCTGTCCTGTGTGGTTCAACTTAAGTACTTCACCGATGGAAAGGATGACGGTGTTCGAAAGGTAACGTCTTTGAACTTGTCTTAAGATGTAACGCACCCCATCGTCATAGAAAAGGGTGATTTGTTAAAAGTGAAATAAAATGTTCGCCGACCTCGCCTCTCAATAAGTCCATTGTTGCGCGTGCTGTGTGGCATGTGGCACCGTCTTGTTGAAACCACATGTACTGTCAATATAAAAAAGAGTGCAACGAGAAGGGTTGTGCCGGTGATCAAAAGGGTCAGTGAGTCAGTCGATTGCGATTGTTCCGAGCGATAGGAGTGCACATAACAAGAAAAGGAAAAATAAAGTAATCTGGAAAAATAAATAAAGTAGATTCTCTGCTCCTGACCATCATCATTTTCTTCTTTAACCTGCATGTTCCACCAAAGGTGTCGTCCTCCCGGCCTTTTGATCCTCCGACATAAACTATAACTCATTAGGAGCTATTGCCAAGCGTAACAAGGCGAATTTTTGGATTTAACCAATCACCACGTCCTACCATCTCACGGTAGCGCTCACCATTCACAGTCACGTAACAAGTCGCATCATCTTTGAAAAAGTACGCTCCAATGATGCCACCAGCCCATAAACCGTACCAAACTGTGACTTTTTCTGGGTGCATTGGTAGCTATTGCAATGCTTCTGGCTGATATTCACCCCAAAATCGACAATTCTGCTTATTTACGTACCCATTGAGCTTCAATTCTTGCACCAGCTGTATTTTGAAATGCATCACACCAAAATCCTTGCGCAACATTTTCCACGTTGTTGAGTAACAAAGGCCCAATTGATGCGTACGGCGATGGTCATGATTAACACTGGCCGATACAGCTGCGATATTTTCTTCAGTTCCCACTCTACGTGTTGGCGGCTTAATGTCCAACAATGTAAATTTGGTGCGAAATTTAGTCACAATAGCCCGAATAGCTGCTTCAGTGGGTCGATTAAAATGACCATAAAATGGAAGAAGCGCGCGATGAACTTTCTTAACAGAGCATGCATTTTGATAGTAAAATTCAATAATTTTGCAAGCGTTGTTCATTTGTAAGACGATTCATAGTTAAATTACAGACCAAACTGAAGATGTTTGACAGTGAAACAAAACACGAAACGTGCGTCAGCTGTTTAAACCAGTGTTGCCAAAAAGATAATAGCTTAAAAATCACCCTTTATAACTGAATTTGGAGTACCTCAAGGTTCCGTTCTTAGCCCCATCATGTCAATATCTTTATGTCTGATAAACCAATACCTACTAGAAACACTTTTCTTGCTTTGTTTGCTGATGATACAGCCTTGTTCTCATCCAACATCTTAGCACAGGACACTATAACTTCGTTACAGAATTCACTTGACATTTTTCAAAATTTCTGTAGTAAATGGAAAATAAAACTAAATGCTGACAAGTCTCTGGTTATGTGGTTTACTAGACGCAGAAAACATCAGTTTCTACCCCAATTGAATTCGGTCAATCTTGAATGGTCTGAAAGCTGCAAGAACTTAGGAGTAACTTTTGACAAAAAACTCACATTTGAAACACATATATCGAACACAGTACACAAAGTAAACCTCATGGTTAAAATATTCTACATATTTATCAATCAAAAGTCAATGCTTAGTATTGAAAACAAATTATTAATTTTTAAAACCATCTTCCAGCTAATTCTGTGGGCAGATTGTGCCTACTTTACCTTGGCACTTTTAAACTGCAAGACTTCATGAAAAAACTAATATTAACTCAATCTTATGTCTCATTGATAAATTAAAACACAACTTTTTTATTAAGTGTACACTCTCTCTGAGAGCGAACTCATCAGCAACATTTTGAATTAATTAGCTTTATCATAAAGTTGGGTTTAGGTGCAATTTAGTTGTAAGAAACTATAGCGGTAAGAGTTATAATACGGGTTCTTGCTTGTAGTGTTTTTTTTTCCCTTACCTCATATTTTTCTTTTATTATGTCCAATATCTTGTTATATTGCGGTCTCCGTGGCGTAGTGGTAAGTGAATGATGAAAAGCTTCTCTTATGTGGCCGTTCGGAGTCGGCAAAAAAATGTAGGTTCCTTCCCTTAATGTGTTTTATTTCACATTCTAACTCAAACCTCACGATGAATTGCCCTCTACGCTTATTGATTTGTTCAATAAAACAACGAAATTCACTTCCAGTATCCACAATATAATTGATTCTCCATTTTCTTTTTGTACTACATGTAAAATTGTTTCATACTCAAACAACACTTGATAGAACGAAAATCATCTTCGATTCGTTTGTTTTCATATTTTTATTTGTTATCTAGTTTATTTTATTTTTTTTTTTCTTTCATTTATTTTTTATGCATTAAGAAATATACAAATGGATTTATAATAAATTCTTTTTATGTTTTAAATGTTTCTTAGAGATAAATTCAAACTTATTACACGATCCATGTCATCGATGGATTTGCGGTTTTCATGCTCATTCACCGTTATATCATAATCTTCACCGTAATCGTTTCTCAGTGATCCTTAAAAATATGCATGGGTTTACATGATTTTGTGTATGTTTGGTATTGTAGCGTTTTTTGTGGTAATGGGGGAGAGGGAGGGAGAGAGATTGTAAGTGTGTTGACTATGTTTTCTTAATAGCTGCTGGTTCTTTTTTGTTTTGAAGCTTGTTGATGCTCTAACCTAACCTTATCAAACCTAACCTTGAATTCTGAACTACACAGAATGAGGGTAACGCTCACCGTTGAGGTGAGGTGAAACTGGAAACAGGAACAGCTGCAAAAAGCCTCGATATTGGGGGATAGGTGAGTAGGAGGTTACTATTAGGCACTGAGTCCAATGAAAACTTCTTTACTTCTACACCAGGAATACGGGGGAAGCCTTCATAATTTGTAAGGCAAGACATATTATGCAACTCGTTCCTTCAAATTCTCGAAACTCGATTTTAAGTTACCATCACTGGTTCGAATTACCATCGGTACCATGTCTGTCGAAGGCTTAGAAAGCAATCTCTACGGCAAGAGGATGTTTTAAAGCAGCCAACTCATTTCCAAGGTGAAGGGTATCTGCTACACGACCCTTATCTGGTGGCCAATCATGGTGTATGACTGCCGTGTGTAGTCCAACCGGAGCCCTTCCCAGATGGGGAGGATGAGGGAGAGACGAGAAATAATGTCTGTCAACCGCAGAGATTACAAGTTCTCTCAGAACTGAATTTTTGTATAACGAAGCCAAAGAATAATTTCAATGGACCCAAATTACCCAAATTATACGTACCACGAGGGCCATCGACAAAATTACTTTATCCCGCCTGAGGCCTTTGTATTCCTTGACAGAATTGGATTTGTCCAGAATGTCCTTTAAATTACCAGGACCGTGGAAAGACAACTCCTCTACGACGGCGATGTCGATGGGCTCAGTGCAGACAGTCTCTGGTTCTCTCATTTTAGCCACCTCTGGCTGTGACCGAACGAAGAGTAAGGCGGAGTTTAAGAAGAAGGGTCGTGGTTATGACCCATCACACGTCAATCTGAAACCATACTCCATCGAAATTAGAAAATTTTGCAAGAAAGACGTGTCATTACCGAGATTTGATTCTACAGTCATACCAGAGGTGGAAAAAAATGCTTATGTCTGATTCACACATAGCACCCAGAAACCAATAAGGGGACGGACAGCTTCCCCTTGTCCCATCCTTGGATTCTATTTGAAAGCAGGTTTTATGACACGCAGGAGATGTCACGTGGCCAATCCCCTGCTGCCTCTGTCGGGGATGCATAGCTTCATGGCCCATTCTCTGCTGGAATTCTTTGTTCGTCATCATCTTTGGATGTTGAGAAGGCACTGAACAAATATTTGCAGCGTCGGTCAATTCTCTAGAATGTTCATTATTTTAGCTTGAGGAATGTCTCTTACTTCACGCGCTCCATAAAATGACTGTTCGCACAGAAATTTAAATTTTGTGCGTACAGGAGGAGGGTGCTTTCAGTTTCTCTCTCTTTGATGCAGCTTCTGCTAAATTGGGTTAAAGGAGGTCTTAGTCTGCTCCCCTTCTGGGTCCTAAGGCGTATACATCACCCACGCCCTTTGGTGTCTATCTGCACCATTTTCATTTTGACTGTTGACTGACTTTCCTTTGGAAGCAGGTTCCATATCATACACGAGATGTCATTTCTCTGAAGAATGTCCTGAATTCACTGCTGCTTCAGAGACCATTCTCTGCTGGAGTTCTGCATTTATGATGCGTGTGACACCATGGCAACGCTGCGAGGAAGCAAGAGAAACTGGCAATACGAACAGGAGGGAGAGACACTTTGTACGACAACGCCGAAGTAGACGGTTGAAAGTTTCAGTTTGTTGAAATATGACCTTAAATAAAGAACAAAACGAATTTTAAAAGTATTTGTTATCAGCCACTGGACGAATGTTTGCAGCTTCCTTGTGGTAGCCAAGATCTCTTTCCAGATACCGCTTTCATATAAGAAATGGAACACGTAATTTGTTGTTTGTGCTTATTGCCTGGCCTCGCCAAAAAGTGGAAAACATTTCAAGTGAAAATTTGGTTTGCTCTATTCGGATTGTTACATCCAACTTAAAGCCAGAAGCAGTTAAGAGAACTCTCTCAAGAATAAACCCTCTTCTCTATCAACCGTAAACCCACACATTTGTATTTGAGTTGATGTGCTCTATCGCAGGCTGTTCACGAAAACTGTCTTCCCTGTCAATCGTTTGCCTTGCAATGCAAATTCAAGTTCATGTGCTCGTTTGCAGTCTATTCACACTTGTTCTTCTCATTCTCTTTTCTCGCCAACGACGTCAGCCTCTTTTTCCTATTTTTATTCTGTAGGCATACATCTTCAAAGGCATGACTCCACGGAGTTCCTCTCTTTCGTATGGAACAAACAGCACTTTGGTTATCACAAATTGAAACAATTTTGACGAGAGTATGCAGCCTTGCCGAACTCCACTTCTCAGAAAGTAAAGTGATCCTCAGAGGAGTTCCCTCTTTGCTTTACATCATATTTGGATTCATTGGAAACTAACAAACTTAGAGGTAGTCACGGACGGCTCCGCGGTGAATAGGGACAACGACACCAGTACCGAAATCAAACGCAGAATCATTCTTGTCAATCGCTGTTTCTTTGGGCTCAAGAGGCAATTGAGTAATAAAGCCCTCTCTCAAGGGACTTAGCTGCCTTTGTACAACTGCTTGGTCATCCCAGTCCTTCTTTATGGCGCGGGAAACCTGAACGTTACAAGAAGCGGATAAGGAAGTCTTTAGTCTTTTCGAGAGAAAAGTTTTGCGTGCGATTTTTGGTCCTGTTTGCGTTTACGGAATCTGGAGGAGAAGATATAACTACGAACTCTATGGGCTCTACAGCGACATGCGTCAAGCATCTCCAGATACAACGCTTAAGATGGCTAGGCCATGTACAGCGTATGGACACAACTCCTCCGGCCCGAAAAGTCTTTGAATCTGAGCCATTAGGATAACGCAACAAAGGACGGCATAGGCTAAGGTGGCGTACATAAGTGGAGAAGGACCTCAACCAACTTGGAGTGCGCTATATGGGACAGCTGGCATGTTAGCAGATGCCCAGGTGCAGAATAGAAGAAATAGAAGAAGAATAAGAAGAACTGTAGGCATCTGGCGAAAGATCGTGCTCACTGGGGAAGAATGTTGATTGAGGCACAGGTCCACATCAGACTGTAGCGCCAGTCAAGGATTTTTTCACAATCGATAAGCAGCAGCAACAACATCCATTCAAGTTGATGTTGTTCGACACAGGAGGATCCAGATCTGAAATTTATGTTACTTGTTCGGCCCTCGGGGTGATAGTTTCCTTTTGTCCATCATCCAAAAAGAATTGTGCCCCCTACGGTCGTTCAACAAGAGGAAGCAGTAGTTTCGCCAAGACAGTTGGCACTGTTGCAAGGAAGTCTTCAGATGCCCCATCGCTTCTAATTGTCGAGAATCTCTTCCTCATCCTCTCCCTTACTGGAGACTACTCCCGAATTCACTTACAAGGCAGCTTTGACGAATGTCCGACCTGTTTAACACAATAAGTCACTTGAAGCGTTTGCGAACAAATTAGGCAACTTTTCTTTAAATGATCACTAAACCCAATTCGAAGCAAGCTCTCTCCACTCCCCCTCCATCACATAACCACAAAACATGATTAAGAAAAACTACAAATCCTTTAAAACATACGCATACGTCTAGATATAATAAATTCGCAAATCATAAAAATAATACGAACAAAAAACAATGAATACTGCTTAATATAAAAATATCGATGTCTCTTAGATCTTAACAAATTCTTAACTTAACAAATGGAAAGTGAAACTGTACACAATAGATTTTCTTGTTATTCTCTTTTTGTTTTTGTTTTTGAAGCGCATCTGATTTTTACAAAAAAATTGACAAGAGTTCTCCGCTGCAAATATGTATGTATTGATTTGATTTGTATCTGTTTCTGTTTATCTACGTATTCTTTGTTGAAGCTGCCTTTTTTTGTTTTTGTTTTTCTTGTGGTAACGAAGAGCAAAGTGCAACGGGGAGGAAATTAAAATAATATCTGATTCTCGACGTACTACATGACGAGTCAGAAGTGAAAGTTCATTAGATATGTTGATTGTTTAGTAATTCTACAATACAATGATAAGCTCTAATTCTTAGGAGGAGTAGCAGAGGACAGACGTCATCGTATGAGATGACGCACAGAAGTGGAGAAAGACCTCAACCAACTTGGCATGTGCAATTGCGTGGAAGCCTGGCGGCAAGAGACCAGTGTATAGTAACATACGGACCCGCTCAAGTAGAGTCTGTCATGGTAACATGATACGCAAGCATTCCTTCGGTTATAAGATCACCCGAAGATGCTTGTTGATTTCGACGCTTTTTGCCGCGTCGTCTGGTTTCGCACGTCCGTTGGTTGCTTATTGCTTCCAGGAAGGCAATAATGCAATTCCGCACATCTCCAGCGTGCGACTGCATTGTGCTTTCCTGTGCCAGATCGTAGTCAGTCGACGTGCAGCAACCAACCCAACCACTCATTTTATTATATCTGTTGACACGTTCATGCCCAGTATGGACTGTAGAGCCACTCATAGGAGAAATATCAACAGTGAGCAACCCCAATGAACTTAAAGAACGCTAAGTTTTGATTTGTGATGGGCACGAAAACGAACAGTATAACTTGAGATGTGATTGCCATGGTCAGTCAGATTTAGCAAATGAAAAGAATTGAATAGCTCTAGGGTCTCGATGTTCATGAAAAGGTATCGAACTGCAGTACACACCGGCAAATGTTTGTTTCTAGAAGTTTGAGAAAACGTCTTTGTCTGTTTTCTTGAACTTAACTTAGACAAGTGATCCTGTTACAGGTTCGTTGTCAATCTTCTGCCCCAGAATTTAGAAATAATGGACATCCGCTGATATCTTCAAAACTTCAAAACGAAATTTTATGACATTGCGATGCTGAATGAACACGAATTCACAGTTGACCAGCGCCAAGATTCTTTAGCAACTACTCGTCTAGTTCGTTCTGTAGTTCTCTCATGTGAAGTTGTGACCTACGTTTTACTACCGACTCCATTTGGGGAAATGAAAAGCGTTTCATAGACAATTAGTAGAGTTTGAGGAGTGTCAGCAAGCCGAAAGAGATGGTGCCGTGCAGAATTTAAGATGTTCAGTCCAGAAAGCGAACCGACGAATTCACTCACTACTCTACAACTGCAGCCATCCACATTCACATTAATCACTGCTCGAAACAGCACAAACACTTTTAAGGCGAATTCGCAATGATAGACGTTCAGCATGAAGAAAACGTAGTGAAGCTGAACCGATGAAAACGCTTTGAAAAAATGCAAGATTGACGTTCAGTTCGGAGACCGAAACTGGGACCTTTGATGTGTTCAGCCGCAACCAACGTACTTAATGATACTTATTAGGTGGCAGCTCAAAACGGACCAGGGCCTTACTCCTACAAAAACTGCTCGTGTCGTACATGCTTCTGTTCTCTTACGAGAAGAAGAATTTACAGATTTTTGTCAATTCCGAACGGAGAGGTTTGAAAACCTTCCCATCCACAGTAAATACTCTTTGAGTGCTTTCAGTAACACTCAACACCTCGAAAGAAGTGGCGCCGTGAAGAGATGCGAGGTGTTCCATCAGGGAATCAAACCTGGGACTTTGGCGTGTGAGTCGACGCACCTATCCACTAACCCACGGTGACCAATCCACTTACTTAGTCTACTTGAAAATTTCTGTGTTAACAAAGGCAGTGCAGACAACTTGAACTGAAGTGAAGATAACTGAGGGAAATGATTTGAAAAATACGAGATTTATTTTCAGTCTAGAGAACGAGCCTGCGGCCTTCCCGGGTGAGCTGACACACAGTTGTGGAATTTGAAATTATCTTATCACCTACTTTTACGGCGCTATACCACAGTGTCCATTTTCCCGAGAGCCGCAGATAACGTAAAACGGGACACATTGTTATCCAAGGACCATACGGAGTACATGCAGAAGGCACAATCTCTCCACCTTGGTAGGGAGCGAGGCCTTTCTAACAGCCTAAAGCACTCAGTTGCGCTAAGTTCAACTCCCCATCGATATCGTCAGCTCAAGGATTCACGCACTAGCCACAGGTGAAGATTTCGGATCATTCGCCTACAAAGTCTAATGGACTCTGGACCTAAGAGCAGACTGAATTCGACGACCAGCTTCGAGGAAAAATCAACTTTTTCTTTGATGGAGTGCATATCGACGTCTCGAACAAGGCGCACGTTACTGTTAAGAAATCAATGCATCTGAAGAGAGGGATAGTTTGAGTAGTGGCTGCTGCGAACCATTTGGATGAGAACAACGTTTCGGTCAACAGATATGGGATTTGAATTAACGTGGTTGGTTGTTATACATATACATGGCATATAGCACTGACGGTCGTTTCCATTGGGGCATTTCAGTTCGTTTACAGAAGTGTATAAGGTGAATATCGGATTGAACGTCACACGGGAAGTGCTGACCTTCCTATTTTGACTGTGAGATGCGAGCACTTCTTCAAATATATCGAAGAAATAAAGTCAGTTCTAAACAAGTACTCAAACGCTTCGGTTGTTTTAATGCTGCATAACATGGTGACTACTTCGTCTTACACAACGGAGTCCACGGGGTCGTAAGTACCGCAAGGTTAAAAGTTTTAGTCCCGAGTTGGGAGGGACAATCGCTTCAATTTGGTAGGGAGGGAGGCCTTTCAAGCATCCCTCCAGTTCGATGCGTCACAGCATTCGGTGGCAACACATCTCAACTTTGAACCGGGAAAGCTCCCTTAACCGCCCAATCAGTCGGATGAGGATGACAAAACTCCTTCCAGATCAGTCAGCGCGATACACTAAACCAGAGCAACCACGATTCTCTCACAATGGGGTCGTACGGTCAAGCTTAATGAAAGTTTCAGTGGCTTCTGACTGATTCTGAGAGGCTCTGCCAGTTCGAGTTTTCTCATTTACTGGGTCTAGTAGCCGCCATCGCACCAAATGGTATTTGCCTCCATCAATGAATCGGTTGACCCTGAAGTGAGCGACACGGATGAGTTGATGATGCATACATTCTGTCTAGCAATGATGAGATTATGATGCATACATCCTGTCACGCAAGGATGGGCTGATGATGCATACATCCTATCACATCATCCCAAAGTCGACGCATATTGGTCACCATTCAGACGCTACAAGGGCTTTGGTTTAACAACTCTTTTCAGTGTTAGAATTTCAAAATAAAACAAATGTCAAGCGAAAGAAAGTGTTGTGACGTTCTACGCCGGTAGACTCTGTAGGAGGAAGGCCGACTGTTATTCACTGGCTTTCTGAAACTAAACATGAACTAATGACGCGTCAAGATTTGGTCGCAACAAAGACGTAGTCACACAGAAAAACCTCAAAAATCTTCGAAAACGGTAGCCTTCCACCACATTTCCAGGTTGCAGATCTAGGTTCTAGACGAAGAAACATTTCTTTCGAATAAGAAGTCTGTCAGAACCGAGACCTAACAACACAAGTTTCAGCTTAATTTTCAGTGATCACATTTGCTAGTCATTCAATGGTGGTGAATATTGAATTCGTCATAAAAAGTTGCTCAGAAATAAGACTAAGACAGACCCAGTTCCCCCGCGCATCTGCACTTTGCCTCCGATTACCCTTCCTCTGCCTAATAGCCTGTCCTAATTATCATCCTAATCTAATTGGAATCGTAATTCTTAGAAATAACATAAATCTTCTCTTATACCAATAGGGATTGTTTCTTCTTCTTCTTGCTTCTTGTTAACCTACAAACGACACTGAAACAATGGCACAGTGTTTGTTTTTTCTTCATTTTGCAAATATTTTACATAACTTCTTCTGTTGTGGTAGTAATTTGTGTTTCATGTGTATAAAGTGGTTCCATTTAAAGTCTGTGTGGTGTGTGTAAACATTTTCTAAAAAAATACACTTTCTTCCGTATCTATACTAGAACGCTTTGAGATTGGAAAAGAAAACCGAACAGAAATCACAAAAAAAAAAAGAGTCGCGTGTTTTAAGGTGTGTGTGTGTGCGCATATGACCATCTCTCATTGTCCATGGAAAACATCCATCCACATCCAATTGACAACAAACAACATCCATTCCTTCATTTTCTTCTCTCTCTCTCTCTCTCTCTCTCTGTAGCAACACGACAAGTCACTTGCCGCATTTTCAATCACAACAAAATGTTACCTCCTTCCGTATCTCCTTACTCGACCTTACCCTACTACGGACAACAACCTTTAGATGATGTATACATATATGTATGTACAAAAAGAAAAGTCAGTGTGAAGTGCGAGTTCCCTTGGGAGTGTGTTTTAAAAAATACACATGGCTACAGCCCACTTCTGGGGCGGGGCGGCGGCGCTCCCCCATGTCGTCAAAATGAAACAAGAAGGGAAATAGTCGATCTCTGATATATGTATATATATAAATTTGCTTTAAACCTAATGAGTTGTCCTATTAGAAATCCATAGTACGACGTGTTGCGATAAACAGTGTGAATATCATCTGATTTGCTTGTTTGCCTTAACCACCTTATCCTATGCTACTACATGACTATTTTTGTGTAAATCAGTTAATAACTCTGCGTCGAGATCTTCTCCTTCGAGCAGATCGGTGCAGATGTCACCGTTCAATGGGAAACTATTGGCAGCTGAGACAACAACACCACTTGTGCCATTCGTGGCAATCACCGCATCCAAGGAGTTTCGACGGCGTTCACGTTCGCGAACGATGTGTGGTGCTTCATTGAATTCGTCTAATTCATCCATACCTGCGGCAAGTGGGAAAACAAAATCACATCACTGATTCTGTATGTTCGAAGAACAGCAAACTTACCTGAATAATGGGAACCGGCAAGTAGCAAATACTGACCGGAACGATTTGGCCACAAGAGTCCTGTCATAACGCAGTACGCTAGACAATCTGCGGAATTTGTGATCCCCAGCAGGAGTTTGTCCCTCCACATGGGACTCACTTGTAGGGCGACTATCGCTACGATTGGCAGGTAGATGAACCACACAAGACTTGATGCGCCAAGATGAAGAAGGAAATCGAGTTTTTTCGTTGAATGCTCATATTTCATTGTGTTGCGTAATTCATAGAGGAACCACATCATGAATGATGTTCTGAAAGGGATAGAAATGAATTTGTGAAATGTGTTTAGTGTGTGAATTGATGCTTACCTCAGGATGAGGACAATCCATCCTGGCCATGTCTGGTACTCGTCTATGTCTGATGTTATATCCACTTCCGTCTGCAAATAGAATAAGAACTGCTTAGCTAGAGAGAATTATAAGGGAACCTCAGACTTCTTAGAGCAAGATGTTAAGAAGAGAAATAATACTGTATGCGACACTGCTAAGTTTCTGTTCACTACCAAGTTTTCCTTGGCTTCCAAACAATGTAATACCTAAAAGGCTCTTCACTCTGGCAATGGGGAACAGTAAAATCTTTGAAAAAGATCACTTTTTTTATAATTGGCACGCGCTAAAGGGATTAGTTGGTACCCAACACGGCCGAAGGTGTAGACGAAGAGAGGAAGAGGAGTTACCCATCCACAACGGGCTTAAATGCCTGTGGAAAAGTTGAGCTGGAAAGAGCATTCCATATTCATGTTGACGTACGACGTGTTATGTAATCAAGTGTGTGCTGAAACGTTCCTGTAAACAGTGATGTCAAGTATAGTTTGTGGTCCTAAAGAGATCGCCTAGAGAAATCGCCAATAAAATCTCCACTGCTGTTGCATTTCTTTGTGACGGTCGTGACCTTATGGACAAATGCGTCGGCAGGTCTAGCTTCGAGTTTTGGACTGGACTTTCAATTATCTTGCTTTTTTCAGTGCTCTCTCTCTCTCTCTCTCTCTGTCTCTCTTGTATTTCTGATGACTCACAGGGAGTTTTTTGAAATTCGCCGTTCAAAGTCACCATTAAAGTACATTGCGCCACATTGCGTGGAAGAAGAAGTGCTGAAGGAGTTATGTTTCCATATGTTTACTTGTACTATTCGATTTGCTTAAGCTCATTCGTCAACACCCCGTTTGAGGGCCTTGCAACAAATCTTCCAAAAGACCAAGGAGGTTTGGATCTCTTTGCCTGTCTCTCCGACAGTATTTATAACGATGAGTTATGCAGGGCATTAGTGAGGTTCGGCAAAGTAGCAGTTGACCCGTCCATCCGTCAAGATCTGACGCGAAACATAATCTTTGTGGTCACCGTTGCTTAGTGGGTAAGTGCTTTTACTCAAATGCAGATTCGATTCCCGGTCTGAAGAGCAAGCACTTTTTTACGGCAACACGTGAAAAGCTTTTTAAGTCTTGCCGTACGGATTTGACAAAATGTTATAAGTCCGCTCTATTCGTAAGAGAAAAACACGGCCTTGTGTGATGTGAGCCAGTTAAATTTTCCCTCTAAATTTGAAACTAGCGTTTGGTTAAGCTGGTGTTCGCGTAGTGGCGTAGTGATAAGTGCGTCAACCGCCACGCAGAAGGTCTAGGTTCGATTGCCTCACGGGGCAGCTCCGCATTTTTTTCACCGCACCACTTCTTTCGAGTCGCTGACAACACTCAAAGGTGTCAATTGTCTATGAAAAGCTTTTCAAAACTCGTGAGAGAACAGTAGTACGCACAACACGAGTAGTTGTTGTAGAAGCTCAGCCCTGTTCCCTTGTGGGCTGTAGTGCCACTCAATTATTAATGCCCCATCACATGCAGCAAAACCGGTTCGTAACACCGATTCGTGATACCGATTCGTGATACCGGTTTGTGTTACTCGCGTGACTGTTTTTTTTTTTTATCCATCGGAGTACGCTTAAACCTAAAAGTGTAACTCTAAGTATCGCTTTATACAGGAAATGTTTGCTGCCTGACTAAGGATATTCTACCGACTTGTCCTTTAACATATTGCTTCGAATAAAGTGATGAGTTAAGACCCCTTATCACTTAGAAAAGGGACACAATCGATCAGTCACTCGTCAGCCAATACATGATTGAAGCTTAAGCTTGGTTTTCACGTGTCTGTTACAATGTACGGAAGGCCCACTATTAAGTTCTCCATGAAAGCACACATTGTTAGAGCAGACAAGTCGATTGTAGTGCACGTGTGTCGCTTATTTTTACAATGTGTCATCAGGTAAAGGTTTATTTTCAGAGTAAGGTTTTCTTTTTCATGTTTTCTTCTCCGCTTCGTTTGAGGGTTCGCTGTATCACTCAATTTTGTGCTTTCAACACAGCTTAAAAGTGAGCCTTTCCTCCTTTGCAATGGACATGTTAGCTCCGGCATTAGACAGCATATTCTCATCATCAGCGGTTTTCATTAATTTCAAAATATGAGAGAATCTCGATCAATTCAGTTGGACCTCCCTAGTCAGTCAATAGAAAAGGAAAACCAGCGCTCCCCACATCAGTAGCATGCTTTCCAAATAGTTCATTGAAATGATCACGTGTAGCTGCAGCATTAGTCAGCATTTTCTCATTGTCAACGATTTCAATTAATTTGAAAATTCTCGGTCATTGCAGTTGCAACTCTGCAGAATCGCTGTCTACCTCTGCTACAGCCATCACACAGTTCTTGTGATGAAACACAAATACTTACTCTATCCCAAATATACAGGAACACATGAAACGCACAGTATGGTACCCAAATAGACATGAGAATAATCCAGCCGGTCCGACTGATCTGCTGTCTGGTCACTGCCCAACCTTTGGCCAACAATAACAATATCAACATGAACGAAGTCTGCAAAGAAACACAGAAAACCCGTCACACATCAGTCAGTCGCCGAGGTGCCCTCAGGTCGGGCGCCAACATCCACTTACTCTGCTAAAAATATCCAAAATATCACCCGCCGCCTCAACATCAGGCTGCCCGATGCCATTTATCGCGAAATATATCAAGTGGGTCGTTATGAACACTAAACTGACGAACTCGCTGATCAAGCTGGTTGTGAAGAGCTTCGTCACTGGGTGCTTCTGCAGTCGCACCGCATAGATTTGCATTGGGATCAACACCAGATAGACGAGAAGGAAAATCAAATACATCTCGAGCAGATTCTGCTGATCGAAGGAGAACTGAAAGGTCAGCGGATGGGACGCCGATTGATTCGGATTCCCATTCACCAAGCGTATATCGTAGTTGATTGTGTGCGTGTGGCGATCGTTGGAGGGCACGCGATTACTCAGTTTCATTGGATCGTACGAATGCCACTGGCAGGTTGACCGATTCCGATAGCATGCAACCATCGCCATATACCAGAACCTGTAAGTAGATAAGAGATGATTGAAAACAAAAACAAAATATTTGTTGCCGCGGAAAAACATGACACCGTGATATGGAATCGGTTAAGTTTTAAAATCAGATTGAGGCTCATCTTATCGTAAAATTTTATGACTGTGGAAATGCGGGGGGAATGGTGGTGTGTCATTGCTGTACGGTTGGCAGTGATAATGAGAGCTGTGTGCGTGAATGTTGAGTTATTTGTGAAGCAATGATAGGAGGGAATATGTGTGGCCCCAGTGGGAAGTCTGCAAATGGGGACATTCAGAGAACGCAACAGAGGGCATCCTCGCTTGAGACAAAACACCAAAGGGAAGACGTGAAGTGTGCCCTATTTTCGTTGATGGCATTTGAAGGAGAAGATTCAATGACTTGATTGACATGAACTTTATGGGCAGTGCGGTGGCATGCGTTTAGGCAAGCATCTCGGAAGAGACAGTCCTAGGCCATGGACACCAATCGTGCAATCCGGAAAGTCTTTGAATTCAAGCCATTTGGACAACGCAACAGAGGACGGCTCAGACCATTAAAAGAAGAAGAAGAACAAGAGACACTAGGAACGAGAGGTGGAAAAATAGGTTGCTTGGGGCCTCGGCTTAACAGTGATTGTAGGGCCACATGCAAAGCACACGTACGTATGTAGCTTTCCCAGAAGTTTTTCCTACTTTCTGATCAACTGCTAACGAACTTAAGTTTGTAAAACTTTTGAGATTCAGAAGTAGGTAAGGTTGGAGCAATGCGGCCTTTGGACCCATTGGGACAATGTGTTGATTGTCTATTGAGGTGTCCCACACTTATTTCGTTGAGTTCACCTAGGCTGTCAAAGAAGTAATATCGTGGGTGTTTCTTCCTTGGCAATTGTAGAGGCGATGAGGAATGGCTTCCTCGTCCCCGCAGCTCCTGCAGCAATCATTGTGAGGGATGCCTGGTGGTATGTATTCTCATAGTGACCTGCTATAGCACCTTTTATCATCGTTAGACGCAATTTGTCTTAGCTAATGAGGCCAAGAAAAAAGTGTAGAATTGAGATCTAACCTAATCTTAACAAAGTTTCTAAACTTGAGATGTAGCCAATTTGGTTAAAAGGCAAGTGGGGCTCTCTGGACATTTTTTGTTTAGTTCCATCATTGTTTGTGCCTTCAGTAGGTTTTTGATTGTAGCTAAGGGAATGGAAGGCTCCCAGGATTTTGCACTACGCCTGGCCTTGCAATTTCCAATAAAAAAGGTGGATATTGAAATACCTAGCAGTAAGAACTGGAATGGAAATGGGCTTTACAGCGACACACGCCTAGTCAAGCGTCTTCGGATACAACGCTTAAGATGGCTAGGCCATGTAGAGCGTATGGACGGCCCGAAAAGTCATCGAATCTGAACTATTAGGACAACGCAACAGAAGACGGCCTAGGCTAAGGTTGGGCACACGAGTGGAGAAGGACCTTAACCAACTTTAAGTGTGCAAATGGCGCCTGCTGGTGAAAGATCGTGCTGGCTGGAGAGGCTTGTTGGTTGAGGCCCGGACTGTAGCGCCACAAGAAGAAGAAGAACTGGAATGGACTCCAAAAGATTTGATTGTAGCCTTGCTGTCTGCTGTCTGCTGCTGAACAGCTGCATTGTTCCTCCGTTATGGCAGTGGCTCTTTGATTTCTATCTCTTTGTGAAAGACGATAAAGTATAATTGATAGAGAGACGAAGATTTAGGTCTCTGGAGTGGACGTCGGCTCCACTCCATCGTTCATTTTGAACCAACCGGTCAATGTGATCTTTCCGCGATGTGTTCTCACTTCGATCGTTCCAGCAATCTAGTGTAGAATTCATTCTCAAAGATGAGTTGGTTCAGTAGTAAGAAAACAAAATGGTTGACGTCAAAGCAATGAGACGATGCACTGTATGTGTAAGATTGCGATAGAATGACTTGCAGCAGCTGTTGGTTGCCGTGGCGAGATGTACCCCGACCGTCCCGAGTTCTATTCTCGGACTGAAGACGTCGCCAATCTCAACTTCTTTTGTTTTTCTGACCACGCCATTGCAAATTAAAAAATATTAGTGAGAGAATAATAGCACGCACAACAGGAGTAGTTGCTGAAGAATCTAGGCCCTGGTGCTATGTAGGTTATAGTGCCACTTGATTTATTTATTTTTGTTTGTACAAAGAAGAGGACACAAATCCTGGGTTTATTCTTCAATGGACCATTACACATATCTCAACCGAACGTCAATCAATCCCGAATAAAAGTGGTTTCAGAAATAGCTGATGCACACCGGCTCAAGGAAGCACAATGAACCCCACTTGGATCTAAGTGAATACAACATTTTTATGCAGCCAAACACCTTAACTTCTTTCTTTCCTAACTCTATGAAGGACTGCTTTGAATTAGAAAGCCGAACGACGAAGCTTAGCATTGAATCAGATCCACATCCATCGCCTCATGCAATTGAATCAATTTTATGACATAATTTCAGCAATTGCAGATGAATGGAAGGAAATAGTTGTCAACGCAGCTCCAGCCAGAATCTCTCTCTCCGAGCTAGGGGGACAATGTAGCAGAAAACGTCCTCGATTGAAATTGCGCACACAGGTGGAAGTAACTCTTTTGATGGACTGATGAATTACGACTTATGCTCAGTGTCGAGCAAAAAAAAAATTGAATTGTCACTTAAGGCGTCCTAGATGAGGCTCTTAAGAAGAATTTCGATTCTAGGAGCAGACAGGGCCAGCAGCAAGCCCTGGGAAACACGCCAGAAGAATTGACAACTATTTCAGAAGAATGTGTAACAATTTCTACAGAAGCTGTGAAAAAGAAATCATCAATATTCCGACATCTGCCCAGCTTTTGCAGTAACAGGAAGAAAACGCTTGTTAACTGCTTCAGAGAGGACTTCAAAGAAATTCTGAAATAAATGCTACAGGGCAATAATACATTTCGAAGGAAGTCTACATGAGAAGAATGTAGGTATGATCCTCCTCTTTCTTATGAATTCTATATTGAGCCGATTTCTTTTCAGTATCGTCGCAGTATTCTTTCTCTCACAATCTTAAGACTTTTTTTAAGGATTAAGGATCTCATCCACTGCGATATCCTTCACAATCTATAGCCTGGTTGTCGTCACGTAATGGGAAACGTGTAGACCCCTACATACTAGGTTTAGATTTGATCCCTGGACTGGATTTTTCTTCATACGATTCCACCTCCCTTGAGTTATCGACGATTATCAGGGAACACTAAGTGTCTACAAAAATGAAACAAAAAACTCTTAAAAACAGAAAACTTTAATGTGGGTCCCCACCTATCGAAAGAGAGAATAAGAGCGCGTGCAACAAGAGCTTGGCACAGGTTCCTTATGGCTTGTAGCCTTCTCCTGTTTATCTTTAGGACATTCTGGGACAGCCAAGAGCTTTAGTCTACTACTCCCAACGGCTAGATAATCGCACAACAGGTGGCCTGATACACAAAAGTAGAGTTAGCAACTAGAAGCAATCAATTTTGCTGACCAAAACCAGGGCCAAGCAGAACACAAAAACATCTCAATTGAGCGATTGCATTGACATAGCCTGACAATTCCCCATAAGGCTCAAGTTCGTTACTTGATATCAGCGTAACTATCGACGTAGCGAATGCCGATAGCAACTAACCTGCTATCAATGTCAACGTTGACAAATCACCCATAGTTTCTGCCCTCAAGGCACTGCAATGATCTGACGTAGTGTAACGACACAATAGCGCGAGTGTTTGTGTGCAGCAAAAATAGAATAAAAACACTCTGACCTTGTCGATTCGGCGAAAAAAAAAATCGTTGTGACTCTCCAACTTTACAACTCACTGCAGCCATTTCACTCGTCTCACACATCACGCACGATTGGAAAACGAAATGAGCTACATTCCACGTCAGCCATTCCCCCTGCTCCATATCCCGATAAGATCTCTCATCTCGACAGAAAACTGAAGAGGAAACGGGTTTTATCTTCCGGTGAAGCACTCATTAATGTATTCCTTCGATTTCTGGTTCTCGAACAGAACAAGAAAATGAATATGCTCAACTCATCATCAAGCTGGTACACCTTTCCATTTCATTAAAAATCAATTAACGTCTCACAGTGCGATGGCAAGGCGTGAAGGCGCAAAATCGAAACATCCACAGAGCTGAAGAACCAAACAAACAACAGTACAGTTTAATTCGAATTGTTTGCCAAACTCATTACGATGCCCGGTCGATGTCGTACAACTTGCTGAAGTGCCAGAGTTGCAACCCCCAACCCCAAGCCAGGGAATTCCCTGACTAGACAAACATCGCTGCACGTGCAAGTTTTGCGATTCAATGTGCATTTAGCATTTTCGAGACACGTGTCGAAAGAAGTATGCTGCGCAAATGCACCCATTTCGTTGATTAATGAATTTTGGCAACAGTGCTCTTGCTTTGAATAGTTTAGACACTTAATTTGCCCCATCAGCAGCTTGCCACACAACTCTTTATCTTCGCGAAGCGACGAGATAAGATAAGTGTGGCAGGGGCTCAGTGGGCACTTGTGCTTGAGAGGGAAGCAATTTTGGCAGATGATTTGCGATGAGAATGCCAGCCACCACCAAATCAAAAACGAAACCGAAATTAATGTGCGGGTATTCTGAGAGCGTATTCCATCAGCAGCAGATGACGGCTGGTGAAGAGAAGTCAAATAGGTTCAGGGTCAAAAATTGTGAGAGATAAGCGTTGACGGAGGAGGGACATCAGACATCAATTGACTCAACAGCGGATATGGGGGCTTTCTCTGGAGTTTGCTCTCATTTTGCAGACTAGCTTGGGCATTGTGCAGAAGATTTGCAATTTCTCTAAGAAAACAGCACTTTCAATTGGCCTCTTCTTCCCCCTGCCATCAATGATCGCAGCTAATCCTATTATTCATTCGAAATAGAAAAGAAGACAAATTATTGTTTACATGAGAATCGGCGAGGGAACGAGTCTGCCAATCAAACAGTGCACAGTTTCCAAAGTTGAGTGAACAGCAATGAAACCTGAGAACTAGGTGGTGCGGGGTGAAAACTTGTTTATGCACACACATGACTGCATCGAGAAACCACAGACTCAATCACGTACTCAAAACTTCTCGGATTGTATTCACTTTATGCAAATTAGAAGCTGAACACGTGGTTATGTCTCCCAGCTGTTGCTCGGGCTGGAAGGTCGTAACGTTCACTTCATTTGTCTTCAGCCGCCCATTCATATGCAGACAAACGACCATACCGATTTCACTTGTTCCACCGTACTCCCTCTCCAACTGGTCACCTCCCCAAATTACGGCACATGCCTATGCCTGACTGGCAATCACTCACCTGGGTTGAGTAAGATCACTTATGACATAAGTGAACTGATATCCAGGCACCACGTTCGAGGGGCTGTCCTCATCGGCGCACAACTCCCCCTTGGGACATGGTATCTTCCGCAAGTAGTCCGTTTTCGCGTGTGAATTGCAATCACTATCGTAGGCAAGGTTTTGTATGCGTGCAAACATCCTCTCACACGCCACCCCGCGATCGAAGTAGCTCCGATTGCCGTAGAACTCCAAGAAGCTAGACCGATCCAGCACTGCCAACGTCACTGGCACACTAAACGAATCCTGCGACGTTATGTTGCCGTAGATGTAGCCGAATGAGTCGCGTTGCGAGTGGGTTTCGGCCTTTTGAAAGCCAAACTTCACGATAAACTTGAAGAACTCGTCTGTGTGAAATTCCCCAATGATGCGAGTCCCCGCGGACAGGGTCAGGCATGATGCCAGGACAAATAGGAACGCGAGAAAGTATAAAATTTGTTGTGCTACTTGTGACATTTTCTTTTACACGATGATGTTTTTCTTTTCGGTATTTTCACACTTCTGCTCGTTTCTGCGAAGGGGCGGTTTCCTATGTGAATCGCGTTTTTTTTTTCACCGTTGCCTTCCTCTGCTACTGCTCCTGGAGAGGAGAGACTGCCTTCCTTTGCATTCGAGGTCTCGCGCGGATTGTGGCCCGAGAATTGTTTCTGACGTTTGCGTTTTGGGGCAATTGTTTTGAGAATTACACTTGATTCCACGGCATTATGCACTTGATTGTTTTTGGAATTGGGAAAGCCATCGACGAGCGGACACAAAACACAAGCGGAAAGGAGAAAAAATGCACTGCTGCCTCTGGCTGGGTGGTAGTGGTGTATGGATGGATGAAAGAAAAAAAAATCTCAACACCTCCTGTCAAATGTCAAAAAAATCGGTGACTCGTGCGGGTTGCTACTTGCAGCTGGCCGTTTGGAGTTGGTATGCGCGCTGCGCACGGGTTGTCTCGCTCTGTCTGGTTTGTTTTGATGTGGTGCTCGTTTTCGTTGGCTGTTGTGTACAGTTGTCAGTGAGAGTGGTGGATTCGGTGGCGATGGGAAATTTTTGCGGGATATTTTGGTGGAATTGCGTGAACGCCATTGTGGAGAAGGGAATACGTTAAATTTGAATTTGTTCACGAATTTTGTTGTGTTCTGAGAGAAATTTGGAATGCAAAACATCAAAAATTGACAAAGGATGACTTCAATGAAGGCCCACCTATACCACTTATACCAATTGCAGGATTTTTGTGGAAAGAATTTTAACGAAAGCTTCTTCTCAGTTGTGAAAGAAAGGACGTTTGTGAAAAAAGAAGATTAACTTGTAATGGGAAGAGCTTGCTTACTCCTTCGGTCTTTAAGAGTCCGAGTCCATTTTGTAGTTGCCTGGCTATGGTTTGACGACATGGGCAGGACGTTTGCAACGAGTTGCCAGGAGCAAGCTGCCACTTCGCCGATAGGGACAGTCTCAACACACAGATTGCAACCAGAGGGCTGATAATCGTTAACTCCGTGTTGCCAGATAAAAACGAAAGGGAAAGAAACTTAATGGCGTTGTGGTTCCATACTTTTTGCTACAAAAAAAAAAATGGAAATTAAAAGGAGTATACCAAGAAAATTGTGAGCGGTGCTTACCATGAATGACGACCACTTGGTTGGTAATTCGACTTCAGGGCTTTAAATTGCCACTGATACAGCGCAACATTTCCGACATGTTTTCTAAGACTTATAGGGTGAGCCAAAAGGGTTAGTTTAAAAACATTTTTTTCATAAGAACACGGATCAAAAATAAGAGCAGCTTCGTCCCGACAAAGCAGCTCCGTCCCGACAAAGCAGCTCCGTCCCGACAAAGCAGCTCCGTCCCGAGAAAGCAGCTCCGTCCTGACAAAGCAGCTCTGTCCCAGCAAATCAGCATCATCCCAAGAAAGTAGCTCCGTCCCCACAAAGCAGCTCCATCCCGAGAACAAAGTAGCTCCGTCCCTACAAAGCAGCATCGTCCCGAGAACAAAGCAGCTCCGTTCCGACAAAGCAGCATCGTCCCGAGAAAGTAGCTCCGTCCCGACAAAGCAGCTCCCTCCAGACAAAGCAACTCAGTCCCGACAAAACAACATCGTCCCAAGAAAGTACTTTTGTCTCCACAAAGCAGCTCCATCCAGATAAAGCAGCTCTGTCCCGACATAGCAGCACCGTCCCGAGAAAGAAGTTCAGTCCCGACAAAACAGCCCCGTCCTGGCAAAGCAGCTCCGTTCGGAGAAAGAAGCTCCGTCCAAACAAAGCAAATACTTCCTGACAAAGCATCTCCGTCCCGATGAAGCAGCTTCATTCCAGCTAAGGAGCTTGGTTTCGACAAAGTAATTCCGTCCCCACAAAGAAGCTCCGTCCCGACAAAGCAGCTTCCTCTCAACAAGACAGCTCTATTACGCCAACGTAGCTTCGTCACGACACGCAACCTCGAACCGACAGAACGGTTTCATCCTTAAACTACCATTCCCTTCAACATGTATGCCGTGCACATTCACAAGATGGATTTCTACAAGGAGTACGTTTGGAGGAAGTACGGAGCACGTCCACCATTAAGAAGCAGCGTCTAGATGAATTGCGCAAGTTATGGGTTGCCACTTGTTGGGGATATTTTGTAGAATGTTGTAATGGGAACTTAAACGTTTCCCTCCTTTATGCCAACTGAAACCTAGATTCTAGTGTCTACGCCCGTAGTTGCACAAAAGGTTTTTGTGCTTCATGTGTTCGAAAAGAGTTAACTTTCCCGAGATTTTGTGCATCTTGAAAAAGCTCGTAGAGCTCAAAGTTGGCACAAATTATTCCTTTAACTCACCCTCAGACAGACACGTCTATATCCAAAGCTGAAGTCACTACCCAGGTTTGTCAGAGAAGCACATTTTACTCCCTTGCTACTCACTGCTTAAGCCCCCCTCTAAACTTGTCATCACACAACGCCTTAAAAATTATGTCCGAGTGACCCACCAAGCCCCAAGAACTCCCCATCCATCCATTAGCAATTGCATTTCAATAATTTGCATCCTCGTTCCGGATTGACTTACACGAACTGCAGCACGCCCCCAGCCCAGAAGGCCAGCGCAAACGAATCTCATCCACAGTTAATTTAGCGACCCATGGTTAGTCACATGCTGGCATGCAAGCCGTCCCCCTCAAACCGGAAAATTTTTAAAAAGCCATTATTGGACATGCGAAAAATATTAGAAGCCGCTCCCCGTGGTGCGCCATGACCCACCGCACCTTCTGATGAGTTTCTGCATTTCCAACCACCCTCCCCCCACCCCCGCACAATGCTCGCCAAGGAATTCCCAATCAATTACGCGATTATGACACCAGCTATGGCTCAATTCCCTGGCCTGGTCTCTAAGGTCATCTGCTTGAGTAATTGGCCCACGGATTGTGTTCTTATTAAAAGCGGCACCGTGGATATTTCGCGTTTGCCCAAAACACTAATGACCCGCGTAAGGAGCAGCCATGATGACGACAACGAACACAAAAGCGGTGGCGTTGGCAGCGGGGTGCCTTCCTTTGCCGCAGTCTCTCCCACTCGGTTGGCTCTTAATAACGTTTTATGACACGTTTCCTCTCGATTGTAATTTATTGCGGTGGCATTGTTTGTTTTGTGCGCTTCTAGGGGTGCGCGCGGACGCGCGGCCGATTTAAATTAGCCCCCACACCCCCCATTCCGCCGCACAGGAATGAAAGGACCTTCAAAACCATCGACGACGACGACGGTGAAGCTCACGAGATTCATGAAATGAGAAGCATTTTCGGAATTTCCCAGGCGCTCATCGGCAGCGGCGGCGGCGGCGTGCGTAGGACGCGCTGCTGCTTATGAATCCTTGACCTCGTTTCGAGGATTCTTATCGTCACCAGGCCGCGGTAATTATATGCGTGGGCAGTGTTGTGCGGTTGGTTTTCGGTGGATGTCTGAAGAGGGGGATGTCTCCCCACATTTTCCGTTTTTGTTTGCGGTCATTAATGAGGCCATACAACTTGAGTCAGTAGGTCAACTGTTTGTATAGAAGGTGAAGTGATTTTGGTTCGGTTTGTGTGTGCGTTTGTTTGCTAGGTCGAGACGGAACGCAATTAAAATTACTTTAGTCGATAATTTTTTTTGGCAGGATTTTTGGGTGATTTTGCACTGGACTTCAAATTAAAGGGGGAACTTTGAAGACGTTAACAGTTAGTCAACGGTTTTGTAATAGAGAAATTATTTGAATTCAATACGGAGGATCTTTTGCACTTTCAGGTCGATCAAATTTTATGGGATGGTGCTTTTGTAGAAATTGTGGGGAATTATTTTTTGTTCAGTGTTTTGACTAGTTGCCTCTTTTTAGTTCCATATCTTTCTGTCTGTGCATCCTTCTTTCTTCTTCTTCTTTTTTCTATCTACCTCGACTCTCTATCTCTATCTCTCTCCCTCTCTCTCTCTCCTTCTTTAATTTTCCTTCTCTTCCTCTCTCCCTCTTTCATTTTCCCTCTCTCTCTCTCTCTCATCCCTCTTCATTCACTCTTTGTCTCTTTCTCCGTATCTTTCTCCAATTTTCTCTATCTTTCCTTCTCTCTCTCCTTCTGTATCTCTCTCTCTATCCTATACTCCCTCTCTCCTTATCTCTCCCTCCTTCTCTCGGCCCTTCTTTCACTCCTTTTCTCACTCCTTCTCTCTTACCTTATGTCTCCCTCCTTCGCACCCACCTTCTCCCTTCTTCTCTTTCCCCTTATCACTCCCCTTCTCTATTCCCTTTTCTGTCTCCTTCTTTCTTCCCTTCTCTCTCTTCTTCGCTGTCTTCTTCTCAACTCAATCTTTCTCCCTCTCCCTCATTATTCTCTTTCTCCTCATCTCTCTCTTTACCCCTCTCTCAATCTCTCACTCTCACTCTCTCACACTCTTTATCTCTCTCTCTCTCTTTCTCACTCCTAACAATTTCTTTACCTATCGTACCGAACAAGTACGCCTTGAACCCATTTATAAATGTCAGACCCTGACGATAACGTCACCCACAAAAACCCACAAAAAAACGGTCCGATCACACCAACCCTTTCCACATATCTATCTCTATCTCATCCACCATGGACGAAGGCTGTGCATCGATCGGAGAAAAGCCTCATCAGCCTTGACTAAATCTGTCGTTAACGTGGCCATTCCCAAAACATCCAACAACTGTCGAAATTTTCTTCGCCAAGGGGGGTAGCATGCCCCCCGAATGATTTTACCTACGTTACGTTGGACAAGGTTCATAGGGCTATATTGGGCTTACGTAACTGGGCGTTATGTCAAGGCATCTTTCCAAGTCTGTGTCTATGTACGCCATGTTCGGAATACCCAGACTTGGAACATTTCAATCAGAAGACCCCAGACCGCCTTCGAACAAGCTTGGTTAGACTATGTCTTTAATCCCAAAAGATGTATGAACAAGGTACTGAACGCCGAGGGAACAGATTGACCTAAGACCCGTAGCAGAGTCTGGGAGGGTATATACTTTAAACATCTCTAGATCAAGCAGTCTTTTCAAATGTTATTGGAACTGTAGCAACTTTCGAAAAAAAGGCTACACTGAAAGGTCCCTGAATAGCTGCTGATGAGGGCAAAATCGAACGAGAGCGTCGTCATTTACACTGACGATCCTCATTCTTAAGATCAAAACCAGCTGAACCAGCTCTTGACGAGATATCAAGACATGACAGCCTAACGGTGTACTGAGTTCCTGAACATAGAGACATCCTTGAAAAGTGTGAAGCAGACGAGCTAGCTCGAAACGAGAGTCGAAAACATCTGGGAACAAAGAGAAAACAGAATCATCAAGGTCATCATGAAGGTCAAATCAATGTGAGCCAATTCGTTGCAGGAGTAACGAGCGGCAACTGACTGAGTGGTTAGACAATATACTCCTGGGTCTAGACTCTCGATAGGAGCACCCAACCTAACCATCCCTAATCTTCCCCTACTTTGACTCCACGAGATGCATATATCTCATGAAAATTTGGAAAAATGTACTTTGACCAGACCCGCATAGTTTGAGCATTCACATTCCACATTGTAAGCCTCTCTCTCTCTCTCATCTCCTTCTGACTTAAAGCCTTCCTCGGCCTAATGTCTATTGAAATTTGTTCCCCTTTTTGAGGGCATTCTTTGGTTTCCCGTTGGCAGGCAGTCGATGTAAATTAAACGAACCCCCTTTATCAAGCCTTTCAAAAAATTGCGTTTCTGACCACACTTTCGTGCGCACACGGCTGTCCGAGCACATTCTTCCCCGAGCAACTTGATGCAAGTACACTCTGGCAGTCGCTCTGAATTAATACGCCCAGCACAAGAATTCCGCTCCCCCCCCCCCCCCCCGGCGTTCACTGGCATCGAAAAACGTGAGGCACGTTGCCTCAGAGAAAAAAATCAGAAAAATGCAAAAACAACACAAATTTTCATTAGTCGCAGCAATCGTGGCTCATTCCTGAGCAGATAAGTTCTTTATTTGAATACTCAAGTGGTCACCTCCAATTGAGTGGACTCCAAATCCTCACAGGGGGGGTGGGTTTTGGTGGTGTTCCAGCAACAGCCTAACAATTACATACCGCCATCTTCCCCACAAACCCCTTCCACAGCGGACATTCCGATTGTTGTTGTATAAGGATACTCGTATTTTTGCATTTCTGCTCCCTGCTCCCTATTTGCTTCCACCGCACGAGGTTGCGCCGTGCCATTTGTACTGGAGTCGGCCCGTGTATCCCGGTCGTTCTCCGAAGTGGGCACAAACTTCGCCAGTCGTCGTCGTCGTCGTCGTCGGTCGGTCAGTAAACCTACTTCCGGTTGACATAAATTCGCCTTGGACATGAAAAGTGTTTTCTGTTCTTCTCCCCCCTCACCCTTCCCCCCTTTCCCTTACATACACACACACACAATCACACCGCCTCACAGGTGAGTGTGTCGACATATCGTTGCACCGAAAAGCTGGGTTTTTCCTGGCGCGAGACTGATTCCCTGTTCTACTGCGGCACCGGACTTTTCGGTGTTGGCGCATAATCTGTTCCCTGGAACTGGACTTCGTTCTGGTCTCTGTGTGGGATTGAGGGAAGGAAATTAATAAAATTGCATTTTTGAATAATGAAAAGGATAACAAATCTCACTTCTGTGCCTGTGTGTGTGCGTGTGTGCCACATGGAGGAGGAGAGGAGGGTATTGGCACCATGATATGTGTGGCAATTTATGAATGTTACTTGGAATTATAATTACAGAAAATCTCTGAGAAATTTGGGTGTTGTGCCACATCGCTCGGGAGATGGATATGCCAATTACATGCGAATACTAATGAGAGTGTAAGGACTTTCGTTTCGTTTCAGCCAATTAAGGGCAATGAGCTGGTTGTGCTTCAAGGTTAATTACAGTCACGGTGGCTTGTTGGAATTCCTGACAACGATCGTATCTCCTGTGAGAAGCAAATGAATTTGTTCTTTGAATTCATTTCACTGTATGTGCACACGTTGCTAGAGTGCTTTAAGGATTAAACGAACACTAATTGGAAGATTGAACGTGCTATTCTTTGGAAATGCTGGAGTGGATAGAAAATTCAATCTTTTGTTGGATGTTCATTCAAAGAGGAAGGCAATAGATTCACGGAAGGCAAGAATTTGAAAGGATCCCTTGAGAATGAAGACAAACGTCGGTGTCAGGCAGAATGTTTCACTTCGCACAGTGGACGATGATAGATAATAATTTTTATATTGAATATTGAAATTTCAGACAAATAAGGCTTCTGATGCACAGAGACTAATTTTTTTTTATTAATTCAAACTATTTTATTTCAAAAAAATAACATCGAGTGTTTACAATATCTAGTTTTATAACTTAGTCTATATGGTTTGACCAGGGGTCGTCTACCAGATTGACATTTAAAGAAAATATTTTTTTTTTTTATAATTAAAAACTTCCTTCAATTATGCAGTTTCTGTAGCGCAGTGCGTTGACTGTGTAGTTGTAGAGTAGGTCCCATCCTCTGCTGCCATTCAAGATATTTATCGCTTCTTCCAGCTCAAGTATCTGGGCACTGAAGAAATGACTGCGAAACTCCTTCAGTATAGGGCATTTAGCAATAAAGTGAACTACGTCCTCACGTTCTCTGAGATTGCATAGTTCACATAAGATTGGAAGATCAGGACGATGCGGTATAAAATTTAAGTTAAGAAGTTCGCCTCTTATTTTAAAAATCGTACTTATTTTTTCTGCCGAGTAGCTGTTTAAAAAATACGTTCCTTCTTATAGATTGTGATTCATTTTGCTGTAGTATTCTCTATATTGAGATGACTGTGCTTCATTTTTGCAGTTATTGAAGCATTTTAGCCTAGTTTTCCGAAGCAGGGTGTTTAGTTTTTGCTTTAGGGATGGTAGTTGTTCGCTTGGTGAGAAATTAAAGCTATAACTGCATTCTGATCCTAAAGACTCCCATTATTGTACACATTTTACTTTATATCTTAGCATTTGAGAGAGCACCAACTTCGGGATTCTGTTTTGCCTCATCGCATAGACTTTATAAATATACTCAAAATGTAGTTTAAGGGTATTTAGGAAGAAGGGTGGAACTCCCGTCTCTAAGTGCAACATGTAATTAGGAGAGTTACTTGGAAGCTTAAAAGTTCGTCTGAGGAAATATCTGAGGAACTTTTCCACAGTTCCAAAGGAGCAATAGCCCCAAACTTGTGCAACGTACAATAGTATAGAAGCGGCTGTGGCTCGGAATATTTTTACCTTTGAATTGTGCGCAACATCTTTATTTTGAAAACATTTTTCCCATACAGAACAGATGGCCCGTTTAGCTTCTGCTAGTTTAATTTTAAAGTGCGCGGTCATATTTAGGTTCGATGAAATCAATACTCCAAGATACTTATACTGCTTAACTATTTCTATTTGTTGTCCTTGAAAAGTCCATTTTTCACCTCGTGCGTACTTTCCTCCCCCTTCTCTGAATATAATTATCTTGGATTTTTCTAAGTTGACGGCTAAATTCCATGTTTTGCAGTAGGTGTCTAACCTGTTGATCATCAACTGCATAGAATCTATTGTGTCCGCGAGGAAAACTATGTCATCGGCAAACATAAGTGCTGGGATATTGGTTCCACCGAGATTGATACCACCTTTAACGACGTCCGTTATGTCGTTTATGTACAGGATAAAAAGTAATGTACTCAGTACGCAGCCTTGTTTGACTCCCATTGTGACCTCGAAGTCCTCTGATAAAAGGTTGCTGTCCCAGATATATGCCTTATTTTTACTGTACATGGCTCTTAAAACGTTAACGACTTGCGATGAGAGTCTGCACTTGTATAGTTTATAGAAAAGCAGTTCACGTGGAATAGAGTCGAAAGCAGCACGGAAATCCACAAAGAAACCGTATAATTTTTTACGTTTAATTTTATATATCTCTGCAATATTAACAAGCGAGAATATTTGATCTATGGTAGAATAATTTCTTCGAAATCCAGCCTGGAATTCCTTTAGAATATGATTATTTTCCACCCACTCTGCTCTGCACAGAGATTATCTGCAGAGCTCTATAAGGCAACTGGGAATGATCTAAAGGGGGACATGATCCACCTCATCTGTGGGATATGGTCGAAGGAAAGCATGCCCGACAAGTGGAATCTCAGTGTTGTCATAAAGAATTCCCTTCAACTGTGCCAAAAGCAAGACTTATAAGGATAGATAATTTTATTATTAGGTTGATACGTAGTCACACTGCTCGAGGCATGGCTTTAACCAAAAGTCTGACCTTTGGGGCTTACTACCCAAATAAAATGTTCATTCCGCCTGAAGCTTTCGTCTATTTGAACGCTAAAGGCCTGACACAAGATAGGGAAGGCTGTCAACTTCTGCTTTTTCTTCTTCGTTTTCTTCTTCTTCCTTCTCTTCTACTTCTTCTTTTTCTTGTTCTTCTTTTTATGGCACTACAGTCCGGGGTGCAGCTGAGCCTCAACCAACAAGACTCTCCAGCCAGCACGACCTCTTGCCAGGTGTCTACAGTTCTTCTTCTATTTCTGGCGCTACAGTCCGGGGTGGACCTGGGCCTTTACGAACATGCCAGCTGTCTCCAATTGCGAACTCGAAGATAGTTGAGGTCCTTCTCCACTTGTGTGCGCCATCTCAGCCTAGGCCGTACTCTGTTGCGTTGTCCTAATGTCCCGAAAGACCTTTTGGACCGAAGCAGTGGCGTTCATACGTCCATACATGGCCTAGCCAACATTAGCGTTGCATCTGAAGGCGCTTGACCAGGCGCATGCCACCATACAGCCTATCAAGTCTTCTCCTCCAGAGGCCCTCAACGCAAACAGAACCAAAAATCACACGAAAAACTTTTCTCTCAAAAAGACTAAAGGCTTCCTGATCCGCTCCTACAGTTTCTAGCCGACTCCGAACGGCGGGGCTTAACAGGCTTTTCGTACAAAACTCGAAAGAGTTGGTGCTGTGAAAAAATGCGAGGTGTCCCGTCCTGTAATCGAACCTAAACTTTCTGCGTGGCGGTCGACGCACTTACCACTACGCCACGGCGACCAAGTGAATGGAAGATGATACGGCATAAATTTTGAAACGATTGAACCACACTCCGTGACCCACCGCGTGGCCATCTTAGTCCTTCGAGAGAGGCTTCTATTACTTAGCGATTGGGAAGAGTGATTTTCGGTTTGATTTCGGTACTGGTGTTGTTGTCCATATTAACCACAGAGCCGAGGTCAACGAAGTCCTTGACTACCTCGAAGTTTCTGCTGCCTTGTGAGGCGCTCGGTCCGAGACGTGAATGTTGTGTGCCCTTCCTTGAAGGCAGCATGTACTTCGTCTTGCCCTCATTAACCACCCGACCCATTTTAGACGCTTCTGCTTCAATGCCAGCAAACGCCTCATTGACTGCTCGCTGTGTTCGTCCAGTCACGTCAATGTCGTCGGCGTAAGCTACCATTTGAGCTGATTTTTGGAAGATCGTGCCTCTGGTGTTGACTTGTGAGTTACGCACGATCTTCTCAAGGATGTCCTTAAAGAGGTCATATGACAGTGCGTCGCCTTGTCCAAAAGCCTTTTCTGACATTGAAGGTCTCGGTGAGTTCGCTCCCGACCATGACGGAGCAGCGACAGTTCTCCATCGGCCTCCTACACAATCTGACGAATTTGGTAGGAATGCCCAAACTAGACATGACCCTGCATAGCTCGTCTTTATGCACACTGTCGAATGTGGCCTTGAAATCGTCGAATAGGTGGTGAGTGTCGATTCTTCTTCATTTAAGTAAGTTCTCCTCTCATCACTATATTCCTCCATCTAACCGAATAGTGAACTCCCAGCAGAAATCCATATCACACAAAGAATGCGTCAACAATTCTCTTCAAATGCAATGCATTCCTCGGCGAATATGAACTTCCACTTCCTGTATCTGCAGACATCCTTCTTGCAATTTGTCAAGCCCAATCAATGCAGGCAAAAAAAACTGACCCGTCTCACTGTCGTCTGTGGGCATTCCACAAAACTGCGTTTCCTCTCTTCGAAATAGTCTCACAACCACCGTCTAACAGTCTTCCACTGGTCAAGCAGGGGCCGCCCAACACACTGGCGCACTGGCGGTCCTTTACCCCTGCCTACATGTACGAGCAGTCCTACCGGCAAAAGTCCCAACGCGACACATAACAACGACGCCGCCAACAACGCCGCCGCCGCCACCATCATCGTTGTCGATTGCCACACAAGGAGAACTTCACTTAAGGATCAAGTGTAAGGATTTCTGTAACCACCCCTCTCCTCCCCCCTCCTCTTCGACAGCTGAGCTACTTTGCATAACACCTCTGTGGTAGTTTTGCGTGCTGAGAGAGCGAATCGCACTGGAATCGACGCCCGATGAGAGGCGAACCCATTCAACTCGCCGTCCTATCACCCAACAGGTATTTTCACTTCGCCGTCACCTCGGGGTCCGTCCGTTCGCCGCCGCTGCTGCTGCTTAACCCAGTTAGAAAAAAGAACAGTGATTTGGCGAATTGCTCGATGGGGATAGGGGTTGGGGTTCCTTCTTCACTTCGAACTGGAAGCAGGCTCGTTCCTGAAGTGTGTTACAAAGTCTCACAGTTGCATTGGCGAAGAGCGAGAGAGCGTGTGTGCTGTGCGGACTCGAAATCGGAGCTACGAAGCCCCGTCACTTGATTGGGGTCTCAGTTTGAAGCGTTACGTTGGCGGGGTTGCATAAAGAAACGAATTATTCTCAAAAAGAAAAAGAAAAACAAAAAATAACGATTTGTCCTGTGCACGAGGAGGACTGTGTCGTGGAGGCTTTGGTGCCGTGGATTTGAGAAAAAAATTTTTGATTTTTCAAAAATAATTAAAAGGACGACATAGAGAGGTGGCTGTTTTTTCGGGTTAAGTGAAAATTTAATTGTGCAGTAGAAAGTGATTGTGTTTGAGTGTGTGGGTGTCGTTGTGTGGGGGGCAAGCAAGGAATATGCGCCGCTCACAATGTTAAGGATATTCCGCAGGCGGCACTGAAAATGCATTCTTCGAGGAAACACCGAATGCATGTGGATTATCGGAGGAGATTTTTTTGGAAAATATTTAAGTATCTACTCGTTTAAAGGCCACGGTATGGGTAAAAGCCTTTGATCTGACCGAGGGTTTCCGTCATTTTCAAAGGATTACCTCTATTTATTTGAAATAGTTCTGTTTTCTTTGACATTCATTTTAAGCAAATATGAATATGATCCGATAACACAGTCCTGGGAGACAAAGATATAATTTTGAAGTTCTCCTGGAAAATGTGGTCTCCATCTTAGGCTACAAAAAAAGGAACTCCTGATATTCTCCTCTTGACATTCTCCTCCTGACTTGCAGTATTTGGTATTGTCTGTTTGCGTTTCTCCGGAGTCTTAAAAATTTGATTTATATCACTCGACTTTTGCCAAAGGTTTAAAGTGCTCATTGGACGTTAGAGTTATGGATCTAAGGAATGGAGAAAAAGTGAAGACCTTCACCCTGAGTCCGCTTAACCTGCAGTGTGTCTCGCAGCGTTTTGCCATTTGAAATCGACGGAACAAGGAAAGTTTCACCCTGGCTTGAATAATTGCCAAACACAACTTTTGAAAGTACGTTCTGCTCATATAGACGAAGAAGGAGAGAGAGAGAAGGATGTCTGATCTGATTGATGTCTGTGCGTCATCTCTGCTAGACTCACTCAATGACTGTAAACAGGATGGGTGAGAGAGTGTCCTGAAGAATGTGCATCGTTATGAGGACGAAACTAAGTTGAGAAGCGGATTTTACGAGTATATTCATGTAATAATAAATAATTGAAATGGATGTCTGAAGGAAAGTGAATTGTTTAGGATGAACAGTGAAACTGAAAAGTTTTATTGATGGTCTAAATTCTTTTCAATAAATAGAACAGATCAGCAGTAGTTTCCTGGCTTCCCGAAGAAAGACCAGCGGGCACTTTTGTGATAAAGAGTTTAAATAAAACTCCCACCACATCAGCGCCAAACAGCCGCCACCTGATACGAGCAAAGGCGGGACATTGACAGAGAAAGTACTCTGAGGTGTCGTCACCTTCTCCACAGGCGTCGCAAAGGGTGCCATCAATAAGCCCAAGCAGATTTAAATGCTTAGCGAAGGTGAAGTGTCCCGTTTTCACGCCGATAAGTTTTCTGCTCTCTTTTTTGTCTAGAACAGAAAAAACGCGGATTTCTTGTTGAAGTTTGGGAGCATGCACATCCTTAAGAGTCATGTCATCTCTGGTTGTGCTGTTGGGAGACCCAACTGTCGACAGAAGCCTTAACCAAGAAAGCGGGTAGACCCAAGGTGGGTTCGAGCCCTACGAATGCCTCTTTAAAACCTTGCCTACCTAGTTCATCAGCAATCTCGTTTCTCGTGAGTCCGTGATGTCACGGGACCCAGACAAGTTTTAGCGAATTCAGTCCGCCGACCAATTGAGGGGAAGAGTTGCATTTCTGGGCTATCATGGAAGTTGTTAAGGGGTTTAGTAAGGCCATAAGCACGTTCCTGCTTCGGCAGAACATATATTAAAATTGGAACGGTACAGAGAAGATTAGATTAGGTTTTTGCCTGGTACCATCTTTTGAGTCAGTGTATTCCAACCTCCAACAAAAAAGGGCTTAAGAACAGCCTCGTCTCTCTCTTCTCTCTCTCTTTCACTTATTCTTTACAATATAGTTGGTGCCCAGAAGAAGACCGATGCGAAGTTACCTATAGAGGTGTGAAGTCTAAAGTTGTCGTCTTCCGCGAAAGTCCTCCCCCCGTCGACGTTGAGCCGTTCATGAAAATCCGACTACATTCTCTTCCCGGCTCAGTTTCTGGCCTAAGCCAGTCTTCAAAACATGGAAAACATGGAAAGTCGGCTTTGTATAAGCGACGCAGCTGGATTTTTGGTGACCCTCCATCAGACGGCATGTCCATGAAGCTTGTGTCAAAGGAGAAGAGGTGCGCGAGGTGATCAAAGTTTCAATGCGAGCTGAACCAAAGACCATTCTACACAAGTTTAGGGTCAATGTGAACTGAATCAAATTAACTGAAACAAAAATGCTGCACATTCCAAGGATGGAGGGCACTCCCCTTTGCATCTTTCCTTATTTTCGTTTCGATGATAACAATGTGCTAAGGGACTTTCCCAACTTTTTGTTCAAATAAAACGTTGAGACATTTCAAAAACCATACTTTTGACTTAAAGTACAATCAAAACATTTTGAACCGCTTGGTGATACATTCCGTCGAAACGGCCGCATTTTCAAGTTCATTCTTGACTCTGAGCTCTCCCAACATCCCTTCGATGGTCAGCCATCGCTTCGGATGATTGCAATACCTGGAAAGCTGTGCCACGTCTTGGAAACTCTGCAATTTGCCCAGTACTCAGATCATATTAAAGTTTGAAGCACATTCCTGCTTATTACTTAGCCGTGAGAGAAGGGGGATACCTAAGTGAGAAGTGATATTTCAAGAAAGCCCATGCCAAAGTTCATCAGTCCGGGGCGAACCTGGACCTCTACCAACATCCCTCTTCAGCCACCACAATCTTTCGCCAGCTGCCTACAGTTCTTCTTCTTATCCTTCTTCTATTTCTGGTGCTATAGTCCGGGTTGGACCTGGACCCCTACCAACATGCCAGCTGCCTCCAATTGAGCACTCCAAGTTGGTTGTGGTCCTTCTCTACTTGTGTGCGCCACCTTAGTCTAGGCCATCCTCTGTTGTGTTGTCCCAATGGCTCAGACTTGAAGTCTTTTCGGGCCGGAACAGTGGTGTCCATACGCTCTATGGCCTAGCCATCTTAAGCGTTGTATCCGAAGACGCTTGACTAGACGCATATCGCTGTATAGCCCAGAAAGTTCGTCCTTAAATCTTCTTTTGCAGATGCAATCAACACAAACAAAAATCGCACGCAGAATGCTATGTCGCAGTTGATTCTATCAAAATTAATTGTCAATGACGTTGATTTCTGGAATATACTGTGGCTGGTGCTTGTCCCCTATATGAAGTTTCTCCGAAGATCTCAACATCACTCCTTCGTCTTGTTGCTCAATCTGTGCTCACTGGATTGCGGAGCTTGCTGATACATTTTCTCCGAAAATTGGATATTCCCGAGAGGCATCATTCTTTGTAAAGGTCAGCTCTTATTTATAACGAATTTCGCCATAAAACCCCTAAAAATTTTTGCCAATTTTTCAGTCCCACGACCTGGCATCACTGGGTCACGGATCTTATGACCAGTCAATCGAAATGTCTCAATGTGATGTGAATATCCTGAATTACTGCCTCTCCTTCGTTCATTTTCATGTCTGTGTATTCTAGAATCACATGATGTAAGGAGTTTGATCCAGGCTTAGCTGAAGAACGTTTCGAAGCCCCTCTCTTCACGGGAAATCTCACAAAACATCTCTCTGTGAATTTCCACTTTATTTTTTACATTCCCCACAGAAAGAGAGCTCCTAGTGTCGCATTGTTGCAGCAAACATTTGATTCCACACCTCTTTCGCACGTCAGCCGCGTAAACACGACGCTCCTCCAATCGCTTCACACAATTAGTCACATCAGCCCTTCGTCCGCCAGTCAATATCCGCCAGAGAATACCATGTATCCTCCGTTGACAATCGAAAGCATAATTGAGTAATTTTGTCCGTGTTGCACTCAACCCTTGTGCAGCTGCACGTGATTTCTGCCTCAACTTAACCTGAAAAAGAAATCAATACAAGGCACGCAACTCCTCACCACCAATTCGAATTCAAGTTTATTTCGCGCGGAGGGGGTGTCTCATAAATTACCGAAGACTACACCTCTGCTAGACTCACTCAATGATTGCCAGCGGGATGGGTGAGAGAGTGTCCTGAAAGCTGGTGTGACACGGCAGCAGGTTGTCCGTGTGAATTTGAGGGGTTTGTTTCGTTTTGAGTCATGAAATAGTGAAGGGCCTAGGTTTTTGGTGAAACTGTTGGTGTTTGGGTAAGAGGGGGCTTGGATTTCAATGCAGAATGCAGTGTCAACAGGAGTCAGACGGGTGTGAGAGAAACAATTACGATTTGTAATTTAATTGGAAAGAGTTTTGCGAATTAGTGTGGGAATGGGTGCAGGGGTGCAAAGTTTTTGTTTTAAAAGAAATTCTAGGAAATCCCTAGGACCTTGAGTATGTTTTGATCTGATCCTTAAAACGGGTACTCACTACGTTGACCAACATTTATCAAGCAGGTGTATCATGAAGTGACCGGGCCACTTCGACGCATTTTCAGCTGTAAGCACTTGATGTCTTTAACAGTGGGTTGGTGTTCCTCCGCAGATTGCTGTCGCTTGCAGTTTTGAAATTTATGAAAAAATGGATGGGGTAGAGAATTTTTTAAGGGAGATACCGCACGAAAAGTTTGCACAACGAGAGGAAGCGATTTTTCTTAGTTGACTAGGATTCACAGTCCGCGAACCTTGATCTGTTCCTTGAGGCTTATTTCCCTAACAAAATGAACTTTGAGAAGGTGCGGTCTTATCCCCTTGATACCTTTTCATACCCGGCCTGTTGATGGGTAGGGAACAAGATTCTATCAACTCCTATGTCGCTAGCGGAACACGGACTTTGAAAGAAGTCAAACGTCGATTGTAGCTGTAAGGATCTTCTTCAGTTCAGAAGGATTTAGTCACAATAGTAGTTAGTACCTGAAGTACAAATACTTGGGGCTAAGATTTTGTTAGACTTGCGTTTGTTTTAATTGAAGCTTCTGGTCTACTCGTATTTGGCATTGCACTAAGTTTTTTTCAAGGGGTCTATCCAATAGATGTCTTATGGGATTTAGATCTTTTCCTTGAAATGGAGCAGCAATGACATTTCTGTTTTTTGAACCTGAGCCTCAAGCAACAAGCCTCTCCAGCCTCTTTTTCGCCAGCTGTCTTAAGTTGCGAACGCCAAGTTGATTGATTTGATCCTCCTCCACTTGTGTGTGCCATTTCGTCCGAGGATTTTCTGTACTCCGTTGCCACAATGATTCGGAATGGTGTGGCATCCATTCCTTCTGCATGACCTAGACATATTAAGAGTTGGATCGTACATCTGTTCTTGCATTTACTGTGTGAAGTTTCAGTTGAATAGTCATTTGAAAATGTTAAAAAAACAATTATTGGCATTTACTCTCTTCTAAATCTTGGCCATGTTTACGTCAGAGGTGTTCGATTCGGAAAGTACAACTTTGGGCGACTCGTTCGAGCATAAAGAGTGCTATCTCCCGGATAAAACGATCGATGCTAGCTTCAAAATCACTCGTAGCACAGCCTTATTCCTAAAGACCTGAACCCTTCCACATCCCCAGAGAAAATAGTCCAAGGGTGTGATATCGCACGATCTAGGCGGCCAATTTACCCGAGCAAAACGTAAAATCAAGTGTGCTCAACAGATTGAACTCTGAGCGATTCCATTGTCTCAAGCGCTGTATGGTTCAAGTTGGAGTCTTGTTGAAGCCAAATCTGACCAAAACCATGTGCTTGAGTTTTCAGAAGCATAATAGTCTTTGAATATGACACGACAACGGTTACAATTGGCAGTAACATTCTGTGTTGCCTCCTCTTAAAGAAATATGGAACAACGATTGTATCAGACCATAAACCGTTATTTCGAATGGATCTCATAGAAGCTCTAGGTACTCTTCGTGTACTCATCAACCTAAATGCGGGAAATTTGTTTATTAACGCATCCATTGAGCTGACTTTTCTTGTGTCCAGGACTGGCTGTGGTCTGAAACTGAGTCAGGAAGGGAATGTACTGGGATTTTCACAGACTGCTCCAAGACGATTGAGGGATCTGAAGCTGGAAATTGAGTGACACTACAGCCCCCAAGGGACCAGGGCCTAGCTTCTGCATCAACTACTCGTGCTGGGCGTGCTATTGTTCTCTCACGTGTAAAAGGGACTTACAGTTTTTGTTCGACTCCGAACGGCTTGATTGGAGAAGCTTTTTATAGACAATTGGTACTCTTTGAGTGTTGTCAGCAACTCAAAAGAGGTGGTGCCGTGAAAAAATGAGAGGTGTCCCGTCCGGGACATCGTGTGGGTCGACGCACTTACCCGCTGTGCCACTGCGAACCACTGGAGCTGAGCCCTTTATGGAAAACGAGAATATTAGACTTCACACAACTTTAGGTAACTTCTCGTTGGAAGGGGTGAGCTATCTGTGTCTCTAGCGACAGCCGAACTGTGCTTAAGGCCTTTTTCAACCCTCTTACCACGTCCAAGATAGCACCGGAATACAAAACTTTCCGTAGTCTGGTTGACAGATTGAATTCGACAAAACTTGTTGAGTCCCGGACCCCGGAAAAGGAGATTGCCGATAAGCTTGCTAGGCAAGGATCAAAAGAGGCATTCAGAGGGCCCGAATCCGTCAGACGTCTGCAAGAAATCCGCGGTTCTTCTTTTATATCCAGTCAGAAAACACTACAAACCAGTTGTTTACTTACGAGATACTTGACCTTCGCAAAGTGCGCTTGGCCTAAGTGATGAAACCCTCTGCGACGCCTGTAGATAAGGTAAAGACACTGCAGAGAATTCCTTAGTCAATATCACGCCTTTGCTCAGATCAGGTGGCGGCAGTTTGGTGGGAACTGAAAACTAAGGCCCTTTCACACAGAAGCAGAATAGATTCCTCCGGAAGACAAAGAAATTAAATTTAAGTTGGGTTACTGCCAGGAAATACAATGGACCAGCTTTTAAGTTTGAGCCTGAAAAGGGCTTCTCCACTGAACAAAATTTCACTCTACAACACTGGATTTTCATTGAGTTTGTCCAGAGGCCATTCACTGAAAACATGACGAAATTTCAAATTCAGTACTTGCACAAGTTGGAAGAGCTTTTAGGCCAAGATCCTCTTCAGTCTTCTTCACAGTCTTCAGTCTTCTTCACAGTCTTCAGTCTTCAGTCTTCTTCACAGTCTTCAGTCTTCTTCACAGTCTTCAGTCTTCTTCACAGTCTTCAGTCTTCTTCACAGTCTCCAGTCTTCTTCACAGTCTTCAGTCTTCTTCACAGTCTTCAGTCTTCTTCACAGACTTCAGTCTTCTTCACAGTCTTCAGTCTTCTTCACAGTCTTCAGTCTTCTTCACAGTCTTCAGTCTTCTTCACAGTCTCCAGTCTTCTTCACAGTCTTCAGTCTTCTTCACAGTCTTCAGTCTTCTTCACAGACTTCAGTCTTCTTCACAGTCTTCAATCTTCTTCACAGTCTTCAGTTTTCTTTAAAGTCTTCAGTCTTCTTCACAGTCTCCAGTCTTCTTCACAGTCTTCAGTCTTCTTCACAGTCTTCAGTCTTCTTCACAGTCTTCAGTCTTCTTCACAGTCTTCAGTCTTCTTCACAGTCTTCAGTCTTCTTCACAGTCTCCAGTCTTCTTCACAGTCTTCAGTCTTCTTCACAGTCTTCAGTCTTCTTCACAGACTTCAGTCTTCTTCACAGACTTCAGTCTTCTTCACAGTCTTCAGTCTTCTTCACAGTCTTCAGTCTTCTTCACAGTCTCCAGTCTTCTTCACAGTCTTCAGTCTTCTTCACAGTCTCCAGTCTTCATCACAGTCTTCAGTCTTCTTCACAGTCTTCAGTCTTCTTCACAGTCTTCAGTCTTCTTCACAGTCTCCAGTCTTCTTCACAGTCTTCAGTCTTCTTCACAGTCTTCAGTCTTCTTCACAGACTTCAGTCTTCTTCACAGACTTCAGTCTTCTTCACAGTCTTCAGTCTTCTTCACAGTCTTCAGTCTTCTTCACAGTCTTCAGTCTTCTTCACAGACTTCAGTTTTCTTCACAGTCTTCAGTCTTCTTCACAGTCTTCAGTCTTCTTCACAGTCTTCAGTCTTCTTCACAGTCTCCAGTCTTCTTCACAGTCTTCAGTCTTCTTCACAGTCTTCAGTCTTCTTCACAGACTTCAGTCTTCTTCACAGTCTTCAATCTTCTTCACAGTCTTCAGTCTTCTTCACAGTCTTCAGTCTTCTTCACAGTCTTCAGTCTTCTTCACAGTCTTCAGTCTTCTTCACAGTCTTCAGTCTTCTTCACAGTCTTCAGTCTTCTTCACAGTCTTCAGTCTTCTTCACAGTCTTCAGTCTTCTTCACAGTCTCCAGTCTTCTTCACAGTCTTCAGTCTTCTTCACAGTCTTCAGTCTTCTTCACAGACTTCAGTCTTCTTCACAGACTTCAGTCTTCTTCACAGTCTTCAGTCTTCTTCACAGTCTTCAGTCTTCTTCACAGTCTCCAGTCTTCTTCACAGTCTTCAGTCTTCTTCACAGTCTCCAGTCTTCTTCACAGTCTTCAGTCTTCTTCACAGTCTTCAGTCTTCTTCACAGACTTCAGTCTTCTTCACAGACTTCAGTCTTCTTCACAGTCTTCAGTCTTCTTCACAGTCTTCAGTCTTCTTCACAGTCTTCAGTCTTCGTCACAGTCTTCAGTCTTCTTCACAGTCTTCAGTCTTCTTCACACTCTTCAGTTTTCTTTAAAGTCTTCAGTCTTCTCGTATTGCAGTTTTCACGTACATTCTGCAGCTATTTTTTGTAGAGTAACTGTACATCCTGCAAATTCATCTAAATTCCTTAAAGTTCTAATTATCCCCAACTATCTGTTCCTCTTGTCAATTTCACCTCAATTACACATGAAACAGATGACGCGGATCTAGTCGCTCGTTCTTCAGTGACCTCCATTTAGTCGCAAATTTAAAAGGAATGCCGTCTAAATATAGACCCCTTCCCCAACTGAACTCTCGCTAACAATTATATCCTGGTCTTGTTGCCAATCATCACCAGCACATGGGAGTCCCTTTCACGCACCTAAACGCATTGTTCACTTCAATTTGCGAACACACCCGAATCACCTAGGCATCCCAATTAGACACCGTTTAGTATGCTCGCTCGCGAGTGCATTCAACCTGCCCACCGACACCCATCAGCGGTTCTTTCGCCTGTTTGTGTCGTTTACACATGGACAGACACAATAAACAAAGATGCTTTATTGCCGGCCGCGACGCAGTGAATAGAAATAGATTTTATCGAAGAAAGTAAATGGCATTGTCGGGGCTGCTTTCCTCGGTGCGACAGCATCTGCTATTGGCGTCAATTGCAAGCATCGTTAATTTAATTTGAAAGTAATGTAACAACAGAGCACAGAAGCAAAGGCCCAGCACGCAGACGCTGCCAGCACTTTGCGGTACACATGCGCGAAGATACAATTGAATTGATATTGAAACCGTGACCATAACAGTGTAATCTTTGGCAAAGTGAAAATGTGCTATTGTGAATGTGCTTTCCATTGAATGCATGTTTTCCCCGTCGCCTGCCGAGGGTTGCGTTTGTCTGACTGACATTTTCATTCAAGACCACTGCGTAACCTCGCATGAGCAAACTTAAGCTGTTTTCACTTTTTTTTTGTTTGTTTGTTACCAAATCACTGTCGCCACACAATTCACCTTCGTGCCTGCAAGGCTGTCATCTGAATCAGAGTTCAGACGCATTGACATCTAACCCCACGCTTGGTACACACTGCCCCTGCACTTTTCTCTTCTCAAAGACGCTCCGCGTGAACCCCTTAATCCGCGCCCCTCGTTGGCAATATTTTAATGTTAGAAATCCATAACAGAAGTTCGAGAGATGCATGCCCCACTGCGCCTATGAAATTGTTTTCTTCTTCTTCTTCTTTTCCTTCTGCGTCCGCTGCTTCTTCACCTGATGCCGACTCGGAACTTCCACATCACATCAGACGGTACGAGTAGAACACCGCACCGCACGGGAGGGAGAACGAAAAAAAAACCAGAGCTTAACGCCAAATTGATGATTTTAGTGAATGAAGTGTCGAAGTGGTAACGTGTCGGTTGTGTGGTTCGTTGGAAAAGTTTATTGAAACCTCTGACAGGTGGTTTTGAAAATTTACCTTGTTATCGATTGAATTAACTAATTTAAGTTCTTGTTCCCTTTGGCATAGTGGTGCCCTCGCTCGCGGGCCGACTGATCTGGTGGATAAACGAGGAGATTTTGGGTGGACGGTGGGAGTGAGAGTGCAATTGGGTGGACTTTTAAGTGAATAATTGAAGGTGATTGCCAGTTGTGTGTCTGAATTTTTGAGGAGTTTATGTTGTTGTCTGCCGTGTTATTTATTCGGATTGGATAGTAAGGAATTGTTGTGGAAACAGTGAAAAGGATCTATTGACTGTGGCTTTGAATTTTATCGAGGAAACATTTACCTAAAAAGCGTCTAGAAAATTTATCCTTTGAAACTCCTCTGAGAGGACGGCTATTGACACATAGGTAAGTAAGAGTACCTGAAATGGGATACTTTGACTTCATTGTTCCATTGAGCAGTGATCCAATATGATAGCTACTACAATGCTGATCTCGGTTCTACTCAGGTCCATTGATGGTGTCAGGTCCATCTGTGACCAGATCAGTTTCGAGGACTTGCATGTGTCGCTTCCTAATCAGTATTGATCTCTTTCGAAGGATATCTCTTGAAGGACATCTTCAGCTGTAGTTCCAGTAGTTTAGTAGAAAGTGACATTCTTATTAATTTGTGTGCTTGCGGGAATGGTTATATGTAAGGTGTCATTTTCGGCTAGTTCGATAGCCCTAACGTTTCTGTATGACCTAGTACTCAGCAAAGGCGAAATTTATCGTTCGTTGGGTCGCCGCGGTGTAGTGGGTAAGGGCGTCGAGCCACACGCAGAAGGTCTAGATTCGATTCCTGGACGGGACACATCGCATTTTTTACGGCGCCACTTCTTTCGAGTTGCTGACAACACTCAAAAAGTATTAAATATCTATGAAAACTTTTCAAATCTCGCCGTTCGGAGTCAGCAAAAAACTGTAGGTCTCTTCTACTCGTGAGAGAACAGTAGCACGCACAACACGAGTAGTTGTTGTAGAAGCTAGGCTCTGGGCTCTTGTGGGCTGAAGTGCCACTCAATTATTATTATTATTATTATTAGCCATCTCGTTGAGAGAGATGATAATCAAATCTGTCTACACTTAAAACTTGAAGCCTTCTCCTTCTCTTCCAGCTCTTCAACTATGATTCCACCTCCTCTTTTATGACAGTTGTCCAGATGTGGTCTATCGTTTATTTCATATACTCATCCCAAAATTTACAATTCAGGAAGGTGATGAAATTGTTAAGCTCTGGCTTTGCTGTCAGCTTAGGTTAGATGTGCCTTTCATTCGTTTAGGGACCACTGTGTTGTCACTGAGTCGCTTAGCGTTTGTTACTCCTAAAACCATTTTATTGTTTTGGATGAATTCCCAAATTGATTATACATCCTTCTCACGTTTATCTGTTACATCAATTATGTGCAGGATAGTTACGAAGTCCTTGCGTTAGCTCCACTAACAACTTTAACCTATTCTAACCTATTTAAAAGTTCGGTAAAAAACTATCGTTAGATATTTTTGAAATTGAATACCTCTGGTATTATTACCTGCACCTAACAATACCTTAGTTGGTGTAAAAGGCGACATCTGAAGCTTTATTTAGTTGAATCTCATTTTCCGTAAAAAGTTATTTACGTTTAAGAATAAGTGAAAATTCGAACGTCGTCACATTTTCCTTTTCAATCATCAAAAATTTACCAAAGCATCTCAGGCTACAAAGATTATGAAGTGTGAAGCAATCATAAGTAATCACTCAATTCGAAAAGGTTTCGTTTTCATTTCGTTTTAGCAGTGAATCGCATTCTAATTCACTGAATGTTTTTAAAGTAATCTAAGCTGATTGTGTGCCGATCTTGCTGAACGTTTTCCTTGACTTTTCTATTAATTGACCACTAATAATTGCTTGGCACTACTGTGAACGTTCACCTCTCCCGTTATAAACCAGCTCTTTTGGCACTAAGTGAAGCACAGGTGGGTGAGAAAACCTGCCTGGATATAGCTTGGCACCAATGTTTTCCCTATACCGCGGTCTCGCTATTTACGTGCTTAGTGATGTTACTTACCAACTTCAATCACAACACGGCCACTTTTCCAATCCGGAATAAAATTTCTTGTGGTTTGATGCGATGCCCGATTCCATTACAAGAATTGTATCCTTGTATTCTCGCACTGAAATCGTTATTGCGAGCAATTTCAACGTACACAATTCTACTTGGCTTCAACATTCATTTCGGACAACACCCGAAGGAAGGTATGTTGAAATCTTTGCTGAGGTGAATAATTTGACGCAGCTTGCAAATGAGTTAACACGAATACCTGACATGGCAGTATGATCTGCCAACACCATGAACCTGTTTCTCATGTCTCACCCTGAGAAATATTCAGTTGACGTACTGTCGCCTCTAGGCTCGTCTGACCACTGTGTCGTCTCAGCCAATTTTCCGTATTCGCCCCTATCAGTTAGACAACAAATCCCTAAACGAACATGAAAATGCCAACTTCTTCTTCTTCTTCTTGTGGCGCTACAGTCCGGCGTGGACCTGAGCCTTAACCAACATGCGTCTCCAGCCAGCACGGTCTTTCGCCAACTGCCGCCAGTTGCGCACTCCATGTTAAGTGAGGTCCTTCTCCACTTGTGTGCGCCACCTTAGCCCAGGCCGTCCTCTGTTGGGTTGTCCCAATGGCTCAGATTCAAAGACTTTTCGGTCCGAAGCGGAGGTGTCCCTACGCTCATCATGACCTAACCATCTTAAGCGTTGTATCCGAAGACGCTTGACTAGGCGCATGTCGCTGTACAGCCCATAGAGTTCGTCGATAAATCTTCTCCTCCAGAAGCCGTCAACGCAAACAGGACCAAAAATCGCACTCAAAACTTTTCTCTCGAAAAGAGTAAGGGCTTTTTCATCCGCTTTTAGTAACGTTCAGGTTTACTAAGGCCATAAGGTAGGCTGATCAAGAAGTTATATAAAGCAAGAGAGAGAGTTCTTCTACTCAATTGCCTCTTGAGCCCAAAGAAACAGCGATTGGCAAGACTGATTCTGCGTTTGAAAAAGCAAACTGGAGCGGCCTTAACAGTTTCTTTAGGGATTTTACTGGTCACTAAGCTTCCTCGATAGTGACGTGAATGCCGCTGCTGATACGATTACAAACATTGTTTTATTGGGTATAAAATCCTTTGAGTATCAAGCCCAAGACAAACGTGTGGAATGACTCGACCTGCAGAGAGGCTATCAAGTTAAGAGAAATAAGCTTCCGAACTTTTAAGGCCAATCCTTCTGAGGAAGACCTGAAGTAGTTCAAACGGACCCGAAAACAGCAAAGCATTAATAAAACGCTTTAAATACTCTTAAGGCAAAAAGTGCTGCATTGTGCCAAAGGCTATATCCATCTTCAATTCCAACACTCATTTGCAATGACATTTCAGCTGTCTTTGGACAAAGCACATGCGGCGTTGCAGCCAGCTCAACGCTACCAGATTGTGCTCTCCGCCTGTACTTAAGAGCGCAAATTTCTCCATGGGACAAATCCATTTTCGCACTCGTACTGTTGCAAGAAGATTGAAAGATCTAAGCATGCACAAATCCGCTGGCCTGGATGGTATACTCCCTTTTCTTCTACGCTGGCAAAACCAATGCGTAAGCTTTTCCACCCGTCCAACTCTTTAGGGCTTTTCCCGAGCATGTCCCTAAATAGGGTCAACCATCATCACCTACCTCCGACCGACCCATAGCACTTACGTTCCTACTTTCTAAGGTCATAAAAGCGATGATATCAGTTTAAAACTCAGTGATCTCACCAAAAAATGGAACCACTCTTAGGAACAAATTTAAAAAATAAAAAACTTGTAGTTGTACTAGTATTGCAACAAAAAACGAAACCATCTATGCGTGAGTAGGACTTGCACTAGCGTGGTTTATTAAAGCTGCGAAATGGTCAATCATTAACTGGACGTTGTCTTGTGACTCATAATCGACACTCTTTCTATTCCGATTCCACCAGGAAGGTTTTCAAAATCGTTGGTGTTTGGTTTTCCAAATAATTTAAACGTAAATACCATCCAGACTCCTTGTGGCTACCCTTGTTACGCAGTACATCAGTTTTTAAGCAATCTGAATAAGGGATTCCATCACAAACTGTTGTCACTGCATGTGTACACAGGTTTCGTTCGATTTTGTGAAAATCTGCAAGCCAGATAATGTAACTTCTTTAAAGTCTTCTCAATCTCCAAAGCAATTCATCCAAAAACTTCTTCAACTTTAAACACAATTCTTAAAGAGCACTTGTACAAAATTCAGAATTTATTGATCCTTGCAGGCTACTTAATATGCACCCGTTCATCCACACGAAGCCAACGACCAATACAAGGAAGCACAAGCAAGTATCCTCGAACTAGAAGTCGACGTGATACAAACTAAGAAAAGGCCTCCGAACTGAAGGATATTTAAATTAAATGGAAAAGCCGTTGAACCGGCTGCTACACAGTCTTCCGTCCAGACATCGAATTTTGCATGGGAAAACCCCCACTGAGGAGACACAGCACACATAAAATGCCCCACAGGCATAACACCACCACCACCACAACCAACAACAACAACAACAACGAAACAACTGCTGCTTTCAATTTTATTTTCTCTGCGGTTTTAATTGCATTGTGGTAGTAGTTGCATGGATTAACAACTGACCAGTGAACAAAAGAAGGAAGAAGTGCAACTCTCTTGCATCTAGCTGTGGTCCGCCTCACACTCTCAAAAACGCACACAGGGAAGGAGTACACATCGCCTCACACAGCGGTGAACGGGCAACAGAAAGAAGGACGAAACCTGGTCATAACATAAAGTTTCACCGATGGTCGGCCTCTTCTTGAACGTATGCAAGTCCCAGCACATGGCGAGCGGCTGCAAATCGATAAGTCGATGTGTACAACAGTTGTGGCTCGATGTAGCCGGTTAACACAAACAAACAAAAGTCCACAAAAGCCGAAAAAAGAAGAAGAAAAGGAGAAACACAACAACAGTGCGAAAGAGAAGCTAATATAGACCAGTAGGTGAGTAGAGGGAATGTCTGAAGGCATGACTTGGTCCATGACAGACTGCGTGTCGTTACAGGTAGTGCGGGGTCGTCCATCATCCACCCAACATGAAAAAGTCACCTCCTTCTGTCATCCCGTTAAGCTACGACTACCAGAAGATGTCGCCGACATCTGCAACGCACCCGTCAACAGCCGCTCACAGTGACGTCACCAGCTCGTTCTTAGACAATCAGTATCAGAGTCTTTTCGGGGATCCGGTGCCTCCCAGTCCGTCGGAGGACTACCTGGGGCATCTGGACGGGAGTTTCTACGGGAGCTTCCGACGAGACTCGTTCGCCTCTGCAATCGCAGATGACTTCAACCGAACGATCACCTTGGCAACGGACGGCAGCAGGAGAGCGTCCCGATTGTTCTCTGAAACCCCGTTAACCAGCACGAGCATGGGTCTGAGTCCCAGAATGGCCCCGGATATACAAATACTGCCGGACAGTGGGAGTGCGCACTCGAGTTCCGAAGCGAGAGGCTCTCCGAATTACTCATTGCTGCAGCCAAGTGCTGTGAGTAGGCAAATGAACGAGGAGGCCTACGAGGAGGCGACTGAGGGAATGGCCAGTGAGTTGCAAAACTTCGTGGAGCATGACCGAGCGGCGAAGGAGGTTTCCCGACGAATCTCTGACTTCTCCGAGGACTTCAAGTCAAACGTGGGTTCATTGAGGTATGTCTGCATGAAATCTCCAGCGAATGTGTTTTCATTTTGCGTGTTCCCTCCTTCCAGGCAATCTCCCCCCGAGATCCCGGAGCCACCTTCACGATACAATCGCCAAATTTCGAACGACTCCTACTCCAGCAACGATTGGTTCAAGCCGATGAGCACCTATCCCGAATTCACGAAAATGCCAAAGCTTCGGCCGAGCTCCAAGAATGTCTTGTCCATCAAGCAGTTCGAAATGCCCCCGCCTGCGGGCTCGCCAGTGGCGGCGATGATAAACGATTCCAACGGCTCTAGCAGTGGCGAGGATCAGAGGCAACAAGATGACATCCCTGCCAGGCCACCAGATCCCCCGCCATCTCGCCTGAGATCGTTGCAACGTCAGTCCAGCTCAACGGACCTTACCCTCCCCAGCATTTTGCCGTCTCCACCCCCTCCGCCTCCTCCACCAGCTCCGCTAACGCTACCACTGCCAGAACCAGCGCCCCCTCCAGCACCAATCGTGAGACAAATGTCGCCGATCATTCTTACCGACGCCATCACTACAGGAGCAGAACACAGGTCAGTTCCATAACTCTCCTTCCCATTCTGTCGCTCTCAACCTCTCTCTCTCTCTTTTAGAGTTGCAGTCCCTCGACCGCACAAGAAGTCCTCGTTCACTATAATCGCTGAGAAATCACCGCAGTCTTCCCGGTCGTCGAGTCCCCAAAAACTGTCGGTCGCAGGACGGGCTTCTCCCTTCCTGGGGCACGGTTTTAGGGAACCGGAGAGACCGCCTAAGCCGGAGCTGCCTGAAAATCCCCCAAAACCAGTTGCCAAGCCGAGGATGCTGCACCAGAAGTCGCTCTCCACAACTCACTTGAGGCTGCCAAGCATATCCGGCCCTGCAACGACCGTGGATGATTCGCCGCGGCCTTCGGTGCAGTTCAACATGAGCGGCAATCAAGCGCCAATTAACATGCAAATGACCCATCAGAAGGGTATCCTACAGATGGGCAAGGACCAGTCGTCATCATCGCAGGAGACGCCTCAGGCGAAGGATGGCAAAATGAAAAGCTGCGAGGCACTGCCACTCATTACAGACCCGTACAGGACTGCGATCCCCAGACTCACCGCACCGACAGTGCCACTCATGCCGAACAAAAATCCCACAAGGGCGCAGCGTGGACTCCTCCGAGTGATCAACAGCGCGGACTCTGCATCCCGCATTCCCGTGCGCTCGAACTGGGCGAGCATGGACGATCTGTCGATACAAAGAAGGCCGCCACTGTTATCCCCACTTCGGGTCAAAGCCCGTCGAAGGTCCAGTTCTACGTCTCCTGAGCGTAGGAGCTCCACGCAGACAGAGCCCAGGAGCTCCATCGCCTCAGATCGACGGAGTTCGAACCTCAGCTCGATTACGACTTCAGACTTCAGCTTTCGCCGCACCGCGTTGTCGCCTCTAAAGACTCCGCTAACAGCGCGCCGGAGATCTTCTATCCAAACAGGAAAGGCATCGCGGTCAGTGCCCTCTTCGCCCTCCAATCGGCTTGGTGTGAATCGAAGCACACGCAAGGTTGCCAAACCAACAACACTCTCACCCATCATAGGCACGCCCAACAAGGACCTGTCGCAGACCTCAACCAGCGACAGCCACACCATTTCGGTGTCGCTGTCACGAAGGGGATCCCAGTCGAAGATACCAATCCTCAGCCCAAATGGAGGCTCAAGATCCAACTCCAGACTTGGTTCACGACCGTCCTCCCGGATTAATTCCAGATCAAGCTCGCCGCAGAAGGACCACGCGATGAGCCCGAGAATTCCATCAAGTCGTTCCCCGTCGCGTCAAACTCTAAGGACAGAGTCGCGTCTCACGTCAAGAGGCGGATCCCGGCCAACTTCGCGCGCTGAAATGGCCTCCCGCGTTGAAATGGGCTCCAGGGTCCCCTCCAGTCGTTCGCCATCCCGTCAGATGCTACGACCAGAGTCCAGAATTCCATCCAGAGCCGGCTCAAGACCAACATCGAGGGCGGAGTCCATCAAATCCATCAAGGGACCTTCACGTTCGCCATCCAGAGCTTCAACACGTCAGGCATCCAGGGCACCGTCCAGAGCGAACTCTAGGGCGACATCCAGAGCACCCTCACGAGCGACATCTCGCGCCAGCACCCGTCCGAATTCTCGGATGGAACAGGCCAGAGCGATCGCGAACTCCCGTTCGAATTCAAGACTGAGCACACGAAGCGAAAGCCCCATCAAGAGTCGCAAAGTTAGTCCCCCCAAGAACGTGCGGCGAGCCAAGTCCTCCTCCCGCAGTCCCGTTCCGAGGAGAGTCCGACGAAAGTCAGTGAGCCAACCGCGAAGCCCAGTTCTGAAACGGCGGAGCTCCAAGTCACGCATCCCAGCCCGCATTCCCACCTCTAAGTCATCGCCAAAGCCCAAGGTCCCGTCGAAGAGCGGGCCACGACGAGAGTCTCCCAAGCGAGCAAGTGTCCGAAAGCAACCAATAAGTGCCAAAAAACCAGCGACCACCAGTCAGGTTACGAAGAGCGCCTCGAAGGCTGTTCCTAAGAGACCCCCGTCGGACATCCGCCGGACTCCACAGCCAGTCAAGAAGACCTCGTCAGGCAAAGCCTCCAAAACTGGTGCCTCAGCGCCGACGGCTGTCATGAAGAGCCGACAGTCCAGCAGTCTGCAGAAGACTCCCGCTGAGCTGAACCGCGAAGCATCCACGGTCCGGCAAGCCATCGTCGCAGCTGCCAAGATTAAGAAAGACGCTTCGTCGCTGAGCCTTAAGAAGGACGATGCAAAGGCCGGGCACCCTTCGACCAGTCCCGGCAAGCTGGAGACCACTGCCGAAAGCCTGGCCCAAGCAGAGGCACTCGCGGCGTCCAAACTCCTCAAACGACAGCCGTCCACAATGACACTTCTCTCGATTGGCTCCAAGCTGAGCCTGTTGCGGAAGCGAACCGACAGCAACCTCAGCAAGAAGCTGGACGACATGAAGAAAGCCGCCGAAGGTCATGACAGTGCCAAGGCCTCAGCGGGTGTCGACCCGCCAGAGTCCGGGGATGGTTCCCCGAACGGTAAGCTAGTAGCCCTGACCAAGGCAAATGTTGTATCAATGACCACCGCCGCCATTACAGCCCAGCCCGTCCAGATCAGTACTGTCCTGGCAAACCAATTGCCCAAGGCATCGAGTTCCGGGCAATTGTTGGTAGGACAAGAAGACATGGCACTGCCAGCGGCGATCCTCGAAAAGTCCCAAAAGACCCTGGAGAACATCCAGAAGACCGTGGCCGAGGCGACAGACGAAATTCAGAAGACGATCAACGAGAACCTCACGGACCTCAAGACCCTGGAGAGCGACATGGAGAAGATGGCGGAAGAGCTCACCGGCTCACCACTGCCATTCGAGAAGTCTGAGAGCATGACAACAATCATTGAGAAGCGATCTCCAACGAAGGCAGAGAGCAGAGCCTCCGGTGGCGAACCAAGAACTGCATCTGGAGCTGCTGCTGACGACGCGTTTGGTGAGCCCGTCCAGAAATCCACCAAGGGCTCATCAACTCATCCAATCGAAGCGAATGTGACTGTCTTGAACGCTAAAAACGGCCAACACACCCCGCTGGAGGCCGTCCACAGTGGCGCCACCGGGAACGCGGCCGCGCACGATGATCTGGCGGCCGCCCACGAGGACTCAGCCGAAAGGGTTAGTGAGCGTGCTATATCTGTGTTGGCAGAAGTTGACTGTGAAAGTGCAAATTTGCAGAGTAAAGACGCCGCCGCCGCCGCCGTCGTCGGGGAGAGCACAGTGAGCGGTGGAGCGGAATACTTAAAGACCGCCGCCGACAACGAGGGGAAGTCGTCTGGAGGTCTGACGCACTCGAGTCACATGGCCGGTGTGGAAGACATTTCTAAGTAAGTATGCACTAAGACATAGATTTGGTGTAAGGAATGGTTGCAAGAAGGGTAGTGTCTTCGGCCACGTATGTATCTGACTGGCTTCTGCTTTCCTTTCAATCAATTTAGCTTTTGCTTGTGACTTATAAGAAATGCTCCTGCTTCCTAAAGAGGGCGTTGCATATTAAGGCTCAGGGTTAGGCTGCTTGGCAATCAGAGAAACCTTAAAGGCGTTTTTTTCCCACTAAATTAATTCATCTGCACGTTTCAACACACTCCCTCTAAAATCAACTGCAATTCGTTGACAGCTGTTGACGAGAAACGCAGGAAAGATGCACCAGCTAGCAGTTTGCTTCTTTTTACCACGTTTCAAAGTTGTCAGCTCAAGGCAGCTGAGTCGTAGAAAAGGCGCAGGCGCAGGCGCTCAAGTTCTCGAGTTTCAGTCCCTTTCTGGAACAAAAAATATTCATGTCTCCTCCATTCATGTGATAGTCCGAGCATTTCGAATCGCTGCTGCAGAAGCTGTGCCTTGTTCCTTTCTATGAAGTGGCGCTCCTCTGTGCTCCAACTCTGGTTAGAGACCTTGACATGACACATGTGTTTCCTACGGAAGACGACTACTTTAGCTGCTATTCAGGGGTTTGTTTGGTCGTTTTAGACGGGCCTCTCCTTCTTTTCTTTTTGCTTCTCAAATAAGATCGATATAAAGAGAAATTCATCGTGAGGTTTGATTTATAATGTAAAATAGAACACACTAATTTCAAAACTAACCCTAAATTTGTATTATCGGTTAAAAGAACAATTCATGGCGTTTTCGTTTCGAATATAGTGTCAACAAAATGTCGACCACGACTACGAATGAGATGATCCATTCGGAGGGTACAACCTTGGGTGACTCGTTTGAGTCTAGCAACTGCTTTTTTGTGGATAACACGAGAGATGTTGCTTTTCAAACCGTAAATCGCAGCTAGCTTATTTCTGAAGACCTAAGACTTTAAATAGTCCAAACGTGAGATGACGCACGATCCAGCAAAACACGCAATTAAGCGCCATCAAAATTGATTTCTCAACAAGTTTATGGTTTCAAGAGCTGTATGGCTCGCAGCACAGTCTTTCTACAAGCAACTATGTGCCTGAATTTCAGAAAGCTCATAGCCCGTTTATATGGCCCAGCTGCTAAGAAAAACGATGAAAAGATTCGTCAAGTTCTCCGCGTACACTCCACTACAGCTGCTATAGTATGTGCTGGATGTGGCCTAACCGGTCGGGTATCATCCACTTATGTCAACTGGGACTAAAACATTCGAATGGTTTTGGCAAAAGAGCTTTCAGTAGCTCGATTTGGCTCACGGCAAGTTCCTTGAATCGCACGAAAAACATTTCTCGCAGAATGCTGATTTTCGAAAAACCGCTGAACAATTTAGAGACGCTAGTGCGGTGTCAGTCTTTAGATGATAACTTGCCAAATGGTACTGAATAAAAATGATAAAGTAATTTTGACAGAAGTCATGTGTGATCTTCCAAAGAAAGCCTATTGAAAATCATACCTCACGATGAATGACCCGATACAAACAAGAAATCCGCTCTGCTTGGGCGTCAGACTTACAAGACTTCCCCACTGTGTGTGTGCAGTGCAGGGACTTCGAAAATTTTGTATAATATCAATTTTCTTGTTTCCCCACTTTTCCTTTTTTCTCTTCTCATATCATGGATAAAATAGAGCGACAAAGATGCAGGCGAGGTCTACTGCCGTCCTCATCTGCCTTCTTCTTCTTTGGATGACGCTACAGTCCGGGGTGGACCTGGGCCTCAACCAGCATGCCTCTCCAGCTAGCACGATCTTTTGCCAGCTGCTTCCAATTGCGCACTCCAAGTTGGTTGAGGTCCTTTTCCACTTGTGCCATCTCAGTCTAGGACGTCCTCTGTTGCGTTGTCCCTGTGGTTCGGATTCGAAGACTCTTTGGGCCGGAGCAATGTTGTCCATCCGCTCGACATGGCCTAGCCGCCATAAGCGTTGTATCCGTAGACGCTTGAATAGGTTCATGCCGCCGTACAGCCCATGCAATTCGTGGTTGAATCTGCTCCTTCAGATGCCATCAACGCAAACAGGACCAAAAATCGCACGCAGAACTTTTCTCTCGAAAAGACTAAGGGCTTCCTCATCCGCTTTTAGTAGCGTCCAGGTTTTTGCGTCTGTTTCCTCGTCTGCCTGCCAAGCAGAAAAATATATATATCTGGGAACTCTTAACAAAAGCAAAATTGATTATTATCACGATTGTCAGCGACTCGCATGTCCCTCTTAGGTAATACGCACACGAGAGACCTACTTGCAGCTCAATATCCTGCCATCCACTCTAACTCGTCACGAGCTATTCCTCAATGCAATCAGGCGTGTTTATGGACTTAATCCAACCAACTCGTGCTGATGTTGCCTAAGTTGTAAAATCACATCTTAGGCACACCTCTGAAGTCACCATTTGGTTAAGCCATCAAAGCATAGCCCATACCGTCTGAAGAAGTAGCTGCTCAATATTGAGTTCCCTCCGAACTGTCGCCTCGAATAGTCTTACAACCATCAGGCACATGCTGTCAGCGAGTCGATGTTCCTTCACTATTCCTGGAAACATTTAATTTCCTGGATGAAGGTCCACAGTAGATTGATGACTACTTGGGACATGTTTGATGGCCCATTGAAGTGGAATTCTTCCAAGGTGCCTTTCAATTTGTGCAGGGTGTAATACCTTCAGACCGTTGGTCCTTTTCTTGGATCAGAGCCTGCAGAGTCTTATAAGGGGTAATTGGTTGGGAGCCGAGCGATATTTTACGTGGCTAAGGAGTTCCACCGATTGTCTGCTAAGTTTTGGGTCTTATCGCCCACGAGCGAGTTATAAGTCTCCTCACCATCGCATTTAAGATCTTTTCTGCAATTTTTTGCGAGGGACTGTCCTAGCCAAGGAGGTCCACTATCGAACAAGTCTTCATACTGCAACAGATCCTTGTTAAAATCGAAAGATGCAAATCGACGCCCACCACATCTTCGTCGATTTCAAGGCCGCATATGAAAGCGGGAATGGAACCGAGCTACACAACGTCATGTTTAGTTTTGACACTCCTACCAAAGTCGTCAGGTGGTGCAGGATGACGATGAAGAACTGTCGCTGTCTTGCAATGGTCGTTACTGAACTCATCTAGACTTTCATAAAAAGGGTCTAGACAAGGCGACGTGCTATCATGTGACTTTTTCAGCATCTTTCTTAGGAAGGTCGTGCAGAAGCTCGCAATGCAAGAAGCACGCCTTTCAAAAAAATTCCTCGTCAATACAAGCGGCGTAGAAATACGGACGGCTTTGATGTGATTCGTAGAACAAAACGGAGCTCTATGACGCAGAAGAATGGGCAACCTAAAGAGCAGATGAAGAAGCTCTTTCGAGAGAAAAGGTCTGCGTTCAATCCGTGGCTCTGTTGATGGTTTCTAGAGAAGAAGATTCAACTAGAAGCTCCTACAAACTCTAGGGTTCACACCTTGTTAAGTTGGTTTGAACGCTGGACGGGCTGTATAGCGACATGAGTCTGGCCAGGCATCTACGGATTCATTGACTAGATTTAGTGACTAGGCCATCTAGAGCGTATGGACAACACTCCTCCAGTCCAAAGGGTCTTCAACTCCGAACCGAAAACGCAAAAGAGGACGCTCACAGACCAGAACTTAATCAAGAAAGATCGTGCCAGCCGGAGAAGCTTGTTGATTGACGCCCAGGTTCACTCTGATCTGTACCGCAAGAGGAAGAAGAGGCTAACACTACTTCCTGTAACTTTCAGATTTCTTCCCTTCAATTTCAGATTTCTGTTCCTGACTCAAGCAAGAGTGCCAGCCTTCTATCCTACAAGGAACTGCAGTTCCTTAAAAGGAATATCTTCTTCTATTTGTGGCGCTACTGTCCCGAGTGGACCTGGGCCTCAACCAACATGACTCTTCAGCCAGCAGGTTCCTTCGCCAGCTGCCGCCCGTTGCGCACTCCAAGTTGGCTGAGGTCCTTCTCCACTTGTGTGTGCTACCTTAGCCTCGGGCGTCCTCTGTTGCGTTGTCAAAGGCTCGAAAGACTTTTTGGGTCAGAGCAGTGGTGCCCTCTACATGGCCTAGCCATCTTAAGCGTTGTATCCGAAGACGCTTGACTAGGTGCATGTCGTTGTACGGCCCACACAGTTCGTGGTTGATTCTTCTCCTCCAGATGCCATCAACGCAAACAGGACCAGAAATCGCACGCAGAACTTTTTGTCTCGAAAAGACTAAGGTCTTCCTAGTCCGCTTTTAGTAACGTCCAGGTTTCCGCGTCGTAAAGGAGGACTGGGATGATCTAGAAGCTTGAAGAGCCGACTTGGCAGTGTCAATTGGCCGTCTTTTAACTGCGAGTGAATTCTATTGGATCTTTGAACCGTTTGTGGGAAACCGTGAATGGAAGTTGATATGCCAACAATTTTGAGACGATTGAAGCACAGTCCGTGACCCACCGACTCACCAACTTAGTCCACCGAGAGAAGGGTCTATTACTTAATTGCCCAAAGAAACAATGATTGGCAAGAGTGGTTCTGCGTTTGATTTCGGTACTGGTGTTGTTGTACCTATTTACCACGGAGCCGAGGCAGATGAAGTCCTTAATTACCTCGAAGTTTCTGCTGCCTCGTGTGGCGCTTTGTCCGAGACGTCAATGTTGTGTCTCTTCCTTGATGTCAGCATGTACTCCGTTTTGCCCTCATTAACCACCCGACCCATTTTAGACGCTTCTGCTTCAATCCCAGCGAACGCCTCATTGACTGCTCGCTGTGTTCGTCCAGTGAGTTCAATGTCGTCGGCGTAAGCTAGCAGTTGAGCGGACTCTTGGAAGATCGTACCTCTGGTGTTGACTCGTGAGTTTCGCACGATCATCTCAAGAATGATGTTGAAAAAGTCACATGACAGTACGTCACCTTGTCTAAAACCTTTTTTGACATCGAAGGTCTCGGTAAGTTCGTTAACGACCTTGACGGATCAGCGAGAGTTCTCCATCGGCCTCCTACACAATCTGATGAGTTTGGTAGGAATGCCAATATTAGACATGGCACTGTATAACTTGTTTCTATGCATATGCGGCCTTGAAATCGACGAATAGGTGATGAGTGTCGATTTGCACTTCTTGGGTCTTTTCCAGGATCTGTCGTAGTGTGACACAATTTAAATTGCCTCATCGAAATTAACTTGTTTCCCCGGCTTGACATGACAAACTCGCAGTGACAGATCATATCGTCCCCAGCACGAACCACAGGCAAAGTGTTTCGACACAGATTTCGAAATACCCCGACACGCGTATGCAAATGCCACTTTAAAGCCAATCTCGGGCGCTTTTCAAATCTCCCCTGCCGCCAAACCTCGAATTCCGCTGGCGTGTGTAGGACATTCGATAATTAAGTACACATGCCAGCAGTTTGGAGGAGCACTGCTTGCCCACGAACGATGATTAATTTGACACGATAAACGAGTTATTTGGAATTAAATTATTCCCGAAACATTTATTATTTTGCATGTGCGCACTTTATTAATGCCCAGCCTGCGTCCCGAGCCGCTCACACGCCAGATCTTGAGATTAATTTCGTGTTTACTTAGTGGTCCCAGTCGGGCGGTATCGGTACGCGAAATTTCCCAATATATAGCTGCCCCAATCGCGGGCAAATCTAGAGCCTCAGTTAACGGACATTGATGACCCCTCCGAAACCTGGGGGCAGTTATTTGGTTCACCCCCCCTGCCATTCGCGAAGCACTGCAATGAAACGAACGAACTGCCATTTCCACGCGACTTTCCTCAATTATTGTAATTCCCCCCGCGCCAAGCAGCCGGCCGAGAGACTCACCTCCGCGGGGGAAAGGGAGGGGGAGCATGGAAAACAGGCAATCGGAGTGGACTCGTGTTTGGCCTAGTTCTGAGGTGGCCGGTCGCCTTGTAATGCGTCAGAGCCGGCGGTGGTTGGCCGCAGCCCCCAACACACTGGTGCCTGTGACCACAAGGAGTATCGTGCGGCAAACACGAAATCAGTTTCAATTGGACAACCGTGGTGAAAGGATTCATGGGAATTCCTAGACCGTATCGCCTGCGAGAAAATTCGGTCAAACAGAGGAACAATGATTCAGAAGAACGGGAAACGCAAGAACTCGGTCGTGTTCAACATCGATCTGCCCAATGAATTCGGTGACACCGAAAAGTATTTCTTTAGGTAAACCCCGAAGTGAAATCCATTCTCCCTGCTCCTTTGTTTCGCCTATTTCTTTTAATTTGCCTCGTTTTGTGTACATTTAATGAGCCGCAGCACGGAGATCTCTGCGGCCGAGGCCATCGCGGGTCAGTTCGGCAAAAGTTTTCGCAGTCGGATGTGAGATGTGGGTTCCGGCCAAGTTGTCCCGGTGTCGAAAGTCGCGTGTTCGCACACTGTTAAGTGTCCCTTCTCGGAATGGTACTCACATAATCTGGCTTCCGGCCGAAAGAGAGAGGGCCTGGCCCTTAAAGCGAACTCTTCTTTCGGTCGGGGGGATGTGTGTGTGAATTATTAAGCTTTAAAATAATTTTTGTGCGCCCCACACATGGTTCCGCCGAACCGCCGAACCGGTGATGATTTTGTTTATGCGCCTTCAATTAGCTTGCCACAGTTTAAGTCGAGGCTTCCGTTTGTTTGCATGTGATTGCTGTGTGCTGATTTCTTGTGATTGTGCCGAGGATTTGGAACGTGCTTAGTGCTCTTTTAAGTTGTTATCGAGTGAGTTATTGGCCATACTGGCGAGTAAATAAAGAGGAAATTCATTTTCGGAGATTTCGTGCGTGAATTACATTTTTGACCGCATTTGTGAATCGTTTTCGGGTTATTTTTTTTTTAACTTGTTTTTTTTAGATTCGTGTTGAAACAAAGTCTTTGGATTTGTATTCGTTCTTTGTGTTCCATTACCCACATCTAGTCAAGCTTTATTTAAAGGGAGCTTGTGTTTGCTTGAACATTGCATCTGTTTCCTAAAATTCATTGATACTTGTGGCTTACTAAAGTTCATCAATAATCCGTGATCTTTATACACACTTCGCTTACACATACTCATTTGCCGGCTTTTAAGAAGGAAAACCCTTAGACGAGCTACTTATAGCCATAAGCCATCAAATTCACGGAAGCATTCATTTTTGTATACTTAGTCCTGGATACGTACACATTTTTAGGACATTATTTAGTCGATTTCTGTTCAAAATCAAGGCTTAAAACTAATAAGAGAGTCGAGTTGTCAAATAAACAGTGATGTAATGCTTTCTTTCAACTCGCTAACTCTTGCCAACACATTGCAAATCCTTTCCTCAAACGGATATTATTTGAATGAACATCATCTTTTCAATGTGTAAGCACTACATCCACCCAGGATCTTTACATCTTTCGATATAACCAAACGCCTGAAAAATGTATTGGTTTAGCTTATGTACATCCCTGATTACCCGCGAAACTTCCATATACACTCAGTCCTTTTTTTACGCGATTATTGGTTCTGCCACTAATCGCGTAGAAAAAAAATCGCGTAAAAATGGTTAGTTTTCCAATATTAACTGACGAATTGGTTCCGAATATAAAATATATCGCGTATAACAAAATATACGCGCAAAAAAAATATTCAAAAACAATACAATAAGTATCAAATTTCAGACTTATGATTTATTCATTCATAAAAAAATAAAAAATACAGAAACCATATATAAAAGAGAAGAAAATAGGTAGATTTATTGAAAAAACCGTTGAATGCTGTTTAATCACTGTCACTATCCGTAGTGGAAATTATTCTTAGCGGCTTATTTTGATGGCCAGCACTGATATCACTAGAATTTGTATCAGAATCAATAGTAAGAACTATGGATTGATGCTCTGATTGACTTAGCATCTCCGACTGAGTTTGCACCATAAATTCAGTTAATTTTGTTTGAATGCTTCTTTTTGGACCCAATAAATTCCGATGTAGTTCTTTATATCTTAACATGCAGAGACTCAATTCTTTCTGAAAAATTCGAACACGTTCGGCATCAGTATCATTTGCTACAAAATAATTTTCCAATTCTGCTGCAAGTTTAAAACCTTGCTTAATCGTCTCTGCTTTAATTGGATGCTCGTCTATCTTGGTGTCGCTGCCATTTTCCGATTCAATTACTTCCGTAGCTATTTCAATCAAATCGTCATCATCGAGCTCTCGGTCTAGAAGAATCTCGTCAATATCTTCTCTCGTCATATCATATATAATTTTTTTGTTGGGACTTCCCCGTATTATATTCAAAAATTATTAAGCGTAAAAATATGTAAACAAAAACGAAAAAAAGCACTCGCGTTAAAGTGAGAAATTCGCGTAAAAAAAGGAATTTGCGCTGCAAAAATAACCGCGTTAAAGTGAAATCGCGTAAAAAGAGATCGCGTAAAAAAAGGCCTGGGTGTACTTAGAAAATCTGCAAGGCAATTAGGGTTTTTGTCTTATCGTAAATTTTACTTTTGGGATTTTGTTTCCTAAAGTGCCGCCAATTGCCCTTTCTAAACTTCGTCATCGTCCTTGTCGTCTTCCATCAATCTATCCACTGACATAGGGCTCCAGGACGCAAACGAATAGTGTACACCTCAAAGCAAAGTGAGCACACTATTCATTTTATCTCAGACACACATATACATATATGTACATGAGGTATTGGAGTGATAGCAGATAGTCATTGTGACAACGCAACAGAGGACGACCTCGCCGAACACAACTGGAAAAGGACCTCAACCAACTTGATGTGTGAAATTGGTGGCAGCTGGCAAGAGGCAAGAGTCCGTGCTATTTGGACAGGGATACTACTTGAAGCCCAAGTCCACCCTGACCTATGAAGCCACATACAGAAAAAGAAGATTTACAGCAGAAATTACACTGAGTACACTGAATCCATTAAATACTATGGATGCATTCTACATATTTGTTTCTGTGGCCGCGCCGTCGCAGCAAAGTGAACCGAAGATCCCAAGTTTGAACCCTGGATTGCTCTTTTCACATTCTGTTTACAGAAGACTATCTATCTTTAACTATTTTTAAAAAAGCTTCTCAAATTTTGTCGGAGTCGGATATAAATTCTAGGTCCTCTCCACTCGTAAAAGAACAAAGCACCCACAACACGAGTATTTGCAGAAGAAAATATTTTCAGATCCCTGCTGGGCTGCATTTTCTTTGTAACTGGTATGTGATAAAGAGTTGTGGTCGCCGTCGTGTTGTGGGTAAGTACGTCGGCCCAAAGCTCCAAGTTTGATTTCCGGTCTGTCCACCTCGGTTTTTTCACGGCCTCTTTCAAAGAACTCAGAAGACTCGAACAGTGCTAACCATCTGTAAAAAGCTTCTCAAACTTCGTCACTCGGGTCGAAAATAAACTGTAGGTCCCTTCCACTCTTTTTTTCTTCTGGCGCTACAGTCCGGGGTGGACCTGGGCCTCAACCAACTAACACGGTCTTTTGCCAGCTGCCGCCCAGTTGCGCACTCTAAGTTGGTTGAGAACCTTCTCCACTTGTGTGTGCTACCTTAGCCCAGGGCGCCCTCTGTTGCGTTGTCAAAGGCTCGAAAGACTTTTTGGCTCAGAGCAGTGGTGCCCATGCCCTCTACTTGGCCTAGCCATCTTAAGCGTTGTATCCGAAGACGCTTGACTAGGCGCATGTCGCTTTACAGTCCATCGAGTTCGTCGCTAAAACTTCTCCTTCAGATGCCATCAACGCAAACAGGACCACAAATCGCACGAAAAAAAACTGAACTGTGAACTTAGTTCACAGAGAGAGGGCCCTATAACTCAATTGCCTCTTGCGTCCAAAGAAACAGCGATTGGCAAGAGTTATTCTGCGTTTGATTTCGGTACTGGTGTTGTTGTCCCTATTTACCACGGAGCCGAGGCAGACGAAGTCTTTGACTACCTCCAAGTTTCTGCTGCTTAGTGTGACGCTCCGTCCGAGACGTCCATGTTCTACGTTCTTTTGATGGCAGCATGTACTTCGTGTTGCCCTCATCAACTACCAGACCTATCTTAGCCGCTTCCGCTTTAGTGCCCGCAAACGCATCATTGACGGCTCGATGTTTTCGTCTAACCACGTCAATGTCGTTGGCTAGCTAAACTAGTAGTAGAGAGGACTTTTGGAAGATCGTGCCTCTGGTGTTGACTCGTGAGTTACGCCCGATCTTCTCAAGAATGATGTTGAAAAAGTCACATGACAGCGGGTCGGCTTGTCTAAAAACTTTTATGACATTGAAGGTCTCGGTGAGCCCGTCCTCGATCTTGTCGTATAAGCAAGAGGTCTCCATCGTCATCTTACACAATCTGACGGGTTTGATGGGGATGCCAGAAGTAGACACGGCACTTAATAGCTCGTCTCTATGCACGCTGTCGCGGCCTTAAAACCGACGAATAGGTGCTGAGTGTCGATTTTCACTTCTTGGGCTTTTTGCGAATGTTGCTGCCTCTTAAATTTTGTGGTATTCAGAAGCAACAAAATTGCAGTGTACGCCAATGACACCAGACACTCTTCCTTTTCCTCTAAATTTTACTGAAGCAACAGAATGGAGAAAAATGTACTGCTTCCAAGGAGGTCCTGTAATTTTGCTTCACTTACGTCAGTGTCACACCACAAAAGGATTAACAACAATTTTGAGTTGCTCGTAATTAGCATTACAAACCTGACCTATCACCTATGTTGAAATTCGCACACACACATAGAACACTTGATTGCCCCTCGGTAGGAATTCCTTTCAATCACGATGCCGCCTTTGTCATGACCATTCAAAATTCCCACCACTCGCAACCGCAAATTCTACAAGCGCCACCAGGCATTCCTTGAACACGTTGTCCTCGCTATCGCCCCATTTTATGGCTCAATTCACCTTGAAAACGCCACAAAACAAAACAAACCATTAGCATGAACATCGCCACTGGGAAAACTCCTGCCGCTAAACGGACATTCTGTCGATAATGACGCCATGAATATTCCTTTATTGGCATGCAGGCGCATTTTCCTTCGCCACCACCGAAACCACCGCCCAGTTGTGACTGCTTTTGCATTTTGATTTGCAAGCCACGTCGGGGCAGGGCATGATAATAACAAGGTTCACATATGAACGTAAAAAATTAGCTGCCTTGACTTTCGTGGCGGCCACCCCAAGACGGCTGTTTTTGGTTTTCAATAAGACACCGCCGCTGAGGGCAGGATATCCTTGCATGCTTCTGACAATCGACAGTGGCGAGGAGCGCCGCAGCCATAATGTCGTGCCGCAGAATTGGCGGTCAAAGATTTCGGAATTCGAATTCGATATGAGGGAGTGCCGCCGGACTCGCTGACATAAGGTCGGCCATAAAAGTTATTTCGCTCACTACCAGCGCCGGTCGAGGCTTGAAAGCGTGCCAACGTGCGCAGGGGACGAGACAGCCCCCGTAAACCAATATCGTCGACCCACGAGGAAGCAATCCATAACAAGGTTGTCTAGATAATTATCGCTCCAAGAAAGGAGCGGTCTCAGTTCTGGAACACACTCGTATGCAAATAAATTGAAATCAATGCGCGGCTTATACCCACCAGATGCACTGGCTCTGCTGCATTCCATCCGACCTTTGGGCATGCAGTGCCACGGTGGCGGTGAATTAAATTTAATCTTCTTCTTGACTGTGGTCTGTGAGTGGTAATTAGCCGTGGTTCTGCGTCGCGGATCGCCTGGGACGTTATGAATGCAATCCATAATTGAATCCCCTTTCTGTGTGCCAGCGTCAACGGATGCCGCGGTGGGTTGGGAGTGAGAAGAAAATGAAAGGATGTCAGTCCTTACCGGTTACAAACTGAGCTTCAAGTTAATTCAAGAGGCGTTTACGGAATTGGGGGCGAGTGTGTAGGCAACAAGAGAACGCTCTATTAGTCCCAGTATACAGGGTGGTCCAATGAAAACGCACGAAGAAACTTGCAAATAGAACGAAAAGTCTTCACAGAATCTTCGCAATATTTCACAGTATTATAGATGAATCTATGGCAATTATGAGGAAACCAAAATATCGGCTAAATGCTGTCCACCACTTCGGTGGTGAACCTGTATCCGATGGTCCATATTTTCAAGGACTCTGCGCCGTAACTGATGTTCAACGTCGTTAATGTGCCGAATTGTTTACTTCTTTAGCTCTTGAATTACTCTTGGCTTATTGACGTAGACTTCTTCTTTCAAATATCCTCAAAGAAAGGAGGTCAACGCAGTCAAATAACACGAACGTGACGGCCAATTAACATCGCCACGACGTTAAATAACACGTCTCCCTCCCCTTGACATCCACATCATGAGCTGTACAATCAAGGCCATCTCCCGACCAAAAGGATTCGTCTTTGGTTCAACTCGCACTGGAGCTTTGAAAACCTCGTGACAAAAGTCCCATGGACATGCCGTCTGATGCGGGATCACCAACGATCTAGCTGCGTCCCGAATACAAAGTCGACTTTCCCTGTTGCCAAGGCTGGCTTTGGTCAGAAACTGAGCTGGGAAGGTAATGTAGTCGGATTTTCATGAACGGCTCCAAGACGACGGAGGAATCTGGGAGCCGGGGCTTTCGTGGAAGATAACAACTTGAGACTTCACACCTCCATAGGTAACTTCGCATCTGCTTCCCTGGCGGAGACGTTTGCGATCCACCAACTATATTGTGAAGAATAGGTGGAAGGGGCGAAGTGACTGCGTCTGCAGCGACAGCTAGGCTGTGTACTACAGCCCATAACGGACCAGGGCCTAGCTTCTACAACAACTACTCGTGTTGTGCCTGCTACTGTTCTCTCACGAGTAGAAGGGACCTACAGTCTTTTTCCGACTCCGAACGGCAACTTTTGAGAACCTTCTCATAGACAATTGATACTCTTTGAGTGTAGTCAGCAACTCGAAAGAGGTGGTGCCGTGAAAAAATGCTAGGTGTCCCGTCCGGGAATCGAACCCAGACTTTCTGCGCGCCGGTCGACGCACTTACCTTTACGTCACGGCGACCACTTAGGGCGTTTTTTTGTTGGAGGTTGGGATAGACTGCACTGGAGCACTCAGACTCAAAAGATGGTCCATTGTACTACCAGGCACTAACCTTAACTAATCTTCTCTGTATCGTTCCAATTTTAATACATGTTCTGCCGAAGCAAGAACATGCTTAGGGCCTTTCTGAACCTCATAACCACTTCCAAGATAGTCCAAGGATGCAAGTCTTCCCTAAAATTGGTCGGCAGACTGAATTCGCTAAAACTTGTCTGGGTCCCGGAACATCACGGGATCACGGGAGACGAGAGTGCCGAACTTGACAGGAAAGGTTCTAAAGAGGCATTTGCAGGGACCGAAGTCACCTTGGGACTACCCGCTTCCTTGGTTAGGGCTTCCGTCTACGGTTGGATCTCCCAACAGCACAACCAGAAATGGCATGACTCTCCAGGATGCAGGCTGACCAAGTGTATGCTCCCGAACTTCAGTAAGAAATCCGCGAATTTTCTGTTATCTTTAGACAGAAAAGAGTGCAGAAAACTTGTACCCGTAAAAAACGGGACGCTTAGCTTTCACTGAGCACCTTAGTCTGCTTGAGCTTAGTGATGACAACATTTGCGACGCATATGGAGAAGGTGAAGACACTTCAGAGCACTTTCTTTGTCAATGTCCCGCCTTTGCTGGTATGAGGTGGCGGCTGTTTGGCGCTGATGTGGTGGGAGGTGAAACTTCAAGCTCTTTATCAAAGAAGTGCCAGCTGCGCTTTCTTCAGAAAACCAGGAAACTACAGTAAATGAAGGTTATTGCCTGGTAGTACAGTGGACCAGTTTTACGCTCCAGTGCAGTGTATCCCAACCATTAACAAAAAATAAAAGCAAAGATAACACGGCCGTTGATATTTTCGCCCAAGTGTCACTTTCGTTGGCTGTGTGGAAAGTGGCACCATTCAGATTCAAATCTCTCGAAAAGACTAAGGCCTTCCTCATCCGCTTTTAATAACGTCCAGGTTTCCGCGCCATAAGGAAAGACTGGGATGATCAAACTGTTGTACAAAGCAAGTTTAGTCCTTCGAGAGAGGTCCCTATTACTCAATTGCCTCTTGAGTCCAAAGCAGCGATTGGCAAGAATGATTCTTGGTTTGATTTCGGTACTGGTGTTGTTGTCCCTATTTACCGCGGAGCCGTCCTTGACTTCCTCAAACTTCCTGCTGCCTAGTATGACGCTCTTTCCGAGACGTCGATGTTGTGCGTCGTTTTACCCTCATCAACCACCAGACCCATTTTAGCCGCTTCCGCTTCAATGCCAGCAAACGCCTTATTGACGGCTCGATGTGTCCTTCCAATCACGTCAATGTCATCGGCGTAAGCTAGCAATTGAACTGACTATTGGAAGATCGTGCCTCTGGTGTTGACTTGTGAGTTACGCACGATCTTCTCAAGAGCGATTTTAAAGAAGCTACATGACAGCGCCTCGCCTTGCCTAAAACCTTTTTTGACATTGAAGTTCTCGGTGAGTTCATTCCCGACCTTGACGGAGCAGAAAAAGTCCTCCATCGTTATCCTACACAATCTGACGTGTTTGGTAGGAATTCCAAAACAAGTCTCTATACACACTGCCATGTGCGGTCTTGAAATCGACGAATAGGTGGTGAGGGTCGATTTGCACTTCTTGGGTCTTTTCCAGTATCTGCCCCAGTGTAAAGATTTGGTCGATGGTGGACTTCACTGGCCTGAAACCACGCTGATAAGGACCTTTCTTACGAACGTTTTCAAAAGGTCACATAAAAGAGCAGAAAGGATTTTGTACGAAAAGTTGGGGAGACTGATCCCTCGATAATTGGCGCAGTCGAAGGGGTCTCCTTTCTTGTGCATCGGACAAACGACGCTGAGATTCCACTCGTCAGGCATGTTGGAGTTGGGGCATGCGCCCAACCAGGTCATCTCCAGCTGCTTTAAGCGGTTCTACGGGACAGTCCATCCGCTCCAGCAGCTTTGCTCAACTTCAGTCTCGATATTGCCACCTTGACTTCGCCTTAGACGAATTCTTGTCCATCCTCATCCAAATTAAGTGAAACATTCTGCCTAAAAGCGGGATTTGGGCCGTCAACCCCGTTTTTGTGTCTACAGAAGGGATCTCTTCAGATTCTCGGCATAGATTGAGACTCTACTACTACGTCTCCGTTTTGGTACCGGCAGACTTCGATTCGAACCCTTCATCGACCATTCTTCATTCATTCCTGCCATAGCATGCTCTCTCTCTTTTCTTCTGAGAAGCCAGTTCTCTTCCCTTCTTTTCTGTTCGTAGAGCTCACGAACAGCTCTCGTTGTCAGATGCAGCGTTGCCTTGCAGGCCTCCTGTTTAGCCTGCCTGCACTCGTCGTCAAACCATGGGTTCCTTTTAGGTGGTGGCGTGAAACACAGCACATCAGGGGCGGGTTCTTTGATGGCTACTTGCCAACGTTTCCATTCTTTCATATCAGCCTGCAGTATTTCCGATATAATTCAGGCCACATGTATGACTGCTGAGAAATACGCCCGGAAGACAGCGCTAAGGGCGACAGGTTGAGTGATCAGTGAAAGTCGATTGAAATCCGCAGAGGAAACCTTCGTTCCTTGTCAATCGAAAATCTTCTTGCATACCATTGGCACTTGAGAATTGTCCACCCGAGTGACTGATTCTTACAGCACTTGTTGCAGTCGATGCCTGCAAGAACTGGCAGCAACACAGATGAAAGCTTGACAAAGGGTTCCAAGAAATGTACTCGATCAACGAGCTCTACAGTCTGCGGCACGACTTGCAAATCACTTCTTCGAGTCAAGATCGAATGGTTTTATGTTCAGTGAAGATTACAGATTCTGATACCTGATGATCTCTGAAAATGTACGCAGCTCAAGAGAACGCTCTTAACAAAGCTGCAAGTCTTAGGCCATCTTCTTTCTCTATCAAAAAACTAACCCTCCCAACCCAACGTCAGTTTCATTCTCTCTCGTCACTCGTTCCAACACAATCTACATTAACAAACCCCATCCAATGTCCACACGGAACATTTGCTCTTCATTTCAGAGCCGGAAGTCAGGATCCGCTCGACGACGAAAAGGAGCAGCAGAAAAAATGCTGTAAGTGTTGCCGCTGCTCGACTTGCTTCTGCATACCTTGCCGACGGTCCCGGTGCTCGCAGTGTTGTGGTGGACGGCCCCAAGATCCCGAGGCCACCTCCTTAGCCACCGTCGAATTGGTGAACGAAAAGTCCAGCTGCTGGAAGCGTATGAAATGCTGTAAGCGTCAGCCGAAGCCTTCAAAATCGGACACGTCGGCTCATCCACACAAAATGGAGACGATCCGCGAGGAACAAGAGTCAACCGCCAGGCACAGTGGAGCCCCACCCAAGCAGAGCAAATGCGGACTCTGCATGAGCAAAGTGTTCTGCTGCCGCTCGGTGAACAAGGTGGAGGCGGTGAGTGGAGACATGGAAGAGGTGCGCAAGTGCTGCATCTGCATTCCGTGCAGAAGAAAAAAGTCCACTTCTGCTGCGGCAACAACTTCTCAGACCGCGTGGCAGGATCCGGAGCAGCCGCAAGTGCAGGGCACTGAGGGCGCCGTTAGTGGAGCGGCACCGGATGCGCCAAAAGGGTGAGTTGTGCAATTGAAGTGAAGCCTGACTTCACGAGTTTGTTTGTTCCAGGGGATGCTGCTCGAGGTTCTGGCAGAAGATGAACTGCTTCAGGAAGAAACCCAAGCCCAGCGACAGCCGGCGGGCGAGCATGAAGCAAGGGAATGTGCCCCCAGCTGAGGTCAGTGCAAGAGATCTTCCATTTTGTGACTTTTCCAAGAGGGGTTCTTCCTTTGTCTTCCACAGGACAACCGAAGGAAGCTTCACGTGGACCTGGTGGAGTACAATTCGAAGATGAAGGGCGCCATCCCGGTTATGCCCCTCTACTTGGCGTGGTTCTGTGCGATATGCAACACCCTGGTGCCGGGATTAGGTAAAGTTGTCCAATTTGACGTGTTGTTTGATTGCCTCTCTAAATTGATGGACGACACACTTATCTGTCTCCCAACGTTGTCAGGCGGAGTTTCAAAAGAGAAGAAGACCTGTGAGGGGGAACAACACCTCCGACCTCCATTTTGTTGTCTTAATGATCACGGATCACAAGCCACGTTTTCCTTCCTCATTCGTCCGGAGACCAGAGACCGCTAAGATCCCCTCTCATACCCCTTTTTTCTTTCACTTTCTAGGCACCCTCTTGTCAGGTTTCTTTTGCATTTGCGTCGGAATCCCTCGGTTCACGCAGTATGACAGCGCAAAGGCACGTCTGGGTTCGCTCATCATCAACTGCATCGTCGCCGTGGCCCAAATGTTCTGCGTGCTCTTCTGCTTTGTCGGCTGGGGATGGTCGATTTGGTGGGGCACAATCATGTTGAAAACAGCAAGTGAGTCAATCCTCTCACATCTTCACCGCAGCACGTCTTAATTTTTGTCACCCTCCCCCCCTCCAAACAGGAAAACTCAGTAAAATCAAAAAAGTGGAGAAACTCGAAATGGAAGAAGAGAAACGTCAAGCGGATATGGCTGCAGCCGCGGCAGCTGCTGCCCAAGCTGCTACCGATGTCGAGGCGGGAAAGACCTAAGCGCACCCCAACAGCACAGCCCCAGATCACACAGAAAACTCCCAGAGTCCCAGAAATCCATAACCAAAATCAAATGTCTTCGAAAACTTCAACTCCAGCGGAGTTACAGCCGGAAGGAGCAACAATGTTTTCCAACAAGAAGCTTCCCGTGTGTACATAGGACCTGTCCTGTAACTTCCGTATGTGCGTGCAACTGTGCAGCAATTGTAGATAAGCCCCAGAAAAAGGACACAACGACACAACAACTTTTACAGTTATTTTTTAACTTGCATACATACATATCCTCCAATGTGAAAGCGAACATATGTTAATTTGTTGTAAGATTTTTTGTATATACAGAAGTGTATTTAAGGCATTAATCAATTTTAATATACAATCGGTAAAAACACAGTTCGATCTTTTTTGTCATTTCCAACATAACTTCCACGCTTAAAATTTCACAAATTCTACCAGACGACCATAATCGCTTAGAAAGCAGCAATTACAGGCGGAATGTGGTAAGAAACTGTTTCATATTCAATTGGCGCAAGTAATTCGCTAGGTGGCTGCCCAAGATGGTTTAACAAAGACATCCACCATTAATTGGAGACCTCTGTGGGATATTATCTTTATTGAGGGCACAATTTATGATGCAGGGTATTTTCGTGCAGCATAGGCAAAAATAGTTGGGCATTTTCTTATCACATGCACATTTGAAATTGAAGTCTGGACACAAAGGCAGAATTGTCGCTTTTGAAATTTACAAAGGTGAAGTTAGCTAACATTTGAATTTTTCTAACGATGACGCAGGCACGGTTGCCTATCTTTGGCATGTTTAAAATACACAGTGGCACTGGGAAAAAAATAAGAAGATGAAGAACTGCGACATCTACTACAGCGACTGCTACAGGGAGAGAAGGCAGCGCTTATTCGGATGCAGATTTGTTGTTCGAGGCAGACTTAGGCAAAAAGTCATAAGCTACGATCCCGTAAGGGAACGCCTCATGACAATCCGCATTAAGACTTAAATCGGGAACATCAGTCTGATTTGCACCCATGCCCCGACAGAGGAGAAGGTTGACAACAGCAAGGATGCTTCCTATGATCTCCTAGAAAGAACATACGATCGACGCCCCAGCTATGACGCCAAGGTCGTTTTAGGAGATTTTAATGCACAGCTGGAAAAAGAGAACATCTTTGCTGGCGTCATCGGTAAATACAGCCTGCACGACACCACTTCCGGAAACGGACTCAGGCTGTTGGACTTGGCCGCGTGGCGGAACCTCTCTGTGAGAAGTACGCGGTTCCCACATCTCAATATCCATAAAGGAGAACAGCCGTCAATCAGATTTATCACGTTGCGATCGACGTCAGACACTCCTCCAACAGTCTCGATGTCCGTACATTCCGATGCGCCAATATCGAGTCGGATCATCACCGTGTTCTAGTCTCTCGGATATCGAGAGAGAAACTGTGTCGAGATAGGCCAAAACGGTCTGACGTCGGAAAGCTTCAATTACAACGGATCACTGGGATGATCGAGTCTCCCTGAAACTCTCCCAGAGTTCGATGCTGCCTGCACTGACAATAGAAGAAGAATGGAAACGCTGTCAAGAAGCCATCAAGGAAGCTGCCGCTGATGTGCTTGGTTTCACGCCATCACTCAGAAGGAACCCATAGTTTTACGACGAGTGCAGGCAGCACATGTAGCTTAACAGGAGGCCTACCAGGCAACGCTGCATCGGACAACGAGAGCTGTTCGTGAGCTCTACGAACAGAAAAGAAGGGAAGAGAACCGGCTTCTCAGAAGGAAAAAGAGAGAGCGCGAGAGGAGCGGGGTCGAAGAGATGGAGAGGTGTTATGGCAGGAATGATGTCCGAAAGTTTTACCGAAGGGTGAATCAGCTATCCGGTGGACCAAAACGAAGACCCGGTGGTACAGTCGCAATCGATGCTGAGAATCTGGAATGATTATTCTGCAGACTTTTTAACGGCGATGACGGCCCAAATCCCGCCGTTAAGCAGAATTTTCCTCTCAATTTGGACGATGATAGGCAAGAATTCCGTCCCCCCGACTTAGACGAGGTGAAGATAGCAATATGGAGACTGAAGTCGAACAAAGCTGCTGAAGCGAATGGACTGTCCGCAGAACTGTTTAAAGCAACTGGAGATGACCTGGCTGAGCGGATGCACCAGCTCATCTGTAAGATATGGTCGGAGGAAAGCATGCCCGACGAATGGAATCTCAGCGTCGTCTGTCCGGTCCACAAGAAAGGAGAACCCCTTGACTGCTCCAATTATCGAGGGTCAGCCTTCTTAACATCGCCTTTAAGATCCTCTCTGCCGTTTTTTGTGAACGTCTGAAACCGTTCGTCAACAACCTGATTGGTCCTTCTCAGTGTGCTTTCAGGCCAGGGAAGTCAACCATCAACCAAATCTTCACACTACGGCAGATACTGGAAAAGACCCAAGAAGTGCATAGAGACGAACTATGCGGGGCCATGTCTAGTTTTGGCATTCTTACCAAACTTGTAAGATTGCGTAGGATGACGAGGGAGAAGTCTCGCTGTTCCGTCAAGGTTGGGAACGAACTCACTGAGACCTTCAATGTCAAAAAAAGGTTTTAAACAAGGCGACGCACTGTAATGTGACTTCTTTGACATCATCCTTGAGCAGATCGTGCGTAACTCACAAGTCAACACCAGAGGAACGATCTTCCAAGAGTCAGCTCAATTGCTTGCTTACGCCGACGACATTGATGTGATTGGACGAACACCACGAGCCGTCAATGAGGCGCTTTCTGGCACTGAAGCGGAAGTGGGTCTGGTGGTTAATGGGGGCAAAACGATCTACATGCTGTCATCAAGGAAAGAAACCAGTCTCTGACAGAGCGCCACACCAGGCAGCAGAAACTTTGAGGTAGTGCAAGACTTCGTCTACCTCGGCTCCGCGGTAAATAGGGACAACAGCACCAGTACCGAAATCAAACGCAGAATCACTCGTGCCAATCGCTGTTTGTTTGGACAATTGGGTTATAGGGCCCTCTCTCGGTGGACTAAATTGGTGGGTCACGGACTGTGCTTCAATCGTCTCAAATATGTTGGCATATCAACTTCCATTCACTGTTTCCCACAAACGGTTCAAAGATCCAATGGGATCCACTTGCAGTTAAACGACGGCCAACTGACACTGCCAAGTCGGCTTATCAAGCTTCTAGATCATCCCAGTCCTTCTTTACGATGCGAAAACTTGGACGTTACTAAAACCGGTTGAGGAAGCTTTCAGATAGAAAAGGGAGGGAGAAAAGTTTTTCGTGCGATTTGTGGTCCTGTTTGCGTTGATAGCATCTGGAGCAGAAGATTTAACGAGGAACTCTATGGACTGTACAGCGACATGCGCCTAGTCAAGCGTCTTTGGATACAACGCTTATGATGCCATGTAGAGCGTATGGACACCACTGCTCCGGCCCGAAGTCTTCGAATCTGAGCCATTGGGGCAACGCAACAGAGGACGACCTCATCTGAAAAGACGCACACAAGTGGAGAAAGACCTCAACCAACTTGGAGTGCGCAAATGGCGGAAGCTGGTGAAAGATCGTGCTGGCTGGAGAGGCATGTTGGTTGAGGGCCAAGTTCACCACGGACTGTAGTGCCATAAGAAGAAGAATTTGCAATTTTATCTGCCAACTCATCGTGAATCGTGAGATCATATCTTACTGACTCTTGGATGAAAGATGTTGACCCTCCTCAAAGAAGTTCGTGAGTGGAAAACGAAGAAAATTTGTTTGTAGCTTACCCTCTGATCCGCCAATGTAGTACTTTAAGACAGAAGATCTGTGCTTCCCTTTGTTTTACATCACAACCCACTCAAGAATAAAACAACACACACACAGAGACATTTAATAGAACCAAGATTATCGTTTATTAATTAAAATAAAAAAGAAATTAGTTAATCATACTCTGCATGTTTCTTCATTTTGTTTGTTTCTAAATTTTACACAATTTTTTTCACGTATCTGTGTCTGCTTTACACGGAGAAGAACTGACTTATGTTCTACTTAACCTCAAATTACAAATTAAAAGTAAAAATACCAAACTAACTAAGAATAACTTAAGTTAAAACAATGAACAGTAAATTACAGTACATACAAAATAGGCTTTCAAATAAATAAAATACAATTGAATGGTTTGCTGTACAACACACGCGGTCAAAAAACAAAAGAGAAACTAAACACGAGAGGGGATGTCGGTTTTCGCAGGAATTTCTTTGCTAATTTATACAAAACGTTGATTGCACGTTTGGGGACAGATAGAAGAGCATTCAGATGTCGGTTAATATACAAAGACTATGAGGAAAGGAGAGAGGGTTGTGTGAAATTAAACTCGGCACGTTACGGAAGCGGACATTTTTGGTTAGAAAATTTCTTTTGAGACGATTTTAGATGTCGACTGCGTTGTTAGTTAGGAGGAGCTTAGTCACATGTTCCACAACAAGGGACATTGTTGAACTAATGGTTGCAAGTGATGCCTTCCACTGTCTGTGCTTTTTTCTTTTATAATTGGCGCTCGCTAAAGGGATTATTAAGTATCCTTAAGTGACTGGAATTAAGTCACAGGACGGGCCGAAATATAAAGGAAAAGATGGAAAGGAGGTACCGGTGCACATTGTTTTTTTTTTTAACAGATCCTGGCTGATTTGATGGGTTAGAGAGAATAGTTTTGGATTGGATTGAATATTTCTTCAGGTGCGCGGTCAAAGTTATGTAGGTGCAGGTGGCTTGTGGAACGCACTTAGATCTTTACAGACAACCTTGCTGCCACTTTAAGAAGTATGGGATAAGCCGAAGGTTTGTAAGTCCGGCAGAGAGTTCATGCAGACAGCAGTCTTCCTCCCTCTAAATCAAGGTGTTATTCGACCCGCGATCGTTGTATGGTTGACAGGCAGGAGGTAATGCCAGTTGTGTCATAGTGGCGCCTTTCCAACGGCAGGGGACTCTGGTAAGTTTTATCCATGATCCGCTTTGGCATTTCCTTCACGTTATGAACGAGAATAATAGACCAAAGTTTGGGCTCGGAGGTGGCCGATGATTTTGCAGTAGACCGTCTTAGGTATTGACTCAAGAAAAAATTGAGGAAGAAACATCTATGACTAAGGAAGAAGGCTTGTGTAAACCAGAACCAGCAAGAAAGCTGAAACATGACAGTCAATGGTAGAAACTGTTGAAAGGTCAAGCGGGAGCAAAGCTTAAGCTCTGCTACTAACTGTTTAGGCAGTCGGGGAAAGTATGCAACGGAGCATGGACGGCCCATATCCAGGCATCTGTAAGACATCAATCTTCTACGTCCAAGTAAAAGTGTTGGACGCGAATTTGTCGCTCCAGTTCAATCTGTCAGAGAAGACAAACGTAAAGGATTGAGGAGTCGATTGTACAATGGCAACATAGAAAAGGGCTTTGTACATGATAAGACAAGTGCATGACCTAAGCCTTTATCGGCCTCTATTTGAAAACTAACTCTTGGAGATTGCAAGCTCAGTAAACAGACGGGCGCATCCGAATTGGATAGCACAGAGTTCTGAATGTTTTTTCAGAAATGTAAATGTAATGAAGTGACGATGAAGTGGTGCCTTGAATTTAACGCAATCCATTCATCGCACGGAATAGACGCCAACCGAACCGTACTGCCTACGTAACCCATAAAAACGATACTGATTGAAGAAATTGATTTTCGGAACTCAGAAAATTTTCAACAGATAAACGATCTCGGAAGTGAACACATTATCGTTGTGCTGAAATACATAACTCAAAAACAAATCAGCTTCACTTTGAAGTCTGCCGCAGGGATTTGCTAAGGAACTTAGCGACACATAGTCCGGCTATACTGACAAAGTCAAACCAAATAAAAAATGGCACTCGAGAATTGAAATCAATGAGGATTCTATGCTTCCTATGTCGTGACAACATCTGCAAAGGGGGATAAAACATAATTTTCTAACTTAACCCCAAGGGAAACCACAAATTCTTCCTAAGGAACGATTGTACAAAAGATGAGGAACGAAAATCAAACGAATTAAATACAACAGTGAACTGAATGTGAGTGTGTTGGAATACGCAGAAAGATGTAAGGTTTATGATTGCGAGAGGGATAACTTTTGCCACGATTAAAACGTGAGGCGACTGCATGTTCAAATTAAGGGTGGCGTTCAGAAGAAGGTCTTAATGGCATATGGAGGTGAAGATTGAGAGAGTGGGCGTGAGTGCATGGCATACATATGTTTGATAAAATATCCCCGGATTTAACTTCTTAAAGGGGTAAACCATGACAAATGTCTTGACATTTCTATTCACGGTATTTACAACGATATGAGTATGAATGGTATACGGCATGGAAAAATTAAAAGACAGCGCTTGTAAACAAACGACTGAATTAGGTTGCTTGAAGCCACACATAAGCAGACATACTTGATTGGCGTGTACATACACAGAACCAAAATAACCAAAGCAGCGAATGCACCTGGAGGAAGTTGGCGCAAGATTGTGCCGACTGGAGAGATTTTTTGGGGCGAAAGAATCTGGTGAACAACTCAGTTGGTGATGTTTGAAGTTCGTGTTAGAGCGGGGTCTTTTCAATTGCATCATTGAAGGAATTCCAAGGGCCAGGGGTGGTAAGAGGAATAGAAATTGAGGGTGAAACGGAAAGGACATCATTTTCACTTGAGGATTCGTTAAGCCTAAGGAAATCATTTTCACTTGAGGCTTAACTCATCCTGTCCTTTCCATTTGACCCCAATTTCTGTTCCTTTTGCCACCACTGGCATCTGGACCTTGCCGAAGTTATCGTTACACAAAGTCCTAAATATATGTCCAATGCTTTGCGGGAAATGTAAAACAAACGAGAGTTAAGGTCATCAAGCAGATGCACTGTCTACTCATCGACACAAAGGACTGCCTAGTCATTGAGAAGGTGGACTGTCTAGTTATTGGGAAGATCGATCGGCTAGTCATGAACTGTCTTATCTTTGAATATTTGGTTCATCAAGGATTTTTACGTAACTACGATTGATAGGAGACTAAATGTGCCTAAAGACACCCTGATCTCGCTGCTGTGCACCCTGAAACATCAAATAAACACAACTAATTCTAGGAATTTAGCAGGACATGGAGTTACACTAGCAGCAACTGAACAAACTGCTGTCATTGCTCACTTCATTAAATTAAAAATAATCATAATTGAGTGGTACTACAGCCCACAAGGGACCAGGGCCTAGCTTCTACAACAACTACTCGTGTTGTGCGTGGTGATGTTCTCTCACGAGTAGAAGGGACCTACAATTTTTTGCCGACTCCGAACGGCAACTTTTGAGAACCTTTTCATAGACAATTGATATTCTTTGAGTGTTGTCAGCAACACGAAAGAGGTGGTGCCATGAAAAAAATGCGAGGTGTTCCGTCCGGGAATCAAACCGAGACTTTCTGCGTGGCGGTCGACGCACTTACCACTACGCCACGACGACCACACTTCATTAATTTCTTGGAGAATAAAAATGTTGGTGCCACAGCCAACGTTGGTTCTTCCAGAGAAGTGTCAATAAGATAGATGGAGATATAAAAAGGAAAGATATTTCTCCAAAACCAACAACAGTTGTAGTTGATGCATCTACTCACTACCTTGCGACAGTTTGAACCGATTCATCAAAACCACTTTCCATCGGTGTAAAGCGGGAGAACTAGATCCCAGTCTCGAACATTAAAGGAATGATGCCTCATCTCTCACATCAGAAGATGAAAATCCAAAAGAGAATGATGAGTTTGCACTATGCCATAAACCAACTGAGAAATGCAATCATAACCTCATGCTCTTTCGCCGCCCGCCACACTGATAAACAAAGGAAACCAAAAAACCAAAGTTAAGAAAATCAAACTGATACGATACGAGTTCTTCAAAACACACATCTTTACAATGTTCTAATCTGTAAAGAAATATACAATTTTTTATTCTTTTGTTTGTTTGCTTGTTTAAGTTTTCTTAACGACTAACGGACGTGATGAATTTCAAATTCGAATTATTCTCTTCTATATTGGATAGTTCTTCTATCTTTTCTGTTTAGTTTTGTTTCTTGTTTTCAATTCTCTGTTCTTCAATTTCATGCTCAAAACCGGTATGGAGATTGAGAGGTTGAAAGGTTGCCGCATCATTAACAATCTTAAGACGTCTCGCAATTGCCCAGGGAGAGACTGAGGCAGTTGCCTCGTCTTAAGACTGTTGGTTTGATGGTGGATTTGTTTAGGGAATTTAAGCGGATTATAATTATTGTGCTTTAGTTGACTACATATTCTTTTATTTGCTTTTTTCAGCTGGAAGGTGTCTCAGAGACAACGACTACCATTGTTAGTTTATATGAAAAGAACACAAAATAAAAACCGAAAAATATATTGCAAAAGAAATCATCTGATGAGAAGTCGGAAAAGGAAAGAGATAGGTATTAACCAAGTGTTGAATTAAAGGAGTCCTTCCAAAGCCTTGTTTCAATTGATAAAATGTTCGTTTGCTTCTTCTACTGAATCACACACTTTTCTTTGCCGCCACTGATATCCACTTGCTCCAGTTCACGGGCAATTTCATGATCATCTTTTATGCTGTAAGAAAAAAGAAAACAGACTCATCAGTGCACCTGCACACACATACACTTGAGGTTTATCAATTGACTTACGCAATTTCTTGATTATGTAAGCGTTGCACCAATTGATCACGTTTATCAACAATAGCCACCAGTTCCTCGAGGAGTAATCGTTCCTTTTCACGTTGTGCTTCCGACTTACGCCAGTCCTCGACTGATTGAGCTGCACGCAGCTCTTGATTGAGTAGGGCATACTTTAGCTCCAAATCGCTTTCTTGTTCTCTGCAAAAGAGATGAAAAATGAAATTTTGAATTTGATTGATTTACACCCGCCAAGCGGACCCGTTTGGGAATGACTTACAGAATATTAAGTTGCATTTGCCGCCTGAGCAAAGCGTTCTTCTTATTGACTAATGTGAACCATTGCGATAGTAGTTGTTCTTCGGTTTCTTCCGATTCTGCAAGTGTTCAAATTCAATGAACGATTAGATATGAGTGTGAATGCATGGTGTTCGGTTGAATTAGACAGAAATATATGAACAGTTAGAAGTTATTAACAATTGCAGCTGCTTAAGCAATGCAATTGCATTTCAAACGAGCAGCTACTGCATATTACAATTGCTTCTAAGGTTAGTATGATATCTTTAGATTTAAATAAATATTTATATTGAAAGAGATTATGTTGCAAAAATCGTTTAATATATCATCAGGGGGTTAAGGGTTCCACTGCGGTCCTTCAATACGTCTTTTTACCTTCATTTATGTCTTTGGCGCCCTTCCATGACACAAAGTTGCGTGCGTAGGTCGGCAGCAAGTTGACTTTAGCAAACATTTCATACACGTGCGTATCAACAGATTTCCCATCACCAAAATTCATGATTGCAAAACTATCACCTCAAACTAGCAAGGGACACGAATAATGACTAAATGGAAGTAAGATCTGAATGAGAGGTGACACCTTCTGCTCTGACAAAGCATTCCTCATCAATGAGAGATTAGAAATGGTCATATACATATGGATGTGACTACTAAGAGTGAGTAAGGGATACAATGGGCTGGAGTGGAATGTTTTTTTTTTGTAGGTGCAGTCAATACAACTTTCCTGCCACATAAATCTGTCAAATAATACCCAACAGATCTAAGGCACAAAGGTACGAAATTTGTTGATGGTTGTTTAAATAAATACGCTTAACGTATCACAGGAGAATCTAGGGTGAATTTCCTGGTTGGTGCGTAAGTGACGGAGTAGTAACCATCTCGTCATATTCTACTACTGTCCTAGATCAAAAAGATCTATGTGGGGACCTGTTTTGATCGAACTGAAGTCAGCTTGATTGTGGCCAGGAAAGGGAGTAAACCTCCAGAATACAAAGGTTTAAAAAACGTTATCATTCTGATATAAGAAAACTTATAAATAGTCTTTCTTTAAAGAATCCCATTTCGATCTGAATTGCGTATTTTCGTAGCTGGTTCTAAAGTGAAGGCAGAAGGGCGAAGAGATGTTATCTAACCAATGTAGTGTCTTATATATGGAAAATAAAAACTATTGTAGTAATGAAACTCTACCTACTACGGAGTTAAAGATAATTTCAACAAGTGTTCCCTCATCGTGGCTGCCTAATATCTAGGAGGTACAGACATCAGTTCCCATGGCCAGGCTATGATTACGAGGGGCGTTCAATATATTCTCTAATCGATTTATTTATCAAGTAATACTATTATTTTAGTGCATTCGTGTAAAATTTCATATAAATGTGATTAATTCGCGTTTTATCTCTAGTTAAACAGAATCATAATGGAAAGTGAGACGATGATGGTGAAAACTGAGCATCGCGCTGTAATTAAATTTCTCACTTAACAAGGAAAAAGTCAAAAAACTATTCATGAAGAGATGGTGGCAGTTTACCAAGGTTCCACACCTTCATTATCAGCTGTGCAAAAGTGGTCAAGTCAAGGCAGAGAGAGCATTGAAGACGACCTCCGCTCCGGCGCACCGGCTACTGCTTGTAAGGGAGAAAGCATAAAAGAAATCGAAAAACTTGTTTTTGAGCATGCCCGAATAAAGGTGAAAATGATTGTAGAGATCACCAAGCTTTTAATTGGTACCATTCACACCATTCTCCATGACCATCTTAATCTTTAAGAGGTCAGTGCAAGGTGGGTGCCACGAATGCTCACAACGCCTCAGAAAAAAGTGAGAATCGCATGCTGTAGAGTGCTTGTGGAGACGTGTAGTGAGTACGCGGACGGTGTTATGGATCGAATTGTTACTGGGGACGAAACATGGGTCCCGCACTATGACCCTGAAAGCAAACAAGAGTCCATGCAGGGGCATAAAAAAGGAACAGACTCCCCGAAGAAGTTCGAAGTCACTCCGTCTGCCGGGAAGCTCACGGCCACAGTTTCTTGGGACTCAAAGGGAATCTTGTTCATTGAGTACAAAAAAAAAGGTGAAACCATCAACGCCACGTCCTATGCTTCCTCTTTGCATAATTTGCGGGAGGAAATTAAAAACAAAAGACGGGGTAAACTCGCAGCGAGTGTGTTGCTTCTTGATGATACCGCTCCTGTTCACACGACACGAGTTTCCATGGTTGCTGTGCGAGATTGTGGTTTCGAAGAAATCCAACATTCACCCTATAGTCCAGACCTTGCCCCTAGTGATTATTTCCTGTTTCAGGATTTGAAAAAAATGTCTTCGTGGAAAAAGATTTTCGGATGAAGGAGAACTCAAGTCGGCAATAAATGTAGAGAAGTCGGTATTTTGCAGAGAAAGAGGAAATTGATTTGTTTGAGGCTTTAAAAAAGCTTATCTCAAGATGTAACAAATGCTTTGATGTTAGGGGAGATTATATTGAAAAATAAAAACAATTTAAATTGAATTCGCATTTTCCTTCATATCGATACCGAGAATATATTGAACGCCTCTCGTAAACTCCTCTACAATTCTCATTTTTTTTTTCTCTAAAGTGTCCCTTCTCCTTTTACAAGAAGGCCATTTTGACATAAACCTCATGTGGGAAATGAGAAAATGTTACTTTGGAGGTAATTACGACGTACTTTGCCAGTGGAACATCTGTCATAGTCTCACTTGCGCCTTAAATAATGTGAATCCCCAATGTGATGACTACGATCGATTAAACAAATTCACAATCAACTCATTGAACTCGAAACCACCGTGGTTTCATTTTGTTTTGTTAGCTCTTTCAAATTAGAAGGGGGATAAAGATTCGAACTGGTCAACGCGTTTGCGATCGATGGAGTTCAAAAAACAAACTTCAGGACTAAAACAAGATACTAGGATGTAAGCACTTGCGGACTCCCCCGTACCATCCACAGTCGAATGGACTAGTGCACCGTTTCCACAGGCAATTGAAGTCGGCTCTGTTATGCCATGGAGATTCGTGGCACGATGCCTTACCAGCAGTTCTCCTTGGTCTACTCGCAGCCTGGAAGAAAGACCTTGAGACCAAACTTCAGGACATCATAATAAAATTGATTGACTTTAATAAGATTGTGTTTTAGCGAAATAAAAGCTGCACACCTTGTGATGAACTCGAATTACAAACCGGTGTTTCGAAAAGCTGAACGGAGCACATTGTTGTGGGCACGTGGAGAAACGCGATGAGGAAACGAAAAGAGGAAAGATGAAGCGGCCGACTGCGAGGCTTGTAAACCAAAGTACCGGGGTATCAGGGCAGTGACGCTTCCATGATGAAAAGTCCAACGAAGTCTGATACCAGATTACACCAAAAAGGAGAAGATACGAGTGGATGCGACTAAATAACCACAACACGAGGAATCAGCAAACCGACGCAAAGTCATAGAGACATAATCTACGCAAGTCTTAAGCTGGAGAGAATAGTCGATCCTAAATGCAACTGTTGCAGTGTATAAAAATCATGGCCGAAGACATGATGGGGGGACAGTGAAGTGTGAAAGGGACAGTTACCCATGCAAACCAGGCGGTGTCACACCGTATGACTGTTAGTAATAGACTATCGAACTCGAAGCGAACATTGTTCTCATTCGCTCTTTGAAATGTCGGGAACAGGTAATCCGAGTGCAGCGCGTGTCTCATGACGCAATAAAGGTAAAAGGGCTCCTTTAACGTGCTATTCGATGTCTTTACATGTAACTGTGCAATTAAAACACATGGCTTTGGGATTGGCATACCATTTGTATTACTGGTTCAGCTACAAGGATAAGATCTGGTCCATGCCGAATTTTTTGCACATCAAGTTCTTTCATGAGGCGAGCATCTTCGGATTGCTTTTACACTCTTCCAGCACATCCGGTCAGAGTTTTCATGGACTTTTGTTTTATGAACGTTTTTTGTGGTCGCCGTGGCACAATGGTTAAGTGCGTGGACCACCACGCAGAAGGTCCGGACGGGGCACCCCGCATTTTTTCACAGCACCACCTCTTTCAAGTTGCTGACACAAAACCTCTCAAATCACGCCTTTAAGAGTCGGCAAAAAAAAACTGTAGGTCTCTTCGACTCGTGGGTGAACAGTAGCACGCACAACACGAGTAGTTGTTGTAGAAGCTAAGCCCTGGTCACTTGTGGGCCGTAGTGCCACTTAATTATTATGCCGAATTTGTTAGGCGGCAGCAGATCACACTTATTCCTTCGATAACGCGAGGGATTTTCACGATTTCAGTATCGAACAAATCCATTGTTCCATCGAAAGATGAAACGAAGAAGAAGATTGAAAAATGCCAGGAGTCCGGTCAGGTTGACAGGCGGATCGATAATGTTTATTTTGCAGTTGGATTCCTGTAGTCCCACAAGCTGATATCAGCACCACTGAAGTCTGCGCTTGAAAAAGTCTCCTCGAAGGGTATTTAGTGCGCTCGCATTCGAATCTTTTCAGATAACCGGGCAGCACTTAGGTGTCAATTGGGCAATTCGAATCCAATGAAACAGACTTGTTGTCTTACTGGCCACTGCCGTAAGTACAAAGCGCGCTAGTTTTCTAATCTTGTCAGATAGTGCAGCCTGCCTTTGCATTTAATGCAGTCCCATGTCAATTGAACAACTGCTTCAATGCTGATTAATGAACTGGCCACTAAACCAAAGCCAATCCGAACGATGAATTAGACCTTATTCATAAAAGGAAAACCTAAAAAGGCTTAGGAACTGTATGACTGACCACTGCGGGCTGATCTAAATGAACTATCGCCAGTATAAGGAATGTTGTATATGCCTGGATGAGGATGAAAAATCAGAATATGTTATTGCCCGGTACTGCAATAGTTAACGAAGGGTTTTTTTGCGAAGGAAAATGTTCCTTTCGGGAGAAATACAGAGTTCAGCTACAACAGACAGACTATTCTGCAAATAGGAAGCAGTGCCAGGTCAAAGACCAACAAGTTTAACACCAACAGGCGTAACATCAACGCACCGATGTAATGGATCTCATCAGATCGGGGTGTCATTACCACAGTGGCATATATTGAACGCGGTGAAATTAAAGAGAGAACAAACAAGAACAAGAATAAATTAAAGAGAGTCTTCAAAGTTGACCAGTTTAACAAGCCAACTGTGTGTGATGTTAAGGACACAAAATGCAAACTAATAACTAGAAAAACTCGCTTTACCCATTTTCTTTTGCTGAAATAAATATTTCCCTGAATCGTAGACAATAGAGAGAATTCTAATCAGAGAAAATGTGTTTCAAAAGTGAAGATAAACTGGTCTCTGTTAACAGATCCGGAGAAAAAAAGACAACACATCCTTGAATAGCAACTACTCAAATGACAATGGATGCTGGTGAATGCACAAGGAAAAACTACCCTCGAGCGATGTCCCGCAGATAATTTTAGTGGAACTAAAAATGCACGGGAGTGTGAAGTTATCGCTTCGTTTCCGCTTCAATTATTAGCTTTTCAGTTTAGATTTAGTTTTTTAAATTAATAAGCCAAGTGAAATGTCATATCATAAAATTAGTAAATATGGAAATGGACAACTCGATTAGTTGTATGCAACACAAGCGCACTACTCTAAGGATATGCAAGCACTTGTCATGTATAACATTACACTACATGTCTTTTCTCATTTTTTTGTTTTTGTTTTTGTGCAGACAGCCATTTATAATATTATATTAATCGTCAGCGTGATTGGATTATGGTTTTGTTTAGCGCGCAGTCTAGCTCAGCAAGTTAAGTTAAAATTAAAATGAAAATGAAAACCAACACAATTCTTACTGACCGCAGGTGCTGCGACTTCGTGAGCGTCTTCGTTTTTTGCTACCATTTCCTACATCACTAACTTTAAGATTGTCACAACTATGAGCGAATAGTCGCGATAGATTTCGATTCAAATCGAAACCTAATTCGTGCTTATTCTCTTTCTCATCGTCGTCAACGTCGTTGTTTTCACTTTTACAATCATCAGATACATCTTCGTCACTAACGTCATAGTCCTGTAATCTTATTCTAATACTACCACCACTAGGTCGACGTAAGAATCTAAGAAATGCATTTTCATTACTTGAATTACCACCCATCACCGCACGGAGTTTCTTCTCCAGACTGCTTGCTTTCTGATCGATGGCCTCTTGTTCGCGTTCCAGCGCTTCTAGTTCGGATTCGATATAAGAGAGCTTATCACCCTGCAATGAAGTGCGTGAAAAACGGTGAAACAGAGGTGTGTTTGTTTGCTTACTCTCTTTTCTGTTTTTGGGGAGATCCTCTCGAGGACCGAATTGAACGACTGCAGTGGACTGTTGCCGTTTCGTTCGCTTAATCTATGACTAGGACTCAACTTGTAATTGCTATCCTCCGCTGACTTGAGTATATCTCGGGGAGGGGTGATTTTCTTCGATGGCGACATGGGAGCCTTTGGCGATCCACTGCCACCGTTCTGAAAGAATACAAATTCATCTTTGATCCGCACTGGTGATGAGGTTGGCGATAGGGTGATTCGCTTCGTTGGTGTTGTAGGGCTCTCGCCATTCACAGTTTTTGAACGCGTCTCCGCAATCAGACGACGCGCATGCTCTAGCAGACGCTGTTGTCGTTCATCCTGCAATGATACGGGAAAGAAATTAGTCGGACTGGACATCTGCACAGCCGAAACGGACACGTTAAGCTCATTTATTGGGTGGTGATGCAATGAAACCGGGCCAATTCTTGTGAGGTGTGATATTGTGATATAATCAAAGGAAATCATTAGCGTACGTTAAAAGTTATAAGCAAAATTATAAGCTCAAATTAATTTAAAAAATCAAAACTAAAAACAAAGTATACTCTAGTAGTGCTAAACTTTACGGTTCGCTGAATATTTAAAGCTCTGTTGTGTGTACTTACGTCGTTGTCGTTCTTGCCGTTCTCACCAGCCTTCAACTTTTCAATCATGACTTTGGCTTTCTCACTCATTTCCTTATGTCGAGATAAAAGTTTCTACGGAAAATCGAACGTTTGTCCCCAAAACAAAAACAAAACAAAACGAAAACACACAACAAACAAAAACAGAAGTAAGAAAAATAAAATACAAAGAAAAAATTAATAAAAGCAATAATGAATAATAAATTAAATTGATTAAGGAGAGAATTCGAAATTAAACAAATTTAATGAGAGTCAATGGATATAAGAATATTTTAAATGATTCCTGTAAATAAGTGGAAGAGATAGATTCCCTCTAGGAAGTACTGAAACCGAGGAATAGGAAACTCTACAGAGGGTACACCTTTATGCAGTTCCAAGAGTGAGTGATTAATGGTGGGAGATCATCTTTTACCCATGTCTGTCTTTGGTTTTTAGACAAGGCGACGCACAGTCATTTGACTTTTTTAACATCATCCTTGAGAAGATCGTGCGTAACTCACAACTCAAAACCAGAGGCACGATCTTCCAAAAGTTAGCTCAAATGCGTGCTTACGCCGATGACATTGACGTGATTGGACGAACACAGCGAGTCGTCAACGAGGCGCTTGCTGGCACTGAAGCGGAAGTGGGTTTGGTGGTTAATGAGAGCAAAACGATCTGCATGCTGTCATTAAGGAAAGAAACCAGTCTCTGACAGAGCGCCACACCAGGCAGCAGAAACTTTGAGGTAGTCCAAGACTTCGTCTACCTCGGCTCCGCGGTAAATAGGAACAACAGCACCAGTACCGAAATCAAACGCAGAATCACTCGTGCCAATCGCTGTTTCTTTGGGCAATTGAGTAATAGACCCCTCTCTCGGTGGACTAAGTTGGTGAGGCGGTGAGTCATGGACTGTGCTTCAACCGTCTCAAAATTGTTGGCATATCATCTTCCATTCACTGTTTCCCACAAACGGTTCAAAGATCCAATGGGATCCACTCGCAGTTTAAATCCGGCAGCTTCTAGATCATCCCAGTCCTACTCCATGACGCGCAAACTTGCACGCTACTAAAAGCGGCTGAGGAAGCCCTTAGTCTGTTCGAGAGAAAGGTTTTGCGTGCGATTTTTGGTCCTGTTTGCGTTGATGGCATCTGGAGGAGAAGAGTTAACGACGAAGTCTATGGGCTCAACAGCGACATGCGCCTAATCAAGCGTCTTCGGTTAAAACGCTTAAGATGGCTAGGCCATGTAGAGCGTATGGACACCACTGCTCCGGCCGGAAAAGTCTTCGAATCTGAGCGGAGGACAATGCAACAGAGGACGGCCTAGGTTTAGATGGCGCACACAAGTGGAGAACCACCTGAACTAACTTGGAGTGCGCAACTGGCGGCAGCTGGCGAAAGATTGTGCTGACTGAAGAGGCATGTTGGTTGAGGCCCAGGTCCACAACGGACTGTAATTAAAGAAGTCTTTGGTTTACAAGCAAATTTAAATCTATCTGATAAAAGTATTTCCTTCGACTCTCGTGGAAATCAAAATCCACACAAGTGCTTATGGCAAAAATTAGGCAATGATACCCTGCGGACTCGACGCGTCTCTCTTTTACGTTTTACATACTTCTCCTTAGATATTGTTGAGAACGAAATGGAATTGGGGGAGCATGTGACGATAAAGCGTTGAGAGAGACAAAGTCTAGATTAGGGGAATTTTTCCACATATTGTGATTCATTAACGTGCTGCGTTCGCTTTCAATTCATTGCATAATGGGACAGGTGTAACTCGGGAATGCCACATTACCAAAACCTAACTGCCGAAATAACGTGCCAAAAGGAATGAATAGGCAAAAAGAAGGAGTCTGAGAAAGCTAATTAAGTTAACGCAAGTTTATTGCTCTGCCACGTGGATTGTACAAAAATGACGAGAGAGGTACAGAGAGCTGTCGAGTGTTTCTTTAGCTAATTTTTATTAGTTTCTTTTTTTATATAAGATTGCCACGACTTCTGACGTTGAAAAAGAAGAAGTTGAAAGTGTCTCCTGTCTCCAGTGTCACTGCGTAGCTCTCCCTCGAAGAAGTAAAATCTACTTGGGAGTATAATTCAACGGTAATTTGAACGATCTCTGTGAATTTGGTATCAACCTCTAATTTTATCAACTGTTCATTTACGGGTCGGTTCATCAACGGCCGATGAAAATGTTGAGAGAGTGAGGAAAATTGTTTTGGAGGCGGGGCAAACCACTGTTGGAGAAGTTGCTGAAGATGTCGGCATATCGGTTGGCTCATGCCTTGCACTTTTTTTTCGACGATTTTAGACATGAAGTGTATGGCAGCGATGTTCGTTGCAAAGTTGCTGCTAATTTTTTCGCCAAAACCAACAACGTATCATGCCTCAGACACCGTATTCACCAGATTTGACTCCCTTCGACTTTTTCCTGGTCCCAAGATTGAAGAGACCCATGAAAGGACGGCTTTTTGCAACGATTGAGCAGATACAAACCTTAACCAATTTGGAGAGCACAACTGGCGGCAGCTGGCGAAAGATCGTGCTGGCTGGAGAGGCATGTTAGTCGAGGCCCAGGTCCATCCCGGACTGTTGCGCCACAAGAAGAAGAAGAAGAAGAAGAAGAAGAAGAGGAGATACGAACCGAATCGCTGAGAGAGCTCAAGGAGGATTGGAAAAAACTCTGGCACAAGTGTATTATATCTGAGGGGGGCTACTTTGAGGGGTATGATGGAGAAATAAATATTTTTGGAGAACAATGAAAATTCACGTTATTTTTTGACAGAGACCTCGTATGTTTTAATTTTGGTTAAAGTTGTTTATAGTCCCAAGTGATCCACGTGGCATCACAACAGGCCTACTTTTCCCTAAAAGAGGTTGACTCCCCTTTTAGTTCGTCCCTCCAAACCAACCTAACCTAATCTAAGGAAACAATTTTTTATTGGAGTGGGGGTCTTTCAAAAGTTTGCCAGGGGAATGTCTATTGAGGCTCCATTATAGCAAACTTCATCAACCCCAGACATTGTCAACTTACTGCCAGGAGAATGACTTTTGAGACTCCATTACCGGAAACTTCATCAACTCTAGACATTGTCAACTTACTGCAAAAGCCGGACTTTTTCTTCTACTACTGTTTTTCATTACCGTTGTTCACTGCTTTTGAACTCAAACAGAACAAGACTACAAACAGCATCACCCTTGACGGATATCACAGTTTTTAAAGCCTACCAGTGAATGATAGAAACTACACAAGGATGAACTTGAGAAAGTAGAGGTTCTTCAGTCTTGTCGAAATTAACCTCTCAATTTTCGGACAAGTTATGCACAGTCCATTAGTTTCATTAAATTATTAAGAACAGCCTCCTAAACGAGTTGCGCAGTTGGTTGCTGTTTGCTTACCAAAGATGTTTAACCGATTCAGGTTCCAGGATCCTACTGATGCATTGTTGGCTTGTGTGCCATTCTTAATCTCTTAAGATGTGTAATGACGCTGGTTACGGGTCACCTTAAAAACGTCTGAATATACAGAAAGACAATGAAAGCATGAGCTGGTCTCAGCATCTGTGCTTATGCCAGACGAACGAGGAAAGACTGACGAAATCTGAGCTTCTTTTCAAAAATGTAAAAAGTTTCACCAGAGTGTTCGCGTTAAACAAAAGACTCCTAAGCCGAAATTTAGGACAGACAGACTTCACAAGAATAATCCATTCCCATTTTTTTTTGTAAGCCTTCTTTGGCACCTTCCACGTATGAACGTATATCGTGAGTTTGTTACGAAAAAACAGTTCTCGAATCAAAAGTTCAATCTGCTGGCATTTGCCTTCAGTTCCTTGACAAGGAACACAATCCAGCAGACACATTCCAACCTGGGAAACGATCTAATCAGGTAGGAGGATCAGGTAGATCGCAGTCGCCTTATGCTGACCCAAACGTACCTGCAAACTGCCCCAAACCTAATCTAATGAGAATGGACTGAAATCAAAGAAAAATTAAACGAGATAAACATAGGAAACGATTTCAAACAACAGGGAAGGAATAAGAAGTGCTTCAAGCTTCATGATATGACAGCGTAATTTTCTAAAGCGTAATGATGACTGAATAATTACAATCGATGAGCGTCCTTATTAGTGAGGCATCTCAAACGCTTTTCGAAGCAACGGTAATTTTGTTTGTTTTATTTTCTCAAAGGCTAAGATCAAAAACAACTTGTAAGTGGATGATGATTGAAGGAAATCTCAAACGTTATTTGGAAGAAAGAAATCTACACTAGATGAGGAAAAGACTGGAAGTATAGGTATCACTTGTTTTCACTTACATTTGCGGTGTTTGGATCCAGTGCGGGTGCAACCGTCGTCGTCGTTCCATTCGTGTTTTGACTTTCGTTATTCTTTTGATTGAGTTCCAATTTCAGTTTCTCCTTCTCGGCATCGTCCTCTTCGTCGCTACCGAACGGATCCGTTAGCTCGCGACGAGTCATCAAAGTCGGCTTGTCTTTGCCGCTATTTGGTGTACTAGTGCTATTGTTATTCACTACGCCCACCATAGAGTTGTTGTTGCTCTGTTGTAAGGCATTAATAGTGTTTCTATCTTTGGCAGGTGATAAGACTTTTCCCAGGAGGTTCTTCGAACCGGAAAATATCAAATTCTTGACGTCTTTCTTCGATGTGGGCGAATGTGGAGGTTTGTCGTTTTCGTCTTCCAATGAACCCTGATGCATGAGGTGCGCCTTTAGGTGGCTGAGGTTCAGCAAGTTCTGCGATAAATTATCAGATTTGTAGTTGCCGATGACGTAACTGGATTCATCGCAAGTGGGACCTGCAATTGACACAAAAACACACACACGAGGCAGAGAGTACATGAAATCAATCAACGTGATGGAAGAAGTGATCTAAGGTCATACCAATTTGTTCGATGTGCAATTGCTTGCCGGTGAAGTGAGCTCTCAATTGATGAAGATACGTCATGACAGCCAATTTATCCGGCACGGCCAGCATGCTCATGTCACGCGGTTCGATAACACGTGGAATACCTAGCGATTCGGCGGCATCAAATGCCATCCGGCAGTTACCGACTACATCGTGCGGTGAGAGTTTTGACATGTCGCTGATGGGACAAAGCAATTATTTCAATAGGCAAACAAATAAACAAACAAACAAGAACTTACATCAAATCCGGTTCGAAGTGATGAATTATGGCGCAGAAGGCTATGCCATTGCGCCAGCTGGTTGTCAAGTTTGTAACCTTAACATTTGAGTAGTCTTTAGTGACCTCCTTGCACCATTCAAGGAGATCTTGTCCAGGTGTGTTCTCTTTGAGTACGATTTTCTCAACTTTATTGTTGGTCGTCGAAGTGCCATTCTCATAGCTCTTCTTCAGATTCAAGGGTTGCAACTCGGGTCGCTTTACCTCAGTTCGATTGTTGCCCGCCTGTGGTGCATCACCAACAGGTTGTTGTTCCTCTTCAATTTTGCTCTTTTCTTCGTCGGCTGGTTTGTCATTGGGAATCGTATTGATTTTGATCTCCTCCTTCTTAGTGTCGTGCTTTGGTGTCGATTCAGCTGGGGGTGGTGGCACTTTAGCAGCTGGCAGTTGAATCCGATCGACTTCGATTTTCTTAAGCTTCTCAACCTTGAACGCGTTTGGCTTGCGGTCTACATCATCAGCGGGTGGTGCTGACTTTTTGGCTATTGTACTCATTATTGTGGGAGCAGCAAAAATCGATTTACTCTTCGGCTGTTCTGAGGCCTTCGACTGCTTCTGATGTGCTGGTGGTGGTGGTGGTGGTGATGTTTGTTTCGTTGCAGCGGTTGGTGGCAATTCTTGGCTGGAATTAGTTGTTGCTGAGCTGGCTGGTGGTGCTTTTGTCGTAGGAACTTCTGTTACAGAATCTTGCGGAGGTGAGATTACAGCACTCGGTGTTTGTTGGGTGTCGTCATCGTTACTGGTCTTGTCTGCATCGTGCTCGAAACTGAGACGGGTCGCTTCCGCCAATGGAGTCGGATCTTCCGATAGAGAAGGAACTACAAAAATATGTCATGCTTGAGAAGGGATTCATACAATGTTCGAGATTGAAGTCGTTACCGCTCATTGGTGTCGCCAGGTCAATGCACCCATTCAAACTGGACGTCAGTTGCTCCAGTTGTTGAGTAAAGTCGAATAAATGTTCGGATATATCGCCGGAGCTTTCCAAATCAGGAATATCTTCCAAATCGTCCAATGGAGCAACATCACAATTATTGTTCACAGACATCAGCGACACTACACTCTGCATATCTTCATCACTAAACGAAACACATCACAGATTAACTGAAAGTGATCTTGAGAGCATTCAAAGTCAAGGTTACTTACGTTGCTTTACCTTCGCGAAGGAACACACAACTTATTGTCAATTCTAACTCGGCGGAGGTGATTTTACGCGACACTGGCTTCAAGTTGAATGTGAAACTTTGCTGCGTCGACTCCACACTAGCATACTTTCGCATGTTTATGCTGGCTGATGCTAGAACACGTTTTTTCCCCAGCTGTGTTATCTGCAACAAGGACAAAAACAAATAAATCATTAGCGACAAAGGGATACAACAAAACAAGCACCACACTGTGCCCATGAGGCGGTTCTCCCAGGCAAATAGACGAAGCAGAAGAACCATATGCCACTCTGTGCTCCCCCATTGAAAAGGCAAGCTCATTTAATTATTAACAGTCTCGCAAGGATACCAGCACAAGCAGACGTAATCCGAAACCTGATTCGTAAATCGCTGTACGAAGCATAAACAAGGTTAGACAGGACCGATTACCAGCATCGCTTTTGGAAGAACAAGGCCAATGATACGGCCGAGTGTAGTGTAAGCCAGAGGGCATTACGAACTCCGTCTCCTAATCGAAGGTGACAGCTTGAGAGAGGAACAGGCTGTTTCGTTCCCGTCCAATTAGAGATAAGAATGGGGAGGCTGCCTTGCAACAGCGGCAAATAGTAAAATAAATTTTACTTAAACTGTCATCAGCCGTGGGGATAAGGATTTTGTTTCGCCTTTCTTAAAGTAAATCGATTGCACAAACTTCTAGGGACTGGGGGGACGAAAACAATTCCCGGGGTAGTAAACGACTTGCAATTTAGCAGACCAGGCATAAGCTGCGAGTTTGCGGCAATGAACAGAGGAATCTAAATTATGCACTGCAGCATTGTACAATTGCTGATGGCGAGACAAATGCAGATATTTAGCCTCAGGTCACGTACAAAAATCAATTCAGACTCGTGTGCCGATACGTTGAGCATGTCATTGCTCACATTTATGCGGCGTATTTGGACATTTCCTTGGTCGAAGATTTAAGCAAATCTTCGTTTTTGTGTTGAGGAAACTGCGAATAATCGACGCAGTAAAATTGGATCAGCTCCCAAATGAAAATGTTTACGTTTAGAAAGAAATTGCCACTTTGGCCAGGCAAAAAGTGGGTTAGTGGGCAGAATTTTGTTTTTATCGTCGTGCGCAGTGAATGGCGACATCAAACGGCCTGATGGATGAAGAACATAAATCTGTTGGAGACACATACGTTTTCATCAATTCGCATAAGTTCAAAGAAGAACAACACTCGGTGGCGTGGGACAAAATCTCGATAAATTGTGGACAATCAAACTGTTTGACGCAATAAGACGTGTTGTTATTGTTAGGACAGCGTAGCGTAGTTGCTGCGTGCGTCGTCTTTTAAGTGGATTGGTTATAAATCGAATCTGGGGCCAAGATAAAATTTGGATGGAGGTAGAGTCTCCAAAGATGAGGAACACATATCTGGGGTCTTTTCGAGAGAAACACTCTGCACGAGATTTTTGATCCTGTTTGCGTTGATGGCATCTGAAGGGAAAGATTTAAGAACGAGCTCTGTAAGCGGCACGGTGACTTGTGCTCAGTCAAGTGACTACCGGTTTAATGCTGGGTCATGTAGGGTGTACGAACAACAAATATAGCTGCAGTTGGATGGGTCTTCGAATCCAAGTCATTAGGAAAACGTAAAATGACACGTTTGCGATAAAAGTGGAGTGGAGTGCAAAATTGAAAGCGGCTTGCAGTTTCTGTCAGACGGAGTCACAAACAGTGCGTATGGCATTGCAGAGGTAAGGACGAAGCTGAAGTAAGAGCTTCAGCCGAAAGGCACATAATGCCATGCGGGGACTGAAAGTGTATCCTTCCCTGTCCCTGGCGTGGTTGAATGGTAACATTAAAATTGAATTAGAGATCCGCAAGCACAAACGTACAGTAAAGTTGATTCTGGCACTTGCGGCTGAAAGTCAGGAATTGGTGGAGCGTTTAACTGACGAAGCTGGCAGAGTTCTTTCGTAGAGAGGCCCGTGAAATATCCTCTCCCTTACGTAACTGAAGTGACAAGAGCTTCAGCCGAAAGGCACGGATTGACTTTGGATGCTGGTGCAATCGAAATATAGTTTAGACCGCAATCAAAGTGCAGACCTAAAGTCAGACCCACAGGACTGTAATTGTAAGGGCTTATAAAGGGTGTCCCACCAAGAACGCAAGATTTGAATTTTAAATAAAACGAAAATCGTGAATTTTTTATTATATCGTAAAGTAGACAGGATGAGGTTATGTGTGAAATAACACATGGGCCAGATGGCCGCCGCGGCTTTGCTGGCACATACGCGATCTTTTAATGAAATTTTCAATGACCGTTTTGCATAAATGCTGCAGTATTTCATTAATGCAACGTCCAATTTACTCTTTTAAGGCTTGAGTCGTCGTCGGCTTATTCGCATAAGCCATCGACTTCAAAAAATCCCAAAGAAAAAAGTCCAATGGTGTTAAATCGCACGCTCCAGGCTGCCAATTCTGGTCTCCAAAACGCAAAATAACACGACCGGGAAATGACTGATGCAGCAATTGAATTGTTTCTCTGGCTGTATGAGATGTGGCGCCGTCTTGTTGAAACCACATCTCCTTCACATTCATTTCTTCAATTCAAGCCACGAAAAAATTGGTTATCATTTCACGATACCGAACACCATTGACTGTTTGCGCTTGACCTGACTCATTTTCATAAAAAAAAACTGTCCAATGATTCCTCCAGCCCAAAATCCACACCACACAGTGACACGTTGAGGATGCATTTGCTTCTCGTGAATCACTCGAGGATTTTCCTCGCCCAAAATGTGACAATTCTGCCTATCGACGAAACCATCAAGATGGAAATGGGCCTCGTCACTAATGCAAAATCAGCATTTTCATGTTGTCTCTCCAATACCCAATTAACGATCTCCCTTCGCTGTGCATGGTCAGCTGGCTTCAGTTCCTGAGTCAATTGAACTTTGTATGCATGAAGATGCAAAACTTTCGTCAAAATTCGCTGCATAGTGGATTTGGAAACATTTGGTGAGCTCGGTGTCGAATTGAGGTGGATGGAGTTTGAGCGACATCATCACGTACTGCTGCGATATTTTCGGTCGATCGACCTGGTCGAAGGCGCGTTGTTGTCTTTACATCAGCTACAGACCCAGTTTTAGCAAATTTTGCCATTAATCGCTTTACAGTTGACTCTTTTGGAGCATGTTGATGGTAACCCCAAATTGATCGCCATTGTGCGTACTGTAGCCGCAAGACTTTCACCATTTTGGTAAAACAATTTCGCAATGAGAATGCATTGTTCATTCGTGTAGCGTTATATTTTTATTAACTTTATACCTTCTTAACAAACAATAATAATTTTTCAAATGGCAAACAATGACAATTCGAATGGTGCCAAATTTAAATCTTGCGTTCTCTTTGGGACACCCTTTACAAATAGTTTCATATTCCAAGGAGTCAAAGGTAACGCCTCGGCAATCACTCCACCTTGACGATGTGCGAAACCTTTCATACGTCTCCACTGTTGTTTGTCACTGCACCCGGTTGAAATGCAACTCCAAGGTTCGATTGATGGTAGACCTCCTGACTGTTCTGCTTGAGATCACTCAGCGCGATGCACTTAATTCAGTTTTTGTCGTGACTTGGATATAAGCTACAGCAACCACATCCAGAAATATGCACATTTTTCGACAACTTAACGTCGGAAATATGTCAAGATTTTGTTTAGAATGATATAAAAAGAGTAAGCAGCTAAGATTAATTTTATTGTCTGTCTAGCTTCTCTTCTTCTGCCTTAGCTAACTACTTTCATCTAGAAAACATAAGCCGCCACCGTGGCGTAGCGGTAAGTACGACAAAGATCTGAGGTTCGATTCCTGAACACTGAATTTTTCGCGGCACCATCTCTTTCGCATAGCTGACAACACTCAAAGGTAACTTATATTCGAGATTCTCAATCTCGCCGTTCGGAATCGGCGAAAAAAACTGTAGGTCCTCTCTGCTAGTGAGAGAGAGAGTAGTTGTTGTAGAGGCTGAGACCTGATCCCCTGATCAATTTATATATTTCTGCTTTTGGAGCATAGCCCTCCCTCCTTCAATTATGTTGCTCTTCATATAGCAAACAGCACTGCGTGACTTGACTGATATTTTCATGAAATGTACACCTTCCGAACCCCTATCTCTCATTCGCCGGCAGATTTAAGTTCCTTCATCCTCTCAACAAACTCCTCCTCAAAATACGACGATGGCACATTGAAATCCAAAACATTCAAACTGCGCAGCACTTCCCTCTCAGGCCATGGCAACAGTAAATCTTTCATTTCGTTGCATCCAAAAAAAAAAAAACACTCCCGCTTGTTTGTGCTATGCCCACTTAGATTCCTCTTGACATCAATTACACGGAACTCATATGAGTCGATGGTACAACGCAGACACTATTGGCCAAGAGCCAGTCTTTTCAATTTTTATTTGCTCCCCAATTTATGGTCCAGTTTCTCAATCTAATCACGATTGTCATGCCACACGTTCGCACCCGGCTGCTGCGTCGTTCGCTTGGTTGACCCCGAAACCAAAGCGCGTTCATTAAACCGACACTGTCAACGCCGCCGCCGTCGACGTCGATGTCGCCGCCACACCAATGTCAGCAAATCATTGTCATTGTTGGAGCGAGACGTTGACACCGAAATTCGATAATTTATTTATTCACCAGGAGGACCCGCATAAGTGTCAATGTCAGTCGGTCCCTCCGTTTTTTTTTGCGCTCACGCACACAACTGTTCGCTTCCGCCTTCACTTGCCAAGGGGCCAGCATCAATTTCTTTGCATATCCCCAGTCCCACAGGAGTGCTACTAACTGATGCTGATGGTCACCATCATCGACATTGTCAGCGTCGTTGTTGGATTGTGATGTCATTATAATCAATAAGGCATGAACTACTGAGCGAGGGGTGAGGAGGCGGGAAGGAGGAGAGGAGAGTGATCTGATTAAAGGGAACAACAATGAAGCCGTTTTGTATGACCTCCGCCACCGCAGTGCGAACGCAGTCACTTCGTGATGCCATGCGGGGACTGAACGTGTATCCTTCCCTGTCCCTGGTGTGGATGAATGGTAACGTTAAAATTGAATAAGAGATCCGCGAGAGCAAACGTACAATAAAGTTGATTCTGGCACTTGCGACCGAAAGTCAGGAATTGACGGAGCGTCTAACTGACGGTGCTGGCAGAGTTCCTTTGTGGAGCGGCCCGTGAAATCTCCTCTCCCTCGCTCGCGCAACTGAAGTGACAATAATTAAATGAACGCCGCTTGCTTTGCACCAGTCTGCATGGCGGACTCCTTTTGCCGAGAGCTCAATCCAACGCCACACCGTCTAATTGCGAAACAAAACTGTAGCAAGCGATATCGATATAGATCGGTTTCGTGGCTGTGACGTTGGTGGCGGTGGTTTTGATGGTGGAGGCAATCGGTAAAGTTTCGAAAATAGTTTTCAGTCGTTAGCATGCAAATCACTTTCCCTGAGCCGAGTGCGGTGGTAATTACTTGCCTCGGGCAATTCGCCGGGTTAGTCAGAAGGCGGAAATAGGGAGAGCTATATGCGTTTGCCTTCGAGTGCGCGAATTTATTGCAAGTTGGCTGTACAAGCGCTGTTGCAGTAAATACACAAGTGGACCAAGTGCTGGCAATTAAATTTTATGTTGCCTGTAACTATGTGGAAGTGGGACATTTGTGGATATGCCACTCGCCGGGGCTATGTGACAGTGCAGTAGATTAAAGGCAGACTAAGGCATTCCTGTTTTGTCACCTTCAATTTTAGCCAACTGGTGAATATATGCAGTGATCGCCCAGCATAAGTGGACACCACAATGTTCCTTGGAAATCAAACTTGGGGGCTAACCAACAAGGTATAGGAAAAATTACACAGACCGAATTCATATAAGCATACAGGGGCAAAAAAAGAGGAATGTTTTGCAAGTGACTCATCCCTAGGAACATTCAAGAAGTGTGCTGGGAATGGTAAACATGTTTATTCACACCTAAGCTTGAAAAAGAGAAAAAGTGTCTACAATTTTAGGTGCAGGGAAGAACTTTACTGGTATCTGCATTACCTTGCGAACATGAAGGATTGAATGTCTGCAAGCAATATATATGTATGTACCTCAATAACTTCTACATAGTTTCCCATGGGAATGTCATGAGGCGTTCGCTTACGGGATCGTGGCTTAAGACATTATGCCTAAGTCTACCTCGAACAACAAATCCACATCCGAATAAGCGCTGCATTCTCTCCCTTTAGCACTCGCTGTGCTATATGTTGCAGTTCTTCATCTTCTTTTTGCCCGGTTCATTCCACCGTACTTCCTAGATGGCGGTGATATCTGCATTGTAGCAGTCCAGGACCTCCGTACGTTCTTCGGCTCCATGTGGTCTGCCAAAGGACCTCACACTCCACGTGCAGAACCGACAAACCTAGTCATTTGTTTAACGGGGTTAGGGGGTAAGCCTCCCACGCAACCCTGCATTGGTTCTCCACACAAGGGATGTTCTGATGGCTATCCAGAGCACCACAAGGAGCCTATATGTCAACTTGACCTGTGCACGGACGATGATAGTGTTGGCAGCTCGCCATTTTGAGAGCATTCAACGACGTTGCCTCGCGTGGACAGGCCCATGCCAGAGCGATTCATCGTGAGGTTTGATTTTCAATAGGCTTTTTTCGACAGACCACTCACGACTTCTTTCAAATTGCTTTGTAATTTTAATTCAATATCATTCGGCAAGGCTCACACCACAAAATCCTCAGAAAATTGTTCAACAGTATGACGATAATCAGTTTTTTTGTGAGAAACAAGGAACTTAAAGTGCGTATAATGGACCAACTAACGCCAATTTTGCCAATAATAATAATAAGAATCGAGTTGCCCATACAAGTGATCAAAGCCTAGCTTCTGCACCCACTATACGTGTTGTGAGTGATATTGTTCTCTCACGAATAGAAGCGACCTACAATTTTTTGGCCGATCCCGAATGGCTAGATTTGAGAAGCTTTTCATATTCAATTGATACTCTTTGACTGTTGTCAACAGCTCTAAAAAGGTGGTACCGTGAAAAAGAGCGAGGTGTCGCGTCCGAAAATCGAACCTAGACGGGGTCGACGCACTTACCCACTACGCCACGACGACCACACTGCCGATGCCAGTCGCAAACTCAACTGCCTGTTTACATTAGCGGATCAGAGAATGAACGCGAAGACCGCGACGAATAGATTCGTAGACATCCTCAGCAGTTTAGCCAAGTTAAGAAAGTATGTGCTTCCTAAAATGCAAACGCATGGTTTGGGTAAACTCTGATTTCAACAAGACGGCGCTACGAGCAACACAGCGCGTGAAACAATGAACTCGTTAATAAATCTCTTTGGTGAGCACTTATGTCACGGCTTTCTATAGTCAATTGGCGATACAGCCTAGATTGAGCGATATCAGACCTTTGGACTTCAGGTATAATCCAGCTATGACCGACCGCTTTGAAAGCCAATAGTACTCGCGTTATCCGCGGAAAACTTGCCGCTTTGCTTGCTTGCTAGCAGTTGAACGGACTTTTGGAAGACCGTGTTTCTGGTGTTGACTTCTGAGTTACGTACGATCTTCTCAAGGATGATGTTAAAGAAGTCACATGACAGTGCGTCGCATTGTCTAAAACCTTTTTTGACATTGAAGGTTGCGATGAGTTCGTTCCCGACCTTGACGGAACAGCGAGAGTTTTCCATCGTCATCCTACACAATCTGACGAGTTTGGTAGGAATCCCAAAACTAGACATGGCACTGTATAGCTTGTCACTATGCACACTATCATATGCGGCTTGAGAATCGACGAATAGGTGCTACGTGTCGATCTGTGCTTCTCCAGAATCCGCCATAGGGTGAAATTTGGTCGATGGTGGACTTCATTGGCCTGAAATCACATTGAGAAGGACCTTTCAGACTGCTTTCGAACGTCTTATGCCGTTTTCACAAAATACGGCAGCGAATATCTGATCCCTGGATAATTGACGCAGTCACCATTCTTAAAGACCGGGCAAACGACGCTGAGATTCCACTCATCGGACATGCTTTCCTTGATTCATATCTTACTGAAGAACTGATGCATGCTCCCATCCAGGTCATCTCAAGCTGCTTTAAGCAGTTCTGCGGGCACTCCGTCAGCTTCGATATTGCTATCTCCACTTCGCCTAAGTCGGGGGACGGAATTCTTGGCAATCATCGCCCAAATTGAGTAGAATATTCTGTCTAACTGGGCAGAACATCCTGCTCCGTCTACAAAAATGATCTTTCCAGATTCTCAACACAGACTGCGGCTCTACCACACGTTGTCCGTTTTGATACTGGCAGGCTTCGGTTTGAATCTACATCTACAAGACTACAAAAACTTCAAGACATCAAGATTCGCCTTTCTGACCACTGTGGACCACTGCAGTTTATTGAAGATCGACATAAGTTTACCAAGAGAGGTAATCTACTGCCAGTGCAATAAATAAAAGCGAGTAGATGAGCTGTGCAATAATTGACAAAGCGTCTTCAATTTAAACAGGTTATATTCTAAAAATAATTCTCAGGCTAAAATGTACCATCCTGCATCACGCAAGAAAGTAAAGCACTTCACTCCACATCAGTGCCTGGCCTTCATCCCCTTCAGTTACTTATCGCACAAGTCCACAGTCGTTCATTAAAATGTCGCTCCCGCTAAAAGTTGACGATCTCTAGACACCGCTGACTAAACAATTTATGAAAAATTAATTCTCCTCCACAAAGATCTCACAAGTTTTCCATTATGTGCCCGCCTACGCACAAGAATTCTCTAGACCTTGAACTTGCGACGCATGCATGTGCATACAGTTGCGTGGAAAATAAAAAAAGCTGTCTTCGTGGTGGACGATGCTTTGAAATTCAGCTGTCAAACATTCCTTCGTACAGCATGAACCAAAATAAGAACAAAAATACATCAAAACCCCCGCCGCTATCGCTTACTTACATCTTCAATGATAAACGTCCAATCTTTGTCCTCCAACTCATGCGTTCGCGGATCCTTGAACAGTGTCACTGAAATCGTGTGATTGTCTGGCACCGGCCACGATATATGGCCCACAAGCGGATTCATCATATCCGGCTCCCAAGGCAGCGGTGCCGATGCAACACGTCTTGATCTTCTTGTCCATACTACAGATAGATTTGTCGGTCTCCTGAAAAACAGAAAACACTTTCATTAGAAAAAATCCCAGCCAACAAAACAAAACAAAAAGAGCGAACTGAAATATTTTTTTGCGCATAATGCGCGTGGGTTGTAGTGGATTTCCGCACGAAGTGGCTTTTAATTTTAGAACATTTTCCCTCAAATTCACATAAACAACACACTTATGGATGGTTTACCGATATTTTTCGAACGCAAAAGATGCCCCAATGGCATTTGGCAACCATCCCAGAAAAAAAAGCACCATCTCCGCTGAGTGTCAGAATGGTTGAACGCACCCCAGAGAGACACAAACTACAAATTGAATGGGAAAAAAAAGCACGTGTGGTCTTTCAGATTTTCCTCTGTCTGATGTTAAGTGTCAAGGAAGATGAAAAAAAAAAACAGCAAAATCAATTTACATCAACCGGTCTAGGGATTTTGAAATTTATATTATCTGCGCAGTTTGTGGCGTGTTTGTTTGTGACACGCTCACAACGTGGGGGGCGTTGGCGTTGTTAGACGAAACACTTTTCTCTTTCAAATTCAGTCGTGGACAGTGACATTTGAAAATTGAATTGAATTTCGCAAATGGCGGACTTCTGACGTGGAAGACAAGGGAAGTTCAACAACCAAACAAAGTTTTTCTCTTTTCAGATACAACACGAAATTTGTTCGTCTTTTTATATTTCCATTTCTAATGGTAAATGGGCTATTTAATGATTTTTATTTTAAGGGAAATTGTTGACATTAAGAACTGAAAGAAACTTCTACGGAAACAGGTCTAATTCCATATATTCCTGATGCAACAGTCTGTCTGGATTCGTCAGCCATAAAACGCATCTACGGACAGTAAAAAAATGTTATAATAAAATACTGAACTTCTGGAGTACATATGTGCGTTCCTCCAGTTTTGGCATGCCCCACAATGACTTCTGAGTAAGAAGTTGGCACCATGGCACTGCTACTAACGAACTACTTAACTACTGTAAAAAATCAACCTACTAAAATGAACCAAATTTGCGAAGGAACACCTTAACTGGAACCTTCTAAATGGGGCAATATATTATGGACGGACGAATCCAAAATAGTTTTATTTGGTACTCCTGGGACCAGGACATTTGTTTGCAGGCGAAAAAAAACCAAAGGTTTCGACCGGAGTGTGCTATCAAGACTTTAAAGCACGACGGAGCAAAAATTAACGCTTGGGGATGCTTTTTCTACTTTGGGTACTGGTCTCATTTTTTTGGATAAAACAGATGATAAGCGCCGGAGTCGACGTCAGCATAATGAGAGAAACCACGCTGCCTTACGCAGAGTGGAATATTCCGCTAAGATGGATTCTACAGCAAGACAATGACCCCAAAACATACGAGCAAACTGGTCAAAGAATTTTTCCCAGGGCAATCCAGTTCAAGTTTGCAAGTGGCCGCCTCACTACAGACCCGAATCCCATTGAAACCCTTTGGACAGATGTAAAGAAAGCTGTATAGAAAGCAAAACCCAAAAATACAAAACAGCTATTGGATGTTGTGCAGGTTGCGTAGAAGAACATCCCTGTTCAGCGATGTCAGGCCCTTTGTCTCTTCGAGAGAAAAGTTTTGCGTGCGATTTTTGGTCCAGTTTGCTTTGCTGGCATCTGGAGGAGAAGATTTAACGACGAACTCTTGAGCTGCGCCTAAAGCGTCTTCGGATACAACGCTATGGATGGCTAGGCCATGTAGAACGTATGGACACCACTGCTTCGGCCCAAAAAGTCTTCGAATCTGAGCCATTAGGACTACGTAACAGAGAACGGCCTAAGTTTAGATGGCGCACAAAAGTGGAGAAGCACCTTAACTAACTTGGAGTGCGCAACTGGCGGCAACTGACGAAAGATCATGTTGGCTGGAGAGGCATGTTGGTTGAGGCCCAGGTCCACCCCCAGCAGTAAATATGATGCCTTTGAATGACGGTAGGAAAAAACGTATTATCAAAATAGTTAGAAAGTCGAACATGGTGCTATTATTTTGCACAGTGCTGTAGTGGCAAGGAATAAGTGTTTTCGAGTTTATAAAGGAGCAAAGACGCTACCCCTCTCCATAAACATTCCTCTCTTGTAATCATATTTAAATGAAATTTCACACGACGCGCAAAGCTCTCCGTTGTCTGATTCTAATTAGTTCGATAGCGAAATTGACAGAGACACCATAGTCCACCAGCCACATACATACAAACCAACGCAGCCGCACTGACATCCCACTGTTTTAATCTCTAATTTACTCCCGTGTGTCATTGCACGAATGACGAGCAATCGACAATCGCCTATACGTGCTCAAGGACACGAATGATGCGATGCGAGATTGCGTCGCACAGGAAATCTGATGACGCCACACATTCCCTTGGCGTTAGTCGCTTTCAAATGAACACAATCAAGCCTCTAATGCGGACAAATCTGGAGTGCTTCTCTGCGAGAGATTATGATGGAAGATGCTACGAGTATAATGTGATTGGGCTATTGGAGAGGAATCCTTGAGGCGAGAACTTTGGGTTCAGTGACATGATTTGGCTGATTAGGCGACGAAGAAGAAAGGAATATGAAGTGGGTGGATATTGATTTTTCTTCGTTTACACTCCGTTGGCAAAGGAAACGGCTGGCAAGAGGGACTGGCTGAGAAATGCAAAACGATGTTGATTGGGAGTGTGTGGCAATCAGTGGAATGGTGTCATTGAATATCGGGCAGATTTTTGTAGGCTGTGACCAAGGCTGGATGGAGAGGCAATTTTTTTTTTTTTTTTGAGAGAGAGGGGATTGCGAATGGTTTGGAGAACTGGGTGAAGGGGATTTTCAGCCTTAATCATCATGCTAGATGCATTCGCCAAGCAGATCGCGAATTAAAGGGTGATCCAACATAAACGCAAGATTTAAATTTGGCGCCATTCGAATTGTCATTGTTTGACATTTGAAGAATTATTATTGTTTGTTAGTAGAAGGTATAAGGGTAAAAAAAATGAAGCGCTACACGAATGAACAACACATTCTCATTGTGAAATTGTTTTAACAAAATGGTGAAAGTTTTGCGGCTACAGTTCGCAAATTCCGATCAATTTGGGGTTACCATCAACATGCTCCAAAAGAGTCAACCGTAAAGCGACAACTGGGTCTGTAACTGATGTAAAGACAACAACACGCCTTCGACCAGGTCGATCGACCGAAAATATCGCAGCAGTACGTGATGATGTCGCTCAAACTCCATCCACCTCAATCCGACACCGAGCTCAGCAAATTGGTGTTTCCAAGTCCACAGCAAATTTTGACGAAAGATTTGCATCTTCATGCATACAAAGTTCAATTGACTCAGGAACTGAAGCCAGCTGACCATGCACAGCGAAGGGAGTTCGTTAATTGGGTATTGGAGAGACAACATGAAAATGCTGATTTTGCCGATAAAATCATCTCTAGTGACGAGGCCCATTTCCATTTTTATAAGTACGTCAATAGGCAGAATTATCGCATTTGGGGCGAAGAAAATCCTCGAGTGATTCACGAGAAGCAAATGCATCCTCAACGTGTCACTGTGTGGTGTGGATTTTGGGCTGGAGGAATCATTGGACCGTTTTTTTCATGAAAATGAGTCAGGTCAAGCGCAAACAGTCAATGGTGTTCGGTATTGTAAAACGATAACCAATTTATACGTGTCCAGAATTGAAGAAATGAATGTGGAGGAGATGTGGTTTCAACAAGACGGCGCCACATCTCATACAGCAAGAGAAACAATTCAATTGCTGCATCAGTCATTTCCCAGTCGTGTCATTTCGCGTTTTGGAAACCAGAATTGGCCGTCTAGATCGTGCGATTTAACACCATTGGACTTTTTCCTTTGGGGTATTTTGAAGTCGATGATTTATGCGAATAAGCTGACGACGACTCAAGCCTTAAAAGAGGAAATTGGACGTTGCATTTATGCAAAACGGTCATTGAAAATTTTATTAAAAGATCCCGTATGTGCCAGCAAAGCCGCGGCGCCCATCTGGCCGATGTGCTATTCCACACATAACCTCATCCTGTCTACTTTACGATATAATAAAGAATTCACGATTTTTGTTAAATATCTGTGTTTTATTTAAATTTTTAATCTTGCGTTCTTGGTGGGACACCCTTTATTTGGAGAACTTAATCCCCACATCATCATACTAACTTTTCTTGAAGCAAAAAAGGAATTTAGCAGCTAGAAGACGAGTCTTTTCGACTTATCAATCGATCAAGTAGGTGTAGAGAGAATTGTAATAGGGTTGCTGCAGTAACTTTCATAAAATCCAATATGGGAAAAAGGAACCGCACGAAAACTGAAGAAAAACGACCGTTCAACTGACACCTTATAACACACAACAGACTCTGAATATTTTAAAATTAGTAGGGCACATCAAACGAAACTTGGAACAACGCCAACAGACTAGGTCGCCCTTAAAGTGGTTCATTAACATCAAAAGTCATTAAGCAAGATATCGATGTTCTGCCGCGCACACAATTCGATTCTGATCATTTCACTGATTTTATGGTCTTTTCTTCCGATTGACTCATCCACTTAACACAATCATCTCTCCCTCACCCCCCTCCCCCTCCTGACATTGCTCACGTGTTATTTTGTCAGCAGATCACACCTAACACCTTCGTCGCGGTAATTCATTCCCGCTTTCTGAATAGACACCACGATCATCTCGTTACGAGAAACACGAGAAGGGAATCAGAACAGCCGCGCTAGGGCCACTTCATACACCTGTTAATTGTTGACCGCAGGAGTGAAGGAGATGGAGCAACTTGTTTACACAGTCTTTTTTTCTGAATGCTTGGCAGTTTATCTGAGATTCAACCCAACTGTGAGATTCTTTTCTATTTCTAAATTGTTTTTAATTCGATGCATCTGCTGATTGTAGGGGAGAGGGAGGGGGAACGCTCACAGGTAACAGAGAAACAAAGGTTAGCACCTTGCAACTTAGTAATTCACTTCATTGTATCATTAGTGTAGATGTCTTAATCGATGGTGCTTAAACAAGTTTCTTGCAATGAACGAACACACCCAAATTTGTGACGTCTTTCCCCGTGTCAACTAAATGACATCCCCCCCTTGGTGAAAAAACAGCCTATCATCTCTCAACGCGAATGAAGCAATAATTCATCGTCAAAATCTTTACGAGAGTCCCCAGTTAAATGGAGCTTCCTCATAATTGACACATGTATCATAACCTCAATTTAAGAAATGTCACAACTCATATAACGAAATCCGCACGCAAATCATAAAACAAATACAAAAAAAAAACGGGTCCCATTTCGTCTCGCTTTACCGTTACGTTCGATACCGACGAAGCAAAACACACGCACACTTGAGAAGGTATGACAAACAGGTGTCATCGACTGAATAAATGATGATGTTTACTTAATCCAATGACAAATGTCCTTTCCTCCTTCACTTGTAAATAATAAAAAGCCACAAGCCATGCTCGGGCACATGAACACACCCGTATGCGGCTAATAAAGAGCTCGGCGCAAACTAGTTCGCCACAGAAACTTATGCGCTTCACATTTAAGACAAGTGTGTGTGTGTGTGGAAGCCTCCTTTTCTTCCAGCAGTCATCTTGAGAGAGGATAAGCTATTTATAATTTATGGGGACGGCGGCGAAAGGAGGACCACGAGAAATTGCTTACGTGAGGGACATGCCAAAAAGTGCGGCCTTTTTGCGAACTGAGATGAAGCGCTGTTTGTGTGAAGGGAAGCCGTTTATGGAACATTTTCACTGCAAACATTAGGGACTGTGAAAAATGGAAACTCTAACTGATATGTAAGTAAAACGAAGCAGTAAATTTGACGTGAGTTATGACAACTGATTTGAATGGGATTAAGGAGGTGATATCACTAGTAAGTTTAAGTTGTGTGGGGAGGGATCATTTGAAGACACTTTATGACTGTCCTCCTTAGGGATCTCGTTTAAGAGACACGGCCAGAGCATGATGTGTTTACTTTCCGCCTAGATGGTTAAAACAGGGTAACCCTAAGCTAGTTTCCCAAGCAAAACTCTTAAAAAATATGCGGTATCGAACAACATTCAAAAATATCCTTCGCACCACCACACCCTGCACTCAGTAATCCAAAACCTCAATTTAAACAAAAGAACGGCATTCATTCTACCCACGTACACAACTAACTACAAAACCCACTCGCAACATGACCCCCCTCCTCAAATATTCCACCCCCCATTTAAACATCAAGGAAGTACCCTCTACGCACGCACAACGCATGAACTACTTTTAACGACGCCCCCCAGCTTCACTCTGTTGCTCACACAATACAGCAATTAATGGACATTATGCAGTTTAACTCAATCGAAGAAATCAATCAGCAATATGGGCGCCGAGCGGCTTTATCAAATGTCAAAACAAACGCTACCGCCACACTGTTCACATAAAGAAGCAAGCACGCTCCTTTCGCACGGAAATTATGAGCTACGACGGAGAGAGAATACGTGCCACGACGACTCGTTATCGATTATCGAATGTATTCTTTTTAAATGCCCCAATCCGCACCCCTGCCCCCCCGCCTCTCAAGCCATTTGCGATACTTGGTCAGTTTACAGTTGATGATGACATGCTGCCCGACGACCTGGAGGAGTGGATGACATCACCTCCAAAAGGAATAAAAGGATTTAATGGTTTTTTTTTTTGTTTGTCTTCCCCTTTCGATTATCGATTTCCATGCGCATGGGAAGCATGCTCGTTGTGCTTCGAGGGTGCTTACTGAAAATTTCATTTTTCAGCAGTTTGGATGAAATCCTTTCTGGCATTTCTCCCAATTGAGTGGAGGAGAGGTTGCTCGCAGGCGGATGTGTATGGCAACTGAAGTGGATGTTGGAAAGTCAAACACTGGCAAAAAAAATTTTTAAAAACCATGTCAAGGTCTATCCGGGGGGGCAGGGAAAATTTTAAATGCAAATATTTGATTTTTTTTCTGTGAGCAGAGGAAGGGTTGTGCGGGCAGAGGGAATTTCAGTTTTGCAAGAGACTTGCACGAATTTCTGCTCGAATTTAATTAAGTTTTAGAAAATTGAACGATAAGCAATCACCAGAAATTTGCGGTTGCCAAGAATTGACCACTCGTTGCCAACGACGTGGGGATTTCCTCTTACTAAGTAACGTCAAGGACGTTTCAATAAAATGCCAACCAGCACGCAAGCCGAATAATCATCATTTGAAGCTTAAACACAACGTTCTGATGACGATACTGCACGAAACGTTGAGGAACCATGAAATCTCAGGCTTCAAATAAATGGTGGTGACCAGATAGCAGTGATAGTTTGATTTTGCAGTCATGGTGGTTCAGCCAATGACACTCGGTTGGCACAATGATTGTCTGCTGCTATTCGTGGCATCATCGTTTGTCGAACCAAATTTCAAATCACTTGTAAACAGGAATGCGGTCTTTGCTGTGCAACGAATGTGAAGACGGGCGGATGGAACTTACAGCCGTTGTGGCTCCCTGCAGATCTAATGTCATTCAACTGGCCTTTGATACAAGTCTTGGTATGTCGCTGACACTTGGGGGACATTTTCGCTCCTGAAGGGATTTGGGATCATCAGTGAAAGATTGCATACATGTCGCCCGAGGTGCCAATTTTCCAACAGAGCTGTTAAAAGCCACATTAGAACACACTAGCCGTCCTCCTACTTTATACCACCAGAAGCCCCGCACCAGAGTTGTACAAATGCCCTTCAAAGTTTCAGTGATTTACAAAGGCTTCAATCAAGGCAAGAGGGATAACATTCGAATTCCGACATCAGAGGCCGATGGGGAAGTCTCGCTGCTCCGTCAAGGTCGTTAACGAACTTACCGAAACCTTCAATGTCAACAAAGGTTTTAGACAAGGCGACGCACGGTCATTTGACTTCTTTAACATCATCCTTGAGAAGATCGTGCGTAACTCACAAGTCAACACCAGAGGCACGATCTTCCAAAAGTCAGCTCAATTGCTTGCATATGCCGACGACATTTACGTGATTGTACGAACACAGTGAGCCGTCAGTGAGGCGCTTGCTGGCACTGAAGCGGAAGTGGGTTTGGTGGTTAATGGGGGCAAAACGATGTACATGCTGTCATCAGGGAAAGAAACCAGTCTCTGACAGAGCGCCACACTAGGCAGCAGAAACTTCGAGGTAGTCCAAGACTTCGTCTACCTCGGCTCCGCGGTAAATAGGGACAACAGCACCAGTATCGAAATCAAACGCAGAATCACTCTTGTCAATCGCTGTTTCTTTGAGCTCAAGAGGAATTTGGCTAATAAAGCTCCCAGGCCTACTCTATGACGCGGAAACCTGGACGTTACTAAAAGCAGTTGAGGAAGCCCCTATTCTTTTCGAAAGAAATGTTTTGTGTGCGATTTTGGTCCTGTTTGCGTTGATGGCATCTGAAGGAGAAGATTAAACGATGAACTCTATATGCTGTACAGCGACATGCGCCTAGTCAAGCGTCTCCGGATACAACGCTTAAGATGGCTTGGCCATGTAGAGGGCATGGACAATCCGACCTAAAAAGTCTTCGAATCTGAGACATTGGGCAAAGCAACAGAGGACGGCCCAGGATAAGGTGGCGCTCACAAGTGGAGAAGGACCTTAACCAACTTGGAGTGCGCAACTGGCGGCAGCTGGCGAAAGACCGTGCTGGCTGGAGAGACATGTTGGTTGAGGCCCAGGTCCACCCCGGACTGTAGCGCCCCAAGGAGAAGAAGATTGTATCTGGGGTCTGAGTAGTGGTTGGATGCAAACGAACACCCAAAGCACATCCCCGAACATGGTTTTCAGTTAGAAAGGGGTCATGATGACAATCTGGCGGACATTAAGAGGACCAGTTCACATTAAAAAAAAAAAAAAACAAGGGAAATGATAAATTCAGTCAAAACAAAATTTTCAGAAACATGGTTAGAGTTGATATGAATTGAGCCTGTTGCATGACAACGCTAGCGCCCATACTTCACACGTGACGATGCAAAAGATGTTACAGTTAGGACTCGGTATTCTTCCGCATCCATCGTACTCAACGTATGGATTGTCACCTTTTCCATTGTCTGGTGACATATTTTCGACAAAACGTGTCCCGAAACCGAGTCATTAAAGCTTTCGAAAAGCTTTGAGCTTCAGAAAATGAAGCCTTCTCAGAAGAAGAAATTATGGACCTTAACTTTTAAAAAAAATTTAATTTTCACCAAAAAATCAAAAATCGAATCGGCTTTGATTACGCTACACGCAGAAAAGTCTGCTTTCTAGTTCTTCATCAGCCACTGCATTAGCGACAAAAACTAAAGTGACAAGGGCTAAGGGTCTTGAGTCAATACTCTTATGGGTGGCGCTACAGACCACAAGGGACCAGGATCAAGCTTCTTCAGCAATCACTTCATGTTGCACGTCCTTTTGTCTTTCACGAGGAGAGACCTACAGTTTAATGCCGTCGGAGGAGGATGCAATTTAAGAAGTTTCTTTTTTCAACAACTAGTAATCCTTGAATGTTGTAAGAAACGTAAATGATTAAAAAAAAAGCTTGAGTTCGGGAATCGAACCTTCGGCGTGTGGGTCGACATAGTACTCAGCACGTCACGGTACGGTATTCTCTTCAAATTCCACGTTTGCTAAAGTTTATCAGAACAGTTGGATACTGGCACTACACCACAGCACGGTACTCCCTCCTAGTCCCACGTTTGCGGCTTTAATCTTAAAAGTTGAAAATCAGCTTATTGACAAAACAAAGGATTCACTGTGTCTAAGTGACTCCGAACTATATGGAAGCCGCCTCGTTTTGCCACTTGTCTGCTTAAGTCCTTTTTTAAGTATATTCTTCAAATTTCAAACAACCATTGAAACCCCTTTTTTCAAAAGGACGTAGCACAGATTGAACTTTGTTAAGTGGGAGCGGAGGAAAGCCTAGTGACCTAAACGTGACAACAAAATAAAACCGAAATCAGGTGTAAATGTGCCCACCATTCTTTGTAAGTTTGAAATTTCTAAAGCTCCCAGAAAACACATCTGCAGATCTGTCTGCCATTTACTTCATCGCAAGGCGCACAACAAGTCAAACCGCATCGCTTCTGACACCAGAACATTACGATACATTCTTGAATCCCACAAAATTCTTTATTTTTCACCATTTCTCATTCAAAATCTACTCGAAAGCCATTCATCTTCCTAATCACCACTTGATCCAGGACATAAACCCCGTTTTGAAACTGCAGAAGTGAAGCTCATCCAAATGCACGAAGGATAACCCCCCGAGTGGGATGACCCAGTTTAGCAGACATTCTCTTCGTTACATAGTAGTGCACGTTCTTCTTTCCCCACCCGCAGGCTATTGGAGATGTGCAGTTGTGCAAAGAGCGAGAGAATAGAAAACATCCGCTTTCCCTCCCCCAACGCATTGCATTTCCATTTAATTTGTGCAGGACTCGTTGACGCAACACAAACTTTCCATTGCATCTCTCTACCGCAGGTTTCCTTTCATTGGAAAATGTCAAAAGAATTAGGTCACCGTACAGCTACACGGTGCGTGTGCGGCGGATGGTGGCTGCACTGACGATGGATTGGATTGTATTCGAAATCAATTCCGTCAACTCAGGGGAATACTTGACAGGCAGCTTCCTTCGATATCGGTGACAGGCGAGACATTTATCCGCTCCGCTTGTCAGAAGACGAATGCCACATTTCCACCGTCACAGGCCAGACACAGAGACTGGTTGCAACCCCATCCCCATGTCTAGCACACAACACATCAGCCAGCCCCTCGTAAATGTGCCCTGCGAGACTACGTCAATCGCGTTGTGCGCCTTTGTTTGTTCGTTCGGCTCGCCGCCGTCGTCGTCGTTGTCGGGCTATTTTCAGCAGCTACAAGGAAACCGGGGGCGAAACGAAATGCCTGCCACGGCGGGAGACTACCCTCCAGGGGGATGATGAGCACAAGCAACAACAAGAAACAGTGCGCATTGCCGTCCATGAAGGAAATGACTCATCGCGTGTGCACTCCAGTGCTAGAGCCTGAAAAAGGACACTCTAACTCGCACACGCTTCCAGACGAAACAACTTTCGTCCCAACTGGTCAATAACTTACACCGGGACCGGACTGAGTTCTGCTCTTGGCACTTGGAAGCACATTTTTTTACAGGAGGTGATGCAGCCTGTATGGAGCGCTCATCGGTGTCGTTGTCAGCGGTGCTGCTGTGTCGGTGTGTGTGGCTTTAATTGGATTTTCAATTTTAATTGCTTTCTATGATGTAATTCTGCCTTCTCTTCTCCGCTCTGTGGATATAAAAAAAAAACAAATGCTGGAGCGAATGAGAACTTCAAAGCGCGACGGCCACAGATCGTCGGATGTTTAGTTTCCGCTCGTTGCAACGCATTTACACAGCACAGGAGCTGCGTAAATGTCACTTTGAATGCGCGTCAGTCGAGAGCATGCTTAACACGCGCTAATTAAACAGGGAATTGGAGATGCAGGCGAGAGGTGCGAGGGAGCTTTGTGGGTGTGGCAATGTGGACTGTCGTCTGACCGCATTTGTGGAGTGTGGAATTAGCCGCGGTGACAGATGGGTCTTGACATACGATCTGGACGCAAATTGGAATTTGTTTAAGAGGCGTCGGACTGACGTGGTGAATTAAGGACAAAAACGATAAGACTGCGGTTTAAAGGTCTTTGTCTGGGTGGACGTTCCTTTGGAAGCTGTCTTTCTGCCGTATACCACAACAGTTGACTCGGACGTAGTCTTATCTGGAAGTCGAATTTTTTCGATGACTAAGAATACATCACCCAATAAGTCCCGGGACGTGTAGGGGGCGCTTCTAACAAAAATTTAATTTTAATGAATAATTTTTGTAAGTGGCGCCACCTATGTATATGTTCTGGGATTTATTGAGTGATCTGTTACGCAATAACGTGCTCCAAGTGGTCTATTGTTTCGGGCTTATCAGCGTAGACTGGAGACTTTACATATCCCCGCAGAAAATAGTCAAGCGACGTTAACGACGTATGATCTTTGAGGTCAATATTCGGGTACGTAACGTAAAACTTTGCGGATACGAAACGTTCCCTTCAATAAATCAATTCTTGCGTGAGCTGTATGACATGTTGCGCCGTCTTTTTGAAACCGCAGCTCCTGCACATCATGGCTGTTCAGCTGATGAAAAAAAAACAGTTAGGAGTCGTGGCTTTATAGCGGTCACCACGGCGCCATGACTGTCATATTCTGCCCAGCATCGGTTTTAAAGAACTGCGGACCAACTATTCTACCAACACCAAACATTAAGTTTTTATAGATGTAACGGTGTCTCAACGTACACTTGAGGTCTATCCCCATTCGAAAAACGGCAAGTTTTTTTTGTCGTCGATTAAGAAAATTGGGACCAACGGCAATCTTGTTGTGGGCCAAATTTGCACAAAAACGGTGTTCAAGCGTCAGTCTTTTCACTATCTAATTAAAACACTTGACAATTGAGAAAATGGCCGCCAAGTAAAATAGTGTTGCCAACTTGAAGTTTTAGTCGTTTAAAATTTTTTAAGGTACGACTACACTTCTCCACCTGTTGAACTTACGCTAGCAGATGTATATATCTATCTCCATCCCACAGTATACAGATAATCTTTCATCTCTTAGATTATCGAGTCTCCTATTCGGTTTTCATTCATAAAAGGATCTTAAACGCTTTTTGAATGAAAGTTGTGACTAGACCACAAAATAAATGAATTTTCCAATCACATCCCTCCCTCTCTCTCCCACTCTCTCTCCCACCCACATCAAAATCACTTCAAAAATTGTAAATTCATATCACAACCCCATAGGCCCGCTCTTCACATTTTGCATATTCACACTGAAAGGACTCTCTATAAGAATGAAAGGAATCCTCGATATTACCCAATAAAAACAGGCTCATTCCACTATCGTAATCCCGTCGTCAGTCTCTACGATTTTATCCTGCCACCGCCAGTGAATTCCTTCCCCCCACCGCAGCCCATCGCAGCTCGTGCATACACTATGAAATATTCAAGTGAACGAGGGAACGGCTTCCGATGTGCGAGGAGGCGGAGACGCATTTACTGCAATCTTCAGTTGCGGACACATATTGCTTGCTCATAGATTTACGGCTCGTAAAGTTTCAGACAGACGAGGGGACAGACGAGATAGTAAGACGTTTACATTTCAGTTGGAGGATGGACCATTGGCGTTGGAAAATTGACGGATCGTTAAAGGAGGTGGAACGTGAGACGTGAACTATCTGCGTGATTTTTTGTTTCTGTTTCTAATCGGGATGAACAATCGTGATCGTGCCACTTGACGGCAATCTTTGTGCGTTTCCAATTTCATGTCACCTCTCCAGGGAATCATTGTTGAGATTTACTTGGATTCTTGACATGACTGCTTGGATATGTTTGTCAGGATTCCATTTGGAAAAACCTCTGCACTAAAAAGGACAAGATAGGTAAAGACAGATGAATGTATTGGAGTCAGTCAGCGCAGATTTTGATGACAACGTCTTTACAACTTCAAATGATGGTGTTTAGCTCATGGTAGTCCCTGTTGGTTTATCAGCGTCTCAATTCTCGCCAATTCAGTGTCCAATGACAAAGCAGTTTGACAATTTAGATGGTAGAGCAGGAGGAAAAACGGTCAAGTATCATTTAAGAAATGTGCCACAACAAGGAAGGACAAGGCTAAGCCCAACCGAGAAGGGCTTAGGAGGAGCTTGAGAAGCCGGCAATCGGAGAAAAACAGAGTTTCCTACTTTAGGAAGCGTGTTCAAACATTGTGTTAGAAGATAAGCCGAGCAGGAGATGGGAATTCAGTGATAGGAGTATAGGCGGTGAAAATACCGCTTCTACAGAATCAATAACGCCGGTGACTAAAAAAAATCCTCACTCTCAGGTGAAACCTTCCATCCCGCACATGTGGCAATGATCCCAAAGCACTGCGTCCTTTGACATTTGCACGCGTCGGAAGGACAGCTTCGGGTGAAATTATGAATTTGGTAACAAGCCTTCACGGCACCACCTCTTTCCAGTTACTGACAACACTCAAAGAGTATTAAATTGTCAATGAAAAGCTTCTTAAAATCTCGCCCTTCGGAGTCGGCAAAAAACTGTAGGGCCCTTCTACTCGTGAGCAAAACACACAACACGAGTAGTTGTTGTAGAAGCTAGGCTCTGGTCCCTTGTGGGGTGTAGAGCCACTCAATTATAGTTACTTACAAGCCTGACAAGCTCATGGGAGTCGCCATTCGCCATGATTTCGCTATGTCCCGCCATGGCACTTGGTCATCTCATTAAGGAGGCTTTTGAATTGAAATTGCGGCCTCCAGGGGATTTCATTGTAGCCTGACTCTCTCTGAACAAATGAATGGGTTCCTTTTGAATATAAGTTAAGTCGTGAAATATTTCCAGCAATGTTTAGATCACATCCCCAGCAATGTTCCTACAAGCGGCAAAACGCTAACCTAGCGTCTGGCAAACCAGAGACAGTTTTGCCACCAGCCACATAGAAAAATATTTTTTTTTAAATAATAAAACATAGAAGTGTTTATTTTATATCTTAACTCCTCAGCCATGACTCTGTCGACTCTTTAATTGCCATAATCTCTGCCTAAAAGACCCTACACATCTCTGCCCCAACACCATCTTTCATCTTTCACGCATCCGTAAGCATACAGATCAGAGTCCAGGTCCGACGTTTCTGGTACCCTGGTTGAGTATTATTTTTTAAAGCTGAATTGAGATCGATATACTGCCTCAGGATACTAAAAAAAGCCCTTTTCATCCATCATCCCTTTCTAACATCGACTTCGTCTTAAAGAAACCCCTTTTGACCAATTTCGAGATGTGCCTAGGGTCTTTATTCTAAATAAACTTCAAATTTTAAAAGTATGTCCTCTAAGCAAAAGGTAACAGAATTGTGTTCATGATTTCTCGAATTAATATGGCCAGCTTTCAAAAGATGGCGCCACCTGCAAGTTGTGGCTGATCTTGGAAGCGATGACCTACTTCATTGGAAAGGTGTGGCATTTGTCAGCAATAATTAGTGTGCATCAGAGTCTGTTTTAGACAACAAAAATGTCTTTTTGCCTCTTCGAAAATGTCTGGATTTATTTTATATAAACAGCATTTGTGGGAAATTTTGATTTTCTTTTTAAATTGGAAGAAAAGTGCAGCTAAAGCCCATCAACTGCTTGTGGAAGCTCATGGTGAATCTGCTCCGACTGATCAATCAGACAGTGTGTAGTTTCGACGCATCAAAAGTGGTGGCTTTAGCGTCGAAGACAAACCGTCTTGGACATCCCAAACATTTGAAGATTAGCAATTGGGGGCTTTACTGGCCCATCATCAAGATCCGTGTCAAACGCAAAGTGAGTTCAGAGAATCGTTGGTAGTGATTCAGCAAACAATTTCCGTTTAGTTAAGGAAATTTGGATTTATTCAAAAGTAAGGAAATTGGGTACCGTCAGAGTTGAAACTGAGCGTGGTTGGATGGCGATTTATCACCTCAGAACTACCCCTGGAAAGACAACAAAGGAAGAGATTTTTGCACCGAGTAGTGACTGAAGATGAAAAATGGGTTTATCACGATAATTCCAAGAAGCGTGGTGAACCCGATTCCAACATCGTCTAAATCGAAGGCAGAAAAACTTGGTTCTAAGGTCACGCATGGGTGATGGTGATGGGTGCGCCCCGACGAATTTGGTGGCTGCTGAAACCAGACGAAAGGATTGACGGGAAACGTTATCGACTGCAACTAAAGCATTCGAATTGTGCATTGCATGAAAAACGTTCAGAAACGAGAGAAAGATATGAAAAGTTGATTTTGCAACATGATCGATCCATATAGTCGTCAAAAAGTACCTTGACACGTCAAAATTGGAGGTCTTACCCAAGCCGCCATAATTCTCCAGGAAATGCTCCTTCCGTGGTCGCCGTGGGGTAGTGGTTAAATGCGTCGACCGCCACGCAGCAAGTCTAGGTTTGATTCCCGGATGGAACACCTCGCATTTTTTCCACTGCACCACCTCAAAAACTTCTCAAATCTCGCCGTTTGGAGTTGGTAAAAAAACTGTAGGTCCCGTAGCACGCACAACACGAGTAGTTGTTGTAGGAGCGAGGCCCTCCTTCCGACTACTGGTTTTGTCGATGGTTGCAAATCCATTTGGGGTGTCACTGATTCGTGTCTTTTGAAGAAATCGAAGAATGACTGAGTGAGTGGATCGAACCAAGAGAGGACATATTTCATGAGAATTTTGAATCGAAAATTACCAGAGAGATGGGAAAATAGAGCTGCTTCCGACGGACAATACTTCAAGTGATGTATTGCGTGCATCCCAAGTTTCCTTAGCAGACCGTATAAATTTAAAATTTAGTAGTGGTTTTATAATTTTTAAGCGAAGTGTAGTCGACTGTTTGTCTCCTTACATTAATCGTGAAACACTCAAGCACCCATCGTCAGGTCACCAGTATTTAGTCGCGTTTCAGTTCACATTCCTCCGTTATGGCAGAGATTTGACAGACTTTGTCTCGTATTTTGCGACAATAGATAAATCACTTCATTTTTGGCACAAGCACATATTTTTTTTTTTCAACCAAATGACAGCATGTCATTTATGAGAGAACATGCGATGAAATTTCCAGCGCTAAAATCAATAACTAACATGTCAGTTTTTTTTTTACGAAATGTCTTCAAAATTTGATAAGGACGTTGTTTCCTGCTGTAAGCACAAAAAATCGATAACCAATTGAACACAGCGAGTCGTCGCCGCAAGAAATCAGACCACCTGCAGAGCATGAATAAACCACCATCTGCCACACTCTCACACGGATACCCTGCGTCCTTCTCTCTGACGAATTCATGGGAAAGTTCTCATTGCGATGCCTTGCGTGTGACCTATTCAGGTACTTAACGTAATTGTTCACCTTTCGTCAAGGAGAAGTCGAATAACCAAATTGTTTCCTTGATTGACCGACCGACCCCCGTCTGCCTCGGTGTGAAGTCGGAAACTCCTAGGCCTTGACCTCATTTCGGGGTAGAGGTGCATAGGTGTTGGTCACCTACTGTGTGAACCTAATCCGCACTCAATGTGTACCGTGTTCAATGTCCTTTCGAATTGATTATGTCATGCTCATGCTCATGCTGTACGCGTCCACATGTGCGCTCATCGTTCAAGGACATACGCAAATTGATCGCAATTCAATGGGTGAGGGGAAATAATTTCGAGTGTCTACACCTAATGAAAGTGACTTTCATTTATCTTTGAATCGATTGAACCGTCCGTGACGCACTCTTCACACTCCACATCGACGACGCACGTACTACATACATGTGTGTGTATCTCGAATGCCGTTAAATTGTTTTGATTGTGATTTTATAAACAAATAAAATTTTTGTTTATCGTCGAATAAGATCGAATCAAATAAACACGCGCACACAGCTTAAGTGACGCGTTGAAAGAAAGATGCAGACGGCTAGCTGTTGGGGGTAGGGTGGGGGCGGACAATAAAATTAGACACGAGTAGTAACTGAAATGTGTCTACCTTTTTCAAAGTCAGTGTCCACGTTTTTTTTTCTGGATCTTATCGGCAGATGATGTGCGTTTGCTTGCCGCGGGTAGTGTCAGCAATTGCATTCCCTGGAGACCTTAGAGACTTTGTGACTAAATTTGTTTTTATGACTTCAGTGGCGTGGACACGATCTGCATAAGAATGCCGAACTTAGGTCATTTGAACAAATCATTGCTGTTAGTGATGAATAGAATAGTGTGGGAGCTCTCCGACGTAGCATTTCAGAAAGATTGTCTTAAAAACTGCGATTTTTAACTCAAATAAAATGTAAGATTGTTGAAAGCTTTTCCAATTAAAACACTATGCAAAATAAAATGCTTATTACTTTTTTCTATGATCAGGCAGGCGCTTCATATTTATTGCACAACACCTCTATTATATCAATCAAAAAATTCAATAATCAAGATAATACAAAAATACATCTTGCCAGTCAAAAAGGGACCGTTACCGGGAATGTAACCGAATTTAAATTGTGCAAAAAATAGCACCACGTCATTCTGAAGACCGTTTTTGAAGTGTACACCAGTGTTTCGAATTTTTTTTTGCTTTAAACTATAACTACACGTATTATTGTTGTTACTAAAAGATAATGTTGCAAAAGTGAGCCGTTGTTAGCAAAGTAAAATGGAGAGAGATAGAGAGAGAGAGAAACGTGCCTTAATAAAAAAAATTGCTTTCTGTGCGTCTAAGGCACGAGCGCCCTCTGCTCATGTCCCAATGGCAAGGATTCAAAAGTCATCTTAAGACCCAAGGCTTCCCTCCAATTGTGCGTCTAAGACACGAGCGGCCTCTGTTCCCAATGTGCCCATGGCCAGGAATCGAAAACCATCTTGGGACCCAAGGCTTCCCTCCAATTGTGCCTCTAAGACACGAGCGGCCTCTGTCAAGACTTTTCCGGGGGCCGGAGTCCTATCGTTAGGTGATGGAAATTTCTGCACTTTGGAGATTGAGGACAACGAAGTCTTGGGCTGGTCTTCGGCTTTTTGAAAACGGTGATTTGTGCCGTGGGATGTCCGTTGTGCCTGAGTTTCAGTCATTTCTTGACTTTTGAGGCGGTTTTCGGTCGATTTTCTCCCAGATTCTAGTGATTTTCAGAGTTGTCCCTTTCAGTTGATTTCACTGAGTTCTCTTTCGTCCTTAGAAGTCAATCATTTCTCGGTGTACATCGTCTCCAATCAATTTCCAGTCGATCACAGAGAAGTGCAACAACTCAGGTCCACTTGATGCCCTTCCCAAAGGAATCGAGTTGAAATTCCTTGAAAGAAAGGCCACATGAAAATTAGAAAAACAAGAAACTGTACGTTTCTCTCATGCCTATTGTTCCACGCAAGGGGACAACAAAAAAAAAAAAATAAAAAAAAACCTCTCAAATTGACCATCCCTTCCTTTGATGTCTTTCTTTGCACAATGTAGGAGAAAGCAAGTTAGCTGCACTTGACATTTCGAAGACATTCGGCAGAGACTACCACCAGGTTCTGTTAACCATGCGAGAGTTTGGCCTGAAACATGGGTTTCATTCAAGTTTGCTAGCTCTCGGGGATACATTATCATAAATTGCAGTTCTCTGCGTTAGTAAGTGGTGCTTACAAAACCGTTCGTGGCCTCTGTACTTAGTAGCAGATCATGCAAAGAACATGAGCAAACCTGGGCCAACCCAAACTTCTTCAAATTTATACTATGGCGACAATGTTCTTCGTTGAAATGATGCGCACAAGTGGAGAAGGGCCTTAGTCAACATTCTATAAAAAGAGAATGAAACGAGAACGAAGGAGCATACTCTGCGCTCATGAGTGCTCGTGATGTGAAATTGTTGAGTGTTCAAATAAAATGATCGGAAGTGCCAAAAAAGAACGTTCAAAAGGAAGAAAAAAAGAGGAAGAAAACCGAAATTAACCCGCGACGATGAACGACAAATAGTAAGATTAGTCAAACGTAACCTGTCTATGAACGTTAGGGAAACAAAAAAGAAAGTAAGTTTACCCGTGGCGACACCAAGAAGAAGAAGAAGGCTGGTAGAGAAGGATTTGCACGGCCGGGCAAAATTTAAACTAATTTCCTATTACGGCACTGGTCCCATTTTTTGGATAAAACAGATAATAACCGCCGGAGTTTTTGTCAGCACAATGATACAAACCATGCTGCCTTACGCAGAGTGGAATATGCCGCTTAGATGGACTCTACAGCGAGACAATGACTCCAAACATACGAGCAAACTGGTCAAAGAATTTTTCCAAGGCAATGCAGTTCAAGTTTGCGAGTGGCCGCCCCACTACGGACCCGAATCCCATTGAAAGCCTTTTGACAGATGTAAAGAAAGCTGTATAAAGCAAAACCCAAAAATACAAAACAGCTGTTGGATGTTGTGCAGGTTGCGTGGAAGAGTATCCCTGTTCAGCGATGTCAAGCCCTTAGTCTTTTCTAGAGAAAAATTTTGCGTGCGATTTTGGTCCAGTTTGCGTTGCTGGCATCTGAAATAGAAGATTTAACGACGAATTCTTGGGCTGTACAGCGACATGCGTTTGGTCAAGCGTCTTTTGATACAACACTTCAGATAGTTAGGCCATGTAGAGCGTATGGACACCGCTGTTCTGGCCCAAAAAGTCTTCGAATCTGAGCCATTGGGACAACGCAACAGAGCACGGCCTATGCTAAGGTGGCGCACACAAGTGGAGAACTATCTCAACCACCTTGGAGTGCGCAACTGGCGGCAGCTTGCGAAAGACCGTGCTGACTGGAGAGGCATGTTGGTTGAGAAGAAGAAGATGTCAAGCCTTAGTTGTTGTAGAAGCTAGGCCCTGGTCCATTCTGGGTGACTACGAGGGCTGTCTGATAAATAACCGACCTAACCATGATGCACGCGACTTTTTCAATTTTTTTTTTTTTTTTTTCGTCTACAGTTATCAATCGGCGCCAAAACTCGGTCTTATTGCCTCTAAACTAAGCCAACAGAGCGCTGGAAATGTTCATGCGCGCACGTTTGTGGTCTAGCGTAAGCAAACGCGGCACACAACGCGCGGACAGCTTTCTCATGCCCAAATCTTGGTTTAATATATGGCAAACACGTTCTTTTGACATCTTCATAATCTCAGCTATTTCTCTAACTTTAATCCGGCGGTCGTCTAGTACCAATTGATGAACTTTAGCGATGTTATCGTTAGTGGTTACAGTTTTTGGACGCCCAGGACGGTCATCATCTTCCAAGCTCCTGCGACCACGTTTAAATTCAGCTGCCCAAAATTTTACGTTGGTAAACGATGGTGCAGAGTCACCATACACAGAGTCCAACTCATCTTTGATTTGTGAAGGCGTATTGCCTTTCAAAAATAAAAATTTAATTACAGCTCGATATTCAATTTTTTCCATTTTGGGGGAATCACCGAAATACACTCACAAAAACGACTGTCAACAGATAATGGTGCAAGATAAATTTCTGAAATTTTGGCGAGTAGCTATTATAATATGCACAATTTGAAGTAGAAACTTTTTTTTCACTTGTGCCGCTAGCTTCACGTTGAGGTCGGTTATTTATCAGACAGCCCTCGTAGGTCATATAATTGAATTTGAATTTAGAAGTACGACTTACGTCAAATCACAGTGTTGAAAGAGAAATTCTACAGAATTCTACTACAGGGGTAGTTTGACAACATCAGTTGATTGAAATAACATTTGTGGTTAAAGGGTGATAAAGGGGTGATTTATTGTGAGGTTTGTGTTCCAAAAGGCTTCTTTAAAAATCACCCGTGACCCCCAATCAACTGATTTGTCATTTTTGTTAAGTATCGTTTGGCAATTGGTCATGAAAAGACTTACACCACAACATCTTCTCTAAATTGTACAGCTCTATAACGAAGATCAGCATTCTGTGAAGAATGTTTTTCGTAAGCAACGAGCAGCCATTCCATTGGATCCCAGTTTACATTAGTGAAGAAACCACATGCAGCAGGAGACTATAAGAGTGAACACCAAAATATGGGAAGTCAGAATGTTACCTTCAAATGGTAATCGTTATCGTGCCATGTTGGCGAAATATTTGCTTCCCGAAATTCAGACATATCGTCTGGGGGAACTCTAGTTTCAGCAAAAAGGCGCTAAGAGTCATATAGCGCGTGAAAGAATGGACTTTCTGTGAAATCATTTTGGTGAGCACACACATTTTTGGACCAAACTTTTAGGTACACATATGGAGGCCATCCACAATTTTATCCCAGATTCAGAAACTTGTTGAGAAGAACTGTGTCTCATGCCTTATTTGTGCAAATGAATTCCTAAACCTGGGAAATGCACATGAACAGAAATCGATAAGTGAAACGAAACCCTAAAAACAGGCGTCAATTTCAAAGCCAAACCCATTTCATTTGAAGGGACACCCAAACAAAAGATCTGGAACAAATCGTAAATCTTGTCTAGTCATATTTCCCAATCACAAAATGTCTTCCCTTCTTAAAGCCAACTCTGGGGAATATAATTAATAAATCGACTGTACAGTCCCTACCGAAACAGTTCTACATCCAGTTTGACATTTCAATAAGCTATTAAACGCTCCCCTCACTTACATCTTCCTGGCACGCGTTCCAATATTTACGTTCACTAATTGCCAACAACCGCCATTATGCCACATTGTTGCCAAGCCCGCTCCTGCATCACGCGCTTTCCTCTAAAAAAAAAAACACCCCCTTCCAAAGAACAGTAGTAAAAGTATGGAAAAAAAACTAGCAAATAATAACCCAACAATGTGGCATGATAGAGTCACCAGGAGAATACCATCATCGTCACCATTTTAAGGACGACAAATGCATAAACAAGAGCGCCACTAAGCATATAAAACCATCCCGCCCTCACTGCGCCGCTCCCAACAGTTCCCGTGCCAACCGGTCCGAGCACCAGGAGGGGGAGTGACATTTCTGAAATAATCCCCTGCGCGCCGACTCTTTCGTGTTTGTGTTTGTGTGTGGGGGGGGGGGGGGTGAATGTCCCTGAGATTGGTAATGCTATCCCGTGCGGAATGGTTTGTTAGTTGTGCCATCAAGGACTTCGGTTTAATCGATTTAACGAATGAAATTCGAAAGAACGCCATACAACAAGTCCTTCTCGATAACATTACACGGAATTTGCTCGAGGGTCGTTCGCTGATTGGGGGGGGGGGGGGGGGGGGAGTGTCGGAGAAGGAAAGCAGGGAATATGTAAACATGGACACGTTTTCCATTACCATTGGTTACTGAGGTAACTATGGCATATCCTTACGGTGTGTGTGCTCGTTCGTGTGGAATTCACCAAGCCAAGGAGGACGTCAGTGAATTGGTCGCTCGGTGTGGTGTGCTTAGACCTCGCTGGAAGTTCGAGGGAAAAAAGGACGAAGAGCAACACGCAAGTGTGTATAATCGATTTTGACGTTGAACAGGAGTAGGAGGAAAGGATGACGAGGTCTGTTAGTTGTCGGGTTTCGTAACAGAATTAATTGTTATTGAAAATGGACGTAACGAAGTTTGAAGATTTCATTAAGTGCCTCAATGGCTGTGGTTCGGATTGTGACTATTACGTGAGCATATGTTTGGTTGATGTTTGTGGTGTGGAAAGTGAAATGTGATGGGAAGGAGAGATTAAGAGACTAGGAAGGAAGGTAATATAGACTCAAACACGACACGAGAAAGAGAGGAGAGCTGTGGGCAGTATTGTCTGCAAAATAAGGCGGTTTTAAGCACTCTAGTCTTTCTCTCGGTTTTCAGGAACCTCAGAAAAATAGAATTCGCTCCCAAAAAAGTTCGTCTTCCTACAGACACAAACTGTTTAAGGGAACGGCAAAGAATTTTCCGCGTTTTGAACAAAAATCCTCGGAGTCAATTGAGTTGTCAAAGTTCTTTCTACCTCCTGCAAGAGCTTGACTATCGCAGAGGAGATGAAAGATGAAAGACGCCTTCTCCCCTCCTCCTGAATTCTTTGTGTGGGAGATCGAGTCTAGAAGCGCGTGTTCCAAAAGCACAATGGCCTGTTAGGGAGCCAATTAGGGTTTGAAGATGCACTTTGTCTGGTCTGAAGATGTCCTTGATAACGTTAAGGGAACCTTTGAGCTTGAGCTATGGGCAGGGAGCCTTGGATTAGAGGAATTTTTAAGTGAACTGCTTTATACAATGATATAACACATCACTCAATAAGTCCCGAGTCATATAGGGGGCGAAACTTCCACAAATTGAAGTTCTTACTTACTTAAGGTGGCGCTACAGTCTGGGGTGGACCTGGGCCCCAACCATCAGCGTCTCCAGATGGCTGGGTGCTGTTGGAATTGGGAAGGCACCGACTGGTGTCAACCTGGCGATGCCCAGTGTTGTAATTTTTCTACACACCAATTGTGCTTATTTTACCTCCAAGTGGTAGCCATCGTGTACTGGTTGTAGTTCCCCGAGCTCAACTTGCCAAACTTATAAGTGCGATCCCTCTTGTCCCAGGGTTTACAAAAAAAGAACTGGCCGTCCAGGTTGGGCGTTATGCCGTCGGGGTAACTGCCCGGCCACAAAAAAACAATTCACAGTTACGAAGCAACAAAAGTAAATATTTAATCAATAATTTTTGTTAGTGGCGCCCCCTATATGTCCCGAGACTTATTGAGTGATCTGTAATGTCACATTCGATGAGGAGTAGTGATTTGATGCCGCACCTGTCAAGGTGCTTAGCCGTTCCCATGGGTATGAGTGTGTTTCGGTGCCCATTTCAGGTGGATTTTAAAGTACTTGGTGGTGTTTCGCCTTTCCCATCTGTACTACTATGCCTCGGCACCCATATCAGATGCATTTTTAGCCATATTCTTGAGAAACAAGCGGCACTTAAGGGAGATCTTTGAATAGAAGTTCTGGCCCCAAGGGGTTTGATTACAGCCTGAATGTCTGAGCGGATGATCATACTCCTTTTGGCTACCGTCAAGACGGTGCCACTTTGATTGACATACTTTTTGCCTGAAAGGCACTACAGTGTGAAGGCACCACTCGAGGGTTTCTAGAGTAGACACCATTCACTATCCATTCATTCATCCTTGGCCTCTTCTTGAATGTACAAAGGGTGTCATTCAGCGATGCGGGTTTTTGCCTCAGTCTGTCCTTACTCAAAGATGAGGCAGAGGTTAAGATCAGTGTTTTTTAGGTAACCCGCAAAACATAAAAAAATGTGTCCAAGGAAACTCAATAAAAGCTATGACCAGACACCACTACCTCAGATCCGTCTCAGAAGAAATTATTCTCAGGGGCCCAAGATCAAAGATAACCTAACCAATACCTTAAAATCAGGTCGCAAAGGCAACGCTGCGTCGAACAGCGGGAGCTGTTCGCGACCTCTACGAACAGAAAAAAGGGAAGAGAACCGACTTCTCAGAAGGAAAAAGAGAGCATGATGGAGCGGTGCTATGGCAGGAATGAAGTTCGAAAGTTATACCGAAATGTGAAAGAGACCTCCGGTGGATTCAGGGTTCGGACCGAAGCCTGCTGGGACCAAAACGGAAACTTTGTAGTAAAGTCGCAATCGATTCTGAGAATCTGGAAAGACCATTTCTGCAGACTTCTGCAGACGGCGATGACGGCCCAAACCCCGCTGTGAGGCAGAATGTTCCTCTCAATTTCGACGATCATAGGCAAGAATTCCGTCGATTTAGACGAGGTCAAGATAGCAATATCGAGAGTGAAGTCGAATAAAGCTGCCGGATGGACTGTCCGCAGAACTGTTTAAAGCAGCTGAAGATGACCTGGTTGGGCGCATGCACCAACTTATCTGTAAGATATGGTCCAAGAGAAAGCATGCCCGATGAGTTGAATCTCAGCGTCGTCTGTCCGGTTCACAAGAAAGGAGACCCCTTTGACTGCGCCAATTATCTAAGGATCAGTCTCCACAACATCGCGTACAAGATCCTCTCTGCCGTATTGTGTGAACGCCTGGAACAGTTTGTCAACAACCTAATAGGTCTTTCTCGGTGTGATTTCAGGCGAGGGAAGTCCACCATCGACCAAATCTTCACACTACGGCAGATACTGGAAAAGACCCAAGAAGTGCAAATCGTCACTCACCACATATTCGTCGATTTCAAGGCCGCATATGACAGTGTGCATAGAGACGAGCTATACAGTGCCATGTCTAGTTTTGACATTCCTACCAAACTCGTCAGATGGAGAACTCTCGCTGCTCCGTCAAGGTCGGTAACGAACTCACCGAGATCTTCAATGTCAAAAAAGGTTTTAGACAAGGCGACGCACTGTCAGGCGACGCACTGTCAGGCGACGCACTGTCATGTTTAAGGACATCCTTGAGAAAATCGTGCGTAACTCACAAGTCAACACCAGAGGCACGATCTTCCAAAAGTCAGCTCAATTGCTAGCTTACGCCGATGACATTGACGTGATTGGACGAACACAGCGAGCCGTGAATGAGGCGTTTGTTGGCATTGAAGCAGAAGCGGCTAAAATGGGTCTGGTGGTTAATGAGGGCAAAACGATGTACATGCCGTCATCAAGGAAGGACGCAAAAAATCGACGTCTTGGACAGAGCGCCACACTAGGCAGCAAAAACTTCGAGGTAGTCAAGGACTTCGTCGGCCTCGACTCCGCGGTAAATAGGGACAACAACACCAGTACCGAAATCAAACGCAGAATCACTCTTGCCAATCGCTGTTTCTTTGGGCTCAATAGGCAATTGGGTTATAGGGCCCTCTCTCGAAGAACTAAGTTGGTGAGTCGGTGGGTCATGGACTGTGCTTCAATCGTCTCAAAATTGTTGGCATATCAACTTCCATTCACTGTTTCTCACAAACGGTTCAAAGATCCAATGGGATCCACTCGCAGTTAAAAAACGGCCAATTGACACTGCCAAGCCGGCTTATCAAGCTTCTACATCATCCCAATCCTCCTTTACGACGCGAAAACCTGGACGTTACTAAAAGCGGACGAGGAAGCCCTTAGTCGTTTCGAGAGAAAAGTTCTGCGTGCGATTTTTGGTCCTGTTTGCGTTGATGGCATTTGGAGGAGAAGATTTCACGACGAATTTTATGGTCTGTACAGCGACATGCGCCTAGTCAAGCGTCCATGTAAAGCGTATGGACACCACTGCTCTGGCCCAAAAAGTTTTCGAATCCAAGCCATTAGGACAACGCAACAGAGGACGGCTTAGGCTAAGGTGGCGCACACAAGTGGAGAAGGACCTCAACTAACTTCGAGTGCGCGATTGGAGACAGCTGGCATGTTTGTAAAGGCCCAGGTCCACCCGGACTGTAGCGCCACAAGAAGAAGAAGAAGACCTTAAAATCAGCCTGGAACTTTTCCTGAAAGAAACACTTTCCTTTGGGATAAACTCTTTCCCTTGTAAAACGTGCCCTCTTAAGACATGAAATCAAAGGTGACTTGCAACCAACCCACAACAAAACCGTTTCATTTTGACAAAAGAACAGGTAGACCCAGTTTTCGACAACATTGCCTATAATTCTCTCACTTTATTGTCTTTGCCCAAATGTTTCCTTAGTTCCGTCGCCAAATTCATGTTGGACTCCTTCGTCGACATCACCCCTTTCAAATGTCAAAGTCTCCACCGCTCCTTTCATTGTTGTCGGTTGTTCCTGTCTGTTCTTCGAATCATATTCATAAATTTCTGTCAGCCGCTCTCGTGTTATCCTCGCAACAAGGAGATGCCTGCATAAAATCTATTTTCGAATCACTGCACTAATTGTGTATCTAATCAGAGAGAGAATCACCCAACTTGAACGATGATCTTTTCAAAAATGCGGCTCATGTGGCATGCTTCTCCAGAAAACCCCCCCCCCCCGCCCCTCACACACACACACATGTGGGACGTAGAATCTTTGTTTTTGTTTAAATGCCTTAAAAGCACAAAGCGCATTTCACATTTCAGCCTATCAGCCATTATCTCTCCACCGAACGACAAACACAACAGCAACGGCATTGGCATTTGACCCAGATTTGAATACCCCCCTCCACACGGTCTTTGTTTCGCTTTCGATTGCGATCAAGCGTCCATTACGTCACAACACCGCACCGAAGCGCACCGCACATAGACACGTCAACCTGTGACGAACATCATTAGCGAGCAGAGTGCGAATTCTTGCGCGTGTCGGTGCGGTGCGCAGAGGATGCCCCCCGCTTCGCCACCAGTCGGCCGGCAGCGTCTGTCTGGCCTCCCAATCGGCCCATCGACGGATGTGATTTGATTTTCAATTTGGTTTATGTTCGGTGCGTCGAAAGAAAGCCCTGTGCGTACGCAGTGCAAGCGCGGGCTTCTGTAAATAGTACCCGCGCCCCGCAACATCAACGATTCAATCCAAATGGCAGGCGGGCAACACCACTTCCTGGTCCGCACCAGTCCGTACTGTTTCGGTTTAAAAATAGTGAACGGCGGCCGCCCTCACAGCCCTCACCGCCCCACCGGTGTCCAATTGAAATGTAGGTGGGTTACCTCGTTCCCTCGAAAAACGGTGCAACGCCGCCATGCAAGGCATTCCGCGGCCGAATTGGATGGATGGTGGTAAAGTGCGCAGGTGTCTTGGGGAATTAATTACAACGTCATCGGTTATGGTAGGCGGCCACCGCAGCTGGTGGGGGCACGAAAACGTTCTCCTCGTCAATTGGATTGTTTTCGAAATGAAATGATTTGAGGGGAGATTACACGCGAATGACTTGAACTTTGTTGAACTTCGTGTAATGCGATTAAGATTAATGGCTGACAGTGACGTGTTGTTTTGTGGACGACAGACGGGGGCACCTTGATGGCTGTGACGTTTGTGTTGTCTGTGATTTGTGGAAGAGTGTCTGAAGTGGATCAAAGAAAACTTGTGGTGCGACAACGTTTCCTTCCAAATCCGACTGAAGATGTGATGAGTGACGAAATGGAGGTGTTTGTCTGACATTGCAGCGCACCTTGTTGGATGTATGGGATCAACTCCAAAAATAGATGAGACGTTGGTTTCCATTTCACTTGAGTGCTCTATTTTGTTTCTATACGCTTGACAGAGTTTATGTCGTGACGCACAGGTGTCCTGTGTCAAGTCATATGACTTTTTCAACACCAGAGACACGATCATTCAAAAGTCCGTTCAACTGTCACCTTAAGCAGATGACATTGTCGTGATTGGAAAAACACAGAAAGCCGTCATTGTTTGATTGCATAAAAAAAAAGGAAGCGGCTGCGATGGAGTTGGTGGGAAACGAGGAAAAAACAAAGAATCGGGTGATTCGTCGTCAGGTTCGATCTTTACTAGGCTTTTTGTGACAGACCACACGTGACTTTTGGCAAACTGCTTTGTCATTTTTGTTCAGTATTGTTTGGCAAGTATGGCATGGAAAGAATTTCGCCACAACAGTGTCTCCAAACAATTCGGCTGTGTTCCGAAAATTATCGTTCTTTGAGAAGTACTTTTCGTGCCACTCGAGCAACTTACGTTGGAGATGACCGGCGAACTGAAACTGTTGCCAATACTATTTACAAATGTTGGTATCAGTTTACATAAGTAAATGATAATCCCCTGATAAGACCACATCCACCACGTGGTGAAGAGACTGTAGCAGCTGTAGCGAAGGCAGTGACGAATTTATGCGTCGTCTTTCTTAAGCACCTTGACCAAGTTAGCGGAGCGGAACGAAAAATGAAGAAAAAAGAAGAAAAAAGAAAAAGAATAAGAAAAAGAAAGAGAAGACGAAAAAGAAACAGAAAAGGAAAAATGAAGCCGAAAATTAAAAAGAAGAAATCCCATCCTGTGTTGACACAATTTGAAGTGTTTCTCTTCTTTCTTCCTAACCCCAAAATCGGCGATCAATAACAAATTTCTGACATATCTCAGATGACATTTCATTCATTTTCAAAAATCCTTCTCTCATGCCATTGATTTATCACCCACGTCAGATCACTTAAAAAAAACAAAATAATTCGCATTCCATCATTAATTCGATTCCGAAAACATTCCGCCGATTCAATGTTTTCCGTACTCTGCACCTGTTCCCTTCGCCGGAGGCGACATGTGAGATTCCCCAGAATCGACTTCGCATATTCCAGACATTTGTGCGTAGCTAAGAATAGACTCAAGTCCAAAATGTGTTCCGCATAGCGGACGAGCATTCGATTTGAATTTGTAAAATGGAAGAAAATGCGAATTACCGTCAGAAATAGAAATTTGTTTCATCATTCGGACATTGATCAGGTTATTGCTTAAGGAAACAGATTTCGCGTGTGGAATGAGTGGAAGTGATGAGGCAATAGGCGGGATTGGGTTAGTTCTTGTGTCGAATGGTGGTGAGTCAAAAAGGGACAAGGGGAAGCACTTGTTCAAGTGAATGGTAAACATGAACATTTTCTTTGAAGTCACGACGATTTGAATTTTTTAAAACCAGAATTCAAATTTCAGCTGAATTAAATTTCATGTAAGAATGTGTAGAATATAGTGTAGAATATAGTCAATCAAGTTTTGCGCAAGCTAGAAGGTTCTTTAGTGGGCGACGTGGCGGAATGCGGCGACACACACGCTGAAGTTCCCGGAATTGGATCCGGGACTGAACATTTCGCATTCCTTTCCACAGTACATCCTTTGTGGAGTTTCTGACAACACTCAAAGAGAGCTTTACTGTCTAGGAAATGCATCTTTAGTTTCACCATTCGAAGTCAGCAAAAAAACTGTAGGTCCCCTCTACTTGTGGGGCAACAATAGGACGGGACCAGGGTCTGTAGAACCTAAGCCTTGGTCCCTTGTAGAATGTAACTCCATCTGATTTATTTATTTATTTCAAAATTCCTCCAGGCATTAATCCTTTGCCGTCCATTTTCAAAGGAAGACGATTTTGCCACGAAACTGTATCAAGATGTCCAGAATCCCAGAGTGACAGTTTTGTGTGGATTGTGTAGTGGTCGTATCATTGGAAAAGCAGGGCTGGGAACAACGTTTCGTTCAACGAGCCAGCCATGTTAATAACAATAGTTAACTGGCACTACAGCCCACAAGGGACCAGGGTCTAGCTTCTACGACAACTACTCGTGTTGTGCGTGCTACTGTTCTCCAACTAGTGGATGGAACCTACAGTTTTTTGCCGACTCCGAACGGCTAGGTTTGAGAAGCTTTTCATAGAGAATTTGAGTGTCACCAACAACCCCAAAGAAGTGGTGTCGTGAAAAAATCCGAGGAGTTCCGTGCGGGAATCGAACCTAGACTTTCTGCGTGGCGGTCGACGCACATACCACTCCGCCACGGCGACCACGCCAGCCATGTTAACTGCTTTCTGTTTACTGAAATGAAAGGCATGAATCTGGACGACTAGTGTCTCAGGCAAGATGGGGCTCTGTGTCAAACAGCTGATGCGACAATCGATCTATTGCGCGTTAAATTTTCAAATCGGTTTATGAGCAGTTTCAGAAATTGCAACAAAACCCACCATGGAGACTTGCCTATTTTAAGGCCAAAGATCGTTCTATAAAAAAGGTATCGAAATGCTGGAGAGGCGTTGGACGGATTGTTTCACTCTTGAAGGAAACTTGTTGATGAGTGAAGTCGAATTTTGTCTAGAAAATGTGTTTTCATTGCTTAGTCCCGGGATTTATGGAGTGATGTGTTATTACACTTTTAAAAAGAAATTTGTTTTTGGATCACCCTCTTTGTCTGAAAAACATAGGCCTCAAATTCACGCAGTGCATTGAGGTTAAGTTATTTCGCCCACTGAATGAATCTGCCTGGGAGGCTGATAAATGGAGGAGGAGGAGGAACAGTCTGAAAACCAGACCTTAGGTTCGAAATTGAGGAGAAGGCTAAATTTGATGAAATTCCATCGGCCGGGTACGTTTAAACTGTCTGCAGACGATCTGATGTGGCCGCTGTGGCGTAGTGGGTAAATGCGTCGACCGCAGCCCAGAAAGTCTAGGTTCGATTCCCGGACGGGACACCTCGCATTTTTTCACGGCACCACCTCTTTCGAGTCGCTGACAACACTCAAAGAGTATCAATTGTCTATGAAAAGCTTCTCAAATCTCGCCGTTCGGAGTTGGCAAAAAACTGTAGATCCCTTCTACTCGCGAGAGAACAGTAGCACGCACAAAACGAGTAGTTGTTGTAGAAGCTACGCCCTGGTTCCTAGTGGGCTGTGGTGCCACTCAATTATTATTATTAGATGACCTGATGTACTGCAACTGGTTGTACTTTCGGTACATCATTTCAATTCTGTTGCTCGATCATTGCTCCAGATGACTCCAGATGACTGGATTTATGAAGCATATGATTCAAAATAATATCTTGGTGGACCAAAAGACCATTTGATGCGAAAGCGGCTACTAGATCCAGGTGTTTGGGGTACCTGACTGGTAGTGACATCCTGAACAGAGGCCCAATTCGACAGTCACAGAAGTCTAAGAGGCTGACTGTCCTGTCCGTCCTGTCGGCCTTCTTGTAAGTGCTTTGATGATTCTGGTTTAATGCACAAAATCGTGGGCTACGATGACTCAGGTTGTTTACCCTTCTGTTCAGACCAGTCTGTGACCAGACTATGGCGACACAGTGTGGAATTTCATTGCTTCCGGATACTGCTAACCGCAGAACGGAAAAGGTGTTAGAAAGACCTCGCTTCCCACCAAGGTTATCCTTCAAACATAATTTCATTTGGAACTTGTGGCGGCTAGTCTTGTGTACGACTCTTGGGAAAATGGTCACCGTGGTATAAGGCCATGAACAAATAAGGCAGATAATCATAAAAAAAACCGCAGACTAGGATGTGTGTCAATATAAGCTTAAGCCCCAGTAGCAATCAAGTGATTGCGGGTAAAAGACATGCAGTCCCCGGATCACCATTACGACAAGCACTACAGTCCCGGTTAGGCCTACGCTTAATCATCATCACACTCCACCACACGGAGCCCCTCACTGGCTCTTCCCAATTGTGCAGAGCAGGTTGTTTGAGGTACTTCTCCATTTATGTGCATTTATGTTGCGCGTTGTCGCAATGACTCGGATGTGAAGGCTCTTTGCATACAGCATTGTATTTGTGGATGTCTAGGTGCATAGTGTCGTTCACCCTTCAAAGTTCACCATTGAACCTGCCTTCCCAGGGACCTTTAACTCGAAAAAATTGCACAAAGAACTTTATTTTTTGTTGGAGGCTGGGATACACTGCACTGGAGCGCTCAGACTCAAATTGGTTCATTGTACTACCAGGCAGTAACATTCATTTCCTGTAGTTTATTGATTTTCCAAAGAAAGACCAGCAGGCGCTTCTGTGATTCAGAGCTTAAGTTGTCAGCACCCACCACATCAGCGCCAAACAGTCGCCACCTTATACGAGCAAAGACGGGACATTGACAGAGAAAGTGCTCTGAAGTGTCTTCACCTCCTCTACAGGCGTCGCAAAGGGTGCCATCACTATGCCCAAGCAAACTCCCGCTTGTACGGCGACAAGTTTTCTGCATTCTTTCCTGTGTAGAGATAACAGAAAAGCCGGGGATTTCTTGCTGACGGTCGGGAGCACGAGCTTGGTCAGCCAGCATCCTCGAGAGTCATGTCATCTCTGTTTGTGCTGTGCTAACCGTCGACGGAACCCTAACCAAGGAAGCGGGTAGTCCCAAGGTGGGTTCGGGCCCTACGAATTCCTCTTTTGAACCTTGCCTAGCAATCTTTTTCCGTGATCCCGTGATGTCTTGGGACCCAGACACGTCGATTTCAGTCTGCCGACCAAATAAAGGGAAGACTTGCATTCCTGGACAAAGAACTTACGCCCACCTTTGGAACATGGTGATCAAAACATGTTTTCCTTCGCCGCCTTTGACTTAAAAAAAAAGAATATCAATCCACTCCACACATCAAAATTCAAACAGAATCCCATTGAACCACGGACAAGTGCAACCGCATACCAGACACACAACCAAAATAGAAGTGCATCCCTGCCCGTCTCAGCCGAGATATGGTCTTTTGCAAATATATTTAATTTCAAGTTTCCATTTGCGTCGTTGCTTAGGTCAACACAGCCTGTCTGCCGCGCTGCAGTCGCGTGCATTTGACGCCATTACAACTGCCTGTCTGTCGTATGTCTCCGCTGCGCAATGTGGTTCCAAAATTTGTCCTCACAACTAAGCCAAGTAAACAAACAACAGAAGGCGCACAGAAATAGCCGCGCAACAAAGAGCTGTCAAGCACACAATGCACTGCCAGCCACTATGCGCGTAGCGCGTCGCCTGTCTCTTCGCCTAGTTTTTCTCGAATTGCAGGGGAGGCGAGCGTTTCGTTTGCAAAAAAAAAAAAATCACGTTGCGTAAGAGTCACAACGACACACGGTGTTGGGTTCTTGAAATTTAACGCATCATCGGAGTGGAGTGCGGTGGGCTGGGGCAGGGGGTGGTGTGCTCTGCCGACGACAACTTTTACATAATCAAAGGGAGAGCAAGAGATGTTGATTGTTGTGATTGTGTAGTCGTCGTTGGGCGGCACATGGGAGCTGCAAAAGGGAGTGACGCGACGATGTCAAAAAGAAGCAAAAAAAAACACACAAACACACACACGGAACACTACAGTTGCAAGCCATATCAGATTGCCCAATACAACAACACCCTCTGGTGCAGGGGACCGACAACGAGCCAAAGACCCGGCCGACGGATGAAACATCTAGATACTGCTGCGGTTTAATTTACCGCGACCCCTTCGATGGTTTTGATGTTATGATGATTCACTCCTCCTCCTCCAGCTCACCGCGCACCGATAGCTAGCTCCTCTTGACTCTGTTTTGTTTATTCAATTGCTTTGTGATAAGCTCTGCGGACTACAGAATGCGATCCGAGCAGGGTGGGACAGAGGACGGAGACGAACCATCGGTGACGGGCAATAGACAGAGATTTACTCAGCATTCATTTGGTTTCGGTTTTTGTTAATGAAGCTACACCGCATGACTAGACGGTGAGTGGAGTGGGGAGGAAGGGGAGGCTCTTACGTTTGCCGGCGATGGTATGTGGGGCATTGTTTCGCAATCGTATTGGCGTTGGCGAAAAATTCAGTTTGCTTCAGTTGGAGTGCGGATTGATGTTTGATTTTTTGCGAGTTAAGGGGAGGGAAGGGGGTGTGTCTGTACTGAGGCTTTGAATTTAAACACCGGCCTTCAAATGGACTTTAGACTCTGAGTCAATATGTGGTTGCGTGCCGCGCTGGAAGGTGAGAGTTAATGCTCACCGCTGTCATGCCATTGGCAGGGGACGTTGATCCTGTCTTTCAGTGGACTGATGTACAGTAACTGGTTGTAGGTTTGGTCCGTCATTGCGGAAGTTTTGAATTCACCCCAAGCTTTAGCCTCAGCCGCAGTTCCAATCTCGATTGCAACAAAGTTTGAATCTCAATGATAGTCAACGGCATCAATCCTGGTCTCAGCCCAAGTCAAAGTTTAGGCTGCAAATAAAATCCCGGCCAAAAATTCCAGCCTTGGCTCCTGTCCTTAAAATGAAATCGTGGTCCCCGCTTAAGTGTCGCAATCTATGAAAGCCCAAGTATCGATTTTAATCCGATTTTAAGTTCTAAGCCCAGTCCTAAGCCCGCCTCAATGTAAAACCCAATCTTAGATAAAGTGATAATCTCAGCCCAAGTGAAGACTCATCCCAAGTCATAGTCTCAGCCTAACTCATAGTTTCAGTCTAAGCCCCAATCTCGTTTTCAAACTTCAATCCCTGTTTAAATCTGGTTCATAATCCCATCTGAAGTTTCAGCCTTGAAACTAGGACCAGTTCCTTACCGCTAATTACATTCTCGACAGAACGCCTCAGTCAAAATAATAGATTCAGCCCAATGTCAACCTAAGAGCCAATCCCGGAAGAAGTCGCAAACTCAGCCTAATTTCCAGTCATACACATAGCCAAAGTCCCAAACTCGACCTTAGCCCCAACATCAGTCTAAGGTCCAATCTCAGCAACTATCCAAAATTTCGTAAAAGTCATAGTCCCAGTCTAAGTCCGGATCTCGACTTCAATCTCTGTTTTGATCTGGTTCATAATCCCAGCCCAAGCGGGAGTAGTGAACCTAGCCCGACTTTCTTACAGCTTATTACAGTCATGACACAGTTTTAGTTCAATCTCGACTTAGGAGCCAATCCCGGAACGAGCCTAACTTCCAGTCATCCAGCCAAAGTCCCGAACTCGACCTTAGCCCCAACATCAGTCTAAGATCCAATCTCAGCAGCTATCCCAAATTTCGTAACAGTCATAGTCCCAATCTAAGCGCTGGTTTTTCGAATCAAAGTCGAGGTACAAGCCCTATCCTAGCCGTTGGCCCAATATCCAGAAGTCCACGCCGTCTTAGTGTCTCCACTACTTCAATCCCTGTTTGATCTGGTTCATAATCCCAGCCCAAGCGGGAGTATTGAAGCTATCCCGAGTTTCTTACAGCTTATTACAGTCATGACACAGTTTTAGTTCAATCTCGACTTAGGAGCCAATCCCGGAACGAGCCTAACTTCCAGTCATCCAGCCAAAGTCCCGAACTCGACCTTAGCCCCAACATCAGTCTAAGATCCAATCTCAGCAGCTATCCCAAATTTCGTAACAGTCATAGTCCCAATCTAAGCGCTGGTTTTTCGAATCAAAGTCGAGGTACAAGCCCTATCCTAGCCGTTGGCCCAATATCCAGAAGTCCACGCCGTCTTAGTGTCTCCACTACTTCAATCCCTGTTTGATCTGGTTCATAATCCCAGCCCAAGCGGGAGTATTGAAGCTAGCCCGAGTTTCTTACAGCTTATTACAGTCATGACACAGTTTTAGTTCAATCTCGACTTAGAAGCCAATCCCGGAAGGAGCCTAACTTGCAGTCATTTTAGTCCGAGTCAGAGTCCTTTTAGTGCGCCCTCAAGCCTCAGTTGCGTATTTTGCCTTATTTTATTTCCATGTCAGTCTTAATCAAACTCTCATCATAATTCCCATTCTCGGTCCAAGTCCCAATCGCGGCATAAGTTTAAATGTCAGCCTAAGTCTCAGTTTCAGTTCAAGTCACGGTTTCAACTTAAGTTCCAAACTTAGCCTAAGTTTCAATCTCATCCTCAATTTCAGTCATAGGCATAGTCTCCATCGCATCCTCGGCCTAAGCTCCACTCTCAGCCTTAGTCCTAGTTTCAACTTCGACCCAAGTTTCACTTCAACTCCAGCTTTAGCCTAAGTCCCAACCTCGGCACAAGTCCCAGTTTTAGTCCAAATCTCAGTCATTCCTAATCTCACCCCAACGCAGGCCCAATTGTTCCTCATTCGTAGATTCGATTCTTCCCTTAAGGGCTTTCAATGCTTCCCCTCACCACCACAAAGCACCTCAAATTCTGCTCCAAAACCCCCTCAAACTCTGTATTTCCTCAAGTACATCAAGCACTTTCCATTTGAGTCCACAAAGGCAGCCATCAGCCGTAGATGTACGAAGGTTCTGCAAACTACTTGGCAAAACTATAATGCTTCACCCGGTTCTTCGAGGGCATCCATTTGCGCCGAACATCAAGTGCACTCTCCCTGAAACCCATGAAACAACAGACCAGCGCGGAACTTCTACCGCTGCGTTTCACAAGTGTTATGTTCAAATGCAAATGGATTTCAATAAAAGCTCGTCCTCATCCTCATTCTTTGCAATTTATTGATCCAAGTTGTGCGCCACTGGACAGGCCGGACACTGAAACAGACGAAGTTGTCATATGTCATGCCAATTGGACGACGAAAGTCACGGACACGCAGCCATAACGTTGTCGAAATCAATTTCGTTTTCATGCGCGCCGGACGAGGCGCAAGCAACGGAGAGACGATGATGATGGACTGGGAGAGATTTCAAGTGGAACCAGCGCTCTGCCCTTCGTGGGGGAAGTAAATGCATGTATTTTGACCGTCGTCGCCGCCGCCGCCACGCACACATGACCGTGTGCATTCGTGTGTGCCGCTTAAGATGACTGCGGCTCAAGTAGTCGAACGCCGGCGGCGGCGTGTGGAGTGGAGACCTAATAATTCCATAGTTATGGCAGAGGCATTGATCCGATAAGTGCTCTTCCGAGGGCATTACGACGTCGTGTTTTTTTTTTTTTTTGCAACATAGGGGGGAGTTAATGCGTATGCGGGGAGAAATGATTGAAACGACTAGGAAGCGAAATGGAGAAGTTGTTTCGTGCTGAGACAAGACATATTGAAGAGATAAAACGTTTGAATTAATTGGAATAGGGTGAGCGCAGAGCTTTGCAGTTTATGGACTGTCAAATGGGTTTCCAGTTGAGATTTGGGAATTTTAAGCCTTGTGGGTGACCAAATTTTACGTATCTTGTTCTCACAAGAACCAGACATTAACAGGGTAAGTTTTTCGCTGGTTCCTCTCACTTTGCAAGTTTTGCAGTCAGTGGACATCATGATGTCACCCGAAACGTAGCATTAGATTGAGTGCGAAGAGACCATATCCTTAAGTGATAAGAAGAGTTCGCCTTTTGTATGGCAATTGTTCTTCTTTTCAAAGGGCAGAATACCGAAATTTTGAAAATCTTAATGAGCTTTAATTCAGAAATTCCCAAAATTCCAAGAAAATTTCGAAACATCAAAATCTTGAAATGCCCAGAACATCACAATGATAAAATCCGAAAATGTACAAGACCTCGGATAGTCCAGATCTCGATAAAGGCAAATATCCCGGAAGATCCAAAAGCTAAAGATCCCGAAATTCGCAAAAAATTGGTAAGAAAAGCTCGCTTTCCACATGGCACTTGACTTTTTAAACGAGAAACGAGAAGGCCCAAAATTTCAAAAAGCCCGTACCTAGCCAAAAAATTCAAAATGGGCAACATTTCGAAACTCCCAAGATCACAGAAGGTTTAGATTCCGGAAATGCCAAAATCCCAAGTAGCGGGGAATTCTTAAATATATAAAAACACGAAATGACCAAAACCACGAAATGACCAAAATCCAGAAACGCCCATAACATTAAAATATCAAAAAATTAAAAGCCAAACCCCCGGTATGCTCAAGACCTGAAATGTTACGATTCCGAAATGACTAAAACCAAAATGCTCAAAATCATTAGGAGCCTACATCCCCACAAGTCCAAAGACCCGATAAATCAGAAACCGGAAAGCAAACATTCGGAATGTCCGAAATTAAAAAATAAAACTCAAGATCCCAAAAGCCTAAGATTCCGAAGTGTCAAAATTCCTAAGTGCAAAATTTCAAAATTTTGTCAAAAATCCCGAAATGCCCAAAATCAATGAATTCTTTGTCTTAAAAACGCAAAATCAATAGAAGTCAAGATCTCGAAACGCCGAAAATGCACAAAGTCCTGAAAGTGTAAAATTCCGCAAAGCCAAATGCTCGGAGAATTGGGGAGAAAAGACAACTTTCCATGTGACACTTACCAATTCAAACGGGACACGAACAGAACACTGGAATTCGATATCGCGAATAGGCAAAGTCTCGACCTGTCCAAAGACCTAAGGCACCGAAAAGTGCGAAGAAGTAGTAAGAAGAAGAATAAGCTTCAAAAATGACATTTTCCAGGCAATACAGACAGAATACAGAATTTCCATGATCCCAAAGTACCGAAAGCCCAAAATTCTGAGAAGCCAATACCTCGAAATGACCAAAATTCCATGAAGTTGAAAATTCCGATGTTCCGAAATTTACAAAATGCCAAAATCTCCATATGCCCGATATCCTCAAAATGTCCAATTGGTCTAAAATCCCGAAATACCCAAATTCTCAAAAAAGTCTAAATGGACTACACCACAAACCGGCCTCTGGCAGATATGAAAACAAATGATAGTCTGGAGTGCAAGAAGATCTGCACAATATTGTGACTGAGTCAAAACATTGCTGCTTTGGTTCCACTGGTTCATCAAGGGTGTGTAACATGAGGCGATTCCATCACGGGGAACATCACCATCTTCTGTTGATCAATTTTAGCTGTTTCCAGTGAACTGCTTTCTTCAACCCTCTGTTTGCAGACAATGCTGAACAGAAACAATTATTTAGTCAGGTTGAGAAAGGTCTCCCAGATGTACCATTGACAATTCTGACTGAGCCTTCATTCATTTTTCGAAAGGTCATCATAGTGGTAACTCGTCTTTCCCGACCCTCTTAAAACATTTTGTACCACTCACATGGCTTCCAAACTCAGAATGAATGGTTTGAAGAAACACAAAAACCAATTCGGCTTTAGGGCGGGTAGCGTCCAGATTGGTTTCCGACACATAATGCAGCAGAAACAAGATGCACTGGTCGAACGTTAAGGGGTTCGACATCGTCGTGTTTAAAGGACAACTACAGTTTACACAAAGCTACAGTCCACAGGCAACTTCAGTTCACAGACAGCTACAGTCCACAGACAGCTACAGTCAACAGGCAGCTTCAGTCAACAGACAGCTACAGTTTACAGGCAGCTTCAGTCCACAGAGGACCAGAATCCGCTTCTTCAGCAACAACTTGTGTTCCGTGTGCTTTCAAGCAGAGGGAACCTACAGTTCATTGTCGACTCCGAATGGAGAAATTTCAGAAGCAGATTAAAAAAAACTGCTGTGCCGTTAAAAACCGTTATAAAAAGGAAAATGGCGGACAGTGGTCCTTCACTCACAAAACGATAGAAACATAAAAAAATCCCCGCAATCTGCCAGCAAACAACAAATTCCCGCTGAACAGAAAAATGAGAAAACTTCCGGCCTTCCAGCTGTACTCCTACAAGGTCACCTGATAATAAAAACCGTACAAGTTTATAACTACAAAGGAATGCTGCCCATCGGCGCATAAAAACGATCAGAGGCCCTACTAAACTTGTTATGTTCGCTCAAGTTGGTCGCTAGAACTCCTACTACCCAGCATACATGCACTAGAGCTGCGCAATAGCCATCATCGCGTACGATGACATACCCAATCTATTTATGGACGCAGCATCAGCTTCTGCTGAATTTTGACGCGCGAAATTAGTGAAACGGAATGAAACAATCCAATTTCAGTGAACTTCTCCTCGATTAGCATTAAATCCATTTAACATTTCAAGGCGCTTTGGCTGCGTCTAAGCTGTGCGCTCTCAATGAAATTTCATTTATCATTACGAACTTCTACGGCTTCCCCTGCCCGGTGCAGGAACAAAACCGGTTGCGCGATGATATTCACAATGCAGCGCTGTGCAGCGAGATGTTTGTTTATCATTAGGCATTAGGAGCAGAAAACAAAACGCAGTACTTTGCTAATTGATGAGGCGAAACATGCGCGAGTGCACTTTTGTTCACACATTCTCTCAGGCACAGACGGCGGCGGAGCGTATGGCGACCATGTTTATGTAGGAAATTGTTAATCTTCTGTTCGCACTTATCTTGAGCAGCGGAGGGCGCGCGGCCTTTCCCACTCGTTTATCGTTTCGCTGTGAAGGAATTCTTGTGTATTTTGGAGAATTCTTCGATAAGAATACATTACGGAGACACATGGTTCGGTGGTGAGTGGGGGAATTTCAACGCTTCGATAAGAATGCGCTGGTTAATGAAAACGAAGTAAGAATTCAGTTCAGAAGGGAGATAACGATGAAGCAAGTAGAGGAAGTGCTTGGCGGGAAGGGATGGAATGATTTCTGTAAAGTTCTTATCATCTGTGTGTATCTGTCAACGAGTGGAGAGACTTTGGGAGACGCGTTCGATCGCCTTGAGTGCAGAAAGTCGCAGGAAAAAGTGCGGAACGGTGCGATTGTGAGGTTAAGAAGTTGTAAAACGATTGAAGGTTCAAAGTTCTGGTGTAAATATAGAGGTCGTCATCAGATTTTGAATACATTTCAACAATGCGGAGAATTTTTTTCTTGAGGTTGGGATACACTGCACTGGAGCGCTTAGACTTAAAAGCTGGTTCATTGTACTAACAGGTAGTAACCTTCATTTACTGTAGTCTTCTGGTTTTCCGAAGAAAGAACAGCAGGTGCTTCTGTGGTAAACTGCTTAAGTTGTCAGCACCCACAACGCCAACGCCAAACAGCCGCCGCCTGATACGAGCAAAGGCGTGACATTCACAGAGAAGTGCTCTGAAGTGTCTTTACCTTCGCCACAGGCGTCGCAAAGGGTGTCTTCACTAAGTTCAAGTAGGTGTTTAGAGAAAGAAAAGTGTCCCGTTTGTACGCCAACGAGTTTTCTGCACTCTTTTCTGTCTAGAGATAACAGAAAAGCCGGGGATTTCTTCCTGATGTTCGGCAGCATGAACTTGGTCAGCCTGCATCCTGGAGAGTCATGTTATCTTTGGTTGTGCTGTTGGGAGATCCAACCGTCGACGGAAGTCCTAACCCTAGAACCGAAGTGGGTTCGGGCCCAACGAATGCTTCTTGAGAACCTTGGCTGGCTAGTTCATCAGCAATGGTGGGGAATTGATGAGAATTTTCAGTCTTTCTCAACTCTCATGTTAAAAAAACTTCTTGCTCAAGTGGCATAACAAAACGGGGTGAATCTGGGCCTCAACCAACATGCCTCTACAGCAGGGACGGTCTCTCACTATCGTACCCCAAGTTGGTTGAAGTCTTTCGCGCAATCTTAGAAGAGCACAGTTCCAATACCTCGAATTCCAGGACTTTAACGAGCGCTTCCTCTGTTGCGTAGTTCCAATGCATCGAATTCCAGGACTCTCCGACAGAGCAATGTTTCTGCATGACCTAGCCATCTTAAGCGTCGCACCCGAAAACGCTTGATAGGTGCATGCCGCTGTACAGCCTGTAGAGTTGTTCGTCGAATCTCCTCCTCCAAATGCCATGAAGATCAAAAATCGAACACATTGCGAATGGATCAAGGCTGCCTCATTTGATTTGATTAACGCCCAAGTTTGTGCCCCATTGAGCAGAGTAAGGATGAGTGTTATTCCAAGCTAGCTTGATCTTTCGATAGAGAAAGAGGGCGAGAGAAAGAGAGAGAGGTATGGCGGGAGAGAGCGAGAGAGATAGAGAGAGGAAGGAGGAGAGAGAGGAAGCGGGAGACAGAGAGAGGGCTTTGTAACACAATTGACTTTTAAGCCCCAAAAGAAAAAGAGGTTGACAAGGGTGGTTGTACGCATGATTTCCTTGACTACATCTATGTTCTGACGCTCTATCCGAGTAGTGGAGTTTGGACGCTCTATCCAAGTTGTGGATTTTGAGCATCCTTCCTAAAGAAAAAAACAGCATACATTTGGGGTACAGTTTAATTCGATTTTAAAAGATGGCGCCACCTCAAAATGTGCAGTTGATCTTGGAAGCGTTTACCTACTTCATTGGAAAGGTGATAAAGAAAAGGTGTGACATTTGCCAACAATGATGTTCGTTGCTTAGACAACAACATTTTTTTTTCCGCATTTCGAAAATGTCGGGATTTCTTTGCGGGAAATTTTGATTTTCTTTTTCAATTGGAAGAAAAGTGAAGCTAAACAGAATCGTTGGTAGCGACTTATCAAACAATTTCCGTTCAATTAAATAAATTTGGATCTGTTTTAGAGCAAGAAAATGGGGTACCGTACAAGGTGAAACTCAGAGTTGTCGGAAGGCGATTTTTCACCTCAGAACTGCCCCTGGAAAGACATCAAAAGAAGAGATTTTTCCATCGAATAGTGACTGGAGATAAAGTGGATTTATCACGATAACTCCATGACGAAAATTTAATCTACAAAGCCTGATGAACCCGTTCCATCATCGTCTAAACCGAAGGCAGAAAAACATGGTTCTAAGGTCATAGGGTGGGCCCCGACGGATTCAGTGGCTGCTAAAATTAGGCGAAAAGATTGATGGGAAACGTTATCGACTGCAACTAAAGTATTCGAACCGTGCATTGCATGAAAAACGTCCAGAAACCAGAGAAAGGTATGACAAGATGTTTAGCAACATAACCCACATGGCTCTGATGGTCAAAAAATACCTTGAAACGCCGAAATGGGGTGTCTGACCCCAACCGTCGTATTCTGTAAAGCCATGCTCCTTTCCACAACTGGTTTTTTCGATTTTCGGTTCGTGTCTTTTGAAGAAATCGACGAATGCCTCAATGAGTGGATAGAACCCAGAGGGGACTCATTTTAACATAAAATGGTACAGACAACTTTAGCAGTCGAGGGAGGAAGAATGAAGAAGGAAGGCTTTGCTGCGCCATTTTACCTTCGAAGCTAGTTTCGAATCACCGACTGATGATGATCCTTTCCACAGTTCTTTAGTCTGTGGCACGCATCCATCTTGCGCTTCAAACAAGACTACAATTCGGCTGAAATTTTGACAGAAGAGGTGACGACAACAAATTGCGAAAGTGACCACATTGGGGTGACACTAAGTTCGTATCCATACGTTCAATTCAAGACAGTTACCGTCATCTTTAGACAAATTGCAGATGCAAACCGTTTCCAAAGTTATTTCTCCTCAAGGAATCTTGTTCTTTGGTCTATTTTCCACCTGTTAGCTTAGCTAAGTTTTCAGAACAGATTTGAACGTTTCAGGCCGCCTTGTCGCAGCAAAAGATGTCCCAATGGAAAAGAAGAAAAGCACCCTCTGAGGCTCACATCCGTTACAAAGGTTCAGAAGGGTGGAGAGAACCAGCTTCTTTCAAAGTTTTAGTTTTCGCTTATTTCTTGAGTGGATCAAGCACGACTGTAGCAAGAATTCCATTGACAAGACCCTACTGGTACAACTGCAGTTAAGTTACAAGTAAACCACGTAAGTTAAAGCCAAAAAATGAAACATGCCATAACCTATCACAATTTGCTTTGCTCCTCACCATCCTACTAACCTGCTTCCAATCGGGTCTAACTAGTTCCAGACGCAAAAAAACTCCAAAAGTCATCTTGCGCGAGCCATTTAGAGGCAAAAGCAGACGCACAATGGCATTGAACTTCGCTAAACACATCTGGAGTGTGTGGGTAGACGAGGGCACATCGTGCGCATAAATTTCCCAGGCACACCCGAAGAAATTCCAAAAAAACAAAAAACACATCTCCAATTGGAAACTTGTCTGTCATTAATTTTCAGGTTTCTGAAAAATTTGTTTGCCTCTCGTGGATCTCTTCCCTTGTCACACCATCACGTCCACTGGAGGCGCAACTAAAATGTCCCCATCAATCCCAAAAAATCTGAGATGCAGCTGTGAAGATGAACCCAAGACCACCCCAAGGAAAGAAAAAAAAACGACAACAAACCACATCCCCAGTTGCAAATCGTTCCTTCAAATGCAGGGACAATGGCAAAACAACGCAGACAACAATGTAACCATTCTTGAAGACATGAACACAAACAAGGCATAAGGACAATGCAGGATATGCCAGCAGCAGTCTCGCATACAGTCTCAAAAGTATTTAATCAATCACATGGAAAAGGCATAGAAGAAGGAGACGAAGAACACAAGAGAAACCTGCTTTGCTAAGGGAAAACAAGTATCCTTAGCTTACAGTGGCAAAGACAAACACACATAATTAGCATCTCGCAACCTCACCACACTGTCAGCCACCAGCAGGCGATCTCAAGAGCAAAAAAGCACAAGAACGAACAAAGTAAACAAGTGAATCAAAGAGAAAAAAAAAATCTCCCAGTTGGTGCAGCAGCTGCATCTGCCAGTGGTGCAGCAGCACCTGACTGCAAAAATTGAATAATAATTCAACTTACCACTTGGCGGTGGTCTCTACTCTCAACTCGTGATAGGATGAAGTAAACTGGAACTTTGCAGCACGTTTGTTCACACGTTGAAGACGCTTCCAAACACTCCCCATGACTATAATGGGTGGTGGTGTCGGTGGTTGAGTTGTGGGTTACACACCCACAACAACAGCGGCTGGGAAAAGGACTAAGGTCACCGGCGTTGACTGCAGATAACCCAATTAACGTGGCCTTAACGTCCTGCCTTTGCCTTGAGAAATTCTCACTCACTTAAAATAGATGTTAGCACTGGGTTGGGATGACACAGATTCGAAGCACTCACAAATTCTACAATATATTGCAAACAAGAGAATTTTCACTTTCAATTCGATTCGATTTGGATACTTCCTCTTTTTCAACAGATTTCCGGGGGATTTCTGCTCTCTTTCTCGTACCGCGTCACGACCTCAACTGAGAAAAATAGATCAAGTTGACAAAATCGGATGAATTTTTTTTATTGGCGAGCAAATTCTGACACTGACAGGCGGGGGACGAATGCGAAAACCCGAAAAATCAAAACAAAGCGAATTTCGCGAGCTATTTATGTTTTTTTCTTTTGTCTTCTGGCTTTCTGATTCGTATTTAATTCCTTGCCGTAGTTCGGCTGCTCCCGTCTCTCTGATGGAGTGTACGTTTGTTTTTCTTTCGTTTTGCACAACAAACGAACGGACCAACAGGAGAACCGACGACAAAGACGACGACGACGACTGCACGGCACGACGGCAATTAATGTGAAGAATTCTCTCAGCGTTAACCTTGAGAAACGGCAACGATACCTTCACGACGATATGTGTAGCGAATTTTCAGCTTCTTTCGATTCTCCTCGCCCCTGTCGATGGGCAATTCGGTTTTGTGTGCGATGTATATTCGCGTCTGTCCTTCCTTCCTTCCTTCCTTTCCACCTAGCTGGGAAACGATTTTCCTCTTTACGTCGCGTTTTCTTTTTAGACTATGTATCGCGTGTATTGTGTTGCACTTTGTCTTGTTTTAGAAACAACGAACGAGACGACCACTAGCAGCAGTTTGCATTTCCATTCCACTCAGTTTCAAACACACAACAGACTGAAATCAATTGAAGAAAACATTTTTTTTTTCTTTTTGATACAATGACGTCACTTTTCTTGCCTTTATTTTCTTCTATTCTCTATCACTTTGCACACTGTGTATTCACTGCGATGGTGGAGGCAATAGGCAGGCACACACCAACAATTTATTGAACGCAAACTTCCGAGGAAAACATCTTTTCGAATGAGGTTCCAATTTGTGGAATTTTTTCTTCGTCACTTTGACAGATTGGATTGGAATTCATTTTTTGTTGTTCACTCACTTCATTCCCGTTTATTTACTTCTCTTCGCAATCGTCTTGCTGTGATTGTTGTTGTTTTGTTGGTTGCATGTTTGCGGGGGTATTAGCTTTGATTGGTTTTCCAGTTGCAATGAAAGAAAAACGGAAAAACAATAAATTTCAGCTGTTGTCGCGGAGTCAAGGCGCAACTACTGCTCGAGACTGTCGGTCGAACGGAGATCGCGTGTGTGTACTCGATGGATTTCTTTCAGTGCTTGGAATGGTGGACGTAACAACGTAAGGCACGGGTGATTCAACAACATAACCAACAGCGGCCATCAATGGAACGGAGAACGTAGTGGAAATGAAACTAGGGTTGGGTTGACATTTGGCAACGCATGGAAACGCAGACTACGGGTAGATGCGATGATAATGGGGTGCTTGCATATTGGACTCGAGTATGGATTCATTTGAATGAATTCTTTGTTGAAATGAATAAGGATCCGGCAAAATGGGCAGTGGATTTATAGCGATTGCTGGAGAGAGAGAGAGAGAGAGAGAGAGTGAGAGAGAGATATATATATAAAGAGAGAGAGAGAGAATAAGAGAGGCAGCACATTTTTGGATACTCATTCCTTGTTCAGGGCAGACATAGGCAAAAAGTTTTAAGCTACAATCCAGTAAGCGAACGCTTCATTCCAATCCCCATCAAAGCGAAATTCGTGCACATCAACCTGCCCTTCGACAGAGGATTGAGGATGACAGCAGCAAGGGTGACTTCTATGATCTCCTGGAAAGAACAAACGACCGATGCCCCAGCTACAACACCAAGACTGTTCTATAAGATTGCAACGCTCAGCTGGGAAAAGGGGACACCTTTGCTGGCGTCATTGGGAAACACAGCCTGCCCTAGATCACATTCAAAAACAGACTCAGGCTGGTGAACTTCGACACGGGATGGAATTTCTCTGTGGCTAGCACATTGTTCCCACACCTAAACATCCATAAAGGAGGACGACCGTCAATCAGATTTATCGCGTTGCGATCGACGTCGGACACTCCTCCAACATTCTCGATTGTCCGAACCTTTCGAGGTGCCAGCATCAACTCGGATAATTTCCTTCTTGTAGTCTTGGGGTAGGAACCAACGGAGTCGAGATAGGCCAAAGCGGTTTGACGTTGAAAGCTACAATCGTAACGGATCACTGGGATGATCGAGCCTCCCTGAAACTCTCTCAGAGTTCTGACTGCACAGACGATAGAAGAAGAATGGAAACGTTGTCAAGAAGCCATTAAAGAACCCGCCGCTGATGTGCTGGGTTGCACGTCACCACCCAGAAAGAACCCATGGTTTGACGACGAGTGCGGGCAGGCACATGCAGCTTAACAGAACCGGCATCTCATAAGGAAGAAGAGAGAGCACGAGAAGCGCGTGGTCAAAGAGGTGGAGAGGTGTTATGGCAGGAATGAAGTTCGAAAGTTTTGCCGAAATTTGAAAGAGCTCTTCGGTGGATATAGGGTTCGGACCAAAGCCTGCCGGGACCAAAACGGAAACCTTGTAGTACCGTCGCAATCGATGCTGAAAATCTGAAATGATCATTTCTGCAGACTTTTAAACGGCGATGACGGCCCAAATCCCGCTGTTAGGCAGAATGTTCCACTTAATTTGGACGATGATAGACAAGAATTCCGTCCCCCCGACTTAGACGAGGTCAAGATAGCAATATCGAGACTGAAGTCTAATAAAGCTGCTGGAGCGGTTGAACTGTTTAAGGCAGCTGGAGATGACCTGGCTGATATGGTCGAAGAGAAAGCATGCCCGACGAGTGGAATCTCAGTGTCGTCTGTCCGGTCCACAAGAAAGGAGAACCCCTTGACTGCTCCAATTATCGAGGGTCAGCCTTCTTAATATCACCTTTAAGATCCTTTCTGCCGTACTGTGTGAACGCCTGAAACCGTTTGTCAACAACCTGATAGGTCCTTATCAGTGTGGTTTCAGGCCAGGGAAGTCCACAATCGACCAAATCTTCACACTACTGCAGATTCTGGAAAAGACCGAAGAAGAGCAAATCGACACTCACCACCTATTCGTCGATTTCAAGGCCGCATATGACGGCGTGCATAGAGGCGAGCTGTACAGTGCCATGTCTAGTTTTGGCATTCCCACCAAACTCGTCAGATTGTGTAGGATGACGATGGAGAACTCTCGCTGCTCCGTCAAGGTCGGTAGCGAACTCACCGAGACCTTCGATGTCAAAAAAGGATTTAGACAAGGCGACGCGCTGTCATGCGACTTCTTTAACATCATTCTTGAGGGGATCGTGCGTAACTCACACGTCAACAGCAGAGGCACGATCGTAAGTCCGTTCAACTGCTAGCTTATGCGGATGACATTGACGTGATCGGCCGAACTCAGCGAGCCGTCAATGAGGCGAAGCGGAAGCGGCTAAAGTGGGTCTGGTGGTAAACGAGGGCAAAACGAAGTATATGCTGTCATCGAAGAAGAACGCAGAACATCGACGTCTCGGACAGAGCGTCACTATGGGCAGCAGACGTTTCGAGGTAGTCAGGGACTTCGTCTACCTCGGCTCCGCGGTAAACAGGGACAATAACACCAGTACCGAAATCAAGCGCAGAATCACTCTTGCCAATCGCTGTTTCTTTGGTCTAAAGAGGCAATTGAGTAATAAAGTCCTCTCCCGAACGACCAAAGTGACTTTGTACAACACCTTGATCATCCCAGTCGTGCTTTACGGCGCAGAAACCTGGACGTTACTAAAAGCGGGTGAGGAGAGCCTTGGTCTCTTCGAGAGAAAAGTTCTGCGTGAGATTTTTGGTCCTGTTTGCATTGACGGCGTCTGGAGGAGAAGATTCAAACACGAACTGTTTGGGCTGTACGGCGGCATGAGCCTAGTCAAGCGTCTTCGGCTACAACGCTTAAGGTGGCTAGGCCATGTAGAGCGGATGGACAACACTGCTCCGGCCCGAAGAGTCTTCGAATTCGAACCACAGGGACAACGTAACAGAGGACGTCCTTGACTGAGATGGCGCACACAAGTGGAAAAGGACCTCAACCAACTTGGAGTGCGCAACTGGCGACAGCTGGCAAAAGATCGTGCTAGCTGGAGAGGCATGCTGGTTGAGGCCCAGGTTCACCCCGGACTGTAGCGCCATCTGAAGAAGAAGAAGGAAATTGCTTTAAAACGTTTTTTTTTATTTCATCCACGACCGGAGATTTTCGTTTTATAAGGTTTCGCACGTGGAATTGAACGTCTTCTTCATTTATGTAAAAGCTGAAGGGTACTGAGGCGTTTCTGGTTTCAATTATACGTGCAGCATTGTTGATCAGGGAGTCTATAGGGCCAGTTAATGCAGTGATTTGGGAGTGTTGTACTTCGCATAGTGATACTTTTAGTAGGAATAGCTTCTAATACGCTTTCTTTTACAGAGGTTGTAAATTTTCCTTTATTTCAACTTTTATATTTTTGCTGGTACTACCATTTAAAACGATTTCTAGGACGAAAGTTGATAATTGACAGAAAGCAGCTGATCAGAAATGGTATCAATAAGGAGCCATCCGCCGGATTCCATAATCGGTATGAATTTATTTCCCTCAGCGTGGCTTGGTAAGTTGTGAGAGTAGTTGAATGCTTACCTTTCAAATTTGTGAAGACCGTTAAAAATGTACTTACTAAAGATAAAACTGCAACTTCAAGGTTTCTCAACAAAATCCTTGTTCTTGTGCAAACATTAAACAGTAAAACAAAGTGAAATATTCATGTAGTATTTTATGCTTAAATAAATTTTTATTTATTCATATTCCTAATAATTCCAAATTCCTATGCGAAACAACGTTCCCTACCGGTTTGCCACCACGCTGCCAAACAAACTCTGCATTCTTCTCTGTGTTTGTGACTTTTTTTTTTCTTCAAAACAATAGCTCTGCATGGCGGTTGCTGCTTTGTGGCTATGTATATAGTATGTGCGTTAAAACTCTACATTCTAAGATCTAGCACTGTCGCCCCTGTCGTGTGACATACACTTAAACTGCTTTTCGATTTAAAATTTAATTATTTACACACAAAATGTTTAATTTTTAATCATTTCCAAAAGAGAGATGGTTTTTGTTTTTTGGTTTTGAAAATATAAAGTCTACTTGAAAACAACCATATTTTGTTAAATTTTTTATCTCAATTTGATTATAATTTCGTTTTCATCATTTGCTAGTTGCAAGTTGTTGTATCTTACGATTATTGTTGCATGCAATTTCTTCGTTTTAAACTAACGGTAGTAATACTTTAACCTTAAACTTTATTTCTTCGAGAATTGAATGGTTTTGTGAATGTTATTCGCATGGTTAAGTGTTGGAAAGATTGTTGTCTTAATTCAAAATGCTGTTCCTTAGTTAGTTAGAAATGATTGAATCTGAATGAGGTTGTGTTGTGACGATGATTGTTGCGGTGAGTGTGTCGTCATCGTCGTTGTCGCTGTTGTGAGTGTGATTCGTTTTGAGTTTAGGTGGAATCAAGTTTGAATTTAAATGGAATCTATCTTTATGAATCGTTTGACTTTTTCAGCTTCGACTAGGTGATACGAGATTACATTTATTAAATCACTACAAAATTTCATTGTAAAGGAGCATGAATCCTACACATCTAAATGAATGCAAAAACACACACTTAACGTAGACCATAGTGGATGTTGTTGCATTTTTTTCCACTGATTCTGTGGATTTTTTTGTTTTAATCAGTTCAGTGCAAGCAGATTGTATCAAAATTGTGTAAAGTTATCTCCATTAAAAGAAGTAAAGGAAGAGCTCATTCAATTTCGCCTTTCCCAACTCAATCAAAATGCAAAACTGAGAGAGAACTCGAGCTTTTTTGAAGGTGCGAATTGAAACTACAATGACGTCTTGGCTCAAACTAAGACGGGCTTTTAGCGAACACAAACTGGACGGCCTAGGTTGAGATGGCGCACACAAGTGGAGAAGAACCCCAACCAAGTGCGCAATTGGAGGAAGACGCAATGAGAGATCGTCCTAGCTGAAGAGGCATATTGGTTGAGGCCCAGGTCCACTCCGGATTGTGGCGCCAGTAAAAGAAGAAGGACTGAAATTTCTATGGACCTTCATGGACTTGAAACGCCGCCTGACAATACTTAAGTCGGACAAAACGAAAAATTTAAGAAAACCTGACCTTCGGAACGCTCTTTAATCGGACCTCTTATTTAGACCGCGCGCTATGGATTTCCTTCTATTTTTCGCACAAATTTCTCTCTATGTACATACAATCGGGATACGTGCTAAACGGACCTTTAAACTAACATGTTTGGCTTAATGTATTTACCTATCTTGTTGGAAAAGGTTCTTCAAGGAAGAAAAGAAGGGTCATTGATTTTTTTTGGTTTCAACAGTCAAGCCTAATCAAACACACACCGCGATGTATTTTTGAGGAAGATTTTAATTCTTTACAAAGTTTAGACCTTGGCATTAAGCGCTCAAAACAATATCCTTCAAATGGATACCCCAAACAGATTCGCGCCATGTGATTCTTTGGAGGTAATTTTTAGCCACTTTTTTGCACATTTCGGGCGGAGGATTGTAAAGAAACCGTGGTGGTCGCTGTGGCGTAGTGGGTAAGTGCGTCGACCCATACGCAGGAGGTTTAGGTTCGATTCCCGGACGGCACCACCTCTTTCAAGTTGCTGACAACACTCAGAGTACCAATTGTCTATGAAAAGCTCCTCAAATCTCGCCGTTCGGACTCGGCATAAAACTGTAGGTCCCTTCTTCTCGTGAGAGAACTGTAGCACTCACAACACGAGTAGTTGTTGTAGAAGCTAGGCCCTGATTCCTTGTGGGCTGTAGTGCCACTCAATTATTATTTTTGTTGTAAAGGAACCACTTATTTTTTATGTTTAGGGTCTCTGTCTTGTTGAAAAACACAATTTAACGATAAGCCGAATTTAATGGCGTTTTGTTAGAAACTTCGCCTTAGGATATTCAAGTATGGTCAATAAAGTACATTTGTCCTGCCTCGCTCAAACTCATACATCTCCACATCACAACGTGACCTTCTCCGTGGAGTGTAACGTCTAGTTAGTCAGTTGCTTTTATTCAAACTACTAGCCTTCTCAAAATTACCGAACAAGTTGAATTTCCTTTCGTCTCACACAATGACAGACTCTTAAAACTCTAAGCTTCTGTTTACAACAACAAATCTGATGAAGCAGGCTTGTGCCATGGAACTCTTCCATTTGAACGCATTTGAACGCGAAACCCGTCTGTTCCCTCAATTCAAAAAATTGAGAGCAATTGAGAAGACCTAAGCAAGGAAGCGGGTTGTCCCAAGGTTGGTTCGGGCCCTACGAATGCCTCTCGTCAATCTCGTTTCACGTTATCCCGTGATGTTCCGGGACCTAGATAAGTTTTAGCGAATTCAGTCTGCCGACCAAATTAAGGGAAATTTTTTTTTTATAATTGGGGGCGATAAGGGGTTTATTTAGCAACCTTAAGTGACCGGAATTAGTTCACAGCACGGTCTGAAGGTATAGAGGAAGAGAAAATGATATTCCTGAACTATCTTAGAAGTGGTCAAAGGGTTGAGTAAGGCCTAAGGCACAGCTTGACTGTCGCTTGAGACTCAGACCTATTCTTCAAAATATAGTTAGTGGCCGTTAGGATCACAAACACTTCCGCCTCGAAGAACGATGCGACCTTAAGAGGTGCGAAGTCTAAGGTTGTGCCTGCGGCTTAAAACCAAAACTTAACTCTTCGTCCAAAAATGGTCTTAAGAGTGAACTGATGAGCATTCTGGGCAAAGCGTGTATTGCAGGTGAGTCCTTGAAGTGAAGGAATGCAGCTGACTAGTTCAATTGTTGAAATGACACACAAGAGGGAGGTACTTCGTTGGTGTTCTTACGAGGCTATCGACTTATCAGAATTGCTGTATCCAATGAGTTTTATCCAGTGCTTTTGCATTCTGTCCAGCAGGTGAAGTGAAGACTTTGGATCACCAGACAAGATAGTAGAGTTGTACTCAAGCTCCTAACCAAATCAGAGGACTCGAAATTTTTCTAGCAGCACTTTAAGACACCTTAACGTTTCACTGGATTTATAGCGGCCTCGAAATGCTGATCATTTCATCTAAGTCGTGAGTTGATAGACATGCCGAGGATAAGAAGGAAGTCTTTTGGCTACAAAGACAGAAGTGCCATCCATCCATTATTATTTTGAGAACGCTTAAGTGACGGTAGGCAGCATTGAGTTTTGAATGCATTCATGTCCACTCCGTAGTTTCCGTGACATAGTGACTTTGTGTACGGCTCACGTTCCTCAAACTTTCGACGAGAGAGGAGTAATTATTGACGAAAGCCTTCTCAAATCTCGCCGTTCGGAATTAGCAAGAAACATAAGGTCTCCTCCACACACGAGGGATCAGTGGCACGCATAATAGAGTAAGTTGCTGAAGAAGCTTTTCTCCATTGTGGGATATAGTTTCATTATGCTATCAAGGTCACAATGGGAGAGCTGAGGTACTCGTAAGTCATGTTCTTTTCGCAGATGACTTAGTTGTTCTCAGATCCTCCTACACGGAACTCCAAGGCGCACTCGATAGGTTTTTGGCCGTATGTGCTGATGCGGTAATGAAGGGAGTTTGGAGTGGAGTGGAGTCTCTTTGAAACAAAAGTGAAAGCATCTCAGGGTGCTTTTCACGGGTGACGGAAGGACCAACACTAAACTTTCTGTTAGGATTGGTCTGGCTGGATCAATTTGGCAGCAGCTTGGTAGATCAGTAATGAGGAAGGCCGAGCTTGGTGTCAAAGCCTAGTTATCGGCTTTTAACTAAGTGTTTGTTCCAACTCTCACCTATGGGCATGAAATTTGGGTAATGACCAAAAGAATAAGATCGCGAAGAGAAATGCCGAGATGAGATTTCTTCGTGCCGTTAGGGGAGTTTCTCGCGCGGAATTGACCGAGAAACGCGATGATGCGGGGCGGGGGGACTCAATGATGGCTCGGACCGACAGGACTTTATTTCGTTGGTTTGGCCAGGTACTACAGATGTCCCCTTCATCACCACATCTGAGGCGAGGCCTTAGATGGAATTCCATCATGTATGCGACCTCCCGGCAGACCCTTGATGAGATGGTTGGATCAAATCCAAAAACGCTTGGGAATAGCTCCTGACAAGTTGGAGTCGGTGACGGAGGAACGAGCGGCCTGGAGGTCTCTCATGCGCTGTATTACCTCCGCGATGGTTTTAGTGGAACATGCGGGTTCAAGATGATGATAACGATCAGCTACAAGTCTACGACCGAAGAGGAGCGACGTTTGCTAAGAAGGGAATATGAAAACCTGTGGTAGACAATAGATTTTTCCTGCGATTTTTGGTCCTGTTTGCGTTGATGGCGTCTGGAGGAGAAGATTCAAAGACGAACTCTATGGGCTGTACAGCGACATGCGCCTAGTCAATCGTCTTCGGATACAACGCTTGAGATGGCTAGGCCATGTAGAGTGTATGGACACCATTGCTCCCGAAAAGTCTTCGAATCTGAGCCATTGGGACAACGCAACAGAGGACGGCCTAGGCTAAGGTGGCACACACAAGTGGATGAGGACCTCAACCAACTTGGAGTGCGCAACTGGCTACAGCTGGCGAAAGATCGTGCTGGCTAGAGTGGCTTGTTGGTTGAGGCCCAGCTCCAACCCCGAACTGTAGCGCCACTAAAAGAAGAAGATGATAGGAGATCACTTATAAAAATGAGAAAGAGTATCGGAGACAAATCAGAGCCCTGGGGAACACCAGCAAACATAACATGAGAGTGCCTGAAACGTACGGTCAAGTCTTTGAATTCAAACCGCTGATCAACTGAAACATAAAAACCGGTAGGAGCAAATGTCAGTCACGAACTTCGCAAGCAAACAAAACAAAAGTGATGCCAAATCTACACAGAAAATGAATGACAAACGAAAAGAAAAATGTTTTTCTTGTTAATTTAAAGTTTTAAGTTTTTTTTTTTTGTATTATTGTTGTTTAATTCATGCTGGAAGTAGGATATTACATTCAATATTGTTGTAAATTGCTATAATTTTCTTTTGAAAAATAAAGAAATTCACTTCGAGTGTGTTATCATCAAGTTTAATTTCTCTCAGCGAAGTAATTATTTTGCTGTCTACTAATTCCAACATTTGCATTATGTATAACCATCGCTTTCTCCTCATATTAAATATTAAATAGTACATAATCCTTTTTTGCTTTGTTTTTACACTATGTATACATGTAATATAGTTTATATTTATTTTGTTTCTTTTCTGTCTCTTTATTTCTTTGATTTAGAAAACTATAATGCATCTTACTTTGTTCGTTCTAATATTAAAAATATACTTTTCCTCTTGCTTTCACTTGTTAATTTCATTTACTCTCTGAAAGTTCATATTTTTTTTGTATTTTAATTACAATCTCTTATTTAATAAAGTTTCTTTCTCCTCATTTTATTGTTCTCCTCCTCTTCCGCTTCAACTTCCATTTTGTTTTGGAAAGTTACACATCATCATTTACTTAGAATTACTTAATAACTTGTGTTGTGAGCTTAATCTCTAGTATGCGAAAGGAAGAATTAAAAATTTGTTTTTCTTGAAATAAACTTCAGAAACGAATGTGTTGATCTCCTTTCTTACTAGTTTCGTTTATTCACTTAATCCTTAAATAAATTATACATATTCATTTGAATAAATACGAAGGGGACTAACGGGGTTTTTTTAAATCGAGCTTAGTAAGTTTGCGTTCAACAAGTTCTGCTAGGGTTGGTTTGTTAAACTTATACGCTAGGTTTGTAGTTGCCTATTTGTGGTGTTAAAGCAAGGAAGGAGAGTACAAAAACAAAATGCAATTATGAAGAAAATTATAAAAATCTTTATATATGCATGTATATATGTATATATAAATAATTTAGTATCATATTTATGTTTTTGTTTTTTTCTCTTCTTTTTCGAATTGATTTTTTTTGTTTCATTCTTGTTATTGGCTTGCTTTGTTTTTGTATCATCTATAAAAAAAAAACGGATCCCCTGCTATTAAATTTTAGTAACTGGCTTCGTGCCCCGCTAGTATGTAGAGGTCGTGTCCTTCGTCACTTCCAAGGGAACCGGTTCTATACAACTGACTTTCAAGGGCGACAACTCTGAAATGAGAAAAATTTTATGTTTAGAAAATCATTTTAAAATCTAGAAAGGTTTAACGGTGGTTGTGGACATAGACAGACAGCCCTAAGTAGCACAGGAATGATTCATTCAACATTGAAGGGACCAGATGAGAAGATTAAGGCGGGTAGGATAAGGTGGCCCCAAAAAAAAATCCAACAGTCCGCTTAGACTCCACTGGTTTCACCACGTTGTCACAACTGGTGGGCCGTTTAACGAAGTCCTCGTTAAAAATCTTCATCTACATTTTCTGCATTTCAGTGGTAAGTGCGTCGACTGCCACGCAGAAAGTCTAGGTTCGATTCCCGAACGGGATACGTCGCATTTTTTCACGGCACCACCTCTTTCTATTATTACCCTTGCGAACTAATTCTAGATCTCTACTTCGAAAGCACTTCTAGATTCCCTACAAAAAAGGCAATTCAACACTATGTTCAATTTTGTTCATCCACATCAACACTAGTAATAATAATAATTGAGTGGCACTACAGCCCACAAGGGACCAGCGCTTTGCTTCTACGACAACTACTCGTGTTGTGCGTGCTACTGTTCTCTCACGAGTAGAAGGGACCTACAGTTTTTCGCCGACTTCGAACGGCGAGATTTTAGAACCTTTTCATAGACAATTGATACTCTTTGAGTGTTGTCAGGAATTCCAAAGAGGTTGGGTTACACGTCTGGGAATCGAACCTAGATCTTCGGCGTGGCGGTCGACGCACTTATCGCAACGCCACGGCGACCACTTCACCACTAGAAATGTTGTAAAAATCGTTTCCAAGGCAAACCAAATCTTCTTCCGTAATTGTCAATAAGACAGCGTCTATTATTGTTCTTGCTACTGATAGGGAATCTTGTTTTAAAAGGGCGTAGTGTATACGAAAAGTTAATTGGGTAGTCATCTCCTTAAACTTCCTCTCCGCTACGGAGGTTGCAGATCATCGATGTTAGCAGAGCCTTGTTGGCGATTCCTCGTGATTTGAATCGTGTAAGGATTCTGCACGTACCGTAGCTAATTACTCCAAACAGTCTCTGCCGTTCCACCGTTCCACCGTTCTCATGTTTCCTTGCACAATAGGATGAAGGAATTTGTATTTGTCTTTGGAAAGTGTAAAACCTGTGTAACATAACGTCTTCATTTTGATTGAATTTACCAGTTTTCTTTTTGTCTCCTCATTTTTTTTATTACTAGCGCGCGCTAAATGAATTATTAAGTACCCGTAGATCACCGGAATTAAGTCACAGCACGGGCCGAAGGTATAGAGGATGAGAGAGAGGGAGAAGGATCCATCGCACATTGGTTTTAAAAGCCTGTGGTTTGTTAAGAGTGTGAAAAGTTGAGCTTGCAAGAGCATTTCATATTTCTGTGATGCGACTTAAGAACGAGTCTCTAAACGTAACTGTACGTCCGAATGTGGTCTTAAGGGTGAACGGGTGGTCATTCCTAGCGAGGCGAGTATTGCGGGTAAACTCTTGAAGGGGGGGAATGCAACTGGCTTATTCATAAGAGCATTTTTTGTTGATGTCCAAGTACCTCTTCTTTTGAACTCACGAAATTTGTAAACTCATGAAATTTGTATTTCTTAAAACTTCTTCTTTCCATGGCGCTATAGTCCATGGTGGATCTGAGTTTCGTATTTCTTACATCCGTTCTAATAATGCCATCCTCCGCATGTCATAGATTGCCTATGTGGCGCCTCCGTTTACCGCAAAGCCACCGTCACTCTCTTCGATTGGAGGCCATAGAACAATTCTACCTTCGCAAGATTACTCACATTGTCGTGGGGCAGGGGCTTAGGACTGTTAATGATTCTCGCGTTTTGTTGCCAGAGGTACCAGGAAGCTAAGGGATGTCATCCGCATCCCTCACTCATTAATCCAAGATGGGATTACATACCCCGATGGATTCATGGCTAAGAACGCGCTTAGTCGCGAGTATGAGAAATTCTGGCCTGGACTTCACACATGTGGAAGAAAAATCGTTCCGAAACATCACATCATTCGAGTGCACTTCCCAACAAGTATCGATTTGCCCATCACTGTGATTTCGGCAGCGCAGGACGCACATAACGATAGTCTGTCAGATGAGCAGGGGAGACTTAAGCAGAAAGCCCCAATCAAGGAAAAGAATCTCCAGCACTTAGTGCACCTGCTGCTAGAACTCGGGTGCTGAATAGCATAACGATTCGATGCGTAAAGCTACGACAGACCAGCTTTCGAACTCCAACCTAGCCTGCCTACCAGCTAATTTCCAAGTCAAATGATCACTCAAGCTGCAGTCAGTGACAAGGTGGTAGACACAGGCAGCAGCATTGGTCACTTAGTGCCTGGCGTAATCCACGCCCACACCACCGAGGTTCAACCTGGAACGACAACTGATCGATGTGCTACTACGGAAAACCACAAACCTCGTCAAACGTTAAAGACGGATCCCTGGATCACATTAAGCGTCACAAAAACAAGCCATACCGGACGAAGAACCTGATCCACCATCGCAAGCAAGCAAAAGGCGCGACAAAATTACCCATGGTCTAATTCAAAATGGTAATATCTGGCTGGCGAGGCCATGTAGAGCTTATGGACACCACTTCCCCGGCTCGAAAAGTCTTCGAATCTGATCCATTGTGACAAAGCAACAGAGGACGGCCTAGGCTAAGATGGCGCACACAAGTGGAGAAGGACCTCAACCAATTTGGAGTGCGCAACTGGCGGCAGCTGGCGAAAGACCTTGCTGGCTAGAGAGGCATGTTGGTTGAAACCCAGGTCCACCCCGGTCTGTAGCGCCACAAGAAAAAGAAGAATTATCTGGTGTTACTAAACCTCCCTAGAGCTGCTAGAGACTTATCTCTGGCGATGCTGAATTTAACTGTTCAACTACGAATCGATCACTGTGCCACTTCGGAGGCAATGTTTTCTTAGTTTCCCCTAATCGCTTTCTGGTTTCTTTCCGTTCTAGAGAGTTTTCTGACATTCAATCCTTTCCCACATCTTCTGAACTGGTGTCAATGGAATCGCTGATGGAACAAAAGATCATTTGGTGCCATGATTGCTGCTATGCTATGCCGTTTAAGAACTCGGCTGGTAGTTACAGACGCAATATGCTTTTGCTAAGTGATTTCAAGAACTTATGCAATCTGATCACTCGGAATGCTCACTTGTGGGAGAGTCGTGGTGGCTCTGGTTTAAACTTAAACCACGGTAAAAAAAAAAAAACTGAGTGCTGAAAAGTTTTTCTCATCTCAGATGGTTCTGGATCTTCTGGCACATTGTGGAGTTGCATTGCAACAGGCTGCTGTGACTCAGAGGTGTTAGAAAGGTCTAGCGCAGTGGCAAGAGAGAGCAACTGTTAAACAATATCTCATTTGGTACTTGGGTAACTGATGCGTCTTGTGTGACATTTCTCCACTCCTGGAGCCTTTGTAAAGGTTTGTTAACGCAGGTGATCATGTTTGTCCCACGCATTGCCTATCCTAGAACTTCAATATTTTTCAATCCTTTCCACACAATCCGCAAGCGTGAATAACCGATAACCCGAGCTCAATATTTTGACGCCTGATGTCATTGGCAAGACCTAACCACGCCATCTGGTCACCCTTCTGCTATAAAATGTCTTGATAAAATTCCCCCAAAAAAATGCAGTCATATCACACACTCTCTTCCAAACAAAATACTTACTTATCACATCCCAATAATCGATAAGTTCTACACATATCTTTAATTTCCTGCGTTATCTCACCATTCCTCAGTGACTTGCCCTGCATGCCGTGCTTGTGGAATGCCAAAATACTATCCGGTAGGCAGACTGCAAATAAAAAAAAACCCCATCATCAATCATTCACTGCCCACCTCGGCGTTTCCGCCGCTCATCCATCCCATACCTATACTCTCGACAGTGAAATCAAAACTCAGTTGTGAGACCATCTTTTTGTGCTGCTTTGGATTGCCCTGTAGTGTCACAATTTGTATAACGCTGCCATAGCACACCAAAATCGCATCCTTCTCCACCTGGTGCACCTTCACCACTTTGATGAACTCCCGTCGCGGCACCATGGTCGCAGTGCCATCGAACTCCAAGTCATCCGAATGGAACCAACCAGCACCTGTAACGAGAAGCAAACATGTGGCCACCTTAGCTTAATTGTCCTTTGATGAGTCAAAGTCAATACCACTGTTCATGTTGATTAGTTCCAGCCTCAGGCAGCCGTTGATGCCTTTGCGGACACCCGTGCAAACAATCGGATACTCCAGCTCGGGTGTGATGATCATCTCAAAGACCGGTGTCTGCCCGCCGTTCTGCACAATGTGACCACCAATCACGCCCGAATTCGACGGCCATTCGCATTGTTTGAGCAACATGAACTTGTTCAGCGGGTCGTACCACTGCATTAGGAAGATGCCTGACGGTGTGGCTCCGCACAGGTACTTGTAGCCGTTGTACGGGTTTCGGGTGACACAGCACTGAGTGCAGCCTTTGGTGTCGGGAACTTTCGTTGTGAGAGCAAATTTACGCGGTACCAGTCTTTCCGGGATCTTGTTCATGTGCAGGGAGAAGCGGTGCGTCTGCTTTGAGTGCAGCGCAATTAAATCGTGTCGATACAGTTGACAGGATTTTCCTAGAACAAACCAAAAACAACAACAATCAGTCGAAGCTCGGAGCTCGAATTGAATGACTTACCAGATAGACTCATCAGAACGTCCTTGATCACATAGAGCCATGTTGTCCGTCGCGGGAACAACTGATCGATGGCAGCATCGTGAAGTTCGTTCATATTCAAATTGAATATACCCTCTTCGGCGCCGATTAACAAATGCTGATCACGTGTCTCCGGATGGATCCATGAGGCTGTGCAGTGGACACGCAATGGACATCCGTTGAAGATTTTCGAAAAGCATGCACCCATGTGAACTTTTGGTGTTGGAGGTAAGCCATTCGAAATGGGACGTGGCGGGGTATGTCGTCTTCGATGGGATCTCTTCGGAGGCACAGGAGGTGTATTATTGAGTAGGTCGGGTTGGGTTTCTCTTTCTTTTTCTGCAAAGAGGAAGAAAATAAAAATTAGAAAGAAATGGAAATGTGGAACGGTCGGTGGGGGATGTACCTTCTTCTTGTGTTCCACTATCACTAAGGCTTCTCGTCCTTGAGGATTTACCCATTTCATTGAGTAAACCCATCAATTGGTCCATCGAACTATGTCTACGTGGAGAGTCTTCAACTCCATTCTGCAAAAAAAAAAATGAAACGGAGTTAAGTGGGAAGTAGGAATGGTTTTTGGGGGTTTTAAAATAGAAGCTGAAGACTGAAAATTACGCCCTACAACTGGGAAATAGAAGCTGAAGACTGAAAACAAAGCCTCGCCATTGGGAGAAGACGCAATCTGATGCGGTTTTACATTTCCTGCAAAAGCTGATGAGAATGTGATGCTGTAGACGACTTTCAACTTGCGAGGAGAGTGTGAAGCTCCAGTTTAAATGGAGTTGGCTCGAAAGAATCATACGTCGACCAATTGTTCAGACTTGAAGTGCCAACTGAAATATGTTGTAAGGTGAACAGTAGTGGAATGGATAAGCTCGCTAGCTCATCTGACATCTCAGATTGGATGTCAAGTCTGAAAACATGGCCCACCCAGTCCCACAGCGCATTCTCGAACCTCATCACCATGCACCCAGAGCGGGAATTCTTTGCGGACTCCATCGGTATGTACACTGAGGTGATTGCTGCCCATCACATCAATTCAGTCTTTTCTTGTTCTGGATCCCAGGCCAAAGAGTGAAAAGCTGATGAATGAGCCAGGTGTGCGACAATAGTGGAACTAAAGAGCGCGAACACCTAGGATTCCATCTCGCCACACGTAGACTGAAGCTACACATGCACGTGAAAAAAACGAGGTTATGTTGAGTGTTTCATTGGGATTGGGATGGTATCGTCTGTTATGAGCTGCTGGAACATGGCGAAACGAGCAATTCGAAGTTCTACTGTACTATCTCGACCGATTGAATGAGAAAATCAAGAAAGAAGAAAAAGCGACCAGAATTGTGCAACAGAAAGGGACTTGTCTTCCATCATGAGATTGTTAGGCGACGCACCTCTCTGGTGACCCGGAACAAATTGACGGAGCTTGGTTGGGAAGTTCTTATGAATCTACCGTATAGGCCTCTGATTACCAATTGTTTCAGTCTCTGCAAGGCTTGAGATAGTTAACAAATTGTCCAACCAAGGAGAAGCTGAAAATCCCTTGATCAAGTTCTTTGCCAAGCTGTTCTACATCGATGGGATTTTGAAGATATCCGGAAAATGAAAATAATAATGATTGAGTGGCACAACAGCTCACAGGGAACCAGGGCCTAGCTTGCCTAACAACTACTCGTGTTGTGCGTGCTACTGTTCTGTCGAGAGTAAAAAGGACCTACAGTTTAATGCCGACTCCGAACGGCGAGATTTGGACAATTGAACTCTTGTTGCCAACAACTCGAAAGAAGTGGTGCCTTAAAAAAATTCGAGGAGTCCCGTCCGGGAATCGAACCTAGACCTTCGGCATGTGAGTCGACGCACTTACCCACTACGTCACGGCGATCACTAAAAATGCAAAAGGTCGTAGATAAAAATGGCCTATACGTCACCTTCAGTGGCCCACATGTTTCACAACAGGGGTAGCGATGGCAAAGGATGCACGACAGACCTCCAGGTTGCCCGAAACTCCGCTCCTCCACCAACTCAAACCCATCAGGAGCTCTTCCTCAGTGCAACCAGGCGGGTTTACGGACTTGATCCAACTAACAGGGTCTGTCGAGTAGTCTACAACCCAGTTCGTCGCATATAAATCACGCCTCTGAGGCCGTTATGAAGGGGACATCCGTACTACGTTGCCAAGCCATTGAAGTATAGGCCCCTTTCGTCGCATCTAAAGCACGCCTCTGAAGCCGTGATGAAGGGGACATCCGTACTTCGTTGCCAAGCCATTGAAGTATAGGCCCTTTCGTCGCATCTAAAGCAGCGTCGCAAAGAACTTCGTTGCCAAGCCATTGAAGTACAACCCCCTTCGTCCGAAGAAGTAGCTGTTGCCCCCGCACTGTGCTCCCGAAACAGAAGTTAGACATCTCATCTCGTCAGATTGAATTCGTGATCTTATTTTATTTTCTTGAAATTGAAAAATGGCCGACAAAAGACGGGCAGAGGCTGAAATTCAAATAATCGTCAAATGTAATAAGTTCCATCGAGAGCATGAACTGTTGTGGGCCGTATTCAAAAGAATGCATGCATTGCAACCTTGAATCCTAATCTACAGGAAGGCCTACACCCCTCTTCACTTCGAAAAAGGGGAACTTTTCGATGACCCAAATTACACAGATGCCCCGCCCCTCAAACGACCTACACATCGATCTAATGGCAATGAGTTTAAATAATCGCAACAAATCTGCATCTGCGAAATGGATTTTGCGGCAAACTTTGATTGCGATTCGTCGCGGTTCGCGTGGCCTAAATATTGGGGTTTTGGTAAATTTTCAAAAACACGCCGCAACGGCATATGACCACATCACACACTCACCTGATTACTTTCATTCCTAAAATCACAGTTATGGCTGCTATTCGCATCGTTACTATTATTCATGTAGTTATTGCTGTTACTGTTGTTTGACGACGAACTATTTATCGCCGCCGCCGCCGCCGTTCTTTGTGCAGCGGCAGCAGCAGCAGCTGCCGATGACGATGATGATGACGATGACGCCGACACCGTTGCATACATACTCTCCAAATTTGCATAAATTGCCTGGGCGGCGGCGGCACTAGAATTCCCGCCATGACCGTGTCCGTGGTGGCCACTGCTGTTGCTACTGTTCTCCCTCATCAGCATTTGGCCATTTGTCGTACTATTGCTATTGTTACCACTGCCGTTGCTGTTGTTCAGTATATTTGACGATGGCATCATCGCGTCCACAGCTGTTGTTCGTAGATTGCTAATCATACTCGTGGCGGGGGGGCCACCTCCATTACCGCCGCCACTGGCACCGCCTGCATCGCCACTTGATCCGACGCCATTGATGACCGAATGCGGACAGATGTAATCGGGACTGAGTATATCTTTGGTATTATCGGTGAGTGGTAGGGTGGCTCTAAAAGTTGTTTTTTTTTTTTCATACAAAAAAAAACCGTTAAATTAATTAAATTTCAAACAAAAATGCGCATCTCAAGGAAGAATAACCAAAAAAACAGAAAAAAAAATACATGTAAACAAATAAAACAAAAAAAAAACGAAAAGAAACACAAGATTATACATGTAGGTAAGAAAGACAAAGAGTGGGTGGAGGGGTGGAGGAGTGGTGGGAGGGGGAGAAGAATTAAATCAAAATAAGCATCGAATTGAGAATCGATTTTGCTAAGTACACTCTTGTCATTCTTGTCGTTCGCCTCTTCCCCGAGACTCTTAACGTTTCGGAGTGAGTGTTGTTTGCACCTACAGGAGAACGAAACAAAAAAAATCATCCGCATGCAAAGCACACGCACCCGTCCACACACACACACGCACACAATATGTACACATTGTATCCTTAACTTCATAAACAAAAGCAAACGAATTGAAGCACACGCACAAGCAGTGTCTAAGTGCGGAGGAGTGAAGGGTATTTTGCTGTGTGTGTCCCAGAGAATGGAAAAAAAGAGATTATTTGAAAAATAAAGGGTTGTATATACAAAAATGAAGGAACTCTACACCATTATGCTAAATCACTCGGTAATGAGGGGGGGAATTCGATGATATGAGGTTCTTGTTTTGATAAAAGGGGAGGAATGTTTTTTCTTCCCCGTTTTTTTTTTGCGTTCATTTGAAATGGAGACATTATGGAACAGAAATCACAGATGAGCTGGTATCAGTGATGAATGCGAATGTGCACATTGGGGATGTCCCACGTGGAGGAGATGTGACATAGAAATGAGGGGGCCAAATGGTGATCCTGAGATATCTCATAAAGCCGTTTGTTTGTCTTGAAAGAAGTTCACATCTGATGGAAGGGCATGTTCATGGGAAGAATGTTTTTCCCGAAGAATCTTATTTTATGCAACGATTGTTTTTTTTTAATGTTCGAATTTCTTCAAACAAATTCATTGCACCTGGCAGTGCCGCAGCTTGCATGAAAGGCTAGGTCTTAAACTTCATTTTCTTTAAAACATTTTTTACCTCGCATTTTGTTGGAAATGTCATTTATTCATTTTTCGGTTTCAAAAATAAAGTTCCATACAACACACAAAGCGATACATTTTGTATGAAAATTTAAATATTCAACAAAGTTTGGACTATGCCATTTATTGTGAACATCAGTATCATTCAAATAGTCGATTGAGGGGAGCTGCAGTATGCCATCCTTTTGAGGTAATTTTTTAAACACTATTTCCGCACATTTTACGCGATATCTCTGACATAACTTGACTAATGTCGGCATTTAATGCCTCTAGAGTTTGGTAATTTTTCGGGTGGTGGTCCTTTACGTAGCCCCACAGAAAAAAATCTAACGGTGTCAAGTCTGATGATCTTGACGTCACCGAAAACGTGAATTTACTCGACCAGGAAAATTCTTTCGCAATAAAGTAAAAATTGATTATGTTATGTGTTTAGGTTGTGGTCGCCGTGGCGTAGTGGGTAAGTGCATCGACCCACACGCAGAAGGTCTTGGTTCGATTTCCGGACAGGAAACCTCGCATTTTGTCATGGCGCCACGTCTTTCGAGTTGCTGACAACACTCAGAGAGTATCAATTGTCTACGAAAAGCTTCTTAAATCTTGCTGTTCGGAGTCGGCAAAAAACTGTTGGTCCCTTCTACTCGTAAAAGAACAGTAGTAGGCTTAACACGAGTAATTGTCGTAGAAGGACACGAGTAGTTGTTGTAGAAGCTAGGCCCTGGTCCCTTTTGGTTCCCATTCCGCAGGGATTGCTTCCACTTTCCACGATAAGATATGCCATTAACTTACCAGTGATATTACTATTACCCGTCATAAGCTGACGGTTTGTCAGCGTTTCCATGACATTAGAAAGAGGAAATTTCAGTGCTTTAGGTGGTGGTAGGTAGGCAGTAGGTAACGAAGGTTCGCCTTTTTGAAGGACAGGCTGGCCAAGTGCCACTTTTCACTTAGACTGGAATAGGTGAAAAGCTAACTCAGTGGTTTTACCAGTCAGAAAGAATCCCTCCTTCAGATGAATAGGTGGTATGCCCTCCAGGCCAGTGGATTTGTGCGCTGTGAGATCATTAGGGAGACTTACAGTGAAGTGAATTCATTCTATGGCAAAATGTAAGCTCTCATATGCAGGATGGGACAAAAAGCAATCTGATAGCGTTGAGCTGGCTGCAAAATGTACAGCAAGCAGATTAGCGTTGTCCAATCAGCTGTCGTCTGGAATGTCACTTTATTTGAGGGTAGAAAGCAAAGATTAATTTTGTTGTTTACAAGTGACCATTGGGAGAGAGAATTTCAAATGTCTGGTTACCTCTTTGCAGTTATGTCGAACCCGTTAGAGAGTTTGAAACGAGTAGTTGTTGTAGAACCCTGGTCCCTTGTGGGCTAGAGTGCCACTCAATAATTATTAACTCTTTTGAAATGCTGACTACACTCAAAGACTACTAATCGTCTATGAAACTGTTCTCAAAACCCGTCGTTCAAACTCGGATATAAAACTGCCTGTCTGTACTATTGGGACACAAGAAGAGTAGATTCTGAAGAAGCTAGGCCATGGTTTCTCTTGGGTTGCAGTACCACCCACAAAAAAAACATTTTTGATCGTATCGCCAGCTACATCCACATCACAATCGAGGAAGCATAGTCATCAGTTAAAATTCAAAAAGAAATTGTTGAATCTGCTCCAGTTGGTTTTCTTATATAGTCAGAGACTGTACGTTCCGACATTTGCTCTGTAAGTACGTTGGTTGAAGACGAGAAATAAGCTGATGCGACAAAGTCTCTGATGAGTTCAGAGGTGAAATTGTGTCAAGAGAATATTCATTTGGACGAGACTGGGGAGAGGATCCATGGCGTTGACGAAATCATCTGAAATGTCAGGTATTCGTGTGGTGTCTTTTACAAGCTCCATTAATTAACATCCCAAATATGGCAACAAACGGCAACTTCAAGTAAAGGGTGATTTTTTAAAAGCTGTGGGATTCAGAAAATTCAGAAAAATGCACGAAATCTTTATTTGAATCGATAGTACGGTCCATGTAATTTAATATTTGAAGATTATTTCATGCAAATGTTGACCTTGACTGCGCCTCAAATGGTCCATCCGCTTAGTCCAATTTTGTCATACCCTTTCCAACATTTCGGCCGGTATCTCACGAACGACTACTTCAATGTTGTCTTCCAATGCGTCAATTGAAGCGCGCTTGTCTATACAGACACGAGCTTTAACATAGCCTCACAACAAAATAGTCTAAAGGCGTTAAATCGCACGATCTAGGCGGCCAATTGACCGGTCCCGAACGTGAAATAAAATGTTCACCGAACTCGCCTCTCAATAAGTCCATTGTTGCGCGTGCTGTGCGACATGTGGCACCGTTTTGTTGAAACCACATGTCATGCAAGTCAAACTCTTGTCTTTTGGGCATCTCACGCTAGTGCTCTCCATTCACAGTTACGTTACGATTCGCATCATCTTCGAAGAAGTACGGTCCAATGATGCCACCAGCCCATAAACCGCACCAAACTGTGACTTTTTCTAGATGGATTGGTAGCTCTTGCAATGCTTCTGGCCGATATTCACTCCAAAATCGACAATTCTGCTTACGAACGTACCCATTGAGGCAAAAATGAACTTCGTCGCTGAACACAATTTTTCGGTAAAAAAGTCGATCTTTAGCCAACTTTCACCAATTCACCAAAAATTTTACGTTGCGGTAGGTCGTTCGGCTTCAATTCTTGCACCAGCTGTATTTTGAAAGACATCACATCTAAATCCTTCCGCAAAATTGTGCACGTAGGTGACTAACAGAGGCCCAATTGCTGCGAACGGCGACGAATCGATAATTGATGGTCATCATTAACACTGGCCGATACAGCTGCCAGTGTTCGCACTCTACGTAAGCGTGTTCGTGGTTTAATGTCCAACAATGTAAATTTGTTGCGAAATCTAGATACAATAGCCGGAATAGCCACTTCAGTGGGTCGATTAAACTGACCATAAAATAAAAGAAGCGCGCGATGAACTTTCTTAACAGATCACGCATTGTTCGTTTGTAAGACGATTCATGGTTCAATCATAGACCAAATTGAAGATGTTTGACAGTGAAACAAAACACGAAACCTGCGTCAGCTTCTTAAGCCAGTGTTGCCAAAAAGATAATAGCTTAAAAATCACCCTTTCCTAGCAATTTGAATAAGTTTGTGGAGTATTTGTCCTTGGGACTAGGAAGCAGTTTTTTGAGAGGAAAGATCTGAGTGACCTTTTCAATTCTGCTTGTGTTGATGACACCTACGAGAGAAGATTCAATGATACCGCGACATCTGCCAGGTTAGGAGTCAGATACAGATAAAATGCTAAAGATGGCCAGGTCATGTAGAGTGGATGGATAACACGGCGCCGGCCTGAAGAGTCTTTGAATCCATTCGCACAACCCAACAGAGGACGACTTCATCTAAGATGGCACAGAGAAGCACCTCAACCACCTTGGTGTGTAAAATTGTAGACAGTTGGCAAGAGATCGCGTGTTGTCATGTTAGTTGATCCCCACATAATGCCACTCACAAAAGAAGAAAGAAAAAAACATTTATGCTCCATTTCAAACTTCTTGCACGTCTACATGTCCTTCCCAAACACTCTTCCTAATGAACACAATTTAAAGAAAAAAAAAAACATATCATCCCAAATCATATCTCACAAAGAAATTATCTCCAAAAGCAGCAACAAATTAGCGACAGTAACCAACAAAAAGCCATTTATACAGATGATAACCCAAAACAAACTAATGTACATGTCCCGTGAAATGTTCCATGTTAAAAAAAAGGCCACATCACCACACTCAAAAGTAAACAAAAATAAAAAGTATCTACCTAGTAAAAGTGTTTTAATAAATGATGGAATGGATGTACTTGATAAAACAATTGTTTTTTTGTTTTTAGTGAATGGTGAAAAATGAGTTTTTGTTTGGATGAGTGAGAATGTGAGAGAGAAAGGGTGATAAGTTGTTTGGTTTTTTTTTTTTTCATAAATAAACTATAATTACCTGAGCTTGAGCTCCTCATCAATATATTGTAAAAGGCTCCTACAATTAAAACATTAATTGTAAAAAAAATAATAAGAATAACAAATACGAAGCATGTATAAAGAGATTTTTTCGGGTTGGATTTTAGGGGGTGGGGTGGTTCAAAAATGGAGAAAAAACAAATTAAGAATAAACAAATTAAACTTGAACTCTATATGATACACTGTACAACAAAAGGAGAGTTTATACAAACAGACATCAGTTAGAGAATTTAAAAAAAAAAAACTTTTTCAAACAACAGACTATACATCGATTAGGGAATAGTTCAAGCGGGATTTGAAATTCGTAACATTGGGGTCGACATGGAAGCCATAAAAATTCAAACTGGAAAAAAACGAGAAAAAAAAAACACAAATTTTTACCTAAAAAGTTTCACTCGCGTACACCGCTCGCCAAATGGCGCCCAACGAACGGCTGGGGTCAACATACCGGTTCATTCGGCCTTGAAGATGGTCATCTTCTTTCCTTTTCTATTCGTGCGGCTTGCTAAGAAATGGCGTTTTGAAATGGCTGCTTGAGTGGCACTCAAAGATCCTGCGAGCTCTTCTTGTGTTTGACAACAATCTTCATAAAGTAATGCTTCCAGTTCTTTATTTTCAAATTTTCTTGTTGCCCAGGACGTTCATCCTCTTCCAAGCTAACATCACCACTTTTAAATCGTGCACACAACTTTTGGCACGTTCGCTCAGCTAAGGCATGCTCACCATAAGCTTCCATCGAAATACGATGACTTTCGACAGCAGTTTTCTTCTTATTAAAATAGTGAAGGAGAATAACACTTTTTCAGGCACAAAGTTCGACATGTTCCAGTGAAAAAAAATATTCTTGTTTACGCTTCAAAAATGACGTACAATGACAGTAGCTTTCCAACGCATGTTCCAATGGAATAATAACGCCATCTCTTAGCAAACCGCACGAATTAAGTTATAGACCCAATAGAAAGGGAAAGAAAATCATCCTCTTAAAGACAGAATGAATCGGTTTGTTGACCCGACCGTCATTTTTGTGCTGAAGATCTAGCGAACTCGTTCAAATTGTTCAAAACCTAATTGACCTAAATACAAGAATATAACTGTCAGGGCATGTCGTCACCTTGGATTTGGCATGGTTTTTTCGGCGATCTCTAAATTTTACTACCCTATATCGTTCTCTCCAGTGTTTAAAGGCGTCAAAGTTTCTTTGACTGAGCACAAGCTGAGGGTGGCTGTCCACAATTCAGGCTTTGTCCAGAAGATCTGGTGTGGTAGACGGAGGTTTATGAGGAGTAAAAAAAAAACTACTGCCCAATAGGAGTGAACACTAAGTCTTCAAACTTAGCTCGTGCTAGGACGGTCAGCATCAGATATTTCGGCCTTTAAAGCGATTGAGGTCGTTCGGAGTTATGGAAGGGATTGCAGAGTAGACCATCCACACCGCGTTAAGATTCCGAATTGTTACGCAAGGTCGATCAAGGAGCTCCTTGGATAACCAACTCTTACATCTACGCACATAAAACCGTAGTGAGGGTGAGGTTAGCAAGAATCATTCCGAACGTCGAGCTACTTATGCCGTGCAACTATGTGCAAGCGTGCCGCCATCCTCCTTCTCTCATATAGCCAAAATGAAAACAACTCAAGCGCAACTCAGACCTTCACAACTTTTTTCTCAAAGTCTTAGTTTTCAGAAGTCAGAATTTTAAAATCTTGGATTTGTATTTTTTGTACATAGCTTAAAGTTGACTTTAGTGCACTGTACCTGGCTTAGTCTTTGCTTTAGTTATTTACAACCAATGTCATTCTTAAGAAGGTAATTTGTACTAATGTAGTCTCCTTGGCAGTTTTTTATTTTTCTGGATTTAGTTTCTTTTACGCACGTGTCAAAAATGACCCCTTGTCATGAGAAAATACGTCACATTTAACAGTTTGTCTCCGATAAAGGCTAAAAAGCAAATCAAGCGGCTGAAAATGTGAGTAGGATTGACGTTCTCGATACCGCAACAGCCAACCATGCGCAGTTTTGATTTCGTCGATTCCGTTCCGGTAATTTTGAGGGTAAAGATCGGAAAACCAATTGTCCAAAAAGTGCTAAAGCCAAGCAGCTAAGCGGCTATTAAGACTCTGAAACCGCCATCAAGCAGATCAAATATGGTTGAACTACACTGACTATCTCTTAAGACCTCTAGAGATAGCAACGTTACCTTGCGCATAAAGGTACCCTCGGCAATGAAAGTGCTGACGAATTGGCGAGAAGAAGGCGGGTTAGCCACTAACAGAAAATTAGAAAATCCCTATCGTTCAAGTTATAAGAACTAAATGACTTAAAGAGGCCATCGATAGGGCCTAGCAGCAGATGGAATACACTGGATATGTTCTGCATTTCAAGACAGCAGTGGCTAAAGATTTGGCAAAAGTGATGAAGGTCTGATTACAGGAGTACTCTGCTCACTGGTAACAACGCAAGGCAGCTTGGAAGCCCCTACAATGACTTCTATTGGGGGTTGTCAAGGCGAGGAAGAGGAAGAGACCGTATTTTATTTTCTCGGAAATTGTAGAAAAATAACGTTTTGAAAACACTTTTACAGCAGCATAGACTAACTAACTGAAGTTAAAGTAGGACAGGTCAAGACATTCCCCAGGGCCTAACAATATGAAGAAAATAAAGAAGATAGGTGGAACTAGAGGACCCCAATGGATCTGGGAAAGCAATCCTTCTGTCATGTGCCATCACAGCCTTCCTACCAGTGGGCTTAACAATGTTAGCTTAAACAGTGCACTAAGCAGGCTATGGACCGAATTTCTGTTTGGAATTAGCACTACCGCAATGCAATGGATCATTTTTTGAAGCAGATGATAACCGGTGATGAAAAATAGATCCCCAAGGACAACATCACGTGCAAAAGGTCGCGTTTGAATGATAATAAGTCGGCGCAAGCGAGGTCCAAGCTAGGATCGACGACAAGGTAAGTTTTGCTCTGTGTTTGGTAAGGGATCATCGACTTCAAGTTGATTTCCTACCGCCGAACTCTTAATTGGATCGTGGTAAGTCAACAATTAGAACGTCACTTAGAAGCGAACGAATTTGGCCAAAAGAAGAGGAGTTGTCTTTCATCAGGATAACGTCAGACCACACAAGAAGATAGTTTCTCGGCAGAAGCTGCATGCGTTCTGTTGGGAGATTCTTATGCATTCATCATATAGTCCGGAGTCCGGACTTGGAGCTAAGTGATTACCAACTGTTGCTGCCTATGGCGAATGATTTCACTAGTGAGTTTTTGACCATAAGGACCAGAGTTTCGTTTTTTAATCATTGACGGGCGCTTTGAGTGACGATGTCGAGTATTATGGAAATGTCCACGGTTTTCGACCAAATCCGTCGTTTGCTTAAGACTTCAATACTGCATTTAAGACAGTCTCACGGTATGCGAGCTCACCGTATGCGCACTCATTTTGACGCCACGATCCAAGAATAAAAGCGGAGAGCAACAATCGGCGGTTATGGCTGCCCTTACCATCTCTATCAGTGCTACCAGATTTCTAGTGGTCGTCTAAAGGTGTAAAGTTTCAATGAACCTCTTTGGCAAGTCTACTCGGTCATTTTGTTTGTTCAAATGTTTCTCGATAACCGATGGCGACTGATCGGAAAATAACTTATTCCGAAACTCAGCAATCGTAGCAACTCCTTCGCTCTTTCGACGCAAACTTTCTTTTGTTGCGGTGTAAGATCGTGTGCTTTTTGGAACTTCAATGGTTTGAGGTCAAGCTAAATTTTCAGTGTGTTTTATCCATTCTACTTCCAAGTGGATTTCGCTCATTTCGAGCCTTCACTTTCCGAAACCATTTCTATCGATGTTGCTGTTTTTTTTTACAACGTGACCATTTCAATGACGCTTTGCAAGGCTGCTAGAATCACGGCGACGAACTGTGGTTCCATGCACATGATATATAAGGTTGTCAAATATCTCCCCTCGGCTTTTTGGGATGGTACTCTATCACTTCGAACCGCGGAGAAATGGTTTCGACGATTCCGAGCCGGTGAAAACGACAACATGGATAAGCCAGCCGGCGGAAGATCTGTGACGACGAATACCGATCGAATCATGGAAATCATCGAGTTAGACCGGCATGTGGCATCTCGTGACATCGCCCAGGAGATGGGAGTTAGTCACCAAATCATTTGAAACCATCTGCAGAAGGCTGGATACAAAAAAAAGCTTGATTGCGGTTTGGGTGCCGCATGATTTGACGCAACGCCTGCGATATGCTGCTGAAACGGAACGAACTCGACCCATTTTTTAAGCGGATGGTGACTGGCGACGAAAAATGGATCACATACGATAATATCAAGCGAAAACGGTCGTGGTTGAAGGCCGGTGAATCGTCCCAAACAGTGGCCAAGCCGGGATTGACGGCCAGGGAGGTTTTGCTGTGTGTTTGGTGGGATTGGAAGGGAATATGGCCAGGCGCTTAATTCTACCATCTACTGCGAGCAACTGGACCGCTTGAAGCAGGCGATCGACCAGAAGTGTCCAGAATTGGCCAACAGGAAGGGTGTTGGCAACGCCAGACCACACACTTCGTTGATGACTCGTCAGAAGCTACGGGAGATCGGATCGGAGGTTTTATCGCATCCACCATATAGCCCGGACATATTGCCAAGTGATAACCACCTGTTCCTATCCATGGCGAACGCCCCTGATGGTGTGAAGTTGAACTCAAAAGATACTTGTGAAAAGTGGCTGTCCGAGTTCTTCGCAAATAAAGAGGGGCGCTTCTGCGAGCGGGGTATTATGAAGTTGGCGTCTAGATGGAAACAGATTATCGAACAAAACGGCACACATCTGAACTAAGCACGATCACTGTAAGACTTTTTATGAAGCATTGAACGAAGAGAAAAAAGCGGAAGGGAGATATTTGACAACCTTATATTTACTTTGAAGTCCTGGAGGGCTCCAATGACAGCTACTCGTGGTTTTCCAACCAAATGTAAAGCAATCAAACAGCTCAACCAACACGCAAAACGTTTCACAGTCAAAAGGGAAACAAAAACTGGAGCAAATGAAAATCTTATTTCATCCCAATCCTGCCAATTTGTACACTCATCAAAATAGTTAACGAACTGACAAAGATAAAGTATTTTCGAATCACCCTTTTAATTAGCAAATCTAAATGACAAATCCTCACAAACTTCAACTTGAACTCACTTATCGACAAATCATCTCTCAAAACGCCTTTAATTGCCATCATTAGCTGTGAGTACCTTTCAAGCTGTCTGCAAAACCGATTCAGCCAAGCTGATGGCCCATAAAATCGCTTTTATGAACGTGAGCCTAAATCTTAATCCCTCGCATTATAGAATGTGCATGAAGCACCTCAATGCTGCCATTCGTTTCGTTGGAATTCGTGATTCAGTGCGGCCGGACGTCGGTCGTTGGCTCCCTGTGCCCTTGCCTCAGTCATTGAATAATATTAGTGTAATTACAAAAGCCTATGCACACACACACACACATAAACACACACACACACAGGCGATCCCCTTGTCGTAATTAAGAGCACAATTAATTCCCTTTTACATGTTCCAATCCCTCTCATTGAATGTCAAGGATTAAAGGCCTTTTAAATTCCACGCAACGACCATTCATCTTGAACGGTAGACTTTCTTCAACTGCTTGCTACCCTTGTCGTGCGGGGGTGGAGTGGAGAAAGGCAAACGACCTCCTTTCATAGACGTCACTGCACGTTCGCACGTAACTACACCGCCATCTAGTGCTCCCGCTGTGTGTAATATGCAGACGACGAAGAGGACGGGTGCTGAAGGATAAATCCATCTTCCACTAAATTCTCGAACTGGGAGAGGGTGGGTGTGCATATCAATTGAATTGGTAAATACCTCGTCTATGCTGTTGAGCGGATCATAGGAGAGCATTGGCAACTCTTCTTCTCTCATTTAGTCCGCGTTTTAGTGTTTCCTAGTGTAAGTACCGTTTAATGGATTTGATTATTTACAAGGAAGCTCAAGGATCCGAAGTTCACTTGAAGACGACGGATGGAGTGGAGAAACGAGGAGCTCGGAATGCAAATTAAGAACGATTCTCGAGGACGGTTGAGAGATGAAAACTATCAAGGAGTGGATTTTGAATGAATTGAGTTTTCTTGATGAATTTAAGAAGAAGTTCCTTTTTTAGAGGGGATGGGCATCAATGGGCCGAGTGTCAGATTCTTTGTGATTAAAGTTCCCTCGCGAAACTACCGGACGGATTTCAGATCTACCTCTTTACGGAGTGATAAGCAAACTCGCATTGCACTGTCGCTCTTCTTCTTCTGCTTTGGATAGAGCTACAGTCTGGGGTGAACCTGGTCTTCAACCTGTCGTTCCAAATTCCTTAAGTGCCGCATTGTTCACATCATTTACTGCAGCCCAATGATCTTCAGAATCCAATAATTGCATATTGAGCTGCGGTTTTCTGGTGCTGGCCGTTCATCAAATTCTTACGTTTTCGTACAGGAACTACACGAGCTCCACTGACATGACAGCTACCACGTTAAAGCAACGACAGGACCATAGTTTCGACTGAGTCGGTATTCTCGGAAAACAACAGCGAACCGTGTAAGGCAATGCAAAGGGGTTCCACTAAGTTCTCAACTTCTGTACCGAAATTTAATGCACCATCCCCTCTTGATTGACTCAATTGACTCTCCTCTTGATTCAATTACCTCTTGAGCCCACAGAATCAGTGATTACTTCTGCCAATCGCGGCTTCATGAATCAACTTCTAACCAAAAAAGCAGCGATTGGCAGAAGTAATCGCTGCTTCTTTGGACTCAAGACGTCATTGAGTTATTGACTGCCGTCTCTCGAAGGACTTCACTGACTTCCTTTATGACGCGGGAACGTGGACGTTACTAAAAGCGGAGGAGGAAGCCCTTACTCTTTTCCTGAGAAAAGTTCTGCGTGCGATTTTTGGTTCTGTCTGCGTTGGTGGCGTCTGGAGGATATAACGCTTAAGATGGCTATGCCATGGACACCACAGCTCCGGCCGAATTCGAATCATTAGAACAACGCAACAGAGGACGGCGTAAGTTGAGATGGAGTTCATAAGTGGAGGAGGACCACAACCATCTTGGAGTGCGCACCTAGAGGCACCTGGCGACAAATCGTTACGCAATTTTGATTTCGTCCTTTCCTTCCTTTTTCGTCATTCTGTTCCGGTAATTTTGAGAGTAAAGATAAACCACGCTTTAAAACGTCAATTGTTAAAAATTTGGAAAAAAGTTCAACCCCGACTGTGGCACCATTTAAATTCCTTAACTCAAAGTCCCAAAAAAAAAAAAGAAATTTGAAAATTTTCGATTCATTATTTCTCAGCACAACCTCCCTCAAGCTCGCTCCACTTCACCGAGCGACGCTTCTACTTCTTAAGGCCGTCTGGAAAAAGAAACGCTTCTGCAAAGAAGGCCTCCATTGCGGCGGTAACCATTCCATTCGACTCAAATTTCTACCGGACGAGTGATTTTTTCCAATTTCAAAATAAAGAGAATCGACACGGAGCCAAATCTGAAGATTACGGTGTAGGACCAGTGTGGCCATGGCTTTGGTATTCCCTGGTGCCTTGTCATGGTGGAAGAGCACTTGTTTTTTCCACCAAATGGAGGCATTTTGTGTGCGATTTGATGTCGGCTCAAAAATTTGCCATTGTGGAGCCGTGCTTGTCGATGTAAAAGACAACTCGTTTACCTTTCCTGCCAATGGCAAAACAGTCTTCACCTTCCTCGGTGTACTTTCGTTGAAGTCTACTGTTTCGACTGCTTGCTAGTGTCTGAGGAATGCCATTCGCTTCGTCGATTGTCACAAAACGACGCAGTGACTCCCTCGAAACGATGCAAAGATTCCTTTGAACAGTGTCAAAAGCTCCTTAGAAGATGTTGTTCAGTGTGAACAAATGCGGTACTTATTGGGCAAACAATTTCTTCATGACCACTATTTTATGCAGAATATGATTCACACGGTCTCTTGAGTTGCCTATTGTTCCAGCCATCTCGCGCACCTTCCATCGACAGTATGGCTAATACGTGAACGCGGATTGACGTTTTCGAGACGCCCTAGCCTGGTTTAGTAAAACTGCCAAACGAACTCCAACCAAGTTGAAACTCCTTAAGGGCAGCCATTGAAGAGGAGATGAGTCATAACAGAACGCAAGTGCACTTTGATTTCGGCTCGCAACCTCCCTTCCAAACAATCAGACTCAAACCACCGACAAAAGTTGGTTAATTTTTCCATTTCTCTAAGTATCCGTGTCTGCTCCACATGCTGTCAATACAAGACTACCGATACAGTACCCGTGTATAACAAATCCTACACGATAGTAAATTCAGTCGGTGATTCTCTTGGGAGGTGAGGCTATCTTTTTGTCACGGGACCGCCCTCGTATGATACACTTTTTACTGAAGATGACATGTCATGGAAGCAACATCGTTGTGGGTAAGGAGGTAGGGTAAAAGCCATCGAGTTCAAGTCACTGAGTGATTGCCTGGTTGTGACCTGCATCAGTGGCGGATTTTGCCAAATTTTCTTCATGTGTGTCCAGCCACAAATCGACACCACTGAAGACTCCAAAAAAGACAATTAACCTCTTGCACCGAGGCTATCGAGAACAACAAAAATGCCGAAGACACACAAATCGCGAGTGCACCTCAACAGTTTGGTTTGAAAAACATCATTAACAGGATGATAGAAGAGTAGAAGCTCCACAGCAAGGAAGCAGACAACGACTTTCAACTATGAGAATTCACGACAGCTGATAATGTGGTGATTGGTAGCACAAGGTTTCCTCGCATAGCAATGCGCCATACCTCCAACTAAATCGACCGTGATCTCACTTCATGAAGAGCTATCGTAACTATTCCTTCAACATTCTTACACTATTTACAGATACTGGAAAAGACGAGAGAGCGTCTCAAATCGGTGCGCAGGACAACAATTATGCGAAAGGGCTGTTTGATGCGATGGACAAATTTGAGAATTTTAGGATTTCTGTACCATTTGATGGCAGTGTTGTGTTACTCTGGAGGGAATGGTGCATGGAGCAGCTGTTAACACGGAAGACATAATCTTCAACAAGTCAGTACAACTGCTGACTGGGGTACGCAAACGACAGACGCATCGTGCCCTCTTCCATGTACCTGTTGTGAACATTTTTACGGCGAAAAGACCTGATCTTGGAGTGAACTATAAAACGACACAATCAAATGCTGTCAACAAAATATCAATTCGTCGACCAAAAACTTGCACAAAGTGCCGCATCCGAAGCCATTATTTTGAGACTGTAAAGCTCCAAGAATGATGTCGTAGTCGAGATCACAGAAACACCCTTGGCAACCGTCGAGAACAACTTAAGTCTTAACTTCTGAATGATGAATGATTCCAAACAAATCCCAAGATCCCAAAGAAAACATTTAAGGGAAGTGGGTATGGGGGGCACCCGGGCCCCCTGCTACCCCCCCTGCTGGTATCCGCTGTTTGATTGCGGGATCATTTCGGGCTTGTGGACATTTCGTAAATTTTGTCTTTCCGGAATTTTTGGCTTTTCGAAACTTTGGTCTTTTTGAAATTTTAGGCATTTTGCGACATTGGACATTTTTGGAACTTTGGGGATTTCAAGATTTTGAGCATTTAGGGATCTTGGAGTCCTGAGACTTTACGCATTGTGGGAATTTGTGCACTTAAGGAATTTGGACAATTCAGGATATAGGACATTTCGGTATTTTGTCAATTTCCGGATTTTAGGCGCTTTGAGATTTTGGACATTTAGGTTCTTCAGGCAATTCGGGACTCTGGCATTATCCGGGATTTTGAACATTTTGAGGTTTCAGACATTTAGGTTCTTCAGGCAATTCCGGACTCTGGCATTATCCGGGATTTTGAACATTTTGGGATTTTGGCCATTTAGAATCTTTAGCCAATTCGGGACTCTGACGTTATCCGGGATTTTGAAAATTTTGAGGTTTTGGACATTTTGAACATTTTGGGATTTTGGACATTTAGAATCTTTAGCCAATTCGGGACTCTGACGTTATCCGGGATTTTGAACATTTTGAGATTTTGGACATTTAGGATCTTTAGGCAATTCGGGACTCTGGCATTATCCGGGATTTTGAACATTTGGAGGTTTTGGACATTTAGGTTCTTCAGGCAATTCGGGACTCTGGCATTATCCGGGATTTTGAACATTTTGGGATTTTGGACATTTAGAATCTTTAGCCAATTCGGGACTCTGACGTTATCCGGGATTTTGAACATTTTGAGGTTTTGGACATTTAGGATCTTTAGCCAATTCGGGACTCTGGCGTTATCCGTGATTTTGAACATTTAGGATTTTTAGGCAATTCGGGATTCTGGCATTATCCGGGAGATTTTGGTTTTCAGGATCGCGTCTGTCTCTCAGCTGTAACAGTTTATGGACCTAGTCAAGGCAAAGACTTGTCCATTACACCACCTCGGTCTTATCTTAGGAATGGACAACGGTGCTCCGCTTAAGAGTGTTTTTGAATCTCAGCCTCTAGGTATAGAAACGAAACGAAGACGAAACCTTTAAAATAAACGGCAGGTCATGGCAAATGTAAGACATCTTGGTATCGATGGTTGGAAGCAGTGACTCAGTGGAAGACAGCAAGTGTCCAGTCTCGGAGTATTTAAGGAACATTGGCCTGATGCGTAAGTAGGCAGGATGTAAACATAATACATCAGTGACAACGTTCGAGTTTTAAAGCAGGATATTGATTGATGGGCGATGCGAATTCCCTTTTGCTTCAAAGAGAATTATGTACGGCAAGGAGATATGACAAATAGAACCGCCAAGGGAGTTAGCAAATATTCTGTCTACAGTGAGTGAGATGTGATCTTGCCAACATCATTGACCACACTCGGGTTTTCTTTGAACCTACGTCGCCAAGCCATGCTAGAAGGGCGTGTTACTTCTATTAGGGTTACGCAGGTAATTGTACTCGTAAGAAGGGCTAGATTAAGTGTATGCATGATTTAAAGTGGAGAGGTAAGTTTTGCGTGTGCTTAGCATAGTTGGCTCTGAATCTCGAACCTGTTTCGTTGGCATACTCCCAGCAACCACAAACATTGTCCTCCTCCTCAAATGTGCATGTTGATGGCTTTAAGGGACGATGACACTACGGCGCTGGCAATGACTCTGAAGGCCAACACACGCAATAAGGACAAATGAATCATCACTGCGCACCATGTCATTGAATTCTATGAATTCCAAGGCAAAGTCACAATTTTATGGCGTTCTTATGACGTGATAGCACTTTAATGACAGCTTTAAAGCCGTTCCCGATGAAGGAGAACGGTATTTAAGTGCAAAAAATTCAATATTTCGTAAAACCCAAAAACACCACCACATGGAGAAAGTGTTTTTTTAACTTGCTCTTAATTGATGGCTCCTAATGGGAAAAGTTTTCTTGCATTTTCCGTTTTGCTTTATTTTCGCAACATTAAACTTCCGAATTGTACAGAGTCAGCTGTTGACAGAGGAGCTGTTTTCGCTTCACGGCCGTTCCACCGTTGTTTGAAAGAAAACAGCGAAATTAAAAAAAAAAAAAACAAACTTTTTACTTCTGACTTCTGCGGCAATCTTCCACCTGCCCCGTCCAACGTTCGTGGGCTGGGGGGTGGTATCCCATCCCAATGCATCGTTAAGTGAACTTGGATCCTTGATTTTAAGTACAACACCAATCGCACGCACACACACACACGAATACACAAGAAAACAAAATAATTACGTTGGAAATTACTTTGGCGATTTTTTTTGTTTGATTTTTAAGTTTAAGAGTTTTCGGTTAATTGGCGAATTTTTGAATAAAATTTGTGGTCAGCTTGGGAGTTGAGTAGAAGTTCATCTAACCTTAAGGACATATTGAAAAGCCTTGTTCCACTAACCCTCGACTCTTGAACCTGTACTCTAGGGCTAAAAGAAAATTAAAATAAAAAACACAAAAATGAAAATGCTTGTCCCGATGTGGTGAAGAAGTTTCTCCATCGTTTTGAAAACGCACAGCACAGAGAGAAAAGCGGAAAATAAATTTAAAATGCATTCGAATGGCATGAGGGGCGAATGAAAACAAAAAAGGAGGACGAGACGTGAAAGAGAGAAATCAAAAAAAGGCTAATATGCAATTTTCGGACATGAAAAGGATTAAAAATGAAGTGAAATGAATGCATAGCTGGTCGGTTGAGCGTGACAAGCCAATTTTCGTTCGGTTCTTGTGCGCGGTGGAGTTGTGCTGCTCTCCTCTCTAGTTGATTTTGAGTGAGTGAATAGAGAGAGAGAGAGAGAGAGGGAGAATAAAATGAAACAAAAAAAAAAAAAAATGAAAATTGAAAGAAAATGAAATGAAAAGGAAATTTTAAACGAAATGAAAAACAAAACGAAAAAAGAAATAATTGAGCGCGCAGCCAAAATGCGATATGTTCTCGTTTGGGAAATTCGTAGAGAAACGATGCAATTGCGGAAAGGGGAGTACTTACATGTCGCTCGGTAGAGTTTCTGGACTAGATGACCGTTCGTTCCATTGGGAGGGTGGCATTGCTAAAAATAGAATAGAAAACAAAAATTGTACACTCAAGTTGGTCTAGGCAGAGAAAGAGAAGAAAATGAAGAGGTAGACGGAGGAAAGGCAATTAACTGAACTTTAGGGTGGTATTTTAAAGGGCGACTGAAAGTTTCTTTCGCGTGAAGGAGATCCTTGTGGATGTCTGGAGGATGGTTTAAAGTTCTCTTAAAATATGCACGAACAATTAAGTTCTATCAGATCGGTGTACCCAGTACCGAAATCAAACGCAGAATCACTCTTGCCCATCGATGTTTCTTTAGGCTCAGCAGGCAATTGAGCAATAAAACCCTTTCTCGAAGAACTAAGGTTGCTTTATATAACACCTTGATCATCCCAGTCCTCCGTTACTGCTTGGAAAACTGGACGTTACTAAAAGCGGATGAGGAAGTCCTAAGTCTTTTCGAGAGAAAAGTTTTGCGTGCGATTTTTGGTCCTGTTTGCGTTGATGGCATCTGGAGAAGAAGATTCAACGACGAACTCTATGGGCTGTACAGCGACATGCCCCTGGTCAAACGTCTTCGGATACAACGCTTAAGATGGCTAGGCCATGTTGAGCGTATGGACACCAGTGTTCCGACCCGAAAAGACTTCGAGTCTGAGCCACTGGAACAACGCAACAGAGGATGGCCTAGGCTTAGGTGGCGCACACAAGTGGGGAAGGACCTCAACAAACTTGGAGTGCGCAACTGGCGGCAGCTGGCGAAAGATCGTGCTGGCTGGAGAGGCATGTTGGTTGAGGCCCAGGTCCATCCCGGACTGTTAGCGCCACTAGAAGAAGAAGATTGGTGTACACTCTGCATACTGTGTTCTGTATGCTTCCTTGCGTCCCTTTATTTCATGAAGATACATACGATAGCAAACATTTCATGGACTCTTCCATGAGATAGCCAAAATCTGTATCCAGGCAAAACTGATTGATTGTGTTGCTACACCGTGCAGTTTGGTTGAAGTGTCCCAGAACAATTTTGAGTGTACATCAGGTTTCAGGTTCATGTAGGAGGATAATGGAGAACTGTCGCTGCTCCCTCAAAGCCGGTACGGAATCGACTGAGGCCTTTTATGCCAAAAGAGGTCTTAGACAAGGCGACGCTCTGTCGTGTGACTTTTTTAACATCATTCTTGAGGTGATCGTGCGTAACTCAAGAGTCAGCATCAGAGGCACAATTTTCTAAAAGTTCGACCAGCTGCTGGCTTGCGAGGATGACACTGACTTGATTGGACCAATACAGCGAGTCGTCAATACGGCTTATATGACTCTGGAGGTGAAAGATGAGACAACAAAATATACCCTTTCATCAAGGACGCATAACACCAACAACTTAAGTAGAGCGACACAATGGCCGCAAAAAAAAAAATTTTGGGGAGTCAGGGACAGAAACATCAGTACAGAAATCAAACTCAGAATCACTCTTGCCAATCGCTGCCTCTGTGGGTTCAAGTGAAAGACCAAGCTTGCATTGTCCATCACATTGATAATTTCTGGGTGCTAAAACCCAGAATTATCACACTCTTTCCTGCCGGGTTCAGTGTGTACTGCGTGTACCTTTGGCGGCAGCACCTTACCCAGCTGAAGTATAGAGCAACAGCATACAGTGCAATGTAAATTGGCTTCAACACTCGTACACATCACTGAGTCCTCTCCTCGTACAGAAACGCAAGCGACCCCTTGTGAGAGCACAGTGCAAGCGTGCAACTTTTGACCCCGTTTGCGTTAATGACATCTTCAATTCGATGAAATCTATGAACTGTGCGGTAGCGTTGGCCTTGTCCAGCGAAAACATTCGTTAGGATGACTTGGTCATGTAGAGTGGTCACCATGGGGTAGTGGGTATGTGCGTCGACCGCCATGCAGAAGGTCTAGATTCGACTTCCGGAAGGGACACATCGAATTTTTTCACGGCACCACCTTTTTCGAGTTGCTGACAACACTCAAAGAGAATCAATTGTCTATGAAGTGGTTCTCAAATCTCGCCTTTCGTAGTCGGCAAAAAACTGTAGGTCCCCTGTTCCCTCGTGAGAGAACAGTAGCGCGCACAACACGAGTCCTGGTCCCTTGTGGGCTGTAGTGCCTCTCAATTATTATTATTATTGGTCATGTAGAACGTATGGACAAGACCAAAGGGTCATCAAATTCGAACAACTGAACAACACAGCATAGAGCTGCACCCCGTCTATGGTGGCACACACAAGTCGAGGAAGACCGCTGAAGGCAGCAGGCGGGAAACAAATCAGTTGGGGAGGCATGTTGGTTGAAAATCAGGTTCACCTTCGTCTTCAATGCCAATCTAAGATAAGTTGGTTCAATAAGTACCTGCGGCAAACTAAACTTAAGAAAGATAAGGGGAAAGGTAGGTATCAACCGGTCTGGCTTCTACACCTAGGCTGTGTATGTTCACCTGACTGTTGCAAAAAAAAATAAGTGAAAAGGTTCTGACTCGTACACTGAACGTCAACATTAAACTATTGACAAGGTACTTTACCTCTTCTGGACACTCTTCTGTTCACTGGAAGGGAGAGCAAGAATTTTTCAGCTCCATAGAGCTACCTCAAATAGAGGGGCATGGGCCTGTGCACACGAGGCAACGTCGTTGATCGCACTTAACATGGCAGGCTGCAAACACTATCATCGGCCCTAAACAGGTCTCGTGGAACCCCCTGGGTAGCCATCACAACATCCATTGTATGCAGCGAACCCCTCTGCCCGAGGGTTAAATTATGGGCCTGGCCTTCCAGGCTGTAGGTTGTGCGTGAGGCTAACTCCCTCACCACACAAAATAACCGAGTTCAGAGACAGAATGATTTGCGCTCGCTCCCCGATAGAGGAGAAGGATGACAAAAGTGAGGATGATTTCTATGATCTCCTAGAAAGAACATACGATCGATGCCCCAGCTATGACACCAAGATCGTTCTAGGAGATTTCAATGCTCAGCTGGAAAAAGAGGACATCTTTGATAGCGTCATGGGGAAACGCAACCTGCACGACACCACCTTCGGAAACGGACTCAGGCTGTTGGACTTCACCGCGGGGCGGAACCTCTCTGTGAGTAGTACGCGGTGCCCACATCTCAACATCCATAAAGGAGGACGACCGTCAATCAGATTTATCACGTTGCGATCGACGTCAGACACTCCTCCAACATTCTCGAATGTCCGAACCTTTCGTGATATCAACATCGACTCGGATCATCACCTTGTAGTAGCCAAGGGAAGCAACCGGATATCGAGAGAGCAACGGAGTCGAGATAGGCCAAAACGGTTTGACGTCGGAAAGCTACAATCGCAACGGATCACTGGGATGATCGAGTCTCCCAGAAACTCTCCCAAAGTTCGACACTGCCTGCTCTGGCAATAGAAGAAGAATGGAAACGTTGTCAAGAAGCCAACAAAGAAGCTGCCGCTGATGTGCTGGGTTTCATGCCACCAACCAGAAGGAACCCATTGTTTGACGACGAGAACAGGCGGGTACATGTAGCTACAAGGCAACGCCTAATTGAACAACGACAGCTGTTCGTGAGTCAATCGACGTACTGATTTGCCTACTAGAACGGCACACAGTTCGGAGTCACCTGCAAGAGGTTGTTGTAAAATCTAGACTCTGATCTTTTGCGGAGTTTAGCATTCATTGGAAATGCCCCATGAACTGCTAGCGGAACGTAAAAGTTCCGAAATTCAGACGTTTTTTGAAGTTCACATTGATTTCTAGGGCCTTTTGAGTGGGCACAGAGACTAGGCCTTTGCTCAGTCTGACCCAGGACCCAGTAATTCCCATTCAAAGTAACTGTTGACATTCCTTCAAGTCGTCCAAGAGACTCTTCAATACTGTACGCCATTGTACCATCATCAAAAAGTTGAATAGACCTCCATCACATCCATAAATCCACAAACACAGCAGACTCAGATACACGCCCTCAAAACTTACGACATCACCACTTCACCAACAAAATCAGTTCATAACACTTACCTGTCGTTAGTGTATAGTGATTCTGTGGTGAGATACCGTTCGGCCTTGTTGTCATTCTGCTCGCTATCCGCTGCGGGACCCCGGCAACGGCCTGCAATAAAAGAGCACACAAAAAATCATGTTAATTAATTAAAAACGAAGAAAAACCAAAAAAAGAGAACAACAAAGCACATCTTGAAGGATGCAATAAAAGAAAAGTGACTCAGGCCACTGATGGGTATCTGTGTGGAGGGGGTGGGGGGGGGGGGGGAATTCTGATAAGCAGGTCGAGGCATTGTGGCGTATACGTAACATTTTTTTTTGTTTGTTTGTTGACTTTTATGTTTCTTTGCGGGGGAATTTTGTGGCAGTTTAGTGTCGTTGTGGGTGGGGGGGAGGATGCTGTGAAAGGACCTTGTTACCAGGTCTTTGATCTGTTATCTCAAGATCTTAGGTTTCTTTTTGCTTGTGCATAGGTTTGCTTTTAGTTCCATCAAGATGAGACTTCATTGACTCTGCAAGGTGGTCGGATGTAAGTGGAAGGTCCTTTATTCGATTCCTAAACTTTGGGTCTTCTGCGGTGGCTCATGAATGAAGAGTAACACGCATCACGAGCAGCTTAGGATGATCCTCGACTGTAGTGTTTCGAACGTTGATGAAATATTGACAAAAACCACGAAATAGGTGGAGATCGTAAGGCAAGAACTTCCAAGAAGAGTAATTTCAATGGAGTGGCACTACCGCCCACAAGGGACCAGGGCCAACCTTCCTCAGCAACTACTCGTGCTGTACGTGCAATTGTTCTATCACCAGTAGAGGACGCCAAACGGCGAACTTTAAAAATGTGTGCTCTTCGAGTGTTGTCAGCAATTAAAACATGCGGTGGTTCTGTGAAAAAAGGCGAAGAGTTCAGTTCCTTTGATCCTTTGGAAGGGTCCACGGATGATATTTGAAGCATTCAGTGAACGAAGCGACATCAAGAGATGATCGTAACTGAACCAAAAACGTGTTTCTTTCAAGATTCCCTTTGAAACGCCAAACTACATGATAACTGCTTCAAAATGAATGCCTCTCCAAAATCTACCCTTGCACGGAATCTCCTATGATGAGCACGCTGCTTTCATATTGCCATCATTTAAGGCACACACTGCCATTACACTTTAATCAAAATTCAAAGCATAACTGCACTTTATTCAAATTCCCTATGAAAACCTCAAAATGAATGATGTCCCTTGTAAATTCAAACACCCTCCCCTCGGTCGGTCCTGATGGAAGGCGCGTGTAAAGTTTTATTTCCTCCCACATTAAACATAAAAACAGCCACTCCTGATGTGCTTTCCTTCAGACAACTCAAGTCCACTCACAGCATGCGGAGATCGTCCCAAATGAATCCAAATTGCACCACGAGTCGCCATTCGCTCGTGTCAGTAGTTCGTCGTCCTTCGTCGACGCACATCTTGTGAGGCATCGGCCAATCGATATCCACTTCCAGTGTCGGTATTCGAAATTGCTCGCAAATCCAGCACAAATGTTGGTTACCTAAGTGTGCAATTTTATTTTGATTGCTATCCAACCCGGTTTCATCCCCCCCACCCAGAGACCACTAATTCCCTTGAACGGCAGCCATTAAATCCATCCATGCCTCGGACACGCGCGCAGGCAAACAACATTCGACGATGTGTGGTCGATTTGGGTGTATTGATGTGTGTGTGTGTGTGTGTTGAGTTTACTCACCTCCTCGTCCCCATCCAGACAAAAGTAGAACTGATTCGGACTAAGATACTTCTGGAGCAGCTCCTTGGCCACACGAACCGACATCTCACTCTGCACGAAGGGGTGCTGCAACAGGCGTTCAGCGGTTGGACGCTTCTTTGGATTCTTCGTCAGTGCGGTCTTGATGAAATTATGAAACGTTGGACTCCATTTATCCTTGTCCTTGAGTGCGGGCGGCTTAAAGCCACTCTTTGACATCAGGAACAGGGCACGCATTGGATGGAGATCGAACATTGGCGGTTGAAGTTCAGCAAGTTCTGCAAAAGAAAGGGAAGAGTGAAAGAGAGAGAGTTTGTGTCTGAAAACAAAAGTATCTTAACTTTTTATTTACTCAGAGTTCAGTGAAGGGAATGGAAGAACGAAGTTTTCGCTTTGATTTGACTAAAGTCCATCGCTTGCGGGGATTTTAATACACGCGCCCCGGCATTGGGGATGGAAATGTGATAAGTGAGAGCCTAAAATCATTTCCGGAGAGATGATACTGTATATTTGGAGACGGCGTCTTTTCATGTGTGAAATGAACTTGTTTTTCACATTTTCCGGCTCAAGGAAATATTTTCCTCTGCCTCCTCTGAGGGGACGAATGCGGAGGAGACAAACACGTCCTGTTGTTTTCGATTGGAATTCGTACCACTCGGGGCAGATATTAATGTCATTTCGGTCGCAATGGAGTGGGGGGAATTACATCAATGATGAAGGAGTTAGTTCTACTTGTTGGATCGTACGACTCAATGGATGGAATTTAAGAAAGTCTGCAAAGTTGGTTGAATTGTCTTAAAGTTAGGACAGTTCGGAGACCGTTTGAAAGTTGGAAGAAATGTCTTGTTTTTTTGCCAAAAGAATTTTTCGATTGTAATTTGAAAAAAATCAAACCAAAGTTCTTCTTGTTGCTAATTCCTTTCAAATCTTTTTTGGTACATTTCAAAAAGTCGTTATTCTTCTACGATTCACACGCAACATACGAGGATTGCCTTTTATATTTCGGGATTGGAGAACAAAAACAAATATTAGTCATCGGAAATAGCTTTATTGTTTTTCTAAATATTCCCCATTAAGATCTATACACTTTTGCAGGCGTTTGAACCAATTGTCGAAGCACTTTTGCCACTCTGACTGAGGTCTCTCCAAAACATGCATTCTGAACGCATCAACCGCTTCTTCAGGTGTCGAAAACGTTGACCACTCATTTTAGTTTTGTATGTACGGGAATAAAAATAAGTCATTCGGTGCCAAGTCAGGACTATACGGCGGATGACTCATCAAATCGATGTTTTGAGTGCTCAAAAATGCAGTTGTTTGAGCCGATGTGTGGGAGCTCGCATTGTCTTAGTGAAGAGTGATCCGTCTTCGGCGGTTGGTTTTCCTGATTTCTTGGAAGCCAACTGGCAAACAAATGGTTGTGTACCAATCAGAATTGACTGTTCTGCGTTGTTCTAGTAGTACGGTTGCTACATGGTTGGAAGTGCTTCATGCGCGAGCAACTTTTGTTGGATTTGACTCATTTTGAAAGACCCATACAGTCGACTGCTCTTTACTTTCGGGCTCATACCCATAAATCCACGATTTATCACCTGTCACGATGTCATAGACGTGTTTCAAAGCACTGCGATCATATTTTTGGAGCATTTCTTTCGACCAATCGACACGAGCCTTTTTTGAGCGATTGACAAACTGTCAAATGTTGTAATGTAAGGTTGTCTCAATCTCACTATAGTTCACAAGACGATTTTGCAACATCAGTTGGCTCACAGCATCAATGGTTTCCGGAACAACAACTGATTTTGGACGACCTTCACGAAATTCGTCTTGGAGTAAACAACGGCCTCGGTTGAATTCACCGATAAACACTGGTCCTTGATGGAGCTTCATTCCAAAAATTGAATTAAGTTCATCGATGCATTGTTGTTGAGTTAATCCACGTCGAAAGTTTTAAAAAATAATCGCACGAAAATTTTTTCACGATTTAATTCCATTTTTTGGGCGAGATGAGCTGGCAGTTGCCAGATTGCAACACTAGGGTTGCCCAATCCCGAAATATAAAAGGCAACCTTCTTATCCCTGGGATAGATACCGACAAACATTGCCCGGTTGCAATCGCCAGAGACTTTAACGCCTGGTCTACAGAGTGGGGAAGCAGCCGTACAGATGCACGGGGAAGAGCTGTTCTGGAGACATTCGCATGTATAGGGTCGGTTCTTCTAAAAACCGGCAATACAGCTACCAGCTGGCAGGTTGTCGACATCACCTTCGTGCGCAAAAATCAGTGCATGCAAAGAGGAAGCTCAGCAAAGAAGGCTCGCTCTGCTACTGGTGATATGAGGGTATCCAAAGGCTTAGAGCAATTTGTCTCAAAGCACGAAAGAAATCCCAGCGATCCAGAAACAGGCCAGACTTTACAAGAGCGACTTCTGCAGTTCAAGTGAGTTGAAAAAGGCCATAGAAACAAGCAAATCAAGATGCTTTAAGAAACTCTGCGACGAGGCCGACGTAGACCCTTAGCCAGATGGGATCGAAGGCAGCGGGCAGCGATCAGACCAGATCTCTTCCAGCATGCTTTGGGAAAACGTTTTCTAGAGCGAATGCTTTCCACACAGTGGAAGCAGCAACTCCTAGTACTTCTGCTCAAATGAAAGAAACCACCTGGATATCAGTCCTCGCACCGCCCAATTTGTCTATTGGAAATACTTGAACGTATCATCTATGGCAGGTGACTGACAGTAGCGGAAGCCAACGGTGCTCTATCACTACACTCACGGTGGATGCAATAGTAACTGTGGTTAATCTGGCTGCGGACTCTATCTAAGAAAGGAGATGGAGAGGGCGGAACAAAGAGGTACTAGATGTTAAAAAATGCTTTGAACTCAGCGAGCTGGTTGCACATACGTACGTCTCTTATCGCCATGGGCACCATGGGACGAAGATAGTCATGGACATCTTTACGAACCGGAAACTTATGTTTAATACCGACGATGGTGTAAGATCCTACAGCATAACTGCAGGAGTTCCGCAGGGATCAGTCCTCGGACCTCTACTGTGGAATAAAAGGTATGATGTTGTCCTACTACAAGCACTTTCAGATGGAGTCAAAAAAGTCGGCTTTTCTGAATATTGTGGCAAAGCACTTAAAGGACGTGGAGGCTGCTACGAATACAACGATCTCAAATGTAAAAGATTGACACGAAAATGCTGGTCTGGAACTTCTTCTTTTTCTTCTTCGGATGGCGCTACAGTCCGGGGTGGACCTGGGCCTCAACCAGCATGCCTCTCCAGCTAGCACGATCTTTCACCAGCTGCCGCCAGTTGCGTACTCCAAGTTAGTTGAGGTCCTTTTCCACTTGTGTGCGCCATCTCAGTCTAGGACGTCCTCTGTTGCGTTGTCCCTGTGGTTCGGATTCAAAGACTCTTCGAGCCGGAGCAGTGTTGTCCATCCGCTCTACATGGCCTAGCCACCTTAAGCGTTGTATCCGTCGACGTTTGACTAGGCTCATGCCGCCGTACAGCCCAAACAGTTCGTGGTTGAATCTTCTCCTCCAGATGCCATCAACGCAAACAGGACCAAAAATCGCACGCAGAACTTTTCTCTCGAAGAGACCAAGGGCTGCCTCTTCCGCTATTAGTAGCGTCCAGGTAAGTCCAGGTGGTCTGGAAATTGCGGCACACAAAACGGAGGCGGTGCTTATCACCAGTTCAGTTCTTCTGTATGCAGCTCCTCTTTTGGGCTAGAGCACACACTTTAGGACTACTGAAACGGATGAGAACGTCAGTGTAGAGACTGGTGGTTTCAGGACCATTTTTGATGAGGCGGCGTTCGTCATTGCAGACGAGCTTATGAGGGTGTGCCACCGAAGAACCTCGAACAGGCATCAGGCCAAAATTATAAAAGGAGAAAAAGGTGTCCACATCCATAGCAATGTGGTAAGCCAGATGGGAGGCCTCCACAAAAGGAAGGTGGACGCATGTGCTTCTCCCCGTCATCGGGACATGGATGTCAAAATTTGCAGGAGAGTGCGACTACCAACTCTCTTTCTGGACACGACGTCTACCAAATATGCACGGGTTTGGGCGCGACAAGTCGCCGCTGTGCCCAATAAGGCCCAACCTCCGAGGAGGACGCAGAGTGCGCAGTTTTTTTTTTTTTATTGTTGTTGAAAAATTTACCAAGCACCGATAAAATGAGCCCTTACATGATCAGTAAAGCACTGAAACTGGAGCACTGGAGGTGTGCTCATTCATTGTGAAGGTTCATTCAGAACTTAGACATGGTGAAGCAGAAAGGGCTTCTCTCCAGAGCCGAGTGTGAGTCGGCAGTTCCGAGTGTGCAGGATGTGGATAAGTCCGTAAGCGCTTTCCCGTAATCGATTATCTCACGTTGCGAATCGTGCATGTTGGCAGCGCGGGCTGCTTGTATCTGCGGAACATAACCACATCCTTGGGCGCATCAAAAAAAAACCGACAACAATTCGTTCCATCTTTGTACGATATGATAAGTAGCCAGACAGAAGCATAGACATAACAAAAATGTATAAATCATACCAATAGCTGTAATTCCACACGCCCATATATCACATAACTGGTTGTAGCCACCCTTTCGTTCGACGGCTGCAACCTCTGGCGCCATCCAATACGGAGTTCCTGTAAATAAAATAAAAATAAATACCGTCAGTTTGGTTAGATTAAAATGGAGAACAAAAAGGAAAATGAGAAGAAAGGTCTAAACTTTGCATCTCCTCGCACACCTTGTGTCTTATGTGTGCCGGGAGGGAGCGCACTTTAGGATTCACTGAACTTGTTCGCCGTCGTCGTGAGTTCCTTTATCCTTCCTTACTACTATCCACTTGGAACTGTTCAGAAGTTTTTATCTTTGCGGGAACGGGGAACACTGAACTTTTGACATCACATCACTAGAGATTGTCATCGTGAAGAGATTTCTGAACTAAACTGGGTGATGCAGGTGGCACCGCAGACAGTGGTTGTACAGGGTGAATGGAAAGGCTGAGTATTGTCGTCTCAAAGTGGAGGAGAGACGACTAATCTATTGATTAAGGGATCTCGGACCATTTCTTTTTAGGGTGGTGGTGTTTTCACCAGTGGAGCCGTTGGGATGTCACTTGAACCATGAAAAAATACGTGGATATCCTTCAAACTCAAACCGGCTTGGCCAGTTTCTTCCTCTGATGAGATTTGTGATCTTTCTTACTCTGACATCAGGCAGTTCGACCAGGCTGTTGTAAAAGGAGCTTCCGATCGTAGCAAGAGATGAGCATGTTCCTAGGTTGTAAAGTACGGTGTCTTCCTCATCCTCGCCTCGATCGTAGTCTTTCCAACTGTTGCAAGAGATGAGCATGTTGGCAAGGACGGTGTCCTCCTCATCCTCGCCTCGATTGTAGTCTTTTCAGTTTTTTTTTTTTTTAGTTTAAAAGGCATTTTTTTTATTATTTATCTAATGGTAATAGTCTTTTCAGCTGTTGCAAGAGATGAACACGTACCTAGATTGTGAAGGACAGTGTCTTACAAAGCTTAGCCATCTGAGATTTGTCGATGCCGTTTCCAGAGCCTTTATGGATCTTTGTATACGAAGGACAATACAGGAGAACAGGAAAAAACTCTTTGACTCATCAAATCATCAACGAGTCAGTAGTCCTATTGAACCAATTCAATGGCCAACTGTTGAAAAAAGAAGAAAAAACTTGTTCTTTGACCATGACTCACATTTCCGTCTCAACCACAGACAAATTGGTTGAATAAAGCAACGACCTGCTGCCCAATCCACCGAATTCTCTAGGTTTGGCCACTTTCCAAACTTGACAAAATCACTTGCCGGACAGAAATATGAGTCGAGTTGAGGGAGCTATTGTCGCCTAGGATGTTGATTCGGCAGACCTCTAGAAACTATATTTTTGAAATTTGAGAATCGTCGCGCCACTTGTCAAAAATGTTCCTTTTTTTTGGTTAAGTACCTACATGCCTTGAATTGGTGGAACGGACTAAAATATCATTGCTGGATTTGTCGAACAAATTTTGGAACAAAATCCGGTCCAAAAGACCGAAAAAAAAATATCGAAAAACACAATTCCGAGAACGAAATTCTGACATTTCGGTAAGATTGGCGGACATGCTCTTAATCAGTGCAGCCCCCCGTATGGGTTCTAGGCCCTAAATTGCAAAACGGTCCTAAATTTGGATAATGCCAACCCCTCAAATATCGGTGTTCCACAGAATGTCAAATTAAAAGGTGATTTATCGTGAGGTTTGATTTTCAATAGGCTTTTTTGACTGATTACACGTTAATTCTGTCAAGCTGCTTTACCACTTTTGTTTGGTATTGTTTGGCAAGTCCTCATGCGATGACTCATACCACAACAATGTTTTCAAATTCTTCAGCTGCGCTGCAAAAATTAGTGTTCAGTAACATTTCGTTTTTCGTGAGATTCGGGGAACTTACTGTGCGCATAGTAATAATATTGAAAGCAGTTGTGGTTTCAACATCATTTGCAGATTTGTGTCCAAGCTCGAGGATCATACTCGGCCGGTAAGACTACAACGAACACATAGTGAAGAGACTGTAGCTGAAAGTAGATGCGATTCGTCGTAGCTTTCAGCACCTTAACTTGGCGTATTCGACAACTTTTTTTTGTGTATTTTACGTGAGGATCTTGGCCTTAGAACGTAGAAATTTCAACTTGTGAAAGAATTGAAGTCAAACGATGGGCTCTGAGAGAACTCAGTGAAAATTTTGTGTTTTGTCTTGGAATTTTGTTAAATGATGAAGGGAGAGATACCAGTCACGCTTTGCTCGAGCGGGTCGGCCAAAATAAGGCCTTCCCAATGGACCACCTCAGATGTAGTCGTGGCCAACATTGAGATGATATCATTTTAAAAAAGTACATGTCATGAATTGTTCTTTTAAGCGATAATAAACAATTTAAGTTCACTTTCAAGTTGGTGTGTTTTATTTTCCATTAGAAATCAAACCTCACGCTGAATCACCCCTTAGAATTTTCAGACAACGATTTTAGTGGAAAAGATTGTTTAAGAACTGAACCACTGAACTTTAAATTTTTCTAATTTAGTCCTTCGAGCGGGATTTTGTATCCAAAGAAGTGAAGTGAAGCGACATTCAAAAGAAAAAATTGTCTAGAATATACGTACATAAGTGCAATCGAGAAAAGAATAGACACTAAGCACAGTTGTAAAAGCATCTTCAGTAGAAGATGAAGGGGAGATGATGATTACCATCCTTTAGAATAGTTTTTGGTGATGATTTCGATGTTGCTCATGTTCGATCTAAGGGAACATTTGATCATCATTTCTTTGGAACGCGTTTCTTTATTTTACTTTTTATAGTCCGTCCTCTGAGGCTTAGTAAATAGGATGGGACGTGAAACGTCCGCGCTTTCTTCACTGAATAAAGTATTTCAGATCTTACTGCTCAACCCCTGTTGAGATACAGCAGTTTTTTAGAAAATTGATTCTCACTTAAGTTGTCCTTCTCATCAGAAAACATAAGTGCCCAGTGCACAATGTTCCTTGGAGACTGCCTTTTGTCACCATTGTTCGAACTGCCCATTCTTGCAGGACATAAATCGATACAATCTCACAAATATTCATTTCTGTAGATAAACATCACCAAAGGAAAAAATTAAAACCTCAGAGCCCTCCATAAGACATGGTTGTTCCAATTTTTGTTTTTTCAGAAAACAGAAAAAACAGTAAACAAAAAAAAAAGTCAAATAATTTGAATAAATTTCCATTACCACCCTGTACTCCGTCCTTCACTTAATGTAATATCCCCCTCGAGATGTATGAATAGTGTCGCGACTCCGAGTAATTTGCGTTTTGTTGACTGACGTCCTCACGACACACACAGAAAAGAAAGGATTCCACCCTCCCCACCCGAGACCGGGTGAGTTTGAAGACCTTTTCTCATCTTTAAGTGTATGCGCGCCGCGCTCTATCTTGATGAGATCCTAAAGCCTAGTCGACACAGGGAGGAATTTCAGGCGACGCTTGAAAAATTAATTTAGACAAGTGTTGCTAGTGGGACAAACGCCCAGCAGGAGACTGCTGAGACGAAAGATCCTTTATTCATTTATTCTGCACGGAGGACATGGCAAACAATTATTTTTCATGCTTGTCACTGGACGAGGCGCGCGAGCACCAACGCCAACTGAACCAGTCTTGCTAGCGTTAATTAAATGAAAGATCCAGGAATTAAGATGTGTCCTCTTTCAGTCAATTCATGCGGAATGAGTGTGCGAGCGGGAGAAATGCCAAAACGAGGGTCTATACCCTACTTTGAAGAAGAGAATGAACCTGGGACAGTCCTTTTTGGATTATGAAATACTGCAGACACAATCATTTCTGTTATCCTGTTTGTGAGACATCTATGGAGGTGGTGTGCCAACTGACTGGGGTGGCTGAGGGATTACCCAAACTGCTCCTTGACTATTCAGGGGGCATACGAACATATTTGAATTGTCCACGTTTACAAAAACTCACGTCTAAGGGTGGACACACATCAAAACGACGCGAGGATGAGGACTTTCATTCTTTGCGATACTCTAACTTCCTAACGGTCTGAAGAAGTTGGCTTCTGATGGCCTGCGGGTAGGTATCCCTCACAACCATCAAATTCCGTCACGGCGAGTGATTCTTAAGGTTAAGAAATAAATGCGGGTCCATGTCTGGAGAAGGTGTCAGATGGGCAGCGGTTGGAATTTGAAAAAGGAGTGTCCCGGGACTTACCAGTAGAAACACATTTTTTGGACAAAATTCGACTTTATTCATAAACACAGTTTCCTTCAAGAGTGATACAAAAGGTCCAAAACCTCTCTAGCACTTCCATACCTTTTTTATTGAACGATTTATCTTTGGCCTCAAAATATCATTCAGTTTCGGTGATCACCTCCTCATTCGAGCCATATTTTTTTCCGGCGAGCATCTTTTTAAGGTCTGGAAAGAAGTAGAAGTTGCTGGAGGCCAGATCTGGAGAATAGGGTGGTTGCGAAATTCGGCGCGGTAGCCAACGACTTGTGACACGGTGCGTTGCCTTGGTGGAGGAGAATTTGTTTCTTCTTCATATGGGACCGTTTTTATGCAATTTATTCCTTCAAATGCACCAGAAGTGGCATAAAGTATTCGCTGTTGATCCTTTTGCCTTTCTCAAGATAGGCGATGAATAAAATTCCGTGCGCATCCCACAAGACCGACGCCATAACCTTGCCAGCCGACCTTTGTGTTTTTGGATGATTTGGACGTGGTTCCCCGGCTGCTGTCCACTCCGCTGACTGCCGATTTGCCTCTAGAGTGAAGTGGTGGCTCAATGTTTCATCTATTGTGACATATCCACGCATACCCAAACAAGTCCTTGAAGTGATTAAAAAAATTCATCATCAGCTGCATAAATGCATCATCAGCTGCATACTTTCATCATCAGCCATAAAGTAGATATGTATGTGACGTTAGAGGAAGCTTTACAAGTTGTACCAAGGTCTATTCTGGCAAAATACCTCCAAACAGCTCTCAGAATCATCGAAAAGTTGATGTCTTTGGTCCATTGTGAGCTAACGCGGCACCCATTTCGAAAACAACTTTCTCATGGACAAATGTTCACTCCAAATAGTGTACGCTGCCTTCCGATATCGCTAAAGTGTCAGCTATCTCACGCAATTTCACTTTGCGGTTTTCCAAAACTATTTTGGGTGTTTTTTGACGTTTTCAGGAGTAACCACCTCAAATGGCTTTCCAGAGCCGTCAACATCGTTGGTGTCTGTACGGCCACGTTTAAAGTCAGCATACCACTGACAAAGAGTCGTTTTTGATGGAGCAGAGTCCTTGTAACACTTTTCAAGCCATTGCTGAGCTTGCACGGGAAATTCCCTTAAAAAAGGAGTGTTTAGTGAACACACGAAATTCTGTTTTTTTCCCCTTGTTTGCTTGAAGCACTCTAACTCGTGACCTTTTTCTCAGTTTGTAATGAAAATTTGGCAGGTATCTTTTGAATGTTTGTACGTCTGTTGTATTTCTTTTGTTAGTGGCACCCCCTATATGTCAGTCCGAGACTTTTTCTGATCTCTAGCGTGTACCTTTCCTATTTGACAGTTGCCATACGACGCAGCAACGTTTTCAAATTCACCTAAACAGCGTCAGACACTACTTTGAAGTCGCATGGTCTCATGATTAAGATTGTTGTGCGGAGTGAGCACACGCGTCAATCATCTCGTAGACAACTTTCTTGTACAGGATATGGGATGTCTACTGTTTCAGCCATTTCCCGAAGATGTGACCGCAGTAGTGGACCATCGGACCAAGGTGTTGAGGGAACCTGACTGGTAGTGACAGTTGAGCAGCGGCTATGTTCTGGTGCCACAGGACGTCAGGAGCCTCTGGAACTTCGGTGCGGCTGGCACCCATGTGGGAGCATCGCCGTGCTTATGGTTTAAAACCCTTATCGCGGGCAGAGTTGAGGTTGGCTGACTGGTCTGAATTGATTGTTTACCCCTTCCGATTCAGGGCAGGCGGTTAGGGGACTTTCCCGGCTCAGTGTGGCGTTGCATCCTCAACCGGGTACTCCGATCCATAGAACGGCAGAGGTTTTGGAAAGGCCTCGCTCTAAACCGAGCTGGTGTGATTGTCCCTCAAGCATGGTTTCATTTGGTACTTGGCTGACTAAGCCGTCTAGTCTTGCGTTATCTACGACCCTTGGGGAAATGGACACCGTGATGTAAGCAGCAACGACAGATGATCGCGTAAAACCAAATTCCACATCTATTTCAGCCTCTTTTTTGTTGGAGGTTGGGATACAATGCACTGAAGCGCTCAGACTCAAGAGCTGGTCCATTGAACTACCAGGCAGTAACCATCATTTCCTGTAGTTTATTGATTTTCCAAAGAAAGACCAGCAGGCGCTTCTGATTGATTCAGAGCTTAAGTTTTCAGCTTCCACCACATCGGCGTCAAACAGCCGCTACCTGATACAAGCAGAGATGGGACATTAACAGAGAAAGTGCTCTGAAGTGTTTTCACCTTCTCCACAGGCGTCGCAAAGGGTGCCGCCACTAAGCCCAAGCAGATTAAGGTGCTAAGGTGAAGTGTCCCGTTTGTACTGCGACAAGTTTTCTGCACTCTTTTCTGTCTAGAGACAACAGAAAAGCCGGGGATTTCTTCTTGACGTTCGGGAGAATAAACTAGGTCAGCCTGCTTCCTGGAGAGTCATGCCATTTCTGGTTGTGCTGTTGGGGGACCCAACCGTCGACAGTAGCCCTAACCAAAGAAGCGGGTAGTCCCAAAGTGGGTTCGGGCCCAACGAATGCCTTTTTAGAACCTTGCCTGGCTAGTTCATCAGCACTCTCGTTTCCCGTGATCCCGTGATGTCCCGAGTCTTTGCGAATTCACTCTGCCAACCAAATTAAGGGAGGACTTGCATTCCCGGACTATTTTGAAAGTGGTTAAAGGGTTGAGTAAGGCCTTAAGCACAGCTTGGCTGCCGCTGCAGACGCAGATACTTCGTCCCTTCCATCTGTTCTTTACAGTATAGTTGGTGGCCATTGGGATCGCAAAAGTTTCCGCCTGGAAGACCGATGCGAAGTTACCTAAAGAGGTGTGAAGTCTCATGATGTCGTCTTTCAAGAAAGCCCCAGCACCAGATCCCTTCGTCGTCTTGAAGCCATCTGTGAAAATTCGACTACATTCCCCTGCCGGTTCAGTTTGTGGCCAGAGCCAGTCCTGGACGCAGGGAAAGTCGATTTTGTTTAAGCGACGCAGGTGGATCGTTGGTGGCCCTGCATCAGACGGCATGTCCATGAGACTCGTGTCATAGGAGATGGTGTGCACGAGGTCATCAGAACTCCAGTGCGATTTGAACCAGAGACTATTTCTTTTTAGTCAGGAGATGGCCTTGATCGTACAGCCCATGATGGATGTCAAGGGGAGGGAGATTTAAGAATGCATCAGGAGCAGAGCCAGGCGTGCTGGAGAGGGCCCTGTGCAGCCGAGACAGCCGGGCATTTATACGAGATTGTGGATCTTTGTCACGCTATCCTCAGTGGCAGTCGTAGTGGAGGCGCCTTTGCGTGGCAACCAAGCTGAAGCTCGTTAGACCAATGTTCGCTGTTATAGGAGGAGAGCTCTTTGATTTCCCTCCGCAGTTTCCTTTCAAAGAATTGAATCATGGACTGGTGCTGCACTTTTTCAGTGTTCCTGAAATCTCCTCCTCCACTCCCGCTTTCACTTGCCATCAGAACAACACATCGTCCCTTGGTATGTGCTGGCCGATAGAAAATTTCTCATGTGATAGTGGCACCATCGCGGGGCAAAGTTCATATCACAGAAACGCCCACGTATGTCAACAGGACATGACAAAATCGACTCATTCCAGAGCTCCTTAACCAAAAGCTCTCATCTCGCCGAAAACATAATTGCTTCGTCAGTTCCTCTTCATTCCAAGAATTCATTCACTCAAGGACGTAGAATATTCTTCAAACTTGTGTCCCCTTATGACATTCCATCCTCAGCACCCAGGGCCAACAAAATTCAAAGTTATGTATCTTTCCTCCTGCAAACATCCCACACCCATCCATCCTTGGGTGGAAGTTGAAAATGTGCTACCCTTCCACGGGAGTCGTCGCGTGTCTACAAAATAACTTTGTGTTCGCTTTTAATTTCCGGTTCCCTACCCATCGGGTGAAGTCCGGTTGATGGTCGTCAGTTTTATTTAAATTCCTGCGAAAAAAATTTCCTCGAAGGAGGTGTGCGCCGACCTTAAATAGGTGGCAAGGAGGGGGCGCAAAAGGACAACTGTTTATTTTCACAATTATTGACCAAAATGTCGCGGGGATGGTGAGTAGGGAAGACAAGTTAAGACACCATCTAATTTTGGCCCAAAATTAAATTTTCCCTTTTCGCACTTTTCCCGTCCCTCCGACCCCCTCTCTCTTTTTCCCTTTCCGACGAATTCATGTGAAACAACAAAAAAAATTTGAGAAAACTTGAAACAATGGAACGACTTGCAAGACATTTAAAACAATAAATTCGTGCCAAGGATATGCTGTGCTTCTTGCCGTTTGTTGTTGTGGAGTGGAGAGAAGAGGTTCCTAATAGGTTCCACATCGCGAAAGTTTCTTTAACCCTCGGAGGCGTTTGAGTGAAAAGTGGGCGGAAGGGGAGGAAGGAATGGGAACTGAGAGAAAAAAGAAACAGTTTCCTGAGGAGTTAATTGAATGCCACTTGATGTGCATTTTGTCCTACTAATGTTTGAAATTTTAAGCTTTGATGCATAGCCTCACGCAATGCAGGCACCTCTTGTGTTTGAGATTCTCCGGTTCACGCGGTTTGTGATTCTTTGACGAAATTCTGCGTCAATTCCTTGATTCAAGAGATATGAGATGACGGAGAAAAAAGATTGCCCTTCCCTCGAAATTGTCAGCTTTTCCATCAATCTGTCACAGTTCTCAATCGGTCAGCCACAATTTCCTCATTTGTTAGCCCACACTGACCGCAAGCGGCACAGTCTCCTGCGATCCTATTTCCCTCGACATATTTAGACGCGTCACTGACAAATTCCTTCTAGTGGTGGTCTAAAGAGGCAGCCAATAAATTGCCAGAGACTGCCACGTTTGCGGTTCCGTCTTCTAATCCATTATCTCAACACCACCGCCTCAGACACACATTTCTAGCCCACATCGAGGCCACAAAAGGACCGCAATTTGAAAGTGATATTGATGTTTGTCTAATTTTTCGTTTGCTTCTGGAAATTTTCTCAAAATCCCTCCCCCACCCAAAACACACACACACAGAGGATCCTTAAAATAGCTTCCAGTCTTAAGCCTCAAAGCACAAACATGCATTTGTTGTCTGTGTGTATCCTTATGGACAACATTCACTCGGTAGCGGTGGGGTCCTTTTGCACTCCACCTCACAAGCACACACTCTCTCACACATGCGGCGTGTTCGAATAAGTGAAGTGGAAGGGAATTTATGTAGAGACGGACCCGCCGGCAGGGGTGGAAGGGAAGGAAGCCTTAATGTCGCTTATGCCATAATTTAGAACCGGATTCGGATGACATTTCTCTCATGTCTCTCATGGTTCGCGCCGCGAGACGACAAGAACGACGAGCATGTGTGAAATTGTCGCGCGCTAAATTAATCGCCTGACTTAAGTGGAGGGAAATAATTTGACAGTTGAATTGTTTTACACGAGCTCTTGAGTGGTGATTTGTTTGGCGCTTTTTGTTCGTGTTTCCTCTTTTTTCAGATTTTTGAAGCGTGTCCCTTGGGTCGGAGGAACAAGTCCCTACAGTGACAAGTGAGGGTGTGCGGTGCGTTGCCCAAGACAGGAAACAAGAGAAATTACGGCGTTTTATGCCTACGACCCATGTGGCAGCATTTATGCGTCTAGTGTGTACTTGACTACAGTGTTGTTTTGGGGTGTTTGACCTGGTCCGTATAGTTTAGTCCTCGAGAGTCGCGCATTTACTCATCTGAAGCATACATGCGTACATATGAATCTTGCCAAAATTTGGACCCCAATCAGGTTAATGTCATGGAGTATGTAGTTCAAGACTGTTGACTGAAGAGACATAATGAACAAGGTCGAAGACCATCTCAGAGTGTACAGTCCCTTAAAGAAGAAAAATGATTAAGGTGAAACTTCCCTACCTAAAGGACCCATCAAGGACTTAGAAGGTTGCAAAAATATTATGCATCCAGTTTTATTGTCTCACTTACTCGACAGCTAATCCATGAAACCGGCTCTCGCTCCGAAGGCTGCTCAAATAGACCCCAATTGACACCAAGGAGGCACCATTAAAGAAGAAGGTCCCAACAGGCTTCAAGGTGGCGTCAATTGACACCAAGGAAGACCCAACTTCAGAATGGTTTGAAGGAAGCTCTAGTTGACTCTAAGGAGACACCGATTGATTCCAGAAAGTACCAATGGTTCTAAAAGAAGCTCCAATTGACACCAAGGAGGCGCAACTTTATACCAAGAATGTCCCAATAGGCACCAACGCAGCGCCAATTGACTCACGGAGACGCTAATTGACACCAAGGGAGCACCAGTTGACTCCGAAAAAAAACCAATTGACTTAAAGAGTGTGAATTGATCGCAAGGTTCGAAACAACAAACTCCAAGGAGACGGCCATTGACAACAAGGTGGCGCCGATTGACACCAAGGGAGCACCAGTTGACCCCAAAAAATCGCCAATTGACTCCAAGAAAGCGGCAAATGGCTCCAAGGAGATGCCAATTAACTCAAAGAGGCGTCAATTAGTTCCAAGGAGACCACAAATGGTTCGAAGGAAGCACCAGTTGACATGAACGCAGCACCAGTGGACTCAAGGAACGACAATTGGTACCGAGGAAACCATAAATGACTGGAAAGAAGGTTCCAAGGAGACCCTAAATGGTTTGAAGGAAGCCATAATTGACTCCAAGGAAATGACAATTGATTCTAAGCAGATGCCAATTGACTCAAGGAAATCTGCAATTGACTCGAAAACGCCATTAAATTTCAAGAAGGTCCAAATATGCTCCAAAGTGGCGCCAATTGACACTTAGGAAGCGCTAGTTAACTCCAAGAAGGCGACTATTGACTCAAGGTGCATCAATTGGTTCCAATCATACCTGAAATGATCCGAAGGAAGCGCCACACGACGAATTGACATGAAGGAGACCCCAATTGATTCCAAGGGGACCCCATTTCAAGAAGGTCCCAATAGCCTTTAGAAGCGTCAAGGAGACCCAAAAAGTTTGAAGCAAGCGCCAATTGACTCCAAGAAGACGCCAACCGACTTTAAGGAGGCCTAAAATTCGAAGAAAGCGCCAATTGCGTCCAAGCTGACGGCAATTGACTCAAAAAGGCCTCAATTGATTTCAAGGAAACCATAAGTGGCTCGAAAGAAGCTCCACTTGACCGCAAAAATGTTCCAAGGAGACCCTAAATGATTAGAATGAAGCGCCATGGAAGCCATTGATGGGCTCCAAAGGGGCGTCAAATGTTTTCAAGAAGAACCCTAGTTGGAAGACACTAAGGAGGTGCCAATTAACTTCCAACAGACAGCTATTGGGTGGGAAAATTCCTTGGGAGCAGGACATCAGAAAATATTCGAAAAGTTTTAAAAGAAGGACGTAGGACCTATACACGCAAGCTTCGCCTGCAAATAGTCGTCTTAAACTCAGTCAATCCGATGTCTGTAACTCGATTTACACTGCTCATACTTGAAAGTTCCTTTCCTTCAGAGGAAGCGGCTATACTGATGTACATCCTTTTTGTAGAATTTGAAAAGCTTTTTGTTGTCAATTCCCTATAAGGGATATCTAAAGGTTAACTTTCCCGTTTAAGATGGTGACCAAAACGGTTGATATTGAGGGGCCAATTGTGAAAGACGGAATCGGTTCAGGTGCGGGTGCATTTTCCGACGCACTACAGCATCTACAGGCGGCATTTCTTACTTTGAACCAGGCGTGACTATTGAAGTATCTGCCAAAATGATATCAAGCCTTAAATACCACAGGATGACTTTACTCTTCTAGTTGACAGTCAAACTGTCATGAAGGAACTAAACGCAATTGTTATCAGGGCTAGATGTCTCAGGGGATATGGACGTCACCGGCAGATATCTGGTAGAATGGCGAAAAATGAACTCGAAATGGATGTGTCTAGAGTAACTCTGGGGTTTAAGTTTAGAGTCCGCAAATGGTGAAATCTGAGGTGAAAATCGTTGGAAATCTGTCGCCAAGCTTCTTTACCCCAACAAGAAGTGGCGCAGTATATCGGTGGGAGCATTCACGGAACATAACTTCCTAAGACATCTTGAGAGAGTCTTAGGAATCATTGATGACTTTATTTGACAGAGCTGTGTAGACAAAAATGAAGTAGGGAACGCTGTACTTGCACTACTGTTCTAACCTGCACCAAGTCGGCTATAAACGGCATGGAGGATTATGTCTATCTATGCTTGTTCAACTCATTAGAGGGCTGACAGTCAGTATGGCTCACTTTATGGATGAAGGAATGGGTTCTCCAACCACTGTGTGTCCATATAATTTTTCCGTGAGGTTCCAGTTGACTCCAAAAAGGTTCCAAGTTGATCATAAATGTTTTTAAGGAAGCACCAGTTGACTCCAAGGAAATGAGAATTGATTCCAAGGCAGCAGCATTTTCTGTCTTTTTCTTCTTAGACCTCAACCTCAACTCTACTTTCGCACGCCAAGTTGATTGAAGTTCTTATTCACTTATGTGCGCCATCTAAGGCAGGGACTTGAATTCGAAGCGTCACCGGTCTGGAGATCCTTTGTCCATACGCCCTGCATGCCCTAGCCATCCTAAGGAATACCTCCGTTGATTCTTGACTTGACACATGACGGCGTATAGCCCGCAGACGTAAATGGGACGTACGCAGACCCTTTCACTCAAAAAGGTAAGGGGCTTCCTCTTCCACGTTCGATGGCGTCTACGATTCTCCATCATAAGATAGGACAGGGATGTACAGTCAGTTTGTAGGTCAAAATGTTGTACAGTCAGTTTGTAGGTTTTGTCTTTCGACAGAGGACCTCATTGTTGCCCAAAGAAACAGTGATTGGCAAGACTGTTTCGATCTAGTCAGGGTCGTCTCCAGGATCTGTTGAAAATTGGAATTATGGTGGAATCTCATGACAGGGATCTATCAGACGTTTCAGGCGTTCACACAAGACGACAGAGAGAGGATCTTGCAGGCGATGTTGAGGAGACTGATCCGTTGACAGTTCACATAGGTGAGGGGTGTTTACTTTCTTGTCAATCGGGCAAACGATGCTCAGATTTCGTTCATTTTGCGCCTTACAGATGAGGTGTAAGCTTGCACACAGTCGCGTCATCTTCATCTACTTTAAGGACCTTCGCAGACAATCCCCCTGCTCTAGCAGCTTTGTTGAACTTCAGTCTCCCACTTGACTTCTTCGAAGTCGCGATTCTTATTAAGATTATGTGGAATGGGCAGTCCCTGCCTACCATTTAACAAGTTATTTATCGTACCACCACTTTTCATCGATTGAGAAATGCTCCAATCCAGGGACCAGGCAGTGGCTGCTTCAAGAACCCCTCTCTATTCTTCTCTGGGGCGCATGTTCTTCATCATCAGTCGACGTTCATCTTCTGCGAAAGATTCCATATCTTGCAGTCTTGTCGGCTCCAAACAATCGTATCCCGCATCGATTATCCTCTACACACAGTTCACTTGTCCCATCGGTGTTCCCAAATCTGGCTCCTTCCTCCAAAAAGGACAAAAGGACATCCACCCTGGCCTCTTTCACTCCATATCAGCATTGTACTCCGTCACCAAGTACACCAAACCAGTAATTCACCTCAAAAGCATCATAATCTCAAAAAAGAAAACCCTTCACGACCTCCACTATCGTAAGGTCGTTACATGCCTGCACCAAACATGACCTCAAAGAGCACTTCAGTGACAAACAACAGAAACGCCCCCCCGGCATGACACCACGAATCGAAAGTCAGCCCTCGCATACAAAGCAACTTCTTGACTCCGTGTCAACAATCGTTGGCACAGGGAAAAGCAGAAAACCCAGAAATGCTTATCTTTGCCAAAACTATTCTTTTTCTCCCACTCTACAGGGTTCAGTCGCCCCAGCAGGAAGAATGGCGCCACCTGCAACACTAAGAATACAAACACACACACACACACACTCACCTATAAAACTCTTCCTCTTGTTTATAGTTGCAGTTATTTGCGCTGACACACCGAAATCGGCCAATTTCACGTCACCGTACTCCGTCAGAAGGATGTTGGCACCCTTGATGTCACGATGCATTTTCCCCATCTGATGCAGGTACTCGAGTCCCTTCAGTGTCTCCCTACACATGTAGGCAATCTGTTGTTCAGTTAGTGGCCCAGTCACTTGGTAAATGTCCTGAAGGCTTCCACCACCGCAATACTCCATGCAGATCCACAGCTTGTCGCGTCTCAAGTACGAGCCATAGTATGCAATGATGTTGGGATGACGACAATCTCGCATCATGATGATCTCCTGCTGAATGATTTGTATGTCGTCGGTGGGTTCCAGTTTGATGACTTTTATAGCCGCTAATTCGTTGCTTTGGATGCGTTTTGCCTGCGAAATATACAAATGAAGAGAACGTGTGTGTGAGAGACGAGGAAGAGATTGATGCAAAGTAGGCTTGTTGGGGTTTTTTTTGGATGTTCTTCAGCGGTGGCAATTGACAGTAATGGAAGGGTGCTTTAATGGAGAATTTAATGGCCTTAATGGGATTGGGGGGATTGCGAGTTTCTTTTGCCATGGAAGAGTTTTTGAAGACGAAATGCGCCTCATTTTAGAAATCACTTTCAATATGAGATCCTGCTGCGATTTGATACAAAACTGGAGTGATGCTCTTGCAAGTCACAATGATCTAAGTGTTCACGTGTTGGGCGCCATTTTTTTCATGACATACATTCGTTTTCGCGAAGCCGCTGAATGATGAGAACGATATTGGATGACGATATCGACATCCACACCGACATTCGAGCAGCAAATCAAGATTGATTAAACTCCGCCGTATGGCTCTTAACGACCTGTGCCCACAGAGAACGCAGCTTAACGGTGTTCTCAGTACGCGATCATAAAGAAGAAATGGACCAAAATCGCTAGGCACTACAAAGACAACGTCGCATCAGCCAATAAGTCTACAGACGAAGAAAATGTTGCCAAAAAGTGACCTTCGCAGAGTTATGGCTATCCTCAGCTTAGACAGAGAGAACCTGAGCAACATTAACCCTTACACGACACGCCCTAAGACTCGGAATCCTACATCAAATTCTTCGATGAAGGAGAAGAGGAAAACCCCGCTATCCACCTTGTAATTGCACTGCATTGACCTCCATAAGGAAAGATACCTTGGGAGACTATCATCCTAACGGATTCTGGCATGTATCCTAAAAAAAAAGTCAAATCCACACGGTTATACCATTACTTCTTAAATCACGGTTAGGTCTGTCCCTAACTTAGTAGAGTTGGTCCTTCCCGATGCACGTGTCATGGAGTAGGTGCCTTTGATGATGTCATTCGTTTGAAGTCGGGCGCCATTTGAGTAAAATTTAGAGCGGCCGCTTTTGAACGGATGCCAGAAGGTGACAGGGCTACTGTAATGCGGCCGAGTAGCAATCGAAAATCGGGTCTGCTGTACCAGAGCCTATTCATGTAGAACGCAGGCTCCACATATGCGTTACCTACAGGCTACCCAATGTTTGCAAAATCGGGCCTGCATCCAATTCAATTGAAAGTAAGAAAGTTAGTTTCCATCACCTTAATTTCGTATAGAATGATTTTGGATAACGAAACTCTCATACGCCCTAAAAGGACAGACCTGTGCTGCTGTTCACTGTCGGGCGCCATTTTTGCAAACTTGCGGATAGGTTAGCAGAAACCGAATGTTGGAAAATTGTGGCAGTTCTAGTGTGGCCTAGACTGTTCTCTTGCAAAGAATGATCCATTGTTAGCATTGTGAACTACTTCGATTGTTTCTTTTCTACATTTTGAGCGCCATTTTTGAAATATTGAGGCACGACCCAATTTAACAGAAAGTAAGAACGTTGCAGTTCTATTATACCTTAACCTGTTCTACGATAACAAAACTTCCATAGATGACAATGAGACACACCAGAATTATTTGTTCTTAAGTCGGGCGCCATTTTTTGAAACTTCGAGTTGGGCCAGCAGCGACTCAATTATTTAATCCCAAGTCGGGCGCCATTTTTGCATACCTTGGTTTGGGCCAGCAACAACTTTGGTGGCTTAGCCCGTTCTTCAACAAAGAATATTGCATTGTTAGCATTGTGACAGACCTAGGTTGTTTTCTCTAACATTTAGGACGTTAAATTTTTGCAAAATGGAGGCAAGACCCAATTAAACTGGAAGAAGAAGTGACAGTCTGGTTATGGCTAAGACTGTTCTTTGATAAGAAATTCATTGTCAGACTATCACTGTACCAGTGTGTGATCACACGCTGAACATAAGGTTTGTAAGAAAGGGCATTAGCAAACAAAAGTTTAAACGATTTGGGCATGTTGTGGCTTAACCTCTTCTTCGACAAAGAAAGCTCAATTTTTGGCGCTGTGACAGACCTCGATGGGGATTCTACCCGTCCGACACCATTTTTGATTCAGAAAATTGTGGTTAGGCCCAATTCAGCTGGAAGTTGAAACGTCACAGTCTGCCCTTTGACAAAATGAAGCCCTGCATGATCACAAGTCGGGCGCCATTTTTGTAAGATTGGTGTTGGCCAGCACGAAACGAAAACCGGGTCTATTATAATGGAACCTGTTCAGCAACGAATGATGATTCATACTTGGTAATGAGATAGAAGATTATTTCCTGGCCGTTCATTGGGCGCCATTTTTGCATTGTAGGGACTCAACTACTACTTACATCAAGTAAGAGGGAGAAATGTCTGTTGTAGATTATCGCCTTCTTTTTGACAATAATTGCTACACAGTTGAGATCGATAACGAGCGCCGTAGTTTATTCTCACGTTGGGCGCTGAGAATTGATATGGCAAAAAGTCTTAAAAGGAGCTCGAATAAATTTGTTGTAGTATAAAAAGCATGTATGCCGAAGAGATAGCCATATGACCATCAACCACACCACACCAAATTCATTTGGAGCGGTCAAACCTCAAACAAGAATTTCTAATTTTTGATTTTGACAATTCTCGCAAGGAGAACAAACATGAAAGGACGCACGAAAAATTGGCAAACTTTACCGCCTTCCTTGGCAATCGGTTCATATCTTCGACACTTGCTGAAACAGGGCACAAGGAAACCCTACAGCTGCTTGAAATGGCGAATGACGCACTTTTACGGCAACTCTACCCTCGTCCAAAAAAAGGGATCAACTTCTTCAATTTTCAACAAAAAAAAATTGATATCTTAAAAGTTTCTGCGTTTCCTCAGTCTCATAAATTTCACCTCTCACCACCATCATGATTATGGATATGGCAAAGAAATGGGATACCCTCTCTAGACGCCCTGCCAAATGCATTTGTCATTAAATATAAATGTCGAGCACATTCAGACGTGTGTGTGTGTGTGTGTTTGTGTGTGACCTGGTCTAGGGGGAGAATGTAATTTTGACGAGAAAAATGATAAATTATTGTGGCTGAGGGTTCTTCTAAGCGGCAAAAGCGAAAACGAGTTTCAGAGAACGCCACGAGAAAACGAGTTCCAAAAGCACAAACAGAACCACACACACACAACAGTCCGCGTTCACGTAACGACATTGAGATTTATGTTGGAAGTTCTTTGAGGTAGAAATTTGTGCGAATGGCTGTGAGAATGTCTGTTGGTGTGTGGACTGGGGGTTGGGGGTTGGTGAAAGTTTCTTGTTTTAATTAAATTATGTACCGCCTTACGGGGACGACTGTAGGTGGTGTGATGGTGCCGCGAAATGAAGGAAAGGTCATCTGGGGGGTGGGTGGTGGTAGGTGAATGTCTTTTGATTTGCTCACTCGCAAGGGGGTACTGTCTGAAGGTGAAATGTTGCTAGAAGTCGATTTGAAAAAGGGGAAACTGCATTTTATCGCCAATTGCGATGGACAACTACAATCTAGTTTTTTTTTCCCTTTTGTAAAGCCTTGCTCATGACGAAACAGTGAAGACGTTACGAAATTCGACAGGAAGGTTTTCGACATTTCACTGTTTTTGAAGGGAAACGTCTACCAATAGCGGCTTTAATGTTAAGCTGGAGGGGATTTGCAAGACAAACTTTGATCATGGCTCAGAAACTGAACTAACAAAGACATTTAATGTCAAAAAATAGGTTTAAACAAGACTACGCGCTTTCCTATGACTGTAGAATTCTTGACAATATCGGACGGAACTCACAAGTTACGATTTTTTAAGCGGCAAAAGCTGCTGGCTTATGCTGGTAACATTGACTTGGCAGTGAGCCATTGAGCCGTTAATGAGGCATTAGCCGACAGTGAGACGGAAGCGACTAAGAGGTGTTCGGTGAAGAAGAACGTTCAGCATCAACGCTTCGAACAGAGTGTCACAATGGGCAGCACGAACTTTGAGGTAGTCAAGGACTCCATCCATCTCGGCACTGCAGTAAAAAGAATCAACAACGTAAGAACGCAAATCAAGCCAATCGCCATTTTTTGGGCTTAAGAGATAATCGAGAAACAGAGCTCTCCCTTAAAGGACCAGAGCCAAACTTTGTACAACATCCCTGGCCTGTTCAATGGCGCAGAAACTAGAACGGATTAGGAGAGCGGATTATCGAGACGATTTTTGGTGCTGTTGTCTTTGATGGCATTTGCTGGAAAAGATTCAACGAAAAACTCTCCAAACTGACATGCGCCAAGCTAGGGCGTGCACCACGTTAAGCGTCAAAGGGCACTTCAGCCAGGATGGCTAGGCAAGAGCGTAACATATTTCCAGGCCAATGAGTCTTGGAATCAAAGGCAAGACTCGTCTAAAATGGCAAACCAACATGTCTCTCCAGCCAGCACGATCTTTCGCCAGCTGCCACCAGTGGCGCACTCCAAGTTGGTTGAGGTCCTTCTTCACTTGTGTGCGCCACCTTAGCCTAGGCCGTCCTCTGTTGCGTTGTCCCAATGGCTCAGATTCGAAGATTTTTCGGGCCGGAGCAGTGGTGTCCATATGCTCTACATGGCCTAGCCATCTTAAGCGTTGTATCCGAAGACGCATATCGCCGTACAGTCTAGAAAGTTCGTCGTTAAGTCTCGCACCATCAACGCAAACAGGACCAAAAATCGCACGAAAAACTTCTCTCTCGAAAAGACTAAGAACTTCCTCATCCACTTTTAGAAGCGTCCAAGTTACCCCGACGTAAAGTAGGACCTGGATGATCAAGCCAGTTTAGTCCTTCGAGGGAGGACTTTATTACTCAATTGCCTCTTGAGGCCAAAGAAACAGCGATTGGCAAGAGTGATTCTTCGTTTGATTTCGGTTCTACTGCTGGTGTCCTTATTTGCCGCGGAGCCGAGATAGACGAAGTTCTTGACGACCTCGAAGTTTCTGCTGCCTAGTGTGACGCTCTATCCGAGACGTCGATGTTGTGCGTCCTTCTTTGATGACAGCATGTACAGAGCCATTTTAGCCTCTTCCGCTTCAGTGCCAGCTAACACCTTATTGATGGCTCGCTGTGTTCGTCCAATCACGTCAATGTCGTCAGCGTACGCTAGCTGTTGACCGAACTTTTGGAAGATTGTGCCTTTGGTGTTGACTTGTGAGTTACGCACGATCTTCTCAAGGATGATGGTTGAATGAGGTTACTCAGTTTAAACCCCCCTCAAAACTGGTCCCCACTTGTCTCCAGCTCCTCTTACTGGATTTTGGAAAAAGTTCAGATTGCCGTTATAGCTCATGGAAAACGTAAGATTTGCCTTAAGCTTCAAATCTTCAATTTTTCCCCTCAAGGACACTCTAACAAGGACTTGTTAAAACCGCTATCAGAACAAAGTTGTCCAACTACATGGTTAAATTCTCTTAAACATCCCAATCTTCATCCCACTCAACGCTCTAATCCCATGCGTTTGTGTGTGCAAGGACTCTTCCGAGGAAGGACACTTAATCTGTCCTTTGTTTCAATCAATTAATGTTTTTTCTTTCCTCCTTTTTGCAAAATCGAGAACAAAAGAGTTTTCATCCACATTAAGGAGTGACAGGAAATTGAAAAGAAGAGGAAACATTTCCATGTCCTGCTGTATCCTACAACATCCATTGTTCTCCATCCACTCCCTTTGCATACACGCCCAAAAATAAAAAAAAAAGTTTGTGCCATTTCCGGCAAAGAATGAACCAAACTTGTAACAACTCCGTTTCAGAGTGTTCCCTCAGCTCAATTTGATGCACCACACACAGACACACAGCCATTGCATCCTGACGAACGAGCATAATCCCTCCCTCCCTCTGTCGGCGAGGACAGAAAATAATTGAATCACACATTCGTCTCAACGAACACAAAAGGGGATGAAGATGAAATTCAGCTGTTTGACGGGGAAACACGGTCCTGCTGTCGATGTTTCATTTTCGTTTTTTTGTTGAATTTGGAAAGGATCAGGCGACAGGAGCAAACTGTGTCCCTCTTTACAAATTTTCATCGTCTTCGCACTTTTTGTTTTTCTTCTTGTCTCTTCATAGACATGGACGAGTGATGGATTGGGGCATGGAAGCGTGAATGAGTTGCTGAACGGAAGGAGTTCATGTGTCTGTGCAACTTGAGGAGGGATTCTGCGTTGAAGTGCTGACACTGGGCCGAGACGTGGGGTGCTCGCATGTCATTAATGAGAAAAACCCAAAACGAATGCTTAAGAAGGTTCTGTTTGGAATCGAATTAAAGGATGTTCGTGGTGTTGTGGGCGTCCCACAAGTTTTGAATAAGTAATGCCCTCTTTTCAGCGATTTATGTTTGGGTTTCGGTTGAGAAGGGGTTGAAGGGAGCAAGGATATGGAGAAATAAGTCGATGGACCTTTGATGAGTTTCTGAGAAAGCGTTGCCCCCTTTTCAAGGCCCCACTATGTAGAGAGGAGCGAAAAGAAATTAAATTGAGTTTTCTTTTGCGAATTTCAACTGGCACAGTCTCAGTGTTATTCTCAGTTCCAGTTTCAATTCTCAATCTTGGTCCCATTTCTAAATCCCAGTTTCAGTCCAGAACCAGTCTCAGTCCCAGTCCCAGTCGAGTCCCAGTCCCAGTTGCAGTCCCAATCCCAATCCCAGTCCCAGTCCCAGTCCCAGTCCCAGTCCCAATCCTAGTCCCAGTCCCAGTTTCAGTCTGTGCTCCAGTCTAAACTCCAGTTTCAGTCTCAGTCTACGTCTCAGACTCACTCCTAGTCGCAGTCCTAATCGAAGTCCCAGTTCCAGTCCCAGTCCCAGTCTCAGTCTCAGTCTCAGTCGCAGTCCCAGTCCCAGTCCCAGTCCCAGTCCCAGTCCCAGTCCCAGTCCCAGTCCCAGTCCCAGTCCCAGTCCCAGTCCCAGTCCCAGTCCCAGTCCCAGTCCCAGTCCCAGTCCCAGTCCCAGTCCCAGTCCCAGTCCCAGTCCCAGTCCCAGTCCCAGTCCCAGTCCCAGTCCCAGTCCCAGTCCCAGTCCCAGTCCCAGTCCCAGTCCCAGTCCCAGTCCCAGTCCCAGTCCCAGTCCCAGTCCTAGTCCTAGTATCAGTCTGAGCTCTAGTCTGAGCTCCAGTTTCAGTCTCGGACTCAGTCCCAGTCGAAGTTTCAGTCTCAGTCTCACTCCTAGTTTTAGTCCTAATCGAAGTCCCAGTCCCAGTCTCAGTCTGAGCTCCAGTCTCACTCTCAGTCCCAATCGAGGTCCCTGTCTCAGTCCCACACTTAGTCTTAGTCCCAGTCTCAGTCTCGTCTCAGCCCCAGTCTCAATTGTCGTCCCAGTCTACAGCTAACTTGTAAAACATCCCGTGACAAAGCCAAATCGAGTTTCGTCCCTCGCGAGGTCACACTGTACCAGTAGTCCCAGGAGGTGGCTTTGGCCAACAAAAATCTGACGCTACCAATGGACGTTGGGCCATTTGTGTCTCTAGAAGGTTTCCACCTCCTCACGCAAAAAAAAAGTAACAACCTCCACCCCAGTCTCAATGGCAGTACCTTTAGAAAAGATTCAAAGAACACTACATAAACGAACATCCACCTTCCCGGACACACACCTCACACAATTTGTCCTTCAGCCATCCACCTTTAGTGTGATTAGTTAGCTTAAGTCTCAACAGTCATCTCAAATATGATTCTCAATCATCGCGCGGGATTCAAATGAAGTGCCCGCCTGAAGGTTCCCTCCGTCGCTTCGCGTGTGCTTCTTAAAGCTGAAGTTTAATTGACAAACTTAAACTTAAACTTACGTACCATCTGTCTGAAATGCCACCACGGTGGGTGTGGCAGGGAGAGGCGTTCCCTTTACATTCAATCTCTCACGGATTCAGTGAGCGTATCACAAGCCCACCTATACACCGTCAAGAACTTTCGTCCTTTTCAGTGGGAATGCCCTTGCAGTCGACGGAAATTTCACATTGGATAATGAACGACGAGAAATGCCGTGTCCTCCGCCGGAGATGTATGCGTGCTGTGCGCCAGAGGTGCTTACTTGCCACGGCGGGGAGGTGTAGGATCTTTTGATGGAATTCTTGGTTCGTTGCTCGTATTTGAGCTGAGCGACGCACAAGTTTTCGCTTTTCGTCTTCTTCAAAGATGTCTGATAATTGAGGCGGTCTTTTGGGAATCGACGGGAGGGCAACAGATATCGATACTTAATGCTATCGGATATTTTGTTGAAAGGAATTAAGATGCGAGACTCAACTGAAACGTGAGCAGTATCTGGGAGTGATTGGAGTGGCGGGGATGGGGGGAATTAATTCAAATTGAAAGCAGGAAGGAGCACTTCCTTTTAAGAGTTGGCAATTTTCAAGGATAGACTCTTCTTCTGGCTTGTCATTATGCCTGGCCCAGCGTCAAGCGAGCGGTTCAATGTGACGGATGACTGGATTCAGCAAAAATGGCGTTCTTTCGGCAAAAGTGTTTCAAATCATGACTTGGGCTTGGGCAACTGACAACTTGGCGACTGGCTGGGTTGTGACTTAAGTTCACAGAATATTTTCTCGTGACGCCAAGTCCAGTACGTTGCAAAAGTTTGATCAAAGTGCATCGCCTTGTTCTTTTTAAAGGTCTCGTTGAGTACGTCACAGACCATGGGGGAGCAGGGCGACAGTAGCCCCTGGGAGTAGCTTCGAAAAGATCTCGTGGGGACATGCCACCATGGTCCCTTTAGGAGAGCATGCGGCTGCCTGAAAATAAAGACGATGATGAGTAAATGGCTGCTCGACCGTCATCAAGCACGCTAAATAGGTGATGGGTGTCAATTTACACTTCTTGAGTCTTTTCCAGGATCTGGGGGGGTCTGGAGTGGACTTAATTGCCCTGAAACCACACTGATAAGAGTATTCTCTAACAGTTACAGGCGTTCACACAAAACGACAGAGGGGACCCGTCCACGTTGTTAAGGAGGCTCATCTCTCGGAAAGTCTGAGTCTCTGGAAAAGCCTGATCCTCTGGAAAAGCCTGAGCCTCTGGAAAAGCTTGATCCTCTGGAAAAGCCTGAGCCTCTGGAAAAGCCTGATCCTCTGGAAAAGCCTGGGCCTCTGGAAAAGCTTGATCCTCTGGAAAAGCCTGAGTCATTTGGACATCGTCCGTCTAAGATGTTGCACCCATATTACCTAAACCAACTTGGAGTGTGAATTTGAAGGTTTCCGTCTAAAGGACGTACCTGCTGGCGACACGTTGGTTGAGGCCCAAGTCAAACTCGGATTGTAGCAGCAAGACAAGGAAAAGAACCAGTCGCGGCGATGACAAATAGTCGTCAGATGTTCACTTTACAACAATAGACATTTGTTTGGTCATTCTCGTCGTTGATACATCGCCGTCGCGTAGTGGGTAAGTGCGTCGAACCACACGTAGAAGGCCTAGGTTCGATTCCCGGACGGAACACCTCGCATTTCACGGCACCATTTCTTTCGAGTTGCTGACAACACTCAAAGAGAATCAATTGCCTATGAAAAGCTTCTCAAATCTCGCCGATCAGAGTCGGCATAAAACTGTAGGTCCCTTCTACTCGGGAGAGTACAGTAGCACGCACAACACGAGTAGTTGTTGTAGAAACTAGTCCCTGGTCCCTTGTGGGACGTTCAATTATTATTATTATCCTCGTCGTTGGGCAGAGGCTAAAATTTCAAAATCTTAAAATGTCGAAAGTCAAATTTGCAAAAAAACAGTCTTAGAGTATAAAGGGGTGTCCTGTTGCCCCATACGATCCTCCCAAATGCCGAATAGTGTGTTGCTTCATTCTTTTCATGATTTTGGTCTCTTCGGCATTTTTGATTTTCAGCGTCTCAGGGCTCTTTTGATTTAAGGACACTTTCCAGCTCCTCTAATTGAATCCACAGCTTGAACATATTGGCGTTGTTGAGTCGTGGAGATCAATAAATAATTGAGGGGCACTAGAGCCCATATGGAACCAGGGCCGAGATTCTATAACAACTGTGGAGATCATTAAGTACGGAGGGTGTTCCTCAGAATATGATGAATTAGAGCAACTTCCGAATGTGCGGTACTGTATGATGGACACATTCGTGGTAGGAATAAAGTAACGATGATCCATCTTCCTCTGTCCTGGTTGAAATTATGAGAGGAGTATGCAACGACGTGGAATAAATTGGAGTCTCAGGCGAGAAATCGAAGACGACTGACACAAGCTCAGCGACATCTTTGCTAAATAAGAACATTTCGCAAGACAAGCACCGCCATTTTGGAAATAACTAACCAAAAGACTAACACCATGAGAAACAACTGCTGCAACAGAGGAGACATTACCACCGAATGATAACCCATAGAAGCTTCTGCTTTGTTATGATAGATTAAAACGACAGTGGGTAGCTCACTGCAGGAAAAGACACACCCGCATGGCGGCTGGAGAAATAAACTTCGCTGAAAAGTGAGGACAGGCTTGGACTGAAGTACATGGCCATAAACAGACGAGGCTTAGACATTGTACGTGCCCAAAGTTCCATGGGCCATAAGCAAGTACAGGACTGTGCAAAATAATAGCAGCATGTTTGACTTGGTCATTATTTAGAAGGTTCCCACCTCAGGTGTTCTTTCGCAAATTTGGTTCGTTTTAGTGTTTAGGTTGACTTTCGACAGTAGTGGTACTCTTTTGAGACTTCTGGCAGGTAAATTCTTCTCTACCAGTCTTCCTTCTTGTTGTTGATGTCGCCACGGGTTAATACGAGGGCTATCTGATAAATAACCGACCTCAACGTGAAGCTAGCGGCACAAGTGAAAAAAAAGTTTCTACTTCAAATTGTGCATATTATAATAGCTACTCGCCAAAATTTCAGAAATTAATCTTGCACCATTATCTGTTGACAGACGTTTTTGTGAGTGTATTTCGGTGATTCCCCCAAAATGGAAAAAATTGAATATCGAGCTGTAATTAAATTTTTATTTTTGAAAGACAATACGTCTTCACAAATCAAAGATGAGTTGACTCTCTGTATGGTGACTCTGCACCATCGTTTACCAACGTAAAATTTTGGGCAGCTGAATTTAAACGTGGTCGCAGGAGCTTGGAAGATGATGAACGTCCTGGGCGTCCAAAAACTGTAATCACTAACGATAACATCGCTAAAGTTCATCAATTGGTACTAGACGACCGCCGGATTAAAGTTAGAGAAATAGCTGAGATTATGAAGATGTCAAAAGAACGTGTTTGTCATATATTAAACCAAGATTTGGGCATGAGAAAGCTGTCCGCGCGTTGTGTGCCGCGTTTGCTTACACTAGACCACAAACGTGAGCGCATGAACATTTCCAGCGCTCTGTTGGCTCAATTTAGAGGCAATAAGACCGAGTTTTGGCGCCGATTGATAACTGTAGACGAAACCTTATTCACCGGATCTAGCACCAAGCGACTTTTTTTTGTTTCCTCAACTTAAAACTGCGCTCGGCGGCCAGAGATTTTCGTCAAATGAGGAGGCAATCTCTTTCGTGAACTCGTATTTTGCAGACAAAGATGCCAAGTAATATTTGGAAGGGTTGCAGAGATGGGAGCATCGCTGGGAGAAGTGTGTGGAGTTACAAAGAGACTATGTAGAAAAATAAATAAAAAAAAATTTGAAAAAGTCGCGTGCATCATGGTTAGGTCGGTTATTTAGCAGAGAGCCCTCGTATGTGAATGGAAACTTCTTTTGATTCTCTAAGTTGTCGAAAATGGAATCCTTCAAACTCCCATGTTCAATACTTCTTCACTAATCTCAGTTAACATACATGAAGGAATGAGGCACAGTCTGACAGCCAAGGCCATGCTCCCATTAAAGCCATCTCATCGGAGAGAATCTTAAAATTGGTTAAACTACCCAAGACGGTATTGCCTCGGTTAACACGGTATCACACAACTGAATCATACTGGTGTCCTGGGGCAAGAAAAGATGAGGCAAGAGGCCGTAGAAAAGTGAAAAAAATGAAGAGCTTAGGCATACGATTAGTTACCCAAACCAAACAAAGAAACCCCAAAGTACTCTCCACTACCACCAGGACACTTTTTCTTTTTCATCTGGCGCTACAGTTCTTGTTTGATATGGGGCTGAACCAATAATCCATCAGCTGGCACGATCTTCAGTCAAATGCCTTAAATTTCTCACGCCAAGTTGCTTGAGGTCGTTCTCTTTTTGGGTGCGCCATCGGGTTCGTGGACGTCCTCTATTGCGCTGTCCCACCCCACTAGTTCGGAGTTGGACATTCTTCAAGCTGAAGCAATGTTGTCCATGTGCTCTTCATAGCCTAGCCATTTTAGGCGTTGAATTCGTAGACGCCTGGCTAGGCTCATTTTGCTAAAAGTTCATGACTGAATCTTCTTCTCCAACGCAAACAGAGTCACAGATTGAACCAAGAACTTTTCGCTCTCCTTTAGCGCCATGCAGCAGGACAGGCATAATCCCAGTGTTGTTTAATCGTTCAACAACGGGGGTTAGTTTCGGTTTTCTTCCTTTTGAAGGTATTTTTTGGCATGAGCATGCCAAAAAATCATGAGCGCAGCGTATGCACCATTTCTCCTTCGTTCTCGTTTCATTTTCTTTTTGTAGAATGTTGATTAAGGCCCTTCTTCACTTGTGCGCATCATTTCAACGAAGCACATTGTTGCAATAGTACGGATTCGAGGGAGTTAAGGTTGGACCAACTTTGCTCATGTGCTTTCTTTGATGTGCTGCGAAGTGCCGAGGCCACGAACTGTTTTATAAGCACTGTTTACAACTGATGCAGCGAACTACAATTTATGATGATGTACTCTCGAGAGCTTGCAAGCTTGAACGAAGCCACATGGTTAAGAGAGCCTGGTGCTAGACTCTTTCGAATGCCTTCGAAATGTCAGATGCAACGATCATGCTTTCTCCTACATTGTGCAAAGAAAGATTCCACTCTTTGCAAGTTTTACGCTCAGGAAGCAATTTTTTCTCGGGAGTACAATGCACGCCACCATACATTTTACTTCGTTAAAAACGCTTCACTTTTGAAATATTATCTTCTAGTAACTATGATATGTGTCGATATAGTTTAAAGCCAAACAAATTTCGAAATACTGGTGTACACTGCGAAAACGCTCTTCAGAGTGACGTGGTGCTATTATTTTGCACAATTTAAATTCGGTTGCATTTCCGCTACCGGGACCTTTCTTAATGACAAGATGAATTTTTTCTTATTTTGTTTATGCGTTCTATGACTGATGTAATAGAGGTATGAAAACAGTCCTGCACAGTTAGAATGCTGCAAGTGAGCACCTCATCCAGGAGCGAACGTGAACTGGTCGACCTTTCACTTGTAAAGCGAGCAAGCAACTCAAAGAAATCCGGAGTTTGGGTGCCATCAGGGGAACACTGTTGATGCGAATGAAATGAAACAATTTTTGAAGCGGCTCATTATGTGCGATTATATCCACCACAAGTGATCATATTCAAGGACCGATGACGAAGCCTGGCCTGACCGACAAACAAGATTTGGTTGGATTGGAAGGCAACTGTCTATTATAAACTGCTGGAACATGGCAGTGAATTCGATCCTTTTCTGTGAACAAATCGATCGTTTGAATAAGGCAGTCAAGAGCTAGGCCACAAACATCTTTGAAGACCCGGAACAAATTAAAGGTTAGATTGGTTAGGACATTTTGATGCGCTCGAACCTTGCGCTCTCTTCAGTTTCCACAAAACCAGAATGAACTGCGTTCATAGACAAAATTCTTCTCGAGACTCTCCTCTACTTCCCTTGTGCTCTTTCAAATGCTTTCAATAAAACGCCATGCTTCTGACAGCTCATTGTCGCAGATTCTCTCGTCGAATCAATTGAAAACTCAGTCGATGGCACATTCCATCGCACCATGGCTCCCTGCATCACTTGGCACAGTCGAACTATGACCACATCTCCTCCGTGCATACCCCACACCTGTTAGTGTGCGACATCGCCATGGCAGCCAAATTTGAAATCCAACCCATCATCGCTCTCTCCACACTCACTCCAACCCCCCTCACTCTAATGGAATTCCTTTTGTTTATCTGTCGTCTGTCTGACTGTGCCGCGACACAGGGAGGAAGGGTGACACCACTGCCACCGAGGAAGACGCAGTTCTCGTATTCTTGGCAGTCACCACCGCTGCTGGTGTATTTGTAAACCATGTGTAAACACAACCAGAAGCAGCCGAAGCACCCGGCACCGTCACCAACATGGTCGTCGCAGTTGTATCGGCATGCGGTGGCTGGTTCGAGCTTCTGACAGTTCTCTATGTCATATCATCGCCGACATTATTTTCATAGTTTCACCCCGCGCCACTGCCGCCCATTCGAGTGCGCCCCAGCGGAGTGCTCTCCAATTTATATTAAGAGCCTGCAGTTTGTTTAATGCGAAATGGCTTGTGCACATGGGAATGTGGAACTGAATGCGGCCCATTGTTTGACGGAGGAGAACGAGGCGCGCAGTCTGTCCCGCTTTTGTCTTCGCCAGTGCTAGTCGGTGGATCGCCTTGTCTTTATGATTCTTAATTTGCCATCTCTGTGCACTCCCGGGCGGAGGCAAAAGAGGCAGCGGCGGCAGTGTCAACGAACTCCTCAGCATGCCGGCGTCCTTTGTCAGTGGAAACGCTTCCTCGGCTAATTTTCACAAACTTCAAAAGCGTTTGCCTTCAATAGACAAAAGACAATGGATCTGCGAGAGAGTCTGCGCTCAAGGTCAGGCGTGAGACAAAACGACGCGCACGCCTAGCCGGTGTTGTGTTTGCGTTCTTCTTTTCTTTTCGTCTCGCGTTTCTTTCCGCCTTTTTGTGAGTGTGTGGCGCATACTAATCAGACGTCCGATCGAATCGTTAATTTGTCGAAAATGTTAAAAACTTTATTACGTGTGTTACACAGCCGGCGGGGAGGCGGAGTGTTTGCAAATCGCCTGCTTAGCCACTTCGAGACAATCGGATCTGCAGCTAGGGTACGTATAAGGAGGTTGATGAGATTGAAATAAATTAGAAAGCTTTCGGAGAGTTAACCTATTTGTGGTTCGCTGGCTGGTCGGACTGTGGGACATTGGCCGGCGATTCAATGGGAGATGAGTTAAAGATTGGGCGGTGATTAGCATGTGAACTGACTTCAGTGGGGCATATGATTTGCATTCAACTTTGAAATTAGATATTTTCGGGTGACGGATTTCAAGACTTGGACACAACACTGTTGCACGGAGGGGTTAAACTGACTGACTGAGTCGAATGGGCAGCGGCCAGGGATATGTGGGAAGCTTTCTCACCTCAAAAACTTAAGGCAATCAATGATGAAAGTTGGACGACCCAAGGGAAGAAAGTTGTACGAGCGATTTGTGGTCCTGTTTGCCTTGATGAAATCTGTGGGAGAAGAATCAACTGTATGGCAGTGTGCGCCTAGTTACGAGTCTATGGATACAACGCTTAGGATGGCTAGATCAGGTAGAGTGGATGGATAAAACTGCTCCATTGGGCAAAGCAACAGAGGAAGATCTCGCCTGAGATAGCGCACACAGTTGGAGAAGGACCTCAGCCAACTTGGAGTGCGAAATCGGAAACAGCTGACAAGAGATTTTGCTAGCTTGTGAGGCATGCTCAAGCAAGTAGAAAAAGGCACATCTTTAGGGTGCTACCTCCAACAACGTACTGCACCTAGAAATCGGTTTGCTGAGCTCTTGCAAGAACCCTGCTCTCACATAAAAGATGATGTCTCTTTCTGGAAAAGCTAGGAGGTGAAAGAAGGAAGGACAGTGGCAAAGGAAGTGTTCATTGTTCTGTTCCTTGTTCTTAAAACTCCAACAGATATCATTGCCATTCCACTGATCGCGTTCAGTGTCCTTTAAGATCATCTGCTGAAATGGGGTTTCTGATTTTGGGATATGAGGTGGCCACTGTTCACTTGCAGATTAGACTGATATCTGTTCAATGAGTCTTTTGGCTGAGCTAATGGAAGGATTGAAAACATTGTAAGACGTTCTGTGCTGGAGCGGGAAATTCTTCTCGGAGGTGAACCTGGGCCTCACACAACATGCCTCTCCAGCCAGCATGATCTTTCGCCAACTGCCGCCAGTTGCGCACTCAAACTTGGTTGAGGTCCCTCTCCACTTCTCTGCGCCACCTTAGACTAGGCCGTCCTCTGTTGCATTGTCCCTATGGCTCAGATTCGAAGACTTTTCGGACCCGAGCAGTAGTGTTCATACGTTCCACATTGCCTAGCCATCTTAAGGGGGAACTAGTCTAGGCTATGTTCAGCGATCCAGCAGAGGACTCATTTGTAACGTCGTTATACAGTCTTCGACGTACTTCGAAGAGCGAAATGGGCTGTCTGTCTGTAAAAAAAAATTGATTTCCATGCCAGGAAGACCCATCTCTTGAATAATCTACGCGACTTTCCCTATGACAATTTTTTTTTTATAAGACCCTGCAATTGTCCTCAAGCCAACAGACATTATTTCTTCTCAGTGTCTCACGGGGGTTTCCCACTCCCGCATCGTCGTCTGTCTTCGATCCTTCAGTGAAGACGAGGTTGTCTGCGTCTGACATTCTGAAGTTTTCTCCAAAGCATAGGCAGCTTCCTTATAGTTTGTCTAAAGGCCATTGCGACTGAAAGTTTGATTCTCAATGGCTTCGGAATGCAAGGTACAACATCCTCTCCAGCTAGGTGGGGCCGAAAATTTTGCCTAGCCTTTGTGTGTCCGCCGTGGCGTAGTGGATAAGTGCTTCGACCCACACACCGAAAGTCTAGATTCGATTCCCGGAAGGAACACCTCGCATTTTTTCACGGCATCACCTCTTTCGAGTCCTAACAACGCTCAAAGAGTATCAATTGTCTATGAAAAGCTTCTCAAACCCGCCGTTCGGAGTCGGCAAAAATCTGTAGGTCCCTTCTACTAGTGAGAGAACAGTAGCACGCACGACACGAGTAGTTTCAGAAGCTCGACCCCTTGTCCCTTGTGGACTGTAATGCCACATATTTTTTATTATTAAGTTAGCCTTTGTAAGGGATGATTCATCGTGAGGTTTCCTATTCAATAGGCTTTTCTGACAGGCTGCACATGACTCCTGTCACGCTGTTTTGTTATTTTTGTTCAGTATCGTTTGGCAAGTCATCATGAGACGACTCACATCACAACAGCGTCTTCAAACTGTTCTGTGAGAAATGTTTTGTATGCGATTCGAGGAACTTAATCGACGCACAAAATCCACTTTTACCAACAACATTCTCAAATTTGAGTCCCAGTTTACATTAGTGGATGATACTTGGCCGGTTAGACGACATCCAGTACCTAGTGAAGAGACAAAAGGAGCCGTAGCAGTCACAATGTTCCCGTCCATGGCGTAATTTTAACAGACCCTGTGTTTTTCCTGAAATTCAAGCACATGGTCTCCGGTGATTCCTGGTATCAAGAGAACGGTGCTACGAGCGCTCTACATGGTCTAGCCATCTTAAGCGTTGTATCCGAAGACGCTTAACTAAGCCCATTTCACGCCGTGCTACGGTAAATTAACCGTCTAGGCCGTGCAACATCAGACCTTTGGACTATTTTGTGTGAAGATATGTTAAGTCTTAGGTGGGCTTAAATGAGCTAGCTGCCATTGACGCTTTGGAAGCTTGCATTACTCCTCGTGTTATATACCATATTAATTGCTCGAACAAGTCACACAAAGTTGGACCCCTCGAATGGACCACCTCGAACATAATCGCGGTCAATATCTACATCATTTCGTTTTTAAAAAGTAATTGCCATGATTTGTTCTGTCAACCGATTGTGCGAATTTGAAGTTCACATTCGAATTTATGGGTTTTGTTTAACATTTTAAATCTAACCTCTCGATGGATCACCGTTTAATCTCTTCCCTTTAATGTTCTCACGCTGGTTGGGTAGAATTTAGTTTTGACCACTTCCCGGCGAACGAAACTTCCACAATGACCGTGCACAATCAGTGGCCCCATAGGTTGAATGCCTGTTTAGAGATGCAATTGGTCGTGAGGCTTTTGTTCAACTTTTCCTCTTTCAAGATTCGAACTTAACTCCAAGGAATTAGTTCTTTAGAGATGGTGCGGGGAATGTTTTTGGCTCTTTGGTGCTATCCAGTTCTTGTTGATAGAATCAGCTCTGTTTTACTTGGATCCATCTTGAGGTTCCTGTCGATAGACAACGCCAAGAGAACGTGTATTGCAAGCTCGGCAAAGCTTCAACATTTTCCTCATACCAGAACAGACAGAAGCGTAACGTTCCCCACAAAAGTTTCAAAACATTGCATAAGAGGCCGAAATCCCATTCACAATGATCGATTGCAAGACTTAATCGGTCTCTGATAATGTTTTGGGGCAAAATGCACACGTGTGAGTTCTTTTGCAAAAAAAGTAATGCGACGCTTATACGAGTATCGTAGATAAAGACGAGAGATAGTAGACTTTTTTTCGGGGGGAGTAAGTATTCGGCAAAGATATCCCCGTTTGACGACAACGACGGTCTTGACAGAGAGCTTTCTTTGGATTTCATTTGCAATTGGTGGTGAATTTCCTTTTGAAAAATTTGCGAGAGTGTGACGTGAATGGAAACACATTTGGGATTGTAGCACAAATTTTCTACGGTCCCTTGAATCGTTTTCGCTTGATATAAAATATGACAAATCACTTCACCACATCCGACACATTTTCTTTATAGTTTCCCAAGCAAGCCGAATAGATTTCGTCCCAATTCACGCGTGTGATTTCCCCTCCCACTCACAGGCACAAAAGCACACTTTTGAGGAAATTTCTTCCCATCCCCAGCCTCATGCGGCCCACAGGATGAGATTATTTACGATTTCAACAAAGCGCCCGTTCCCGTTTCGGCCATCATTCTCTTCGTATCCGTACCCGACCATCTGGGGACACATTTCGTTCTCATTTCTCTCCCAACTTCAGCCGCCTCAATCCAGATCCCTCTCCAAACAATTACCCACGACACACTCGAGGGAGAGCACAATAATAGTTTGCATCTGCTTGCTGTTCGGCCAACACTTCCAGCGCCCGTCACACCGGCGTGTCGTTGTGTAATCATGTTACCCGGCTACCATGTCGTTCCATGAATACGAATTAGGCACGAGAATTCGGTGGATCTACCTGGCAAAAGAAAAAAAATAAGAAACCGCACAAAACGAAACGCGAAACGAAACAACGCGGCTGTGAGATGTGATGCCAGCGCTTTATGGGGTACCTTCAACTTGCCGTACGCATTGGTAATGAAATTTTGACATTCAAACTGGGCAAAGGTTCACTGACTCACGCGTGTAGATGAGGGTCGGCCTCCTTCGCCGCCGACACACTCGAATGGGACGTTCTGGGGAAGTTGGCTAATTGACTTTTACCTCGTTGCTGTGGTGGAGAAAGTAATTAATTTCCTTGGCCGTGACAAGTTAATCGTCAATTAACGGTGACAGCTGTCATAATCGGATTGTTTGATTTGAAGGAATTTTGAAAATGTCTGTCGGCAGATGGTTGCTGAGCTTAGCAAGAGCAATGTCAAACCAGCCTCCGTGAAGAGGAGAGCTGACTCAGAAGTCGTAAAAACCGACAGCCACAGACAGAAGACTCCTCCCCTCAACAGTCTTTGTTACAGTCACCGGCATGCAGCGGCAGCTACTCACATTTATTGCTGGTGCCCTCCCTCACCCACCCACCGTCTCCATTCATCAGAAGTTCTGGTTCTTTGGTTCCAGTGAGTTCTTGGGTTAGTCATCTGAAGGAAAAGCTCTTCATGCACTGTCAACTTTCAGTCGGCCATTACACAAGTTTCAATTAAATGACAAAGATGCCCCCCCCCCCCTTTGACCACGAACTGAATGGTGGGAAGAAGACACTGCGGTACGCTGCAGGGTGAGGGGGGGGGGGATTATGAAGAACGAGTGTGTAGGTTGCTTTAAAACTATCGCTGGGGTCTTTGAGCTCATTGAAATCAATTAAGGAAGAGTTTAACTGCCGACGGGATGACTGGGGCTTTCTCAGCTGCCCTCGCCCTCTTGGCTAGATAGTGTGAGAGAGAGAGAGACACACGCACGAGAACACTGTTTGCAGGGAAATGTCTGATTTATCGGCTTGAAATAAAATTAGTGGTATGCCCTCTGTTAAGTTTAGTTTCTTCAGGGGGTTACAGGGCTAGATGACGCAATTCGATGCATTTTTCTATTCTGCGATTCATGAATACAGGGTGACCGGAAAAAAATAAGAAAAAAGCAACGCGACAGGGATTTCTTCCCAGACGGAACTTGATAGGTTTGTGGCCGAATGTGCTGACACTGGAGTGGAGGTGACTGTGGGAAAGTCCGAAGTTATGATCACTTGCATTGTCCATGGAGTCCCAGTGGAACAGGTGGAGAAGTTCTAGAGTCTGTGTGTGATCGAAGGAGCAAGGCTGTGCTTCCTTGTAGGATTGGCCAAGTTGGATCAATTTCGAGGACGCTTGAAAGATCAAAGTTTGAAATGAAAGCCAAGTTATCACTAATGATCACGAAATGACCGGGCACGAATACAAGCTGCCGGGATGAGATTTCTCCATGCCGTTGCAGTGGTTTCTCGCTGGGATAAGGTGAGGGGGGAACTTAATGTTCCTTTGGTGGTACGGATGTCGCCTTCATAAGTCGTCATGAACAGACACGAGGTCCGACACGAGGCGTGTCTTAGATTGACGATTCCATCAGGTAGGTGACCGCCTGCCAGACGCAGGGCGAGGTGGTGTTGGATCAAGTCCATAAGCTCGCCTTTATGCTCTTACACATGTCTCCTGATGAATTAGGGTCGGTGGTAGAGGATCAAGCAGACGGAAGGTGTCTTGTACGCGCATTGTCCCCTTGACTCCTTTAGTGGAACACGAGGGGGCCTCGAAAATGGTAAAAATGGAACAAGTTAAAATGGAATTGTGAATTTTTTGGAAGCTACACTTACAGTATAAGGTTGTCAAATACGTCCCTTCCACCTTTTTGTCTTTTGAATTTTCCGGCTATGTACAAAGCGCAGAGCTCGTATCTGGCAATACTATACATCATTTGAAAGGTCTTGACATAACCTACAAAACGAACCTATGAATGATTGGTTTGGATATTCCGTTCAACAGTTATCGACGTGTAAACATGGAGTTCACTAACGCCGAAATTCGCTCTATTTTAAAGTTTTCCTTCGTTAAAGGCAAATCCGCTAGAGAAATGTTCCGTGAGATTAATGGTGTTTTGGGGGATGGAACTCTATCACTTCGAACCACGGAGGAATGATTTCGACGATCCAGAGCCAGTGAAAACGACAAACGACACCATGGATAAGCCAGCCGGTGGAAGACCTGTGACGACGAATACTGATCGAATCATGGAAATCATGGAGTTAGACGCATGTGGCATCTCGTGACATCGCCCAGGAGATGGGAGTTAGTCACCAAACCATTTTAAACCATCTGCAGAAGGCTGGATACGAAAAAAGGCTTGATTGAGGTTTCGGTGCCGCATGATTTGACGCAACGCCTGCGATATGCTGCTGAAACGGAACGAACTGGATCCATTTTTGACGCGGATGATGACTGGCGACGAAAAATGGATCACATGCGACAATATCAAGCGAAGACGATCGTGGTTGAAAGCCGCTGAATCGTCCCAAACAGTGGCCAAGCCGGGATTGACGGCCAGGAAGATTTTGCTGTGTGTTTGGTGGGATTGGAAGGCCAGACACATAATTCTACCATCTACTGCGAACAACTGGACCGCTTGAAGCAGGCGATCGACCAAAGGCGTCCAGAATTGACCAACAGGAAGGGTGTAGTGTTCCACCAGGACAACGCCAGACCACCCACTTAGTTGATGACTCGTCAGAAGCTACGGCAGCTCGGATAGGAGGTTTTATCGCATCCACCATATAGCCCGGACTTTGCGCCAAGTGATTACCACCAGTTCCTGTCCATGGCGAACGCCCTTGGTGGTGTGAAGTTGAACTCAAAAGAGACTTGTGAAAAGTGGCTGTCCGAGTTCTTCGCAAATAAAGAGGGATGCTTTGATGTCCGGTGATGATGCAAAGCCTGTCACTCCAAAAAGTCAGTCAGACAGTCCTTTTGAATATTTTGGTATTTAGTCGAACACGCCTTCATTGTATCCACTCCAAAGATTACAACTTTGCCTGAACCTCGTCTGAGAAGTTGACTTTTTCGGCCAAAATCCGAACCTTTACCAAACTTTTTCGTTTTCAAAACACAATTTGGGAACTTCTGGATTTCCTTATTGCCGCCAGGCTTCAATTTTTGCCTTACCCAAATCCTATACGTATGAAGACGCAATTTCAAGCACAAAGTGTGCCGAAAAGACCCTCTGGCCCTCTGACCTCATCATTTTTGGCCCAACTTTGATACTGACCACGACGGCAGTGATGACAGTTTCATTCCACATCACTCTTCATCTGGATTGTGGCTTCAAATTCAAAAGAAAGTTTCCCACTTTAAGATTAGTTCCCTCCGCACAACAACAGTGTGGATAAGCAAGTGCAGCTGGATATTTTCAACTCGGCGAAAATTTCAATGAATTTCAACGAACATTCACCAAACTGAACAATGTTTGACCAAATGGCTAGTCTTGGTGAGCATTCTGTCACCTCAAGCCGCACCTCAAATGTCACCCTCTACGGCTACCGATGGTGGGGGTAATTAATTTCCCGTCAAAAGCTCATGAATATTTATCTCTCTTTCATCGGCAAGATTCGACAATATCAAATCAAATCCACTTCCAAGCAATTCCCAGCCTCAAGTGCCCTGTAAACAGACACACTGACACCTAAAGATGAATCCCGAAGAGAGGTGTCTAATTGAAACTCAATCAAATATTCAAGCCCCCAGCTGAGGAGTCCAAAATCAAATTCATTTGTGGTGGCAGTGGCGGCGGTTTGTGGTCTCGATGGCACACAAAAATTTAATTAATTCCTTAAAGGACCCCCGCCGCCCACAAAGACATCGTCGTCTCACACCAGTCAGGCGGCGAACAACAATAGCGCCAGCATGTGTATACGAGTACTTCCTCCTAGACCAGATCGCGTTTATTTACGTCCTCAGCGAAAGTCAAATCTTTGCCAGCTGCTTGTTGAAAGTGTCGTCCGTTCGCTGGTAAATTTATTTTTCACTAGATACAGACACCTTATCTATGACGGAACACAACGCAGCGCAACGAACAAATGAATGCTCTCTGTCTCTCTGTGCGCAAAAATTAGATTCAATAGATAAGCAGCCACCCACACGTCGCGATGGGCGGCGGAGAGTGTGTCTCCAGAGATAAATGATAAATTAACGGTGGAAGCAGACAAACGTACTTCTTCCCCCCCTCCGGGGGAAAGAGTTCCAAGAGGAAGAGCAGAAAAATTAATTAACTGACGTTGCGGAGTTTTTTGTTTTGTTCCTTGCTCTTCTCCGCTCTTTTCCCCTTGCCGCGGCTCAAACAATGGCAATTAAATTATAATGGATATCAGAAAATGGTGTGTTGGATATGTGATATGACACCGAGTACGTACGAGTCAGCGACTTGCGCGTGTGTTGTGCGGCAGAAGCGAAATTAATTCAGCGGCTGGGTGGGGACACACATGTGATCGACAAAGACTGGTCAGGAATGATGTTGTAGTTGAGTGTGGGGTGCTTTTTTTTTTTTGTTGTCGCTTAGGGGGTGGAAGGGGGGGGGGTTCATATCTCGTTATCGAAAATTGAATAAATGAAGGTGCCGTAATGGTGATTTATTTGAATTTGATTTGACATTTGGCGGCGGGGGCGCTGGCGGATGTGAAGTTCACACCACGTCGGCTTGGCTGTGGTTGGGGATTAAAAAGTCGACCCAGGGAAATTCATTCCTTCAATCATGTCAAAGGGAAATAATCAAGACGTCGACTAAGTAGATGGACAGAGGCACATTAGTCTGATTTGCACACACACCCCCTGAACAGGGAGAAGTATGACTTCTACGATCTCCAAGTTCAGTTGCGATGCCAAAACTTCATTCAAACATCTTTGCTAGAGTTGGCTTGAGGCATAGACTGGAGGACAACTCCTTTGGACTCAGAGTGATGGATGCCGCTTTGAGAAGAAATCCCATTCCTCAAGTTTGTCGCACCCCATGACGAGCATTTACACTTGTGTCCCATTCCGGCTGATTGTGACATCGAGCGAATACAGATCCTCCTCAGTGCTCTGGGGATATACCCATTGACTTGTCCTCCACCAGCATCACTGACTTCGCCTAAATTTTCAACGATTTAAAGCGATTTCCAATCAAGACTTGACAACTTTGCCTTTAATTTAAACAAAAACCGTCTGAGATATTTTCAAAACGGCTTGAAGTACAATCGAAACATTTATGAATGGAACCTGATTTCGTTTATGTGGCCAACGTGGACAGGTTTGCACCCAATTTTCGACCGCTCGGCCACACATTTCCGTTGAAACGGTTATTATTTCGCGTTTAATGTTGGCTCTGAGCTCTTCCAACGTTGTCGGCTTATTCTCATAAACCAATGACTGAGCGTAGTGCCGAAGAAAATAGTCAAGCGGCGTTAAATCGCACGAAAGAAGTGCCCAATTGACTAGACCATTTCTTGAGATAAGACGCTCACCATGCTTCCTTTTGAATAAATCGATTGTAAGGTGGGTGTGTGACTTATGGCACAATCCTGTTGGAGCCACATGTCATCCAAGTCCATGTCCATGTCGATCAATTCCGGACAAAAATACTCGATACAGCTTACCATTCACGGTAAAGTAACAGCGCACAAGGGACTAGGGCCTAACTTCTACATCAACTTCTCATGTTGTGCGTGCTACACATCGACACATAGTCTGTTAAAATGGCGCCACTGCCGGGAACATTGTGACAGCTACGGCTTCTATTGTCTTTTCACTAAGTACTGGATGTCGTCTAACCGTCCAAGTATCATCGACTAATGTAAACTGAGACTCAAATTTGAGAATGTTGTTGGTAAAAGTGGTTTTTGTGGGTCGATTAAGTTCCTTGAATCGCATGGAAAACATTTCCCACAGAAGAGATTGTAGACGCTGTTGTGGTTTGAGTCTTCCCATGATGACTTGCCAAACGATGGTGAACAAAAATGACAAAATAGTTTGACACGAGTCATGTGTGATCCTTCAGGAAAGCCTATTGAAAATCAAACCTCACAATGAATCACCCTTTACAAAGGCCAAAATTGAGTGGCACTACACACAAATTAAATTCAAAGTTGTCAAGTCTCCATTGGAAAACCATTATTGTCCGTAGGTGCTTGGTCTTGTGTTTTTTTTTTCAAGCTCTTGACAGTCGCAGGCGATGTGAGGTTTGGTATAAATTTCTTTTTCGTCCCCAAGGCCTCTGAGCCTCTGAAGAAGTCAGTGTGAGGGACGCTTAGTCTGGAAAAATGTACACCTAAGGCGCAGTGACGTGCTTTGTTTAAGTTTCTGAGGCAGAGACAAGGTCAAGAATTGAGCTGTAGCCAAATTGAGTAACGGGTTGAAGAATTGGGTGCATTCTCTCTCTGTAATTCCCACCCTCTGGGAATTATAAAGGGAGTCCCAACAAGAACGCAAGATTTAAACTTGGCGCCATTCGAATTGTCATTGTTTGACATTTGAACAATTATGATTGTTTGTTAGTAGAAGGTATACGGTTAAATGAAGCGCTAAACGAATGAACAACGCATTCTCATTGTGAAATTGTTTTACCGAAATGGTGAAAGTTTTGCGGCTACAGTTCGCAAATTGCGATCAATTTGGGGTTACAATAATGCTCCAAAAGAGTTAACTGTAAAGCGATTAATGGATAAATTTGATGAAACTGGGTCTGTAACTGATGTAAAGACAACAACGCGCCTTCGACCAGGTCGATCGACCGAAAATATCGCAGCAGTACGTGATGATGTCGCTTAAACACCATCCACCTCAATTCGACACCGAGCTCAGCAAATTGGTGTTTCCAAGTCCACAGCGAATTTTGACGAACGACTTGCATCTTCATGCATACAAAGTTCAATTGACTCAGGAACTAAAGCCAGCTGACCATGCACAGCGAAGGGAGTTCGTTAATTGGATGTGGAGAGACAACCGATAAAGTCATCTTTAGTGACGAGGCCCATTTCCATCTTGATGGCTTCGTCAATAGGCAGAATTGTCGCATTTGGGGTGAGGAAAATCCTCAAGTGATTCACGAGAAGCAAATGCATCCTCAACCTGCCACTGTGTGGTGTGGATTTTGGGCTGGAGGAATCATTGGACCGTCTTTTTCATGAAAATGAGTCAGGTCAAGCGCAAACAGTCAATGGTGTTCGGTATCGTAAAATGATAACCAATTTTTTCGTGCCTAGAATTGAAGAAATGAATGTGGAGGGGGTGTGGTTTCAACAAGACGGCGCCACATCTCATACAGCCAGAGAAACAATTCAATTGCTGCATCAGTCATTTCCCGGTGGAGAACAGAATTGGCCGTCTAGATCGTGCGATTTCACACCATTGGACTCCTTTCTCTGGGGTTTTTTTGAAGTCGATGGTTTATGCGAATAAGCCGATGACGACTTAAGCCTTAAAAGAGGAAATTGGACGCTGCATTAATGAAATACCGTGGTCGCCGTGGCGTAGTGGGCAACTGCGTCGACCGCCACGCAGAAAGTCTAGGTTCGATTCCCGGACGGGACACCTCGCTTCTCAAACCTTGCCGTTCGGAATTGGCAAAACACTGTAGGTCCCTTCTACTTGTGAGAGAACAGTAGCACACACAACACGAGTAGTTGTTGTAGAAGCTAGGTCCTGGATCCTGTAGTGTCATTCAAATTTTATTATTATTAATGAAATACCGCAGCATTTATGCAAAACGGTCATTGAAAATTTCATCAAAAGATCGCGTATGTGCCAGCAAAGCCGCGGCGGCCATCTGGCCGCTTTATTATTCCACACATAACATCATCCTGTCTACTTTACGATATAATAAAGAATTCACGGTTTTTTTTTTAAATATCTGCGTTTTATTTAAAATTTAAATCTTGCGTTCTTGTTGGGACACCCTTTATGAAAAGATTTTGTCAACTTAGATCGAACCTTTCACCGTCTTATCGATTTCATTTCTCCACTTGGAATTTAAAAAATGTCCCGAACTTGTTTATGGTGCCTTCCGCACTCTGTGACTCCTACAAAACAATGAAAGTGATAAGAAACTTCAAGTACTCAACTCATTTTTACGTTCATTTCATGACCAACATTACCAGTCTGTCGCCGGCTTAGGCTTTCATCCCTCCGGCCAGAGTCCGATTGTGACGCATGCCAATTCATGACACAACACTCTGACATCCGTGGCAGTCAAATTCAGATAAATATCGTAGTTGCTACATTTATTGTTCATTCGGCAGCTTTGGCAGGGTGCACACTGCTCCCCCCCTCCCACAGGAGGGCCACATGCGCCCCCATTGTCGACGCTGTCGGCTGATTAAAGACGAATGCAAAGTGCCGTAAAATCCTAAATTAACCTACGCACAGAACACAATCAGCTCTGATAATAGAGCGCTACGTCGCTGCCGCCCGGAGTATCTAGATGGAAGTTTATTTTCAATTTTATTGCACTGCCGCGTGAAGGTGTGGAGGGAGCTGGGGAGGGAGCTGGGAAGGGAGCCTTTGAATTGTGACCAGCTCGGGCTGATAAAAATTTATTGAATTATCGTTTGAAGGAAGTTATTTTTTAAAAAATTCACAGCAATAAGAGATTCGCTTGCACTTGGGCGCGTGGGCCGAGAGCACGAGCTCCCTGGGTAATGATAAGGATGGGCGGAGGGGAGGGGCGAGCAAGTCATTGCGCAATGATGTTACTCTGAGTGATTTTCCCTTGTGAGAGTTTCCTTTGTTTTGTCCGTGGGCGATGTGTGCTGCTCCTGAACTTCACAGCACTGAAGTACACACATGAGGAGCTCCCCAGGGCGGGTTTGATTGGGAGTGGGGCGACGTTGTCGATTCACGTTGGAGTGGGCGCGAGGAGGAGTTGTGTTTTACGGTTTAATTTAAGTTTACGCCAAATTTTGTGGCTCTGAAAGTGGTGAGAGTTTGCCAGTCTGACACACGACAAGTTTATGATTATGACGATATGGAATCAGATGTGGATGTAACGGCATGATTGCGAATTTTTATGAGAAGAAGTTTGCAAGGAGAAAGATTTCTTGTGAGGTTCACAGATGCAGAGAAACGAATGCCATGTGAGAGATGCAATTTGATGGGTATTTGGATTTCAGGGGAAAAAATTGGGACAGCTGTGGGTTTAGAAATTACATCACGCAAATGGCGTCGTAGAGGAGAAGTCGCCGGGGTCAGAGTTAAACTCACGCGTTGATGGTTTCGTTCATAGAATTTGTAACAAGCTATTCAAATCTTTTAGTAAAAGTCACCTTATTGCTATTTGGCTGAATAATCTTAAAGTTGCCAAGTTGAGAGGTGAATTAAATATGGAGATGCCTTTTTGTCTTTTGAATTTTCCGGCTTTGTACAAAGCGCTACAGAGCTCGTACCTGGCAACACTATACATCATTTGAAAGGTCTTGACATAACCTACTTAACTACGCTATGCATGATTAGTTTGGATATTGCCTTCAACAGTTATAGACGTGTAAACATGGAGTTCACTAACGCCGAAATTCGCGCTATTTTAAAGTTTTCCTTCGTTAAAGGCAAATCCGCTAGAGAAACGTTCCGTGAGATTAATGGTGTTTTGGGGGATGGTACTCTATCACTTCGAACTGCGGAGGACTGGTTTCGACGATTCCGAGCCGGTGAAAGCGACACCATGGATAAGCCAGCCGGCGGAAGATCTGTGACGACGAATACCGATCGAATCATGGAAATCATCGAGTTAGACAGGCATCTGGCATCTCGTGACATCGCCAAGGAGATGGGAGTTAGTCACCAAATCATTTTTAACCATCTGCAGAAGGCTGGATACAAAAAAAAAGCTCGATTGGGGTTTGGGTGCTGCATGATTTGACGCAACGCCTGCGATATGCTGCTGAAACAGAACGAACTCGACTCATTTTTGAAGCGGATAGTGACTGGCGACGAAAAATGAATCACATGCGACAATATCAAGCGAAAACGGTCGTGGTTGAAGGCCGGTGAATCGTCCCAAACAGTGGCCAAGCCGCGATTGACGGCCAGGAAGGTTTTTCTGTGTGTTTGGTGGGATTGGAAGGGAATATGGCCAGACACTCAATTCTACCATCTACTGCGAACAACTGAAGCGCTTGAAGCAGGCGATCGACCAGAAGCGTCCAGAATTGGCCAACAGGAAGGGTGTAGTGCTACAACAGGACAACGCCAGACCACACACTTCGTTGATGACTCGTAAGAGGCTACGGGTGCTCGGATGGGAGGTTTTATCGCATTCACCATATAGCTCGGACATAGCGCCAAGTGATTACCACCAGTTCCTGTCCATGGCGAACGCCCTTGGTGGTGTTAAGTTGAACTCAAAAGGTGCATGCCGATATACAGTACAGTTCATGGTTTGATTTGGAAAACGAAACCATAATGAATGCAAATGCACTGGCGGTGTGATGTCCTTACAAATTCATTCAACTTATCGTTCAGTTGGTGAACTGGCGCATCTCACTTTCAGAGGTGCTTGTGGTCACTGGCGTTGTGATGACATCGTTTGGAAGCTTCCATGGATGACATTGAATGACTTTGTCGGACACAGTTTGCCCATCCATTAACAAATCGGTCTCATGTCTTCCCTAAGTATCTTTGCCGCTTTCATCATCGAGCCACAAAATTGTAATCGACACTCCAACACCTTCGAGGTATCCAGGAGCACCCGCTTTGAAGCGCTTTAGTCCTTTTCCGACAGATGATCCCTCTCTTCCATCACAGTTCTATACGATTTTGCCTCGAAATTGATGAATTTTCAAAACTGATGGACGTGCGAACATCTGCGGACAACATATGTTTGCGTATTCTTTGGATACTGGGCCTTGAAAGTCGGTATGACTGCTGTGACCAGAAATCAATTCGGATTCCCGTCAAATTCTTGGTCGTGCTAGGGTTAGGACACGGGAATCACTCGGGGCATTTTTTCATAAGTGGCGCGGGATGGATAAGTGATCGAAATCAAGTCACAGCAAGTATCAAATGAAGAGAGGAGGAGTAGGAGAGAGAGAGAGGTCTAAATGCCTGTGGGTCATAACGAGGGCGCTAAATTAAGCTGCGAACAGCATTCCGTGTTCTTTTGGTGCAGCTTAAGACCGAATCTCTCCGTCAGAGGACACCCGAATGAACATCTTCCCCAAACCTACCCACAATCGCCTACTTCAAAGCCACACTCCACATACTCAACTTCAAGCAAATTATTTATTCAAACGTAAATTGAGAAACACATTCCAAATTCCAAGCCATCAGATGACACAGATAGGCCTCTGGGGAGCAGTGACATAAGAGAGATAATTTTCGAAGTGAAACGTCGGCTCAGTGTAGCCATCCAACTTATCCGGTAATAAATCAATGGTTTCGTTGAAATTTGAAGATGTTACGCTTTGGACATAATTCCACGAATCAGTTCCTCTTGTCGATTTCATGTCTTCCCTTTGAAATTGACTTCATTCACGGTAATGTGCGCTTCTTCAGTCGTGCGGATAGCGATTTCTGACTTTAAAAACGATTCTCTTGCCTTTAAATTTTCACTCAAAGTGGACAGACAAAGAATCACCCTTGTTCACGTCATTCCACCGTGTCTTTGTGACTCTTTCTCCCTCTCTAAAGCGTTGAGTTTAGATGTCAAGTTTGTTGATCTCCGCTCAGAACAGAGGACAGACATTGAATGTCTGTCCTTACTGCAGGCTGCCACAACCGGCGGCGGTCAACAGACAAAGGGAAATGCCTCAATCTCTATGCTGACGTATTTGTTTAAATTTTTCCTTTTCATCTTTTTCTCCCTTTCGCACTTTTCCATCAACTTCCTGTGGACAGGATACCGATGGGGGAGGGGAGTGGGAAGGGGGGTGAAAAAGTCCCCATGTTTGTGCAGAGTCCTTCCCCCATGGTTGCTTTCACTGACGCTGAAGTCATTCAACAGAATTAACCAACCTCAATGCTGCGTGTTTGGACTTGACGATACCACACACTGGAGTGGAATTCATCATAAAAATGCAGAAAAAAAAAATACCAACAACAAATGTGAATCCTGTACTGCACTTGATGAGCTGAAGAGCGGTCAGCGAAGGGATGCAGAATTGAATTTAGCTGGGAGAACATAAATAAATCGTGGATCCAAGCGGGGTCATGGATGTGCAAAAGGTCAGGGGATGCATTGAGTTCGCGTGTAATTACCGCTATATGCAGCTGTATGGTTGGTGGTTGACATTAACGTACCTGAAACGAAAGAAAAATGAAATTTTTAAATTAGTCTGCGAGTTGGGAAAATGGTTGGTGTTTGTGAAAGTGAGCGGGGGAGGAGCGAAAAATGCAAAAAGTTACAAAATAGACAGTTCATGATGGCGGTCCACTTGATTGTGTCCACTTTTCAGAATTGGGGTCGAGACTACCAAGTCAAATAAATATGTTACGGGGGTGTTTCTTGATAAATTTTTCAAACAAAAAAAAAATATGTGGTTTATTCATAGTGAGGTTTGATTTTCAAACGCTTCTTTTGACAGATCACTAGTGACTTCCAACAAACTAACTTGAGACTTTTGTTCAGTATTGTTTGGCAAGTCGTCATGGGAAAGTTCATTCCACAATAGTGTCTACAAACTATTCAGCATAGTGAGGTTTGATTTTCAAACGCTTCTTTTGACAGATCACTAGTGACTTCCAACAAACTAACTTGAGACTTTTGTTCAGTATTGTTTGGCAAGTCGTCATGGGAAAGTTCATTCCACAATAGTGTCTACAAACTATTCAGCAGCGTTCTGTGAGGAATGTTTTGCATGCGATTCAAAGAACAGGACAAAACTTGGTCAACTGATTTTTATCGGCTCTCTTGTGTCTTACCATTGAGACAGTTTCGCAGAGAAAAAATCAATCAAATGGTCATCAGATGAAGATTCTAGACTACACCGTGGGTAATGTTTGTGGCCTAGCAAGATGGTAGATCACTCCCGTTACCAATCTTGCAGCTTTTCTTGATTGCGTTAATCAAACCTCCGACTTCTTCACAGTAAAGGAATGAATTAATGGTTTCAAGACCTTCTAGGAGTTCCTTTCCGATCACTTCAACACAACCATAACTTTGTTTGCCCTCAATTCTGGCTTTGATGTTATTTGTGGTCGTTCATCGACTCTTGACTGTGATCACTTGCGTTGGCTTTAATCGCACATAATGAGTCGCTTAAAAAGTTGTTTCATTTCGTTACGTCTCGACAGCGTTCCACAGAAGGGGTTAATTCATGTGTCACCCAAACATGGAGCTTCACTGAGTAAACTGTTCCTTTTACACGATTCCAAGGTGTCGTACTGATATTGAGGGACTTAGCTAGCTTCCGTGGCGATCTTCCCTCATCATTTGCAAATTTTCATCAACTTTGTCAGTAATAGGCAGACCATTGCCATTTTCTTTAAAATGTTCCGAGTGGCATCCAACAAACCGCTCTTAGAGTCGGTATTCACTCACAGGATTCTCACCGAATGGTGCAGACATTTGTCGGCATCTTTGCACATGGACGCTAACGATCCAGTTGTGAGAAACTTCAAAGCCGACTTTTCTAGCTCAAGGACAGGAAGAGGACAGGAACACCGAATCTCTGGCATAGAAACGAATTTCGGATGCAAGACAGATTGAGTCTTGATGACTAAAGGAAGCCCGTCCGTATACTAATGTCAATGGGAAACATGGGTCGCCAGCCTAATAAGTAGGTTAGACGTAAAATGTTTGTGCACCTAATTTAGCCAAAAATTGCTGCCCAATTGTGGCCTAAATCAAGAAATTTGATTGTCATCAAAATATACCTTTGGAGCGGAATGTCCTTTTGAACAGAATGGCGAGTCAAGGAACTGACAAAAGCTGGTGGACAAGAAATTTGTCATCTCTTTCAGAAATGTGCCCCTCTTCACTCCACTAATAATAATTGAATGACACCTACAGCCCACAAAGGACTAGGGCTAAACTTCAACAGCAACTACTCATTTTGTGCGTGCTACACATCGACACATAGTCTGTTAAAATGGCGCCACTGCCGGGAACATTGTGACAGCTACGGCTCCTATTAGTTCTTCACTACGTACCGGATGTCGTCAAACCGTCCAAATACCAAGTACCCAGGTTCCCATGGCAAAAGTGCACGAATTACGGTTCGATCTGCTTGACCATTGGCCTCGTTACCCAAATGTTGTCCCAAGCAACTTCTTTTTGCTCAATCACCTTAAAACTTTGACAAATGAGAAGGCAACCACGACCTTCATGAACAATTACTTTGCAGCGAAAATAACCAGACACAAGTTAGAGAGATCGAAGGACCGCTGAGGGCAGTATCTAGCGTTACAAGGAGACTGTAGAAAAATACTTTTTTTTCAGATTACTCTCGTCAAATTAAGATCGTCTCCTTGTTGTTAGTATTTCGTGCCCTTACAGCCCACAAGGGGCCTTGAACTGAAGTCAGCATCATACTCGTGTTGAGCGTGCTGTTGCGCTCTCACAAGCAGAGGGGACCTACAGTTTACTGCCATTTTAGGAACCTCTCCATCGACTCTTTGTACTCTCTGAGTGTTGTCAGCAGATCGAGAAGGTGGCGCGAGGTGTTCTGTCCGGGAATCCAACCTAGACCTTCGGCGTATGGATCGACACCCTTACCCACTACGTCACGGCGATAACTACCTCCACTCCACTCCACTCTTCGCATTAATAATGACCATCGCCAAAGGGTGTTGACTGTCCCAGATATTGAGAGCTTTGACGCATAACTTTTGACAATGACATTCGAAGAGATTGGTGCCTTTGTAAGATAGGCGTCTGGTCAGCAGTGAGACAACAACAATTAGGCCGCTATTGAGCCCATTCTGAAGCCGTCGGGTAGTTCCCTCCTGTTCTTTAAGGTCATTGTAAGTCAGGTCAGTTCATCACAAAATATTTCCCTGGGATAACCTTTTTCCCTTTGACCTTTCCTTTGACCATCCTCCTCGCCTTTGCAGCTCCTGCAGATGTCATTGTGTGGGATGCCGAGTCTGGAGGCTTCTGTTTCAATGGCAGTGCCGGTTTTGACGCCACTTACTGTCCGTAGACCTGACAAGGCAAAGAAAGCATTTAAGATTGAGCTGTGACCAAACCGCTTGGATTGTAAGACAAGTGGGGCTCTTTGACCCTCTTTTGTTCGCTCATAGTTTGCGTTTTCACATGGGTAGGGGTATCAAACGCAGAATCACACTTGCCAATCGATGTTTCTTTGGGCTCAGGACTAAGCTTGCTTTATATAACACCTTGGTCATCCCAGTCCTACTCTATGGCGCGGAAACCTGGACGCTACTTAAAGCGAATGATGAAGCCCTTGATCTCTTTGAGAGAAAAGTTCTGCGTGCGATTCTTGGTCTTGTTTGCGTTACAGCGATATGCGCCTAGTCAAGCATCTTCGGATACAACGCTTAAGATGACTAGGTCATGTAGAGCGTATGGACACCACAGCTCCGACCCGAAAAGTCTTCGAATCTGAGCCATTGGGACAACGCAACAGAGGACGGCCTAGGCTAAGGTGGCGCACACAAGGGGAGAAGGACCTCAATCAACTTGGAGTGCGCCAGTGGCCGCAGCTGGCGAAAGATCTTGCTGGCTGGATAGTCATGTTGGTTGAGGCCCAGGTCTAGCCCGGACTGTAGCGCCACTAGAAGAAGAGGAAGAAGAAGGGGTATGCCTATCTACGGGAGGGATTATAGATTTGGTGTCGCACCTGGCAAGTTCATTGGCTTCGCAGTTGCTCCTGGATATCCGAGTGTCTTGACACCCATATCAAGTGGATTTTGAAGTACTTGGCCTTCTTATTGAGAGATTGGCGACACTTGAAGGAGGTTTTTGAATGGAAGATGTGGCCTTTATGAAATTTCATTGCAGCCTGACTGTCTGAACAGATGATTGTTTTCCTTTTGGCTACAGTATTGTTCCTCAGCCAAGAAAGTTCCTCTTTGAGTGTCAAAATATCCGCCTGAAAATCGCTGGAGTGTGAAGGAAGGTTGAAGGAGAGACGGAGCTTCAGGTCCCTAGAGCAGACCCCACCCTTACGAGATCATTCAGCGTCTTCCAGCGACGTAAGAACAGAGTGCCAGTCCGACATGATTTGGAGGAGATTGAGATCAGTGTCTTGTGGGTGTGACGGAACCTCAATGGCCCAATGGATTTGAGTCTGTTTGCCGTACGGGTTGGTCTTTCTTTTCTTAGAGGATCTAGTGGAGGAAGAAAAAACAGTGTGTCTAGAGTTACTGAGGGGGGTTCACCTCTCGCCATCGTATTCATAGACGCCGACTAGTCTTCGCACTCAGTTGAGTTACTTGAACTGTTAGACTGTTCGACAAAACGTTCTTTTAAAGGTTAGGACATGCCAGCAGTGGGTTATGTTCTTCACCCTGTCTGTTATGTCAACATTTGTGACGCTTGGTCTTATCCCAAATTGGAACCAAAAAAACTTGAATCAAATATTTAAGTAAAAACTGTCGGCATTTACAGTCGGACCGAATTCAAGGTCATCATAGATTTCTCACCTCCTACGCACTTCATGCCTCCCTCCCCACCCACACACTCATTGAAAAGGACTCAAATTCCGAGACGTTTACGATCGAAGTCAGAACAATCGCTTTATAGCATGACCAACGCGAGTAAACTCTTTTCACGTCATCACAATTCCATTCAGATGCCAGGCCACAACCACCCTGACACTCCACCGAAAGTCATTCATGATGAACGACTCTATTCAGCGGCTGCCATCAATGTCAGACGAAGCGCGAGTTAGTTGAAGAAGCCTTTCAGAGGAGGAGCCGCTGGCGAGGGCCGCACGAACAAAAGCCTAATGTAGTCAAATAAAGAGGAATGAATGAATTAGCTTCGGAAACAAAGGCAAAACTGCACACGAACCACCACCAGAACCGAAGAGTGTGTGGAATTTTATTATCCAAGACAACGAGCGAGAGATGAGCTGGTGGTAGCGTTAAGACGATGCTAATGATACGACGACTACGACAACGACGACGACGACGACGATGATGATGATGATGGCGATGATGATAAAGATGATGAAAAATCATCTGGAGTTAATTTCACAAGCAATTTACTCATGTGTGCCTTCGGGCTGCCTCCACACCCCGTCCACGAAAACAACGACAACAGCCGCATCCACATTAAAAGAGTGCTGTGCTCTACTGTGCTCGTGGGCTGCCAAGTCTTGAGCAGGATGCAGACGGCCGGTTGCTGGTTGCTGGTGTGCGCCCCCGTACAACAGAAGGATAATGAACTTTTTTGTTCTTCTTCTTGTTGTTGTCGTAATTTGTTTGTTTGTTTTTGTATTGAACTGTGTTGGGGTGTACTCACACCACCGCCCCATCCTGTGCGGCGCGAGACTTTCATCATGCCAAGGACTGTGAAACGCTACTGCTGCCGTTTCATCGATGCTGGGGTGTGATGTAATTTTACTTTCTTCTTTCTTCGGGGGCATTCTTGTCCCTCCTCCTTTTTGAAATCACTGCGCAGTGGAAGAGAGAACAAGGAGCAAGTTGTTTAAGGAATGAAGTGAAGAACTTTCAAAATTGTCAAAAATGACTCAATCAGTTGTTTTGAGCTCGGTGACAAGGGGGGTGCGAGGAGGGGAGTGGCCTAAATCAAAGGGAATTCAAAGTTAAATTCCTTAAAGGCATGACACGTGATTTTAAGGAATGCGATGGTGTGACGAATGCCCTTTAAGTGCGCTAGGAAAGCAGCAGAAACAGAAAAACTGTCATTTTGGTTCAAAAAGTTGCGAAAAAATTTCAAGAATGTTGCTAATTATGGGGCCACGGCGACCACCACTTCCACATTCATAGTGACCATCGCCGAAGGAAGTGGATTGTCCCAGAAGTTGAGAGCTCTGACATATAAGTTTGGACAATAACATTCGAAGAGATTCGTTATTCGAATGATAGGCGTCTGGGTAACACTGAGGCCGACATTGAGCCCATTGTGAGACCGTCGGGTAGTTCCCTGCTGTTCTTTAAGACCAGCTGTAGAGCTGTTAAGGCATCCACGCTAATGTCGGTCAGTTTCAAACTTTTTCCTATTGACAGTCACAGCCGAGATGAGGGGTGGATCCTACATCCTCCTCGCCTCTGCAGCTTCTGCAGAAGTCATTGTGTGGGATGCCGAGTCTGGAGGCTTGTGTTCCAATGGCAGTGGCCTGTTTTGATGCCAATTACTATCCGTAGACGAAACCTGACAAGGCAATGAGAGCATTTAAGATTGACCTGTGACCAAATAGGCAAACCACGATCAGTCAAAACGTGTCACTGACACATCCTCCGTACTCATCCTTTTTTCATTGTTATTTCATGCACTCTCAGCTCACCAACGGCTAACTCTCGTCAAACTTTCAAGGACCAAGAGTCAGACAAAAAACCCCTCCAGAGACCACTTCCTTCACGAAAACTTATCGATGGGCTTGCCTCCCCCTGCTGCCAAGAAGTTTATTGCCATAAACTTCTCCCCGACTGCTTGGGTAAATTAATTCTCCACAAGTCATATAAACTCCAAAGCCACGATGGACCTCTCCCTGCCATCCCGCCTCCGTCTTTCCAAACCCTCCCCCTACTCTCACCAGCCACATTCATTCAGTGGCGATTATCCGTTGGATGTGTTCGCATAAATTTTTTTATTCGCCTTTTCCTCATCATTAACTCCGAGTTCCGCATCAAATGTCGCTCAATTCTGTTCCAACAACAAAAGTGCTCTTCATCATTTTTCGACACACAACACAGTCATTTCTTTGTGCAAACACACAACACAACAATGGTGGACGACGAGAAAACAAACGCAGCGCAGAGCACACTCCGGCTGATAATCAACCGGGCACACACTGTCACACAAAGACGCGCTAAAATATCGTCCGTTCGCCAAACCAGCAGCTCACCGTAGTTAACACATCGCCCAACAAGCAAATCGATTCCAGGCCAAATATTGACATCCATGCATGCATTTGACAGATATCCCCCACCTGCCGCGACTCGTCATCGTCATCAGCACCAACTGACAGGTGCGGGGCAGTCGGACGAAGAAATTGCATTGTTTGCGTTTTTCATTATGCAACTGTCACGGTTGTGATGACGACGAATGATCTGTTTGGTTGTGTGTTTTCAGGTCGCTATCCAAATTTCAATTCGGTTCACTGTGTGAAGTGTCAAATGATGTTGTTCGTCGTGCCGTTCTGAGACTGATGCATTCGAATCGCAAATTAAGAAGTGACAGCGAATGTGAGCTGTCACTTTTCTGACCCTATTTGGTCGGTCTGGCGAGTATGATTTGAATGCGGTGTGTCAAGGAAGGTGAAGGAAAACAAAAGAATTTTTTTTTTGTGCTGTTCTCGGATGGCTTGTGTTGAGTCAGCAAAGTGTTGTTGTCGTAACCGTTAGAGGAGGGCGTGTTCGCACAGCTGGTCGTAAGTGATTTGATTTTTGGAGCGAAGTGGAAATTATTGTTCAGATTTTGACGTCTCTGTGTGGCCTAAATTTTGATCAGAAAGATAATCTGCATGAGTTTTGGTTTTTTTGGCGCAAGTTTCTCCGTGTTATTTTGGCCCATTCCCGGCGGAGTGCTTGTTTGAGATGGTCTAAACTTTGGTATTTTCGCCCTCAAAATACCCCCAGACAGAGAAATCCAACATATACGCTTCCGGAGAATATGCAATCCATTGCGTCAAAGATACGAAGTGTGGAGCATTGTCTTTCCACCAATTTTGGTTGATGCGAGCCTTGTGAGACGGTGCCAAGTCTTGTTGAAATGTCCAAATTTTTCTTTGCCCACGCCTGCAATACTGCCTCTTAGACAGTTTCACGGGGTGCGGTCGCATATATTTTGACGCCAAGGTTCAAAAATACGAGCGGAGAGCGACCATCGACGGTTATGGCGGCCCTAACCATCTCCATCGGTGCTGCTTGCTTTCTGGTGGCCACCCGAAGGTGTAAATTTTGGAAGGACCTATCTGGCAAGTTCGTGCGGCCATTTTGTTTGTTGACATACTACTCGAAGACAAATGGCGGCTCATCTGAAAGAAGACAAAGATAAGTAGCATCTCCTTCACTCTTTCGACTCTAACTATCTTCTGTTGTGGTGTAAGATTGAGTGCTTTTTGGAACTTTAATAGCTTGGGGTCAAACTCATTTCTCAGTATGTGTAGCATCCTTACCAACGATTTTTTAAGTTCACGAACAATTTTTCTTTCACTTCGACGTGGTTTTCGCTCAATTCGAGACTTCACTTTTCGAATGATTTCTGCCAAAGTTGCGGTTTTCTTTCGAACAAGTCTGTGAAGTTTTGCGACGCTGCCAGTATGGCGGTATCGATTTATGCTTCGAGACCGAAATGACTTATTCACGGTGACTTGCTAGAGGGTTCCAAGGATTGGTACTTGTAATTTTCCTATCAAACAAAAAGCAATCACATTTTCAGGGTTGAGTTTCATCGAATTCCTTTGATTTTCAACACAACTGAGACGCAAATCGTTTAAAAGGCTTGTAACCAATAAAATTATTTGTCATGTGCCACAACGCACGCTCATGACCGATTTGGAAATAATAGCACGTTGAAGATGGCTGCAGTTCGAATCAATCAGGGTGTATATAGCCCTGTGCAAAATAATAGCACCATGTACGACATTGCCAACATTATGCTAATAACTGTTTTCTTTGGTCAGACAGGCGCCTCATATTCATTGTATCTTGTCATTAAAAAAGGTCCTGCTGCCGGAAATGCAACCAAATTTAAAATTTTGCAAAGTAATGGCACAACGTCATGAAGAGCGTTTTGCGAAGTGTACACCAGCGTTTCAAATCTTGTTTTGGCTTTAAACTATATCGACACATATCGTTGTTACTAGAAGATATTACTTCAAAAGTGCAGCGTTGTTAGCAAAGTAAAAGGGATGATGGTTTCCATTGTAGCCCCGTGAAACGTGCCTTAATAAAGAATTTGCTTCCTGAGGGTAAAACTTGCAAAGAGTAAAACCTTTCTTTGCACAATGTTGGAGAAAGCAAGATCGCATTCGGCAGAGTCTAACACCCGGTTCTCTTAAATTCAAGACTTTGGCCTAAAACATGGGCTTCATTCAAGTTTGCATGCTCTCGAGAGTTCATCATCATAAATTGTAGTTCTCTGCGTCAGTTAGTGGTGCTTACAAAACCGATCGTGGCCTCTGTACTTCGTAGCAGATTATGGAAAGCACTTGAGCAATACTGGTCCAACCCAAACTCCTTCGAGAGGCTCGTAGCGCAGTCTGGCTCGTAGCGCCGTTTGGCTCGTGGCGCCGTCTGGCTCGTAGCGCAGTCTGGTTCGTAGCGCCGTTTGGCTCGTGGCGCCGTCTGGCTCGTGGCGCCGTCTGGCTCGTAGCGCCGTCTGGCTCGTAGCGCCATCTGACTCGTAGCGGAGTTTAGCTCGTAGCGCCGTCAGGCTCGTGGCGCCGTCTGACTTGTAGTGCCGTCTGGCTCGTGGGGCCGTCTTGCTCGTGGTGCCGTTTGGTTCATAGCGCCGTCTTTTAAAACAAGACCTCCTTGAAACTTGAGCTTGAATTTCATGGTAAGCTGCTGAGAACGACAACGAGTCGACCCACTTAGCTACATCCTCTGCAGTCTTTTCAATGGTGAGCGACAATGTTCTTCGTTAAAATGATGCGCACAAGTGGAGAAAGGCCTTAATCAACATTCTACAAAAAGAGAATGAAACGAGAACGAAAGAGAAAAGAAGCATACTCTGCGCTCATGAGTGCTCGTGAAATGAAATTGTTGGGTGTTCAAATAAAATGATCGCAAGTGCCAAAATATACGTTCAAAAGTAAGAAAAAAGAGGAAGAAAACCGAAACTAACCCCCGCCGATGAACGATAAATAGAAAGATTAGTCAAACGTAACCCGTCTTTGAACGATAGGGAAATAAAAGAGGAGGTTCATTTCTCGTGGCTCTCTATTTCTCTACAAAAACGAACCAAATTTGCAAAAGAACACCTGAACTGGGAACCTTCTAAATGACGCAAAATATTATGGACGGACGAATCCAAAATAGTTTTGTGTGGTACTCCTGGAATCAGGACATGTGTTCGCAGGCGAAAAAACCAAGAGTTTCCACCGAAGTGTACTATCAAGACTGAAAAGCACGGCGGAGCAAAAATTAACGCATGTGGATGCTTTTCCTATTTTGGTACGGGCCCCAGTTTTTTTTTTGATAAAACCGATGATGACCGCAGGAGTTTACTTCAGCCTAATGAGAGATGCCACTTTACGCAGTGTGGAATACGCCGCTTAGGTGGATTCTACAGCAAGGCAATGACCCGAAACATACGGGCAAACTGGCCGAAGAATATTTCCAAAGCAATGGAGTTCAAGTTACTGAGTGGCCGCCATAGTCTCCGGACCTGAAACCCATTGAAAACTTTTTGGACAGATGTAAAGAAAGCTGTATAGGAAGCGAAACCCAAAAATACAAAACAGCTATGGAATGTTGTGCTGGTTGCGTGGAAGGATATCCCTGTTCAGCCTTAATCGACTCCATGCCACGAGGTTGTGACACTGTACTTAAAAATAAAGGTAATACGACCAAGAAACAAAATAAAACAATAAACGTCTCTATTCCATTGACACCTTTTTCATATTCATGAATTTTTGCACTTCGTGCTATTATTTTGCACAATCCCAAATTCGGTGTCATTTCGAATAAGGGGCCTTTTCTTAGTTCAGAATGCACAATGGGTTTTACTGCCGATGGAATAAGGATATTGTGCAGTAAATTTGATGTGTTAGCATGACTGTAGAGAAAAGTTATTAGCAAAATAGTGCAGTTCTGTCGGTGTGGCATCGAACACGATCCAGCCACCCACGTTAATTGAAGTGGTCACTGAAATGATTTCTCTGTAAGCACACTGTCTTACGCGTAGTATAGTTCATTGTGCTGCCTTTTTGAAACCAGACCTCACTGAGGTCATGTCCTACTAGTCTTTTAGGGTGCTGGACCACTGTCGACTCAATTCTTCGTGGTCTTCGGGTATACCCTCAGATCCAACTGCTAAAAGTTCTTCACTTTGTACTGAATGTGGTCTAACTGATCGAGCATCGTTCGCTGATGTAAAGTGGAACTCAAATTTACCAATGGCCAGTGTCAGTAGGTCGTTTATGCGCAATGTAAGTTTTTCTCACAATATGCTGAGGTTCCTACAACATTTGAGGCACTTAGCGGCACTATTGTGTTGCGAGACTTTCTATGATGACTTGCCAAATGATACTGAACAAAAATGAGGGAAGAGTTTGATAGAAGTCACACGCGATTTGTCAGAAAGAGACAATTGAAAATTAAACCTCATGATGAATCATCGAAATCTAGGCAAATTTTTTCGGATACTGCTGAGAAATCAGAAGCAATTCAGTAATCACCCTCAATTGTGGCTATTTTTTGCAACACTGCTCGTCGGCAAGTAAACAGATTTATCTCACAAATCCGTATCCCGGAATCCTCACAAATTTATGATGTCACATCCTCGCAACCTACTTTCCCACCCTCTGACGCCTTCCTCCTCATTTCAGCACCCATCTCAGTCATCATGGATTAACACAAAATATCTCACTCCATCGGCATTGGCGTTTAAACTGATGAATGTCGCGCCGTTAATTGCCTTCCCCCCTCCCCCATAGGCTCCACCCATTCCATTTGTCATACAAATAAAGTTCCCAAGACTTCTTTTCCGCTTTAATTGTGCCTCACATCCTCACCTTACACAGGCTCTGTCGGTGGCGGGGATGGCTTGAGAGTGCGAGTGTATATTTCTTGTGAATAGTCCTGGCACAACGTTTCGCCGTTTTATGAGCACAAAATCTAACTAAATAGACATAATAAAGTCCTATGGCTTTAGCTTACAATAACAGCGCGACAATCGCGAGCGCGTGTGTCTGCAGTTTAGTGGCGTAGCGCCGTCGTCGTCGCTAACATCACCTGGAGCCTAATAAGTCCATTTATATGCGACTGTGTTTAGTTAATTCTTCCGTCGCTTTATGGCGGATTCTATTTGCTTATAAGGGGCTGGGGGGGGGGGGGGTGGGGGGGGGGGGGTTTTGCTCGTCATTACCCTTGGCGACATACATACTTTCTGGTGGGGTTTATGGGGGGAGGGAGGGGAGAAGATTTCACACATGTGGTGTATCATCGAAGCAGATTAGTGTGTGGTTGTGGGTCGAGGATCGTGGTTTGACATGTGGTAAGCACCTCTGCGTGGGTGTATACCGCAGGATTAAAGCCTCAAACTAAACAAACGCCACATCAAATCATCGAACGCGGAGAAGGGTGCTTTCCTGGGGAGGAAGGCAGTGAAGGGCAATTAAATTAATCTTTCGAATTTCAGACGTTTTCTTACTACCCCATGGAACTTGTAGTCCCAATTCACTTGAGCACACCGCCCAACACTCAAGGACCACGTGTGCTCACACATACCGTCCCTCAACCTGCAACTTATTTCAAAAATCCCTAACCTACCCTTCTCGGGCAACTCTACCAGAGACCGATTCTATTATCCTCGGGAGAGCGTTACGAGAACGAAGCTAACTTTAAAATTAATTGCTTTATCAAAGTATCCGTATCTCATAACACTTTCAGCCGCAGAATGTAGGTCACACGTGAGCGTTTCCCCACACGCCAAGGTGGGGTGGGGTGGGGGTTGGGGGCGGTGGAGAATTATGCAATTTTCTACAAAATCGAAAAACCACTTAAAGTGGAACTGCGTGAGTGCATGTGTGGGGGATGGGAGCGGGGATGGAAAGTAATTAATCGGTTCCGCTGGATAGGTAGACTGCGTCGGCAACGCCAGACTTTCTTTCACGCCAGAGTGATCACTTGGAGCGTGCCTCTAAGCCGACAGAGACGGACCGACTGACGGGCCAATAAGATGCGCATCCAAGATTCTTAAAGCAAATCGAGGGTAAACGAATGATCAAGACTGAGTGGGGAAAAAAAATCATCCACCCCCACATTCAAAAGCCATTCAGCTCCCTCTTCAAATCGATATTCTCATTAGAGCTTAAAACGTTTCACATACCAAAGCGACTCATCACACAGCGCGACCTCCCACCACCAGACCTCCCCTCAAGTCCACAGTGCTGTCCACACTGTCCCCTCCCTGTGAAGAGGCGCAACTCATCTGCTTATTGGCTTCCCTGTCCCGAAACACAGCGAACGGAGCTAAATGCGATTTTAATCAGTATCTGATTTGAGGCAGCCACATCACAGGGTGTCTACTGTGATGTGCGGCAATTGAAGTAATTTTCCAATTGTCTGATTCATTTGCCCTCAAGCCATTAAAATCTCGTTAAAATGAACTATTTCAAAGAGAATTCATTTTCGACAGGTTTGACAAGTTGTGTGTGTGTGTGTGTTGCTGCATCTTGACATGTCTGACATTTGACGTCTTCAAATGGCATCAGTGAGCCATAATGAAATGGCAGTTTGAGACTACTGTAAACGCAGGGTGGGCCATCAACAATTGACAACTGATCCTCGCTCGAGATCTTCACAGAGCATCATACTTGATTGGATCAAACTTGAGTGGGCCAAAATTACGCTTGAACAACGGACACTTTGAAAACTTACTTCCGAAGTGGGTGCTGTCCAGGCCAAACAGTGCGGTTTTTGAAAAGAAGTTTTTTGCGAAATTCTGCACCCAGCGCGACTACTAGATCCAAGTTTCAGCAAAAAGTTTGCCAAACTGGTGCGCTAGTGGTCAACACTCATAATCACCGTTGTCGTGGCTGTCGTGGCCAAATTCAACTCCTCATTGATCTCATCAGCTCAGTATTTCATGCACCTGCTGGAGGAGAATTCTTCGCAAAGAGCTCGGTTTATTCGCCTACGACGCCCAAAAGTCTCCGCGTGACCAATTTGAACTTAAGAGCAGATTGAATTCGACAACTACTTTCGTTGGAAAATCATCGTTTCTTCATGAGATGCCCTTTCATCTCGGCGGCTCGGAAAACTCGCCCATTTCTTTGCCATGACTCCAATGCATCCGCAGAGAGTGACAATTTGGTACGGCTTTTGAAGAAGTGCCAACATCTGGCACTGGACTGGCAGCAACGTTTCGGTTAACAGATTTGGGAATCGTATGTCTGTAAACAGTGGCCTTTATGGTCTTCTACCACGGAGTCTATTTTCTCAAGAGTAGGCGCAGTAGTCACCCAAGTTCCAAATCGGGGAGGTCAATCGCTTCAACTTGGTAGGAAGCCTTTCACTCCTACCGCAAACTGCAAACCTACTTTCAAACTGAATCCGGAAGGTTCCCTTAACCGCCGTGGTTAGTAAGCTAAAGAAACCAGCAGTCAGCAGGGTACAGCAACCTCGGCTTTGCCCACGATTTTGGGAATTAAGTCACAGCCGCAACCTCACTCAGAAAAGCGGAGGTCAGCATTGACAGACTGCAGCAAAGTTTCAGGGGCTCCTGACCTCGCGAGGCATCAGAATCTAGCCTCTGGTCAAACTGTTAGTATCAGTCAGGTTCCCTCAACACCAGGGACGTACGTTGACACCGCACATCCACACAGGCTTCAGCACTTTTTTCCATAAAAGCAATTTGTTTTTGGTACCGAACTGGGAATGCTGAGGAAGCCCTTAGTCTTTTTGAGAGAAAAGTTCTGCGTTCGATTTTTGGTCCTGTTTCTCGTTGATGGCTTCTGGAGAAGAAGATTCAATGATGAACTCTATGTGCTGTACAGTGACATGCGCCTAGTCAAACGTCTCCGGAAACAACGCCTAAGATGGCTAAGCCATGTAGAGCGTATGGACATCACTGCTTCGGCCCGAAAAGTCTTCGAATCGGTGCCATTGGGACAACGCAACAGAGAACGGCCTAGGCTAAAGTGGCGCACACAAGTGAAGAAGGACCTCAACCAACTTGGAGTGCGCAACTGGCGGCAGGTGGCGAAAGATCGTGCTGGTCGGAGAGACATGTTGGTTGAGGCCCAGGCCTTCTTTCTTTCTAGGAGATCATAGAACTCATCCTTGCTGTTGTCATCCTTCTCTTCTGTCGGGGTGTGAGCGCATATCAGGCTGATGTTCACGAATTTAGCCTTGATGCGGATTGTCATGAGGCGTTCGCTTACGGGATCGTAACTTAAGACTTTTTGCCTAAGTCTGCCTCAAACAACAGTCAGTCGTGGCAGTCGCTGCAGTATATGTCGCAGTTCTTCATCTTCTTTCTGCCCGGCCCATCCCACCGCACTTCCTGGATGGCGGTAATATCTGCTTTGTAACAGTCAAGGGCCTCCGAAAGTTGTCTATTAAGGGATCTCACATTCCACGTACAGAACCGAAAATCGTTGTCCTTTGTACGTTTGCTGGGGTCACATTGACATACACATTGGATCTGTCCATATCCGAGGCATGTTCTCGTTCCTGAACTCGATTCTTTTTTGTGGTGGGGGAGTTAGCCTGACGCACAACCTACAGACTGGTAGGCCAGTCGCTGCATACATTGGTTTACCACACAGCGGATGCTGTGATGGCTATCCAGGGGGCGCCACGGGGAGGCTGTATGTCAACTTGACCTATGCACGGACGAGGATAACCTTGGCAGCTCGCAATGTTGAGCGCGATCAAGGACATTGCCTCGTGCGCATAGGCCCTATCCCTATGACGTAAGACACCTCGGTCCTAATGAATGAAAGCTGCACGTCTGGGACCACCAATGATGGAAGGCAGCGATATCTTAAGCTCGGGTCATTCATGGATAGCAGACCTGATAAGCAAATGAGTAAGGTGATTGAATTTTCACACTTTCACCAGAAGATAAGGATACCTGCAGTCGATTGAAGAACTGAAAACACTCTCTCTCTCTGAAACGAATTCAAATATCTCGCCTGTGATGGCTAGATCATGAAGAGTGACGAATGAAGCCACTTAAGCCTTCTTTTAAAGGCCAGAGTCGAGGAATAGACGGCGACAGAATAGTCAGCGACTGGAGAACATCGCCCAGAGAACGAGGATTGCTCCCAAAATTTCTGTCTATTTACACAGAATTGGTTTTGAATTCTAGACCCCACTTCCTGCTTAAAATTGAAGCTTTAATGGGATTACGTCAAAACTTTCAATCAGGGAGAGTGTAGTCCCGTCAACGGCTGGACATCTGCCATAATTCGGAGAACCCAGGGACCAACTCTGTCTTTTGTCTGTCAGTCATAGGGAGCATTTGCTGACGTCGTCAAGAAAAGCGATCACTTCCACTCCAGAGTTTCTAAGTTCTGCCAGAACATCGAAAAAGACTCAGAAGCGGGGCGTTTGTGGTGGAAAACGACAACACAAACGTCATTGAGGTCAAACAAGTGACATCCCAAGGGACAAACTTTCAGACAAAAGTTCAATTTTTGACAAAAAGTTAATCTTGGGTGCAAGACTTGTCCATTTGAGAGAAGTTCAAATCACTTCTGGTTGCATTAACTTTACCATCAACCATCCGGCTTTGCAAAGTTTCCTCGAGGCATTTCCTGCGCAGCCACTGTCCATTCCCATCCCGCAACCGCCCACATTTTTTGCTGCAACCATCGCCAGACACATTTCGCCAACCACCCCCAACGAAGCTCCCGTCAAAGTGCTTAAGGCAACTTATCCAATGACACTTTCTCCTTCTCCTCGCTCCTGACACCTCATTCTAATTAGATAACCACAACCCCTTCCATCGCGATGTGTCTCTGTGACAGGAACAGGTCTCAGAACGTCGACCCATTTGAGAGCTTAATGCAAAAGTAATTAATTCATCCAACCGCTCCGCCTAATGCTGTTCCACCTCCTCGACGACGCTCGACCTCTTCCTCCACTGATAGGACCAACGGCCAACAAACGAGGGCTCAGACCATGACGACGAACGCAAATCGAAAGCAAATCGAAGGGATGTACAGCAATAAAAGCGCATTCAGTCGTCTTAAAACCTCCTCATCAGCTGCGGTTTTCTCCGCCCATTTGTTGGGGTTGTTGCAAAACTCTCTGGAAGCGGTCTGAGAATGGTTTCCACACAAAAACAGGCGAGTCACTGCACTCAACTCTGGCACAAATGTGATTTACATCGAGAACTGCAGGAGAGACACACGCCACACGCCAGAAATGGTGGGCGCCGACGTAGACGGCTACGACTGCGACAACGACGCCAACAGCCATCCAGCCATCCAGCCAACCACCCAAAGCATGAAATCGAATCGATTCCGAAGTAAGGAGCCGCTGCCCCGGGACGAGGAGGAGGGACGTGCAATTTTTCAATTTCAATTTTCTGTCGTTCTCCTCAACCTTTCTTTTTCACAAATTGACGATGAATATGTGTGCCGTTGATGCGAAATGTAGAGGGGGACCAATTTGAATGCGAAAACAAACCCTTCTGCTTGTACCGCTCTGTGCTTTACCGCAGCTCTTGAGCGCGTTCTAGGTGAGCAGAGCGAGAGAGAGAGAGAGAGGATTTGGGTTGATTTCTTTTCAATATTACGGTCACTTTTATGAGCCGGAAACGGGGGGAAACCTTAACAATTGACCCGGTTGGAGATTCCATTTCGTATGGAAACACGCCATTGAACTCGGGTAAGTGCAGACAATGAAAAGGGGCCGTGCTCTAGGCAAATGAGACTGCAATTGGACTGAAGGGGGCCGGCGTCAGGATGTGAGTTATTTGAGACAGGAGGCCGTAAGAACGTTCTTTGTGAAGAGGACGGGAACCCAAATGCTCGTCCTCTTGGTCGCCATCTGTCATCTGTGTGGCAGTGCAGAGGAAATTTATTAATATCCTCTTTATCAGGAACCGAAGTGAATGAACCGCACGGCAAGGATTGTGGGGAAAGCGTGGGAAATTAATGAGGCAAGTAGTGATTATCAGCGAGAAACGGGTCAGTGGAAAACCTGGAGGTAGAGGTAGCGATGGCTTTGAGGAGCATTGACCGATTAGGTTTCTGCTTGGTTGGATGAACAGAAAAAGGAACAGCGACAAATGTGCATCCATGGTCAACATCCTCTCCATCCATCCGAAGTTGCCGTGGTGAGAATATTGAGTCATTTGAATGTTGTAGACAAATGTAGAACACGGGTAGGGAGACAGGACAGGAGGGCAGGACTTCCAAAGGCTACAAAATTCGCATCCTTGACAGGTGACCTGTGACAGTTTAAGGAACGAAACCCTTGTCAAGATGTTGTGTGTTGGGTTTTGCTAAATCCCAATCCCAGCAAGCGCGATGACTGGCCCGCGACTGACCCGCGAAACCAGAACCTACACCTCCGATGTAGGAGTTGACGGATTTATCTGTTACGTCACGGTGACCACTAAAGTGTCGCATCTGATAAAGTTATTGAGTCTGTTACCGTATTGACCAACGATCGAAGACATTTAGGGTCAGAGGCAAATGGCCGAATTGATTTTAAGGAAGGCTGTACAGACCTTCCTCGAGTGGACCTCCAGCCGGGGCTAGACTTGGTGTTCAAACCAAAAGCCCCCCAGCTTGCACTGCTTTTCGCCAGCTTGCTAAAGCTATGTAAATACAATAATGGAGACTTTCTCAGCTTCGTTCGCCCATGTAAGCTCTGGGAACAATCGGAACAGCACCAGCACCAGCTTCTCAGACGGAAAAAAAGAATGAATACGCAGTCGAGCAGGTGGTAGAGTTGTCGTAGAAGGCATGAAGTCGGAAACTTTTGCCGAAAGGTAAGGATCTAAGCCTTGGATCGAAGATGAATTTGTAGAAGAGGTGTCCATGTTGGAAGCAAAGCAGATAACAACAATTGCCTTCAGGAAGGACATTTAGGTCGACTTGTGGGAGATAGCCACTTGTCGGAGACGTTATTCAGGACGCTCCACTCCATCTATTAGTGTCGCTGACTGGGTCCATTTGCGTCCGTTTGTGTACCACTGCGGATACTGCGGGCAGTTCCACTAAAGGACTTCCGAGCCTTTTGAAACCTGCACTGGATTTCGACAAGAACGCTTTTGGGTCCGTTTGTGTCCCGCGGGATACTGCGGGCAATTCCACTAAAGGACTTCCGAGCCGTTTGAAACCCGCACTGGATTCCGACAAGGAGATAGCGTGCCGTGTAAGTTCTTCTATTGGTTTTGGAAAAGAAGTGCGGCGCTACCTGCCAACTGGTGCGATATGGGCATCGCTTCAACCGTGCCGGAGTGGAACTCTTTACGGCAGTTGAAGAAGCGACGAAGCCAGGTTGAGGTTAATGAGGACAAAACACTGTAAGTCCGTCACTGACTCTCAGTCTTTACGGTGACTTTTCCCTGTTTCTGGGCTGTCCTCATTGAAGCGCCTTTGCTAAGCTTTGGGACCGCGAACTTTTCACAAATGTCGTTCGTGATGGAACCATGGCTTGTAGTCTCCGTATCGTAGTGAGGATGTGCATCAAATCACACGAGTCCCAGGTTCAATTCTGGGACTGTTTACGTCTTTCAAGCTGCTGACAGCACTAAAGGAGTATTCACTGGCTTCCCAAATCTTTCTGTGTTCGGTGGACCCCTATACTAGCGAAAGAATGACAGCACTCACAACGTGAAAAATTTCTGATGATGCTGGAGCCTGGAGCTCGATAGTTCCCATTTTCTTAGACGGATAAACGCCTTTTACAGCATTCCTCTTGGCTCAGGCTCAGGCAACGAATTTTGAAGTCTAATTTTCACCAATTTGCAGATGACATCCATAACCACCAAACAATCTGTCCACTCAAAGTGGAGCATCTCCTCTGCCCACCTCCTCCTCAACCAGCTCACAGATCTAATCAAATTCATGAACAACATAGACTCAAACTTTTCTTCAAAACTGCGTTGCGTATCGACATCGTATTAAGGACACTGATCCTGAAACCCTGAATCTGAAACGACCTTGAGTTGAGTGACCGATACCCTCTTCTCTTCCAAAGAACTTTAGTGAACCATCGTACGGAGAACATAACTCACAACATCACTAGCAACCCCCATGAATTGATGCATACTCCAAGCACTTGTGAAAAGGGGGGCAAGTTTGTCTTTGTTTCTAGCCAAGGAACGGCAAAGAAAAACATGCCTGGTCAAAGTACACATCTACCTTTAGCGGTGCAACTGCTCCCACTCCTATGTACCGAACAAAGAAAACTATTTTTTCTCCCATCGGGAGGGGGTGGAGGAGGAGGTGCAGGTGGAGATTTTCGATTTTCTCCCCTCAAAGAGGTAGAAGGATTAATGAGACCGATTGTGAGATTTTTTTTTTGTTTCAACAATTCGGCAACTTCTGAATAAATTTGATCCAAAAATACACCGGAAGATGCAAACGGAGGGGAGGCACACACAAAAAAAAAATGCAAACATATGTATGTGCATCACCTTGACCCCTTCCCGGTTGGTGTTGGCTCTGTGGGGAGATATGTACTTGTGCATGAATTATAATTGCTTTACCGGAGAGACGCGCGCTAACGATCTGACAGCGTGAATGGGGTTCGTTTGGCTTCGAGTCCACTTTCGAGATTTACTTTGACAAGAATATGACGGGAGCTAAGTGGAAGTGGAATGGATACAGGGTTGGCAGAGTCACAGATGTGGCCTTGAAGAGTGGAGTGGGAAAGGTGCACTTGTCCTCAAGGATGGGAGGGGAATTCTTTGAAAATTTCCCATCCTTCCCTTCGGAATTTACATATTCTCCGTGCCTTCTCAGTCTTCTCCATGAACCTTTTTCATTTTCTTCGTTGGAGATGACCTGATCCTTGGCCAACACTTCCCGCCCTCCTGTCAGGCTTCCTCGCAACGAATCCCTTTAATTAGCTGCTAAGACATTCTAAAATTAATTTCACTTGTCCAGAAAACAGAATAACAATCATACCCACACCCTAATTGGATCTTCGGAACCGCATCCCTTTCGCATAAACCACCCGCTGCGTGTGTGTGGGGAGGAGAAGAAATTTTGATTGCTCCCCGTGTCTGCAAAGGACTGTCACCTCGTTCCTCTTTTCGGCACTTCTGTCCAGTCATTTTGATGTAATTTTCTTCACTTCCCCCCCTCTTAGAATCAGCGACCACATCCTCAATTTCCTTTGCTTGCTACCCACAAAACCCTAGGCCAATATAAACTCAAATTACAACCCCATCATAGCGCCGTAAAATGCCTGCTCCCCATCTGCGTTGCGATGTCGTTGTCGTCGTCGTCGTCGTCATAGTCATGGCTATTGTTGTTGTTCCTGCCGAAGTTAGTCATAAAATATAACAATCCTTAATGCTAATCTACGTCGCTCTGTCGCGAAAGGAACGTGGTAAGAGATGGCTTCGAGCACATCTTTGCACATGATATACACACATACACACACCCCTTGTGACTTTTTCTTTTTTGTTTTTCAAGGACTTCAGCAAGACGAGTGCTCGTGTACCCGAAATGTGCTAGGACCACCGCCTTGTTTCAACGTTTCCACTCCCTGTCCTCGTCTTTCACGTGCTCTCCGTTCTTCAGTCGTTTTCCTGATCGCTCTCGCGCTCTCTCTCCCTCTCACTCATTCTTTGTTTCCCTTATTTTTGGGCAGCTGGCAAGAATCATCATTACTAAAGGACGTGAAAATTAGGTCAAAGGACCCACCCACTCACTGTTCCACCTTGCATTCCGCAACTCACTGGATGTTGTCACCGTCTCTCTTTCTCTCCCCGCAATTGGTGATATGTGCGTGTATTGTCGGTGAGTGAATACATCACAAAAGAATAACAATCCGAAAGGAAGGGAACAAAGAATTACCACAAATCGAAGTCAAGGGGAACCCATCAGCCACTCACTCACTCACCTTGTAAACATCTCCATACGTTCCGGATCCGATTTTCTGAATCAACTCATACTCGTCCTGCGGATTGCGCCGGGATATATCCGAACTCAGGAGATTTGCGTTGTGGTGTGCCATTCTGCTAGCCGTTGTCGTCGTCGTTGATTGTTAATTGAATGGAAGAGGAGAAAGAAAAACACACGCACACACACTCCTCCACTTGTCACTGTCGCCCCCAAGGGCTATGCCGTGATATCGAAACGGAATCTAACGAAATTGAAATATTCTTTCCTTCCCACACACCAAAACACCAACACACACACACACACGCTCTGCACTGCAAACAAATACGATCACGGATACGGACACGAACACTGCTCTGCTGGACAATAGTCGGGTCGAATCCCTAAACGCTTTCCCTTGACTTCACGAGCCAATTCACTTCACTTTATAGCCGCTATCGCCAAAAAGAACACAACTGAGATTTCCTTTTCCCGGGAAATTGCAAGAATTTCTTTCATCATCTCTTCTCCTTCCTTCCTTCTTCTCGTTTTCCTCTTTCTCTGTTGTTATTCTACATTTTCGTCGACGTTGTAGCTCGACACACGACGAGTACACAAAACTGAATCCGTCACAAAACACCGATGTACACTGCACGCACGGTATCACAGACAGAATGGGTGATACAGGATGAGTGAAAGAGAGACAGAGAGAGATCACACACACACACGCACAAACGGCCGTGCTCTTCTTTTCAACAATTGACTCGAATCGAAACGCGAAACGCACTCACACAGCTCACCGCTGCCGTCAGACCAACGACGACTACACTTCGGCACCGAAACAAGAATGAGGCACTGAGAGAGAGAGAGAGAGAGTGAGAGTGAGAGCAGTAGAAAGACGACCGAAAGGGGAAAAAAAAAAGAAATTGGGCGCTGGCGAAGGAAGGAAAAAATTTATTCTGCTTCGCCGTGGATATCTTTGTTTTCACTGCACATCCACCGATTGTTAGCTGGGATTTTCGAAGACGTTTCCGTTGGATGATTTCACGTCTACACGGTGCGGTGTTGGGGCCGTTGCAAGCGAACGCAGAACGCAGAGTATTCTCTGGAAGAATTTAATAAAGGCGAACGAACAAACTTTTCAGGTCTTGACGCGACGACACAACTTGATTTTTTGACACTTCTGGACGTTCTGCAGTTCGTTCCGTTGCGTTGGACGATTGTGGCAGGCACAGTGTTCGATGCCGTTTTGGTCCGGTGTGTGTGTGTGTGTGTGTGAGGTGGGACTGCGGTGAATTTCGGAGAACGCCATGTTGGTTTTCCAGTTGGAAAATTCAAGGGGAATGGATGGAATTTATGACATTTTTCCACTTCAGATGGGCTGGAGGAACGTGTGTGGAGTTGTTTCGGGCGATTTCTGACAGATGGCGTGGGAAATGGTGGGGGGTGTGTTGAGAAATTGTATTCGGCTTTTAAGTCTCATGCTTAAACATCGTTTTTTTTGTGAATATCAAGCCTATACCTTGACAGTCAGTCTGAAAGGAAACATTTGACAATTAAGATGACGGGAAAGTTTTTGGCATCACTGAATTCCTCTGAAATGAGGCCACCAAGTCAACTATCAATGGTCATGGTTCGTGAGCGGCGGTGGGTTGTTATTGGCGAAATGATATCCTCTAAGGGACTGTGCCCTATTGGGTTCAGAGGTCCCTCTACTGAAACTCAAAGAAGATCCCTTTGGACCCTTGGAAGAAATCATAGCTCATGCATGCGCCCTCGACTCAGGTCTACAATAAAATTTATGGCCATAAGTTCGCTCCATTGTTTAAGACCTCGTTAGTGTAGAATTTCTTGTAAGCGGATTCAGGTGTACGGTCCATTGCCCAACTTTTGATCTGTGCTCAGGCTGTACCACATTGAACCCCCGTACACCATGATTGACCGGATAAGGATCATGTGGCAGGTCGCATTCAGCCTGGTATCAAGATGTCTGCTGCTGCTCAAGTTGTCTTCCTTGCTTTTGTCAGAGCAGTAGCCAACCAAATGCCAAGACATCTGGAGTAACAACATTTTGCACAGCTAACAGCTGGTCCTGCGGGTCAGCTGTTCAGAACTGGCGTTAGTTCGCTTTCGTGTTCCTTGAGGCCTTGTGGAGTGGAGTGGCTTAAGAGAGAAAAGTTTTTTTTCAAGTCGTTGCAAAATCGTTGAATACTGTCGAAGGTTCGCTACAACCTCTTGACCTGATCTGTACGCTAGCGGCACCGGTGTACGCTATTCAGTGCGGCATGGTACTCTATAAGATCGCAACAGGAGCAGCGAACGATTGGGTGGAGCTTCTTATGCACACGAAGCCAAAACAGTCATTTCTTGTATGGAGTGCCTATTGCCTTAGCCGTCTATGAGGGAACCTTCATTGAAATATTTCAAGTTTTATGCCAGGTCAGTGTTCCCACTAGTAGTTGGACACTTCACGCTTCAATTTACTCTTGTGTCTTTGAAGAATATTTCGAGGCAAAGTCATGCTGAATTTGAATTAAGAAAAAGCCAATGCTTCCAAGGATGTACAGGGTGGGGTCATTACACGCTTTTAAACAAACTGCAATAAAATGAACAAACTTTTGTGTTAGAGGCTTACCTGTGAGACCAAGCATTTCCATTAAATACGAAACACAACGTCTTTGGCTTCGCAAGCAATGCATTCAGTCACCCGAAGCCCCCAGAGACCTTCGGGCTGTACCTCACGCATTACTTGGACGATGTTGGCCTTAAGAAACCAAATTGTTCTTGAAATGTTCGCCTAACATCGGTCCTTTACAGTCCCAGGGCGGCCAACGGGCATCGCCAAGACCCAGAAGTGACTCAAAAAATAAAGTTTTAATGTTTCCCAACTTTGTTCAGGCATAGAGCTCAAGTTTCATTCATTCGGCGAAGGTAACACATCACTCAATAAGTTCAGGGACTGACCAATAAAAACACATTTTCTAGTCAAAATTGGACTTTATTCATCGACAAGTTTCTTTGAAGAGTGATACAACCAGTCCAATGCCGCGCTAACATTTCGATACCCTTTTTGAAGAACGATTTATCTTTGGCCTCAAAATAGGCTTCAGTTTCGGCAACCACTTCCTCATTCGAGCCATATTTTCTTCCGGTGAGCATCTTTTGGAGGAGGTCGTGGCGTAGTGGGTAAGTGCGTTGACTCACACGCCGAAGGTTTCGGTTAGATTCCCGGAGGGGACACTTGGCATTTTTTCACGACACCTCCTCTTTCGAGTTGTTGCTAATACTCAGTATCAATTGAAAAACTCAAATCCCGCCATTCGGAGTCGGCAAAAAACTGTAGGTCCCCTCACGCACAACACGAGTAGTGGATGATGAAGCTTGCCTAGGTCCCATCTACTCGTCAGAGAACAGTAGCACGCACAACGCAAGTAGATGTTGTAGAATCTAGGACCTGGTCCCTTGTGGGCTGTAGTGCCACTCAATTCTTAATTATTATCTTTTTGAGGTCTGAAAAGAGATAGAAGTCGCTGGGGGCCAGATCTGGAGAATAGGGTGGTTGCAGAAGCAATTTGTGCAATTTGGGCGCAGTCTTTGTGAAAGACAAATTTTTTCTTCTTCATATGGGACCGTTTTTTGCAATTTCTTTCTTTAAATGGATCAGCAATGCCATGTAGTATTCGCTGTTGATCTTTTTGCCGTGCACATTCCAAAATACAGACGCCACAACCTTCCCAGTCGACCTTTGTGTTTATGGACGCTTTGGGCGTGGTTCACCGACTGCTGTCCACTCCGCTGACTGCCGATTTGACTATGGAGTGTAGTGGTGGCTCAATGTTTCATCCGTTGTGACATACCCACGCAAAAAGTCCTGTCTATTCTAGCGAAACACCTCCAAACAGCTCTCAGGCTCATCGATACTTTGTTGTTTTTGATCCATTGTGAGCAAATGCGGCACCCATTTCGAAAACAGCTTTCTTATGGGCAAATGTTCACTCAAAATAGTGTACACGCTGCCTTCTGATATCTCTTAGGTGTGAGCTGACAATAATCGAGTGGCACAAGGGACCAGTTTCTAGCTTTTACAACTCCATAAGGTGTCAGCTATCTCAGGCAATTTCACTTTGCGGTTTTCCAAAACGATTTTGTGTCCTTTTTTATGTTTTCAGGTGTAACCACCTCAGTTGGCCTTCCAGAGCGTTTAGCATCGTTGGTGTCTGTACGGCCACGTTTAAAGTCACCATTCTGCTTTTTATAGAGCAGAGTCCCTGAAACACTTTTCAAGCCATTGATGAGCTTCTTCTTCGTCTTCTTGTGGTGTTACATTTCGACGTGGACCTGAGCCTCAACCAACATGCCTCTCCAGCCAGCACGATCTTTCGCCAGCTGCGCACAATAAGTTGGTTGAGGTCCTTCTCCAATTGCGTGCGCCACCTAGCCTGGGTCGTCCTCTATTGCGTTCTCCCAATGGCTCAGATTCGAAGACTTTCCGGGACGGAGCAGTGATGTCCATACGCTCTACATGGCCTAGCCATCTTAAGCGTTGTATCCGAAGACGCTTGAGCAGGCGCATGTCGCTGTACAGCCTATAGAGGTCGTCTTAAAATCGTCTCCTTCAGATGCCATCAACACAAACAGGACTAAAAATCGCACGCAGAACTTTTCGCTCAAAATAACTAAGAGCTCATCCTCATCCGCCCTTAGTAACGTTCATCTTTCCGCGTCGCAAAGGAGGTCTGGGATGATCTAACAGCTTGATAAGCCGACTAAGCAGTGTCAATTGGCCGTCTTTTAAAAGCGAGTGGATCCCATTGGATCTTTGAACCGTTTGTGGGAAACCGTGAATGGAAGTTGATATGCCAACTATTTTGAGACGATTGAAGCACAGTCCGTGACCCACCGCCTCACCAACTTAGTCCTTCAATTGCCTCTTAAGCCCAAAGAAACAGTGCTTGGAAAAAGTGATACTGAGTATGATTACAGTTCTAGTGTTGTCCCTATTTATCGCAGAGGCAAGGTAGACGAAGTCCTTGACTACCTCGAAGTTTTTGCTGCCTAGTGTGACGCTCTGTCCGATACGTCGATATTGTGCGTCCTTCTTTGATGACAGCATGTACTACCACCAAACCTGTTTTAGACGTTTCCGCTTCAATGCCAGCAAACGCCTCATTGACCACTCGCTGTGTTCGTCCAATAACGTCATTGTCGTCGGCGTAAGCTAGCAGTTGAACGAACTTTTGGAAGATCGTTCTTATATCTAGGTTTTTGAAATAAAATTCACCTCAATATAATAAAATTTAGCAATTTTATTTAACAAAATGTAATCAAGTGCCATTAAGTGATATCGTTTTGTCCGACACTCTACGTAAACCAATTGTGCTCACTGTATATGACCAGTTTCCAAAAATGCATAATCACCAAACGACATTTCTCTGCCACCCTTAAATTCCAAAATTCCAAAAAAGAAACAATCAACAATTTTCCGCTCTTAACCTCTGTTATATAATCTTTATTCAAAGCTCCTGTGTACAGTTGCACAATTGTGTTATCCTTCAAACAACAAAAACGTTTTAACAAATTTGTTTTTTGAGTTTTTTTTTTCTTTTTAGATTTGAATTGAACTCTTGAAGATTTAGTAGTAGAAAAAAGAACCGTTGATTAAGCCTACAGTTGAGTAGAATGATTTCCATTTTTGTAGTGTGTGTGAGATTTCACGTCGATTCGAGATTTAGAGAGACTGAGTTGAAGTTAAGTTCTTAAGTAATTATTCCTTAGATTTCCTGTTTTGTGTTTTTTTTAAGTTTTTTTTTTTAATTTTTATTTATTTATTTTGTTAAGAGTAACATTTTATTTATTGCATGTAAGAAAACCTATTACCTACATATAATGTTAAATTGCGCAAGTTAAAAGTTGTATTCTTGTTTTCTTAAACACCACATACAGACAATACGTACATATGCAGGGCATATCGTGTATAGTATATTACAACATAAATAATTAACAAAAGACAAGATTTCTTATTGGTTTGTTCGAGTACAAAAAAGAGAGAGAGTTACTAAACTAATTGAAAAAACAACAATAAATATAATTAACAACTTTTTCATTTTAAAATATAACATATATGCAAATATATATTTTCATCTTGTGTGTGGGAGAGACAAAGATTGATAAATAGAAGACATTTTTAAATTAAATTATTTCGTTGCGTTGTATGTGATCATGCTGCGGGGAGGAAAAGACAAGCGGATTGCTGGGTATTCGGGAAGGGCTTGCTTGTCACCTTTTGCTTTCCTTTCTCTCTATTGTCAGGACATTCCAACTGTATACAACTATTCAGCTCGACAAGGCCTTTAGAAGGACCCGAAAATTCACTAAAGACACAGAAAACGTTTTATCTTGAACGTCAAAAATAACGTCTGTGCTTGGCGTTTCCTAGATTGGCATCTACTAGTTCGAAACTGTTAGCAAGTACCTGTCAGTTAAATATTCATTATTCTATCCAGCATCCACTTGTTATATGACAGTGGGGGTCTGCCAACTGAAGACCTGTCTGTCGGTGTTTCTCAGAAAGGACTGCCAGTTAGAGTTTGTCAATCAGCAAATGTCAGTCAAATATTTGTCAGCCAGAATTTTCGAATCAGAATTTTTTAGGCAGAATTTGTCAGTTAACGTCTACCTTCAGTCAGTCAGAATTTTTCAGTCAGACTTTGTCAGCTAATGTCTACCTTCAGTCAGTCAGAATTTTTCAGCCAGACTTTGTCAGTTAACGTCTACCTTCAGTCAGTCAGAATTTTTCAGCCAGACTTTGTCAGTTAACGTCTACCTTCAGTCAGTCAGAATTTTTCCGCCAGACTTTGTCAGTTAACGTCTACCTTCAGTCAGTCAGAATTTTTCAGTCAAAATTTGTCAGTTTATGTCTACCTTTAGTCAATCAGAATTTTTCAGCCAGACTTTGTCAGTTAACGTCTACCTTCAGTCAGTCAGAATTTTTCAGCCAGACTTTGTCAGTTAACGTCTACCTTCAGTCAGTCAGAATTTTTCAGCCAGACTTTGTCAGTTAACGTCTACCTTCAGTCATTCTGAATTTTTCAGTCAGACTTTGTCAGCTAATGTCTACCTTCAGTCAGTCAGAATTTTTCAGCCAGACTTTGTCAGTTAACGTCTACCTTCAGTCAGTCAGAATTTTTCAGCCAGACTTTGTCAGTTAACGTCTACCTTCAGTCAGTCAGAATTTTTCCGCCAGACTTTGTCAGTTAACGTCTACCTTCAATCAGTCAGAATTTGTCAGTTTATGTCTACCTTCAGTCAGTCAGAATTTTTCAGTCAGACTTTGTCAGTTAACGTCTACCTTCAGTCAGTCAGAATTTTTCAGCCAGACTTTGTCAGTTGACATCTACCTTCAGTCAGTCAGAATTTTTCCGCCAGACTTTGTCAGTTAACGTCTACCTTCAGTCATTCTGAATTTTTCAGTCAGACTTTGTCAGCTAATGTCTACCTTCAGTCAGTCAGAATTTTTCAGCCAGACTTTGTCAGTTAACGTCTACCTTCAGTCAGTCAGAATTTTTCAGCCAGACTTTGTCAGTTAACGTCTACCTTCAGTCAGTCAGAATTTTTCCGCCAGACTTTGTCAGTTAACGTCTACCTTCAGTCAGTCAGAATTTTTCCGCCAGACTTTGTCAGTTAACGTCTACCTTCAGTCAGTCAGAATTTTTCAGCCAGACTTTTTCAGTTAACGTCTACCTTCAGTCATTCAGAATTTTTCAGCCAGACTTTGTCAGCTAATGCCTACATTCAGACGTCTGCAGACTTTGCAGGTGTCAGTCGAGGTCTATCGGTTTTGTGGCTTTCAGTCGGCGTCTGCAAGTTTGACAGCTTTCAGTGGTTATTTAGAGACTTGTCAGTTTTCATTTGGCGTCAATCGGCTTGGAAGTTGTCCGTCGGCCCCTGTGAGTAAACGACTACCGCATTGTCAGCTGTTGTTGAGCATCTGCCTGCTAACTTGACATCTGTCAGCTGAGACCAGTCTTCATCTTTCAGCTTTCAGTACAAGTCTGCTCGATTAACAGTTGTCATTTAGCGTGTTCTAGTTAAATTCTTGTCAGGCAGTGCTTCAGCTTTCAGTGAACATCTAACATTTTGACAGTTGTCGGACACCGTTCGCTTTAGCAATAGTCACTAGGCCTTTGTATGCTTCACTATTTTCAGGCACCATCTCCGGTATTTCTATCTGCCACTGCGGGTGAGCATCTAGCGGCTTGATAGTTTTCAGTCAAATTCCGTCGGTTTGGCAGCTGTCAGTCAATTGCTAGTAGTTGTCGGTCGGTGCTTTTCATTTTGACATCTTTCTGTTGGAGTTTAACCGATTGGGATTTGTTAGTCATTGCCTAGTTCAACATGTGGCAGTTGATGCCTGCCGTTTAGCGTATGTCGACGATTTGAAATCGATTAGTCGGTGCGGCCAAGTTTGGCATCTGTCTGAGGTATTGGGCCAGCTTGACAGTTGTCATTTTTGTCCGCCGATGTTTGTCATTTACATGCACCGATGTGGCAATGTCGACATCAAAGAGCCGTGCAGCTGTCAACTGACGCCGGCCGGTTTGGAAGCTGTCAGTCGCCATTTGCTGACTGATATCTGTCAAATCGCATCCACCAATCTACACAGGGTAAGCTCAACACCTTTGGCACCTCTGAAAAGAAGGCACTGACTGTGCTCAACACCTCTGACAAAAAGAAGGCAGTGACTCTGAAAGACTATAAGTTGAGATTCAGACGAAGTCGCAATTTGAAATGGAAGAGGGAAGTTTAAGCAACTTGTCAATTTTTGACGTTGATTAAGTGCGAGGACTAAGCGTTAGGCTTGAGAGCTTTCACTTCAGGGACTGGACTTTATATCCAAGAGATTTTAGGTCGTCTCTTGTTCTACTTGCAAAACGCGTAAGATTTGCGACTACTGCCGCCATTTTCAATGACAGACTAGATAGAGATGTCACCCATTTGACAGCAACACGGAATTCAAATAATTTGTTGCTGTGGACTAACTGGTTCTTGGATAGATTGTATATTGTTCGATCACTGAACTTCAAACTGAGAGCTACGTAGCGCTAGAAAGGGATTAGACGCAATGACACAAGTGGGGGAACAACATGGCGGTGCAAAATTTGTCACACATGCTGATGCAATGGACGCAATGTTCGAAGCTATTTTGAAGAAGACTCGTAGCACTATAGTCTGTTTTTGAAGGAAATAACTTCTTTAAAAAGGAAGTCCTCCTCATGCCCACTTCCACACCCCTTTTACCTCCTCAACACACGATCACATTGCAATTGATTAAAAACAAATTATTAACACATTCCCGATTATTCCCATATTTCACTGGTTAACTTAGAAAAAGTCACAAAAAAAAGACACTTTACATTAATTATAAACAAATTATTTTCATTGACAGAGTGTATGTGTGTGTGTGTGCGAGAGATTTCGTAACTATTTGTTCTGTTTTAACACCTATTCACTAGTTGCAAGGCTTTTCGTTTCATTTCATACAAATGTGAAAATTTCTTGTTAACCTAGTAAATTTTAAATATTTCTTTGTTAAATAAATATCATCTTTCATTTCAGAATTATTTTTCTAAACTCTTTTACTTTGTGTAATATTTTTTTTTTTTTTTGTTAGTTGTATATACTTTTCATATTTGTCATTTTTTCACAGTTTTCGTATGCTTCCGTCCGCCGTTGCTGTATTTATTTTCGATCTGTAAGGAGAGATTGAAGATGTTAATTGTTTAGTTTTAGATTTCTTTAAGTTCTGTGTGAGTTGTAAAGCAAACTGAGACAAAACGCTGTTGGACAATGGACAATATATTTGCACACTTAGTAGAGCAGTTAGTGAGGGGTTTGTATTTTTGTTTTTTTTTTTTTTCTTTTGGGATGAGGGATGGTGTAAGGTTGTAAGCGATTGTGTAAACAAATATATCAGCTTAGCAGTTAATTTTTTTTATTTGCAAACATTCATCAAAGAGTTGAGCGTTAGAAAGCATTTCACAGGTGCCCAGGGGAACCGAAGTCAAGATTAGTCAGCTTCCTTGCACCGACAAACAGCGGTACAGTGCCTTATCTTCTGTCCAAGGAGTGAAAGTTTGGCGGCACTCACTTGAGTAAATGGGACGTTGGTAGACATGTTCTCCAAACCTGACAGTATCAAACGAAGACTGTACCACCAAGGTCCTTAGGTTTGAGTTCTATACACAATGGCGGCTGTAGCATTGTCAATTCGAGCATATCCAAGCGTTTCCATCTATCTTCCAACTTTCCCACAACTCCAGACGGCCATTATTGCTTTCAACTTGTTTCCATACGAAGTACAAGCTACAGGGAAGGTCATCCTGTGTCTTTTACAAATCATTGGTTTTTTGACACTGACAGCTGTTGCCCGCTCGAAATCATGGCAGAAAGTCAGCACCATGCCCTCACGGACCGAAATGAGAAGCTTGAAGCTTGAACAATGATGGAGTTCACGTTTGATTTGATCGAAATGACGCACCCACTGTGACTGCTGTGGAAAAAGTTCATGAGACTGATGTGCAAGTGGGCATCACCCGTCGTCGTTCGGTGGACACTGTGGTTGTGACACGGACATCAACTCTTCTTCGGTATCAACAGCCAACATTTCACGCCCTAGCCAGAGGACAATTCTGCACAAAGATGAAAGACTAATTCACTCAACGACTAAAGACGGGTGACTCTCGCCGTAGTTATCGCTTCACAGGTGGGTTCTGAGACCAACTTGAGCAGACCAACTTGAGGGACAGCAATTTTTGACGAAAAACCGTCTCCTCAGACGAGACGAGACGCAGCTACGTCAATAAGCAATGTTGAGGATCTTAGGATCTTAGGCCCACACGCTTCTAAGTGATGCATTCACAAAGAGTGTCATTTAAGGAGATTTGTAAAGAAGTGGCATAATTGAACCATTTTCCTTTAAAAATGAAGCTGAGAACAACGTTTCAGTCAATGGAGGACGTTACAGAGACAACCAATCTTTTATTTACTGCTAACGAAGGCAAGTGCGAAAACTTGGACGTTACTCTCAGTGGATGACGCAGTCCTTAGTCCCTCCACGTCAAACCTTTTCTATAGGTGGCATGCGCCTAGTCTAGTGTCTTTGGATACAACGCTTAAAATGGTTAAGGGGTCGCACACAAGTGAAGAAGAACCTCAACCAAGTTGAAGTGCGGAACTGGAGGCAGCTAGCGAAAGATCGTGCTGACTGGAGAGACATGTTGGTTGAGGCCCGAGGTCCACCATGGACTGTGGAGACTTTAAAAGAAGAAGAAGACATGAATTTCAACCACCTTTGGTTCAAACCTGAACTTCTATGTCACATAATTCATGACTCGGCGCATCTTTTGTGCACTAAGTTCCCGTCCTGACGATGTCAATTGGCTGGCTCGGTAGATGCGATTTGATCCTTTGGACTTATGGGGAGCCGTTAAGGACCGATGATCAAGAACAGTGCGGTTTCGGGCCAGGGTAGTCCACAATGGAACAGATCTTAATTTTTCGACAGGTACTGGAAAAGACCTCGGAAGTATGTCAGTGTGAGTGTCACTCACCAGATATAAGTCGCTTTCAAAGCCGATTAAGACAGCGCGCATAGAGAGAAAAAACTCGTTAAATTCTGCAGAATGACGATGGAGATCTCTGTCTCCCCCCTCAAGGACGCTTACGAACTCCCAGAAATCTTCAGTGTCAAAAATGTTTTAAGACAAGGCGACGCTTTGCAATGTAGAGTTTTTTCCACATCATTCTTGAGAAGATCCTGCGTAACTCCCAAGTCGACAACAGAGGCACGATCTTCCAAAAGTTCATTCGACTGCTTGCTTAGGTGGACAGCATTGACGTGCTGACAACGAGCTGCCTATGAAGCGTTTAGCACTAAATGTGGGCAAGACGGTTTATATGCTGGCATCAAGGAAGGACGGCTCGGACAGAGCGTCACACTAGGCAGCACAAATTTCAAGGTACCCAAGAACTTCGTGGTCGCAGTGACGTAGTGGGTAAGTGCATCGAACCACACGCCGAAGGTCTAGGTTCGATTCCCGGACGGGACACCTTGCATTTTTTTCACGGCACCACCTCTTTCGAGTTGCTGACAACATTCAAAGTGTACTAATTGCCTATGGAAAGCTTCTCAAATAGCGCCGTTCGGAGTCGGCAATGAACTGCAGGTCCCCTCTATTCGTGAGGGACTAATAGCACTCACAATACGAGTAGTTGTGAAAGAAGCTAGGCCCTAGTCCCTCGTGGACTGTAGGGCCACTCCATTACATCGTTTACCCGGCTTCTCTGTAACTTAAGTGTGATTTTAACATGACGGTACCACATGCCACACAGCACGCGCAACAATGGACCTATTGAGAGGCGAGTTCGGTGAACATTTTATTTCACGTTCGGGACCGGTCAATTGGCCGCCTACATCGTGCGATTTAACGCCTTTAGACTATTTTTTGTGGGGCTATGCCTATACAGACAAGCCCGCTTTAGTTGACGCATTGGAAGACAACATTGAAGCATTTATTCGTGAGATGCCGAGTATGCCAAAATTGGACTAAGCGGATGGACCATTTGAGGCGCAGTCAAGGTCAACATTTGCATGAAATAATCTTCAAACATTAAAATACATGGACCGTACTATCGGTTCAAATAAAGATTTCATGCATTTTTCTTAATTTTATGTGTTTTTCTTTTGAAAAACTTTTCTATAGCTTTTAAAAAATCACCCTTTACAATGACAGACGATAAGTTGAGTTCTTAAAGGATGTCATTGGAATCCGTGAGACAAACATACCCGTCGACTGGAGTCTTAGTTTTAAGGTTCGACTGGAGTTTTACTTTTTAGGCTCGAGGACTTGAGTCTTACTGATTGGAGTCTTAGTTTTTATTCTCGAGAACAAGAGAAAAGTGATCTTGCGGCGCTGCGGAGAGATCAAATGAAGCCTGGTCTTGACGACTACAAACGTTGTCGAGGATGGGGAGCAGGTTCACCAGTAAGTGATGAAAACTATCCTGATACGTTGGCAACATGTTTGACTTGACAAAATAAATGCCAAGTTGCTAAAGGGATGGAAACAAGGATTTGAACATTGGAAGGTTTGAGAAGCTTTTTCCATGTATTTTGGAGATCTTGGCCTTTTGGTGTTTTGGGCATTTCGACATTTTGTTCCCAACCTGAACCTTACAATTTAAGGATTCCATTTATTTTTCTTCTTCTTGTGGCGGAGGGACCTGGACCTCAACCAACATGCCTAACAGGCCAGCACGATCTTTTGCCAATTGCCGCCAGTTGCGCACTCCAAGTTGATTCAGGTCCATCTCCACTTGCGTGCGCCACCTTAGCCTGGGCCGTCCTCTATTGCGTTGTCCCAATGGCTCAGATTCGAAGACTTTTCGGGCCGGAGCAGTGGTGTCCATACGCTCTGCATGGCCTAGCCATCTTAAGCGTTGTATCCGAAGACGCTTGACTAGGCGCATGTCGCTGTGCAGCCCATAGAGTTCGTCGTTAAAACTTCTCCTCCAGATGCCATCAACGCAAAGAGGACCAAAAATCGCACGCAAAAACAAAAGGATTCCATTCGATGTTCAAATATTGGTCTGAGTCTGAATGTAGATCACCTTTGAGATGGTTTGAGTGGTTTTCTTACAGACTTATAGCAAAAGTCAAGATCCGATTTATCCGCCAAACCATCAGCAGAATGTTGAAAATGTGCAAAGAACATCACAAAACAGACAACAAAAACGCCACAAAAAGGAATTAGAAGTCACAAAAATTGTTAAAGCACTCTTTGTCTACGTGTTAAGCTAGAATCAAATCAAGGAAATTTAGTAGATGAATTTTGTGATATCGCAGATCGAATTTTCCGAATTTAAGGAGCTTCACAGCAGTTGCAGCCAAAAGTGTTATGAATCTTGCAAAAGCAGCAGTTTTCCGTAAGCCACGGCTGAAGCACTTACTTTCTAATCGATTTTACAAAATTTAAGGTGAAAAAAAAAAACAACTGACAGAATTTAGGAAAAAAAAAACTGAAAACAAAACGCATCACACAACTGGACGAAGACTTTCAATACGCTTACCCGCTGCTCATCATTCAATCTAACACAATCTATCAGTTAGCGTTCATAGGCGAAAGTTTTTTGAGTTTTCGTTTTTTTTTGGTTTTACTTAAGTTTAAGATTTGTAGATAGTAGAAGTTGGAACTTAGTTAAACGTTGTTTATGCTTTGAGAAGTAAGTTTATCTTATTTGTTTTTAACACGAAATTTTGAATAAAAAGGACGCGTATGGTTTATGCCGTTTAATTAAATTATTTACAAAATTGTTTTCTTTTTTTTTTAATTTTTTAATGGATGATGGAATGAGTGACCACAAGGTGAATTGCTTACTCATCCTTTTTTTGTTTTGAAAGAAAATTAACAACAAGAAGGTTTCGTAAGATTAGATGGGGTAAAGAGAGAGAGAGAGAGAGAGAGAAAAGAAAAAGAAAGAAAAGGTTCGTTAAGTTTAATTCTTGTGAAATGTGTCAGAATACAGACTGAAGCAGTGTAGCAAAATATATATGAATGTAGAAACGAGAAGTTACAACATAAAAGAAATGAAACATTTAACAATTTTGTAAAGAAATGACGGTAAAATAATCCACGTAAAGCAAACTATAAAATTCTTTCCTTACACAACGGTGTAATCACCTTAGAATAAGCACAAATTAAATAAATTACAAGACATAAAAAGAAATAAAAAAGAGATTATCTGACTTAGCGCAGCGTTTACTAGTTTAAACTAAATCATTTTCTGAGAGTACCGGTAGTGTGGACCTAGGTTATTTTTTTTTTTTTTTTTGGTTTGTTAATTCATGTATGTTTGTGTTGTTTATGAGAGAGAGAGGAGAGAGAGAGAGAGAGAAAAAAAAATCAAAAATTAATTAAATTACTCTCAAGTCAAATGGAAAGAGAGTAACTTTGGCTTGACGGTACTTACAATTCCATTGATAGAACTGTTGGATTCGTACAGGCTTGTGGCACGCGCACATGGCACTGCTTGTGACAGATCATTTGGCAGTCACGACACTCGTAGCCCTGTTTACCAGGCCGTCGTGGGATTGATTTTGTACAAATAGCACACACAAGGCGACTTCTATGGAAAGAAAAATACAAAAAAGGAGATTATCAATTTTTTTGAGGTTATGTTAAGAATCTGAAATACTTACCCGCTTAAGTGTTTGGCAACAAATGTGTGATCATTGTAGATGTGAAGTTTTGTGCCCTTACGACGCCATTTTGGTCGTTGAGCTATTGCGAGGGGTACAATAAAATGCCTAAAAAATAAAAAAAACACAAGTTCCGTTAGAATGCGAGGGAATTGTGGTTTTTGGAATTTTTTTGTAGATCTGGGTTTCTTTATCTTATTCTGTTTCATTATGGGAGTTCGTTAGGAACACAAGACGTAGACGGATCTTTAGCGACGACAACGCTGCATCATTTAAAACCGGAAGCCGTGTTCTTCTTTTTCTTCTTGTGCCGCTACAGTCCGGGATGGACCTGGGCCTCAACCAACAGCCGTGTTAATGAAGGAAAAACACATTCGTAGGCCGGTTTCTGGTGCCTTCTCGTCCACATAATAATAATAATTGAGTGGCACTACAGTCCACAAGGGGCAAGAGCCTAGCTTCTACAACAACTACTCGTGTTGTGCGTGCTACTGTTCTCTCACGAGTAAAGGCGGCCTACAGTTTCTTGCCGACTTCAAACGGCGAGATTTGAGAAGCTTTTCATACAAAATTGGTACTCTTTGAGTGTTGTCAGCAACTTGAAGGAGGTGGTGCCGTGAAACTTGAAAGAGGTTGTGCCGTGAAAAATTTCGAGGTGTCAAGTCTGGAAATCGAACCTAGACCTTCTGCGTGTGATTCAACGCACTTACCCACTCGTCCACGTACACTCCATAAATGTCACTTGAGGGTCTATCTACTCTATTTGCGTAGTCTCCAATCCCGCAATGCGAAGTCACTGATCCCCCAAGGAGACTGAAGTCCAATATCCTGACAAAAGTAGCCACTTTGACGGCCAGTTTTCATCGCCACCAAATTGAGACTAGGTGGCCATTTTAACATTTCTCATTGCCAGTGACCAACCTATTCATGTTCTTATACTCGTACATACCTCGAGTTCTTTATTATATTCTGTTTCATTATGGGAGTGCGTCAGGAGTTCAAGAAGTTGATGAATTTCTAGTGTCGTTCAGAATTTAATAACCGAAAGGCCTGTGAACAAAGAACAAACGCATGCATGGACTTTTTCTCCCTCATAGCGTCTATAAACGTCAATTGACGGTCACCAAACCGATTTGCGTAGTCTCCAATCGGGCAATTTCAAGTCACTGATCCCACAAGGAAACCGAAGTTCGATATCCACAGGAAAGGCGCCACTTTGAAGGTTTTCAAAGGATCCTCCTTTTCATTTCAGCGGCACCAAATTGACACTAGGTAAATGGAATCCGGAGTAATTTTCCTTTTGCAAGTGGCCAACATGTTTGTGTTCTTATTCCTAGTTCGTCAATTTGACAGGTTTTTGAAAAGTCTTTGCAGGTTGGCAAAATAGTGAATAGTTGAGCAAACTCGTCTTAAGACGCATGGCAGTCAATAATCATTTAAACGTTTTTTGGAGGGTTGCCTGTGTCACTTGAACCAAATGACGAGCTCTTCTCTTGCTTGGAGCAATTTGTAGTGTTTGGGAAGCCTTGACGATAGGATATTAATCTCGAGTAAGGACAGAACACAAATGTCGATAATTTCTTCTGCCTAGAGCAAGGTTCTGTGATTGAGAAAGCTCCGGAGTAACGGCCAGTGCTTATACCTTTCTACGTCGCGGACCCATCAGCGAAGAAATGATGGTCAGCTGCTCAAAATTGTTATGCTCACGTTGGGGGAAGGACAACACAGCTCCAACCCGTCTTTCAATTCAAACCATTGGGATAACGTAATAGAAGCCCTGCTCGTTTGAAATAGCGCACACAAGTGCAGAAGCATCTCAGCCGACTTAAAGTGCCCAATTACACACATTATCTTTGCTCCTTCACATTCTCTTGAGATCCTTCTTGACAATCGTGCACCATCTTAAATGTGGACAGACGGAGGAGCATATTGAGTGAGGTACAGATTCATTGTGCAACGTCAAGTTAAGAAGAAGAAAATCTAAATTGGCACTCTGAAGGCATTGGTGGTGAAGCTTTGTTACCAGATGAGTTTGACGCAAGTTCTTGGACGTAAGATTTACTTTGTGACGATATCATCCGTTGATATGAAAAGATCCTGTCGGATGAACTTATCTTGGAGCATTTACCTGTCGGATGTGCGACGGTGACACCTGGTATTGGTGAGAGATTTTGAAAGCAAAGCTGATGAAAGTGGTTCCTAGCCTTTCTTCTTCGCTTCTTATAGTCCTATTGGAAGAGGCTCTGTCTAGTACTGGTCATCGTACTGCTGTGTCACATCACAGCAGCCACAAAAAATAAAAAGGGATTATGAATGTTTGAAAGTGAAAATGACAACTGTGCCCTACTTGAATGTGTAGTGCTAACTCGTCTTAGCCACATCGGAAAAACGGAAATGCGAATATAAGCCGTCATTGCTTGACAGGACGATAGAGGGAAGTTTACGTTTCCTTAAAAAATAGCTATAATCCAGATGGTACCAGGAACTAGTTACTTCAACAAATTTTGGTATGCGTGCTATTGTTTCCTCGCAAGTGCAAATGACAACGACGAAGAATCGATTCGTCATGGTTTTCTTCTTCGCGTTCCGTCTCAACAACAGCTGTTATTGTTTCTGCACTACATGCTTGATGTGGTCTAACCGGTCAATCAACAATGTTAACTGGAACTCAAAATTTCGAACGGTGTCCGCAATAGTGTTGTCAGTAAGTGCGCACCGTAAGTTCCTCAAATCGCATGAAAAACAATTTCCTATTCTCAATAAAACAGTGGTGCCGTAGCGGAAAAAATTCGAAAAATGAATTAGTTTCCTCGGCCAAGTGGTATTGGTTTTCGATTTTAAGATATATGAAAGCCAAAATTTTCGTTTCGGTGTACGAATCAAATTGGGACTTTGAAATTTTAACAATTTGACTTTCTTTTTAAAGAAAATTCGATGTGGGAGCCACCTTGGAACATGCTGTCATATTTATTTGAAAGGACATATATTGAGCCCTCAAACTGCATCAACAGTTTTTTTTTCATTTTGACCACCACTATTCTAAACCAGGCTTTTTTAAGGCCACTTTTTACGGGAAATACTTTCATGTTTGGTGGACCATAACAAAAGTGCTTCAAGAGGCTCTAACAGGAAATCACATTTTTCTGACAGCTTGACATATTGCCTATCAATGGTGCAAAAATAAAAATTCACTGTTTTGCACTTTGGGAGAACGAGGCGTTTAAGGGGAACAAACGCCGTTTTTTAACAACAGGAGGATCTTATGGCTCTGATACCATATTCTAAATTTCATCATGATCGGTTAACGACATTTATTTCCGCGTTCCCCATACAAGAGCACCACTGTTGCCAAATCATACTGAATAAAAAAGACTAAACAGTTTGATAGAAGTCACGCGAAATCTGTCAGAAAAAGTCTGTCAAAAAAACTACTCTCACGTTGAATCACGCGATACCTTTCATAGGCATCGTGGTATCACATTAGACAGGAAGGATAGTCGAAAGCAATATTTCAATGGAGAGAGAGAGAAAGAGTGATGACAAAGAGTTTGCAGGTAAACCGACGCTGCGATTGAAAGAACTCCGACAGTGGAAGTAATAAAATGCACGCCGCGTCAGCCTTTTAAACGAATCCTCAGGCTACCTCACCCCGATCTTAGACTTCAATACCAAATATAGAATTGAGATTCTGAGCAGGCAACAATGGGAATCGAACCAGGTTCAAGGAAGAGCTAAGCAAATGTACACCGATGAGAGCGAAGTTGGTCTGAGTTCTTCTGGGTAAGTTGCGGGTAATGGTGAAGCCTCTGTATGACTTTCGGGTGGTTCGATATCGGGTGAGGTATCCAAAAGACAGAAAGCTCGTAAGATCGTGTCCCTAACAAGATATAAAGACAATGCAGACATGCGGCTTTCTGACTTCATGGACACAGACACCTTTCAGGAAACTGTGTAGCCCAGAAGGTAACCATGAAGGAAACTACAATCTCTTACTCTTCTGTACCACACATGAAGACAAAGATCTCAGCAGTGCGGGAGACAGAGAAATCTAAGCTCCTGTCCATATGCAAGCAGACGGCTAAAAATTGAGACACGGAAGATCACCGCCTTTAAGCATGAATAAATCAAGTAACCAAGGTGGTGTCCTTACGAGGCTCTACACAAAAGGAAGACAGTCTGCCAGACAATGCCACCAGGTGGAAAGACTGTCCCGCCTTTCTCCCACTCTCCCACCACTGTAGCTGCCTCCCATGACCATCCAAGAGGAAGGCAATGCTGGCAGCCTTAAACATTGAAGAACTGACTGATGTGTCAGGTTGATTGATATTCAAAACTGAAAACAGTTTCATAAGCGGCAGTCGGATGATGAGCTCAATAGGAGCACTATGGTCCTTTCGGGTCTCAGTCAGCACTACTTCCTACCTAGCTAAACGACCACAAATGCTGCTACCGTTATTGTTCACTGAAAAACAAGCTCACTGTACGGATGAATTAAACTAAATGCCTATGGATTAGGTCACCAGTCCACTGTAATAAATCAAAATGTATCGAAAATATTTCAAAAAAATCAGAAATTCAATACCACAAAACTATGAAACAAAACTTACCGTTTAACACCATTTTCAATGGTTTCCAATACAAGTGTGGATGCTTCGTGGACATAAGTCTTATTGCTAGCCGATGAAAAACCTGAGATAGCAGAAGATTCTGAAATTGAGGATCGTCTTGAGTGGTCAAGCGTTGACACATTTACTTTTGGACCTATATATTTTTGTTTCCCATTCATTTGTGTTTTCGAACATATATTGTATGCAACGTTATACAGCGTTAAGATAAAATTTAAATTAGAGTTGAATTTTTTTTTTAATTCCGTGGGTGTGTGTGATGTTTTTAATTTTTTAAATTATTCCGTGCAACATTTAACCCAAAGTTTGTGCGGATTTTTGTTAGGTAAACAATTGTGTGTTTGTAATTTTAGAGATTTTGTTTTTTTTTGTGCAGGTTTGTCGAGGACGTACAGTTTTTTCAAATTTCAACCAATTACGGAAATTAACGATCACCACAAAAAATTTGTTTAGAATGAAACCGAAAAGAAAAGAAAATAAAAAAATATATAAATTAAATCAATTAAATTAGAATAAAATGATAATTTAAATTAAAAGTCAAAGAGTTTAGCAAAACAAAAATTATATGAATGTGAGTTATTTGAAGAGTTAGGAGAAGATACGTGTCATTTACGGATACAGTCAAAGACGAACATTTTGTATAAGACATTGATCGACATGGAAAGAGGATAGAAAAAGAAAGAAAGAAAAAGAAAAGAATACAAATGTATTTACGGACAAGTCCAGAGATAAATTGTTTAACTATGAAATTATTTTTAAAGTGTGAGTGTGTGGGTGAGTGTGTGCCGATCGAGAGCTGCAAATGGAACTCACAGCCTCAGATCTAACTAAATCAGTGATTTGTGAAGTAAAATATTTTCAATTGTGACGCAGTCTGACACACAGATTTGTGGCGCCATCTGTGCATCACACTGAGAAACTTATTCACCAATGTGTCCTTAATGCTAATGAGTGTCTATTCAATTCTCTACAAACTAATGTCCCCGTCACAGTGAATAATGATCCCAAAAACCACCCTTCCATACCCATAACTCGGTCGGACGATCGGTTTTTAATATTCAAATCGAAGGTATCATTCTAAATCATCTTCGCGCTTCAAGTTTTAAACATTCAGAGAGATGTACAGGATCATTCGTTTTGTGGTGTCAAGTTGTTAGCACTGGCATTGGGCGCCTGTCCAACTCAGCTCTCATTTGAATTGTCACAAGTTAAGTTGAATGATTGCCATTTACGATTAAGGATCGCCTAACAATTAACCGATGCGTTGAAATTACTTAAATTTGCCACAAAAGTGGTGATTCCAACGAAGACACTTTTCGCGAATTACTCGTCATGATTAACGTCATGACTACGCAAGCAATCGGTAGAAATGTGAAGAATTTTTAAGAGATTGCAAGCGCTACGTAGGATGACGATGAAGAACTCTCGCTGTTTCGGTCAGTAACAAGCTCACGGAGACCTTCAATGTCAAGAAAGGTTTTAGACAAGGAGACGCGCACCCATGTGACATCGTTCTAGGAAAGACCTTGCGTAACTCAGTCAATACCAGAGGTACGATCTTTCAAAAGTCCGTTCAACTGCTTGCTAACGTGGACGACATTGACGTGATTGGATGAACACAGCAAGCTGTCAAAGAGGCGTTTGCTGACATTGAAGCGGAAGCGGCTTAAATGGTTTCAGCGATAACTGAGGCCACAACGAACTGTATGCTCTCATCAAGGAAAGGCACACAACATCGACGTCTTGGATAGGGCGTCACACTGGTGAATGGCTTCGTTTACCTTGGCTCCGTGATAAATAGGAACAACAGCACTAGAACCGAAATCATCACTCTTGCCAATCGCTGTTTCTTTGGGCTCAAGAGGCAATTGAGTAGAAGAGCCTTCTCTCGAAGGACTAAGTTGGTCAGGCGGTGGGTAACGGACTGTGCATCAGTCGTTTCCAAATTGTTGACATATCATCGTCCATTCGCGGTTTCTCACAGACGGTCCTTTGGGATAGACTTGTAGCTCCAATACGGCCAATTGCCACTGCCAAGTCGGCCAATTGCCACTGCCAAGTCGGCTCCTTTACGACGCGAAACGTTGAGGTTCCGAAAATCGGATGAGGAGACAATTCGAGAGAAAAGTTCTGTGTCCGATATTCGGTACTGTTTGTGTTGATGGCATCTGGAGGAGAAAATTTAACGACGAACTCTATTGGATGTACCGCGGCATGAGACTGGACAACGCTTACGATATCTAGACCATGTAGAGCGTATGGTCACCACTGCTTCGGTTCGAAAAGTCCTTGAATTATAGCCAATCGGACAAAACAATATAGGACGGCCTAGGCTAAGGTGACGCACACAAGTGAAGAAGGACCTCAACCAAGTTGGCGTTCGTAACTGGAAGCAGCTAGCGAAACATCGTGCTAGCTGGAGAGGCATGTTGGTTGAGGTCCAGCTCCACCCTGGACTGTAATGCCAAAAAAGAAGAGGGAAGTGTTACGTGATCTCGGAATGTCTGTGAATCATCTCAATTGCAATTTTTACTAATGATCCGAATTCATCGATTTCCCGGTGTTCGCGGCAATTGAACGGATCTGGTGAATTTTGAATTTGCATCTCCATCTTTGAAGAGTTCAAATTACGCAACAATTGAAGACTGTTTACCTTCTACAATGTTGTACACACGCGTCTTTGGTGTTGGAACTGCACGCAACATATTCTTCAAAGATGATGCACTGCACGACGTATCTCTCACTCTCTCATAGTCCCATATGGGGCTCAGAAGATCATATGGGCCGTTGGATTCAGACATAGTTTGGTGAGATCTAGGGTTGAAAAGTTGTCATTGATCGACGGTAATTCTTCAGAGCGATGTGATCGAATGATATACCCAGGATTTGGAGATTATAACTTGAAGGATATGTGGTTCCAAGCAAGATCATCATATGAGCATGAACTTGGCTTCTAAATTCGCGTAATTTGATACCGTTGACCAAGTTTTGGTATCTCCGAACCCTAGTCACATAAAAAATGAAAATAATTCAATAAGCGGCCGAGGATTCTCACTGAATTTCCTAAAATGTGGTTTCTGAAGCGGCTATTTCAATGAGACTGCTTCTAACATTTTATGGCGAGATCCAAACCTTATTAAAAGTTGCAACTTTCATCAAAAACACGTCGCTGTATGTGTTTTATTAAGCTTTACTTTCGAAACCGAAAAATGAATGACCCAATACGTGTATCAAATGTGTGAGGCGTTGGCATTTTTCTGAACGTAACACATCACTCAATAAGTCCTGGGACATATAGGGGGCGCCACTAACCAAAAATTAATATTAAATGAATAGTTTTCGATTGTGGTGGCCCCTATGTGTCCCGAGACTTATTGAGTGATCTGTAAGTCACACCGAGTGGCGCTACTCTCTGCCTCAAATCACACAGAAGGGGACAGTCAATATTCGTGCCTCTTCACATTTTTTGAACATTCCTGACACGGGAGCCGCGTGTGTGAAATACAACCAGTTCCTGATTTCTGCTTACCCATCTTTTAATTACGACTTTTCTTGGTTTTTGACACTTTTACGCGACTTTCTAAATTTTTTTACAGCGGCAACCCTAGATCTCCCCACTCAGTAGTTTGCTTAAGTTTCCTGGTTTTGAATTCTCCGTGAGCTGCGATGTGTGAACACTGTCAAACCGGCAAGTTTCATTCCAATTTGAAATCGAACTAGTAGACCTGCATTCTCGTTAAAAACCGATCGCCCGAGTGCACCGTTATGATTTGACCTTTATTCACTGTCACTCCACATTGGACAAACAACCAACCAAACAAACAAATACGTGAGGGAATGTTATGAATTTTAGTCTAATGTATGAGAGAAACGAAAGAAATGAAATTTTTTAGTGCATTTACCAAGCGAATTGCTCTTTGACAGTACACCACGATCAACAGACAACGATCTAGAATCACCATTTAGATTGTTCGCATCGAAGGGTATCATGCCGGCACGATCGGCTGATCGTGTACGAGTTTTTGATCGTCCCAGGCGCTTCTTCAACGTTCCAAAGAAATTTCGCTTCTTGCTTCGGCCACGATCGTCCAGTTCATCGCCCAGCGGTGTTGTGGCCTGATGGGGGTACGAGCGCGGCAGACTGTTGTAGCCGTTGTTGTTGTTTGTATTGTAGTTGCCATTGCCATTGAGATGGTGATTAATTTGATTGGGCGATGAGGCAGCTCCGGGGCGACCAAACTGAAAAAGAGAATTGAAAAATATTTTTTGAGAATTTTTGTTGAGGGAAAAGGAAGAATTAGCTGGTGACTTTTTTTTTTAAGTCATGGGATATTTTGACTGTCTCCTGCTCAAAGTTGTGACAAAAAGTCAAACCTCGGCGGAACGGAATCAGTCGTTTCACGCTTAACCAACGTGGGAGCCTATTGAAGTCTTATTTTCAAAGTGAGGGTAGTTTCGCCCCGAAAAAAAATGTTTGTAGGTATTAAGAACCCACCGCTACTGCTGTACGCAAGTTTGTGAAAAAAAAAAATCATGAGACTGCTATACTAGTAGACGATAGGCACGATCTTTGCCATCGTACGGTGTGCAGCGATGAGTATTTGGTTGCTGTGACCGAGAGTTCTTCTCCTTGTGGCGCTACAGTCCAGGATGGACTTGAGCCTCAACCAACATGCCTCTCCAGCCAGCACGGTCTTTCGCCAGCCGCCGCCAGTTGCGCACTCCAACTTGGTTGAGGTCCTTCTTCACTTGTGTTTGCCACCTTAGCCTGGACCGTGATCTGTTGCGTTGTCCCAATGGCTCAGATTCGAAGACTTTTCGGGTCGAAGCAGTGGTGTCCATACGCTCTACATGGCCTAGCCATCTTAGCGTTGCATCCGAAGACGCTTGAGTAGGTGCATGTCGTTGTACAGCCCATTGAGTTCGTCGTTAAATCTTCTTCTACAGATGCCATCAACGCAAACAGGACTAGAAAACGTACGCAAAACTTTTCTCTGGAAATGACTAGGGCTTCCTCATCCGCTTTTAGTAACGTCCACGCCATAAAGTAGGACTGAGATGATTGCCGAGAGTGTGAGGCTTAATACACAACCATCAACTCGCCACTGGTTTCCAGCAAGAGCTCAATATTTTACGTTCCAGTCAGAGGAGAAATCTGCACACAGATGAAGAACCATTTGACCATTGACTCGGCAACTGAGGGCGTGTGACCATCTGCTTCGTTGACGCTTTGCAGTTTGGGCCCCAGAGCAGCTTGAAGTCGGCAAAAGTTTTGAGCAAAAAAATCATATTTTGTGACGAGGCTCATTTTCAACTCGTTGGCTACAGTAACATCTGCATCTGGCGTTGGACAACCCGAACTTTATTTTCCAGAAGCCTATGTTCATGCAAAGAGTAAGAGTTTAGAGCTGACTGCACACTCTTTGAGCATATTTCAGCGTTTTGGTCAACGGCGGACATGGTGAAAGCGTTGTTAACAGGTTAGTCTTTAGTGAAACTGAAGACACGGATATGGATGAGCTCTTGACGTGCCATCCCACATAGCCCATGATTGCCCAATACATCTTTTGTGCACCATTTCACCAAATAATGTTATAAGCCGACTTGGCAGTTTCAATTGGCCGTATTGGAACTGCGAGTCGATCCCACTGGATCTAAGGACCGTCTGTGGCAAACTGTGAATGGACGATGATATGCCAATAAATTGGAGACGATTGAAGCACAGATGTGGGATTTGGTTTTACGTGGTCACCTGCCATTACGGCTAATAACACGTAGTCCATTTTCCCAAGAGTCGTAGATAACGCAAGCCTAGACGCCTTAGTCACCCAAGTACCAAATGGGATCGTGCTTGAGGGACAATCACCCCATTTTGGTATAGAGCGAGTCCTTTCAAAAACCTCTGCCGCTCTATGGGTCGCAGCACCCAGTTGAGAATGCAACTCCACACTGAGCCGGGACCGACGGGTCTGAATCATTAAGGTGAACAACGCTCAAACCGTGTCCCTGGCACCCGAAAGAAAAAACTTGAAGACGGAAAATTTGGACAGCACATGCCTATAGAGCAGTGAAGACAGTTCTGTTTCTTTTGTCGGATATTTAAAAAAATCCAGTGGAGCACACAGACTCAAAAACTGGTTCATTGGTCGCTGTACACCAAATCCTTGCTTTTATTGGGACTGGGACGACGCAAATCGAAACGACACAAAAAAGATACCTAAGACATCACTCTATAAGTCCCGGGCCTAACATATAGCGGGCGCCACGAACAAAGAATCCATTTTCCGGAAGTACAAACATTCAAATGACACCTGTCAAGTTTTCATGACAATCTGATTATTAGGTCACAACTTACAATGCTTCAAGCGATTTTGAAAACAAGGGAAAAAACACAGAATTTCGTGTGTTCACTAAACACTGCTTTTTGACGGGAAAAAATACCGTGCAAACTCAGCAATGGCTTGAGAAGTGTTACAGGGACTCTGTTCCATCAAAAACAACTATTTGTCGGTGGTACGTTGATTTTCTCTGCCGTATTGGGTGAGTGCCTGAAACCGTTCGTCAACAACCTGATAGGTCCTTATCAGTGTGGTTTCAGGCCAGGGAAGTCCACAATCGACCAGATCTTCACACTGCGGCAAATCCTGGAGAAGTCCCAAGAAGTACAAATCGACACCCACCATCTATTTGTCGATTTCAAGGCCGCGTATGACAGCGTGCATAGAGACGAGCTATACAGTGCCATGTATAGTTTCGGCATTCCTACTAAACTCGTCAGATTGTGTAGGATGACGATGGAGAACTCTCGCTGCGTCAAGGTCGGTAGCGAAATCACCGAGACCTTCGATGTCAAAAAAGGATTCGACTTCTTTAACATCATTCTTGAGGGGTTCGTGCGTAACTCACACGTCAACATCAGAGGCACGATCCTCCACAAGTCCGTTCAACTGCTAGCTTATGCGGATGACATTGACGTGATCGGCCGAACTCAACGAGCCGTCAATGAGGCGTTCACTAGAAACCTGGACGCTACTAAAAGGGGATGAGGAAGCCCTTGGTCTCTTCGAGAGAAAAGTTCTGCGTGCGATTTTTGGTCCTGTTTGCGTTGATGGCATCTGGAGGAGAAGATTCAACCACGAACTGTATAGGCTGTACGGCGGCATGAGCCTAGTCAAGCGTCTACAGATATAACGCTTAATGTGGCTAGGCCATGTAGAGCGTATGGACACCACTGCTCCGGCCCGAAAAGTCTTCGAATCTGAGCCATTGGGACAACGCAACAGAGGACGGCCCAGGATAAGGTGGCGCACACAAGTGGAGAAGGACCTCAACTAAGTTGGAGTGCGCAACTGGAAGCAGCTAGCGAAACATTGTGCTAGCTGGAGAGGCATGTTGGTTGAGGCCCAGGTCCACCCCGGACTGTAGCGCCATCCGAAGAAGAAGAAGAAGAAGAGGAGGTGATGACCGGAACTGAAGCCTATTTTGAGGCCAGAGATAAATCGTTCTTCAAAAAGGGTATCGAAATGTTATCGCGGCGTTGAACTGATTGTATCACTCTTGAAGGAAACTTGTTGATGAATAAAGTTGAATTTTGTCTAGAAAATGTGGTTTGGACTTGGAATAATTGAGTCATGTGTTTCCAATTATACATTTGTCTTTACTCCCTCTTTTCACAAAACAAACAGAATGTCTAAAAGGAAATTTGTGTGTTCGCCGTGACGTACTCGACTCACACGCCGAAAGTCCCAGTTTCTATTTCCGGCCTGAACACCTCGCATTTAGTCACGGCACCACCTGTTTGAGTTTGCTGACAACACTCAAGGATTGTCTTTGAAAAGGCTTCACAAATCTCGTGGTTTGGAATCGGCAAGAAACTGTAAGTTAAATCAACTCGTGAGAGAACTGTAGAACGCAAGGAGTTACTGAAGTAGCCATTTCTTGGTGCCACGTAGGCTGTAGTGGCAACATCTCAAACTGAAATAAAAACGCCGCACTGTCGAAATCACGAATATTTTTACTGGAAGCAAGCAGGAACGACACAAACCAAGGTTTTGTTACATTTTCTTGGTCTTCCGAAGCACACTCGTCTACGACAAGAACGTTACATTATCAGCTGTCATCAATTTAGCAATGAGATTCCATCTGATCCAAGCAAAGACAGCACGATGACAAAGGAAGTTTTCTGAAGTGTCTTCGCCCTCTATGAAGAGGTTTATAAGGCCTGGTCGAAGCACACTTAGCTGTTTGGCGCCGGTAGTTCATCTGCAGTCTTTTCTGCCACAAGAATGCCGCGAATTTCTTACAAATCTTTAGAAGCATGTGTTTGCATTGCACTTGCACTTGCGTCCGGTTCTGCTCTCGGGAAGCCCAAGCATTACGGTCAGCCCCAGCGTGAGTTCGGCCCTCCACTGATCCTTGTCTACCAAGCTCATCGGCGAACTCATTTCTGCTGATCCCGTAGTTACTCGGGACACAAATGACGTCCAGTCAAATTTTGAGAAGACTTGCTTTCATGAACTTATCTTTGGAGTGGTTGACGGGTTGAACAAGGCCTTACACACAGCTTGACTGTCGCTGAACTCCGCCCATTCCTCATGATCTTCACAGAAACAGTTCGTGACTCAAAAGACCGACTCAGAATTGCCTTAGGACAGACCAAAGTTATCGTCCTCTGAAAAATTGCAAGCATTCGACACTTTATTGATCTTAGGGCCGTCTGTGCAGATTCTACTACAATTCTTCATTGGTTCAGATTCCGACAAGTGGGTGAGGGTGAGTCGTCTTTTTATTTATTTGCGTTCAGATGGATTATTCGTGTTCGTGAGTAAGACAGCGTATCCATGGAAGGCTTGTGCACAATGTGCGAGTTCAACGAAATATCTGAAGATGGCCTTGCGGGTGCAGCTTATGATAGGGACATCAAAGGGGAAGTTAGAAGATGTAGTGGTCAGAATGTTACGTGACGAAAAAAAAGTCAATGCAATAAACTGTGCAGAGTAGTCTACGATTTTAAACCGTCTTCGAGCAGAATGGAGCCTAAGATGTATTCCGACGCACAATCAGCTGACGGCAATGCCACAAAGTTCTCTCAACTACCAGTACTAGGTGGATTTTCATTAGAAGTTAAGAGTTTTCACTAGGTTTTCATTTATCCCACGCAAATCGTAAATTATCTTTCTGAAAAAAAAACAGAAAAATCTGCCACGACTTTTCTCACATTTTGTGTGAAATTTTTCCACTCAGGTGCACCCTATCTGGAGGACTTTAGATTTACTCATAGAGGGTTACGTCAATCACATGACGTGTGGCGTAGTGGCCCCGTGCCTCGCCTCACATTCTGAAAGCGCAACTGGAACTAGACGTTTGGGAACAATAACACTGACGACAAGAGTAGTTGCTAAAGAAGCTAGGCTTTTGATCCTTGTCGGCTGTACTATGTATCGCGCATGGCGTTCTGACACTTCCTCCACTTTAAGCTCGAATGTTCCGAAAGGAAATGTCCACCGATTGACCGACACAAACAAGTGGAGAAGTGACATTTGTGGGCATATTGTATAAAGCGAGAAAAAAGAAGACAGAAAATCATCCCTTAGAGGTTGATTGAGTCTTTGCAGGCTTATCAAGACTGTGACTCCTTCTTTATAAGAAAAAGCCTTAAAAATACATCAAGAGTTAACACATCAACAAAAAAATAAATTCAAAAACACTAAGCTCTCATCAGCATTGCTGCGCTGAGTTACCAAGCTCGTTAGCTACTTCAAACTTTTTTCCATAAAAAGAAAAAAAAACATAATTTTCAAAAAAAAAAAAATACAAAATTTCTTCAAATCTACTCACCTCATCCAACGATCCATTCAATTCTCCATCTTTACCTGTTTCATCGACACCGAATTCAGGCTCGTTGGGCGGATAACTATCAGTGGGACTCGCTGTTATGTCAGTCGTCACTGAGATATCCTGATTCGTTGGTGCGTCCTCCTGCGTTCCGGTTGGGGTCGATTGAGTCTGTTCAGAATTGTCATCATTTTGTATTTGTTTCTCAACATTTTCTGTGAATTCTTTAACTTCGATTTGTCCCTCTTTGTTAAGCTCAACCTTTTTTTTACGGTTTTTTTTTTTTTGTTTTTTTGAAGTAAGTCAAGGTTGCATTGCAGGGTAGCGAATTAAGTGTTAAAGGCACGTTGGTTTTTGTTTAAGTTAGTTTGGCAGCATTTAAAAAAAACATAAAACAAGATTATTTGTAAAAAAAATACGGGTATCAAAGTTTGTTAAGACATTTTTGTTTGTTTCGAAATTCTTCAAGAGGAAAACATCAGCGGGTTGTTTTATGAAAATTTTGGCGGGAACTCAACATAAATTTTCGAAAAAGAAAACAAAAATCAAACAAAAAAACAAAAATGCTTGAAATTACCTTGAATGCGTTTTGATTGTTATTGTTCTAGACAAAATGAAACGTTTGGTGTGGGGGGATGATGGGGAACATGAAAAGAAAACAAATTAAAAGAAAAATAAAACAAATACAACTTGTGGACGGTGCCGAATGTCCTATCAAACTGAAAATCATTTTGAAAAATGTGCTTAAAGAATGCGGAAAATGTGTGTTTACGAACGGAAATAAAAAAAAGAAATTTTTCGGAATTATTATACACTTCAAACAAACACCGTTTTCGAGGTTCATTAATGCAGATATAAACTGAATTTATTTGATTTACAATTTACTGGTGGTTCATCGTGAGGTTTCAATTTCAATAGACTTTTTTTGACAGATCACGCGTGGCTTCTGTCAAACTGCTGTGAGATTTTTGTTCAGTATTCTTTGGCAAGTTCTCACGAAAAAGGTGACCTCATAAGAGCGATCGAATTGTTCAACTGTATTACGAAAATCAACGTTTTATGAGAAATGATTTTCGTGCGACATATTGTGACATATGTATACTAGAGAGAGAGAGGAAGCAACGCTTATTCGGCAAAAAGTCTTAAGCTACTATCCCGTAACCGAGGCTCCCCGAAACTCTCCCAAAGTTAGACGGTGCCTGCACTGACAGCAGAAGAAGAATGGAAACGTTGTCATGAAGTCATCAATAAAGCTGCCACTGATGTGCTGGGTTTCACGCCATCACACAGAAGGAATCCATGGTTTGACGACGAGTGCAGGCAGTCACACGCAGCTAAGTAGAAAACATTCTTGCCTACAAGGCAAGGCTGCGTCAAACAACAAGAGCTGTTGGTGAGCTCTACGAACAGAGAAGACATGAACTGATCCGGCTTCTCAGAAGGAGAACAAGAAAAGAGTATGGTAGATGGAGAGTTGTAATGGCAGGAATGAAGTCCGAAATCTGCCAGGACCAAAACGGAGATCTAGTAGTACATTTGCAACCGATGCTGAGAATCTGGAGACCCCTGGTACACTGGAGACCAAGGAACAATGAGCTTTACACCACGAACGTGTACTGACACAAGCTGACGGCGACCATCGACCATGACATCGACTACCTGTATTTGAACAGTCCGCGAGGGTCTTTGCGACTTCAAAAGAGATCTAGGTCGAGGCCCAAAATTTAAGGAAAAACTCGAAAAGGCTTTAAATGCTGTTTTTCGTAGCCCTTTTAATTTTCTTACGCGCTGGTGTAGGCATCCGAGGCCGACGGGCTGTCGGGAGGAAGATGCCGACCTCCTGGTTCTCACATTTTGCCAAAATTTGGGGTTTGCTACGAATGGGGTCCTGACACATCAGGTATACGAAGCTTGTCCGTTTCTTTTCGTCGTCCACGAGGGAACGTTTAAAGAAACCAACATTTACTTCAGACGCCCCATACCCAAACCCAAACCCAAATCGACTGCCAAGCCACCACAAAGAGTGTGAAGCATGTCCCTATCATCACTACATCCGAGATGTGCCTCATGGCATAAGACAGACGATCACGGAGGAGGTGGTTGTATCAAGTCCAGACGATGCATGTGATTGAGGAGCGTTAATTGCCAAAGGACTTCCTCTACTGAAACTGATAATGATGATGAAAGTCATTAAATCATGTTTCTCTTTCTTCTTCTCTGCATTAATGAACTTCGAAGATCCCAGTTCAGTTTTCACGCCTCACGTCAACCATTCCAAATTTACTCACCCTCTGCACACTGTGAATGATCAGTGTGCTCTTGCTGGGATTCGAATTCGTCGACAAGGCACCGTCTTGTAGGGCTCTGACCGCGGCATCTGCCAAATCCGCACCGTTCCTTATGTGTTCGTTAATCATGGGCGTGCTGATTTTGAGCGCCTCCTTCAGCTTATACGGTCTCGGTCCGACTGGTATTTCTGCACCCTCTATGAACACAAAATCAACCATAATTGCGCCGGCCACCTTTTGGGTTTCGTAGGGGCGCGGTTGTAAGGCAAGAGTTTGCGATGAAGCCGGCCCCACGGCCAACTCATCAATGCCGACCAGACCGAGACCAAGGAACTTCGGTGGATCATTGGCATGTGCTGGACGGTCGTAGACCTCAAAGAGGATCTCAGCTGATTGTGATGAAAGTTCACTGGAAAGGAAAAAAGAGCACAAATTAGTAAAGATTGAGATTGAGGAAAGCGACTCACAAGAGGAAATGTTCATCCCAGTAGGGATTTGTTCCTTGACGAGCTCCTGTCTGGTTCTTTTGTGCTGGTTCATCCATTTCTACCACCACGTAGGGATCTTGCGCACCGGCGAGACCTTCTCCTTTCACAATTTTCACGAGGAGACGTTTGCCCGAAGCCATGGCGTGCATTGAGTTTGTTTGATATCCAGAGCTGAGATTCTCCATGTTATGCTGGCGGTTTTGAGGGGATTGAATGGAAAATACAATTTCAATGGTTAAGAGGTGAATTTGACGAGGGAGTTATTGCCAGAAATGGTAAGTAGACGAAAGGAAACCGATGACGAGCGGGTTGTTGCGGGTGCATCTGGTAGATGGAAGATGGTTGTTTTCTTTTGACTATTGGGGGTGGTCGGTAACGGTTAAGTGATGGAAGTCTCGGCGAATATAACGCAGCAGAGGATAGCGCTTGTGTGGATCAAACCAAGAGAACGATGACTCCTTACACATGTTCTGAACCAAAAGCAAGTTTACCTCCGTTCAGTCTGTAAAATGAGGTAGAAGGACTTATTCAAGGACCTTGGTTCAACAAACTTGTTGACAGTTCGTCAAGTTGTCTGTGAGTTTCTTAAATGTTGGCGAAGAAAACCCTGAATTATGAGAGAATTCAAATCAAGCGAACATGTCGCTTCACAGACCACGTCATGTGGTGGAAGATATGAGGTATCCCCAACGAGTAGTATGAAATGCAGTGAAACACGGCGAAAAAGAAAAAAAAAACGAAAAAGTTTGCAAACAAGTCAAAATTGCATTTATTCAAGGAAAGGATGAATCCCAACGAACAAGCAACAAATCCTTGACGAAGAAAGAAAACTCATGGAGCGTGCATATGTTTCACTTATAATAAGCAAACTTTCGCATTCTCTGAAACGAAACAGAAAGAAATGAAAAAATAGAAAACAGAGAGAGAGAGAGATGTAAAGAAAAGAAGACTAAAACGCAACGCAAGTGAATGTCGAATGATTTGCCAAGGATGAGCAAGGACTTGTGTATCCTCTCCACAAATGAAATTCAGAATGACACGATAACTTCAGCCGTGTCCTTGACCGGTTTCTGAACGCGTTCCTTTCGTCTACTTATGCAAAACTGACTGAAAACATGTTTATCGGTGTGAAAACAAACAAAAAAAAAATAATAATAAGCTCCAGTCTAGATGGCGAGAGAGAAGGAGAGAGTGCGAGCAAATGAGATGCGGGAAGAGATTCTATCTGGACGAATTTTTATTACAACGACTATCACATGCATCACATTCTGGCATCTCATCTCACCGCTAGGGAGTCATAGTGAATGGGTAAAATTACAGGAAGTTCTGGTGTTTCGATCTCCGCCCGGGGGCATGTTGAGTAGATTGAGAAATCGCAAGGATACACCGTCTCACGGAACGCTGTTGTCAGGATTTCACTGTGAAACAAACAGAGAAGAGGTTTAAATTCGAGTTATGCATGCGGAAGGGTCACTTCATACCTGATGACATCTTGGAGCTGCTGTTCATCTTGATCGACGGCCTTAATGGCGCCCACACTGTTCATTGTAATTCGAATCTAAGTGAAAAACAAAATTGACAATCAACGAGAGAGTTCAAATGACTTAATCGGCACGAAGTGGATGTACTTACATCGGGATATCCATCGACACGCATGTCACCCTTGAGGGTGTTGTAGTTCATGGAGGTTGACATGCGAGCACGAAAGCGTGACACAGTCACTTTGTAGTGCGACGTATCCACTTTACCGGACTTCTGTCGGAACGATTTGACCTGCAGCACTGGCATTGCATCAACATCAAATGTGGTGACCTGTCGGAACGAAATTGAATGGTGTGGTGGAATGTGTTGAGTTTAGTTTTTTTTTTTTTGAGACGCTTACCATTTCGGCAGGATTGTGTTCTTCACAATTGCAGAAAATATTTGACAATCCCGGTGGAGGACTGTCTGGAAGAACACGAACAATTTCAACTGCGACTCCATGCTGAAAAGAGATGAGAAATTGGGAGTTGCTGAAATTCGTTTTATTCAAAAGTTTATAGCCAGCATAGGTGCGGTTTATGTAGAAATGAGTTACTTAGGTCAACCCTTGTTGGGAGTGTTAAGAAATTTTTATGAACGCACTCTTTGAGTCGATATTTTGAAGAAAGTAGACAATATTGTGGAACAATGAGAGATTTTGAAAATCAAATTGAAGTAGAAATTAGAGATGAATGAAAAACCTTTCACCTCATCAAACTAGCCACAATCATCTGTTAACTTCAATTGTGTTTTATTCACAAGTGTATATCCAGCAAAAACCACTTTTACTTAAAATTAGGTAAAAAAATCGACTTTCGATGTGAAATTTCAGAAGATCTCAAAAACTTTCAAAAAATTAATTTAAAGGAAGTGTGGTGAGAGCAAAAAGGACAAAGACTGGCAGGAAAGAAATAAGTTTTGGATCATATTTTGAAGGAATAGTGAATAGATCGACTAAATCTTCACACATCCTGGAAAAGACCCAAGAAGTGCAAGTCGATATTCACCACCTATTCATGGATTTTAAGGCCGCATATGACATAGAGACGAGCTATACAGTGCCATGTCTAGTTTTGGCATTCCTACCAAGCTCGTCAGTTTGTTTAGGATGATGATGGAGAACTCTCGTTACTCCATTAAGGATGGTAAAAAACTCACCGAGACCTTCAATGTCAAAAATGTTTTCAGACAAGGCTGTGCGACGTCGCTTGGCTTGACGTGATTGGACGAACACAGTGAGCCGTCAATGAGGCGTTTGTTGGCATTGAAGCGGATCTGATTAAAATGGGTCTGGTGGTTAATGAGGGCAAAACTAAGTACAAACTGTCATGAAGGAAGGACGCACAACATCGACGTTTCCGACAGAATGTCACACTAGGCAGCAGAAACTTGGAGGTAGTCAAGGACTTCAAGGACTAGAACCGAAATCAAATGCAGAATCACTCTTGCCAAACGCTGTTTCTTTGGGCTCAAGAGGCAATTTAATAAAAGAGTCCTCTCTCAAAGGACTAAGTTAGGCGGTGGATAACAGACAAATTGTTGGCATATCATCGCCCATTCATGGTTTCCCACGAACGGCTCAAAGACACAATGGGATCCACTCGCAGTTAAAAGACGGCCAATTGCACTGCTAAGTCGGCTTATCAAGCTGTTAGATCATCCCAGTCCTCCTTTACGACGCGGAAACTTAGACGTTACTAAAAGCGGATGAGGAAGCTCTTAGTCTTTTTGATTTTTGGTCCTGTTTGTGTTGATGGCATCTGGAGGAGAAGATTTAACGACGAACTCTATGTCTATGTCTATGTCTCAAGTCAGGTGTCTTCGGATACAACGCTTAAGATGGCTAGGCCATGTAGAGTGTATGGACATCACTGTTCTCGCCCGAAAAGTCTTCGAATCTGAGCCATTGGGACAACGCAACCGAGGACGGCCTAGGCTAAAGTTGCGCACACAAGTGGAGAAGTACCTCAACCAACTTGGAGTGCGCAACTGGCGACAGCTGGCGGAAGATCGTGCTGGCTGGAGAGGCATGTTGGTTGAGGCCCAGGTTCAACCTGGACTGTAGCGCCACAAGAAGAAGAAGCAGAAGTAGAAAGATCATAGAAAATCATAGAAATAAGTGTTTAACACAAGTAGGGGAGATTTTGGAATACCCAAAAGAGTACAATCCCAAGTAGTAATGAGGAGAACTTATAGCAACAAAATGCACGGGATGCTGCAGACAAGCGATAACCTCCCGAGCACAGACTCAGAATGCTAAGAGGATGCCAAAAGTTATACATCCTCCAAAAACTGAGAATTACAACACCATACGCCTGGAAAATCAAAAATGCCGAAACTTTGGACTTAAACTTGGGTCTGAGGTCTTAAATTATCCATCCTGTAAGGATGAAGGAATAGAAACCATGGCCACTGGAAAAACGAAACGTCTATGAAAGTGTACTGGAGGGCCCCTTTATCCGGCACCTAAGGTGAGAACAACCAAGTCGCTGTGAAAGAAAGTTAAATCTCTTGTAGTGTGTGTGCCTGTCTTTAACATTGAGGTTGGACATACAGAGCAACTAAAACTGTGAAAGCTGAACGCACAAACAGAGACCCCGGCTTTTTGAGATTTTAAGCTGGATTTTGGTGCCCCGAAATTTGTGTCATTTGGAGAGTTTGCCTTTTTGAGAATTTTGTCGTTTTATTATTTGGATCAGTTTGAGATTTTGACTTTGTGGGATTTTAGTTTTTTAGAATTTTTGGTTTTTCGGTTTTAGTGTTGTGGAATTTTTGGCAATTTGGGATATTGCGCATTTAGAGACTCTGGTTTTTCGAGATTTTCAGTTTTTCCGCATTTAATTTTTTTGAAAATGTTTGTTATTTTTAGATTTTCAATTCTTGTAAGTTTGGGATTGTGACATTTTAAGCATTTAAAGATTAAGCCATTTTTCGATATTTTGGCTGGTTCATAATTTTGGTTTTTGTTATAAAAGTCCGTTAGTGATTTTGGATCCTCAGAATTTTTGGCATTTCTGAGTTTTGAATTTCAGGAGTCTGACGCCTTGCGTTGTACGTTCAAAATTCGACGTTTAAATTGGACTGTTTCGTCTCATAATTGCCCTTTAAACTAGGCCATGCCAATTCAAAGTCAAAGACATTAATGGATTTGTCCAGAAATTCCTGGATTTAAAACGAAAGCATGTGATGGAAAATAGAAGGAATTGTTGATACATTGATTGGAGTCCACATTGGACGGTATTAAAGTGGCAAAGAGTGCGAATAGAAAAATAACATATCAGATGGATGAATACTAGAAAAAAAATATCCTAGATTTTGCACAGAATTTACCAGATTGGGCACTGAATTCGATTCTTCTAGATGTAAGCCCGATGTCCCAAGCCTGTAGACTAAGGGGAAATAGTAACTCTGAAATATTTCCCCAAAAGGAACCAAAGTCACGAACGGTGACGATAAGTCAGTCAGAAATTCCAAAAAATGTAAGCTTCACCGTTCTAAAAATAACCAACAATTTTAGGCTTTCATCTAATTCCATCAAGAGCTGATTCTCGATGCATCAGCTCGTAAAATCCTGGACAACATTGAATAAGGCTGGCAGTGAGGACCAGTGACAGAGTGACCATCCAAATGCAGCCCTTAGAGATCTTTTAAAATTAGACGCGTTTTATTCACAAGTGTATAAACAGCAAAAACAAATTTTTCACAACAAATCCAACTGTTGATAGAACACACACACTCTTTTAGCTCAAATTGAATGTGTATACGATCTCCAACAGTCCACTGGATCGCCATATGATCAAGTCTTTCGGGTTTAAACAATCTCTTATCGATAAGTGACTACATAGGTGTTCACCAAACAGAATATGCTAATGCTCGACACCCATCCCCCTGCCATGCAACGTTGTAAACATTTTCAGAAGAAAAACAAAACTTCACCTTGACAAGCTTCCAACTGCTGTCACGCATAGAACTGCTAAAAGTCTATGATTACACGACTCATTAACCAGCACAGCACACAACACTGGCACGGTGAACAGCATTCAGCGGTGAACAATCCGAAAATACTTTATTTGGTTACGAATTGAATTGAAATTCGTTTTCGGATCCATACTCGGAAAATAGATTCCAACTGGCCCCCGAGGCCAAGGTTGAGAATCGCTTTGAATGAATTACATAATCGACCCGAAATAAGCGCGGCATCCAGCGCGGCGCGGTGTGTGCACACACATTTCCATAACCAGTCGGCAGCGACGACGACGGCAAGCGTCTACGTAGCGGTGAGTTAATTCGACTCAACCGTCACTAATGTGGAATGGATTGTCTCAAATTAAACGACTGCGAGTTACACTCCATCGGGCTGACGAGAGTTCAGCTCAAATTAACCTCCTCACAGATGGGCGATCAATGATGTGCCGCCAAACTTCGTGTGAAGCACTGAGACAATCGCGACTATTTCGGTCGATTGCCCACAAAACAAAACAACAAAAAAAAAAAAACACATTCCCAAAACCAATGCCGCACGCAGGCACGCCAAGATGCAGTGGATCGTAAAGCGTTTTGCGTCAAAAGAGCAGTTAGCGCTGTTACTAGTGTGAAGTGTGAATCAAAGTCCAGAGGTCTGTGACACCGAATTGCGTGCGACTGCAAACCTGAAATACGAGACTGGCTTGTTGCGCCAGTTGTCTATTTGAACCCGCTGTAATGATCCGATGGCTTTGCGTGGCGATTATCTCGCGGTTGTACATATCTGGGTTAGTGCCTTATACGCAACACAATTCGATCGTGATGGGGAAAAGTGTCAGAAGCTGGAAAACAATGTCTCAAGTCACTTCGCAATCGTTCGCTCGATAATGAAAACGAAGACAATGTCGCAGAGGTTGCCCATGAAAATGTTGATTATTGTGTTTATGTGTCACGCAACTTCTGACCCTTGCCGCTCGAGAAAACGAATTACGTCTTCGGGAATATAATACACGAGAAGAAAAACAAAAATTGTGGTCATTAGTTTCGCTAGGAGTTTCTGTGACTTCACGGCGCAGGGGGAGACTTAATTTTACTGTCTAGAGTCATTTATTTGTCATTTGAGCCAAGTGATGAATTTGTTTCGCAACTCAACGGGGAATTATATCTCCAACGTGGCCGGAGATAACATTAATCGCTGCGATCTAAGCGAGTTCATAATTACACAGGAAATAAAAGAAAAGTGCGGTCTGGAGACATGAAGTGGCTCATTGTCAGCTACGGCAATGCCACAAATTGGGACTGAAATTGACACGGATGATGAAATTGAGATTTTCATAAATTGACATCAGGTGTGTCGAGGTTCATATTTAAAAGAACATTGCAGTGAGCTAAAGGACCACCTTAAGCAGGCAGGAGACACTCTTCTCTTTGACGCAGTCTGCTTTCAGGTAAAAAAAAATATAGGACTCTAGCGCGTTGACAAAGTTCTAGAGCAGGAGAAGTCGTTTAAGTTGATCGACTTCACAGGGCACTACAGCATCTTCTAGGCACATGTCAAGTTCTTTACTCTTAGATATACGATCCCTCATAATCCCTGACTCAGCAGTTGGCACAGTACAGCAGTCTAACTTTTCATTTTTTTAAAAATCCATTTTCAATGGAATGAGAGTCGAATTCGAATGATTGGAATGAAGGAACCATTTCAAATTCCACATACAAACTGTTTGATTTCGATTTCCTTTCGACTGACAGTAATTTGAAAAATGGGGAAGATTGTTTTCAAAAATGGCGCCCCACGTTGGACATGAAACCACACTGCCTCATCACAGTCACTGTCAATTCTGACAATTTAACAAAAATCTGCCATCATTCCAATCAGAAAATGTGCTGAAATGGCCTTTATTCAGTGCCAGTAGCCACCAGACACTACTGAAGGAGTGTCCAAACTCCAGACAAGTGTGGCCTTGACTGGAGTCATGTGTCAAGTCATATGAGCACTTGACTGAAGTTTCGAATGCCAATCAAGATTAAAAATGCACATTCGCGCAGCAACAAACATGCCGAAATTTGTCACTTTGATCTTTAAGGTTCATCAGTGGATACAGTCAGTGTTTGCAAAAATGGCGCCCAACAGCGGACATTGGATATTCAAATTGGGACTGTTTCAATGAGAGGCTGTCACTCACGGCTTGAACGTGCAACAACAAATGTGTAGTGAGTCCATTAAACCCCTCCCCCTTTTCAATACCTAGTTGGATAGACTTAAGGCCAATATCTAGCTCCTTCAGCGGCTACTCGCGTTCCGTGCTATTCCCTTATCACAAGTAAAGGAGACCGACAGTTAATTGTCAAAGCTCACCATTCACAATAGGTACTCTTTAACTACTACCACCAACTCGAAAGAGGTGATGGGGACTGATTCAGTCCCGAAATCGAACCTTGGACCTTTGGCACGTTGTCCACGCCCTTAGACACGACTCCACGACGGCCACAAGTTACAGATTGTTTTGCCTTTCAATTGGAACAATGTCGCCCTTGTCCTCTTGCAATTGGAACTTAGAGCCAACAATTTACTGAACTCAGCGCTAAGCAATATAACACCAACCTTTTTGTCATTCTACTATATTTCCCTCGACTTGAGACTCCTCAGTGGTCCTATCTAGCGTCCGTGACAATGGTGAGCAGCGTAAAGTTGGAGAGTTAAAGCAGTTGTTCAACACGACTGACTGAAAGCTAAGCTTCATAGCTACCAATTCATTTTAGGAGTCAAGGCTGCCTTAGTGACTCTTTCCAGGTTGTCTAGAGGAGCGGCACCTTTTAGCGTTGATCAGAGAATCAGTGTTCAAATACCACTCCAGTTTAAGCCATTGATCACATGTCTTTGAAAATATTTTGTTTCCAAACCATAAGATTCTCTAATGGAGCTAATTTCTGACACTCAAAATAATGGCGCCCAACATTGGCTACAAATTGTTTAACAATTCTGTCGGAGTTTGGAAAATGGGCTCTGACTACTGACTTCACGTGCTCGATGTAACCTTCTCAATATAACACCTCGGAGACTTGTCTTGTAGGTTACTATAGCCTTAAATTAAGCCTGACTTAGATTGATACTTTTAAAAACTGCAGAGATGCCGAAAAATGGAAATTATCAGAACAAGTACTCTTCATACATTCGAATTCGGCTTAGACACTTACACGGAACATTTGGTAGACATTTCTTCAGTTCAGCCCTACAAGATGTTTCGGATTCACAATCTCACCCACTCCGTCCAGTTCGTGCTGTCTTAATAAGAGTTCAAATGCTACCTTTTAGCTTTACTCAGGATTTCGTGTAAGCTGGTTGAGCCCGTTTGGACAGCTTCAAAACAGGGCCGTTTATTCACAAATATGTCGTCAGTGTTTTATACGACAATCATAAGAATCATTTGCGAGGTCTATGTTAAGTGTGATACAATGGCGCCCAACGGGGGATATTTAATATTCTGGGATAGTATTCACATAAGCCTCGAATCTAAGCTAAGCCACTCTCTCTTGGTGATGCATAAGAAGTTTGCCCTATCTTGGTGAAGTGTAGGTCTATCCTAGGAACTGTTAAGCGGTTTCATTTATGGCGCTGTATGTAGGACAATGGATAAAATTAAAAAGAACTCAGATAGCTACGCTGCATGAAAATCACTTAGCCATGCACCAACAATGCATCAACGATGTCTCATTGGCGTTTGCGACTTTACTAAAGTCCAATGTTGGGCGCCATTAAAGATGTTTTTTCGTTTCGATCTGATCTGTTGCAAAAGATTTAGCACAGCTGAGATCATTTGCTGCAAATGTTTGTCCAAGGCAAGCTTTAAAATAAAAACCTTTCAAACACCCCCAACGAAGCCGGCAGCCTGTTGAATTACATCATTTTTACCCGGTCTTCCTTGACCTTAAGCACCCTTGCCACTTGAATATCTTCCAATTCCCTCTTCTCACACCCTTGTCTTCTTCAATAAGTTGAATGCCCCTCTCGACCACATGACAACATTGGTTTATTCCCACGCCACTTCCAATCGAATCGATTCTTCACATTGTCCTCTAATTACCATTATAGACGCATTTTATCCTCCCTCACTAATGAATTCAATTTTCACGGCTGGTGAACGTGGCAATAACCAACGACGACCACTCACTGTTTCCTGAAAGTTGCCACATGTTGGCCATTCAGTTCCGGAACACTCAGCTGTGGACAGTGAAAATTGTTTTATTTCGTTTGCTGCGAACAACGTTGTTCGGTGACTTGAGAGTTACTTGACTGTTTCTGAAATTGGATAAGGTATGGGTTCTGGTGGGAGGCGAATGACGAATCGGAGAATGGTGGTAATTAGCAGAGTTCTTGATTGTTGGTAGTTAGAGGGGAATTCATTAAGGTTTCTTAAAGTACAGAATGCCACGTGAACCCAAATGGAGGTCAGCAAGGTAGTGCTTTGGAGTGTCATCACCGTATGGAGTCTTATTCTTCTACAATCACCGGTGGATCAGAGCTTTCCTAGTAACTCTCATGTGTCAACAGGTCAATTTTCTAAGGCACTCTAAGGCAAATCAAGCTACAGAAAAAATTGAAATTCTTTCAAAAACCTTGCTAGTCACGTGCCTTTTTTGGTAAGAGACGCTAGTCTGTTGTTTTTAAAAGGCTCCCAGACCACAGCGATCGTCTTAATCGTACTTTCAAACGGTCGAAACATCTAAGTTTTATATCCGGCTCGAAGGACAAAATCAGTTCTCTCGGACTTTCTACACTGGGTGATGAATTAAAGACTTTGTATCGATTCCACATTCAAAATATGTCAAATACACAAGTGGACACTCTTGAATTTGGCATTTGGGGAACGATCCAGTGTGGGGCGCCAAAGTCGAAATGATAGATATGTTGAAAAATTCGAAATTCTTTAGCAAGAGCAGCGTCATCAGTCACGAAAGACATCATTTATGAAATCAATTCATGGCCACATTCAATACAGTCATCGACTGGATATTCCGGTGAACACTTGCCCTTCTGTCCGGAGCCTCACAAATCATTGCCAACGCAGTGATCATCAAACACTTGTTAAATTTAAACGAAAACCATTCAACACAATGTCGTTGTAGAAAATTTGCATTCACTCAAGACAAAAAGCGTGCAACCACACCCATTGATGAGCTTCGTCGGCGGCAGCAATTGACATTCATAAGATATAAAATTTTCTCGTCCAACGGTGTGTATCCATAATGATCAATTAACTTTGAATTCATTTATCGATTCCCCGATGATACGCCATTTCATCTTAATCTACAACCACTCAAGGAGATCTAGCTTCGGTGCTTCATTAGCCATTCAAACTTAAGCCCAAATGACATCACCCCCAGCCCACGTTAGGCGTCTTCAACTCGAAGTGAAAGTGCTTTGAAACGAAGAAAAAAATTGCTTTACTTACATCTTCAACAGACTTCTTCAGGCTGTCGTTCAGAGCGATCACCCACGAGTTGAGGAGTTCATTGACAATCACTAAATCACTGTACAGCCAGCGGAAAACTTGACTTGTCCACGTTACGGAAGTCTGAAAATAAAATATGAATGCGGTTAGACAGGAATTAGGGCGATTTGAAATTCAAATCTTCGCATCTGCTCACCGTTTCTGGTCCAATGACATTCGCTGGCGGAGGAACAATTCGTTTTTTTCTAGTTTCGGGGCCGGTCGAGCTCTGTCGAACGACACGTTTTCGTAGCGGAGCATTGGGTCCCCCAATCACACCGGATCGACTGCGACCACCGGCTCCAGCACTTAATGGTTTCGAATCCTAAAACAAAGCAGCATATGATAACATAAGAGCGGCTCCTCCCCAAGTCGAACTCACCTTCACATCTTTACTGGAAAGAATATCTTTTGGTTCGGACAGCCGAAGCTTATCACCGTTGGTTTTAGCACCGCTTGTTGCAAGACTATTGCTTCGACTTGATGGTGATGTTTCCTTATTCATATATTTGTTGTATAAAAATTTACACAGCCACACTAAGAATAGGGCCAATACGGCCCAAATAAAAATGAACATTGCTAATGAGTCCATGGATAAGTCACCGATTCCTTCGAATGAACAGATGTAATCATCGATTTGATCAGCTAAGTCCATTTTGAACACCAAAGGACATCATTACTGAAAGAAGAAATGAAAAGAGAAGAGTGTTGAAAATTAGGAAATGCTTTGCGGGGGAAGAAATGAAAGAAGATTTAAAGAAATTTTTTGAGTTTGGAAGCAAATTCAGGTTGCAGGTGCCACTGACTGACATGACGACTGTCGTGTGACTTTTTCTATTTTGTGCCGGAGAGAATAGTGCGAAGGCGACTTAAGTTCAAATTAAGGATTACGCAGGAGCCACAAACATCCTTTTCCGTTTTCAATAAGACATTGGAGAAACTTCAACAACAATTCAAACGTGGGCACAGTAAGTTAAGGGGCCTATGTAGCGGAAGACTTAAAAGAAGGGATGAGAACAGCCTGATCTGGAAGACTATAAGGCCTAAATCAAAATTGCCGGTAATAGAAAAGTGTATGGAAGAAGTGATAACCATTAGGATACAAGATTTCATCTCTAAAAATTTACTAAATTGCAAACGGATAGCTTCAACTGAAAGGAAAGTAGCTGACAATTTTGGGAATTTGAAAAAATCACTTCTTCAGACTGCTGAATGGCTACAACGTCCCCAATACCGCTATCAGCCAAAATCTTCCACTTAATTTGGACGACGATGAACAAAAATTCCGTCCCCCCAACTTAGACGAGGTCACAATAGCGATACCTAGACTGAGGTCGGAGAAAGCTACTGGAGTGGACGGACAGCAGCAGAACTGTTTAAAGCAGCCGGGGATGATTTGGTTGGGAGCATGCACCAACTTATTCGTTTGATATGGTCGGAGGAAAACATGTCCGAAGAGTGGAATCTCAGCGTTGTCTGCCCGGTTCACAAGACAGCTGACCCGTTTGACTGCGGCTTAACATCGCACATCCTCTCTGGCGTTTTGTGTAAATGCCTGAAACCATTCGTCAATGATGTGATAGGTCCTTTTCAGTGCGGTTTTAGCCAAGCAAAGTTCACAATCGACCAAATCTCCACACTCCGGCAGATCTTGGAAATGATCTAGGTGATGCAAATCGACTATCACCGTTGATTCGTTGATTTCAAGACTGCATATGACAGCGTGTATAGAAACGAGCTGATGATTAAGAACACTCGCTTATCGGTAACGAACTCATCGAGACCTCAAAAAAGGCCTCAGACAAGGCGACACGCTTTCATGTCATATGTGAGAAGAACGTGAACTTTAAACATCAACACCAGAGGTACGAACTGATAAAAGTCCGTTCAACTGGTTGCTGACGCGGATGACATTGGTGATTGGACGATCACTAGCGAGCTGTCAATGAGGCGTTTGTTGGCGTCAACGCGGAAGATGTTAGAACGGGTTGATGAAACCACTGAACTGTGTAGGCAACTTATGAATTGCATCGAAAATTGGCCTGGAGCTGCTTCTCTAAGGATCTGATGACTTTCCCAGATTTGAAAGTCGCCGCAGAAGTTTACCTCCGGTGGTGAGACTCGGAGGACAATAGTCGTTGCCTGCTTCCTCTTCTCTTTCCTTACCCAACAAGCCTCTCCAGTTGACATGATCCTTAACCAGCTGTCACCAATTTTCCACTCCAAGTATGGTTGAGGTTCATTTCCATGGAGTCCGTGGACGTCCTCTATGGCGTTGGCCGGAATTAAAGGCTTTTTGGGCTTGAGGAGTATTGTCGATGGCCTAGCCAGACGTTGGATTCATAAACGCCTGGCTAGGCTCATCCCAGTGAGAAGAACAGTTCGTGGTTAAATCTTCTCCTCTAAGAACGCTCATTGCAGGCCAACAGGGTCAAAGATTCAACACAGGTCTCGCGAGATGACCAGGGGCTTCTTCATCTGCTCTTGAGATTGTCCAGGCTTCTGCGTCATAGAGCAGGACAGGGATGATGCAATGTTAACTTGGTCCTTAGGGAAAGGGCTTTACTACTCAATTGTGACTTGAGTCCGAAGGAACAGTGGTTGGTTAGAATTAAACTACATCCAATCTTGGTACTGGCGTTGTTCGTAATGTTGACTTGGGAGTAGAGGGTAAGACCAAGTATATGCTGTCAACGAGAAGGGGACACCCAACACCGACGTCTCGGTCAGGACGTCACAGCAGACAGATATAACTTTAAGGTAGTAAAAAAATTTGTCTACCTAGGCACCGCTATCAATTCAGACAGCCAATTACCAATCGCTGCTTCTTTGAGCTCAAAAAGCAATTGGTAAGCAAAGCCCTCTCTCGAACAACCAAGGTCACGTTTTACAAGACCTTAATCGTCCGAGTCCTACTATATGGTGCGGAGGCATGGACTTTGTCAAAATAGGATGAAGCTGCTCTTGGTTGCTTCGAGAGGAGAATTCTTCGTGTGATTTTCGGTCCCGTCTGCATAGATGGTAAGTGGAGGATGAGATATAATGACGAAATATACGTGCTGTTCAGCGATATCGACTTAGCCAGAAGAGTGAAGATCCAAGGATTGAGGTGGCTAGGTCAGGTAGAGCTGAGGGAAAACAAAGCTCCGGACCGAAAAGTCTTCGAATCCACCCCCAAAGGGACGGCGGAGTAGAGGAAGACCGCGAATCAGATGCCGCACGCAAGTGGATAGTGACCTCAACCAACCATGCATGCGAAACTGGAGACAGCTAGCTAAAGATCGAACTGGCTCGAAACGCTTGTTGGTTGAGGCCTAGGTCCACTTCGGACTGTAGCGTTACCTTAAGTAAGTGAGTAAGAGGTAGACAAAGTCATATCTTTGAAGTTGGGAAGTTCTGGTTTTGGTCGCCGATATTGTGAGTCTTTGCTTGATGATAGCATACATATACTTAATTTTGGCCTCGTTCAGCCATACACCTATTTTAGATGTCTTCGCGTCGATACCAACAAATGTTTCATTAACGGCTGGGCTCAACCTATCACTTCAATGTTGTCAAGGTATGCTAGCAAATATACGACGACGTCGACGAGCGTTCAAAAACGACGTCGACGAGCGTTCAAAACGACGTCGACGAGCGTTCAAAACGACGTCGACGAGCGTTCAAAACGACGTCGACGAGCGCTCAAAACGACGTCGACGAGCGTTCAAAAACGACGCTTTAAGACAATGCAGCAGTGGATCGCGAAGTTAGTCTTGAAATTTTCGATGGTTTTCATGGCGCAAAATGTCAACAGATCTTGTAATCCAGATAAAATTTAAAAATTTTGTAAGTCCGCAATGCGTCAAGCCAGCACAACACCCCAGCAGACACAAATTTGAACAAACCTATCCGAACTTAAAACAAATATGCATCTCCCTTATCAACGTAACTGAATGCCGTCAAGGCGTCTTTGTGTTTGATAAATATTCAAACTGTCTGCTCGTGTTTTTCATGTGTCACCCATGTCACTACGATCGCTTGTGATGCCCTCCCTCTCTATGTCGGATGATAATTCACTCAATTTTCAAATTTTGAGCACAAAATACTCGAAATATGGCCTGAGTGAGTGAGTTAATGAATCTGCGCACTTTTAGCAAACGTATAATCTCACGAAAAAAATAAAAAAAAAACAACAAAAACCTCTTGAATAACAACATTCCAAACATATCATCTCGAAAAAGAACTAAAAAAAAAATCCATGACATGGTCATTTACCGTTCAAACGGAATCGCCGCACCCCTCTCCATCCGTCGCACAATTCGTTATCCAAACTTAGCCCGAAACCAGGGGAAAAAAAATAACAATCAGATAATAAGCTTGTGGTGTTTTAAGATTCGAAACGAGGAACAAATCTGTCACGATATTAATGTCGTTCTTCCTGTCGTTGATTGACACAAAACATCTGGGCTTGGACTTTCACTGCGTCGCACACTATATTTAGCGCTGCCCGCTTCCCGACACTGGCCAGACCCTGTGTTACAACAGGTAACTCGGAGCACACACACGCGCGCACACGACTTTCAAAAACCCGTCCCACGGGGCTTGTGGAAACTGGTGAATTATCCTCCCAGCACACAACAAAAGGAACTCGGCGCGACTATAACTCAAAAAACTGGCTATAAAATCTATAAAATCTATGAAATGTGTTTTTGTATCATTTTCTTGTTGGGCGTAGAACGTTAGGTGGAAAATAATTCACATCTCGAGAGAGTCGGAAAATTGTTGAAAAAATCTGTCGGAAGGAGGAATACAGTCGCACGGTACTAAGCAACACCTACATGCCAGCGAACGGATCGGTACGGTTTGAGTTTGAATTTATTTTTGGCCGCGACAAGAAGAGCGAGAGAGATAGAGGAAGAGAGTGAGAGTGAGAGCATCATCGATACCCCCAGAGGACGCAAAAATAGAAAATCTACGAGTACATGCAGAGGTACGCGCACGCGAACCCCAACACACATCGCAACTACTGAAATCTCTGCTTGGACTATGATGTCATTGTTACTGCGAAATGTGCGTGATGGCGCTTCTTGCACTTGTACATGCCACCGAGCGATGACGCAATTGAAAAATGAATTCGATTTCCCTTCGAGGCACAGCACACACTACTTCACTCTGATCTGCTGTTCATCGCACTTTTTGCAATTTGTTCGCCACTTGCTGGTTTGTTTTTGAGGAAACACTTGAAATCCTTGTCTGCACAGATGACTGCTGGCTGCTGCCGACGCAGCCGCCGCCGCCGCGTCAACGGATGCGGTTGGTGGTTGGCTGCTGTTTTCCTACCAGATTGTAGTGGAATTGAATTGAATTTTTGATCATTTGCCAGAAGACGAAGACGGTGAGGATTTTGTCTTAATTGTGTTGGCTGTCGAGCTGGTGTTTAGGACGAGGGGGGAGGGCATGAGAATGTTTTCGTCCGCTTGGACTTTCGAGTGGAAAACCGGGGGGAGGGGGGTATTCTCTTAATTGGCTTGATTTCGTGAGCCCTTTGATTCGCACGGCTATGCCCCAAGCATCTCATTCGAAGTGAGGAAGCATCTAGTCGATGACTAAGTCACGGTGGTCACTTTGGTCTTCTAAAGGGCGGTTCATCGTAAGATTTGATTTTTAATGTAAAACAAGACGCATTAGCTTAAAAGTGAACTCAAAATTTTTGTTATCGGCTAAAGGCGCAATTCATGGCATTTACTTTTTGAAAATGACACCGTGTAAATGTTGACTACGACTACGCTTGAGAAGATTCATTCAGAAGGTGCAATTTTAGGTGCCTGCTATTTCGCTAATAACACTTGGTATGTTGGCCTACAATACGTCCTTCAAAGCTGGCTTATTTCTCAAGAACACAGACCTTCTATATCCCTCCGATAAAATAGTCTAAAGGTGTGATATCGCAACTGGCCGATTGGCCAACTTATCGCTACAAAACGTGAAATAAGTTGCTGCTCAAAATGATTTCTCGACACGTCCCCCTCTGCATGGCTCGAAGCGGCATCTTGTTGTAACCACAGCTCAGCGAGAAAATAAGCCTGAATTTCAGAAGACAAATGATCCGTAAACATGGCCAAGCTTCTGAGGAAGACGGCGATTCAATTCGTTACGACCTTGAATGAAGAACGTCCTGGATGTGACCTCACCGGAGGAGTATCATACGCAATTGTAAACTGGAACTCAAATGTGCGAATGGTAATGGCAATAGTGGTTTCGGTACGTGGATAATGTGCACCAGAAGTTCCTTGAATGGCGCAGAAAAAGATTTCTCACAGACCGCTGACTTTCGTAATACAGCCAAACAATTTGGAGACGTTGTTGCGGTGTGAGTCTTCCCATGGGGACTTGCCAAACGATGTTGAACAAAATTGGCAAAGCGATTTTATAGAAGCCACGCGTGATCTGTTGAGAAAGGCCTACTGAAAATTAACCCTCACGATGAATCACCCTTTAATAAAGATCATTTCGGTAGGAAACAGTATTTGATACGATTTAAGTGAATAAGCCTGTCGCTCACTCGAGTGAAAAATGTCAAGAAATGCCCCTAGTTCTGGAAGATAAGTTTAGGTGTAGTCCAAGCATCCACCTACAAAGCAAAAGGAACCACCTTAACTTGTACAAGCGGAGCTCTTAACCAAAAGTAATGCTTGGCAAGCATCATCCTCGAAGAAGCCTAGAGCCCTACTGCTGTCGTGGAAATGCAACAGAAGTGAGCATGAAATGGCTGCGGAGTGTGTGCATACGACAAACTCAAAAACGGTCAAGGTAGGTGTGCTAGAGGACACTTGCATTACATGGAGACAGTTTGATGTACTTTGAGCTCTAGAAGCAATTGAATAATAGGGACCTCTCGCAAGAACAAGCTGTCAACAATTTGGTCATCCCTGTGCCGCTCTACAGCTTACAACCCAGGATTGTTAAAAACGGATGAACCCTCGATTTGAAATGACAGAAAAGTTCTAAATGTGATTTTTGTTTCGTTGATTAACAGCCGAAGGAGAAGATTAAACGACAGACCCTAACGACTGTATGGCGGCATACGGCAGTCAAACCCTTTTCATACAAAACGATGGGAGATGGATGGATATCCAAGCCATTTGCAAGCAACTCAACTAAGAAAGTGTGCATAAGTGGAGGAGGACTTTATTGTGTGATACTGGAAGTAGACGGTTAAGAAACGTGCCAGCTGGGAAGGCATGTTGATGGTTGACCCTAAAGTTTGTGTAGCGTATAGACAACTCAGCTTCGGTCTGAAAACTGAGTCCAAGTCTTTGACTCCGAGTCTTCGAAGCATCCACAAGTTATTGTATACCTCTGCTTAAGGACAAACCCTCATTTGATCACTCATAAACCAGCTGGAAAGACGTGTTGGTTGAGTCCCCGGTTCAAAGGGATTGTAACGTCAACCCAAGAGGCGTAAAAACAAGTAGAGAATGAAATCATGTCGGATGCCTGGATTGTACATATGTAGGCGATAATGCAAGCGTCGTCATTGTTATCACATCCAACAATCCACAGAATGTAGCACCGTCCTCCATAGTGATTCAAAAACTTATGTAAAAGTTTTCTAAGGCTTCTATGACCCCTGCACGGTTTTGGAACAACTTTTGCCGACATCATGACATCGAACTGCAGCCGAGGAGTTGAAAACATACAAGTACCACGAGCGGATGTTGAAAGCGAGGAAAGAAAGAGGCACGATCTTCCAAAAGGCCGTTCAATTGCTAGCTTACGCCGACGAAATTCACGACGAACACAACGAGTCGTCAATGAGGTGTTTTCTGGCATTGAAGCAGAAGCGGCTAAAATAGGTCTGGTGGGTAATGAGGGCAAAACGAAGAACATGCTGTCATCAAAGAAGGACGCACAACATCGACGTTTCGGACAGCGCGTCACATTAGGCAGCAGAAACATCGAGGTAGTTAAGGACTTCGTCTACCTCGGTTCCGCGGGAAACAGGGACAATAACACCAGTACCAAAATAAAACGCAAAATCCTTCTCGCCAATCGCTATTTCTTTGGGCTCAAGAGGCAAGTGCGTAATAAAGCCCTCTCTCGAAGGACTAAGCTTGCTTTATATAACAGCTTGATAATCCCAGTCCTACTCAATGACGCGGAAACCTGGACGCTACTAAAAGCGGATGAGGATGCCCTTAGGCTTTTCGAGAGACAAGTTTTGTGTACGATTTTTGGTCCGGTTTGCCTTGATGGCATCTGAAGAAGAAGATTTAACGACGAACTCTATGGCCTGTACAGCAGCATGAGCCTAGTCAAGCGTCTACGGATACAACGCTTAAGATGGCTAGGCCATGTAGAGCTCTGGCCCGAAAAGTCATCAAATCTCAACCATTGGGACAACGCAACTGAGGACGGCCTAAGCTAAGACTGCGCACACAAGTTGAGAAGGACTTCAGCCAACTTGGAGTGCGCAATTGGCGACAGCTGGCGAAAGATCGTGCTGCCTGGAGAGACATGTTGGTTGAGGTCCAGGTCCACCCCGGACTGTAGCGCCTCAAGAAGAAGATATTGAAAGCGGAATTCAAATTCCAACTAATTAAGCTTCTGCCCGGTGGATGCTAATCACTAGAGACAGCATACCAAAACTGTAAAGGATGAAATTTAGCTTTAACTTAGATTCGAACACCTCAAGGACTGCGGGCCTCTTACGTTAGTAAGCGACTGACTGGCAAAATCTCCACTCACTTCGATTCTTGTAAAATTTGCGATCTATAGACATTTGGCCTGAAGTTGGGGTTCACCATCGACAAATTGACAATCAAAGTGTGAAGAATGAGGATTTTTTCTCATGCTCAAGGCTTCATCTTCAAGGGGGTGGCATTGACTTTAGTCTCGAGTTTTTGAAGTATTTCGTGGAAAATTTATTAACGAGTCATGATGTCCAAGCTCTTAAGATCAAAGGTTCAGTGTATGTATGTAACTCTTCTTTTAGGGGATTGACACACCTTCTTGACTAAGCAATGAAAGACAACCTTGCTCAGCCAACAGAGCTGGCTACACTTGTCAAGACGGATAAAGAAATGAACAGATTTTTGCCCCCCAAACAGCTCCCACAAAGCCACGCAATCGTCAACTTGATATGGACGGGGCTGAAAATGCTTTCAAGATTCACTTGCAAAAGATACACAGAAAATCACTTTAAATTAGCCTGTTGCACCCTATTCTCAGTTTTCCCAACATCTTGTTAAGTCACACGTCTTGGAAGCCCCTAAATCCACTCAAGCCGGACTTCCAACAAACAAACTGTCGTCCAGAATGGAGCACAACATAAGTGACGCAACAGTAACAACTTTCCCAACATAAACTGCGAGATTAGCGTCCAAACTACTTCCATTCACAGCGAACCGCCGCAATGTGGGTCAGTCCCATAATTATAGCAACGCCGGTCACCACACACTCGCTCTCGAATGTCCGAATTACCCCCAAAGCCCACAAATACACTGCTACTGCTACTGCTGCTGCCAGTCATAGATATACAGTTCATTCCCCCCTTTCTGAGCAACTGCAGCGAAAACAAACAGAGCCGCGCCATGACATTACTTTAATTGACACGTGAGACCCGCTTGTTTGTGCGTCGTTATTGTTTATTCAAATCGGAAATTGCACCACCGTTTGGTTTTTCTTTTAAGTTGTCGCCGCGCCGGTAGCCAACCCGACTGCCCGCCAGTCGACCGGTGCAAATATCGATAACGTTGTCGTCATCGATGTGTTTTGTGAGAAGAACGCGATTAACCACAACGACGATGGTCACGTCTACCGATGTATGCTGCACATGGCTGCCATGCTGAGCCTACCCCAGATGTGTGTGAAAACCACACGCGTAGCGGCAACATTGACACGGCAGACAGTTGCTGTTACAAAATCAATCTGCGCGAACAGACACAACCGCTGGCTGGGTACAATTACCGGGTTTTGTGGTCATCGCCAGGTGCAACTTAATCCGAATGGACTTGTTTTTTGAAAAACTGATGCAATATCTTTCTAGGTTAGGTTGAAGGCGATGTTGCACTTCGGTCCACCGTTCCCTTTTGTTGCGCGTCAGAGTATACGTCAAACTTTGAGCACAAGGTGTTGCTCTTTGAAGATAAAATCACTTTTGTGGTCGTTTTTGAATGAAATTTGTGACCTTCAAGAATCGAATTGAAAGATAAGCCCTAGCCTTGCATTTCAAAAAATCAAATTCTCTCCATTCCCTGAACAATTTCAGTTCACACTCATCTCTTCAGCAATGACATCATTCTCAACCTCAAGTGACAAGCGTTTACACCCATTCAGCAAACGAAACGCAAACAAACACAACTAACTGCATGGCCTTCAAGTCCAGTCAAAATTATCTCGGCTTCCATGCAAACGTGAAACAAATTCCCAACGCTGACGTAATCCACACTCTCAAATCCAATGCTCCCCAGCCGTCTGTATCTGCTTTCTGCTCTCACTTCTTACCCGCAACAACAACAGATGGTTACTCATAGTTTCTGATTCCGAAATCAGAAACAAACAAAAAAAAAACCGAATTAATTTTAGATCCCTCCATGTAACTGTACTCGGATGTGTGCCATTTTTTTGGTTTGTTTTCTATTTCATTCCGCTTTTCCAAAAATACATTTCCATCTGAACGTTTGGCACAAGGCATAACCCTCTCGCTCTCTAAAAATCTCTCAATCTTTCTCCTCCTCCACCCTTTCACACTCTCACTCGCTCTCTCAGTACATTCTATTTTTGGAAAGCGGCGCGAAATAATTGCATGACGTCTTTCCAAACTGGCCCAAAACGAGGAATATGAAAAACTACTATCCGGCACGAAAGTATAATGACCTCACGACTTTTCTACATACACGTTGGCTGTCGGGGAGTCGCGCCATTCACTTCCCCCTCGCTTGGGCATAACGGTACACAATGGAAAAGGTTAATCTGCGGATGCGGGGCAACAAATCTCGCAGCATTTCGTGCATTGGCATGGGCATGCAGATGGCGGTGGTGAGGGTACAATAAATTGGTTCTTCACCCTTTGGAATGGCAGTTCCCGATTGGAGTCTCCCGATATCAGTGACTTGGAGTGAAATTCTGGTCAGTAGAGCGACGTTCATGTGCGTCACTGTAAGAGCGTCACTGTAAGGGCCTCATTGTAGGGGCGTCACTGTAAGGGCGATTTCTCCAGTCTTTTTTTTAAAGGCTTTGAGTGAGATGGATAGTAGGTGGGATGGGGTAGCAGTTTGTAGCTTAAATTAGCCAATTTTGACGTGCTGCCAATGAAAGTATGGGCCTGTGCTTTTTAATGCTGAAAGAGCTCTTCATTTTTATCCGTTTTTTCTACAATTCAGCGACTGATTGTAGAGCCGTCTGACCATTTTGTTCCTCACTCTGTGGTCGATCTACACTTGCCCTCGAGAATCTTAGAATACTCTGCCCATTACCTTTCCGGCCAGCAGAAGAGTCTTTGCCATCTTCGAAGCATGTTCGACTACTTCGAAGCATGTTCGCCTTCGAAGCATTTTCGCCTTCGAAGCATGTTCGTCTTCTTCGAAGTATGTTCGCCTTCGAAGCATGTTCGTCTTCTTCGAAGTATGTTCGCCTTCTTCGAAGCATGTTTTCCTTAGAAGCATGCTCTTCTTCGCCAGATGATGTCCTATCTTTCGACTGTTCCCAGATCTCAGTGAATCCATTTTCCGACGATGATCACGAAACGATGCAAAAACTCCTTCGGATTGCGCTTCAAAAACAAACAAAGTGCGCAAACTCAACACCCATCGCGCAAACAAGTTCTCCATGTCCAATATTTCATGCAGGACCACGTGGACCATGATTTTTGAGATGCCTGCTTAGTCTTTGATATCTGGCGCACCTTCCATCGGCGGTCGGCCATTACGAGATCGTGAATTTTTCTCACATTATCCTCTGTGGTAGACGTTTCCGGGGCACCTGGGCATGAGGCTTTAAAAACCAACATGCCGCCGTATTGAAATTCATTTAACCAATGTTTGACAGTCGCCAAGAGTCTCCTTATTCATCAGGCGGCGCTCCTTGGCTTCCAAAAACACAAATCAAGTCCCTGTCTGATGATTCTATTATGAATCAACGTCCCACCCGCCATCAAAACAAAACCACGATTCGAACTCGGCTTAATGTACAGAGCTATACAACATCGTTGTAAATTTATCCAGCGATAGTAGCGCCATCAGACGGTGAAACTAATTAATTATCGAACCGTCCTCGCAGAGCTCGCACTTGACGTGTCGCCCTTAATTTAGTCGATGGATCTTCTTGTTCTTCTTCTTCTTCTTCTTATGGCGCCACAGTCCGGGGTGGTCCTGGGCCTCAACCAACATGCCTCTCCAGCCAGCACGATCTTTCGCCAGCTGCCGCCAGTTGCGCACTCCAAGTTGGTTGAGGTCCTTCTGCACTTGTGTGCGCCACCTTAGCCTAGGTCGTCCTTTGTTGCGGTGTCCCAATGGCTCAGATTCGAAGGCTTTTCGGGCCGGAGCAGTGGTGTCCATACGCTCTACATGGCCTAGACATCTTAAGCGTTGTATCGATGGATCTTCAGTCAAGTGAATTTCTCTCAGTCAAAACAGACCCGTTTTCCTTTAACAAGTCTTCAACTCCCGCCAAGATCTAATCCAAGACCCCACAGATTTCGTACCACCCTGTAACACACGCGTATAAAGTTCAGCCGTGTACTAGCCTTTCACGGGCTTTATCTCACCATCCCAGTTGACTGCACAAACAATCGATTTAATGTCGGTTCGGACCCAGGTAAAGGTACAAAACTCCGGTCTACACGTGTAATTAGCACAAATTACCCCCGACAATCAGTGTAATCCACAGGCAATGCAAAAATCGCACCTCACCACGCCTGAAGGCACTAAAAACGCCACAACATGCTGTTTGTTCGCTGGTTCTCCATCACACACATGCGCACACATACGCACGCGCACCTTCTCGACAAAATTACGTCATCCGCCGATACACAAAACAAAAAACCCGATTCAAGTTTTTCTCCTCCTCCAAAGCGAACACAATCAAGTTCAAGTCCAGAGACGATGTAACTTTCTTCTTTGCGCGACTGAAACGATGACCGCCAATCGATTCAGCGTTGTTGTCGCCGCTTGACTGCCAACTTGCTGACTACTGTTCGCTGGTGTCTGGTGTGCGGTCAGCGAGACGCAGGCATTCTTGCCGAAGTAGATCATCTACGGTTTGGTGAGTGCAAGTGCATTCAACTGATTAAAACCTGTGCTGTTGTGTATGGTTGGCGGGTTAAGAGCACAAGATACGCTCTGGTTGGCGACGCGGGTTTGTTTCTGAAGATTGTCAGCGCTCAGTGGACAGGAAGGTCGATCACATATGCCGTGCAGCAGGAGGGAAGATAAGCGATTCAGATCAAGGTTTCGAAATGTCGTTCTCCGGCACTCGGAGTGACACCAGAGTGAGGGATTGCGCTTGGATATGACCTGAAGTGGGGATCACAAGTCGGGTATCCCGAAATGCTTGTCGCGAATGCGTGGCATTGAGTATGATTGATACATGATGTGTTGAAAGAATTTTGCTCCTTGAAGCCTGAGACAGAGATTAAGGTGTTTGTGGGTGATTGAAATTAATTCAGCAGTTGATTGAGTTCAGCTCAATCTATGTCTTTTTTAGCGTTTCCATTGAGTTGGATAGTTGCTGAGCTGGCTATACACTTTTGAATAAAACGGTGCATGATTTCTAATCATGATTCAGAGATTTTTCCAACAGTTGTAAGGTTGTGATGGGAAATGTTTGCATAAGACTCTTTTACGTGAAGTTTGAAAGTGTCTTAAGGTTGTATCAAGTGGAACGCGCTTTGTAAAATGCAGTTAAGGGACACACTCAGTTTAGCAATGTGTTACAAATGCATCACAGCTGACAGGAGACAGGAGACAAGTCTTAAGAGAATACGTCTGGACATTTTTCTGTGGGAGTCTTAGCTGGCTATACAGTAGCGAATAAAACACGTCTTGCACTCAGTTTTTCAATCTGAACTTCTGATTTTTCAAGGGTTGTATTTTTATCAAGCAATAAGGGATACTTTATCTGATCGAAACTTGCTGTCTTTGAGAAGGTTGTGGAAAGGATCATAAGACTCAGATTGATGACAAGGTCTTAAACAATATGAATGTGGCGCTGGAGTCCGCGACCAGGTATCTAGCTACAGAGATCATCATTAGAGGGCCCAAAATCATGCTCCTGATCCCGAGTTTGTGGAATGGCTGAATGCTTCCTCAACCTCTCCGTCGATTTCCAAACGATCAGGTGCCCCGAAAAGGGCTACCATGGAGAATAATGATAGCATCAATAATTGAGTGGCACCACCGCATACAAGGGTCAACGCCCAGCTTCTGTATCAACTACTCGTGTTGTGCGTGCTACTGTTCTCTCACGAGTAGCAAAGATCTACAAGTTTTTACCGACTCCGAACAGAAAGATTTGATAAGCTTTTCATAGACAAAAAGTCCTCTTTGAGTATAGACAGCAACTCGAAAGAGGTGGTGCCGTGAAAAATTCGAGGTGTTCAGTCCGGGAATCAAACCTGGCCCTTCGTCGTGTTAGACGACACACTTACCCAGTACACCACGGCGTCTACTACCACAGAGCAGAGTGGCAAAAAGTCAAGATCTTCTATTAGCAGATCACCGAGTGAGACAGTGGGCATTTCAAAAGACCACGTGGACCATATCCTGCATAAAATATGGGGCGTAAGAAAGTTGCTTGCGCGATCAGTGTCACGTTTCCTCAGTTTGGGCAACAAGCGCAACTGTGAGTCAACATCAGAGCAGTACTTGATGCGTAGTTTCGTGACCGACGACTGTATCCGCTAGACCGCCAGAGGGACCAAACCAGAGGGAACAGTCTAAAAATTGAACTTAGAAGAAGGCGCAGACTGTCCTGCTGGTCAGAGAGGTGATGGCCACCGTATTCTAGGATTCGAAAGTTATGATCAAAGCCGTCTACCTGGGGACAAGAGAAATTAATTTTCTATTCCCAAACTTTAATGGGGAACGGAGGGAACTGCTCCCTTTCTTCTTCTTCCTTTTGTGGCGCTACAGTCCAGGGTGGACCTGGGAATCAACCAACATGCCTCTCCAACCAGCACGATCTTTCGCCAGCTACCGCCAGTTCCACACTCTAAGTGGGTTGAGGTCCTTTTCAATTTGTGTAAGCCACCTTAGCCCAGGCCGTCCTCTGTTGCGTTATCCAAATGGCTCAGATTCGAAGATTTTTCGGGCCGGAAGAGTGATGTACATACGCTCTACCTCCGCTCTACCACCTTAAGCGTTGTATCCGTATGTTTGCTGTTGTCATCCTTCTTCCTTGTGGGGGCGTGAACGCAAATCAGGCTTATTTTGGGGACCATGGGCCTATGCAAACGAGGCAACGTCTTTGATCGCACTCAACATTGCAAGCTGCCCAGGCTATCCTCGTCCGTGCATAGGTCAAGTTGACATACAGCCTCCCCGTGGCGCCCCCTGGATAGCCATCACAGGCCTACCAGTCTAAAGGTTGTGTGTGAGGCTAACTCCCTCACCACACAAAATAACCGACTTCAGACACAACAACATGTCTCGGATATGGACGGATCTAATGTTGACGACCCAACGATCCCATTCGATTCTGCACGTGGGCGGATCCAATGTCCCTTAACAGACCGTGCAGCCAAACAACTTGCGGAGGCTTCTTGACTGCTACAAAGCAGATATCACCGCCATCCAGGAAGTACGTTGGGATGGGCCGGGCAGAAGATGAAGAACTGCGACATTTACTACAGCGACTGCCACGACTGACTGTTGTTCGAAGCAGACTTAGGCAAAAAGTTTTAAGCTACGATCCCGTAAGCGAACGCCTCATGACAATCCGCTTTAAGGCTAAAATCGGGAACATCAGCCTAATCTGCGCTCACGCCCCGACAGAAGAGAAGAATGACAACAGCAAGGATGTGTTCTACGACCTGCTAGAAAGAATATACGATCGATGCCCCAGTTATGACACCAAGATCGTTCTAGGAGATTTCAATGCTCAGCTGGGAAAAGAGGACATCTTTGCTGGCGTCATCGGGAAACACAGCCTGCACGACCACACCTCCGGAAACGGACTCAGGCTGCTGAACTTCGCTGCGGGGCGGAACCTCTCTGTGGCGAGATCAATTAACCGTCAACCAGATTGATCACGAGATCAGATTGATTGTAGATGTTCGAACATTCCGAGGCACCAACATCGACTCGGACATCACCTTGTTGTAGCCAAGGTAAGAACCCGGATATCGAGAGAGCAACGGAGGTGAGATAGGCCAAAACGGTTTGAAGTCGGAAAGCTACCATCGCTGGGATCTTTGCGACCGAGTCTCCCTGAAACTCTCCCAAAGTTCGACGCTGCCTGCTCTGACAATGGAAGAAGAATGAAAACGTTGTCAAAAAGCCATCAAAGAAGCTGCCACTGATGTGCTGGGTTTTACGCCACCATCTAGAAGGAACCCATGGTTTGACGACGAGTGTAGGCAGACACATGCAGCTAAACAGGAGGTCTACCAGGCAACGCTGCATCGGACAACGAGAGCTGTTCGTGAGCTCTACGAATAGAAAAGAAGGAAAGAGAACCGGCTTCTCAGAAGGAAAAAACAGAGAGGAGCCTAAGTCTGCTCCATTTGGCAAAAAGAAATGCTCTCTCGCTGCGACAACTCACCGACGTGCTCATTGGCCGTATCCACTCCACCGTGTTCGTCATATTCGGCCCTGTGCGACTTATTTTTGTTTCCAAACTTGGAGAAGGCACTCATAGGGCAGAAATTTGAGTCGAACTAGGGGCTACGGAGGCCAGAGAATCGTTATTTGAGAGCGAGTTGAATTTGGACCATCTCTTGCTTGTTCCATTGAACTTAAAGGAGACTGTTCTTATTTCCTTTGCTGGACCGCCGTCTCACTAAGCCTAGTTGGCATGAGTGTTGTACTAGAGGACACCTGTCACTCTACAGACCTTCGTTGAATCTTCTTCTCCATGCGCAATCAATGTCAGCAGCAAGAAAGATCACACACCATTCTCTCTATAAATCCAACAACTTCCTGATTCAGTCGCCAAGAGAGCCAATGGTTTAGCGCCGTAGAGCGGAACTGGGGTGATGGTAAACCACGCTATCATCTAAGTTGTCATGCGAGCTTCCGAGTCCAATGTAACAGCAGTTACAAGGTGAACCAATGCCTTGATGGCCCCGAAGTTGCCTCGCCTGTCCAATGCGATGCTTCGTTTGGGACTCTGATCTTAAACATTTGCAACAACATAACGAACGCCCTCTGCTACTGTTCCTAACGGTGAGGATACGAATGTCACCACTGAAGAGGATAGATATCCATTCAAAAGTTTCGTGAAGAAATACCTTCAACAGTAAAGAACTCAGTTGGCTGACGAATTACCCCTACCCACGGCCAAGATCAGCAATTAAGTGCCAAAGTTCCAAAGATCAAAGACCGTCCCTCCATTCGACGGCTCAATTGAACGCACAACTCTATTCATCGTAGAATGCAAACAAACTTACAACTCAATTGGCGCTCTCCGATTGACATTCCCGATAGCACTAAACTTTAATTGACTTCCAGTGTTATTGATAATTAATCGAATTCTCGGATACAGCTGGTTGAGTGGAATTTATCGATACACTCGATACACTAATACCCCGTGCCCACCGACCACGACAGATAACGCCGTATCTTAACCCACGGATCTTACACTTCAGTCTCGCTCGTGGTGACAGCGAGCGCACTGCCAAACGTTTATCGGAACTCCTGTCAGAAAAAAAAAGAAAAACACAAACATCACACCGCACACCCTATGGAGTGCGCCGCCAATCGATTGTGCTTTGGTCGTCGCGCGATTATGATAAGCGATGATCGAATTAATCGCCTCGTTGCCGGTGATTAAAATTCAACTCCCAGCCCCGGGAGGGAGCGCCGGGTGGGGGCGGGCAGAAAACCTTGCCGGACAGTAATTATCACCGATTCAAAACGGTTGCGTCGTGTTAATTCTCCGAACGTGATTCAATGCGTCTGAGGTCATAGCCGTCACCCACGGCAATCAATGACTGCGCTGCAAGGCTTTCTTTTCATTCGCGTTTGAATTCATCAGCAAAGCCAGAAAGGAGCGAAATGGTGTCATCAATTCACATCAGCGAGCATGATGTCATGAGTGTGATCGGAGGCGGCAATAGATTCCCGGCTGAGTGCAGATTGGCTTGGAATTCGATACGCAGTCGGAAAGCTGCCCAACGCGCGCTCCCTTTCGTGCTGACTTCCCGATAAATCCCACGCTTACTGCACAACAGGGTGGGGCAGGACATTCAGGGTCTCCCTCTCACTGACCCACTTTCACTAGCCCTCCCAAGCAGAGGCGCACCACTCACTACTTGTGATTAAGAGTTCGCTAATTTGTTCATGTCCAGAGCGATTGGTTGTGTCCCCCCGCCAATCCCACCGTATCACATTCATTAGCCAAATTAAATTGAAATGGTTTAGGCGTTTCACGCGTATGACCCAAATCGGTTTCCGTACACACGCGGATGGTCGGAAGAATGCAGCGAAATGGGTCAAATAGACGAACACTGTCACCGGGTGTTTCGTGGCGAATGGGACTGTTGAGCGACACTCCAGATTCAGTGGTGGGTGCTGTCAATTGACGTATCACTCCGCCTTCAGTAGGTGAGAGTGTGCATGAGTATGAAGGGGATTTATGAAGCACGCAGCGTGACTAAGGGTGCGATTTAATTCTGTGAGCGCGAAATTCTAGGGCAGCGGTATGGTTGGAGGGGTGCTCGAATGAGACAGATAAGGAAAGTGGTGAAAAGTCTAGGAAAGTTAATTTTAATTATGGGATGGGTTATGTGGAACATTATGAGAGTTTAGTACATTTTTAGTACACTTTTAGTACGAGTTTAGCACATTTTTAGAACATTTTTAGTACAATTTTTATGAAATTTTTAAGTCTTTAAGTGAGAAACTAGGAAATGTGAATAACGACTTTTGTGTTGTACACACTCAACGCCAGCTGTATGGCGCTTGTCAAAGCTTCTCGGACTTGCGTAGCTTATTGCCAGCTGCCTCAACTTGCAAACGCCAAGTTGGTTGAGGCTTTACTCACTTTGCTAGAGATATTTCCGCCTCGCTGCTGGAGCGGATGGACTACCCGCAGAACTATTTAAAGCAGCTGGAGATGACCTGGTTGGGCGCATGCACCAGCTCATCTCTAAGATATAGTCAGAGGAAAGTATGCCCGATGAGTGGAATCTCAGCGTCCTTTGCCCAGTCCACAAAACTCTTTGACCCCTTTGACTGCGCCAATTATCGAGGTACCAGCCTTCTTAACATCGCCTACAAGATTCTCTCTGACATATTGTGTCAATAACATGATGGGTCCTTATCTGTGTGGTTTCAGGCCAGGGAAGTCCACAATTGACCAAATCTTCACACTACGGCAGATCCTGGCAAGAAGTGTAAATCGAACCGCACCACCAATTTGTCGATTTCAAGGCCGCATATGACAGTGTGCATAGAGACGTGCTATACAGTGCCATGTCTAGTTTTGGCATTCCTACCAAACTCGTCAGATTGTGTAGGATGACGATGGAGAACTCTTGCTGCTCCGGCCAGGTCGGGAATGAACTCACCGAGACCTTCAATGTGAAAAAAGGTTTTAGACAAGGTTTATAGACGCACTGTCATGTGACTTCTTAAACATCATCCTTGAGAAGATCGTGCGTAGCTCACAAGTCAACAACAGAGGTACGATCTCCCAAAAGTCAGATTAATTGTTAGCTTAGGCGACGACATTCACGTGATTTGACGAACACAGCGGGTCGTCAATGAAGCAGAAGCGGCTAAAATGGGTCTGGTGTTAATGGGGGCAAAACGAAGAACATGCTGTCATCAAGGATAGACGCACAACATTGACGTCTCGGACAGAATATCACACTAGGCAGCACAAACTTCGAGGTGGTCAAGGACTTCTTCTATCTCGGCTAGGGACAGTAACATCTGTTCCAAAATCAAACGCAGAATCACTCTTGTCAATCACTGTTTCTTTGGGCTCAATAGGCAATTTAGTTAAAGAGTCCTCTCTCGAAGGACTAAGTTGGCCAGGCGGTTGGTCACAGACTGTGCTTCATCGTTTCAAAATTGTTGGCATATCATCTTCTATTCAAGGTTTCTCACAAACGGTTCAAACATCCAATGGGAGAGACTCACAGTTAAAACAAGACCAATTGACACTGCGAAGTCGGCTTATAACATTATTTGGGGATATGATGTACGAAAGATGTTACATCATCCCAGTCCTCCTTCACGACGCGTAAACATAGACGTTACCAAAGGCGAGAGAAAAGTTGCGTTGATGGCATCTGGAGGAGAAGATTCAACCACGAACTCAATGCGCTGCACAGCGACCTGCGCCTAGTGAAGCGTCTTTGGATACAACGCTTAAGATGGCTAGGCCATCTAGAGTGTATGGACACCACTGCTCCGGTCCGAAAAGTCTTCGAATCTGAGCCATTGAGACAACGCAACAGAGCATGGGTCAGGCTAAGGTGGCGCAGAGAAGTGGAGAAGGACCTCAACCAACTTGGATTACGGAACTGGCGGCAGCTGGCGAAAGATCGTGCTGGCTGGTGAGGTATGTTGGTTGAGACCAAGGTCCACCCCGGATTGTTGCGCCACAAGACACAGTTTCCCTCGTTCAGAGCTGTGAGAAGTTTTGGTCTCCAATCGCGACAGGAGGTATGAGAAGTTGACTCGTGTCAGATTTTAATTTGAATGTATACAAGTCTATCAGTCTGTCGAGTGATGCTTGCGTCTTCCAAGCCGATATTCAGGCAATTGGTGACCGTAAAGCTTGGTATATCCCAATATCAGACCTCAACTACATGCTAAAATTGTTGTTGAAAGCCAAGCAACCATCAAGCCGTTACTTAAGCATAAGCTCAAAACTTGTAGGAGGTTGCCGTCTAAACAAAGTCGGTTCTGTGTCGGAGCCTTGGTTCCTGGACACGTAAACATGCCCGGCTATAGAAAGTCCGATGGACTAACAGGACTAGTCTCTTTGCTTTCATAGATGTAGAGATATCGTTAGAGTTGTCCTTTACTTTAGCCTAAAGTCGTCTAGAAGTAAATGGAAGAATTTAAGCTTGAGGAGACATTCTTCTCAGGATACGGATGGCTTTTACTAGATTGGTGTTTCTCCTCAATGTGCATTGGCCTGTTTTGAAACATCCCACACAAATTGGAACTAAACGCAACAATCACAGCTGTCCGGCTACATCAGAAAGAGAAACAGGAGTGCACTTCCTTTGTCCTTGTTCTTCACTTGCAATGGCCAGACATCATTTCTGTGTGTCTCAAGGAAATTTTAAATATTTCTTAGCTTTTGTAAACTCAAGAGATTGGTGGTTACTGGCAAAATGTTCCCTAATTGCCACTTACACACACTAAAAACGGAAGAAGTCTCCAGCTGATTGAGCTAAGAGACAGAAGATCCAAGGGCCAAGCTTCTTCAACGACTACTTGTATGGTACGTGCTACAGATCTATCACAAGTGGAGGGGACCCACAGTTTATTGCCAACTCCGGTGAGAGCAGAAAAACTTTTCAGAAAGAAGGACGAGGTGCCCTGAAAATATGCGAGGTTATCTGTCTAGAAATCGCACCAGGCCCCACGCCAACAGTCTAGGACCAACTCCATCGCGGCCACCCAAGAGTCAGTTACCATCAATTATCTGAACCAAGGAAACAAAAGAGAAGCGTCAACTCTTGAGCTCATTCCCCTTGTCGATTTCTGAATGTTTCTGTCCGTGCTGTGCCAAGCAATTCCAGAGAACCTCCCCGTGACCTCTCCAAACTTCGATTCACGGAATAAGATGCTTTCGTCGACGGCTCCTGGGTGCTGAGACATCTCACATCTGGTCCCCTTCGCAGACACGTAACAAAATGCTGCGTCACCACACTCAAAGCTTAATCCTCAATCAATCATAGATTAGACGCACAAACTTCAAGCGTGCATGTGTACCGACAAATAGAGGCATTAAGAATTACTACCCTCCCTCCGTCGTGCTTTTGGGATCTTGTTCGTGTTCTCCACTCATTTGTCATGTCCTCGCAGCGGTCATGAAAGCAGGCGCCTCCTTCACTCAGCTTTCTGTACAATGAACGGCGCGATGAGGACGATGTGATGGTGACCTCGGAAAAATCTTTCCAGCAAACACGCGTCTCCCCAACCCCCGACAAGCAAATTGCGCATAAAAATCGACCTCCGCACACAACCGCCAAAGGGAATCGATTTCATGACAATAAACAACCGCCGATGAGCAATTCAAAATGGGCACTCCAACGCCATTTGTAGGCAGAAGCTAGTCAAATCTTGCAGTTGACTCGAAAGCCAAACAAACAGTTGAAGCACTCCGCGGCGCATTAGATTCGCCTTGAGATTCAACGCTCATTCGCATTCACACGAGAGCGCCTTTACTGTTCCCAGAGTCATGCGTTCTTGTCTTTTGTTTGTTTATCGCTTAATCATCACGGAGCTGTGTAAGGTGATACCGCCTCACCCACTGGGCGGTAGAGAGAGAGACAGATTCCAGCACGAACCTCTTCACAGCCATCAGAGCGTCAGCTGCTCCATCGCACACACACGTAGACACAGCGAGACACACCATCCCCTCGTCGGATGGCGAAAAAAAAAATCGAACAGACACCCACATGACACACAAAACCGATGGCAAAACGATGACGCCATCGGCTGTCGATTGAAGGCCGGCTCTAGACATTGCGTCATCACTCAGTTCAGTTGATGTTTACGAGTGCAACCAGTTTGCGATCGACCGCTGCGAGCCATGTTCAACCTTAACCCTCGTCTCACAGGAGAAGGAGAGAGTGAGTGTGGAAGTTGTGGAATTTGACGACTGGCTGCGGGCGGCTGTGCTGAGGCAATAAACTGGGCAAACGACGACGCTCCTATTTGCGGAGAGCCGATGTGCCATTTGGCCAGTGATTCACGGATGTTTTACGAATTTGAGTCATGAGCCCAAGTCAAGGTGTGTCGCAGTCACAAAAATTTCAATTATTTCTGCGAGCTGTGACTGAGAATGTGAAGGGAGAGCGGTTGCAATCCTCAGTGGACTGACTTCTCTTTGGGACGTGGTCTAAATTGTAAGAATTGCTCTCAGAATTCGAGAATGGTTTCGATTTTCCTGTTGAGTATGACGTCGGCAAAGTCAGTTTCTTTTGGTGGACATGACCTGGATCCAATCAAGCGAGCAGTTCTTCTTGCAGTGCTTTCATTTGAAATGTTGAAGGCAGCTCTTGGTAGTACCTTGGTACCTTGTTGTGCTCGCGACCTCTTCTCTTCATGTTGTTCAAAATTGGTCATGTCCTCGAAGGAGTGTTGGAGGAATCGACGGCGGAGCGACCTTCTAATGCTTTCAGTTCTTCAGATGAAATCTTCTGGGAATGCTTCTTAGCAGACTGTAATGTACACTCATCCCTAAGCATCATCAGCAGCACCAGTCAAAGGGGCAGCGACAACAATTGGGGACAACAGCAATTGGTGCTGAAGCATCATTTTTTTTAACTGATTTCTTAGGAGACTACTCCTTAAGGTGGTCTTCTTCTTCTGGGATAATTAATAACCTCCCTGTTTTCAGTTCCACTACCAAGTAGCTCCCCAGAAGACACTGTAAAAGATGGTTAAACAGCTCCGTCTTATGGCTGAAACTCGACCTAAGGAGAACTCTTGAGATTATCACACTAGGCAGGTCACTTCTAAGACGGATGCATCATCGAAATCCAAGCTGACACCCTTCGCTCTCCCAGCAATGATTTCGGTAGAAGCTGCATAGACAATGGGTGGCGCAAATGATGGAAATGCATCATCGAACTCCAAATTGCCGGACTTGGTCTTCCTAGCAACGATGTCTACAGAGAAGGTGCCTTTGCGAAGCAGGGCAGTTCTATAGACGGTGATGAGAGCACTACACGACCGAACTTCATGCAGTCAGACTCCGCCTTCCCAGCAACGACCTCTGCGGAAAGTGCTTAGACGAAGCAGGATGCTCCCATGTACGATATCTGGAGCTCTTCAACCTCGACCTCCGCACTCCCTGACTTCTGGGTGAAGTACTCAAGGCAAGATGACTTCAATAATCTAAACCCCAAGCGTGTCCTTTGCATACATAGAAGCTGCGGCCAGCAAAGGCTCCATGATCCGCGTGCCTTCACACGGTCTAGACTCACCTAAGTGAAATTGTTCCCATTGTCAACTTGCCACTCTGGACTTACCTATCCAGCTGGGACAGCAGATTTCTGGTGAGTTCTAAAACGACACTCTAAGGCGCTTATGGAAACGACTGTTGTCATTAATTCTTGGCGGCCTCAGATTCCTGCAACGCTGTCTTCAAGGAAGCGACGGCATTTCAAAGCATTTCTGGCAACACTAGTGACCCCCTCCTCGGTTGACTGCACTTCTGGTAGGGTCCCTCCCATCTGATAGGGTCTTAAGCATTCACAAAAGACCACTTCAGTCAGAATTGCGTCGCATATGCGTGCGGCGCTAAGCCTCTTAAGAACAAATAGGTTTTCTCGAGAACAAGGAGCGTTTTTTTCACAAGTGTATAGGCAGCAATGGCGTGCTAGAAGTTTTCTTCCCTTGTCGGTCGTTGGGACAACCAACATTTTTCATATTTCAGAGCGCCTCTGTCAAGTTCCTTTCAGTGCGTGGGGAGCGGTCAAAAAATAAGCACTTTTCAAATTGCGCCGAATGCAAAACACACGACTGTAAGTGCGTCGCCCTACAGGCCGAAGGTCCGAGGTTTGATTTCGGAACGGAACATCTCGCATTTATGGATTTCAAGTTGCAGAGAACACTCAATGGGTTTCAATTGTCAACTCAAACACTCGTAAGCCTTCCCATTCGGAGACGGTATTAAACTATAGGTCCTCTCTACTTGTAAGAGGTCAATAGCCATGCACAGCACAAATGATGTCTGAAGAAGCAAGGTCCTGGCCCCAATTAATTTCTTTTCGGAATCTGTATTAAACTGTAAGCCTCCTCCACTTGTAAGTATTGAAACTGCATGCGCAGCTTGAATAGTTTCTTCTGTCGTTTACTCAGAGCCCAATTTATATTTTATTTAGGGACAGTTGTGACCACGGTAACAAGTCCTTTAATTTTAAGTCTAAGTTCCGGTAAGGAGTCTTTCTAAAATTGACCCAATGTGAAACACAAGGCCGTCTGAAATCGGTATCAGATTCGAGCCACAACTCCAAGCCGCCAAATTAACAGAATCCCGCACAGTACTCCACGTAGCGGTAGAAGTGCTAACCAAAGTTAAATAAAAACAAACAGCTTCACCAGTACGTAGCCGCAAAGTCTCCTTCAAACGCCTCGTCACACACAACGATGCCCCCCCTTAACACGCTCTTCATCTGAAGAAACAAAACAATTTGGCATCTCAAAGAGGTTGGTGGGAAGGCGGGGTTATTGATTGGCCAGACAGGCAGACGACAACATCAACGAAAGCAGATTACTGGCTGAAAAACTTTTCCGTCACTTCAGCTTCGCCGAGCGTAATCGCTTTCCAATTTGCCTCAGTCATCCGAATGGCGCCTCTGTGCCACTGCCATCGCCCCTCCACCCGTGAAGAATTGAAAAGTCTGTTAATTGTTCCCGCAAACAGATGACATTCCATTACAATTTTTTTTCCACCCGTGGCCGCTGTAAAATCCTTGTCCGCCTGGCCGGTTAATTTCATTTTCTTGTGATTACATCATAAACAGCCGAAAGTTACGATGGAACTCCCCACTCAAAAGCAAAAGAAGGCGAATTTTGAATAGGGGGGTGGGGGTGGGAGAGAATGAGGTAAGAATGTCGTCATCCTTAAAGACGACCGGCAGACACATACACAGACACGGACCCAGAGACACAGACAGAGGGACTGGCTGTGTGGACTGTTGTCAGTCCTTACAAGGGGCGTTGATCGATCGAAACTTGCAACAACGACGCGGCGTCTATGTATGAAACTTTAAATGGATTATGCGGGGTACATATGTAGGTGAAATGGGTCGACCCACATTTTTCGGCACGCTGATCGATATTACAACTTCCAAGCCATGGAGGGGGTTGCGGGGAAAGTAAGGGAACACTGCAGTAAACTTTAAAGTGGTTACTTATGGGATAGTTTGTGCTGTGAGTAGATTGAATAGGGAACCCGGCGCAGGGATATTTATGGTGCTGGCCTGCAACATCCTCGTTTATTAACTTCTCAATGTCTCGTGGGGATTTCTAGCCAGCCACACAAATTTGATTTGATGGCGACACTGTTGACGCTTTTAAGGTTTAACTGACCACATATGACGGGACAAATTCTTTTGCCGCAGTGCTACGTGAAGAAATTAACATTCATCTGCACAAACTCATGATTCATGGATTCTCATAACTTTTCGCCGCCGAATGACGAATGCTTTTGAACTGGACAATAAATTTTTATGATCCGCATTCCCAAGAGCAGTTGCTTCACAGAATGTGGCCATATGTGTGGACCATCAAGAAGTTATGGAAAGTTTAAGGCTCCAAAGAAGGGAACTGTGAAATAAACAATTTTGGGCGTCACCTTTAGGAAAAGAGACATTTTTCCTGAAAGAACAGATGCTCTCTCTAGGCGAGTAGATGACGTCTCTAGGCGAGTAGGCGACGTCTCTAGGCGAGAAGGCGACGTCTCCAGGCGAGTAGACGACGTCTCCAGGCGAGTAGACGACGTCTCCAGGCGAGTAAACGACGTCTCCAGGCGAGTAAACGACGTCTCCAGGCGAGTAGACGACGTCTCCAGGCGAGTAAACGACGTCTCTAGGCGAGTAGACGACGTCTCTAGGCGAGTAGACGACGTCTCTAGGCGAGTAGACGACGTCTCTAGGCGAGTAGACGACGTCTCTAGGCGAGTAGACGACGTCTCTAGGCGAGTAGACGACGTCTCCAGGCGAGTAGACGACGTCTCCAGGCGAGTAGACGACGTCTCTAGGCGAGTAGACGACGTCTCTAGGTGAGTAGACGACGTCTCTAGGCGAGTAGACAACGTTTCTAGGCGAGTAGACGACGTCACTAGGCGAGTAGACGACGTCTCTAGGCGAGTAGACGACGTCTCTAGGCGAGTAGACGACGTCTCTAGGCGAGTAGACGACGTCTCCAGGCGAGTAGACGGCGTCTCTAGGCGAGTAGACGACGTCTCCAGGCGAGTAGACGACGTCTCCAGGCGAGTAAACGACGTCTCCAGGCGAGTAAACGACGTCTCCAGGCGAGTAAACGACGTCTCCAGGCGAGTAGACGACGTCTCCAGGCGAATAGACGACGTCTCTAGGCGAAGAGACGTTTCCCGCCAGGCGAACAGATGTGGGGGCAAACATAGATTTTTCTAAATTTGAACAAGAATTCTTAAGACCAATAGACGGCTTCCTTGGGGAAGCTTAAATGGGTTTATCGATGTTCAAAATCAAGTTTGAGGGGTTTTCCAATCAATTCCTTTTTTCTTCTGCTGTATGGACTTTAGTCCGAGGTAGACCAGGACCTCTCCGTCTAGTACGTCTGATTGAAGGCCTTCTCGGTTTGTGTATGCCATCCCAGACAAGGGCGTCCTCTGTTGTTTGAACTCAAATATGATTTCTGGCATTTGTGGCCGAACGGCATGTTCTCTAAGTCGCAGCTTTTATAGCGCCGGCAGCTTTCCCACGTCCAACATTTCGTACTGTGAATGTTCGGATAAAATTAAATCCTGGATTTTTGTCGCATTATCCTTCGCAGTAGGCCTTTTTATGACTCTGGGGCGTGGTGCATTAAAAACCGTCGCTAGTCGGTTAAGTTGTTAAAAGTTGTTAAACATCGCTATCGAACGGGAAGAGTCATCGAACACATCATGCAAGCCCTCTTTTATTCGCTGTTTTCACCAGAAAACTGTTTGACTTCGTGCAGCAATTGATCGCGTACGCCGACGATTGAGTCGCATACCGGACAGCGCCAAGGGTTGAGGTCACTGACATGCTCTTGCAGCGTCACTTCGAAAAGATCCAGCGATTTAGCGACAGAAGTGAGAGAGAAAGAAGTGCGAATCCATCCCGTTTCAGACTCCGGTATGTAGGACCTCAAGGGACGCGAATAAGAAGTGGCGTAAGTTCGGTATTTTGGACCCACAAGGTCAGCCATTTGCCGGGAAGAGTGTAGTGACATATATTGGCATTCTGTTAGGCCAGTATTAGTGTGGTGGTGTCCTGACGAATGCTAAGAAAACCTTCACTATGGCCAGTGGGTTGTTTTACAGCAGCCAACGGGACTCCAAAATGAATCGAAACTGCTACACGGCCCTTACCCAGACAACCATGGTGTATGGCTGCCCGGTATGCTTCAATGTGAGTCCTTCACAAATGGAAAAGATGAGGATATTCGAGAGACAATGTCCCCAGAATCTGAGCACAAGAAGTTTTATTTCAACGAGATCTTGTACAGAAAGAAGCAAACGTGAAAAGGGTGGATAATAGTATTATTAAGCTGATTCGGGGGCACGTTACGAGAGTTATGACCTCTGAAAATGAGCCTCTGAATATTGGGAGCTTACTACCCAAATGACGCATATCATGAGAGCGCCTGAAGAAGTTGTTTCATACCTTCACCAGATTGGTCTAATCCAAAATGCAGAGGGATGTCCACTTATTTTCCACGTGATGAGAAGAACAGTCGAACAGTGGACAATGGACAAAAAAAATATTTCTGAGTCTATTTAAGGTCATAACGCCCAAAGGCATAAAATTAACAAAAAAAACCTGTTTAGCCTAGAGCGCCCGCGTGGGGCCAATAAGTAGCTTTGAGACTCCTTCCAAAAAAAACAAGAATCAAATCTACGACTAATATTGGCCTCTTTCTATAATTTTATTAACCTTGACGACGTGGTCTTAACCAGAAGTCCGATTTGGCTAAAATTTTGAAAGTAGCCGCTTTACGAGTTATTAGGCAGTTTCTTGTTTCAATTACCAATTGGAATACTTGCTTCTGTTGGTGTGGGATACATAAACAGGATAGGTCCAGGTCGGGTATGAAATCTATTGGAGTGAGGAGGCTATCAAATAATCCGACCAAATCTAAGTGAATCTTTTTTTAGAAGTCTTGCCAAAGTGATTAAGTCAGTCTCTATTTCAGTCACAATTTGAAAATGGATGTATTCTTCCTCGTCCGTTAAATATAAAGTGAATGACTGAAAAGTTCTACTGTTTCATTTAACTAAAACAAAATGATCAATTTTCGGTACCAAAACGACTCAATTTTGCCCAGAACACCAAGTTTCAATTTTCCTGGTTTCATGGCGGTACCACTTACAATCTTAAATTGATGACGACATTCAAAGCAGGACAGTATTCCTTTTAATGAAAACAAAGAGTCATCAAACGCATTTGCTTGCGTGTTTAAGGTTTCGTTTTGAAACCATAAAGCCTTTATGGTTTTGGTATGCGCGTCTGTATATCCATCTGTCATGTCTTGTCAATTTATTTGGATATTTTCGTAGAAGGTTGGATAGACTTGCATGTGACCTAGCGATCAGTGTCTATACATGCAAATTTAATTTTTGTTGGTTTGGATGGACACACAAGATGTTGGAGCGAAATTGTAAAAATGTATCCTACCCCAACAATTGATATAACAATGGACAGATCTTTGGAAAATGGAATTGAGGGCCGGTGAAACACTTTTTACTTTACAGTTCCAGTTTCAGAGATAGAACACGTCAAATTTGAAAAATTTCTGTGACGCCCTCTTCCCTCTTCTGACCACCCTTCCAAATTCTACACAGAATCTGAATCGTAATCTGAATTTAAAGAACACAAAATTTACTAAATATTTTCTGCCCAAATGGTCGCCGTGGCGTTGTGGTAAGTGCGTCGACCGCCACGCAGAAAGTCTAGGTTTGATACCCGGACGGGACACCTCGCATTATTTCACGGCATCACCTCTTTGAGTTGCTAACAACACTCAGAGAGTACCAATTGTCAATGAAAAGCTTTTCAAATCTCGCCGTTCAGAGTCGGCAAAGAACTGTAGGTCCCTTCTACTCGTGAGAGAGCAGTACATAAGTAGTTGTTGTAGAAGCTAGGCCCTGGTTTCTTGTGGGCTCTACTCAATTATTATAATTATTCTGCCCCATCAACGAGGTCGAATTTTGAATCTTTAAAAATGCAGTTTTGGAGACAGCTTTGCGAGCATTTGGAAACGATAAACATCGGAAAATGCATTTATGGAAAAATTCAAAATTTTCGCAGCTAAGTAGATTCTTTCTCTTAGGCCCACGAATCAATCCGAATCGCTGCGGTATCGCTCAAATTAATTTTATTTGCAATCCATAAACAGAGTTCGCACACAGGCACACATAGTTGGAACGAGGATTGATCTTGTTTAATGTTAAGCGTGTGGTGTGTGTTTGTTTTTGTAGATATGGTGTGCGGTCCAATATTTCCATTTGACATTCATCCCAAACATATATGCCGCACTTTGCCCATAACACTCCTTTTTGTCAGCATTCTATAGCTCCAGGGAATCCTTGGGAACACTTGGCCGAATAAACAAGGTTTCTATAAACTCCCAACTCAGTGGTCATTCTCAGTGAAGAAAACCTCCAAAAAAAAAAAACAAAAATAACCTGCGGTCAAAGTGGCACACCATCAATTTGTTTGGCGCTTTCTTTCTTCAATTTCCTTATCTCTCCGCCAGTCTAAAACAAATTTCAAAACACTCTCCGATTTCAACTGCAAATTCGTGGGAACACAAGGCGATAAGAAAACAAATGTTTACGACTGCCAGGGAGGTTGACGTAACAAAGCAACAAAAGACCGAATGCGTCTGTCACATGGGAATTCGTAATCGGTACGCTCCCTCGCCTCCCACCGGGCCAAGGTTTCGTATTGAACTCTCCTAGGCGCACCATGAAAACGCTTGTTTTCGATAAGGCGCAACCCAGTTATGAATGAAATACTAAGTTGTACGTATTTTTAAAAATAAACACAGCCCCACAATCGATTTGAAATTCAACAGAAGATGTCATCGCTGTGCTATGCCTGGGGGAGATGTGTGATGTCATGTGACATTTGAAGGAAGCGGCGACATTTAAAGTCCTGCGGGTGGCTTCGCACTTCACAGAAACTCCCTGCATTCAAAACAGCGCCCCCTCACAAGTGGAACATTTAAAAGAAAATCATTAAAAAGTAATCGAAGTGGAAGGGAGCGAAGGAGCACTTTCCTTTGTTTATGGGAGTTTTCTTCGTTTTTCATTTTCGTGTCTGTGTGTTGGCTGGCTTTCCTAACCTACTGCCACCCTTTCTGTGTCCTGTGCCCATTTGCGCACTTACTGCGCAGGATTCTCTTTCGATGTAAAAGAGATTCTCTCTCTTTCTCTTACGAGGGTGGATTTTGCAAAAGAAAAATGCTGATGGGGAGGAGGGTACAAAATGAATGCACCCCTCCCCCTCCCTGGTTGTGACAGGCAGACTGGTATCCGGTGTCGTCATTGTGTTGACATGTCAGTCAATTTGAATGGGGGATGGCATCAAAGTTGAAGGCATTCCCGGAGTTTGAAATTTACTTCTTATGTCTGTTAGCGGGCTTCAGTTCGATTGATTTGTAGATGCGCTGATGTTTGTTTGTCTATTTGTTTGGTTTAAAGGGATTACGATCGTGTTACGTGGGCACAGACAGATTTTGAATTTGACGGCTGACTTCAGGGGCATTTCAATTGACAGAATGTTTATCTTTGGGAGACGATCCCGTTCCCTGTTCACAAATCCTGAAGAGGACGATAAACAGTTCCCAATGAAATGATTTGAGATTCCCAAAATGGGCAAATCCACGTGAAGGTTGTTAGTCGAGGGGCGATGCAGTGCGTAATTCAACGAAAATTGGCTTGCTTCCTTGATCAGTCGCTTCAGCTGCTTGATGATCGCCTCCTTGAGAGGGATGCAGAAATCATTGTATCCAGACACTATGGAGAGGCGTACATTTGTTGGCTATTCTAAATGTGCTCACTTCCACGAAGCAATCGATTCCGTTCCTAAGGTGGATGCCAATGAACGCAACTATGGGCAGTCAATTCTCTCGCCCTGTCTTTGTGCTCCTTTCTCCACACAAGGTACGCACGCACTGGGTACCTAGCTGGCGATCCTGTGAAGGCTAGAGGCCATTCGTTGGCGGGATATTTGATCTCCCATTTACATGCTATGTCACTATGGTGTACATCAAAGTGGACCAAAGAATTGCAATTTTTGGAAATCAATTTTGTAGGTGTCCCATATGGAACCAAAGGGATTCCCGTCCGCTGCATCAAAGTCAAAGTTGTCGCTCAATGCAGCAGAACGAAGTGCAATCTTTAGCGGGTCGGATTTTATCGGCTAAATTTACCATAAGGTCAGACATTAGTATGACGCGGTGAAACTGTTGTTGGTTGGACAATTGATAGTACTAACAAAAGTGGAGTGGAGTGGAGCCACTAACTAAGCTTCCTAGAAAAAGGCTGAGTTGGAAACTTCTGCGAGCGATATATGGCTGCAGTTGGTAAGTTTTGGTGTACATAAACTTCAGGCAGTTGCCTGCCGGAACAAGAGAGAGAGAGAGAGACAGACGAGGAGCGAGAGATAGACGAAGAGAGAGAGAGAGAAAGCAGAGCAGAGAATTTGAAAAAAAAAAAAAAACACTTTTGCAGACAGTCCAACTGTCATTGACGGCCCGATTGCCATGCAGAACCTCCCTCTCAAATTGCACGACGTTGGGCATGAATTCCACCCCTCCCGCGCAATATCGTAATTGAAGTCCGAGTTCCTTATGATCTCGCTGATCTCGTTGCGCACCAGCTCAATTGTAAGATATTGTCGAAGGAAAGTATGCCCGGTGAGTGGAATCTTAGCTTCGTCTGCTAAAAAAGGATCAATCTACTCAACATGCCGTACAAGTTCCTGTCAGCTGTTTTGTGTGAATGTCACCAGTGTATCTTTGGGCCAGGGAAATCCATGATAAATCCAATTTTTACGCCGCCGCAGATCCTGTAGAAGTCCCACGAAATGTAAATCCACACCGCATTGCCATCAGGGATAGGACAGTGTTCATAGAGACCAGCTAAACATTTCTACCAATTTCGTTAGTTTGTGTAGAATGACTATGGATGAATGGACAACACTATTCCATCAAGATCGGTAGCGAACAAAGTCCCAAAATGATTGCCATTTGGAGGACAACATTCGCAGATTTATTGCCGATATACAGTCACAAATGGTGCAAAAAGTCATCGAAAAGTGGACCTACAGACTACGTCCAAGACAGCCGTGGCAGTCGTTCATACATACAGCACTGTGTTCGACAGTACAATGTTCGACTTTGTCACTATTTTGCTAATAACTTTTTCCTACCGTCATGCAAACACATCATATTTACCGCGCAACATCCTTATACCATCAGTTATATAAACAAGATAAGAAAAAATTAGAAAATGCCCGTTTTCTGGAATGGCACCGGATTTCGGATTGTGCAAAAGAATAGCACCAAGTGCAAGCACTCATAAATATGAAGTAAAAGTCACTGGAATAGTAACGTTCTGTTTTTCGTATAACCTTGCTTTTTAAGTACGGCGTCACAATGTCTTGGCATGGAGTCGATTAAGACCCGACATCGCTGAACAGGGATATTCTTCCACGCAACCTGCACAACATCCCATTGCTGTTTTGTATTTCTTTACATCTGTCTAAAGGTTTTCAATGGGATTCAGGTTCGGAGCCTGAGACGGCCACTCCATAACCATGGTTTTTCTCATTATGCTGACGTAAACTCCGGCGGTCATTATCGGTTTTAACCAAAACAAAAATGGGAGCAGTACCAAAAAAGGAAAAGCATCCCCATGCGTTAATTTTTGCTCCGCCATGCAGTCTTGATGGTACACACCGGTTGAAACTCTTGGTTTTTCGCCTGCAAACAAATGTCCTGGTCCCAGGAGTACCAAATGAAATCATTTGTGATTCGTCCGCCCATAATATATTAGAAGATTCCCAATTCAGGTGTTCTTTCGCAAATTTGATTCGTTTTAGTAGGTTGATTTTTGAAAGAAGTGGTACTTTTCTGGGACTTCATGCAGGGACTTCCTTACCGGCCTTCTTCTCGTTATTGATGTCGCCACGAGTCAATTTAACGCTCTTTTGTTTCCCTAGCGTTCATAAACGGGTAACGTTTGAATAATCTTTCTATTTATCGTTCATCGGCGGGGGTTAGTTTCGGTTTTCTTCCTTTTGAACGTATTTGTTGGTACTTGCGATCATTTCATTTGAACATCCAACAATTTCGTTTTACGAGCACTCATGAGCGCAGAGTATGCTCCTTTTCTCCTTCTCTTTTTGTAGAATGTTGATTATGGCCCTTCTCCACTTGTGCCCATCATTTCAACGAAGAACATTGTCGCAATAGTATGAATTAGAAGAAGTTTGGGTTAAACCAGTTTTGGTCATGTGCTTTCCATGATCTGCTTAGAAGTACCAAGGCCACGAACGCTAAGTCACACAGAGAACTACAATTTATGATGATGTACTCTCGAGAGCTTGCAAACTTGAATTAAGCCCATGTTTCAGGCCAAACTTGCGCATGGTTAAGAGGACCTGCTGCTAGACTCTGCTGAATGCCTTCGAAATGTGAAGTCCAGCGATCTTTCTTTCTCCTACATTGTGCAAAGAAAGGTTCCACTCTTTGTAAGGTTTACATTCAGAAAGCAATTTTTTTTTATTAAGGCACATTTTTTGGGAGTACAATGCATACCACGACTCCTTTTTATATTGCTAACAAAGCTGCAACGTTCCTTTTTACTTTGCATGCACAACGGCGCGGAAACCTGGAGGCTACTAAAAGCGGATGAGGAAGCCTTAAGTCTTTTCGAGAAAAAAGTTTTGCGTTCGAGTTTTGGTCCTGTTTGCGTTGATGGCTTCTGGAGAAGAAGATTTAACGGCGAACTCTTTGGGCTGTACAGCGACATGCGCCTAGTCAAGCGCCTTGGGATACAAAACTTAAAATGGCTAGGCCATATAGAGCTTATGGACACCATTGGTCCGGCCCGAAAAGTCTTCAATCTGCGCAGACAAGCCAACAGAATACGGCCTAGGCTGTAGGAATTCAAACTTGATTTATAATGTCAGAAGATTAATTTTTCAAGAAAACGTAACTTCAAGTCAATTTAAAAATAATCAGCTCTGTCTTATTTCATTTCAAAGTTCTCTAAAAAGCCTACAACACTAGTTTCAGATTGTGCCGATGGTTAATATAAAGACGGTAACGGATAGTTCAACAGTCGGCTGTCTAGAAAGTAAAAGGAGCTACTCTAAGTTCGTTGAAGGGATGAAATGACTTAATCAAAATTGCAAGAAGTTCGTGTTGTCATCTTTAAACTTTGACGGAGACAAAACTTAGATCTTAAAATGATTACCTTAAAATTCTAGAGTTAAAAAAAATCAAGTAAAATTTTTATATTTACATACAATATCCATCCAGAGCAGATTTGTATCCGTTGATTGTTGATGAAAATCCAAAGTGTTTTGAGGTGTGATGCGATTTATTTGTTTGAATTTAATTAACACAATTTAATTTGTTTGTTTTTTTAGTTGATTTTCAGAGAGAAAGAGAAAAGAGAGAAAACGAAAAAAGAAAGAAAGATTTTTAAGCAATTTCTCATAAAATTTCACACAAAATTTGTTATACGATTTTTTTTTTGCTTTTTGCAAATTGTTTTCACGGGACGATCGTTGAGCTGGTGTGTTCACAAAGCATACAAAAAGAAGCACCATCAATTAAACACAATTTTTTTTTCATTTTGTTTAGAATTGAGCCAAACGCAGTGAGATAAATTTTTTTGGTGATAAAATTTACCAAGACAACAAGACAGAAAAAAAAAAGAAAATCAAGCAAAGAAATGACAAAAAAAAAGGACGAGAGCAAAACGAAACGAAACCTAAAAAAAAATTTAACAGAAATTCGTGCAGAAAAAAATTTCTAAAACTCACTCGAAAAATCTCAAAATTTCCTCTTTTAAAAATAAAATTTTGTTTTTATTTTCCCCGAGAAAAAAAAAACAATCTCTCCTCCTTCGAGGAAAATACAGAAGCACAAGCAAATTGTTGCTGTACGCCGCGCTGCCGCCACAAGCCGCCCGACAAAAGACAGCGCCGTGGAAACGTGAAAAGACGAATCGTTCCGAAGGCCAGCACCCGAACAAATCCGATACGAGTACAATTCTCGATGAATCTAAATATTTACATTCGCTGCGATGTAAAAATCTTTTTAAAAACAAAAGGGAAATCCAAGAAAAAGAGACACGAAAGAAGCAGAGAAACAACAGATTACATTCGGTGTTGGAAAAATGCGGAAAAAAGAAGGAATCGTTTACGTTACGCACTCGATCAGAGAAGGTCCTCTGGTGGGTGGTGGTGTATGGGCGCCGCAATGAAATAAACAAAAATACCGAAATCAATATTAGTTACACACTATCCAGGCACGAGTCACCCACCAGCAGTGCCAGAGCGACAGCAATAACAAGTAAGCCACAGACAGAACCTGTCCCCCGCCGCCAGCCGACCAATGGTCTTTGCATAAATCTTGCTCCTTGATGGTGGTGGACGAGTTTTCTCTTCTCCTCGTCTGTTGTGTGTATTTTTTTTTTCACTGGTATTCTGTTTTGGTCACCCTGCTTCGGTGTGTGAAGTGTGTTGCGAAGGGGTTGCACTACAGTATGGGGCGATCTCTGCGGTTCTCAGGCCTACTCTCACTCCCTGGACCGATGAATTCGAACGAATTATTAACAATTAACAACCCATTTGGGGATAATAATCAAAACCAATGTAGTTTACGGACTATTTTGCCAAAGGGTACACCCGCAGCAACTCGTTCGTTTGCTCTCACTCTCTTCGCTTCGCTTGATTTTCTTTTCGTTTTGCGTTCGCCTGTGTGCGTGGATGTGGTCTTTGTTTACGTTTTATATTTCAAAAATACGTTCGTTTGGATAATTTCTGTAAATATCCACGTTAACCGTGTCGACAAGTTGTAGGAACACAAAAAACAAAACAAAAACGGAAATTTGATTTGGGGGGGGGGGTTTTATTCGCAAACTTTGCGTCGTTGTTGCGTTTCCGCCACGTACCTCACTCGAATGAAAATAAAAGCAAGACTGAGTGGTGGCCAGAAACTCGCTGGCGATGAAGCTGAAACAGCAGTCTGCCAGTCACCCATTGTGGTGGGCTTTCGTAAAATTGTTTGTGACTGTAAAGAGAGCAGGTGAATGGGGAGCAGTTCTCTCGCTCTCTCTCCCTCTCTTAAGAGATGTAATTCGATGAAAAGTGCTGCCACTTCTTGAGAAAATGCGAAAATACATTGAAAGGTAGTTGAAGTTGACTTTAGTTCTTGGATGCAATTTTTACTAGTCACAAAATTTCGACACAAGCGGATGGTAAGTGGACATAAGTTGGAAAATATAGCGAATTCCAGCCGCATGATGAGCCTGGTTTCTTTAACTTGGCTAGATTTGTACGTGCTATTGTTCCCTCGAAAGAGGTGGAACCGTGAGAAATGCGAGGTGCTCAGTCCGAAAATCGAACCAGTCACCTTCAGCGTGCGAGTTGATATATTTATCCCCTTCGCCAAAGCGACCACTTATTCTTCTCGTAAGAAGAATACAAAAAATTAAGTAGCACTACAGCCCACAAGGGACCAGGGCCTAGTTTCTACAACAACTACTCGTGTTGTGCGTGGGCACTGTTCTCTCACGAGTAGAAGGGACCTACAGTTAGTTGCCGACTCCGAACGCTGAGATTTGAGAAGCTTTTCATAGACAATTGATACTCTTTGAGTGTTGTCAGCACCTCGAAAGAGATGGTGCCGTGATTTGTGACGTTGGCGAATGAGTCGACGCAGATTTAAACCCCATCGAAAATCTGGAGACCCATCTCAAAACTGGTCTTACCAAGGACTATAACTCGTCACCATCATCCTCAATTGTGCCAGCCATCCAAAACGAAACAATTAAATTAAAGAAGCAGAGGCCCTGTGGACACTGGCACAGAAGATGTGCCGCGGTCTCCTCCTCTTCGTTATGATTAAGAAAAACGGCGAATGAACTCCGGAGGGAAAATGGTTGCATTCGCCGCTTTTGCTGCATGCTTTCAGTAGCATGTATCGAGGGAGTGAATGGATGTCGGTGAAGTGGTGTAGAAGAATTGCTATTATGGAAAACGTAACTCATCCGGATTCCAGTTCACCGAGTGAAGTGGGTACCGCTGCTGCCACGATCACAAAACTTGAAATCCTTTATTCCTCACAGAGTCGAGAATATCAAGCTCAAGGTAAATGCGTGACTGACTCGCTGCAAAAACGCTATCAGGTTCAGGGATATGAGTTTTTTCAACTTACAAAGCCCACGTTTCAACGGGTCGGAAATGAATGCAATGCATTGACGTGTTTAATTCTCCGATGATCAAAAGTTGGGACAAGAAGTGCTAGACTGTCCCAAGACTGTCAGATTTTTCTTTGTTTCCTCCTCTACTTAAAGGGGTAAATTTCTTCATGGGACAAGTCAACTTTCTCACTCGTACAGTTGCAAGAGTTCTTAAACACTTGAACGTGCCCAAATCCGCTGGGCACCTTCTAAAGAGCTGTTCTTCTACGCTGCGGCAATCACTTCGAAAGAATTTCCGTCTGAAATTCTCACTAAAGAAAAGGGCGAATCTTAGGCACCCATCTCCTACCGACCAGCAGCACTTACGCCCCTTCTTTCTACGATCTGGAAACGCTGGTAATCCGCCAGCTCGATATATCTTGAATCCTAGAACCTTGTAAATGACCAGCAGTACGGTTTCTACAGAAACAGATTCACTGTCGATCTGATGGCATAGCTCACTGAAATGTGGAACCTACTTTTGCACAATGTAGGAGAAACAAGATCGCTGCGTTTGACATTTTAAAGGTAGAGTCTAGCACCAGGTTCTCTTAACCATGCGAGAGTCTGGCCTGAAACATGGGCCTCGTCCCAGCTTGCAAGCTCTCGTGGGTATATCATCATAAATTGTAGTTCTCTGCGTCAGTTAGTGTTGCTTATAAAACTGTTCGTGATCTCCATACTGCATAAATCATCTCCTTCGAATCCGTACTATTGCGACTATGTTCAAGTGTGGAAGGGTCTAAATCAATACTCTCCAAAAAGAAAAGGAAACGAGAACGAAGGAGAAAAGGGGCATACACTGCGCTCATGAGTGCGCGGACAAACAGCCGTCTCGACACATGGACTAAGAACTGTCTGGTAAGACCAACTGGAGGCACAACTTGACTTAGGTACAGTGTCACTTCGAACAAGTACTGAACTATGAGGACTTCTTTTCCTTCTTAGGATGCTGCACCAGTTTGGGGTGAACCTGGGACAGTACCTGTAGTGCTAGTCCCTTATTCCACCGCTTGCACATGTTTCAATTGATGCCGCAAATGAGTCATTTGGTCACAAATCTGCAATCATTTACTCAATACTCAAATGCTGTGAGTTCCTAATTTTTGTTTTATTTAAACAAGCCCCAGGCAACAAAGATTGCAGAAAGTACACTAGACACTACAGCACGCAGTGCAACAAATCCCTAAGGTATGCAATGAAAATGTTCCTTGTATGATATCATTCAGCATATACCCAAACCTTCGCGCAGTTTTTTCTTCATTCAGCCCGATTCAGTGCACTCGGGTTGTGAAGATGAGTCTTTTTTGTTTTGTGCCCAAGTAGTCTCATTGGACTTTGAACAAGTAAAACAAGATTCGCGCTGCTCTTGCGATCCCCATTTTTTATCAATCTGTGTCGTTTTTGGGAAATCTGAGATAATCATTAAGTTTGGGGACAAAACCACAATTGCCATTCTCAAGGCGGTATTAAATCATCGTAGAGGTCTTCAACAGGTCGCTGGGATCTTTGCCGACCGAGTCTCCCTAAAACTCTCCCAAAGTTCGACGCTGCCTGCACTAACAATAGAAGAAGAATGGAAACGTTGTCAAAAAGCCATCAAAGAAGCTGCCACTGATGTGCTGGGTTTCACGCCACCACCTAGGAGGAACCCATGGTTTGACGACGAGTGCAGGCAGGCACATGCAGCCAAACAGGAGGCCTACCAGGCAACGCTGCATCGGACAACGAGAGCTGTTCGTGAGCTCTACGAACAGAAAAGAAGGGAAGAGAACCGGCTTCTCAGAAGGAAAAAGAGAGAGCATGAGAAGCGCGCGGTCGAAGAGATGGAGAGATGTTATGGCAGGAATGAAGTCCGAAAGTTTTACCGAAAGGTGAAACAGCTATCCGGTGGATACAGGGTTCGGACCGAAGCCTGCCGGGACCAAAACGGAAACCTAGTAGTAGAGTCGCAATCGATTCTGAGAATCTGGAAAGATCATTTCTGCAGACTCTTAAACGGCGATGACGACCCAAATCCCGCTGTTAGGCAGAATGTTCCACTTAATTTGGACGATGATAGACAAGAATTCCGTCCCCCCGACTTAGACGAGGTCAAGATAGCAATATCGAGACTGAAGTCAAATAAAGCTGCTGGAGCGGATGGACTGTCCGCAGAACTGTTCAAAGCGGCTGGGGATGACCTGGTTGGGCGCATGCACCAGCTCATCTGTAAGATATGGTCGGAGGAAAGCATGCCCGATGAGTGGAATCTCAGTGTCGTCTGTCCGGTCCACAAGAAAGGAGACCCCTTCGACTGCGCCAACTATCGAGGGATAAGTCTCCTTAACATCGCATACAAGATCCTCTCTGCCGTATTGTGTGAACGCCTGAAACCGTTTGTCAACAACCTGATTGGTCCTTATCAGTGTGGTTTCAGGCCAGGGAAGTCCACCATCGACCAAATCTTCACACTACGGCAGATCCTGGAAAAGACCCAAGAAATGCAAATCGACACTCACCACCTATTCGTCGATTTCAAGGCCGCATATGACAGTGTGCATAGAGACGAGCTATACAATGCCATGTCTAGTTTTGACATTCCTACCAAACTCGTCAGATTGTGTAGGATGACGATGGAGAACTCTCGCTGCTCCGTCAAGGTCGGGAACGAACTCACCGAGACCTTCAATGTCAAAAAAGGTTTTAGACAAGGCGACGCACTGTCATGTGACTTCTTTAACATCATCCTTGAGAAGATCGTGCGTAACTCACAGGTCAACACCAGAGGTACGATCTTCCAAAAGTCAGCTCAATTGCTAGCTTACGCCGACGACATTGACGTGATTGGTCGAACACAGCGAGCCGTCAATGATGCGTTTGCTGGCATTGAAGTAGAAGCGGCTAAAATGGGTCTGGTGGTAAATGAGGGCAAAACGAAGTACATGCTGTCATCAAGGAAGGACACACAACATCGGCGTCTCGGACAGAGCGTCACACTAGGCAGCAGAAACTTCGAGGTAGTCAAGGACTTCGTCTACCTCGGCTCCGCAGTAAACAGGGACAATAACACCAGTACCGAAATCAAACGCAGAATCACTCTTGCCAATCGCTGTTTCTTTGGGCTCAAGAGGCAATTGAGTAATAAAGCCCTCTCTCGAAAGACTAAGCTTGCTTTATATAACACCTTAATCATCCCAGTCCTACTTTATGGCGCAGAAACTTGGACACTACTTAAAGCGGATGAGGATGCCCTTGGTCTCTTCGAGAGAAAAGTTCTGCGCGCGATTTTTGGTCCTGTTTGCGTTGATGGCATCTGGAGGAGAAGATTCAACCACGAACTGTATGGGCTGTACAGCGGCATGAGTCTAGTCAAGCGTCTACGGATACAACGCTTAAGATGGCTAGGCCATGTAGAGCGTATGGACACCACTGCTCCGGCCCGAAAAGTCTTCGAATCTGAGCCATTGGGACAACGCAACAGAGGACGGCCCAGGATAAGGTGGCGCACACAAGTGGAGAAGGACCTCAACCAACTTGGAGTGCGCAACTGGCGGCAGCTGGCGAAAGATCGCGCTGGCTGGAGAGGCATGTTGGTTGAGGCCCAGGTCCACCCCGGACTGTAGCGCCACAAGAAGAAGAAGAAGAGGTCTTCAATAGACATGAAAACTTGTAGTTTTTCTTCCAACTACCGATATTTAAATGTAACCACTTGAAAAAAAAAACAGATAAATAGGAAACCGTCACAGGGATCAGGGCCAGCTTCTCCAACAACTTATCGTGTTGCACGTGCTTTGGTTCTATCCCAAGTAAAAGAGACCCTTTAAATTGCTGCCGGACCAGCTGCCGCCAGTTGCGCACTCCAAATTGGTTGAAGTCCTTCTCCACTTGTGTGCCCCACCTTCGCATAGGCCGTCCTCTATTGCGTTGTTCCAATGGCTAAGATTCGAAGACTTTTCGTACCGGAGCAGTACATGGCCTAGCCATCTTAAGCGTTGTATCCGGAGACCCTTGACTAGGCGCATGTCGCTGTACAGCTTATAGAGTTCGTCGTTAAATCTTCTTCTCCAGACGCCATCAACGCCAACAGGACCAAAAATCGCACGCAAAACTTTTCTCTCGAAAAGACTAAGGCCTTCCTCATCCGCTTTCAGTAACGTCCATGTTTCCGCGTCGTAAAGAAGAACTGGGATTATCTAAGCTGGATAAGCCAACTTGGCAGTATCAATTGGCTGTCTTTTAACTGCGAGTTGATCCCATTTGATCTTCTTACCGTTTATGGGAAACCGTGAATGGACGATGATATGCCAACAATTTGGAAACAACTGATGATCTGTCTAAGACGCCGATGTTGCGCATCCTTCCTTGATGACAGCACGTACTTTGTTTTGCCCTCATTAACTACCAGACGCATTTTAGCCGCCTTCGCTTCAACGCCAGCAAACGCCTCATTGACGACTCGCTGTGTTCGTCCAATCACTCCAATGTCGTCGGCGTAAGCCAACAATGGAACTGACTTTTGGAAGATCGTACCTCTGGTGTTGACTTGTGAGTTACGCACGATCTTTTCAAGAATGATGATGAAAAAATCACATGATAGCAGGTCGACTTGTCTAAAACCTTTTTTGACATTAAAGGTCTTCTATTACTGGTGCTACAGTCCAAGGTGGACCTGGGCCTTAACCAACACGCCTCTCCAGCTGCCTCCAATTGCGCACTCCAAGTTGGTTGAGGTCCTTCTCCACTTGTGTGCACCACCTTAGCCTAGGCCGCACCTTAGCCTGGTACAGAAACGAGGAAAGGCAGCTGCTCAACAATAGGCAAACAGAGTACCCTTTGGTAACCTATCTGTCGTCAAGCAGAATCTTCTTAGGTACATTACCGTGAAGTCGGCATAGCATAGTCATAGCCATGAGCCTAGGTTCGATTCCCATCACGGAACCACCTCTTTTCTGACAACACTCAAAGAGTACCAATAGTCTATGGAAAGCTTTTCAAACCTCGCCTTTCGGACACTGTAGGACACCTCTGCTGGTAAGAGAACAGAAGCACGCACAAGTTGTTGCAGAAGTTAGGCCCTGGTACCTTGTGGGCTGTGGTGTCGTTTAATTCTTGTGAAGTTCCACTTCTTGATCTCGTATGGAAGAGGATATGTGTACGATCGCGAATTTTTCTGTATCTTAAGTGGACGTCAGCCTAATACGAAACTTCATCCAGCAAATGAAATGGTTTCAGTGGTAGCGAGATGAACAACAACTGCTCTGTGGCAACCAACGCTGACATGAAATGTGTTGCGGTTCAAGACAGATATTGTTTTTTTTATCCTTCCTATGTCCCTACAGAATGCAATCTACAAACGTTAACAAGAAATTAAACACACTCAAGTATACTGCACAAAATCATTCAGATTCTTGTTCGCATTTAAACATTTTGTCTGTTGTCCTTTTATTTGTCAAAAAATTGTAAATTTGCTTTTATTTTCATATATATATATTCTTATACATATAAATAAAAAAAAAGTTGGGCATTTTATTTTTTCTTCGAAGATATATTCGTATTTGAGTGCACAGCAGAATCTCGTCTATGCGAACGACTTGAATTTGAGAGTACACAACATGCAATGTTCTATTGACTAAAATCACAAGGAGAGTGAGACAGAGCGACACACAAGAGGAAGAACACAAAACACATCAGCCAGGGGGGGGGGGGGGATGAAATGATTGCAAATAGATGACTAAGGAATGGGATAGGGGGGGAAGACAAATGCCAACGTGCATCAAATTCAGACTACTGCCGTGTCCGCGGTGCATAGCCGAGATTCTACTGCAACGCGATACATTAGCATTCTCATTGAATTTTCATTTGTTTTCTTTTTTTTCCCTTAAATACTTGTGTATAGTAACATTTAGAAAGCATGTTTTTTTGTTGTATTTTTTTTTTCTCTTTTATTTTGTTGTTTTCTTTATAATATATTATAATTATTATTATTTATAAAAAAGTTGTGTGTTTCTTTTTAACTTTTCGTAGTCATTCCTCTTCGTCTTCTGCTTGTCCTGCAGATTCATGTTACCGCGTCGTCGTCACGGTTAGATGGATATCGGGGATGTTGAAGGATGGATGTGAAGTCTTGTCCGTGACAAACTCTCTACCAGTTCGGTGTTCGTCCTCGGAAAAGAAGAGGAGACATCCGACAGAAGCGAATAAGAACACACTCTCGCATTTTTGTATTTTTTTGTTCATATAAAACAAACGATTGTAATAGATAATTCACAATTTTGTTTTTGTTTAGTATATATCGTACTCGTATATAAAGAAATATAAAATAAGATCTTAAACAGGAAATTATACACAAATGAATACAAAGAGCAAAAAAAAAAATAAAACATTTATATATATAAATACATACGATCGTTTCATTTTGTTTTGTTTTTTCTTTCTTTCTCTACACTAGTTTCTCATCATCATCATCATCATCATATATATATATTTATATTATGTTAGTGGATATAAATTACTAATTTTTGACACTACCGATGTCTTTTGAATCTAAAAATTTAATAATAATAATTTTCTTATTTGGGGACGCTGGGCTAGGAGGGGGCGGGGGAGAGGGGAGGGTGGTCTTCTATTTTTTTTATTATTAAACTTAAGTATGTAGTAGTTAATATATTTTTTTTTTTGTTTTCATTTCTTTCTTCTGTTTTTCTGTTTTTCACATCAAACATTATGATTTACTTGGGTTTTCTTGGAGTTGCATTTTTTTGTTTCGGTTTTCTCTTTAAATATTTATATTCGTATTCCTTACAGTTGATTTGATTTTCTCTTCTTTATCCTTTTTCTCGTAACATTTTGTGTTTTGTTTTAATTTTTGCGAATTAATATAATTTCAGTTCATTGTTTCGTGATTTATTCTCTTTTTTTTTTCATCATTTTGTTTTTCTTGTTTATATTTATAACTTAAAATGTATTATTTATATTTATATAAAAAACTTGTAATTTTAGGTTTCTTTAGTGTATGTGTGTGTGTGTGTTTTATATTAACTTCTTTTATTTACTGTTCGTGGGGTAGTCCTCTTACCTCCGATTAAATTCCGATTTTATAACTGAAAAGAAAGAAAGAGAAGAAAACAAAATTTGTTAGTTGGAAGAAGAATTCTCATTTGAACCCCACAAGAACGCATGATTTAAATTTGGCGCCATTCGAATTGTCATTGTTTGACATTTGAACAATTATTATTGTTTGTTAGCAGAAGGTATAAGGTTAATAAAAATAGAGCGCTACACGAATGAACAACGCATTCTTATTGTGAAATTGTTTTATCAAAATGGTGAAAGTTTTGCGGCTACAGATCGCAAATTGCAATTAATTTGGGGTTCAACTCTAAAGTGATTAATGGAAAAATTTACTGAAACTGGGTCTGCAACTGATGTAAAGACAACAACGCGCCTTCGACCAGGTCGATCGACCGAAAATATCGCAGCAGTACGTGATGATGTCGCTCAAACTCCATCCACCTCAATTCGACACCGAGCTCAGCAAATTGGTGTTTCCAAATCCACCATGCAGCGAATTTTGACGAACGCCTTGCATCTTTATGCATACAAAGTTCAATTGACTCAGGAACTGAAGCCAGCAGATCATGCACAGCGAAGGGAGTTCGTTTATTGGATTTGGAGAAACAACCGATAAAGTCATATTTAGTGACGAGACCCATTTTCATTTTGATGGCTTCGTCAATAGGCAGAATTGTCGCATTTAGGGCGAGGAAAATCCTCGAGTGATTCACGAGAAGCAGATGCATCCTCAACGTGTCACTGTGTGTTGTGGATTTTGGGCTGGAGGAACCATTGGACCTTTTTTTTTATGAAAATGAGTCAGGTCAAGCGCAAACAGTCAATGGTGTTCGGTACGTGAAATGATAACCAATTTTTTCATGCCTAGAATTGAAGAAATTAATGTGGAGGGGATGTGGTTTCAACAAGACAGCGCCACATCTCATACAGTCAGAGAAACAATTCAATTGCTGCATCAGTCATTTCCCGGTCGTGTCATTTCGCGTTTTGGAGACCAGAATTGCCCGCCTAGATCGTGCGATTTCACACCATTGGACTCCTTCCTCTGGGGTTTTTTTGAAGTCGATGGTTTATGCGAATAAGCCGACGACGACTCAGGCCTTAAAAGAGGAAATTGGACGCTGCATTAATGAAACACCGCAGCATTTATGCAAAACGGTCATTGAAAATTTCATTTAAAGATCGCGTATGTGCCAGCAAAGCCGCAGCGGCCATCTGGCTGGTATGTTATTCCACACATAACCTCATCCTGTCTACCTTACGATAAAATAAAGAATTCACGATTTTTTTAAATATCTGCGTTTTATTTAAAATTTAAAGTTTGCATTCTTGTTGGGACACCCTTTAGTAGAAGCCGCAAATGTCGAATAATTTGTATTCTCAACACACATTAAGGAGGTTCTCTGGTTTGTTGCCTTTATATGTGTTAAATATGGAGGTAAGGTGATTTTTTAAAAACGCTTAGAAGTTGCAGAAACTAGGCCCTAATCCCATGTGGGCTGTATAGTGCCACTCAATTATTATTTATTAAGAAGATGCAGGAGTGCTGGAAACTCCAAACGCGTTCTTCCTAAAATTATTTTTTCTTCAACTCTCCTTCATTTAATCTCTAGAACATCTTGTTCGATTCACTTAAAAATGAATTGGTTATTTTTACATAAAGGGTGATTTTTTAAAAGCTATAGAAAAGTTTTTCAAAAAAAACGAACACATGAATCGATAGTACGGTCCATATAATTTAATGTTTGAAGATTATTTCATGCAAATGTTGACCTTGACTGCGCCTCAAATGGTCCATCCGCTTAGGCCAATTTTTGGCAAACTCTTTCCAACATTTCGGCCGGTATCTCACGAATAAATGCTTCAATGTTGTCTTCCAATGTGTCAATTGAAGCGGGCTTGTCTGTACAGACATGAGCTTTGACATAGCCTCACAACAAAATAGTCTAAAGGCGTTAAATCGCACGATATAGGCGGCCAATTGACCGCTCCCGAATGTGATATAAAATGTTCACCGAACTCGCCTCTCAATAAGTCCATTGTTGCGCGTGCTGTGTGGCATGTGGCACCGTCTTGTTGAAACCACATGTCATGCAAGTCAAGCTCTTGCATTTTGGGCAGAAAAAAAGTTGGATATCATCTCACGGTAGCATTCACCATTCACAGTTACGTTACGATTCGCATCATCTTTGAAGAAGTGAGGTCCGATGAAGCCACCAGCCCATAAACCGCACCAAACTGTGACTTTTTCTGGATGCATTGGTAGACAATTCTGCTTATTTACGTACTCATTGAGCCAAAAGTGAGCTTCGTCGCAGAACACAATTTTTCGGTAAAAGAGTGGATCTTCGGCCAACTTTCCAAGAGCACATTCAACAAAAATTTTACGTTGCGGTAGGTCGTTCGGCTTCAATTTTTGCACCAGCTGTATTTTGAAAGGCATCACACCTAAATCCTTCCGCAAAATTGTGCACGTTGTTGAGTAACAGAGGCCCACAATTGCTGCGAACGGCGACGAATGGTCATCACTAACACTGGCCGATACAGCTGCGATATTTTCGATATAAGCGTGTTTGTGGTTAAATGTTAAACAATGTAAATTTAATGCGAAATTTTGTCACAATAGCCCGAAAAGCCGCTTCAGTGACCATAAAATGGAAGAAGCGCGCAATGAACTTTCTTAACAGAGCCCGCAGTTTGATAAAAAAAATTCAATAATCTGCACGCGTTGTTCGTTTGTAAAACGATTTATGGTTAAATTATAGACCAAACTGAAGATGTTTGACAGTGAATCAAAACGCGAAAGGTGCTTCAGCTGTTTAAACCAAAAAAATGGATCGGTTCTGTTTATGTAGAGGGTGGAGGGACATAAGTTCATAATCCATAAGTCATAATTCCACCCATCTAGATGGTGCAGTCATACATAAGTCCACAAAAAAGAAAGCCAGTGAACCCCCTTAAGCTTCCAAAGGTAGCCACAACAATTGTATGTCAACGAAAAGGTTACAAAAGTTCTATAGATGCATCCCATAAAAGGGTCCTTCTTCGACGAAGACCACTTTATTCTTTCAATTCCCTATTTTTTTATTAAACCGTCAGACTCTCATAAATGCTACGTTTTCAAAATTAAAATTTATCCCAATGCACGCGATTCCACTTGAACTTATTCACCAGAAACCTATTAGTCAAGGTACAAGCTGGATTTACACTTGTCCATGGCAATGTCCATGTGCTTGAAATTGACACTTTCGACATCACAAAAGTTACTTTTACTTACCTTCTATTATATCTTGTTTAGCTTTTTGGATTTCTAATCTCATTTCTCGAACGAGTTCAGCCTTTAAACTGTCCAGATCAGCTGACAACGCTAAAGAAAGTCCTTCGCCATTAACCTGCTGTAAAATTAAATAAAATTTTCATTAGAAATCGAAGAAAATAAGAATGAATGAATGAGAAGCAAGAGAAAAGCGCGACAAAGAGGAAGCAAATGCGCATTTAAGTCCCACGAGATGATGTAATGAACATTTACTGAAAAGGGCAGAGAATGAACGGTTATTTTACACAAGGAAACAGGCTCTCTGTTCATCCTAATTGACCAAATTTTGCACAAATGTTGTTCCTCTAAGATTGAAATAGGAACACAGCAAGGTCTCCATCTGGTCTCTCTTTATATCTTAACAAGCATAGATGCTCTGATACTGAGCCTGAGGGATCGCCTAAAGATTGAACTGATACAAGTCAACAATTTTCTTCGTTTGGATCCAGGCTCTAAGTTCATCCTAGTGGGCTTACTTATACACAGACGGCTTAGAGAGGAGCAAAACTAGATTTCTCTCTTTCTCTCTCTCTCGCTGTCTCTCTCTTTGTCCCTGAAACTACTGGATTACATTAAGCCATAGATTCCAAGCTTAGCAGAAAACGATGCAACGGCCTCACCCCCAAAGATGAGTGTAGCTTAAGTAAAATTTACAAATTGGCGCCCAATGCGGGACCTACATCTAAAATTAAGTGACACAAAAATTAAAGAGGTCATAAACGTTGAAGTACTTATTCGCATCCCGCTCTGGGTACGTCCCTTGGGTACTATCGCACCAAAAGCTTTTTTAAGGATCATTCATTGTGAGGTTTGATTTTCAATAAGCTTTTTGACAGTTCACGACTGACTTCCATCAAGCCGCTCTGTCACATTTTTGTTCAGTATCGCTTGGCAAGTCACCATGGGAAGACTCACACCACAACAGCGACTCGTTGAGTAGCCAAGGACAATCTGTGACCGAAGCACCTTTGCAAGTGAGTTCATTAACAGAAACAAAACACACGAAACAGAGAAGAGTAGAATCGATGAATGCCAATGAACGCGCAACAAATGTGAAAATTTATCCACACTCACCTTAAGTATCGTTTCCTCACTGGCACTGCCGAAGCGTTTCCTCATTGGTCGCGGTGATTCGCTGCCACTGTTCGAGGAGTTATTGTTGCCCGAATTCGATCCGCCATTCGAGTTCGACGAGCCGCCCAGTTTGTGTGGCAAAGTGTTCGACTTCTCCCACGGTCGTTGCTTGGAATTTTGCTGAACATCCTCCATTGGATCGGGCTGCAAATCAAATAAGAACCAAGAGGCGTCAGCAGGGGCGCTCTGAGGCAACACAGAAGAGTTCAGGTGGCTTACGTCTTTTCGTTCGGCTTGAGCTCTTCGACGTGCCAGTGTTTTGGCCATTTCGTCCATCATGGAAGCCATACCCTTTGAGCTACGGCCGATGGTTCCGTAGTTTCCACTGCCACCGCTGGATGTGCTGCTGCCACTGTTCTCAGCCGGTGGGGGCGCAGTCTGAAAAGGCAGGAAAATGGTGGTGAATGCAGGAGCTTGCCAAGTGATGTCGTCTGTTACCTTGTTCTTCTTAAGTCGTGCTTGTTGTAATTGCGCTGCCAAGGAACCCATCAAGTCACTTGCTGGATCATCCTTCTTCTGCATCAGACCACCCATTGGCGGAGGTGGTGGCGGGGGAGGGGCGGCCGGACCACCACCGCCTCCACTACCACCAATACCGCCGCCCATCATCATTGGCGGCGCAGGGGGAGCAGAAGGAGGCTGTGGAGGCGCCGGAATACCCCCAGCTGATGGTCCTCCGAGTTGGCTGCCACCAGACCCACCGTTGAACATCGGTGGGCCGCCTCCGAACGACGGCGGCGGTGGGGGAGCAGACGGTGCTCCTGCGCCGGGGGCACCAGCTCGGTTCATCATCGGTGGAGGCATAGGAATACCACTGTTCTGGCCAGCCATTGACGGCATCACTGGGGCCGCTGGAATTTGGCTGTACAGATTTTCTGTCACTGAAATGCTGGGCCCATTCGTCTGGCCATACTGTCCGCCGCTGGACGACTGCATCTGCGGCGGCTGTGGGGGCTGTGGCGGCTGCGGTGGAGGTTGCAACTGCTGTTGCTGCGGTGGCTGCTGCTGCTGCTGCTGGCTAGCGTACACTACACTATTGGAACTCGCTGACGTTGGAATGCCTTGACTTTGTGACGAAACGTAAATGGGACCGTTTTGAATCGATTGCTGCGCCTGCTGCTGTTGCTGTTGCGGCTGCTGCGGGGGCAGCGGAGGCAGTGGTCCTCCGACGCCACTGCCGCCCATGTTCTGTTGTGAATATTGATGATGGTTAAGATTTGGATTAGAGCTAGAAGACGCATAGAGGGGCTGCTGATACTGTACACAAATGAGAGGATGGTGTTGCGAAAGCGTTTCGTAGCGGGGACAGAGAACGAGCATGAAAATACAGGAAAAAGAAACAAGATGATGAGAAGACGTCGAGGCGACACACAGATGATCTAGGGAAGGAAGAACATACCTGATTCTGTTGCTGGTACGAGTTGTTGATCAGCTGCTGTGACGAGTAGATCGGATGCTGATGCTGTTGCTGTTGTGCGAGCTGCTGTGGGGCGTGATACTGATTCTGTTGCTGTTGTTGTTGCTGCTGCTGCTGCTGCTGTTGCGTTTGCTGTTGCTGTGACTGCTGTGGAGGCAGACCGCCCTGTGGAATTGGTGGCGCTTGTGGCGGTTGCATCATACCTACACTTACACCACCACCACCACCACCAACACCACCACCGCCACCGCCACCGATAACGCCGTTCTGCTGAAGGATACCATTGCCAGTCACTTGATTTTGACCGTAAATCTGCTGTGGCATCGACATTGGAGGTGGTTGTGGAGCCGGTGGTGCACTAAGGGAATTTCTTTAATTCGTTACGTTTCGTTTCATAATTTCAGAGCATGGGTGGGGCAGAGAGAAGGACATGTGACACATGGGCGGGATAATTGTTTGTGTGTGTGCAGGATAATGAGAGAAAAAAGAGAACAAGAGAACAACACAAAAAATATTCATTTTAAATCAAAAAATCAAAAATCAAAAAACAATTGTTGTGCTTGTATGTGTGAGTTCAAATTAAAAATTCACAAAAAATTTGAAAATTTGCTTATTCACTAGTGTGTTGAATTTTTTCTTTTTTTTGGCATGATGGCGTGGAGTGTAAGGAAATCATGATTAGACATAAAAACTTCAATGCAAGGCAGCCATTGTAACAAACAATTGATTTTTCACAGGATCCACAGGAAGGAGATGCTTCGAGGTCAGTTTTCAGGGAATCGTTTACATTGTCGTTGTATGTATATCGGTTGATCAATCGGCGGAGGAAACAATGCCCGAATCCATTGGTAAAGGAGCAGCTCAACGTCGTCTGCCTATTACATAACAGTTTGGGTCGACGCAGGGTTTTACCACACAACAAGCCGGAGAATCCATGCAAATCTACGAGTGGGAAATGGAGGTTGTTCCGTTGTGGCTCAAGCGCAGACGAAGACTGTTCAAATTGGACAGATTTCTGTCTTAACAGTTGACAGCGTGGTGGTTGAACACCAGCAACCCTTCCGTGAAGCGACTGCCCTTGGGACACTGTAAGACTTTTTGTCTCAACTTTTGATCAAAGAAACGTTTTATACGTCTTCTAATTGCATTGCAGTGAATTTATCTCCAGGGAAGTTGGCTGTATGAACTCAAAAAGTTAAATCTGTTGGATCTGGCTCTCAAAGAACATTCCTCTCCAAATGTTCACGACCTCGTGCCTTCTGCCTCCTATTTCGCAACCGACGTAGGTTGAGGACCTTCTCCCATTGTGTGCCCGTTGGTAGACGAAGCGTTGTGCCAATGGCTAGGATCCAGAGACCCTTCTACAAGACAGCATATTGTTGTTCATCCGTTTTACATGACCTAGGCAATTTAAGTGCTGTATCCCTTGTTGTTGATTCTTATTCTCCAGATTTCACAAAAAGACTTTCTTTTGGAGAACACCTAGAAAGGCTTCCTCCCCGTCTTTTAATAACATCAGCGTTTCTCCACAGGACAGGGATGATAAAGGCGTTATGCAAAGACAGTTTGGACTTTCGGGAGAGGCAATAGCCTCCTTAGCCAAAAGAAACAGCGGCTAACAAGAGTGATTGTACGCTTACTTTCGTCAATGATATTATTGTCCTACCATATCTTATCTAGTGCCAGGATCATGTGACTTTCGATGAACTAGCCAAATGCGGAATCACCTTGCAGCTCACTTTATGTGAATGCCCAGACACTGTGATATTTTAAGGAATTTTCGAGCCGAGCTACTTGGCAAAAGCGGCATCACCTCTCTTCTTCTTTAGCTGGACATGATTTATAAATCAAAACGTAAATGATCATCCTGTCACCAAGTTAATCTTCTTCTTCTTCTTCTTCGGATGGCGCTACAGCCCGGGGTGAACCTGGGCCTCAACGAACATGCCTCTCCAGCTAGCACGATCTCCTGCCAGCTACTTCCAATTGCGCACTCCAAGTTGGTTGAGGTCATTTTCCACTCGTGTGGGTCATCTCAGTCTAGGACGTCCTCTGTTGCGTTGTCCCTGTGGTTCGGATTTGAAGACACCAAATTGATCTGTTTCAAGCCAAACCTTGGGCATTCGTTAAGCTTAGTCGGACTCAATCAAATCAGCGAGCAGAATACTCACTGATGTCGTCTCTGGGCATTGAGTCGTTGCTACACATGCACACAAGCTAGATCATCCTTACAACGACTTTTTTCGTACCTGCAGAGATAGCGAGGAGGAGGAAGAAGGTGTCTCCCATCTCTTGAGTTCATCTGAAGCCCATTTGGGGACATAGCCCTTCGACGATCTGACTAAAGTGAGCGAAACAATCATCAGACAAGTTCTTGAAAACCTTAACTGATTTTGAGTTAAGGAATAGGTGTCACCATGGACCTTGGCTGCCCCAAGTAGAGCTATAATTTTGAAACTTTAGCCTTCATGGCAGTCTGTAGTTCAGAATGTCCAGTATTGCTTCTTTTTCTACGGTTGCCATTCATTTCTCGCTCCGGAGTGAAGGCCTTCAAGCCATCAGCAGCGGATAATTATTTCCCTTTAGCCGCGGTCAAAAATGTCGGTCAAGAAAGTTTATCCAACAGTTCTTTCAGACAGTAAAACGCTTCTCATTCGAATCATTGTCGCCTTAAAGACTTCCCGACTGCTGACAATGCCCCTTCTGCACACATTCTTCGGTTATGCGTCAACGCCTGCAGTACAGCGCGAATGCAAAACACTGAAAACTGTCTCTGAAACTAGGTCCTTTCTCAGAACAATCCAATTAAATTCACAAACAGCTCTTGTCTGCGCCTGTTTATGTTCTGCCCACCCCAATCGCTTGTTACAATCGCCAGCCAGCATATCATTCAGGACGTTTGTGGAACCAATTAAGTCAAAAACAAACTAAACCATAGGATAAATTTCAATCCAATTACACAGCTCTGATCGGATCCAAAATTAAATTAAAATCACACGCAGCATATCGTTACAAACCTGCTTGTGCGATGGTGGCCCTGTGGCGTCGGTGGGCTCTGTGGGATGTTGTTTTGATTCGTCTGTGAGGTTGGTGTCTGTGCCGACGGTGTCACATTGCCCGACAACTGCTGCTGTTGCTGCAGTATTGCCGCATCCTCACGTGTCATTGTCCGATAGCCCATATCCTCCTCGTAGCCATTTCCATTGGTGGGTTGTCCTGGCGTATTCGCTGCCACACGTCCGCTCAATACCTGCAAAATGAAAAAAAGTAAGAAAATCAATTTTGCTGTGTCCCCGCCCACTTGAGAGGCCGTGAAGTTCAATACAAACCTCCAGTGAATGCATCATTGCGCGGGCAAACGCTTCCGCATCCTGTTGACTGGAAAAATTCAGACCATATACAAGCTTCGAGTCTCTCCATTGATGAAATGTCGCTGTGGCTTGGTTGTATTTCAATCCCTTCAGTATGGAACAATTGATGACCACTTCGTGGTCCTGCAGCTTGCGTCCGACCACACGAAACGTATTATTCTGTTGATGGTGGTAGATTTGAACTTTACTGAGACCAGATGACGTGCCAGATGGAACCCATTTCTTCTGGGTGTCATCGTACACCATAACCGAGGCACGAGCGCCAATAATACTTTGTTCACTGCAAAGAGATAGAGAGAGATAGAGGAATGAATTTAATTCTTGTGCTTTTAATGAGGACAATCTTTTGTTTCCCAGATTTGCGGGGGGAAACGAAGACAGAGGAACTCAAGGCAAGACTGCCTGGGGAAATTAAAATAACATCTCGACTTCAAGGGAGGATTCTGTTTCCCCCGCCTGTTGGGGACGCTCTAATTAGTGAAAATGAGAAGTTATTACGGAGAAATTTAACAGGCTACTACCCTTAAGGAAGACAATTATTAGGAACGCATGTGTGCACTGGATGCGTGCTTGTTGTGCATGCGCGTTAAAGTGACGTTCATAGCTTCGGGAGATTGAGTAAATAGAACCGGTTGTGCAGCACAACCGCCGCCGCTTGCACTCGACTCACGTTTAATTGGGTGAGGGAAAGTAAAACCCGGTTGCGAATGTGAGGCAGCCTGGACAGGCCACCACTGATGGCGATACGTGTCGAGTAAGTTACACCAAATGCCAAACACGGTGGATTAACTCGCAATTAAGTCGGTTCAGTGTTGAACTTACCCAACGTACAGTAATTACCTTAACTCTGCTTTATGCGGCTAGAGGAAGTGCAATTCGAGAGAGGATCACGTTTTAATTAACAGACATGGGATGTGTGAACATTTGTGGCATCGTTCAAATCGATGTTTCCGCATGTATTGACGCCACGCAATCGATGAGAGACCCAGCAAGTCGCACATGTCATAGACAATCTAGTAACAGATTTGCAAAAGGGAATGTACGACACGAATGTTTGAGGGACATGAGTTCAGAAGTGCAGGGAAGTAAAACAGTATTCTGAACTGGGTTAAGTAACTCGCTGAAGAGGAGCTTGCCTCAGATTGTCTCCCTCTGAGAACTAAGAAAAATAGTTTCTGCAGATTGTTAAACGTGGTCGCCGTGGCGTAGTGGTGCGTCGATCGCCACGCAGAATGTCTAGGTTCGAATACCGGACGGGACACCTCGCATTTTTTCACAGCACCACCTCTTTCGAGCTGCTGACAACACTCAAAGGTGTACCAATTGTCTAGGAGAAGCTTCTCAAAACTCGCCGTTCGGATTCGGCAAAAAACTGTAGGTCCCTTTTACACGTGAGAGAACAGTAGCACGCACAACAAGCACAGCAAGTTGTTGAAGCTAGGGCCTGGTCCCTTGTGGTCTGTAGTGCAACTCAATTATTATTATTGCTTAACGGCCGTGTTTGTTGATATTGTTAGAGAAGCCGAGAAATTTGATCTGGTGGACGGGGTCGTAGTTTGTCGACCCAACCTTGAACGTCCCTTTTAGGCAAACGCTTTTAAATTCATTAGCCACCGTGGCGCAATTGGTACCTGCGTTGATTTCACCCTTGGCGATACGTTGACTGAACTGCTCATTTATTAATTTCACACTTTTCACCACTCAACATCGTTCAAGCAACTTACAGTGTTTCGGAGAGCATCAATTGCCTAGATAAAATTTTCTCAAATCCACTGCCACTACGCACACAACACAAATGATCACTGGAGAAGCGCACTTACTTTCCAACTTATCTGCCAAGCTCATCAAACGTACCTGTTTCCGGCGAAGCTCTTATTAAAGCAACAACAGCACGAGTTCGTATGCCGCTTTTACACTAAGCACCATATCCCACTGCCACTGCTCTCCAAGCAAAGGAGATAGTTGGAATTTCACCTAGTGTCCGGACAGTTCAGGGGAATGACTCAACAGTGTTCTCTCATCCCGACAGCAAGAACTGAAGAAAAAGACACACTTCAGTGCCGTAGGGATCATAGTTTGGAATTTTGTCAACTTCGCATAAGTTGGAAGAAAGAACAGAAAATCGTTTCCGACGATGACTTTCCAGTTCTACTTAGAAGATAGGATTTAAGAAGTCACATCGTCACACTGCTCTTGGTGCAGTCGTTCTGTTTGATGGTCGGCGAAATTCATCGACCATCTCGGAACACATATCGGGTGATTCATGGTGAGGTTTGATTTTCAATGGACTCTTTTTGACATATCTCGTAAGACGCCTGTCAAACTGCTTCCTCATTTTTGTTCAGCATCGTTTGGCAAGTCATCATGGAAAGAGTCACACAACAACAGCGTCTCCAAATTGTCAGCAGCGATCAGTGAAAATAAGAACATCGACCTACTGAAAGCACTGGTGCCAATACCATTCGCAAATTTGAGTCCCAGTTTAACTTAAGGATGATACTCGACCAGTGAAAACACCTTCAACACGAATGTAAGAGACTATAGTAGGTGTGGTTGGAAGTGTGCATGAATACCGTAACGAATCGATTCTTAGTCATTCTCAGCTTGGCAACGTGGAGTATTTTACGTGAGGATCTAGGGCTAAAAGCGTACAAAATTCAACAGGTGACTTGAATTTGCGTTTGTTTTTCAGTAAACGGGCTCTGGACAAACCTAATGAAAATCTGGTGTTTTACCGTGACATTTTGTTCAGTGAAGAAGCCCATTTCTGGCTCAATGGATTTAGAATTTGGAGCAATCTGGAGAATCCTTAAAGCTACACATACGATCCACCAAAAACAACGGTATGGTGTGGTGTACGGGTTGGTGAAATCATTTGTCCATATTTCCCCCAAAAATAAGACAAATCAGAGTGCTGCCGTGCATAGTCCCCTTTATCGACTCACATTAACGTTGCTTTCCACGTTAACATTCCTCTCATATTTTCTCGTAGTTTTTGGCGCTAGTAGCGATTGCTCTAAATGTGAAAGTTCTCAAGTGACGAGCGCACGCATCATTAGACGGAGGTGAAACCATTTAGACTTCTCTGCAGAAAATTGCGTTTCATAGTTTTAATTGGTTTTATGCATGGAATTTAGACTCTTTTGACCGTTAGAGGAAAAAACCGATTCAAATGACCAGGTGAGACAGGAATTGGAGACGCGAGTTACACAAATGCAAATCAGCAGACGCGTCAACTGAACATTTGTGTTGCTTCGCAAGCAAGGTGAGGAGGGTGAATGCGTTGACCTTGCTATTTACTTTTGATATTAAATTTTAATTTAAATGAATAAAGTTCGGGCAGTCTTGACGGACCCGTAAAACAGCGATCATTGTGTGTTATTCATTTAACTCGCGCGACCAACCGCCTCGTTACCTCTTCGCATTTCGGGACTTAAACCACTTTGAATTAGGGCACGATTTTTGACAAAAAATTAACATTTCTGACGAGGCGCATTTTCATCCTGAGGACTACGTTAACGAAATATGTTTGTCGCATCTGGACTTCGAAAACCCCCATAATGGCGAGGATCACCCACAAAGTGACAGTGTGGACAATTTTTGTTCTAAAATGTGGCTGGAAACAAAGTTTTGGGCAACGGTGAACGTTAAGGAGCCATGTTTAGTGACTTTTCCTAGATTGAAGACATGGATGTAGACATTAACTCATGCAGGATGGCACGACATGCAACACTGCCCATGCCACAATCAATCATTTGTGCACCATATTCTCGAATCGTGTAATCTGTCTTGAAGATGTCAATTGGCCGATTCGGAGCTGCGATTTGGTTCACTTTTGAATTTTGTTTTCGGTAATGTGAAGCACAGTTTTAATGCCAGCAACCTGGAAACGATTGTTAAGACCAATATCCTCCCAGCAATCCGTAAGCTGCAGTTCAAAACCGTAAACGAAATCTTAGAGGGTGATGGAATGCACTACTGCGAGGCCATTGCATTTTTTCAAAAACACGCGCCTAGACAAGGGTCTAATGATACATAGCTTAAGATGACTAGGTTATGTAAAGCGAGTGAAAAAACCGACTTAAAGACTTAAAGAGTCTTCGAATCCAAGCCACTGGAACAACGCAACGAAAGAAGACATCGTCTAAGATGGCGCACACAAGTAGAGAACGACCTCAACCAACTCGGGTCGCGAAATTGAAAGCAACTGGCAAGTTCCACATCTATTCCTGACTCTTATGCTCAAAGAAGAAGAAAATCGATATAAACCGAAGTTGATATTACTGCAGTTCTCGTAGGTCAAGACTTGTCATACGAGATACACACTTCCGATTTCGCGAATTCAAACAACAATGCTACTGAATCGACTCACGAAGTAAGCCCCCTAAGTGCAATTCTTTGGCCATATTCACAACACCTGGAGAAGACGATTCACCCACAAGCTGTCCCCTCGGTACCGATCCAAGGCAACCAACATTGACCCGCCCACAACAAAACAAAACACCGACCAACTCTTTTCAATGCAAGACGTCACTTATCCAAAGTGAAGCAATTTGTTGCTTTTTGCTGATGAATTTCAAATTTATTCAATATCTACGTACCGACATTAAATTTGACACAACACACACCAACACGGTCCAAATTCAAATTTCACACCCTCTACAGTGAAAACAGTGACTTCTTCGAAAACGAAAGTCATACGCGCAACCCAGACACACAGTCGTCCGATCACAAACGAACACAAAGGCCCCCCCCCCAGATTACATCACAAACCCCCCCCCCCCCCCCCCCTCTGTGTTACACAAGCACACCACGAAAAAGAGGAACATTTTAAATACCACTTAAAAGTCACTCCATCTGCACTAAGGCCCTCAGATCCCCCCAGCTCCGGCCGTGCACCACCGAAAAACGATTGCGGTCGAAAGACGCCGGGCGAACGCGAGCGCTCCTCTCTAAGAGCCGTGCGACGTTGCACGGGCTCTTGTTGCTTCATGAGTCCAGCTGATGATGTGCTTCGCAAGACTGTTGCGTTCCTTCGAATTGAAATTTTGACTGGCATGGCATAGAGTGCGGCGATTTCTTCGGCTGTCAACTTCTTCACTGACGACGACGACCCATCGACACTATCGCCGCTCACGGTCGTTGACCAAGCAGGAGTTGTCTTCTCTGCGGCCAATGACTCAATCGCTGCGGCGGCAGTAGCTCCTCCCGTCATGTTGGCCTCCAGCTCCGAGATGGAGTAGTAGTGATGCTCCTCGGTGGCTGGGTTCGTGAGTGTCACGGCAAAAGCGATGGTACCGCCAGCATTGTTCACAATCGGCTCTATTTTTTTATCTGAACCCGGACTGCAATTAGTTGCTCCAGAGCTGACGGGTGGCCGCCCCACCACCGAGGGGGATGCAACACCAGGATTTCGCTTATCCTTCGATTCAGTTACTTCGTTCGGTGAGGCGACAGCGTTGGCAGTTGCAGTTGATAGCTTCTCTTTGTTCTTCTTCGACTGCTTGGATTTTTTTATGCTCAACTTTTTCATTATTCCTTCTCCTCGGTGTCACTCGTTCGTCTCTCCTTTGTTCACCTTAACCCTGGGATGCTGCTCTACCTCCTGACGATGCCACTCAGACGCTCAAAGACTTGTCGACCACCGACCACAACTTCGATACACACGACACTCGTTCGTCGCTTATCGTTTCTGCGCCATTAAAAAAACTTGTTTTCACTTCGTTATCACTAATGAGAATGCAATCGTCTTCCAGGAAGCTTGTGACTCTGTGAGGAAGTCGAATCGTAGTTCACAACATTTGTCAAGATCGACGCTTGAAACCGAACTGAATGACTTCGGATTTCAGTTCCTACTCGGGCGGCCGCGTGAATCTTTCTCATTAAGTGCGAGCCACGAGCGACGAGCGAGATCATATGCGTTCGCGGATAGGCTATTCCGCAGTTCTTTTGTTTGTTTTGTTATCAAATTGGGCGGACCGGTCACTGTATGAGAGAATGGATATACCCCGCGCTTTATCATAAAAAAAAAAGAAACATAACCGACAGATTGTGTTTTTGCTCACGCTGCGTGCATATCATTGGCAATGAGCGCTGGAATGTGCAATACAGTCGTCTAGAGACTTAATCAGAAACGATTGAGATACTTTTAAGGCGCACTGTAAAAGGAAGACTTTTGTGAACTCTCAAATGATTTTGCGTAGAAGCGACCTAGTGGGGAATTTCTTTTTTTTGTCTCGTTTTATTTTCTTATGGTTTCCTGTTATGGGGGGAAGTAATTTATTGAACAGGGTGACGAGATAGGAGCCGTACTATGCAAGGCAAACTGTGTTTCCAATTGGAACTTGTCAATTTTAAACTCTCTTAGAAATGTCCAATTTGTCTGAAACCGAACGCCTACCGAGGTTAAATAAGAGTGCCTGGTTTTCAAAATGTAACCAATCTAAGGAAGCCTTTGGGCCATTGTAAGCTACATTCGTGGCTGTTGAGATGAGCCACACTGAGCCCATTTTGGTTTCCAAAAAAGTACTGCTCTAATTGGTACTTCTTTTTACAAGGGCTTTGCAGAGGCGTTGGGAAATGTTTCAACATCTTCCTTGTCTCTGCAGATTCCGTTCCGTTCCAATCGGCGTTAAAACACGTATTATGTTCAGAAGACGCGCTTAGTCTAAGCTGATGCAAAAGAGAGGGCTGTTGCCAAAATGCTTTGTTTCTTCGTCCAGTGTGAGCGTGTTAAGTCCAGAGCTCAGCGAGACTAAGAAGTACTTAGTTCGTTAAAGTGGCTCCATAGCGGCAACCAATCAAAATAATAAATCGTTGAGTGGCACTACAATCCACAAGGGACTAGGGCCTAGCTTCTTCAACAACTACTCGTGTTGTGCGTTCTTCTGTTCTCTTACGAGTAGAGGGGACCTTAAGTTTCTTGCTGACTCCGAACGGCGAGATTTGAGGATCGTTCCATAGACAATTAGTAATTTTTTGTGTCTTGTCAGCAACTCGAAAGAGGTGGTGCCGTGAAATACTTCGAGGTGTTCCGTCCGGGAATAGAGCCTAGACCTTCGGCGTGTCGGTCGACGCACTTACCCACTACGCCGCGGCAACCATTGGCGCTAAAATTATGATTTCCTCCAATTTTGAAGAGTTATGAAACTTGAGTGAGAACTTTCACATTTAGAGCAATCGCTACTAGCGCCGAAAACAACAACAAAATATGAGAGGAGTGTAAACGTGGAAAGCAACGGTAATGTGAGTCGATAACGGGGACTATTGACAGTAGCTCTCTGATTTGTCTTATTTTTGGGAAAACATGGACAAATGGTTTCACCAGCCCATACACCACACCATACCGTTGCTTGGTGGATCTAATGGTAACTTTAAGCATCCCCAGATTGCTCCAAATTTTTAATCCATTGAGCTAGAAATGGGCTTCTTCACTGAACAAAATGTCACGGTAAAACACCAGATTTTCATTAGGTTTGTCCAGAGCCCCCCATTCACTGAAAAATTGACGCATACTCCAGACGCCTGGTTGCAGTTCTAACACAAGTTTAATTTTGTAGGTTTTGGGCGTTTTTCTCACCGAAAATACAGCCAAGCTGAGAACGACTAAGAATTAATTCGTTGCAGTCTTCGCGTACAATCTCAGCTGCAGCTACAAAAGTCTCAAAACTTCGTATTAAATGGTCTAACTGGTCTAAGCTGGAACTCAAATTTGCGAATGGTATTGGCATTGGTGGTTTCAGTGGGTCAATAACGCGCACCGTGATCACTGCTGACAATTTGGAGACGCTGTTGTGGTGTGACTCTTTCCATGATGTCTTGCCAATCGATGCTGAACAAAAATGAGGAAGCTATTTGACAGGAATCTTACGATATATGTCAAAAAAAGTCAATTGAAAACTGAACCTTACCATGACTCATTCGATATATGCGATGATATCCACCTCGGCCTTGGGATTTCAACTCTCCAAGATTAAATTATAGAGTTTACAAATTAATTCGGCCCATTTTCAAGAGATGGCGCCACCTGCAAGTAATGCCTAATCCTGGAATCGATTACCTACTTCATTGGAAAGTTGTGACATTGGTTTGCAATAAGTAATGCCATTTTGACATCCCTTTTTTGCCTCTTCTAAAATTTTGTTTTAAATAAACAGCATTTACAGGAAGTTTTGATTTTTGATTTTAATTGAAAGGAAAATGCAGCTGAAGTCCATTGAATGCTTGTAGAAGTTTATAGTGAATCCACTCCGACCGATAAATCATGCAGAGAGTGGTTTCGTCGCCTCAAAAGTGGTGACTTTAGCGTCGAAGACAAAGATCGTCTTGGCCAGCACAAAAAGTTTGAAGATGAGGAATTTTGAGAACCATGCCAAAAGAAAAGTGACCTCGCAGAATCGTTGGGAGAGACTTAGCCCACAATTTCCCTTCGCTTAAAGAAATCTGAATTTAATTAAAAGCAAGGAAAGGAGTTGAAAGCGAGAGATGTTAAAAAGCGGTTTTTGTAAGATATCAAACGACGGGATTTTTGCACCAGATCGTGACTGGAGATGACAAGTCGATATACACCGGTAACCCGAAGAAGAAAATATAAATATGTAAGGCCGGGTGAACAGAGTTCCATCATCGTCTACATCGACGTCAAAGGAATCCGTCGTAAATCCATGGTTCAAGGGTCATGCTTTGTATATGATGGGACCAGACGGGTGTGGTGATCGTCCTGGCTGGTGAGGCTTGTTGGTTGAGGCTCAGGTCCACCCCGGACTGTAGCACCACAAGAAAAAGACCGATGTTGTGCCCATTGATGGAAAACATGATCAACGACAATGAATGCGTTTGAATCTTGCATTGCGTAAAAAAAACGCCTGAAAACGACCGAAAGGCATACCAAGGTGATTTTGCAGCATGACAACACTCGACTCCACGTCCCTGTAGCGCTCAAAAACTACTTGGAAACGCTGAGCTAAGAGGTCTTACTCCACTCACCGTCTTCTCCAGACCTTGCTTCTCCACTCTTCCACTCTTTTGAAGAAATCGAAGACTGACTCAGTGATTTTTTTTTATAATTGGCGCACGTGGAAGTGATTGTTTAGTGCCCTTAAGTAAGAGGAATTAAGTCACTGCCAGGCCAAATGTAAATATAGAAAAAGAGAGGGAAAGACGTTCCGGTGCACATTGGTCTTAAATTCCTGTGGTTGGTAATGGGGGGGGGGAAAGTTGGACTGGGATGAGCATTCCATATCTGTGTGGTATGGCTGAAATACGAGTCTCTTAACTGACTTAGACGTACTATGTCTGAAGATGGGCGGGTGGATATTCCCAGCGAGGCGAGTATTGCGAGATCGATGACAAAGAGGACTCATTTTGTAGAGATGGTTTTCGCTTCTCTGCTGTCCACCGTCTTCAAGGACTACGTCTCTTGAGCTAGCACGATGTATTCATCCGCCCCTTGACTGCGGTGCTGCCAAGAACTTTCAGCTTTCAACTTTGCAGCGTTTTTGACTGTCTGTGACTCATATAAGAGTGGCTTTCATATTAAACAAATTGCAATTGCTCGTGAACGACGTCATAAACTCAAAAATTCTTCACTCACTTATGGAAAAAAAAATCGATTTTCATTTTTCTCTGTCTAGTTTCATGCAGCTTATTAGAGAGAATATCCCCACTCAGCGCCCAGGAAAATCCCTTCGCCCCCCCCCTCCCCCTCTCCCACACAGGCATTTATTCATTTTTTTCGCGCTATCTAAGCGCGTGTCCTGATCGATTTTCTGACAGGAAACTCTATCCCAACAAATACATAACCACAATTCATTTCATAAGAGAAGGCATTACGCCACAGCGCCCCAACGGCAGCCCATCCCACTTGATTTATCTCATTAGGGAAAACCTTTCTAATTAGATCGAAAATTTCTTGATTTATCAGGAGGCAAACAGACGCCTGTCATAGCATTCAAGCGCCTCCCACATTCGACATCAATGAAAATCCAATGGTGGATAAACGAGCCTGAATCACACGACACAGTCGTTTCCCTTGGTAACCTGACTTTTTGTCCCGATGATTTTGGGCAGAACAACACCGCCTGACCCCCGCTTAGGCCTGGTTGCATGTACAAGCGTTTTCTCACCCAATTGTCCATAGCAATTACGGTGTTGTATTGGAAATGGTAATTACATTCCTCTCTAATTGGGGATTGGGCAACCGCTGGCAAGACGAGACGACACGTGGGGGCGCAGGAGAGTGAATCAAATCATTCGCATTGACCTTCGGTTTCGTGTCACACTTTCAACATGACCGTCAGAGTAATTGTTTTTTGTTGTAATTGCGTGAGCACTGCACGCAAGGGGGGAGCACAAAGCAATCGAAGACAGATGACGATAAGAAAATGTGTTTCCCGCACTCGAACACATGTCGGGCTTTCTTTGAGTGATTGCATCTTAGCTCGACGACATCTTGTATGTGATGGAATTGCGAAAATGCGGCACTCACCTTTCAAAGTGAACAATCTTCTTGTAGGATCCACACCCATCCTTCAATTCAACAGTTTAGTTCAGAAAACATTCTCCACCCGCAGGCAAGAACACCTCCCTCCTCCCTCCGCACCAATTTGTCAGCCAAAATAGTTTATTCAATTTAATTAGCGTTTATAATAGATCTTCCTCTCCGTCCTAATTGGATATCAATAGCTCGGAGTGTACTTCACCGTTATCGACGAGCATTCATTCAAAGTACACTCCGTCGCCGTCGCCGCCGCTGCTGCCACCACGTCCCACTAACTGAACGCGTACATCTGTGCCATTTGGAGCTATTAATAGCCAGGGCAGAACCACCAGTAGGAACTTTCTCATGCCAGTGCACGCCTTGCTCTCATCTCTCTCTCTTCGATGAAATTCGAAGTGAAGCGCTTTCAATTGGATTTGAATGGGATGTGTACTTCAATGCATTCATTCAAACATGTCCTTATAGACGGTGAACTATGACGGGGAACGGGACTGTTCTGTTCGCAATTATAATTACACGCCCGGGTGGCCGTTTTTTCCTGCTTCAGCGCAAAGTTGGAGCTTTTGTTGAATGAATAGGATGACCCACATATTCGGCTGTTATCACATATTTATTAAAAACTTCCTTCCCCTCTCTCCCTTGATTGGAAACAGAAATTTGGGGGAAAACAGCAGGCAGTCAAGGACGATGAGAAGGTAGCAGTTGTTTTGACATTTCAACAACTGTCGAAATATGAAATGACATCGAGTTGTCAAAGTTTCTTTTTGCCATCATTTTACACCAAGAAGGCTGGTTCAGAAAATGTCGAAATTTTCGACTCAATTTGGTGCAACATGCAATCGGGCTTGGGGCTGGTTTTAAGATTAGCTTTGGAGTGTCCCTTACATGTTAATCAAGCAGAGACTGGTGGAAACTAAATGATGGGCAGTATTCTAAAATTTTGACTTGGCGCCGATTAAAGTTATTGGACACACCCGCAGAGTTCAATGTCCATTATCTAGCACGTCTTGTCTTTAAATTTGCAAAAAACAAAGTGTGTATCAGATATCATCGAAGCCAGAATCCATCGAATTCTTGATTTCCGAAATTCCAAAAAAGGCCTAAAATTCTGAAAGGTCAAAGCTCCAAAATGTTCACAATCGTAAGATTTACCAGTCCTGTGAAGAATGAGTATGGAAGAAGTTGGCGCCAACCCAGTGTATGACCGACTCCAAGGCCTACAACGGCCGAAATCAGTGGGATTGCAAGGGGCAGCATGCTCCCTCCTCTATAAAACCTATTGCTCTGAAATTGGTTTTTCGGAATTTTGGTTTTGTTTTTCGAATTTTATCCCCAAACTGTTTAAAATGATCTATGGATGTATGGAACATTAGGTGTGTTTTCTTTTTTGGGTGCAGTTTTCGGTCTTGCTTCATCAGTTCCAAAATTTCATCGACTTTGTCGGTCAGAGGCCGACCAGCGCTTACGTCGAAATTTTTGCACTGAATTCGAACTCTTGAATCTGGCATTCAGTCACATCATTCCATACGCACAAGCGACCTTCAGACCGCTCCATCCTTCACCATCGACTCTAGCTCGAGACAGAAGTGATTCACAAGCGCAACCAGGCGAGTGCATGGAGTTGATCCAACCACCTCGTCCTGGGTCTGCCGAGCGATCGCCTAGCTGATGGAGTCGCATTAAAGGCACGCCTTGGAAGTCGTGATGAAGGGGACATACGATGACCATGAAATAGCTGCTTCCATTCCGCGAGTTACTCCCGCGCGGATAGTTTGAACAAATATTGAGTGCTACGTGGCAATCTTTTCTTTATCCAAAAGACATTGAACAACGTTTTTTGTCGAAAACTCTCTACGTGGTGTTCATCCGAAATGTCTAATTTCGCATGACTCTTCTAGGACATATGTCGGGGGTGATCTTCAACATGGTCGCCACTGTGGTCTGTGACTTATTCGTATAGACCTGAGTGAATGTTTCGAACAGGCTCATCGTATCATATGTTCCCAGTTGCCAGCAAGTTCATCAGCAATCTCATTTCCCATAATCCCATGATTACCAGGGACCCAGGGAAGTCTTAGCGAATTTAGTCTGGCGACCAAATTAAGTGCAAACTTGCGATCCTGGGCTATCTTGGAAATGGTTAAAGGGTTGGCCTTAAACTCAGATTGGCTGTCTCTGACGCAGATACTTCGTCTCATCTACCCAGTTAATGGCCATTAGGATCGCAATCGTTTTCCCCTGGAAGTCCGATGCAAAGGAGGTTTAAAGTCTAAAGTTTTCGTCTTCCACGAAGGCCCTAGCTCCAAATCCATCCGTCGTCTTGGAGCCGTCAGCGAAAATCCAACTACATTCCCTTCCTGATTCAGTTTCTAGCCAGATCCAGTCCTGGACACAGGGAAAGTCGAATTTGTATGAGCGACACGGCTGGATCACTGCTGACCCCGCATCAGACGGCATGTCCTTGAGACTAGAGTCATAGGAGATGCGGTGAGTAAAGTCATTAAAGCGACATCGACTTCACCAAATGACTTGAACATGAGGGAATTCACACCAATGCTCCGAATCGGAAAGTTTTTTAGTTTGACCACGGGGAACAACCAGATAGGGGAAAATCTCGCCTTCTAAGATGTTATCAGCTGAATAAGAATCATACTCAACTGGATGCGCCTCGCCCCGGCTGTTGACTGAGACTCAGGTCCAGTGCGGACTGAAATTTGCGCCAAGTTATGACATGACACATAATTCGGAAAGCCAAGTTCTTGAGAGCGGTGCAAAGCTGATGGGCTTCCATTGTAAACTGTAGCAAACAGTGGCAATGATTTTTCGGCAGATTTTGGACTTCATTGACTTGAGACGGAACACGTCGACTTAATTTTATTTACAACACTGCAAAACGTCTTCTTGGTGGAATGCTTATGTCAACCGTAAAAGGGGGTCGATTGTCTCTAAAGAACATTCATCCACATTCTATGTACATACTTGCCACTTGTCACACATTCATGCATACAGCCTTAAAAAAAGGATCACAACAAAGCCACAAAAGGAACTAGAAGACAATAGTTTAACAAAAGACACAATTTCTATATGCCACACAAAACTAGACACAAACGAACAAACATTTTGAGAAAAATCAATAAACTAACTCATTCAGAGAATCCTTTTTGTTGAAATAACCCCCCAGCACGGCACTTATTGCTGATCCGCAACTAACACTTTTCGGGCAGAAAAACATGACTTCACTTGTTAGGCACAAATTAAAAATAATCAAAAATCATTAGAATGTACAAGAACAAAATGCGTTGCATTTTTACTGAGAACAAATTGAAACACTCGAAAATCACAACGCAAATACCAAGTCACGGAATACACGACCAGAGAGACACGAATATGCGGACGACAACAAGTTATCGCGTGATAACGAGGGCGAAATGACAAGAGTAACTGTTAACCGACAAGGACGAAATGACCACAAATACTAAAAACTGGGAAAAAAAACTTAATTTTCCACTCGTCCTCGAACTGTGAACAGCTGAAGAGGAGTTCAGTGCATGGTTGGGGGTAGTTTATGCTAATTTGATGGGAATGGGGATTTGGCATCACTCCCTGGATGTGTGCGTGAATTTCTAGTTCAATGACATCTGTCAAGTGTCTTCACATTTATGAAAACGTTGAAGTTTTAAATCCCAAAATAGAATTTGAAACCATGACAAGACAACAACCGGTAAACCACAACCAACTTCACCACACAACAGCAAAGGGGAATTTCAACGTTTGAGAATCGAAGTAAATTTCAATATCCCCTCTCCATCGAAGCAACAACGTCAACACATGGTACGAACATCAAAGTTCTATCCATCAAATGCCTGGAAAGCGTAAGTTTTTCCACACACCATGACAACCTCCGTATTCAAATTAAATTCACTTCACTTCGCTGTTCGTTCAAATATTCAATAGCACCAACCAACCAACCGACTAGCACTAGCACCACCACCACCACCACCACCCCCTACACTGTCAGCTGGCGCAGAGACTGAGAGGAGAATGTGAAATCATTAAATTTCAATCCTTCACAATGATCCTATAAATATCTTTACATCTATCTTGGGCTTCCATCAACCGTTATATCCGTGTTTCTGGGTCAAATCAACATTTCGCTGCAATAAATCCTTTTAATCATTGACACAGGGTGTGGTTTGTGTTTTGTGAAGCGCACACAACAACGAAAAAAATAAAATAAACGAACCGCGATTTAAAAGGAAATCAACAGGATTTGTGAACCTTAAAGTAGTGTGATGTCATGACATGAGTGGGCTAGAGGAGAATTTCTTTCCGTTCCTGCTCTGTGTGACAGTGGGGCTAGGAGGAGAAGTTGCATGTGAATTGGAGGGATTTTAGTTCTTCTTGTCAAATGGGTTTGGTTTCTCATCATCCTTGCAATCCCTCAAAAAATCGTACAATCAAGGCTGATGAGAAGGCTGATTTATGACGTGGCTGCATTATGTTTGGAATGAAATGATCTTCAAATACGATTTCCGTTTCAAACCTTCTATCGTGACTGTCCCCAAAAATGTAAAGGACACGAAGTCCTTCAGAAGACGTTGGTAACATTAAAAAAGGACGTGGACAATACAGGCCTTCAAGAGAAATGTTAACATCTCATCTAGAATACGTCAAGAATGTGACGTGGGCACTGTGAAGTCATCTAGAAGACGTTTTGACATCCCTGCATTTTCAAAAAGATTATCTGTGCAAAGTTCTGTAGAAGACGTGGACAGTCCTAAGTCCTCTAGAGGAAGGCTTAACATCCCTGTCACTTCAAAAAGTTGTGACGTCTTTTAGAAAACGTTTGCAATGTGAAGTTATTTAGAGGACGTTTTAACATCCCTGCGGGTTAAAAATATGTGGGCGATACGAAACCGCCTACAAGAGGTGAGAAGTGATCTATCCTCCAGAAGACCTTAGTTATACGAAGTCGTCTAGAAAACGTGCACACTCCTTGATCGTTCTAAGACGATTTAACATTCCTGCCGCTTCAAAAATTTTTATAGCAAGTCCTCTAAAAGACGTTAGCAATGTAAAAGCAACTAGAAGCCGTTTTAACATCCCTGCAGTTTTAAGAAATGTAGACCATACGGAACCGTCAAGACTTCAAGAATTCGAAATCGTCTAGTAGACGTGGACAAAGTGAAAACATCTAGACAAGGTTTTCACATCCCTGTCACTTAATAAATTTCGGTGATACGAACTCGTCTAGAAAATGTGAAAAAGCTGACGTTCTCTAAAAAAAACGTGTTTAATGCCAAAACCTAAAGAAAACGTGGAAAATGTGAAATCATCCACATTAGGTGGAGAATTCGAAGTCTTCTAGAAGACATGAACAGCCCTAAGTACTCTAGAAGACGTTGTAACATCCCTGTCATTTAAAACACTACACGAATGCGAAGTCCTCTAGAAGAAGAGAGTATTGTGAAGTGTCTAGAAGATGTGGAAAATTAAAAGTCACGGACGTCGACAACCCAGTTCTCCAAAAGACATTTTAACATCCCTGTCATCCTGCAAAAATTTGGGTGAAACGAAATCATCTTGAAAATGTCAAAAATGTGACATCCTCTAGGCGACACAGTTAACGTGAGGTCCTCTATAAGACATGGTCAATTCTAAGCCCTCCAGAAGACATTGTAACATCCCTGTTAATTAAAACACTACACGAATGCGAAGTCCTCTAGAAGAAGCGATGATTTGGAAGTACCTGGAAAATGTGGAAAATTCAATGACACGGTCATCGACAACCCAGTTCTCCAAAAGACATTTTAACATCCCTGTCATCCTGCAAAAATTTGGGTGAAACGAAATCTCTTGAAAATGTCAAAAATGTGACGTCCGCTAGGCGACACAGTTAACGTGAGGTCCTTTATAAGACATGGTCAATTCTAAACCCTCCAGAAGACGTTGTAACATCCCTGTTAATTAAAACACTACACGAATGCGAAGTCCTCTAGAAGAAACGATGATTTTGAAGTACCTGGAAAATGTGGAAAATTCAAAGACACGGTCATCGACAACTCAGTTCTCCAGAAGACATTTTAACATCCCTGTCTCTTACAAAATTCGGTTAAAATGAAATCATCCAGAAAATGTTTAAAATGTGACGTCCTCTAGACGACCCAGTTAACGACACAGACGTCCTCTAGAAGACGTGGACAATCGTACGCCCTTTAGAAGACGTTGTAACATCCCTGCCGCTTCCAAAATTTGACTAATACGAATTCGTCTAGATTTTGCCAAAAATGTGATTTCCTCCAGAGGACTTTGACAATCCTAAGAGAATGGTCAATCCAAAGTTTGGTAGAGGACATCCTAAATCCTGGCATTCAAAAATCCTCTAGAAGACCCTTTAAACCGCCTGCTTTAAAAAACAAAGTAGCAACAACAAAACAAAACTTAAGAAGTTCCTCTTGAATGAAGGCTAAGACAAGCACTACTAGAGATGCTCCTCCTTTTGACAAAAGAAACGACAACTGTCAGGTCCAAAGACAAACCCCAGCTTTCAGGGCACACTGTAGACGTCAGTGAAAGGGCGCCGGCTTCTCTAAAAAGAAGATACCCACGAACAAACACCTTTCTTTCCTTTCCATTTCTTACATTCACTCCAAGGAAACATGTAACCCTTTTCGTAATCCTTTGAATTTCGTTCGTTACATGAGCGTACAGAGACGTATGGATGTGTGTGAGATGTGATTTCAACCGTTTCCGCTTCGCTCGTAAAACGCTTTGCCGCCAGAAAGCGCCTTAACTCTGCGCAGTGTCTGTGGGTGTGTGTTTATGTGTGCGAAGGACACAATCTTTGACAAAACCACATGAAGAATAAATTTAAAATTACATCACCTCTTTCACCTGCTCCCCCGTCGAGGACTTATTGCTACAGTGGGAACCTGGAGCCACCTCAAAGGATAGTGGAGGTGGTGGTGGTGGTTTTCCACAGAGTAATCGCCCCCTTAAGGGCGTTCTTCTTCTTGGTGTGTGTGAGTGGGTTTTTTTTCCTGTGGCTGTGGTCCTCCCGATGGGCGTCAACTTCATTTGTTTGCGTAAATATTTTGGTTTCGTTGTGTTTTGGGGTGCGGTTGCGGTCGTTTTTTGTAGTTTTAATAAAATTAAAAGCGATGTAAGGTGTGGTTCGTTCACCGGGCTCCACGTAATGGCAGGTTCCCTCCACCGGATGACGGAATCGGGTCAGTGGCGGTAAGAACTTTGCATTAGATGAGTTCGCGGAATTGCTTGTTTTTCTCTGGAGGTGCAAAGCGTTCATTTCGTCGCCTTCAACCCCCAAAGCTATTGCGGTGCTCGCTTCCAACTTCCATTCTCATTCCCGAAGACACTTTAACGAAGCGAATGTCAATGCTGATCAAGCAATTCTTCCCTTCGTCGCGTTCTGAGAAGTTCAGCAAAAGCGAGCCACCCAACTCTGCGAGATTCATGTTCGCTAGCAGCAATGCAATTTAGTCGGCCGCCTATGCGCTGTGTCAGCTTGTATGCGACCCATCTCCGCGCCGATTTTGCATGACTGTGCTCCGCATGATTAATATGCTAATTCGCCGGCCTTAATTGAGTGAACGCAGTAAACATCAGAATCATCATATTGCACCGTTGCTGGTGGTGCTGCGGCCGCTGCTCATGCGGCTATTGTGCGCCCCACGATATCATGACAATCAAGCGCGACGATGAGAAGCGATAAAGCTCAAGAGTGAATGATCACGATCGTCGTGTGAAGATGCACTTGATGCTGGGCAATTTGTGGTGGCCGGGAAACGTGATAAGAGATGCAGTTGAGCTAAGTGATAGATGCAGGCGTTGGAGGTGTACCTTATCTTTGAATGATGATGGGAGTGATCGATGGAGATCAGTTGGTGTGGATCAAAGAGTGATCAGTTTCTTGATAATTGGAAGGATTTTGAAATTGCTTGGGGCGAAGCTTATGACGTTGGGAATTCGTAGACCTAGTCGTGACGAGAACAGAACTGGCTATTGATCTTCTTGATATAAGTTCGATTGGCTAGACGTTCACAGAGATCAGCAAACAAAACGTGGTCATTTTCAGACGTCAACTTGAAAAGTCACATCATAGTGGTCAACGGCTCAAGAGAAGTGTTGATTTCAGGGATCACGATACTTTTTAGCCAAATTCTTTTGCGGTGATTAATTTGGGAGCTTTCGTGGAAGACGACAACTTTAGACTTCACACCTCTTTAGGTAATTCCGCATCGATCTTCCAGACGGAAACGTTTGCGGTCCTTGTGGCCACTTACTAGGTGGAAGAGGCGAAGTATCTGCGTCTGTAGAGACAGCCAAGCTGTTCTTAAGGTCTTACTCAAGCCTTAACCACTTCCAAGATTTACCACTTCAGTAAATTTTTTCGAATGAATTCGCTAAGACTTGTCTGGGTCCCGGAACATCGCTGGATCACGAGAAACGAGATTGCCGATGAACTAGCTAGGCAAGGTTCAAAATAGCCATTCATCGGACCCGAACCTACCTTGGAACTACACGCTTCCTTGGTTAGGGCTTCCGTCGAAGGCTGGGTCTCCCAACAGCACAACAACAGAGACGGCATGAGTCTCCAGGATGCAGGCTTGGCCAAGTGCATGCTCCCGAAAGTCAGCAAGAAATCCGCGGCTTTTTTAGGCAGAAAAGACTGCAGTTGTTGATGTACAAATGGGACACTTCACCTTCGCTAAGCACCTAAGTCTCCTGTGGTTTAGTGATGGCACCCTTTGCGACGCCTATGGAGAAGGCAGATCACTTTCTCTGTCCCGCCTTTGCTAGGATCAGGTGGCGGCTGTTTTGCGCTTATGTGGTGGGAGCTGAAAACTTAAGCTCTTTATCCCAGAAGCGCCTGCTGGATTTTCTTCAGAAAACCAAAAAACTACAGTAAATGAAGGTTACAGCCTGGTAGTACAATGGACCAGTTTTTGAGTGTGAGCTCTCCAGTGCAGGGTATCCCAACCTCCAACTAAACAAAATTGTGGGCTAAAAGCAGGAAAAAGGATAATTAAGGATGTAGTTAGTGGAGAAAGATCTCTGACACGATATCAGGGCTTCTTAAGCAGTTACTTATCTTGTGCGTACTATTCTTCCCTCGGAGGAAACATGAAGCTTAATCATTCTCAATGATTTTTTCGGAATTATTTTCTTAGACCTACAGTTGTGTTCAAAATAATAGTAGTGCGCTTAGTTATATTGGTTATTTAAGCTTTGTACAATGACAACAACATTTTTTTGAATTTTATGTACATACAAAGTTTTTATTCTTAATTGTTGATATAAAAGGTGATTTTTTAACAAAATAATTAATTCTTAATCGATAACATTTATAGCTTGGAAATTAAAAATATAAAGCAACAACTTACTACAAACAGAATTTCCCTGTTCAAAGTAATAGTAGTGTTGATTGAAACTTAAAAAAACAAAAAACATATTAGACATCAAACAAAAAAATGGGTCTTAAACAAAAGATAACCTTAGTACTTGGTTGTAAACCCCTTATTCTCTAGAACTGCTTTGCAGCGACGTGGCATGGAGTCCACCAAATCCTGGCATCTCTTGGTTGTAATATTCTGCCACGCGCTTTGCACTACTTGCCAAAGTTCTCTATTATTGGTTGGCTTTGCGTTCGCCACTGCTTTCTTTAAATCACACCACAAGTTTTCTATGGGGTTAAGGTCTGGTGACTGTGCGGGCCACACCATAACATTAACCCCATTGACCCGCAACCATTCCCTGGCTTTTTTGCTGGTATGTTTCGGGTCATTATCTTGTTGAAACACCCAGATTAAAGGCATTTCATATTCTGCGTAAGGCAACATTGCTCTTGCCAGAATATCAACATAAACAGACTGATCCATAATCACAGAAATAAGGTGGATAGGCCCAACACCTTGGTAGGAAAAACAGCCCCAAACCATTATTTTTGAACCGCCGTGTTTAATGGTCTTTAATGTGTATTGAGGGCGATATTCCGTGTTTGGAGGACGGCGAACATATTGACGGGACCCACATGCACCAAAAAGAACAATTTTGCTCTCATCAGTCCAAAATATATTGCGCCATTTTTCCACAGGCCAGGTGATGTGTTCTTTGGCAAAAGCTATCCGAGCTGCTATGTGCTTTTTAGAGAGTAATGGTACCTTACGGGGACCCCGAGCGTATAGCCCTTCATTTAACAGTCGCCTGCGGACTGTGACTGCACTAATACTTAACCCTAACTCCTTTTGGACGACATTTGAAGGTGCAGACGGGTGCGACTTGCTATATCTTACAATTCGCCTGTCCTCCAATGCTGATGTTTTTTTTTTCGTCCACGGGATTCGGGTTTGGGATGGTGCTTTATTGCGTTAGCAATCATTGGGGCTGTGCATCCTATGATTTCTTGAATTTCTTTATAAGTTTTTCCATCTGCTCTTAATTTTAAAATTAATTTTCTCTCCTGCTCTGTGCAATGCTTATTGCGGCCCACTGTTTAATTAAAAGTTCAAGATTTTACTAGAATCTAAGTTTAAAAATATTTATTTGTTCTTACTTTTATGATTGTACCTTTAAATATAATTTTGAATCAAATTTTATGTCAGTTAATTAGAGCACTACTATTTTTTTGAACAGCTGTATAAGCACTTCGCCAAACCTTTAACGACGGACTGATACTACAACCGAAATTCAGTGGAAAATGTGATCAGTATTAGTTTTGTCAATTACTGTTATACGTTTTTGCAGGCTGCATTCAGGGAAAATATAACAAAATTTGCTTGCTTGTGGGATATGCAAATTAAAAATGCGCCACTATTATTTTGAACACAGCTGTACGTAGCACAAGCTTAAAACCGTTTGATAATAATTGAGTGGCACTACAGCCCACAACGGACCAGGGCTTTGAGAAGACAATTGATAATCTTTGAGTGCTGTCAGCACCTCGAAAAAGATGGTGCCGTGAAAAAAAAAACCGTTTGACCTGATCTATTATTTCTTCTGACGCACAAGAAAATGCGTTTCGATCTCATCGGATGGCACCATATTCTGAAGGAAACTAATTTGGTAAATTTGATATCTGATTCAACAGTGGTCAGAGAGGAAGGTAGTCAATTTCCATAGTCTCGCTTCGTCAAGGCTGAGGAATGTGATTGCCTTAGACTTGCCAATTTGGCCCTATTAAAAGCGAACTTCCACCACCAAGATCCATTATTTTATAGAAACCTTAAATTTTTGATTCGAAAGGTTGTTATCGCCTCTGTTCGATTTGCTTCTCTTCAGGCAATGTCGTATGCAATTCGTTGAGTTCCTCACATTATTTGAGAGCATTTATCGTTTACCCTAGTTGAAGACATTATAAGTGGATTGGGTCGTGTTGAAGGCCAAGTTTTGGGTGTGCTTTGGGTTTTCGTCTGAATCCAGATCTGTTGTACAAAATCCACTCTTTCACTCACCTCTGGCTGATTCCTTAAACTCAGTGAAGCACAGGTTTCTTAAGGGCGAAGTTTTTGGGCCCCGTGCAATTCATGGCCTAATCACTTTGCGGGATGTTTTCACTTTTTCTATTTGAAAGGTTGAAGGAGGCGTGGGGATACTTCAATGTTCTCTACTCTGCACCGGTTTTATTGGGCCTGCATCTCGTTTCTCATCGTTTTTGATAAAATGGCGTGGTCAATGAGTGTTTTTTTGTTTCCAATGTTTTCGAGACTAAAATGTCCCGAACGAAACTTGCCAAAATCAACGCCAAGTGATACGCTCAATTGCCTCCCTTGTCCTTTTACTGGCAGAGTGTCTGAATTTTGTCAGAAACTCGAAAATGCAGTCGAGGTATTCAATCAACACCTAACCCCGACTATACTAGAATTCTAGTCAAGGACATAAAGTGTTTTTTTTTTTTAATTATAGATCATTTGACATTAACAGCTGCTTCACGCTCGAAATGCCAACAGGAAAAGAGTTTTACCCCTCCCCGGAACAAATTAAAACGCTTTAAGCTTGAAAAACACTTGGGTAGACTCGTAACTCAAGCTGCGATTTGACCATTTTCGATTTTTTTTTTGTGACGAACCACGAAAGACCGATGATATCGCAACAGTCTGAAATCGAACCAAAAACTTAAGGTCAACCAAAAAAGAATTCCATAACCCACAGCCCGAGACCATCTACAAAGAATTTGGGGATTGGGGGCGACTGAATGCGAACGTGTTGCCTTTCTGTGTATCAAAGCAATGAACAAACTTGAAATACCCTATGATAAGAAAGATGCTCAAATGGAAACCATATCAACTTACACTACAATAACCCCAACAATGCGGCTGCTGCCTGACTATCTGACTGACTGATACAATGACTGTATCACCCTCAAGGCTGATTTCATGCATACTATGCACAAAACGTTGAACGATTAGGTGTGCTGGCGGAAGCCTTCTATTCAAAGTCTGAGGCATACATAAACAATGCGACGCGAGATGGTGTCTGAAGGGGAATCTGCCAAAGATTGCAAAGTGGACACTTTGGATATGAGCAGGTTCACTGCAGAAGAGAAATGTCAGTGGGACCAAAGCAAGATTTGTGTGTGCTAGGGGGGCTACCGATTCTATGCTCTGGAGCCGATAATGCAACCTTATGTCTCTGCAGGTCACATTTTCATGGGGAGTCTTGGTGATGCCATCAAAATTTTAAGTGCTCCCAACGTATCAGCAGTTTGTGAGAGGGAATCTGCAGAGATGTACCAAGTTAGAGCCGGGCAAGGAGTTTCTGAGTTCATTAAACAAGCTATACATTCACCATCTGTCAAAATGGAGTTAGAGTTATAGTAAAGTTCAGCAGCTTCTGGAAGCAATTAAATGGCAAGGAAGGAACTGAATTTTGACAGGATAACAGCAGTGGTGGTCACCGTGGCATAGCAAGTAAGTGCGTCGACCTCCACGCAAAAGGTCTTGGTTCGATTGCCGGCATTTCCGACACCTCCTTCGAGTTGCTGACAGCACCCAGAGAGTATCAATTGTCTATGAAAAGCTGCTCAAACCTCGCCATTGGGAGTCGGCAAAAAACTGTAAGTCCCTTCTACTCGTGAGAGAAACGGTAGCACGCACAACACGAGTAGTTGTTGTAGAAACTAGGCCCTGGTCCCTTGTGGCCAGTAGTGTCAGTCAATCGTTATTATTATTATTATTATTATTATTATCAGCATTGATTTTGTGTATTAGTGCTTTTAAAGATTGAATTTAAATGATGGTCCCAATTGTGCGAAAATTTCATTAAACCGGGCGAAATCTGAAAACGCATGTGATTGATCCAGAGTTACTCTTTGGTGGGGTTTATGGGCTAACTGCGTCATCGGGCCGTACTTCTTCAAAAATGAGGTTTACCCCGAAGCTGCCATAAATGGTGATAACGTACTTCTTGTATTCAAAAATTTAGAATATGAACCTGAATGATATGTGCTGCCAACACGACGGTGTAACTTGCTGCCCAGCCAACGAAACAATGAGTCTAGCCCGAGGAATTCAATGGCCGTGTTATTTAAAGACCACACAGTCGTCAGTGGTCACCAAAAGTGTTTTTTTTTTTCGAACGCATGAGTTTAAACCGTCGCTGTCGCCAAATTTAAATTTATCGAATCAGGCAACGAACCCTCTCCAATTGTCCCCGTGAGACTTGCTTTTGTTTTCGAGTTTGAAAAGTCACTCACCGGATTGCCCTCGCAAAGACATAACACTCAATAAGTTTCGGGACTAATATATAGGGGGCGCCACAAACGAAAAATTTATATTAGTTTTAGGAAGTACAAACATTCAAATGACACCTGTCAAATTTTCATGACAATCTGATTATTAGGTTACAAAATGCAGGGCTTAATTGACGCTACTTTTGCGATTTCTGAAACAATGGAAAAAACAGAATTTCGTGTGTTCACTAAACACTGCTTTTTTATGGGAGAAAATACCGTGCAAGCTCAGCAGTGGCTTGAAATGTATTACAGGGACTCTGCTCCAGAAAAAGCTGGTATATTTCGGTGGTATGCTGACTTTAAACGTCTCCGTACAGACACCAACGATGTTGACCGCTCTAGAAGGCCAATTGAGTTGGTTACACCTGAAAACGTAAAAAAAGTGCACAATATCGTTTTGGAAAACCCCAAAGTGATATTGCGTGAGATAGCTGACACCTTAAAGATATCAGAAGGCAGTGTGTACACTATTTGGCATGAAAATTTGTCCATGAGAAAGGTGTTTTCGAAATGGGTGACGCGTTTGCTCACAATGGACCAAAACCAACAACTTTTCGATCATTCTGAGAGCTGTTTGGCGGCGTTTCGCTAGAATAGACAGGACTCTTGGCGTCGTTATGTCACAATGGATGACACGTGGATCTACAACTACACTCCATAGTCAAATCGGCAGTCAGCGGAATGGACAGCAGCCGGTTAACAACGCCCAAAGCGTCCAAAAACACATAGGTCGGCTGGCAAGGTTATGGCATCCGTGTTTTGAGATGTGCACGGAATTTTATTCAACGACAATCTTGAGAAAGTCAAAAGGATCAACAGCGTATACTACATGGCATTGCTGGTGCGTTTGAAGGAATAAATTGCATAAAAAACGATCCCATGTGAAGATCTCTTCCACCAAGACAATGCACGGTGGCACAAGTTGTTGGCTACCATGGCCAGATTGTTCGAACTGGGCTTCAGCGACTTCTGCCTCTTCTCAGACCTCAAAAAGATGCTCGCCGCAGACCATTGATCCAAGTAACCACCTCAAAGCAGAAATTTCAATTCTTCTCTACTTCAATACTCAGACTCATATCAAAATTGAATGCGAGCATAAATGATAAGTTCCCCACAATAAACAAGGAAGCCACTAAATATCTTTCAATTTATCTTATCAAATAAAAGCAAACAAGAGAAACATACAAATGTCAATACTTACGCCATTTTGTGTGTAGATAAATATCAAATTACTATTCGATATTCGTTGAATGTATTTCCGTAAGAAATGCGTTAATTGGTAAAATATCTTTCCCTAGCAGTCCTTGACATTCGATTGGCAATACTTTGTTATCTTTGGGGGGGGCAAGCAACAAGTTTCTGAAAAGAAAGGAAATGAATCTTAATTAGAAGAAAAACAAAACAAAAAAAATATGTCTAAAGCTAATTTGAATAATCTCTGCACAGTTTTGTAAAGATTTTAAAAGCCTGTTCTGAAAGGCTGTTCAACATCCAATAAATGTCATCGGCAGATTTTCGTGAAAAGCAACCTTTTCAAATGTCAACCGAATGAAATGCTTTGTGTTCAAAGTCTACACAGCCTTGTTTGAAATTGTTGAAAAGGCCATGTTCGTTATGCAACTCTCACTCGCATGGGCACTGTCGCGCCTTTCTTTTATTCATAGAAATATGACTCAGATATAGACGCTATGGTGTGGTGAACAGAGGTTACCTATTTTGCATACTATGGAAATTTGTCGTTAATAAATGTCAGTTATCTAGTTTTTTTGTGACTGTATCATAAACGAGCGAAGCTCATTAAGGCTTCAGAGGCAGTAACATTTTGGGTGATTCAAAACAAAACTGATATTGTGGTGGACTGATTTTTTTTTATAAATCTCCCATTTCCGTGTCATTCGGTAAACTTCGTCACTAACGAATGTACCGTTCGGTTTGTGTGAGTCTTTTAGTGACAGTTGGTTTGGTTAACTTGCCTTAAGAGTAGTTCTAAAGTGTTTTCCGAAATAAAAACTTGTTCAAAACAGAAGATGGAGAAAATTCTAAGTCCCGAGAGGTCCAAATTTCGGATTGCTTAAAGTTGCGAAAAGCTTAAATCATATAATGTCCGAAATTCCGAATCACACAATCCTCAAATGTACAATGTCCAGAAAGGCCAAAATTGTAAAATACACAAAGTCCGAAAAGACCAATATTCTAAAATACACAAAGTTCAGAAAAGGTCCAAACCCCGGAAAACTTGATAATTCAGTGAAAAATAAATTACATTGAAGTTTGGATTTTCTCACTTTGGACCTACTTCATATCCCACAGCAACAGCAAGGAGGGACGCCAAGAACTCTTTTCAGTAATTATTTTTTGGCATTTTGAGATTTTAGGCATTTAAGGAGTTTAGTATTTTAAGATTTTAGGCATTTCAGCATTTTGACAATTGAGATTTTGGGCATAACACAATTTTTTCAATTCAACATCTTAGACATTTCAGAATTTAGGCAATTGAAATTTTTGGAATATTGAGATTCCGTCATTTTAAGACGGCGTTTTGGCATTTCGAGATTTTGTGCCTTTCAGCAAATTAGAACTGCGAGATTTTTGCATTTCAAACATTTAAAGACTTCCGAATTTTGTGCATTTCAATCTTGTAAGCATTTTGGAAGCTTGGCATTTTGAGATTTTGGGCACATTACAATTTTGGCAATTCAAGATTTTGTGCAAGATTTATGCCTGATTCTAGCGGTTCAAGATTGTGGGCATTTTGTTATTCTGGTACTTCAACATAGGGATATTGAGATTTTGAGCATTTCAGAATAATGCCAATCGAGGTTTTGGCAATTTTGGGAATCTGGTATTTTAAGATAGGGGGCATTTCGAGATTTTGTTCATTTCAGAAGTCTAGCATTTTAAGTTTTGCTCGTTTCAGAATTTTTGCATATCTAGGTTTTGGACTATTTGGGATTCAAAATGGGCATTTCTGAGTTTTTTGGTTTGAGAATTTGAGATTTTGGTTATTTCGAGGAGTTAAGGAGTTTCCAGATGTTGAGCGCATCAAAATGTTGGTACTTTGAGTTTTTGGGCATTTCAGGTTTTTGTTATTTTGATGCTTCAGGATGATTTTGAATTTCTGAATTTTGTTCCTAACATGGTATAGGCGGCATACAGGATTCCTGCTTTCTGGAAAACTCTTGCGTTTAAGTGGTATTTCTATTTATTAAACTGCGAAATGCCAAGTAAGGACATATCTCGTCCTGGTCACCTGTCTGCAACCCAAACTGTGGAGCTGTCTCGAGACTGTCTTGAGAATGTCTTGAGAATGTCTGATAAATGCGATTTCCTCGATTGCTCCCCGCGTGGCAGCAAACTTTGCTCTGAAAAAAGATCTCTAAAACTGACTACTTGATCGGGTGAAGAGTAAAAATTTAGTGGCTCTAGACCCCACAATGTACCAGGGCCTAGCTTCTACAACAACAAGAGCAACCGAAGATAATTTAGGGGACAACTTCAAAGCGACCGTTTGTGTTGGCCGTGCTTTTGTGCAGTACGTAGCGAATTTTCGAGAGTGAAGATGATTTCATTGTTCAGAGAGAGTGTGATTTACAGGAGCAATGCTTGAGTTGCGTTTTATAGCATGTTTTGTACACCGAATGTTAAGAGCGATCTGACCTCCTTGACGCAGTGGAAAAGTGCCCAAATTCCCATGGCGAAAGATCTCCCTTCGTTTCCACTTCTATATAGTGGCTGACATAAGTTAGGGAGTTCTAAAATAACCAATGACAAGCTTCTCAAAATTTGCAGTTCGGAACGGGAAGTAAACTGTAATCCCTCCCAACTTGTGAGAGTAGTTTTCTGCTTCTCCATTGAAAAAAATAGGGCCTTAACCCATGTGAACTGTAGCGTCACCAAATAGATAGACCACCAGATTGCTATGCGGCAGAAGCTGTCCAGATTGCTAAAGACATCTTACACAATCACTTCTTAGGCCCGCAGTCCATCAACCAGCTTTGACGGTTACGTTCACCGACCGCCACCTGTCCACTGTCTAAAGCCGACTTCCAATCTGAAAAGTAAATAGATAAATTGGGTGGCGCTTGAGACAACTTTGTATGGAACGCTTGAAACACACCGAGTTTGAGTTCCTTAGTCGTATCTGCCCACTCTGCAAATGATCCTGACAAGTTTCTGCTTCCAAAAAACATTCCCCTCCTACACACCCCGAAGATTTTCTTTGGAAGATGATGTCGAAGATTGTAAAGAGAAAAATCCAACTGATTCAAATGAAACTTACAGTCTGATTCATTCTATGACTCAGACCTTGTTGCAATTACGAACCGACTTCCCTCAGTTCAGAGACTCTCCCCTTGTCTTTCTCGCTCTCAGGAAAGCGATTCGCATTAAATAATTACATTTTCAAAGGGTCTACCCTCACGACAAGTGCCAACTAAATAGACCGACACCGACAAACACAAACGACGAGATGCTTGCTCACCTTGAGTGCGCCCTCCCCTTCATCGTATAATCCTCATCTCCTCTGTCCAAGCAAATGAAACGAGACAGACAAAGAAAACGACGAAGAGAGGAGAAAAGAACCTCGTTAGATGAATCTCTAGAAGTCAAGAAGGGCCCACTATCATGTCATGTCCTTCCAGATGCTGTTTGTGGTTCTATAAGGGGCGCCCGGTTGTCATCCTCATCGTTCCTCTGATTTGTTTGCCATTCTCCCCTCACAGTTTCTCTTCTTTTCGTGTCACATTCTGCTCTCTATTGTGCTTCTCGTGCGATAATTGTCTCGCAAGACACAGCAGACGACACAAGAACGCAACAACTGCGCGAAACTGCAAAACAACCACGCAGCAACACAGCAACACTGTGGAATCGGCAAAACAGCAAAACTACCAGAACAAAGTGAATGAGGTTAATGTCTTATGATAATAGACCCGATCCGAGTATTTTCCACTCACTTGCACAGCTCTCACAACCAGCCGAAACGAAGACACCATCCCATCAGTTCCAATGGCCGGCAGCAAATTATATAATAAAGCACATCCCGGGATGCGGACACAAATCAGGTTATTGCCCCAAAAATACACACACACACACACACATGAACACGGAACAAGGACAAGAGGGCGGCAACAAGGAACATAAGGATTGAGCAGCAGTTTTGCGTCAACCGACATCACAGCGTATCGTCGTATCGATTTTTCATCAACACCCCGCGAGGGAGAATTTTCACTGCTCAACGCTGGGTGGAGGTGGAACTTTTAAAACGTCCAGCTTGGAGCAGTGGTCACTTGCTCTGTTTGCCAACAAATTCCCTTTCAATAAGAGCCTAATTAAGGAAATCGATACGAAAACATGAGTGGGCGGGGGGCGGTCGATAAGATATCAGAGAGAGAGAGTGAGAAAACTGCCGCTACCGCGAATAATGTTTGGTAAATATTTCAGAAACTATTAATTAATTGTTTCGCCGGGAATTATGTGAACAATGAATGGAGAAGTGTGCACACACACTGCTCGTAAATAATCCGTGACAGGGTTGCGTCAGCGGCATTCGTTCAGAGTTCAGTTCAGACACTGCCAGGAGCAATGAACTTAATCCAGTTCGATGTGTGTACGACTGCGTCGCGTCTTCGATGCGGGATAAGAAAACAGAAATGAAAATGAGAATGAATTTCCCTCCAGTTGTCACTCGGCAATGACATGTGTCTGTCAAGTATCGATGGTGACATTTGATTCACTTCCCACTGTAAGAGGTTTCACTTTGTCGTCTGTCGGGTATCAATGCGCGTTCTGAGATTCACCTGACAAACTGTCAGTGATGATGGGAAATTTGAAGGATGATGGGAAATTTCCCAGGTGTAGGGAAAGGAAAGCGAAGAAAATTGCGAAAAACTGCCACGCCTGCAGGTTATAAGAGTACTTCCTCTCAAAGCTGTAAGTTGCTGTCATTCTAGCCCTAGCCCTACCTAGGTGTACCCAAAGGGCAGTTAAGTTATCATTTTCTTAAGACCTAGTTTTGGGACTTAATTACTTAGCTCTACGTCTTAGACGCTTAAAGTGTGTAAGAAAACAAAGCAGGCTTCAGTAGAATGATGAGGCTGTAGTAGAAAGATGAAGCTGTTATATTAAGAAAGAGAAGGAAGTACTAGAAGGAGGCTGTAGCAGAAGATGGCTCAAGCAGTGGAGGAGGTTTAAGCGGAAGTAGACGACTTTATTAGAAGCAGGGGACTATAAAAAAAATTAAAAAGATACCATACGCCATGAAGGATCTCGTAGAAGAAAGAGACTTTAGTAAAAGGAGGAGATTGTAGTAGAAGGGGGCGAGTGTAATAGAGAGAAGAGAACTTTAGTAGAAGAAGGCGGCTTTAACAGAAGGAGGAGGCTGGTAAAAGAGGAAGCTATAGTACAAAGACTGGGCTGTAGAAGAAAGAGGATGCTGTTGTAGAAGGAGGAGACTATAGTAGAAACTGGAGGCTCTAGCAAAATTAAAAGGCTGCAGTAAACAAAAAGGTGTTTGTAGAAGAACAAGACTGTAGTAGAAGGCGGAGGCGGCAGAAGGAGAGAGCTGTAATAGAAGGAGGAAACTGCAGTGCGAAGTGAAGGATTTAATAGAAAAAAAGGGGTTTGGTAAAAGAACGAGACTGTAGTAGAGGGACAAATATATAGAAGAATGAAGAGGCTGTAATAGTAGTACGATGATGCTGTAATAAAAGAAAAGAGTACAAAGAAGAAGTAGAGGTTTTTGGCTGCAATTAAAGGAAAGGAGCTTCCTCCTCGGCTGTGGCAGAAAAAAGAGACTTCAAATAATATTACCACCCGATTGAGGCCCAGTTTGCTTGTTTCTTGGATTATTTATTATCATTTAGATAATGATACTGTTATTATTACTCTCTAAGCAAAAGCTAGCGTGTATAGTAGCGCGAAAGTCTTGCTTATTAGGACCTCTTACCGAGCTTCTGTAGCTTCTTGCTTATTAAGACGTAATCGCATCTCTAAACTAGGTTCTGTAGCCTCTGAAGTCTTTTGCAACTGTAACTGAGAGTGTACGCGAAGACCGTGACTAATCGAACCATTGCCGTTTTCTTTGGAAATTGGGAAACACAGCACTGGAGCGCTAAGACTTGAAAACTGGTCCGGAGGGAAACAAGCAAGCACTTCTGTGATTTTCAACTCCAACCACATCAGTACCAAACAGCCGCCACCTGATCGGAGCAAAGGCGAGACATTGACGGAGAACGCGCTCTGAACACCTTCTCCATAGGCGTCGCAAAGGGTGTCATCACTAAGCCCAAGCAGACTTAGGTGCTTAGCGACGATTAAGTTTCCAGTTTGTATGCCGAAAAGTTTTCTGCAATCTTTTCTGTCTGGAGATAACAGAAAAGCTGCGGATTTCTTGCTGACGTTTGGGAGCATGCACTTGGTCAGTCTGCATCCTGGAGGGTCACACTATTTTTGGAGAGGCCCAACTGTCGGTGGAAACCCAAACCAAGAATGCTGGCAGTCCCAAGATGGGTTTGGGCCTTATGAATGCCTCATTTCATCCATGCCTTGCATAGCATCGGCAATCTCGTTTCCCATGATCCCGTGGTGTCCTGGGAGTAAGAAAAGTCTTAGCGAATTTAGTCTCCTTCTTCTTCTTGTGGCGCTACAGTCCGGGGTGGACATGGGTCTCAAACAACATGCCTCTCCAGTCAGCACGATCTTTCGTCAGCACCCGCCAGTTGCGCACTCCAAGCAAGTTGAGGTCCTTCTCCACTTTTGTGCGTCACCTTAGCCTAGGCTGTCTTCTGTTGCATTGTCCCAATGGCTCACATTTGAAGACTTAAGACTTAAGGGACTAAAGCAGCGAATGAGTGTAAACCTTGAGCCGCCTAACTTGCAGTGATGCCTTTGTCGAAGATAAAACAATGAAAGCTGGCGTAAAACAAAATACTTTCGAAAATGTTTAAGTACGAAGTCTTATCTGTCTAGTCATGCTCCTGATTCAGTGGCATGTTTACAATGTTTTTACTTCTAATACATCTGCAATAGACAGAAAACATCGACGTCTCGGACAGAGCGTACTATTAAGCAGCAGAAACTGTGAGGTAGTGAAGATTTTCCTAGACTAGGCTAAGCCATGTAGAGTATATGAACACTTCAACTCCGGTTTTTTAATTCGAGCCACTGAGACAACGTAAAAGAGGACGACGTAGGTTAAGATGGCGGACACAAGTGGAAAAGGAGTGGAACCCACTTGGAGTACGCAACTGAATGCAGCTGGTAAGAGATTGGCGAGAGATCGTGCTAACTGCAGAGGCATGTTCAGGTTGAGGCCCAGGTCCGACCCGAAAGTAAAACAAGAAGAACATCTGCAATAGTCAAGTAATCATCAAATCTGGCGTAGGAAATACCAAACGGAATCAAACTTTCCATCCAGTCTCAGGTGAGGTGTGTTTGTTGTTCAAGTTCGACAAGGTGATGTGTCTGACAGGAAAATAAAGACATTCCAAGCAATTGAAAATTGACCAGGAATGCGGCCCGCTGCAGCTTTAACTCCCGTATATGGGCACAAAAATATAGGCTTTCCCTTCAGGATAAACGGTCACATGATCCACGATCTGTGCGTACACATGATCCACGATATGTGACCTGTGCCAAATAGACGAAAGCAACCTAATCCACATTTAAAGCACTGTAGACAGAGAGGCACCTTCTTCCTATAAAAGCAAAAATGACTTAGTTCTGTCAGTTATGCTAAAGGAAAGCTTGATGGAAAGCAGTTTGCCTGCATTGCTTGACATCAAACGTTTTCCACAGAAAGTTATGTTCCTCTGTCGAGCCTGTTAAACACATCTTTACATCCTTCAACTAAAGCGCAGCAAAAATCAATTTTTTTCCAGTTGAATACATTTCAATTCGCGTCTTCAATGAAGGTCTGGTTTGCATTGACCTGTTCAATTGTCGAAAACAGCACAGCTACCGCATCACATCATCATTTTGAATGAATTTGCGACAAATTTGTTGTCTTGACACCGACAACTCTTTCTTCTTCTCACTCAAATGACTCTTAACCACAGCCAAAACAGCAAAGCAATTATTTCCCACTCAACTCTCACCGCAAATGTTGCAAATTATTTCCCTCTTGTTGCTAGAAATCACAACGATAAAAATGTGTGTCACTGCCATGTGCAAAGACAGATAATTTCGTGAAACTATGAAAACAGAAATTAGTGTCCAGGCTGTCACTTCAAGGAAATCTTTTTCTTTTGCCCTCCCAAACGGCCATCCGTTCATTCGAAGGAGATGAGATTGTAGAGCGTCCCATCTCCGATGTGGAGGATAAATCAAATTTTACCCTCCCGTGTGTATGCCCCAAACTTGATGAAATCAATCATTCTCTTCATGGAAAGTAAATGAGTCGGAAAATTGTATATTTTCTTCGATTTTCCTTGATTTTCCGACTCAATCTCCTGTGGGAAAAAAATGGGGATTTGAGATGAAAAGATTGATTGGGATAAGGAGGCGGCTTGAAGTGATAATTCCCGTCTGAGTTGCTTCAGACTACAGACTTCTATTTCGTGTGTGTCCTGGGCAAAGATTCAAGGAAATCTTCAAAAAGTTCCCTCTTGTCTCATCCGTGAGATTTGTGTTTATTTCCTGGTTCGGTTTCCTGTCACCAACAAAATCTTTATTTCCTGTATTTGGCCCAGTCCCTGGGGTGAACCTGGGACTCAAGGCCGGGAAAAAAACCAAAACTTTGCTCACATGCCCCCTCTTCCAGTCACGAGCAACTTCCACGCTTGCGGTTCACAATGTGCCACAACTATCCCGTGTATTATGCCGCATTGAGTTTCGGACCACTACAGAGAGGGGTAAACTTTTCGTGTTAATCTTCTGCAACCCTTATCGCTGCTGCTGCTGCTGCTGGTAGCAACACATTTCGGAGGTGGATACCCTCGAACTGTGTGTGCGCTCAGTCTCGCAGCGATAATAGCCTGGCTGTGCCACCGCACTCATTGACCCATTTCCAGATGTGTGTTGGAGAAGAGAGAGAAAAAGGCGAAAACACATGAGATTATGAATTCTCGCATTATAATGACATTTTCTACGCATACTCCAGATACGCCCCAATGGAGGACGGAAATTGAAGACACTTCCAGCATTTTCAACATTTTCAACATTTTCAGCATTTTCTCAATTTTCAGCATTGCACAACTGATGACGACGACGACGACGACGATGTCGTTCCGCAAAGCTTTTATATTCTAATTTCGTCGAACCCTTCGCCATAGTCGGCGTTGGCGGGCCAGCTGTGGCCTGAAAGGAAAACACACATACGCCCCTTTACCGAAAATTTGAAACGAAAGACAAAAGGACTCCAGGACGACGACGACGACAACGACGACGATGACGATTTGGAATACCCACGTACGATACACTCAACTAAAATTGGAATTTCCTCACGTATGCAGCGCCCTCTCACGCCACCGACATCTCGTCTAAGCGCCGTTGTCAAACTAATTCGCGTTTCATTTTTCCTAGAATTCTCCCCTACGCCATCCCCCACATAACCGCACACAAGGAGAACGCATATCATGGCCGTCGATGTGTTGTCCTAGTTGCCACCCCTAATATTTGGCAAAATATTTTTTAAAGTTCCTGTCGCGAAGGAGCGACTTACTGGGACGTGTGCAACGTTCTCATTGAAAATGTCCCATCGGCTTAATGGGATTTGTTTTCGTTGCCCATTCCGCTTCGTATTTGGATACGGATTTGGGTATTTATTCCAGCCCTGCACCTCATTGTTTGGAGTTGAATTTCAGGACGCTTCTATGAGTGGGAAGTGGCGTGTGTTTGTATGCCGCACTCTCCTGAGGGGTACTCAGAGCCGGACGTGTATGGCTGTTCGGCTCTGTTTGGCGGTTCTGTGCAGGGAAGGATTCAAAAGGAAGCCATACCGTTGGGGGAATGGAGTGAATTTGTTGTCACAGTGGTAATTAATCCGAAAGCGGCACGGGCACAAGTTGACGACGTGCGTGTGGTAAGTGCCACGCTGGAGGGCGTTTTTTTTTCTCGGTTAAAAGGAGTTGACTTGTTTTTCTGGCGAAATTGGCAGAGGTTTGTTTTTTTTTTTTGTTTAAATGGGGAGGTTGTTAATGTCAATCTGATTGACTTTCAATATGCGTCCCTGTGGAATCCCTTGTAATGCGGCGAATGAAACCTTCACACAGCTCATTTGCAGATATTCCCTGCACGAATGATTCTCAAACATGAATCTTCTAGCGAACAAGCCTCTCATTCATCTCTTTTTCTGCTTCAAGTCGTTCTTGATAGACATAGATGAACGCTTCTTTCAACTGAAAGCTTCAATTAAGATTTGCTTCTTTATTGAAGCGTTCATTCAAATTGAAGCGTAATGAGTGTACCTTTCAAGAAAAGAACCGAGATTGTGGGAATTGTTGCGGTCTGTTGGAGTACTGAAGACTCTGAAAAGATGTCAGAGATGTAGGACATAGAAGTTTATCAAAAGAGAAACCATGGCAGCTTGAAAAGTGTAGAATTTTGTCATAGCCACCAAGTGTCCTATCGGTTCAGCAATTTCCAATGTTGATCATTCAAAACAGCTTACCGGAAAAGAGCCATTAACTCATGTTTTTTCTCAGAACACATGTTGATCAGTGAAGAATACTAGTCTGTTTCGTTTCAGTTTGCAGACAATTAGACATGGAGTGGGGCGTTAATGACAAACGAGTCACGGCAATAGAGTTGTTAGGCAAATTTTTTCCGTTTGGAGGATCGAGAATATTCGTTTATCGGACTATTTCTCACTTCGACGAATCGTCTGAAATAGAGGACAAACCAAAAAAGTGGTCGCCCAAACGTCGTCTGTATGAGTGAGGTATTAAAAGTAGTAAGTGAACGATTTCGAAGCCGAAGGTTTTGGAGGAAGAAATTGGATATCTCAACTAGTTCAATGTCTTGTCTGATTCGGAATAATCTGGATATGAAAGCCTATCGCCCACGGTTCATCGTGAAACTTCCCAATTTAAGAAAAATACGTTGGTATCACTGAAGCACTTCTTGAAGTGGTACGCGGCCGAAGATCATGAAAACATTTTGGGCAAATCTTTGTACCGTGAAGAAAGTTTTCAACAAACAAAATTACAAAATGTATCACACTTCATCTGCTTCTTCTTCTTCTTCTTCTTCTTGTGGCGCTACAGTGCGATTAGTCGGACCTGGGCCTTAACCAACATGCCTCTCTAGGCAGCACGATCTTTCGCCAGCTGCCTCCAGTTGCGCACTCCAAGTTGGTTGAGGTCCTTCTCTACTTGTGTGCGCCACCTTAGCCTAGGCCATCCTCTGTTGCGTTGTTCCAATGGCTCAGATTCGAAGACTTTTCGGGCCGGATCAGTGGTGTCTATACGCTCTACATGGCATAGCCTTCTTAAGCGTTGTATCCCAAGACGCTTGACTAGGCGCATGTCGCTGTACAGCCCATAGAGTTCGTCGTTAAATCTTCTGCCCCAGATGCCATTAACGCAAACAGGACCAACAATCGCACGCAAAACGTTTCTCTCGAAAAAACTTTTAGACCGCTTTAAGTAGCGTCCAGGTTTTCGCGCCTTAGGGCAGAACTGAGATGATCAAACTGTTATATAAAGCAAGCTTAGTCCTTCGAAAGAGGGCTTTATTACTCACTGCCTCTTGAGTCCAAACAAACTGCGATTGGCAAGAGTGATTCTGCGTGTGATTTTGGAACAGATATTACTGTCCCTAGCTGAGGTAAACAAAGTCCTCGACTACCTTGAAGTTTTTGCTGCCTAGTGTGATGTTCTTTCCGAGACGTCGATGTTGTGCGTCCTTCTTTGATGACAGCATGTACTTTGGTTTACCCTCATTAACCACCAGACGCATTTTAGCCGTCTTCGCTTCAGTGCCAGAAAACGCCTCATTGGCGACTCGCTGTGTTCGCCCAATCATGTCAATGTCGTCGGTGTAAGCTAGCAATTGAACTGACTTTTGGAAGATCGTGCCTCTGGTGTTGACTTGTGAGTTACGCACGATCTTCTCAAGGATGTCGTTAAAGAGGTCACATAACAGTGCGTCGACTTGTCTAAAACTTTTTTTGACATTGAAGGTCTCGGTGAGTTCGTTACCGACCTTGACGGAGCAGCGAGAGTTCTCCATCGTCACCCTACACAATCTGACGAGTTTAGTGGGAATGCCGAAACTATACATGGCACTGTATAGCTAGTCCCTATGCACACTGTCATATGCGGCCTTGAAATCAACGAATAGGTGGTGAGTGTCGACTTGCACTTCTTGGGTCTTTTCAAAGATCTGCCGTAGTGTGAAGATTTGGTCGATGGTGGACTTCCCTGGCCTTAATCCACTCTGATAAGGACCTATTAGGTTGTTGACGAACGGTTTCAGGCGTTCACACAATACGATAGGGAGGATCTTGTAGGCGATGTTAAGGAAACTAATCGCTCGATAGTTGGCGAAGTCGAAGACGACGCTGAGATTCCAATCATCGAGCATGCTTTCCTCCGATCATATCTTACAGATGAGCTGGTGCATGAGCCCAACCAGGTCATCTCCAGCTGCTTTAAACAGTTCTGCGAACAATCCATCCACTTCATCAAAATTGAGAGGAACTCACACTTCATCTAGGGAAGTGAAAACAGTTGCTCCAAGTGTTCAACGTGGACATCATCTCGATTTGATGAGGGATTCTTACGAAGTTACAGCCCTCTATTTTTGGGAAAAATGATTAAAAACAGATGAAAAGGCGTACCAAGAAGGTGAGTACATTTAGGGGTTACATTTAGGGGTTCATTTTCAGGTTTCAAAAGTAAACCTTAGTAAAACACACACAGTGACACATTTTGGATGAAAATTTTCACTCTTTATAAAGTTTGGACATTGCCATTAAGTGGGAATAACGACAATAATATTTTAGTGGCACTACAGCCCAGAAGGAACCAGTGCCTAACTTCTGCATCCAGCATGCGATTTTTTAAGGTAAATTTTAACAACTTTTCGCATATTTTAAGCGGTATCTCGGGCATGACTTGAGTAATGTTGGCTTTTAATGATTCTAGAGCTTGGGGACTATTCGCTTAATACACAGACTCTCACTTGGATCTGCAGGAAATAATCTAACAGCGTCAAACTGCCTAATTTTGGTGGTGAATTGACGTCACCAAAACGTAAGGTTACGCGATCAGAAAACTTCTCACACCGTAAACCCATTTTGTTCGTGTTGTGTGGCGTGTTGGCTTGCCTTGTTGAAAGCACTTGTCTAAGTTAAAATTATAATCTTCAATCGTCAGTCTAGATGCAGCAGCACCCTTTCGTTGACTTGTAGGTTTTCCAAGTCTCATATGCTGCAATTTTGCTGCTTACACGCCCACTGAGTGAGAAATGTACCCTATAACTGGAGAGACATTTTTTCGAAAAATCGGTGTTTGTAATCTGTTATTTTTAACATCCAAAAAGTGTATCTACAGCCTTGTAAATTGCCAGCAAGCTTCAAATGTTGCATGCGTTGATTTTTTCAAAGATGGGAATGCAAATTTAAATGGAACATACGCCATCGTGAGGTGTACGAGATGTTCAATTTCTATGAAGGCCGGGAAATCGATAAATTCAACATATTACATCAACGATAAGCAATAAGACCAGCAATAATTTCCACTAACTGTGCAATTCAATTATGCACAGGCTAACGTTTCCACCCACTTCAAATTTATTCACATTTTTACCAATTGCTTGTGTAGTCAGGTTACGTTTTAATAACTTCATTTGTAGAAAGTCTCTATAATTTTAAAGAGCAACTAAACTCTTCTGCTGTCCATTATCTTAAATGGCAGGCATTTAGCTAATATTCTTACACTTCAAATGACAGCTAAGTTTAGCTGGTGTCAAATGTCAGCGCTACCAACCTTAAACCACGAAATGAATGACCCTGCACCATGACAAAAAACGAATCAAAATTCGCTTACAAAAGATTTTAAGCAATTTTCGCCAATTAATTATAAAAGGCCTTAACATGACCCTTCTCATCAATTTTTCTTTTGCCAGAAAACAGCTGAACTCACCCATTATATAAGCAGTCTGTGCACTTTCTGTTCCCCTTTTGGCCATCCTGTCATTAATTTTCATGACAAGTTAATTGGATCCTAAATTATCGGCACCTTCCACATACAACCAAACTTCCATTGATTATGCAAAGCATCACGACGATCCACAATGAGTTTGTTGACAAAACGCCCCTGTTCTCGAAACGTAAATCCAGATATGTCAAACTATTCCGAAAACCATGCGAACCCCTGTTACAAGAATCGCTGTCACCCTCTAATTGCTGACCTTGCATCAAGGCCATAGCGCTGACTGTATTGATTGGTTTTTGCGATTTTCTGCGAACTCTCCCTTTGTGTGAGTGTGTGTGTGTGACAGGACATGCATAATTGCTCTATAGCCGTGACTAACTAAAAGACCCATTGTTCGCGCCTGTAGAGGCGCAAGGGAATCGATTGTTCTTTCGCAGATTTTACAGATCCTCGTGCCAACTTTTAGACACACACACACACACACACGCATACGCAAGACCATGTGCTTGCAATATTTCGCAATAGTTTTTCAATGGAAACCTTTGAAACGGAAAGCAGAGGGGGGAGGAAGAGCAAAATGGACGAAGAAACAAGACCATTACGGATCTGGTCCCCTGTTGCGGATGCTTCAATTTAGTTTCGATGTGATATATGTACGTATGCTGGCCAGGCGAACGCTGGAGAGTGCTGAAATGAGGAGGATGATGGTGTTTCCCTTTTGATTATTGTCATGCCAAAGTAATTGTCATCCTGTGCCGTGCTTCCTTTCCTCCCTGCATGACGTTCGTTGAGCGAGAGACGAGAAGGGGTTTATGTGTGTCCTAGAACGATAGTGACCCAGTTTTCTCTACGAAAAGGTGGTTGGCTACGGACGTTTTTTGTTCTCAATTTTTATTGTTTTTACATTCGAATGACAATTTCCGTTCTTAATAGGGGACACTGGATGATGTAGGAAATGTTAGCGGAACTAGTTGATGTTGGACAGTGGGTGTGCAGATTGTCTGGTGAAAGGGTTTTTTTTTTGCATTGATTTTAAAATTGTCAAAAATCCTTCAAGAAGTCCTTCATATTCAGGGATTTCGGATCTTAAGGGAATTCATATTTTGACCCGCCCAAGAAACAGTGCTACAGTGAACAAGGCACCAGTTTCTTCTACTCGCGTTGTTAGTGCCAATATTTTTTCACGAGTAGAGGGACCAGCAGTTTATTGCCGACTCCAAACGGCGAAATGAAAGAAGCTTTGCCTAAACACTTGACACTTTTTGAGTTCTGTCGGCAACTCGAAAGAAGAAGTGCAGGAAAAAATGTGAAGTGTGCCAAAACTCCAGGAATCGAAACTGGAGCGTGCGATCCAACACACTTATTCAGTAAGCCACTTAACGGTATCCTTAGCCAATTAAAAATTTTCTGATTTCGTGGTCTGTCAACGAAGCCCTCAGGAAAGCTGGAATTGATTCAATCGCCGAGTGCTGAAAAATGTCTGTAGCAAATTGTCATCAAATGGCTTCGAGATGTTATATGTTTGGTAATATTAATTGGATCTGACAATACTGTAGCATTTCTGAAAAGTGAGGTCTTACGCTTCATTTTGTTGGAGATGGTTTTTAAATTTCCATTTGTCGGTAAAGAGTTATTTACGTTTAAAAATGCGCGAAAACATCTACTAAGCGTCACAAACTACTGAAACTGAACTACAAACTACCAAAACCAAACCGCAGATAGAATCTAATTAATATGTGCAGTATACCAAGGCAGTCACTGCAAAAATTCGGTTATCTCCAACATTTTTTTCTTTTGCAAAAAACAGATTTATCAACAATTAAAGGCTTTTGAAAAATTAGAGTCATTCACCCTGTATTCCTAATCTCGGTGCTGGTTCTGAAGTTGTCTAAGCAGTGAAGCACACCAAAACTTTGTTCAACAACAATTTGGCTTTTGCCTTGTTCCAAAAACTAGGAAAGTTCCTCAAAATTTGAATTCCCTGATAAGATTTGTTTGATTAGAAAAAACTCGATAAGTTGGCCACAATTTTGAATTTTTATCCATTTTTAAGTGTAAATAACTTTTCACAGAAAAACGCGATTTCTATAATCTCCTCTAACGAAATGAAGGGTGAGTTGTCACCTTTCACACAAGCTATAGTATTCCCAGATGCAATTAATCGTTTCGGACGTGTTACATTTTAAAACCATCGAGTGACTGTTTCCAAACTTTTTCGAACACGCAATATGTGACAAACTGTAATCAAAAACCGACTCTCGATCGCCCCTTTAAAGATTTCCAGAAGACAGATGCAAATGCCTAGTTTGAGAAACCGTTGTGAACCAATTTAAACCTCCATTCAACACCAAATAAAACATTTCTTTCGGCAACCACCCGTCTTTTGTTTCATTTTCTGTTGACGCCATGAAATTACTCGTTCAAATTACCTGTGAATCCAATCAAGAAAACTAACACGGCACGTAAGCGCACCGTCGTCCATCGTCATGTAATGCATGTGTAATTCTTTGAAAACCACTTCACACGTTTGCAGGGGCACCGTCTGGACGGACGGATAACTGGCTGGCTGGCTAAATGGAATAGATGCGAAGGACAGAGAAGGAGAACAAAATTATCTTGAAAAAAAAATCTTTGTGTTGAGAAATGGAAAGATGCCGCAGGGAGTGCAAGTGGGAGAGAGTGTAACAGTGCTGGTGACAAGTGATTGGATTGCAGTCGTCGTTCTCAAAACAAGTTCTGTAGGCCTTCAGGGCACGAGCACCTGTGGCACACACTGTTCATCGGACAGAGTCCGTGTCTAGTTGACTAAACTCCTTCGGAAAAATTTCGCAAAGTAAGCCACACTCTGGCCTTTGTTCCAACAAAGCAGCAGGGTATGACGAGAGTGCCGTGGTCTCGAAGTACAGTCCAGTCCCCAGTGGAGAGTCAACAAGATCCCGGTCATCCAGCCAACCAGCCAGCCAGCCGCAGCAGCTGTTCAAATACTTCACATTTTCCCTGACTGGCGCTAATCCATGGTTTCTCGTTCTCTCTTTCTCTCGGCGTCTTCGGTGTTCATTTGTGTGCCCGCCGTCGTTGTCGGTGCTGTTGCAAGTGTCGTTTGTGGGAGCTCCTTTTCTCATTGCAGTAGCAATCGTCACACCTGGGTAAATTTGAAATTTTTTTCTTCTCCTCCGTCCCCTCTGTTTTTGCATACAACCAAAGGAAAACAATGACGGAGGAGAAGAGATAGAAACAAAAACCCAACCGCCTCCATCTTGGCGATGAGATTAATTATTAAATTTAATCGTTTGAAGGGCTCAGAGCGTTTTAGACGACGACTATTCTGCAGGGAAACCTTTCCACAGGCAACTCGAAACGAGGTCACCTCGCATACAAGTTGACACTTTCTTTTGTTTTCCTTGTGCCGCTGCACTCGAAAACCGGTAGCAGCTGATTTAACGCCGGTTTTTCGTTCGCTGCCCATACACGACAACACAGTTACCGGTTTTTGTGCGCTGCTGTGCGGCTCATTGTGTCGCCGCATCAGTGATTCATTTCTTTCTCGATTTTTCTCGCACTGACACAGTCATTTTCCATTTTGCCCTAATGACTGCAAAAACTACGGAATATCGAGAGTGATGATGTTTCTCGGTCTGCGGAGTTTCGTGTAAGAGCAATTATCTGCCGCGGGCAGAGATGAATTTGAGAGTTTTACGACGCTCGACACACGACGGCGACGACGCGACGAAGTAGAAATTCATTAGAGGGCTTTCATTTTTTTTTTATTATTATTAATGGCTACGGTCGGGATATCCTTGGCCAAGTTAATAGGTAAACATACTTAGACAAGATTGGGGTTAATTTTTGGAAGAGAAAAAGAATAACACAATAAACGGTAATTAGCAAGCCATTCGGGATGCGAAATTTTACACGAAAGAGTTTACAAATTTTCGTAGTGTGTAATTGGGTCAAATCTTCTCAGAGATGTTGAGCAGGGTCAGCTGCGTTGGTTGGAGAGGCTTAATTGCTTGATTGGGAAAAACAAGAATCTTTGGAGATTCACTTTGTTTAAGGCTGCAGGATAAAAAGGTTCACAGTTAAGTTGTAAATTTGGCGAGCAGAAAGCTAAGAAACCCTAAAGTCCGATATGGTTCAATAAGTACTTAGTTTCCCCGCTTGATGACGCCACTATCGTACGACTTATGTCGTATGGGGCATTCTCGTAGACGTCACTACTTTGAAACTTTGATTACGTCGAATCGGACTCGTAGATTTAATTTGACAGCTGTGACAGGGGCGTCGGTAGTGAACTCACCGAGACCTTTAATGCCAAAAAAGGTTTTAGACAAGGCGACGCACTGTCATGTGACTTCTTTAACATCATCTTTGAGAAGATCGTGCGTAGCTCACAAGTCAACACCAGAGGCACGATCTTCCAAAAGTCAGTTCAATTGCTAGCTTACCCCGACGACATTGACGTGATTGGACACACGTCAATGAAGCGTTTGCTGGTATTGAAGCAGAAGCGGCTAAAATGGGTCTGGTGGTAGTACATGCTGTCATCAAAGAAAGACGCACAACATCGACGTCATCGTCATCGGACAGAGCGTCACACTAGGCAGCAGAAACTTCGAGGTAGCCACGGACTTCCTCCACCTCGGCTCCGCGGTAAATAGGGACAACACCAGTAAAGAAATCAAACGCAGAATCACTCTTGCCAATCGTCGTTTCGTTGGGCTTAAGAGCCAATTAAGTAACAAAGCCCTCTCTTGAAGGACTAAGTTGGTCAGGCGGTGGGTCACGGACTGTGCTTCAATCGCTTCAAAATTGTCATCTTCCACTCACGCTTTCCCACAAACGGTTGAAAGATTCAGTGGGATCCACTAGCAGTTAATAGGCGGCCAATTGGCACTGCCAAGTCGGCTTAGTTGCTAGATCACCCCACTCTTACTTTATGGCGCATAAACCTGAACGTTACTATATGCGGGTGAGGAAGCCTTTTCGAGAGAAAAGTTTTGCGTGTGATTTTTGGTCCTCTTTGCGTTGATGGCAGCTGGAGGAGAAGTTTTAACGACGAACTCTATGGGCTGTACAGCGACATGCGTCTGCTCAAGAGTCTTTGTATACAACATTAAAGATGGCTAGGCAATGCAGAGCTTATGGACACCACTTGTTCGGTCCGAAAACTCTTCAAATCTGAGCCATAGGGACAACGCAGGACGGCCTAGGCTAAGGTGGCACACAAAAGTTCCTCAACAAACTTGGACTGCGCAGCTGGAGGCAGCTGGGGAAAGATCGTGCTGGCTGGAGAGGCATGTTGGTTCAGGCCCAGGTCCACTTCGGACTGTAGCGCCACAAGAAGAAGAAGAAGAAGAAGAAAGGGTGCGAGCCTGTGGATTTCAGAAAAATGGAAATGGCAATCTCTGTCTGTTATCCTGTGCTGTTGGAAGGGAAATCGAACAGCTGTGTATGGTGACCCTTATCCTTCGATGGGGAACACCAAAATTGATTAAATTAGTTTCAACGAGATCACACGTGAGCTTCTGATGAGCCACGCCCAAATGCCCCGAGGCGGATAACATGACAATAACTCCGATCTCATATTGGCAGACCGCCGATTTAAAGTGTCCAGAATAGCTGAGACAGCTAAATGATAGATTGGCATGAGAGAACTGTCTGCGCGATGGATGCTGCGATTGCCCACTCCAAACAACAAGTGCAACCGTGAGACCACTTCAGAGCAGTGTTAGGCGATCGCTTTAGCGCCATTCAAAGAATTTCTCCATCAATTCTATTGACTGTTGACGTAACATGGACTTACCAGAGCCCAAGGAACAGTCAGAGCATTGGGGTTCACCTGACGAACGCGTGTCGAAGAAGGCGAAGGTTGTCATAAGAAGTAAGAACATATTTTAGGGAATACACTTTGTGGATCCCACTGTTTTGTGAATCGACTACCAGAGACAGTACAGTTGCATTCGACGCCAAACAGTAGTATTTGGCAGAGGAAATGGCGCTGTGACAACATACCGGTTCACACCTTCGCTGTAGCCTTTGCCGGTCAAATGAGACCCCAAACTTCTGTCTCATGCATCTTATGATCCACATTTGACAACGTGCGATTTCTTCTGGTTTCCAAAAGATGACAAAGTCACTCGTCTGCCAGAAATTTGTGTCGACAGTGGATGTTGTTGGCGCCACAGAGGCGGACTTTGAACAAACGTATTCTCCAAACGAGTTAAAGAACTTGGAGCACCGCTGGGTTAGGCGTCTTGAGGAGAAAAGGGATCGAGGATATTAAAAAATAAATTCGTTCTGCACTACCACTTCTTAGTGCAGAAGATATTGAGACAAGCAGAAGCTTAAGGACATTTAAACGATTTGCGCTGAAAATGATTTAAAATTAGATCTTGGTTGAATCTTGCCCTTCAGACACCATTTACGCAAAAAGAAGCGAACACGAAGCTTTTCTCTCAATAAGGTCAAGCAGTTGCTCATCCGTTTTCAAAGGCGTTCAGGGATCTACGCCACAAAGCATAGCTAAGGAGGCCAGAATGTTATACAAAACGTGCTTGGGCGAGAGAGGTTTTAATTGCCATAAGAAATTACGAAGGTGGTTCTTCGCTTGATTCTTGTGCAGATGCTGTTTTACTGTAGAGACAAGATAACCGCAGTCCTTGACCATCACGAAGTTTTTTCACGCCAAATATGAGGCTCTATCCGAAACGTCCATGTTGTGTGCTCTTTCTGGATGATTGCTTTGTTTTTCCTTCATTTATCCTCAAAGGCTTCATTGACGACTCGGTTTGTTCGCGCAGTGAAGTCGCACCCGCGCAGGGCTACTTGTTGACTGTATTTTTTGAAGATCGTGCCTTTAGAGTTGAAGTGAGAGTTTCGCACGATCTTCTCACGAATGATGTTGACAAATGTACATGACCGCGTCTCCTTGTGTAAAACCCTTTTTTGACAATGAAACTTCTCGGCGAGTTCGTTACAGATGTTGACAGAGGAGCGAGAGTTCTCCAAAGTCAGCCTACACAATCTCATATTTCTAGGAATGTCACAAGCAGACATGGTACTGTATAGTTCGTTTCTATGATTAGAAAAGAAAAGAAATGCACTTTGTGGATCCCATTATTTTGTGAATCGACTACCTGGGGTAGAACAGTCGCAGGGGCTCGACTATGCCCATTCGACCCCAAATTGCATTAAAAACGGTCGATTAAGCTCAGTGTTCGGTGTTAGCTTCTATGCTTAGAAACGAACTAGGTATACAGTAGCCAACAAATTGATAATGAGTGTCTGTCTGAACCTCCTGGACTTTTCCAGGATCTACCGCACTGTAAAGATCTAGTCCATCATGGGCTTTCTGTCATTGCAACACACTGAGCTATCAGATTTTTCGCGACCGGTTTCAGGCGTCAATACAAATCGGCAGACAAAGTCTTATACGCTTTGCTGACCTAATTATTGACCAGTTCGTGTATTTAGGCACAACTGTCAACAGTTGCTTAAGGAGTTTGATCCAAAGACCCTGACAAGGAACAAAGAAATCCCAGCTCAAGATGGGGAAGAATTTCTTGCTGTCACGCAGTCTTGTAGAGATCTTTGCAGCCCCAGGAATGGCCTCTCTTTAAAGCAATGGAAAGCTGACTGCAATATCCCCTCCAAGGAGAAGGTTAAGATTAAAAGGACAAAACATGCAAAACAACATGTCGATCTCTATGTAAAGAAGAGTCCATGTGTGGCCTCAAAAAATCGGCTTTAGAAAAGGCGAATTCTGAAAATGACCAGCAGCTCTCGAATAGCAAACAAATGTCATTTCATTGAGTAGCATACGACTCCATTCACAGCAGGAAGCATTGCCGCCGCATATTTAAGAAAAACTCCATGAAACCACTTCCGAGGCACAAAACCAGTCAAACCCAACCCCTAACACCCGCCACCACTTTTCAATTTGCACCACCACATCGAGAACAAAGTCATTCGCCGCTTCTTGTAAATCTCATTGAAAACTTTCGCCAAACACTCCGCAGAACAAACAACTCAATTCCACCACAAAAGCCGTCTAACAAGCTCTCGTACAAACTGGGAGAGAAAGTGAGAGAGAGAGATGGAGGGGGGAGGGGAGAATGACGTCATCCTAACTTCCCTAATCCCATTTCGTCACGCAATTTCGACATGCAGTTGAAACACATTCAACATCCCGATGATTGCCAAACACACACATTTTCTGGAGCCACCACATGTGCGCATCTGGAACACCAGACCAGCAGTCGACCCAAAATTTTCGACTCAGAGAGAAATTGTCGACGACCGCCGGAAACTAGGCCAAACTATGCGCCAAGAAAACTCTTCCAAGTAAACAAAACCACTCAACGAAATCTCATTAAACCTCGCACACCGCACACAGCAGGAGCGGCAAGCACAAGGCAAGCGACGCTCCGCGGGGACAATATGTTTGTTAGTTTCGTTATTAGGGGAAGAGTGGGATCTTTGCAACCACCACCACTAGCTCATGCCTCTCATAAAGCCAGCCTCTGCCTTACATCCTTGCGGCGCGCTCGTCCTTGAGTGAACGTCAGACACAAAGAACGCACTGTTTCTAGATCGTGGAGATAGGCGCAGCACATGTCAGGGATGAATGAAAGGCAGGGAGTCGAAACAACTCACGGAGATTCTGATAACAGTGAGATGGATGGAGGCGCTGCCCCTTTTAGAGATAATGAGAACGACGGCGACGGCGACGCCAACGACGACGAGAACGATGATGATGATGATGAGGACGACAAGGCACGCTACCGGGAGAATTATGAATTTTTCAGCGAATTAACAGGATGCACGGGATGCACTCGGTAAGAGGAGACTGCAGTGTAGGATGCTCTTCAATTATTGACAGGAGGAGTTCTCCTGCCACTGTGTGCATCCTTTTCTTGAAGAGATGATAGAGATAAAAGTGCTTACCGAGAGTTTAAGTTGAAGTTTGAGGCTTTCTTGACTTCTTTTCTTACATTGGAAGTGGAGACTGTGCAGGAATGCTTGCCAGGACTAAACACTGCAAACTGGACGTACCTGAAGGAGAAAAGAAAAGTGTATTAGAAAAGAGTAAGCATTTGTGAAGATAGGAAGGTGGTCAAGAAAGGAGTTTCCTCGTCTGAGCCTCACAGTGCAGTGTGTAAGGGTTAGACGTGTGTTTCAGGGTTTGAAGGAAGATTTGATCGAAGGAACGGACAGAATCCAAGAAAGTGACTGTGATCGGAAGTGGGATTGGGAATGGAATTGGGGCTGTTAATGGGACTGAATCCTAGATAAGGGCAGAGACAGCGACTGTGACAACGAGCACAACAATAAATGCAACTGCTACAGCTGCGAGCACGACTGCGGTTGCAACTGAGAGCGCGAGCACGACTACGACTGAAAATGGTTTAAAGGCAAATGAATGGTTCAGAGTCTAAAGCGGAATGGGCTTAGATAATAAGAAGCGACTGCGATATGGACAACGACTTGCAATTGCTGTTTCTATCGACGAATGCGACTGCGACTAAGACAGCGACTGCAACTGCGGCTAATACAGCGACTGCAACTGCGACTGAGATGGCTACTCGACTTCGAGCACGGCAGGAGTGACTGAGCCTGCGGCTGCGACTGCGATAACGATTGCAACTGCTATAGTCACACTACGACTGTAAATGCAACAGCGACTGTAACTGCGACTGCGGCTGTAAAGGCGGTTGCAACTGCGACTGCGGCTGTAAAGGCGGTTGTGACAGTGAATACGACTGCAACTCGGACTGAAAGTGCGACTGCTACTGCGTTTGCCACTTTTATTGTAACTGTGACATGGACTACGACTGTGACTGTGACTACGACTGCGACTAGGACTGAAAGTGCGAAAGTGCGACTAGGACTAAGATAGCGTCTGTAACTGCGACTGTGATGGCTAATTTGCTTCGAGCACGGAAGCAGTGAATGAGTTTGCGGCTGCGACTGCGATTACGATTGCAACTGCAACAGCGACTGCAACTGCAGCTGCGACTCAGTTTACCACTTCAACTGTGACAACTGTGACAACAGCTGTGACTATGATTGTGACTACGACTGTGACTAGGAGCACAACTGTGACTAGGAGCACAACTGTGACTGCGACAACGACTACGAGAGCGACAGCAACTGCGACTGCGACTGCGACTACGAGCACAACCATAGCTAGGAGCACAACTGTGAAAGTGCCTACGCGTATGACCAGGACAGGACTGCCACCGAGGACTTGAGTCCCGAAATTTGTAAAATTCAAAATCTGAGCTTTGTATAGAAAGGCAACCAATCTCTCTCTCAAACACTGTCTAAGCAACGACAAGACCACTCCGTTTCAACGCCTTGACTTAATTGCCGAGTCAACGTGTTAAAACGGGGTGACAGAAATTCGACTGACAACTTTTGACTTGGTGCCACCGTCACACACTTTTTCGATTCAACACATGTGACGATAATTACGATCTGGAAAATTAAAATTCCCCATCAAATTTCGAAAAAACAAGTGACAGACCACCACCGATGTTCAAAACGCCATGACATCTGACATCTCAAGCGTCAAACCGATTTGAATCAAAAAACTTTGTACGTGTCCAGAGAACCGCAGACAACGGCTGCCGGCCGATCGCTAACATTTTGTTAATTTAGAATTCCCTCTCCATTCACATGCTGAGCACGTTTCAGTGAGCCAAATGCATTTCCACACGACACACTGCATCCGGAAGTCTGAGCAGAACGCAAAACTCGCCTACAACCGAATTTTTTCCGCCCCACACTCCTCGCCCTCATTTGGCAGGAAGTCAGTCAGTCACAGTGAACATTCCAGTGGGCGACCTTCAGTCCCAGTCTTGACCTCCAATATCACACATCTCCTTCAGGGTCGCGTCTCCCATGTGCGGCGACGCGCTTTCACATCGTGGAACACTCAAAATGCACATATTTAGCAGTTAATTCAATTAAATTAAATCGAAGGGCTCTCCTTATCAATGCGAGACCGTTCCTCTGCGCAGCTGATATGTGACTTCTCTGACCCGGCCACGGACGTCTTCGTGGACAGTGCCCGACGGCGGTGGCGGTGGCGGCGGCCGAGGAATGATTGATTAGAGGAGTACCCAGCCCACCATCTCATTCATTAATCTAATTAAGCAAAATGCATGACAATGCGTCAAGAGAGTGAGAGATGTGTCTTCGAGCACAGGGAAAACGAAGACGACGAGCCACGACGACCGAACTGAAACCGTGAACACGGAATTGACGATAATTGTCATTGGACGTTCGTACGGACAATTGAATAGTTGACGATCGCGCTGTAATCACGTAATTAAAGCGGCGTTTGTTGGTCCTCCACGCGCGCAGCGGTGCAGATGCATCTCCGGCGCGAATCTCTGGAGGAGGAGTGAAGTGATTTCCCCGGGCACAGACAGGCGGGAGGCGAGGCCAAAGGAGTGATTTATGCGGGTTTTAATCTGGTTAGATGATGGGGGCGCTTTCATTATGCAATCTTGATAATTGTTTTTTTTTACGCCGTGCGTAGGTTGTGCAGGAAGGAAAAGATGTTGATGGTGGAAGACAATGGTGGGATGTGATGGGAAAAAAATGTGGTTGTGTGGACACTCAGTGGGATTGATGGCTTGTTTGGAAGTGTTTGAAATGTAGGGCAGGTTCAGATTCAGACAGTGGGGCAACTGCAGCAATGAGCGCGGTGCTTTAAAAATTCTATGCCTTCAGGCTGCCAGAAGATGATAGGATTCCGGCAAATTCAACATCTGCCTGAATTGCATTTCATCGGATAAATCGAATATTGCAGCAATTTGGAAAACGAAAGACCAATAAGATGACTCAAAGAAGTGGTCTTCGGCGTTGGCCTTTTTCCCTGCTTTTACTAGATCCTCTCTGAATCACTTATTCAGACGCGACGTTCCCAAAAGCACTTCTCACTGGTTCTGGTCTTAATCTGAACCAAGAAAAGATTCTGTCCAGAGCCAGTTCTGAGACCTTCTATGTGGAACTTTACGTCGGAGCTTGATTGGTGCCCGTGCATCAAACGTAAACCTCTCATGGATGACTCCAAGATCAAGGAAGGATCAAGTGCTGGCGCCAGACTACACACTTCCTTAAGTAATTTAGCGCAAGTGAGACGTATGTGATCCTAATGGCCAAGAACTTTATTCTGTAAGAATGGGGTGAAGAAGCATTAGTGTCTGTAGTGACAGACAAGCTGTCCTTAATCCCTTAAAATAATAAGAGTAAATTTGGAACGCATGGTCGTCGTGGCGTAGTGGGCAAGCGCGTTGACTAGCACACACAGCTATAAAATCACAGCACGAGGTCCTAGGTTCGATTTCCGGACGGAAGACCTCCCATTTCTTCACGGCGGCACCACCTCTTTTGAGTTGCTGACAACACTCAAAGAGTATCAATGGTCTATGAAAGAAGCTTCTCAAATCTCGCTGTTCGGAGTCGCCAAAAACTGTAGCTCCCTGGTACTCCAGAACGCACGCACAATACGAATAGTTGCTGAAAAAAGTAAATTGAGGACACTACAGTCAAGAAGGCAAAACAGTCTACTAAGGATCAGGACCTAATTTCTTTGCGCATAGTGCGTTGTTCCCTTGCAAGTAGGAGAACCTACAGTTTATTGCCGATACAGAACGCGGGGTTTAAGATGGTTTTAGCTAAAAGCACTTTTAAGTGGTGTCAACTTGAAATGGTGCTCTGAGAAAATGCGAGATGGACAGTCGATGGATACACTTATTCTCTAAGGCAAGGCGGTGTCCATTGCTTAAGACCTCCCTTAAGATAGTCTACAAAATAGACTTGCATTCCCCATCGATCGAGGGTCTAAATTCGCTATGACTTGGTTGAGTTCCGGATCACGGGAAATAAAATTGGCGACGAACGTGCGAGACAATGAACTGATGGGAAACTCTTAAGACCCGAACCCGCTTTGGAACTACGCGTGTCCTTGTTGAGGGGTTGTCACAGATGGTTGGGCTTTAAAGTGGCGTATTTCTTCAGAATAAGGGGAAACCAAGTGCACGCATCTCAACATTTTTTGACTGCTGACAAAAAAGACAAACGATTTACCGGCTTACCGACTAACCGAATTACGACTACACCATCGCCATACACCTCAGTGTGCTACGGCTAAGCGATGAAAACCTTTGCACGCCGCCTGTGGTAAAGACGACTGCAGGCTGCAGAGCGTATCCTTCTAAAAAGTTCGTAAGACTGGTGTTCTAGTAGACAACACAATGTGTCTGCTGTGACCGAGAGTGGGACACTCATTTCACGAACATCAACTAGTCAGCGATCTCTGGATCTCTAAGGATAATTCTGCACAAAAATAAAGGAATATTCGTTGACAAGGTTCAATGATTCAGGATTTGAAGGTGCGCGACCATCCTCTTCGTTATCGTTTCACTTTAGGACTTGGAGCTGTAGTTGAGCAACGAACTTGGGCGACAAATCATCTGTTGTGACGAGGAGCATTTTTAACTCGGTAAGCTACGTTAACAAACAAAATTCGAGCATCTGAGGCATACAGTGTGTGACAGTTTGGCACGGATTATGAAGTGGTGACAGCACTGAATAATTTTCTCGAATATAACACATCACTCAATAGGACCCGGGACATACAGGGGGCGCCACTTACAAAACCAATGAATATTAAATGAAAAATTTTTGTAAGTGGCGCCCCCTATATGTCCCGGGATTTATTGAGCGATCTGTTATAGCTGAGAATAAAGTTTCGGTCAACAACGGACATTACAGAGGCATGGCAGACAGAACTTTTTACTGATTCGAATGACTTCCGAGTAGAGCTTCTGCAGAATGGCGTCCCATCTCATTCAGTCCATGTCAGCCATCTTAGCAATGTCAATTGGACGCCTTTGAGCTGTGATTTGAAATCGTTGGACTTTGTTGAGTGGGAACCTTGTAAAGGGTGATTTTTTAGCTAATATCTTTTTGGCAACACTGCTTTAAACAGCTGACGCACGTTTCGTGTTTTGTTTCACTGTCAAGCATCTTCAGTTTGATCTATAATTTAACAATGAATCGTTTTATTGATTTTTTTTTATCAAAATGCGTGCTCTGTTAAGAAAGTTCATCGCGCGCTTCTTCCATTTTATGGTCAATTTAATGGACCCACTGAAGCGGCTATTCGGGCAATTGTGTCTAAGTTTCGCACCAAATTCACATTGTTGGACATTAAACCACCAACACGCTTACGTAGAGTGCGAACTGAAGATAATATCGCAGCTGTATCGGCCAGTGTTGATGATGACCATTCGTCGCCGTTCGCAGCAATTGGGCCTCTGTTACTCAACAACGTGCACAATTTTGAAGAAGGATTTCAAAATCTTTCAAAATACAGCTGGTGCAATAATTGAAGCCGAACCGCATTCAAAGTTTTTGGTGAATGGGTTCTTGGAAAGCTGGCCAAAGATCCACGAAAAATTGTGTTCAGCGACGAAGCTCATTTTTGGCTCAATGGGTGCGTAAAAAAGCAGAATTGTCAATTGGAATGAATATCAGCCAGAAACATTACAAGAGCTACCAATGCATCCGTAAAAAGTCACAGTTTGGTGCGGCTTATGGGCTGATGGCATCATTGGACCTCACTTCTTCAAAGATGATGCGAATCGTAACGTAACTGTGCGTGGCGAGCGCTCCTGTGAGATGATATCCAACTTTTTTTTGCCCAAAATGCAAGAGCTTGACTTGCCTGACATGTGGTTTCAAGAAAACGGTGCCACATGCCACACAGTACTCGCAACAATGGACTTATTGAGAGGCGAGTTCGGTGAACATTTTATTTTAAGTTCGGGACCGCCTAGATCGTGCGATTTAACGCCTTTAAACTAATTTTTGTGGGGCTATGTTAAAGCTCACGTCTATACAGACAAGCCCGTTTCAATTGACGCATTGAAAGACAACATTGAGGCATTCGTGAGATACCGGCCGAAATGTTGGAAAGAGTATGCCAAAATTGGACTAAGCGGATGGATCATTTGACGCGCAGTCAAGGTTAACATTTGCATGTAATAATCTTCAAAAATTAAAATATATGTCGATAAATATATATCGATTCAAATAAAGATTTCATACATTTGGTTTTTGAAAAACTTTCCTATAGCTTTTAGAAAATCACCCTTTATGATTGATGTTATGCCAACGTAGCAAGCAATCCTTGAGCTACTGCCCGAAACTATGAAGAAAGTCCTTATAAATTGGAGCGCCAGAAAACTCTACTATGAACCCCACCGATGCAGCCGGTTGAACGACATTGTATTTCATAACAAAAGGGAATATTTGTCCTAACAACAACTGACAATGATAACCAGGAGCAAAGGTACTTCACAACGAATTTTCAGATTGTCACGCTGATTGTGGATGCACAACAAACCCGAACTACCCGACTGCCTGATTTTTGAACGTTTAACACAAAATTTTAGCGAATTTCGAACTTCAACTCATAAGACGTTTCCTAATGAAAGAATCCACGCTACACACCAAACATGAATGAAACACCTTTCAAAAAAAAACTCCGTCCCAATCGAGTGTTAATGTTCATTTTATGCACATCTAGCACAAGCCGTTAAAAAATGAGTGGAAGAGGGAAGAAACTTAATGTCGGCTGCTGTCCAAAAATCAAGAAATCACCAGAAAGAAAGATTTCTTGTCGGAAATCGTAAAAAATTTTAACGTCCGACTGTCCCCGGAGACGGCAGTTTATAGAACCATTATCACCTGGCATTTATGGATTTTTTTTCAGTCAGTTTTGGATGCATTCGAATACTTCCTCGATGTGTAGGCGAACCGATACAACTCTCTCCTTTCTTTCAACATTCATCACTCCGTCAAATCACCGGCTGCAATCAAATAAACTGCCCCCCCCCCCCCACCCCACCTTCACCCGATCATCCAACACCCACTGGAAAGAAAGAAAAAGGCCTTCAGAATCATGATAACACTCTCACAGTTATTAATCCAATTCGTGGCCAACGCAAATGGCTCGAGTAAATACTTCTATTGTCAACTACCTCCGCACACATCGCTGCGATAATCGTTTGTCTCGAACGTGCTCAAAATTCAATTAAACGATCGATCGCCAACACCGAGACTTACGGCGACGACAATGACTCTCCATTCACGTCCGTAGGCCTGCCGCCGATGTATGCACACAGCGCGCTTCCAACTGACGCAATTATGTACAAGCTTCCCATAATGATGGGATTCGTAAGTGATAGCGAGTGAGGTCTTACACCCGCCCTCCCCACATGGCAGGACCCGGAGCGGAGGTGGGCTGATGGTAGTTGGGTGTGTTTTGAAAAGGAGACCGGAAGCACTCGCAGTGAGACACAATCTACTGCTGGCAGAGAGGGAGAGAAACCATAAGAATAGCCACAGCACTGTGTGTCCCGCTCCGGAACACAGTTCATCCATCGATGGCGGTGCAACGCAAATCCCCCTGGGAGAAGACTAATCCAGCCGGAGCTTGAAATTATGTCTTGCCTCGCCATCGATGAGGAGGCGTATAAGAAGGAGTTCCACTCGAGTGGACGCCATGACCCGATGGCGAAGTATTCAAATTGCGAAAGGAGGTAAACAAAGGTCAAGAGGAACGGAAATTACATTCGTTTTGAGGAACGAAACGCGATTTCATGTCTTCGTCGTCGTGACACGATTGCACCACGCCCTATTCTTTCGATTCGAGATAAATGCACAGTGAAGCGACCTAAATTTTGTGTAGAGCTCTTTTGTTTGTTTGCTTTTGTTCAAGGGGCGGGAGAGAGAAAGGGAGACACACTCATTCGTACCTCTACACAATTTGCCGCAAGTGGGTCAATTTGTGTCTAGTTGAGGACCGAATGGAGTGTGAAGGAAAATTGGGACAGATTTAGAATTTGTAACTCCAGTCGGACAACCTTGCACTGGATAGGCATTCGGCGATAAATAGTTTGATTGCTGATGCCGGCGACCCACACACAGCATCCGCTGATGGAGCTCGAATTAGCATAAGCGATAAACTGCGACGTTGATTTAAGCGAGTTGCGTTGTGATTCATTCGGCTTATCCGGGTTCTTAACTGTTCTGAAAGGTTGGAGGAATGTTGTAGACTTCTGGAGAAATGAGAGCGATTAGTGAAGATGAATGAATTTCAATAAATTGGTGACCAGATAGAAGTGATAGGAGTGACTGTTTCCAAACTGTTATGGTTTTACAACTACCAACATACTTGCAATTGTCAAGACTTACATAAAATTTCAGCTGTCGTGTTAACTGATTTTTGAGCACGTGTACACTCTTTTGAACCCTTTGCCATCAAACACCCGATGTTTGGTTTGATGTGTTGGAAACGTATCTCCTGCTGCGGGGAGAAAGAAAGAAGACGCAGAAGTTTCCAATCAGCGTCGACTAGCTGTGTTGGACATAGTCTGAGAGTTAATTCGGCTTAAACGCTGTTTGCCGGAGAGTAAATTCGGCTGAAACGCTGTTCAGGGAAGCACCTGAACATTTGTGTCGGAGTGATTAGTTTATGCCAAAATTAGGAAAGCGGATTTCATATGAATACGTCAACCTTCGAAAGAGATGACTCGTGATGCAATACTGCCACCGGAATGCAAAAACATGTACAGTATGATAGGGGACAGGATTTCAAAGCAAATCCTTTACACTTCTTAATTTTGCGTGCACTTGTTTCGCTTCAAATCCTTAGATTGACAGGATCACAGTGAAAACGAAGGCAAGGAAATGAAACAAGCATCACCTTTCAAGAAAAAGGTGGACATGACATTTTTGATATATTCTGTTTTTTTGTAATTGATTTGGTGTCATTCGTTTTTAGGTTCCGAAATCAAAGCTTAATAAAACACTCACAACGGTAAATTTTTGATGAAAATTTGTATTCCTTACAGACCCTAAGCGTAGGCATTAAGTTTAAGGAAAACTTATTATTCAAATTGCTGCCTCAAATTGCCGCATACGATTCTTTTGAGATAACTTTCTAATCAATTTTTCCCAACTTTAGGGCGGTATCCCAATCATGAGTTGAGTAATGGTGCTTTTTATGCATTTAGACTTCGGGGACTACCCGCGTGAACAATGTATTGTGCGTAGCTCTGGAGAAAAAAAAACCAAACCTTTCAAATCAGATGACTTCGGTCAAATTCTAAGTAATGGCGATTTTTAGTGTGTTCAAAACTCGGGAATTTTTCACAAAAACACGACGTCTAAGGTAGCCCCGCAAAAGAAAAAAATTAATAGTGTCAAATCGCATCGTTTTGTTAGCCAACTAACGTCGCCAACACGTGTAATTAAGCTTCCAGGAAATTTCTCAGGAAACAAAACCAGAATTGGTCCTGTTTTATGTTCTGTTCCTGTTTATAGACCAAGTCATAATCTTCAAATACCAGCCAAAAACCAATATTCTTTCGTTCCACCATCACGCTCCAAATTGACTATAACCGTCCGCCAAATGGCATCTTCAAATAAATACGTATCAATGGCGTACTTCCATCATAGATCATACCAAGCAGTAACTTTGACTGAATACAACGGCAGCCCTTTTTTGCTCACCTGTAGGCTTTTCCGAGCCTCATACACTGTAATTTTGTTTATTTCCATACTCGCCGAATGCCGCTTGTTCCTCATCACTAAAGAAAATGTTGTTCGAAGAATCGGTGTTTGTTGTCTGTTTTTATCAAGAAGCATTCTCAATGGTCTACAGGCGTCAAATTTTTGCGTATGTGGTGGAAGATGCAAATCCAAATGCAAAATACGCAACAGTGAGGTGCACGATATGTTCAATTGCTGCGAAAGTCGTCGGAAAATCGCAAATTCGGATCATGGATCAGTAACACTTGCAGCAATATTTTCGACTGACCTTGCAATCACAATTATGCATTGGACTTACGCCATAAGTTTCACACCCACTCTCTTCAATTTCTTCACGATTTTAGTCGGTTAATTATGATGATCAACATAATCGCGTAATGCGCGGAATTTGGTTACATTTGAATCACTACTCTTGTAGTAAGTTTTAATAAAGCGATATTCGATATAAGCCGATCCATTTTCGTAAATGCTAAACATTCAACTAATTTTGTGACACTTCAAAATAATATCTTAGTCTGGCAGGTGTTAAGTCCAGCCCTACCAACTTGAAACCACGAAATGAATAACCCTGTATATAGCATCTGAAGTAATGTCTTATTGTGAATGAGCGGCCTTAACTTCTGGATGCAAGTGATCGCTCACAGTTGATGGCAATCGCAAAATTCGCTTATCACGATTTTACTTATTGTTGCACTCCCAGATGACCTCTTCTGGTATTATTGTTCGATATCTGCAAGCCACCTTGAGACCTGCAACTCTAATCAGCTTTGCCATATTCGCTGCCTTACTTTGCGGGTAGATTTGAGACTGCACCTGAATACTCGTAAATTATGTTAATCAAAAAATCAAAGCGCTAAGAAAGATCTGGAACTGGGCGAGGGTTAGGATTACGCTCAAATAATGAATGTTTTCCATGAGAACAGAATACAACCTTCAAACATCAATGTTGCGACTCAAGGACGGGCTGCCTGATGCGACTTAATGAGGAAAAAGAAACCATCACCGTCCATAGGTTCATGTCTGACGTGGTTTTATGATCAAAAAATGTCGAAGCTGACCAAAACTGCCCAAAAGATTAAAAAAACATTAAGGAATTGATACACATGAGTAGATGATTGGTGTGAATACGTGTCGCGATCATTCTACAGTCAGGGGTGGACCTGGGCCTTAACCAACAAGTGTCTCCAACCAGCTCGATCTTTAACTTGCTGTCTCCAGTTTCGCACGCATAGTTGGTTGAGGTCCCTTTCCACATGCGTGCGTCACCTGAGTCGCAGTCTTCCTCTACTGCACCGTCCCTTGGGGGTGGATTCGATGACTTTTTGGATCATCACTCTATTTCTTTTATCCGGAACTAGATCAGTCTACATGGACAGCCACTTTTAATTCAATTTCGATAAACATTCGAGACTCGAATGTTGGAATCAAGAAAAAATCAAAAACTTTGCCGATCATTTGAAGTAGTGCCACGAAATCTACTTCCGCCATTTGAATGTAACTATGTGCAAGACAAAATGATTGGAGCTTTGACATGAGGCCGTGGTAAATTTCCTTCTCGACGCCGTTGTTATTTTACTTCAATTTGATTTTCTAACGATTTTCCTGTCTAGTCACATTTCAAAAGCCTCCCCAAAGACAAAGTTTCTTTGACATTTTTTTGCACCACTTTACGCACCACTTTACGCATTAAGAGAAAAGGTGGTAAATGCCAAACTCCCCCACTGAAAGAAGCAATAAAAAATAAAAGAAAGTTGGCAGCACTTCATCTCACTGAACGTGTTCAATCTAAGTCATGGTTCCGATTTGAAATCAACACCATCGCATGGATGCACAGCCGCAGCAACGACTCATGCACTAATGCGGCGATAGCGCAATCAAGGAATCTAGGTTTGTCTTTACGGACTCAAAACTCTCTCTCCCCCGCATGCCACCCCACTGCCCCACGCCAACCAGCCAGCCAGCCGAACTCAATCATGCAACCGAATCCAAGGCGAAACCGGAGACCAACCACCAACTGCTGCAAAATGAAGATCTCAACACTGGCTAATTTTATCACAACTTGATGCCAAAAATACCAGCACCGCTCCCCGCGCCAGACACTGTTCGGTTTCTTGGAATTTTTGCGCGCAAAGCGAAGCACAAGCAGCAGAAACAGGCGAACGCGAAAGAAAACAAATCAATTGGCGGCCGGGCAGGCAATGAGCGATATTTCGAATCGCTGTAAACAAATCGCGAAATCGCCGACCGTGTCGAGATACACTCGCGATGTGGGCCGATCCAGGTGAGTTGTTTCGCTAATTGATAAACAATTCGGTTTTCAGTGGAACTTCGGGTTGTTTCTGCTGTAATTTGGTTTTTTTCAATGCAAACTCGCCTTGGGGCGGTGTTATGCAAGCGGAGAGTTGCTGCTGCCGCCTGTGACGAAACGACGAATGACGACGAGAGTCGTTTTAGTGTGCCGGTTATCGATAATTTCTCCGTGCGTGCGTGCAAGACAGTCGAGTCACAAAAGTTGCCCCCGACAAAACGGAAGTCAAGAAGATGACTCAGCTTGACTGGTTGGTGGCCATGAGGTGAAGACAAAGCAAAGTGTGCTTGTGACATGAAGAAAAAACATCATTTGACGGGTCACTAGGGGTGCTAAGACAAGTGAAACTTATCCACACCCCGTTGGGGAGGATTCGGGTGTTTGTGCTGATGTGACAGGGCGGATTTTTTGGTGGCACTTTGCCAAACGATTTTGGGGAAGAGAGATGGAAACCAATCTCTGGGTGAATGGGATATTAATGAGTTGATGCACGAGGTGTGTGTGCCAAAAATTTGCTGGGTTTCTAGTCCTAGTAGGAACGAAATCTGGGTTTGGCGGAAGCGAAGGGTTTCTCGAGTGGCGGGTGGTTTATTTAAAATTTATTCGTGTTTGGGTACTCAAGGATTTTGAAATTGAAATTGAAATGAAGACTCACAGGCAAACGGAAATGCGGTTTATGGCAGACACGGTGGCCTGGAAGGATCTAAGGTGAGTGAAGTAGGTGCGAGTAGATAGAAATCAAAATCAAACCCAGAAGTTGAAGACGGTTGAAATAAGGAAAAAAGAGCAGAACGTCATTATTTTGATTGTCAGTCGAGCAGCAATGAAATGAAATGGCTAAAATGTTCAATCATCTCTTAACAATATATTGAATTAATAGACAAACAAATAAACAATCGAGATAAAATGGGAATGATAGAATAATCGACCCATAGACGATTGTAATCAATTGCAGCACTGAGGGCCGAAGTCTCTAGTGTTCGTCTTTGGTTGGCTTATGCGATTTCTGTGTGAAAAAACACTGATCCAAGTGCATTTTGCAGGCCTCTAAGAAATTTAAAACAACTTTGAAAAAATTCGAAACAAATGATAATCCGAAGGTTCAAAGTTTGGGCTTATGATGATATGGAGGCTTCCAAACCCTGCCCTTTTAGAATCTACCGACACACCAAGGATGCGTATGTAGGCCGACATTGTGAACCTGCTCCCATTACTTTCGTTAAATGGGGACAGTAGTGAACAGAATCAATCGCTTGACCAGATATTCCCTTACAATCCCACAAGACGCACACCATTTCCTTCTTCAATCCTGGTTTTGCCAACGTTTGCGAACCTTCACCTTTCGTTGTTCATAATCTTCTACTTTCACACTCTGTCGCCAGTCATTATTCGCTGCAAAAAGAGTTCGTTGTCGTTTCGTTTAAGCAGAAAATTGAATTCGGTTCATAAAATTGTTTGCTCCTACTGACAGCCAAACTTTGTGTATTCAGGTTTCTTCAAATGGTTGCTTTCGCTTACGAGGTCACCGAGAATTTGAAAGTCTTCGAATCTGAACCACTGGGACAACGCAACAGAGGACGGTCCAGGATAAGGTGGCGCACACAAGTGGAGAAGGACCTCAATCAACTTGGAGTGCGCAACTGGCGGCAGCTGGCGAAAGATCGTGCTGGCTGGAGAGGCATGTTGGTTGAGGCCCAGGTCCACCCCGGACTGTAGCGCCACAAGAAGAAGAATAGTTGCCGCTCATCTACCGACGTTAAAATAAATTACTTAAAGCAGAGAATCCACAATTACTCTTCGTTGCACTCAAAACATTTCTCAATATCTTCCGCTTTAACGGATGCTATCTTTTGGGGGCAAGAAATCTTCTTCCGTAATGAGAGATTTTAATGTATTTTACGCTGAAGAATAATTGCATGCTCTTGTTCAAAATACAACTCCCCCCTCCCAGTGTAATCCAAACTACCAGCCAATTAACGGCCAGCAATACACAACATCCAACTTCGCCACTTGGAGACTTCCTTCCAACCAAATTGACACACATTTCACGAACACTGCGGCAGAGCCCTTCAAATGTTTGCTCCTGCCAAACAAAACTGTCAAACAGACAAGTAAAATCCGCCAAAGCAGCTGCCAACTGATTTGTGAAGGACCTGTCAATACACCAAAAGTCGATAAGCAGCAGTTCTCACTCTTTCGATTTCTCATCTTCTCACTGCCTCGTTCGCCTCTCTCCCTCTACCGACATTCAACGAATGAAGTGGAAAAGTGGCATTTAAGTGAAAAAAAGAGACAAAATAAAATAAATCGCAAAGTGACTGACCCAGGGAAGACGGCGTTATTGAGAAATCTTCTTACGAGAATGTAATGAGATTTCGACAAAATCTTAATTGACGCCCCGTCCTCGGACAGAGTCAACGGCCTTGCAAGCACATTTTTTCACTTTTTTTTTTGCTTTGTCTAGATGCCCCGTTTCGAAGAGAACGAGACACAGAAGTTAAGTCATTGAAAACTGATTCAACTATTGATAATCAATTTTACTGATTCTGACATAATGGTCACATGGTGGGAGGGTGAGGGGAAGAGGAAGGGAAAAACAAAGGTTCTCGGATCTCTGAATCAAACTGAAGTCCGATGAACCCTAAGGTGACGAGCGCACCACAACGCGCAACGCAGCACAGCACACAAAGCAACGACGCTGGATACCCACACAGATACTCATTACAAATGCGAATGTGGGTATCGTTCTGCGGTGTAAACAGGTTTCTGTCGGTCGAGTAACCGGTGCGCTGCCTAGAGAAGACCTTGAAATGTTTTTTTCCTTCCTCTCCCCATCGTCCACTTCTTGCAGTGCTTTGAATTCTTCCAACTACCTACCTACTGGATACATGCAAGTAATTAAATCAATTGAACACCGACGACACCGGGACAGGGCCGCGGAACGAACGATGGATTGCAGGCGTGTATCATGGCCAATTTAGATTGATTTGATCTAAATCAATTTACTGTCGCATTACACATCTCCCGCGTGCGAACGCCATTCAAATGTTTGGCATGCGAAAATGGGTCGCATGTCGCTTTCGGACGCACGGCGCTAGGGAACGCATTCAAATGAGGTCAATGATTGGCAAAAGGTGGAGCACTTTGAATCTGTTGGCCGGTTGAGGCCTTGAGGTGTGTTCGTTTGAGAGGAGTTGTTGATTTGCAGACACCTCTTGAAAAGAATGTCTCGAGGCTGTATCTTCGCAGGCGATTAATGGTGAAAGGTTTACAAATTGATTTCGTTTCAAGTGTCACTCAGCGAAAACTGGTCGAAAACTTAGTCCAACGATGTGCCTTGAGGGTCTGGAAACTTTTAAACTGCAGGTTACGAAAGTTCGGAATATCATACAATATTCAAAACTACTTAAGATTTGGCACATAGCGACATGGAACGTTTCCAAGATGCGGCACGAAACGAGTAATGTTTCAATGCTGGATAGAGAAGACGCGGGTTTAAATGTCTGTTGGTGCTGAATCCAAAACGGAAAAAGCCACAGGGAACCGAGCATTTGCATCTAGGTACTTCACGTCAATGTAATAAACAAAACACGTGTTCTTCATTATTTTTTGAATTGTGTGCTTTGTGTATAACGAATTCTTTGGAAGTCTATCTTTGGAAAGAACTTCTGAATCATTCTGTACCAAAATATTCGAACTTACTCTACTGCAATACTGGATTAAGGATGAAATCCCGAAATTGAAAATGTCTGAAAACGAAGTCTGAAATCTGTAAACCTTTCGTGTCGTGTTCCAAAAAAAAATCGTATAAAAGAGGCGCCCTCTATGCACTAATTCGATGTACATCTTCTGTAACTTAAATTTTTCGTAAATGTGCCATTTTTCTCCACGATGGAGACCCAAACCTGGAAGACAGAGTCCTGGATTAAGCCCCTAGACTAGGGGCCGCTGGATACATTACTTCACCACCAAGCGGTTGCTGTCAAGGCTGTCCAGAGGACGTCAGCTGGACATCAATGTTCCAACGACTGGCATGTGGTTGGAGCGTACGAGCACAAGAAGAGCCTATGCTCCAACCAGGAGAGTCTTCAACTCCCACCTGGAAGGACAACGCGGTAAAGGAAGACCACCACTGGTGGCGTACACAGTTGAAAAGGGACTAGGATGTGGTTGGAGGGAACGAGTACAAGAGAGGTCTATGGAGAAATGAAGAGACATGTTGGACATCAATGCTCCAACCAGGAGAGTCTTCAACTCCCAACGCGAGGAACAGCGCAGTAAAGGAAGACTGCCACCGGTGGCGCACACATTTGAAGAGTGACTGGGAGGTTGTTGGAGGGAACGAGTACAAGAGAGTCCTATGAATATATGACGAGACATATTGACTGAAGCCCCAGGTCCGCCTCGGACTGTAAGGCCAGCAAAAGAAGAAAATATTCGTCAAGTTTAATGATTTTGACTTCTTGGGGCATTCTTGCGATGTTGTTTTCCAAAGTTCCGGGATTTAAACATTAGGGATTTTTAACTTTTGGAATCAATCTATCACCCTCTAAACCCGTCTGAAATCTCCTAACCAGATTCCCCAGTGTATTTATTCATTCCTATGAATTTAACAATTTGTTCCTTTTTTGAACTCACCACTTGGAACCGTAAATGACAAGCAAAAGCATTCAAAATATGAGCACACACGAGGGCGTCCGATCAGTAAGCCTTACAGCCCGATGGCGCCATTGTTCCAAAATTTGAGTCGTCTGGAACATCCTACTAGACGTTACTACTGACAAAAGTTCTGGTGTATCATTTTCATTTTGACCGCGTGTAGAAACGGGCGTTTCCCTGCATGTTCGAAAATTGGAAAAAAGATCAAAAGAAGGCAGTGATTCGATATTTTTGAAAGAGACTTTGCGCAGGGAAATCGAATACCACTTGGATGTTAAGTACGGAGACTCTTCTTCGCCGCTAGTCTTCTCGACAGAAAAGTTTTGCGTGCAATTTTTGATCCTGTTTGCGTTGATGGCATCTGGAGGAGAAGTTTTAACAACGAACTCTATGGGCTGTACAGCGACATGCGCCTGCTCAAGCGTCTTCGGATACAGCGCTTAAGATGGCTAGGGCATGTAGAGCGTATGGACACCATTGCTCCGGCCCGAAAAGTCTTCGAATCTGAGCCATTGGGACAACGCAACAGAGGACGGCCCAGGATAAGGTGGCGCACACAAGTGGAGACGGACCTCAACCAACTTGGAGTGCGCAACTGGTCGTGCTGACTGGAGAGGCATGTTGATTGAGGCCCTGGTCCACCCCGGACTGTAGCGCCACATGAATAGTCTTTTTCTTCAATAGGGACCATTATAGATTGGTTTAACGAGATCTTCCGTCGGTTTTTGATGAGCCACACTTAGTCTTGGCGCCCCGAAAACGGCTACCGCGGAGGGTTAAGTGACAAAAGTACTCGATCTCGTATTAGCCAACCTCTGATTGAGAACGTGCAAGACAGATGAGACAGTAGCCATCTCAAAAGACCGCATGAATCAAGCTAACTGCACGATTCGTGCCACGTTTGCTCACTCGGACAACTAGCGCAGCAACTAGCGTAGAGACCACTTCAGAATAGTGTTTGATGCTGTCGGAGTGGTTTAGTGATTGTCAACGAAACATGAATCCCCTGGCACACCTAAGAGACAAGGGAACAGTTGAAACAGTGGACTTCATTCGCGGAACGTTTTTCGGAGAATCCCAATTGCCGGATAAGTGATGACGATGATGATTTTGCGGTATTCACGAGGTGTGAATCGACAATCTGGACAAAATCGTCAGAGATCAGAATTATTGAGTCAATTTGACGATGAACTGAAGAAAGGACTGACCCATTTGGCAAAGAAACTAGGGTCCCTCCACCATGATTGCGCACCGGTTCACATATTCGGCGTCGATATGGGCAAATGGATGGAATAAGGCCTCGAACCTCAATCTCAACCAATATTCGACTCCGACATATTTTTGGTCCCCAACCTCAAAAAAGCCATTTGCGGAGCAGACATTGATACCAAATGAGGGAATTGTCCAGAAAAAGGCAGGAAGAAATTGGAGCACCACTAGGTCCAGGTCTAAATTCAAACAGAGACTCAGTTTTTCAAAATGTACGCCTTTCCTTTGCAGGGCTATGCACTTATCGGACCGCCCTCGTATAGTCTACAGATCCCGTTGTGTATTATTTTTCACATCCGGTGGCTTGTTTGCAAGTTTCCAACTAGCGTCACAGCTTGTTTTCAACGCCTTCTCTGTGCTTTGCAAAAGTTGAATTTCCTTTATCGAAACCAGATTAAGCCCACAACGACAACGCCTTAAACTTCTCCCAGCTCTCAGAAATTTCATAAATTTGCAACAAATCTCTCCTCTTTTCACAGCCCTGTTGAAAGTCGATGAAAAAGAAAAAACACCCACGAAGTCGTTAGTAGAGAATTTATGCGTCCCTCCTCATCCATTGTTTCCTGTTTCACTTTGCAAAGGAAACGAGAATTCTTGTAAAAAGTGTGACAACAGATTTACGTCGCACCTTCTCTTCACTTAGGTTAGATAACCTCATTTGTAGAATGTTTCCCTTTCCCCTCTTCGTCACTCTATCGACCTCCCTTTCTCTTGCACTCTTTGTATTGAGTGAACACAAAACTTCCAGCTAAAGTGATCCCTTTTGTGTGGACCACGGAAATTGGAAGGAAAACACTTCGAAACTCACCTCAAAATTCCTCAACAAGAATGAATAATTACGCAAAAATGAATTGAAAGCAAAACCACCCAGTGAGAGCGGGTGCACATGAAGAGAAAGGCCAAATGGGAAGTTCTAGAAATGCCACACACATCAGAGATCAAAAGTAATTTGCGTTAAAACAAATTCCAGTCACCGCACCATGTGCGACACACGACAAAGAAATTCTGTATCTTCACCGGCAGATACAAACAAACACACACATACATGCAGAGGGAGAGAGAGAGAGATAGAGAAAGAAGCTGACTACTGTCTGTTATCTATTCAAATAAACCCATGTGTTTGACGGCTGCCGTGTTCCAAGAATGAAAGCAGAGGAACGAGAAGAAAAAAAGGTGAAAAATTATTTAGTGCCCGGTTCCCTCGGCCTTTCCGTATGCGCGGATTATTTGCACAAGGAAATGAGTCAGTTGCTGGCGGTTGGACGCACACACATGCATACATATCCTGCGGCAGCTGTGTGAGTGTTTACCTTTGGTCTAACCCAGGAAGCCTCCTTTAGTGCTGAATGGTCGACACAAACCCCCATCGCCTTTGGGCGGTTTTTTGTACCGGAGATGATGCGATGATGAGTCATATCTGGCTGAGTGACGGGTAGGGAGATGCTGCCCATTGGGTTATAATTTTTAAGAGTCAAAAGAAGCTCCTAGAAAACGAATGAAAGCCGAAATATGAAGCACCGCCTTAGGCGTCTGTGCCAGACAGCGACGAAGGTCGAGCACACTGACCGAGTTCTTGGCCTTTCCCTTGACTGTGTCTTAGGTTTCCCCTTTTCCACAATAGATGCGAACACATGTGTGTCTGGATGGGAAGAAGATGAAAATTTCGTCATTTATGACAGAACAGATGTCAACTTTTACAACCGCATTAAGCCTGAATTAAGAAATTCCTTCCACGAGTCCCAATGCCAGCCATTTCCCTTTCAAGGCGTTTTGCACCAACCAAGAGAACACACAAAAAAAAAAAAACAGAAACAGAGAAGCCCATAAAACAGATTTATTCTTGTCTATTCGAGAGCGGCATAAATGACCTACTCTATTCTTTTAATTAAAATAAATTGGCAAATGACAGCTCTTGCATGGATGGCTGCCTGCTGCCGCACCACAGTCACATCACAAACAAATGCCACTGCCGCCACCGCCGCTGTTACTCGGCCACTGGCCACTGTGTTTATATTTACATTTAATTCCAAGAGTCCATCTCACGATGGCATTCTTTGTCCACTGACCCCAATCACATCTCCAGCCCAACATCAGCCTAATAACGCACGTACACAGTACAGCGCTCCTGCCGCTGCCGCTGTGGCTGTGGCTGCGGCTGTGACTCTGGATGGTGCGAATCATAATTTCCGGATCTTAATTCGTTTAAAATATAATTTTTTGTCTTGTAAAGTCTGAAACAAAAACAAAATCAGATGTCTTGTCGTTTTTTTTTTTTGGTCGTGAGGCTGTTTTATGACCACTGGGAGAGGAAGTTGTTCGTTTGGCCTTGTTTTTTTTGTGTTTACCGGAGAGCGACCTTTGTGACAGTTCACAGGGAAGAACTGATGTGAGAATGAACATGACGTTTATTAGGAGTCGTGATGAATGGTTCTTGCGAGGATAAACTTAGGTTGGTAAATTTGGAAAATCTAACGGCTTTATGGCTTAGGTAAAGTTAGGCTAGAACGACTGGTTGTCAATGGGCAACCACGCTTAGGCAGCTTTTTGGACCCATTCTGACGCTATGCGGGGCCACATTCAAACCAACAAACTGTCAGTCGTGGATGTATTCATGAAACACTTGATTCAAAATCACATCAGTAACACTTATGGAGCCAGAGTCCATTTTGTGGCGGAATGGCGGCTGCCTGACCCTGGTGTTGAGTGACTGGTAGTGACAGCTGACTGGTAGTGACAGCTTGACCAGAGGCTATCTGGTCCCACAGAACGTCGGGAGCCCCTGGAACTTCGGTTTCAGCCTAATCGTGCCGTTGGCCCCCTTGTGGGAGTATCGTGGAGACTGCGCTTGAACCCTTATATCACGGACAGAGTCAGGGTTAGTGTACTTTGCTGACTGGTTTGAATCAGATTCCTCACCCCACTAATTCAGGCCAAGCGAGACTGAGACTGAGTGGGACTACAGTCCACAAGGGACCAGAACCTAGCTTCATAAACAACTACTCGTGTTGTGCGTGCTACTGCTCTCTCACGAGTAGAAGGAACCTACAGTTTTTTGCCGACTCCGAACGGCGAGATTTGAGGAGCTTTTCATAGACAATAGTCTTTGAGTGTTGTCAGCAACTTAAAGGTGGTGCCGTAAAAAAAATGCGAGGTGTCCCGTCGGGGAATCGAACCTAGACCTTCTGCGTGTGGGTCGACGCACTTACCCACTACACCACGGTAACCACTTTCAGGCCAAGCGGTTAGGGGATTTTCCAGGCTCAGTGTGGAGTTGCATTCTCAACCGAGTGCTGTGACCCAAAGAGCGCCGAGTTTTCGAAAAGGCTCGCTCCATACCAAGGTGGGGTGATTGTCCCTCAAGCATTTCCTTTGGTACTTGGGTAACTCACGCGTTTAGTCTTGCGTCATTTACAACTCTTGGGAAAATGGAGATATAAGCCGTACCGGCAGGTGATCACGTTGAACCTAGTCCCATATCTGTGAACTCTCTACTTCAGCTGAGTTCATTTGTGTTGACCCTAGAACATTATTTCAGAGCTTGAAAGTCACTAAGTGGGTGGAAAATGGTTTAACCGTCTTTCTTCTTCCCTTCAGCTCCTGATGGATGCCGAGCTTGGAAACATTCACTCCCCTACCGCAATGGCCTGTTATAACTTTTTGTATGATCCGTCGACGTGCTTTGTCTGTCTGTCTCTCTTTGACAGAGAGAGCGTTTCAAGTCGAGCTGCAGCCAGTACGCTTTGGTTATAAGACAAATGAAGCTCCCGGACCAGCATTTGTTTTGAAAGAGGCCCTTAGCCCACGTAATTCAGTACAGTATTTAAGGTGATAGATGGATGGACATATCAAGGAAAAACGGTGGTGGTTGAAGGCCGGTGAATCGTCCCAAACAATAGCCAAGCCGGGATTGACGGCCAGGAAGGTTTTGCTGTGTGTTTTGTGGGATTGGAAGGGAATCATCCACTATGGCCAGACGCTTAATTCTACCATCTACTGCAACCAACTGGACCGGTTGAAGCAGGCAATCGACCAGAAGCGTTCAGAATTGGCCAACAGGAAGGGTGTAGTGTTCCACCAGAACAACGCCAGACCTCACACTTCGGTGATGACTCGTCAGAAGCTACGGGAGGTTAGTTGAGAGATTTTATCGCATCCACCATATAGTCCGGACAAAGCGTCAAGTGATTACCACCTGTTCCTGTCCATGGCGAACGCCCTTAGTGGTGTGAAGTTGAACTTAAAAGATTCTTGTGAATTCATCTATATACATCCACTGAACGAGATGAATGGCCTAATGAAAGACAGAGAAAGGAACATTGAAAACTCAACACAAACTGGGAGCTGTGTGGCCCCCAACAGTGAGTTTTTTCGAAAACAAACGTTTAAGCATCCACCGCAACTGTTGTACGCAAGTTTGTGCAATAAGTTCGGGAGACTGATGTGCTAATGGACAACACTCTTGGATGAGAATGTGTCTGCTGTGGTGGAGTGTGTCAAAATAACATCAATTCGCCATCGATTACCACAGCTCAACATTTTACGGACTTGCACAAAGATCTCAAATAATTCGATTACAACATCCATTGACCATCCACCCTCGCAGTTCGGGTGTTAGAGCACATGTTGGACAACGATTTGAAACGGAAAGTAAATGGAATCGAACGCGGGACTTCAGCGTATGAATCGATGAACTTAACGAACGAACCACAACCCTAAGGCCACGGTTCTTTCAAAATTTTGTATTTATGACACGAGGCTTTGGCCGAATGGACGTAATCTTTTCTGACGAGGCGCATTTTTAACTCAACGAGTACATTAAGCATCAAAACGGCCACAACAAGGACACGGAAAACACAAACGTTATCGTCGAGATGTCAATCCATCCACAGAGAGTAAGAGCTTGGTCACGGTTGTGGAGTGGTGGTATCATTCGAGCATTTTCCTTGGGAATTGAGGCTGGGAACTACGTTAGAGAAGGGTGTTACAGAGTTTGTTTTTTTTTTGTATACTAAAATTAAAGATATGAACTTTGAAGCCATCATCCCACACAGTGTGTGTCGCAATCGATCTTTTGCATACCAAATTCCCTAATCATGTTATCTGCAGTCTTGACGACATAATTGGCGCATCGAAGCAGCGATTTGACGCCTTGAGGCTTTGTTTGGTGGGGAACCATGAAGGAACAATGACAACAATCCGTTAAGGATTTAAGCACTACAGGTCAAAATCATTTAAGCGATTCATCAACTACAACTCGAAACCATCCGCAAAGGTATTGAAAATTGGAGTGAAAAAACGTGATAGGCACGATACAGGCACTTAGACGACCTTGTATTTCATATTTAAAAGGAGTGTTTGGCTTAACTAATAAAGTCATTATACCTACACGCAAAATAAAAAACAAAATTTTTTAATTTTATTGTATTTTTTAAAAAGAAGCTTATATTTGGTCCACCCTGTACAATTAATTTGTTTTCATTCTATTCCAACTTTAAGTTGTTCCAGTATTTAGGGCTACACAAGTTGGAATTAATATTATGTTAGCTTTGGACAGTGTGGTAACACGGTACTAGAGTAAATTCAACAGGGCAATGGGTGATCAGCAAACAACCATCAAACCCAAATGTGTGGCATAAAAAACTTGTTTAGAATTTATTTTATCCAACCCTCTGTTAAAAACAACCAAGAGCTTAGCCAAAAGTGTACAAAAACCAATCCACATGAACACATTTTCACTCTCAATTCATACCACACTCGATAGATCATTCCAGACGAGCTCCCTTTCAAAAGTCAACAGTTCGTCGATATCAGAAGCAACCAATGACTTCATTTGTTTACACACGATCACATAAAAATAACTTCTCGTATTTACTTTCAAAAAAAAAAAAACAACGAACTGATAAGATAAAGGGGTTTGTGGATCACTGAAGTGACAAGAGCACTTTTTCAAGAATCCATCGGATATAAAAATAATTTTGTTGAAGGCATTACGCATTTTGAATTAAACTGAAAGATGACCGCTCCAAATAAAAAACCGGGGAATATTGACTAATTCTGCGTGGAATGATGTGGCTTCCGGTTTTTGTGAAGACTCTTCAAGAGGATCTAGGAATGAGCGAATTAATCACCTAACTGTTGTGGGAATGAATCAATTGGGTAAAGTTCTTCCTGTGTTTTTTAGAAAATACAGTACACAAGGGACTAGGACCTAGAGGGAGTCAATTTTATTGACGACGCGAAAAGGCGAGATTTGACAATAAGCGCTCTTTAAGTGTTGGCAGCAATTCGAAAGAGGCGGTGTTGTGATTTTTCGTTTAGGGAATCGAAAGTGGGACCTTCAGCGTATGAATCGATGAACTTAACGAACGAATCACAACGCCAAGGCCACGGTTCTTTCAAAATTTTGTATTTATGACACGAGGCTTTGGCCGAATGGTCTTCTAGCAACTAGACTTCTGAAATCCAGAAATGAAACAAAAAGAGGAACATAGCTCGAAAACTGAGTGAATCTTCGTCAGCAACTCAAAGAGGTGATGTTTTGAGAAAATGCGAAATTTTCCGTTTAGAGAATCAAACGTGGAACCTTCAGCGTATGAATCGACGAACTTATCCACAACGTCAAGACGACGGTTCTTTCAAAATCGTATGACACGAGGCTTTGGCGGCATGGACTTAAAACACAATGAAATCCAGAAATGAAATACAAAGAGCAGCTATGTTCTTCAGCTCGAAAACTGATTGAATAATCGATGACTCAAGTCCACCCTCCCTCCGAATGAGAAGTATTTGCATATTCGCGCATCTGCTTTCCCACGCTGAAGAGGAAATAAAAACTTGCAGTCAAATAAGGTCTTAGCCCACTTAATGACCCTCAAATCAGCACTCATCCCCTGGATTCGAATCAAACTTTTCATTTAAACCGCTCCTTCTTCGCACGATTATCCCCCACAACTAGAAGCAGAAAACTACAGTAACACACCAACCTACCATTGACCTTTTCACGTTCCTTCTTCGCCATGTTTTCGTTGCCCTGACAAAGAACACACACGTCTCTGTCGCTTGCGCTTACAATTTCTTTATTTACATTCAAGTCCCGTATAAGACCCCCACTCAACACTACACTCAATCTTTTGCTAAGCAACTGTAATCCGATTAAAAAAACCCCAACATTCGAAATCCAGAATTATGTACATGGTCAACGTTGTTTCGTTGCCGATCGTCAATCAATCATTATGAGACGAAGACGATGACGACGGCGACAGATAGTCAGTCGCCAAGGACGCAACAAAACTCACCTGAACCTACACTTTGAACTGCGCTCACACACACAAACACACGCTCAACGTCAAACAATTAAGCTCGAAGAGACGACTGAACGCGAGGGAGGAGTGGCACCGAACCGCATTCACATCCATCGTCACCACTGCGACCAGCAGCTGCAGGTTTACTTTCGCTTAATTGCATCTGTTTCTGACTTGCAAAACCTGAAGCCAAGTAATTAAATCATTGTCATCTGGGTTAAGTTGTGGAGTGGAGTGGACTGCAGCACGGAAAGTCTCCGAGAAGTTGAAATGAAGTTTGTGATAAATATGCAAACAAGAAGGCGTTGCTCCTGCAGGCGAAGTATGAGGAAAGATTTTTGTTTTTTTTTTTTTTTGCACAGAGAGATACTTATGCTGTGAATCACAGGACGATTTCGGCGTTCTGGGGAAAGGTAGAGGAGCACTACATTTGCCGGTTGAATTATGGGAGTCAATGCATTCCGGCGACCATAAGACAAGGGGATTATGCTCTTGAGGATGTATCTTGAAGGTTTTTCGGCTGAACTTCGCGCTTACTCATGATGAGTCACGGATGTCGGTTAGCTTTAGTGTGATCTTTTTTTGCAGATTGGGACTGGAAATGACTGGGAATACAAAGTGCAATCCAAGAGGAAGGCAAAAAGGACACATGAGAGGAATGATGAATTGAGCGCTTACGATAAAGAAACCGTGGACCGGGAATGCACATTTCCGCATGCAAGCGTCTTGGTTCACGAACACGTAATGTGGTCTTCCAATCCTGCGGACACCTCACGGCGATTCCGATTGCAAATGGTACACTTTTCAACTTTGCACTACTCACTGAACACAGATCCCTCCATTTCCTGCCGTCTGGATGTCGCTTCACGACCGCTTCACTACAGCTTTCCAACCGCTACCTACTCCATTATCTGATGCCTGGACGAATCTTATAAGTTTGTTGGATAATTTAAATGTCTATGCCTCGAAAATGATGTAGAAACCTACAAAACATCTTCCCACTTATCTCCGTCGAAGAGGAGGGCATCCACTTCAGCTTGTTTCTGTTCCTGTTTTGTTTATCACACCCCAGCCTGATGGGCATTCGAATCTTCAATTATTGTTAGGGTCCAGGTTGCAGTCTCTGTTAACAGATCCCCGCGGATTGGTACCTGCCACTGTACATAACAACTATAACAAACATTCACGATCCACAAAGAACTCCGATACCAAATTCAGAGACCAGTTGGTGCATTGTTTCTCAAGACTGTCTGCTCCACTTTCTGCCAACTGGAAGCTTTCGTTCACGTAAAAGACGTGCGTATTCTTTCTAAAACAGGCAAACCCCAAAACGAAGCTATTGTATTCCCTCTAGTCAGCACAGAAGAGTGCAAGATCCCTACAAGACAGCCATTATTCCAAACCATCACAAACTGTACGGTTTACAAAACAACACCAAACTATGACGATGACAAAAATAAACTTCCCCCGCACGAAAAAAAAAGGAGCACAGTAATTAAAAGTGCAGGACGAATAAAGCAAACATGCAAACCAGCCGCTCTCACACAGGCCAACACACACACACAACCTTGCGAACAAGGAGGAAACCCATAAAATGCCAAAACACTCCGCAAAGAGAGCAAAAAAAAAACTGTATGTTCGTATAAATCGAAATAATGGTAAGAATATACACGTACGTTTCCTGCACATTTCTCTCTCTCCCATCGCTCCCATTTTTGTGTGATTTTTGCATTCACTCCCAATCCAAAAATGGGATCGATGGATAGATGGGCTGCGGCCGGAGGCTGGGAATTGGGGCGTTCATCGGAGATACGACACACTGGGGTGGAGCTGCGGAGGGGGTGGGAGGCGATAGAGGCGCTAGTTGCGAAAAAAAATAGCATAAAACAAGGAAGAAAGTGCAGCTCAAAGCGGCAACATCAACGGCGGTAGGTACACATCACTGAGTGGAGTTCGGAACAAACAGAAGAATCCAAGAAAAAAAAAATAAATAAATTGGTAGCATCAACGCGCAGCAGGAACAAACTCAGGGAGAGCAGGCGAGAGACACAGACAGACGATTTGATGGTACACAGAGAGGAACATAGAGCAAACCCCACCCGTCTCCGTAGGACACATAATGGAGATGAGGGTGATGATGTATAGTTTTGCCTTCGTCCTCTCTTTCTCTGGGTCGGACTGTTTGCAATTCGCAGATCTTTTGTTCCCACTTGAATCGTCGATGCAATCGATGTTGATTGATATTTCCCAAATCCTTCGCCAGATATGAGCTGAGCAGTAGCGACATCTCCCTCCCCCACTTGGGAGGACAAGTGCAGGACAACATTTTCTTTTTTTTTTGTATAATGTGACAGCTGTGTTGTTTTCATGTGATTTCGAGGAGGAATTGATCGGTTTTCAGCGCACAAAACTCACCTTAAATTTCTCCAAAAAGGATTCTCGTTCTCTCCCACCCACACACGTCGCAGATTCGGGGGATGTCCTTTTGCTGCTGGGGTCGCGCTGTAATCCACGGAAAAGTCTTGCTCTTCCTAAGTCAGCTCGGGTCACACACAATCACTGCTTGCCTCTCTACTTGTTATCCATTTAAAATTTGCACTAAAATACTTTTTTTTTCCTTCAATAGATATGCTTCACTTTTTTCTGTTGTATTCCTTCTTTTTTTTTTTTGATATTTTTCGTTGCACAAAGCAGCAGAGCAGCGCACACCCTTCTTGTGGATATCTTCAAAGGAAGAGAGTAGGAAGAAGGAAACCGAAAACGAAGAACAACTAAAGGGAATCCGAATCACAGAATCAAAGTAGGGAAGCGAAAAAAGGGAGAGACTGCTGACTTCGTTTTTCTTGTAAAAATTTTCAACTTTTTTCCTTCCTCAGTCGAACCTTTTTCTATTTTTCTTTTCTTTTATTTTTTTTTTTGTTTTGTGTAGAATTTCTTTTTCGTTTTTTTTTTTTATGGTGAGAACTCTTGTTAGGAACTATACTTTGAATTGAAATTTGTTCACGGGAATGTAATTTTTCAAGTGATTTGTTAAATTTTTCCAACACATTTAAGCCACGGAAAAACAAAATGCAAAAAAAGGAGATCCGAATTCACAGCACTAATCGCTTACACTGTCGTCAGCCATATTTGATGGGATGTATGTGTGTGGTGTGTGTGTATGGTTTTTTTTTTTCTCACTACTTTAACAGTCAGAAAAAGGGAGGCTGAAATTTCTTTGGGCAGCAGGTCCGTGCAGGTTTATTATACGGAATGACGCGCTATGAAGAGTGAACAACGAATGACGGTTCGAAGCATTTCGCTAGTCGATGTACGAAGGCGCAGCAGTAAATTGTTTTCTGTGTGTGTTTTGCTGATGAATTCGTTGAAGAGAGAAAGGCGACTTCGACAACTTTGTTCTCTGTTCGAAATTCGAAATGTAGCAGCGGCAGAGCTGTAGAAAACCACCAGCCGGGAGATGTTTAGGGGTGTTGGTGAATTGTGTTTTTTTAATTGGTGTGCGTGTGTGTGTGTGGTAGACGGTGCACAATTGTTTGTTTATTTCTTTCGAAGAGCGAGATGGATAGTGGGAACATATGTATCTGGTGTAATGGCGGGGGTGTTTTTTGTTTTCTTTTTTTCGGAAATTTAATTTGCACTAAATTTTGGAACTATCTAGTACTAAGGTAGTGGGACGGGTGACTGATGATAATGTTCTGAAGTTAGTGTCGAATGAAATGTCAAAAGTTTCGAGTAAATCTGCTACAGTACGAGTCGACATTTTTATTTCAATTAGAAGTTGTAGTTAGAGTTGAAGTTTCCAATGAGAAGTTGTTTCGATTTTTAACGGACATTTAAAAAGGCGGTTTTTTCATGATCAGCTTCTTTGCACTTCAAGTCCAACCAGAATAGTATTTGCCTTTTTCAGAAATTTTTCAAAATATATGAAAATATATAAAGAGTGCTTAAATTGGACAGTTTGACTAGGGACAGAATTTCAATAATGTTCCTGAAGTAATTCATAAGAGTTGCCATTGTAGTAAAAAATAAAATTATACAACATAAGAGTTCAAATTTAAGCTAGAAAGAAGGTGCAATGAGAAAAGACTCGATGTGGTCCTTGGGATGGAAATCTACTCAATGCTAAGCAGAATAGAATATAATTCTGAATGCCATATACCATTAAATGGTACAGATGTTGTTTGTGAGTTGTTACAAATATTTACGAGAAATTAGTCACTTTTAGATAAAGAAAAATTCTTTGGTAAGCTGCATGGTCTTGTTTTTTTTATCTAAGAATGGTTGAGTGTGACATTTAGCATTGGCATCCAATTTGATAACATATCACCTATACATACGTTCAAAAGGAGTGAATAGAAACCTTGTTGGCTTGATAGGCACGTTGGTTAAGGTCCAGTTCAATTACAAAATGAAGTGCCACCCAAAAAATGAGAAGAAAAAGAAGTCTATCATAAATTCATATTCTTCTTGTGGCAGGACAGGACCTGGGCCTCAACCAAAATACCTCTCTAGCCGGTACGATCTTTCGCTAGCTACCTCCAGCTGCGCACTCGAAGTTGGTTGAGGTCCTTCTCCAATTGAGTGCTCCACCCTAGCTTTGGCCGTCCTCTGTTGTGCCACTCGCTCACATTCGAAGACTTTTCGAGTCGGAACAGTGGTGTCCATACGCTCTACATGGTCTAGCCATCTTAAGCGTTGTATCATTAGACGCGCGGCCGGGCGGTGTACAGCCCATAGAGTTCAACGTTTAATCCTCTCTTCCAGATGCCATCAACGCAAACAGGACCAAAAATCGCACGCAAAACTTTTCATAAATTTATAAATTGAATTAAAAAGGAGAGACTGTTGCGTCCTTCCACATTTTGGATTGTGTCCACCGTGTGGAATCAACGATGACTGGTGATAAGATTCCGAGTGAAATTATGAACGCATTTTTCGTGTATTGTCATACACCGACGCAGAAATTCGTGCCGGGGTGTAATAGCTACAAACACTATTAAAAGTATCTCGCGCGCCTTTCCGAGCTATATCATGATCACTTAAAATTTGCCTAAATCGTGCTAAATCGTGACAACTGAAATAAACCTTTCTGTCGAACTTTTATACGCAACAATTAAATAATTCAAGTTCCTCTTTCTACAGCACAACTGATCTGACCGCACTTAGACCTCAATCAACGTTTTTCTCCAGCACCCAAGGTCCTTCACTTGATATCACCAATTGTACACACCGCTTGCGTTTGTCGCCTCAACCGAGGAAGTTCTCTTTTGCGTTGCCTCACTGGCTAAGGTTAAAACACTCCTCGGGCGAAGCTGCGTTGTCGATATGCTCAACAGGCGCTGACAATGCAGACTTACAGCATATAGCTGCAGACACCATCAACGCAAAAAGGATCTAAAATTGCCCACAAGACTTACCTCTTCAAGAGACCATTAGCATCTTTATATAGCTTCGTTAACGTGTATTTGTAATAAAGCAGAGTAGGGGTGATTATCATAATTAAGCTTTTATACGAATCAGCTTGGACTTCCGAGAAAGAACTGTTTAACTTAAAGAAACAGCGATTTCGACAAATAATTCTGCTATTCGGTGCACTTGACCGCCTCAAACTGTTTGCTAGATCCATTTTGTCAGTATTTGACGGCTTGCCCAATTATGCTGTATGCCAATTATGCCACTATATGCGAATTATGCCACTTTAAGCCGCATAAGCCAGGATTTTTTGGAAGAACTTGCCTCTTATATTGTATTGTCTCGAATCCGAGCCATTGGGACAACGCAACAGAGAGCCTTAACCAACTTGGAGCGCGCAATTGGTGGCAGCTGTCCAGAGATTGAGGCATGTTGGTTGAGGCCCAGGTTCACCCCGGACTGAAGCATGAAAAGAAGAAGTTTCACATGACTCGAAGACACGTCATCATCATCATCATTTTTAGTTTTACAAAAGGCGTCACCAATGCTATGCATGCTCGAAAGACCTCCATGCGACTCGATTCTCTGCCATCGACTCTAAGTCATCAGGAGCTATTCCTTAGCGCAACCAGACAAACTTGTGGACTTGATCTAACCATCTCGCCCTGGGTCTGCCAAGAGGTCGCCTATATAATGGAATCGCTTCTAAGGCACTTCTTAAATGTGGTAAATAAGGGGGCATCCGTACCACGTAACCAAACCAAGTGTAGTCCTTTTCGTCCGAAGATGTGGCTGCTTACCATTGAATTGCCCCCACGCTGTTTCTTTCTTCACTTTATCCTGTCCAGTTACTCTCTCGACAGGTTGTTCTCACGTAGACATGTCTTAATCATTTATGCAGGTAGTACCGCCCTTAATGGAGCAGCAAGATGTTTCAATCTTAGCTCCATTCCGAGGAATTCGGGGTGGATATCAAAAATAGATATGGCAGCGTTTGGCTTGACTTTACGCCTCGATATCGCTGAATATGTGTTATTTTCGAGAATTTGTCAAGCCCAAAATCACACTCATAAGGAACTATCAGAAATTTTGGCAAGGAAACAAGGTGACCCCGTATGGGAGGATGAATAGGAGATTGAACCTTCGACAGTGGACGCAGTTGTCGCGGTTTCATTCATAAAAACTGTCATATATTCCATTTAAAGCAAAGATCAATATTTAAAAAAATTTATTTATGCACAGATTAACAACGAACACATTTAAATGCCTAACACGACGAACCGAACACAAATTCACTGCGTTTACATTTATTTACAATAAATTTGAGTGCATCCAATTCAATCTATAAATTATAACACGTAGTATCTTGTCAGTTCAATGGGCTACCGATACAAAGGATAAACTTGCAACTGATCTAAAAACACCAATTGGGAAACATACATTATTTTTTTGACATTTTTTTAAAAGCTAACGATTCATTTAAGAGCACAGAGTTTACAATTTACGATATGAAACGACGACTATGCACAATCTCTTGAACTGACACTCGATATAAGGTCTCATAATACTTCTTACGTTGACATTAGAATGTATGTACGTTAAAACTATTCTTGTAGTCGGCGTCCAATCACAACCAGTCAGACCTATAAAATTATGCTAGAAATTTGCTCAGCTCTTGTACTGACTAGTTTTGATTGCACGCGGATAATGAACTAAGGTATGCTCTTCTAAACACGCACTTTGAAACTGCGTCGTGCAAATGTGCTCGTGCACAGCACAAAACACAACGCCCTTCTTTCAATCCTGAGTTCATAAAACAACAACAACTGAAAACCTTAAATAAATAGAAAATTAGTCTAATCTGTCTGCAGTTCGTTGTACTAAACGAATTTGGAGAACACAAAATACTTCCTTACAGCGTCTGGTAGCTTGACCTCAGACCTCCCGACGGGACGTCTTCGATTTCAATCAATTACAAAAATAAAATAGAATTTGCTTTAAATAGTTACGACCTAACTTACAAGTATCTTTACACTCATCTACAAGACATGTATTCACAATGAAAGTCTAACAAATTTCACATTCTTGTATCACTATTGACTATATGACGTTGAATCGCAACTGAAATAGAGAGAGAGAGAGAGAGAGAGATCCATGCATTCCGTTCCTTATGATCATCGGCGTCTAGTATATTTCGTTTTTGTATGTATCAACGAATTTCTTCACCAAGTCTGGCAGGTTAGGAGCATTGCACAAGTATTTGTGACCGTAATTCAGTGACGCGGGGAATCGGTGAAACTCCACGGGGCCCCATGACTTTCCCCGAGTGTCTAGTGCGGTGCGATAGAGTTTGTAGCCCAATTTGAATGGCACAACGTAGTCATCTTCGGCATGAAGGATCATCACTGGCTGACGAAACTCGCTGATGTGTTGGTCGGACTCGAAGCGCAACGAGTTCGTGTACATGGGATTGGCTATGGTTATGTCAAACCATGGGAGGTCTCTGAAAGGCTAAAAAGACATGCATTCGTGAAGACCGATTCATGAGGGATTGGATTATGTGAGCGGCTTACCTTTGAAAAGGGATGCATTCTGATTTCGTCTTTGATGTTCGTAAATGGACTCTCTAGGATCAACGCTCTTGGGCCGGGTAGATTCATTTGATTCAATTTCGCCATCAAGTGTGTTCCTACACCAGTGCCAAGCGAGTGACCCCATATGATGATTGGATTGTTTGTTCGGTCTTTTATGTAGTTGAACACTGTCATGGCGTCGCGTATTACACCCTCTTCCGTCGGAGGAACTTTGTCCGAATCTCCGTATCCACGGTAATCCAGTGTAAGCACATGATATCCCAATTTTCTGAAAACCCTGTACATGTCCACTCGGTGTCCCGATCCACGCGAAGCTGTGTTTCCATGTAGATACAGCATTATTGTTCCTGGGTGTTTTAGCATCTGTTCATAGAACTGCTGCTCATTCTCCTCGTTGACTGTGGGATACTCTGCCTTTATGATCGGTTCCATTTTGTCCAAGACAGGATCATCTGCGTCGGTTGTGTTTTGTATTTCCTCCTCATATTGCTAGGGGAGGGAAAGATTACAATTGAAGGTGCAAACTTGGGTCTGGAAAAGAGCTCGTGGCATTCTTTTCAAAGGATGAAATAATTTACGAATAACTCAGGAAACATACATGTGAAGAAATTGAATGGTCGTCGGAGTATTACTTTAAGTATGGATGTCTTAATTTAGTGCAGATACTGGGAATTAGAGGCTTAAATAGACAAGAACAATTTTGGAGAATTATGGTAGAGGAAAATATGCCGCCGAAAGATGGTTAAAAAGTGGTGCAACAGTGCTGCTTCTTTGTATGCAGTGTACAAGAACTTAATTGTGAAAAGTGACTAGACTGTTAGCCAATCGTTTTTGGACTACACGGATAACAATGCGCAGGCCAACAATTATGTTCAGATCTTTTACTCAGGGTGGGGACTGTGTGGAGATTGAGTTCCTGGAGTAGAGACCAAGGAACTACAGGCCCAACATTCTTTGGGCTTGCCCTAACTGCAGAAATCTTCCCCAGGATCGTTAAGTATGGAAGACAGCTTTTGGCTAAGACCTTGTACGATTATTGGTCTTAAAAGTGCAGAGATGATACCCTGAGATCTTTTACAATGTTGCGAAGAAAGAGGAAGAACTTATGCTTACACGCACCAGGTTAGGTCCGCCACAACTACAGACATTATATGAGAAAATATCTCATTCTCTCTCTCTATTGTTCAGCGAAGAAACGGATGCCAATCGCTTTTGGTAAGATAGTTCTCTTTACTTATGTCTTTGTATTCCCAGATAATCCATAGAGAAGTGGAAACTTATGGAGAATCTTTCTGTTACTTCATTGCTAAGATATGTCGGTCGGACAGTCAATCGCACTCCTTTTCTCATAGTCTGAACCTTATTCACTCGCTTGATTCTATGTCTCCTGTCGACTAGGAGCTTCCCGCCGCACAGTAGTCGCTTGTCACCCGTTGCCAAGGGGTCACTCATCATCTAGTAATCGCTTGCGGTTTAGTTACCGAAGTTGTCGCTAATTCCTCAGTAGTTCTTCATCATCCAGCAGTCGCCCGTCGCCTAATAGTCGCTTGTTGTCTAGTAGTCATCCGTCATCTAGAAGTCCTCGTCGTTCAGTAGTCGCCCTGTAGTAGTACGTCTCCAAGTTGCATTTCGCCCTATCGCTTATTGCCCGCACGTCTGGCAGTAGTGGCTAGTCATTTGTCCTCGTCGTCTGATAGTCGCTCATTTCCTATGAGCTGCAAGTCACCCAGTAGTCGCTTGTCCCTCGTCGCCCTACGCACAGTAATCGTTTGTCGCCCCTTGTCGTATTTCATTCAATATTCACGCTTTGCCCAGCAGTCTCTCGTTCCCCAGTAATTGAACCTCTTTCAGTTGCACATCCCCTAGTAACTAGTAGGCACACGTGATTGCCTTTTCGCCCAGCAGTCGCTTGTCTTTCAGTAGTGGCTCACCATTTAGCACTCTTAAGTCGCTTGTCGCCTGTCCCCAAGTTCTCATTCATCGCCCAGTAATCCCTCGTCGCCCAACGCTTAGTAGTCACTTGCCGCTCTTCGCCTACTTATCCCTTTTTACCCAGTAGCCACTAATTTCCTGGTACTCATGCGTCTTCCAGTTGCAACTATTAAGTAAGTCACGGGGCATATATTGGGCGCCACTAAGAAAAATTATTTACTTTATATTAATTTTTTTTAGTGGCGCCCCCTATATTTCTCAGGAATTCCCAGGATCACCTCACAGAATCTCTCCGTCGCCCTGTAGTCGCTCGTCGTCCAACGCTTAATAGTCGCTCTACGTTTAGAAGTCTCTTGTTGTCCATTAGTCACTCGTTTTCCAGTACTCGTACGTTTCCCATTTCTACATTGCCCAGTCCCTAATTGTCCAGTTTAAACAGTCACACACCCCTCGAAAGTCAATCGCCTCCCAGAATCTCCTCATCGCCCAGTTGTCACTGAGTTGCCCGTCAAATAATTGTCAAAGTTGTTCAGTATGTGACCTAACCTTTAAACTCAAATTCCACATAAAGAAACCGTCACGAATTCTTCCCAGACCCAAAAGCCGAGCTTCAGTGGATAGTTACTTTTTTCAGATTTAGCTCCCGGGAGAACCGCTTGACCAAGTTCATTGGGAGCACATGCCACACGCCAATCCGAACGCCATTTTTCTTCTCCTCCACGTCCGGATCGTCGACCGTCAAAAAGAAGCTCCGCGTTGCATAAAGATTAACCGATGTCGGATCTCTAAGATCCAAGTGCTTTGGGTATGTAACTGCAAGAGGGGAGACATCAAACAAAATCAGAGCATTCAAAATCAATCACACACTCGGTTACTTACTGAACGTTAAGAAGAGTATGCCCCTCTGTAGATTGTACGAATATCTGAAGATAAGTGGAAACACTACAAAAACTACTAGGAATAACAGTAGGCATAATTGGACTGTGATAAGTGATATCCTGAAAATACAGAACAAACATTGAATCAGATACTTGATCAAAGGGAGGGTGGTGAGGGTGATGGCGCAATGTAGTGCAAATCGCTTGAATTGTTTATCATTTTGTTTTGATTTCTAAAATTGTTTATCTCTCTCTCTAACTCTCTTGACAATTGATAAGTCATAATTTCTCTTTTGGACTTGGAACTCGAGGAGGTTGTGATACGTAGGTCAATGACTGGTAATTCAACAGTGAGTTGAGAGGTTTTTTTGTGGTGTCATGTGGTGGTGTCACTTAAAGTCAACCACAGCATGTAATAAAACGCCAAAGAGATCTTCAAATGATAAACAACTCAAGTTGGATTTAATGACATCTTAAATAAAAAGTCTTGAACTAAAACCAAGGAATGATAAATTAATAAAAAATGTATGACTTTGCAAAGATACTTTTACGAACTAAAGTGTGTAAACAGTTGGCCAAAAGAAAAGATGGTGAATCAAATCGATCAACATACATCAAGATAAGCTACATAGATACAGAAATGTTGGCAAAAGATTCATAGAACAAAAGAAAATGGCTTTGTGACATTCCGTTGTGCATACTCGTTAACATCGAGTACCAAAAAAACAGACTTTAGACTCAAATCCTGTTCGTGTACACAAAACAAATGTAAATTTTTGGCGCAGAAGAAAGCAGTGGTAAGAGAGTCTGAAGTGTCCCAGACAATTGGGATTGTGGTTTGGTTTCAAAACCATTCTCTGGAAGGGCTTTGAAAACTTTCATATCTGTCAAATGTTGTTGCTGTCAAATATGATTGCTCGTTCTTCTACTTTGTCCCTACTTCACACACTATTCCGTACTCCATTCAGTGCAGTGATCAGACAGTATTGGACTACGCCGCCACACTCCTAACAATAGCTAAGAATAGCTTAGAATAAGAATCTAAGAATTGAATAGAATGGTTCAGAGACAAATGATTAGCAGACCATAATCTCGGCCGATCACGATATTTCTAAACAACAGGCTCACAACTCTACTTTAGAGCACAAGTGGCGTTGACAAGAAGAAAAAAATCATCTAGAGGTGGGTTAAGGTTCAACCGTGACTTGTACGACGATTACATCTCTTGAGACGGCTTTCAGTCCTATGAATCCGAATCATAAACAACAACACAACAAATGTCGTCATAGATTGATATGGCACACAGAAATGAAGAAGAGTCTTTATCAAGTTAGTGCGCCCAACTCATATCAGCTCAAGAGAGATATTGTGCTGACTGGCTGCTGATTAGGTAAGGTTATCACTGAGACATTTACGCCACCTTTAACCCAATTGTAACACCTTGGGGATAGCAAACTGCAGTAACCCTGAAACCAACTATTCAGGTATTCCATGCTAAGAGTGCTAAATGGTCAAAAAAGTATCTCCCTAGGTGATTCTTTCATCTTTTTGCAAGGAATGGGCAATCGAATAGGAAGACGTAAGAAACGGTTTTAACTTCTTCCATAATATAGACGCCGAACTTTGGGGATTTTCAAGAATGTCTTCTTCTTTCTAGACCTTGCATCACCAACTGAAGTTCTAATGAAGTTTGCCAAGCTGAGTACTTCAACAGGACAGTAACCAGTTAAGGCACTCATTATGGTGCTGACCGCGCTTTGGTTAAGTTGACGTGACAGAAAGAGCGCTTGGAATTGAGCTGCGGCCAAATTGCTTTCATTATTAAGACAAGCAAGGCTCTCAGACCAGCGTTTGTTTTGTTCGCTAAATGTGTGTCTTTTACGAGTAAGTAGATGATTGTAGGAAAGGCATTCCGCTTTCAAGAAAGATTAAAGATTTGATACCGTTCCCAGCAACCTTATCGATCCACTTCCCTTGGATTTCACTAAAGTTCAAGTTCGTGCCATCTCTTTAGCGCGAAAACCTGGACGCTACTAAAAGTGGATAACGAAGCCCTTAGTCTTTTTGAGATAAAAGTTGTGCGTGCCCTACAGTCCGGGGTGGACCTGGGCCTCAACCAACAGGCCTCTCCAGCTAGCACGGAAAACTTTTCTCTCGAAAACACTAAGGGCTTCCTCATCCGTTTTTAGTAGCGACCATTTTATGGCGCGGAAACCTGGACGCTACGTTGACAATTTAATGCATCACAGACTCGACCATTGTCAATAGTTGGCACTTTTGTCGTTGAAATACTTTTCATCCTCGATATGTGTTGGAACGGTCACATATTTGAGGGCACCAAAATGCTGCGAAATAGATTCGTTTCTTGGAATGATGCAAGAAATATTTCAGAACCTCTAATGTTGCTTAAATATGTACACCCACAGCTAAAGTACATTGCTTCCTTCTGGTCAAATAATTGAAGATAGAAAAATAGAATTCAAGAGCGTGAGATAAAACTAATCGGAGACAATATTATTAAGTCGATAGACTTGAGTTAAGACTTAATTTAAGATCATCGACGAAATGTCTCCTCTTTGTTAGTTTTATATTGATATTTTTATAAAATAAGCTTAAATGCCCTCAGTTTAAGAAAACTATCGGAATACGCGCTTCTGTCAGAATAGTTATGTTCAGAGACTCGTTTTTAAGCCATTTCATACGAATATAGCACACTCTTCCCAAATCTAGCTTTCCTCTCCATTACCAAACTAATGTGTCATTCTTCGTCTATTCCATTAATCACTTAGGGTACTCGAAATCTCTTTTGAACGCGCAAGTTATAAACACCAATTTGAGGATTGGCAAATTAGAACAAAGCTTTTCTACAAGACAAAAAGACAATCTAATCTAACGTCTGGTTTCTAAACTGCAATCAAAACTTATTTGCTTGTTTAAATATGAATTTCATTGAATTGCTAGATTTGTCTGTGCTAGGAAAACTGTGTAACTGTCTAGTGATATGCTTAAGCTAAGCATATGAATATTTTTGTAACGAAACGAAATTCAAAGACCTTACTCTAATGCACAAAAGAGTAATCAATCGATAGCGCCTTACATCAAATTGTCCGTTGTTATAAATTTAAACAGCATTGTCACCCTTGAACTTTTAATCTATTGTCACCAGAGAATGTATGACACAAAGCTCAGTCCGGAACTAATCAATTGCCGCTGAGAGTTGCTTTTTCCGAGTTCTTTAAAATTTCACTTCCCACTCACTTCTACCACACCGTAAATAAATAAAAAAAAGTGCGTTTTAAAAATCCGTTGTTAACGTGCGCGATTGTCTTTTCGTGGCCACTTGAAACGAATTACACCGAAAGAATGTACATTTCCCCGATAAGACCTCAAATGTGTGTTAATTTATCCTACGCTGCGATAAGGAAAATTGCAAACAATTGAAGAGAACGTAATGACTACGCAAATTACTGCCATTAAGAGAAGAGAGTCTTCCCTACACTTGCCGTGACCGTTTAAAAATGGGACAATAAAAAAAAAGCTCAAGACCAGCTGACTTCACAGTGATAGTCGAGCAATCAGTCTTCATCAAGTTTGTGTGGATTTAGTTGGTCACTTGAAGGAACGGGATTGCACTGAAATTTGTGTTAATTCGTCGATCTAGTGCGATGTTTTATAAAATAACAGTCGTATTGTGTTTCTTTGGGATGAAGGGGACCTTCATGTTGTGCCAACTTTGGACATTTTGACACCACCAGAAAATTGGGAACATACACAGCAGAACTGTGGTTTGAAAAGGAAAATTGTGACAGTCATTGTTCAAAATCACTTGATTTTCGAGACTGTTGTAAAACAAACATCAGTCAAAAACATCGGTTTGGCCGTAGGACGGGCAACAATAATTAATTTATTAAAAAGGCGGATTGATACCAAAATCAGAAAATATTCAAAATTACCACGAAATGCCTAAAATTCTGAAATTATAAGCCTAACAAATTCGTAGAAAATATACCCCGTGGTGCGTTACCCATTTCATTATCCAACCTCGGTATCCACTCCAAATCTTGGAGCAACCCCAAACGGGGATTTCAGTGGCCGCGATGTTCCCAATCTCGTATTTCTTTTGAATATCGTTTTCAGGACCGATTTTTTCTACGCCTCTGTTTATATAAGACTGAAGTTTTGTTTCGAGACTAAAAAGAGGGTTTAAACAGGGCGTGGTAACTATTTACCACATTTCTCTGGAAGAGCCTGTGTGGCGCGGACGTCAACACTGGAATCAGGATCACCTACTAGTCTGTGCAACCATTTGTGTGGCGATGACATTAACATTTTCATTGCGACGTCCTTGGTGTAGTAGAGGTTCAATGACATGCCAAAGATCTCGGTTTCTGGATTGGACTTTTCCCCCACTCAAAGAGGAGGCGTCTACGAAATGATTTTCAAGTTCCACTGTTCGAGGTCTATAATAAACTGAAAGTCCCCTCTGCAATAGTACTCGTATATACAAGACGAATAGTTGCTAAAAAAGCTAGGCCCTTTAATGCCAAATAATTTATTTTATTTGTGTTTTATTGATATCATTGAAAGGACTCAATGGAGGGATGCACCTAAAATTTGTAGCACGGGGAACAACACCGACTTCTTAGATCTAACGTCACAATGGAAAGCTATAACTTGAAGTTGTAAAAAATTGTGTAGATTCAGGCCACGAATTAACACAAAGCACGATTAAGCGAAAGACTACTATGGTCCTGGCCCTGGAAGACTTTTAAAAAATAAAGGCACCCACTGACTTGAAATTCTTACTTCAACTGAGTTGCTTGGAGTGGAGGGACATACAACGTCAAAAGTGAACAAGAAGATTCTTCTCGCTTCAATACAAAAATTTGATAAATTGAGTAGCCTAACAATCCAAAAGAAACCGTGGCCACTGCTTATTGGTGGCTTTGTGCATCAATGCCCTCGTTCAGGTAACTTGAAAAATTCTTGAAAATCCTCAGAAACAAGAAATCCTTTTCGCCAGGTGTTGATGCCGATATGTTGATGGACAACGTTCTCGACGAGAACAAGTGCTTCGAGAAGGAGCACCTGACGTTGAAGGACTTGGAGACGTCGTCCCTACTGGATAAGTTGAAGGATGCAGATAGCAAGCCACAACTAAAATGCTTTGCCGCCTGCATCTTTGAGCACATTGGGGTACTGCACAATTGCGAGATGAACGCGAACGCACTCGCAGGCAACCAACAGCTGGAGATCTTCCACGAGTTAGTGGGGAAATGCCAAGGAGCTGTAACCGCTGACGAACGCTGTGAATGCGGTTATCAGTTGGTGTCGTGTATGTTCGAACATGTTTCCGTGCAGACTGCATAAAAAATTATCCACAAATATCGCAACGTATGCTAAAGATAATCTCCCGCCCCAAACATTTTTATTGCAACAGTACCTCGGCATTCTTTATTAGCACCACCAGTCCTTGTCGTCGTGTCCAACATCCGCAAATGCCTTCGTCTCTGGAACCATCACCAACACACTTAGGTTTTAGTCCTCAAACGCGTTAAGAAAGCCTACAATCTATTGCCTACGCCGAACAACAAGTTTCAGAACATTTTTCGGGACAGTTTGTATTCTCTGTGAGTTGTCAATGACTTGATTGAGATGAAGCCGTGAAGCCGGTATGGAAGATGGGAGAAGTCCTGCTTAGAGAAGAAATCTAGAACATTAGCTGCATAAGGACGACGGCTGCTGTAATCCTGTGTGATCCCCAGTCTTGAGAGTTGAGAGAAAAACTCAAACATAAAATTTAACGAGCTATACATCAACCATAGCCAAATGAATTCTAATCTTTCGGCTTAGATGACTAGGTCATGACGAGCAAAAGTCTTCCACTCCTAGACCATGAGACAACGTGTGAGAGAAAGAACTCGCCTGCCATATGCCACTCAGTTGTGACGGAATCTGAAGCAGTTGGGCGTACAAAACTGAAGACCTGAACAAGGCATTATGCTTACCTAACTAGCCCCGTGCTAAAATCCAGACTGTAGCCCCTACTAAAGAAAATGAAAGATGCTAATTCGTTCCATTGGTGCTACTTCAATAGGTCCTGTGTGGGGATGATGTTTTGTCTCTAATATTGGAGAACTAAAATTTAAAACAAAAAGCATATACGAGAAATAACTAGAACACTTAATCATTTTTCGCAAGCACTGCTGACCCTGACAGTCACAAATCCACCAGAAGAAAAAAACACGATCACGATTGTAGATGTGTGTGTATTTAATCAGAATTAAGCACTTTTGTCATGTAGTACCATGAACTAAATTAGTTCAACGTGTATGAAGACAAATTGTCTGAAATTAATGGAGATGACTGGGGGAGGGGACACCGAAGACGCGCAACCACGGAACGACGTAGACAGACAATAAAAATATGAACAGACGCTACTTAGAGGGAAATCCAAGAATTGAGCTCCTACTTCCGTTGTCTCTCGAATTTATTGCTTTTTTCAGGTACTTGGACTTCATAATTCTTTTCACTTTCCCCCTTTCCTACTTTTCAACGTTTTTTGTGGTGCTGATGCATTTTCATAGAAATACGTGGTAGAGTAGAGAGTTGTGAAAAACGATGGGATGCTCAAGCTGTCCAAGAATTAAAACAAAAATTGTGTGAAGTCTGTGTCTACGTGTAAAGAAAGCTTCTAGTTCCAGACTCTCAAGATTGATTTTTATTTTTTTGAGTGGCATTATAGTCCGGGTGGATCAGGACCTCCACCAACATGCTTCTTCAGCTAACGTGGAGTCTTGCTTTGATATTGTGTTGACGTTTATCATAGACGTACAACTTAAGTGGAAGAAGCACGTTATGAAGAAATCAGTAAAAGTAACAACTAATTCAACGGACCATAATAGGCATCATAACAGGCCTACACACACCTCCAAAAGCAACATCCCTCAGAATGACTGCAGAAGCAGAAGAATCTATCTATCTCTCTCCGACCGTCAACCTCTTGCAAGAAGAAGAAAGAAACATTTAGAGAAATACTTGTTTGACAGTCAAGGTGAACTCAGTGGTAGTTTCTAAAAACATTAAAATCTCGTTGTGGCAGACCGCTGATTTAGGCTGCACAAGGTGTATGCGGGCAGTAGGCGCATCAAAAGATCTGTCTGCGTGATGCGTGCTGCGTTTGCTCACACCAGACAACAAGCGCGACCGAGGAGTTCTGCATCATATTGTGACTGTTGACGTGACATTGATCGACTGGTACATACCAAAAAGCAGTCGACAAAATAAATTTCACCAAGCGAACGTGTCCCGAAGAAGGTGAAACATGTCCTCTCGGTCAAAATATTTTGTCTTATGCACAAGGTTTGATCTACATCGACTATCTCAAGAATGTTAATGAATGTTAACAGGGCACTACTATGCGGAAATATTGTGCCGAAATCATCTTCCTTTCGGCGAACAAAAAAAATGCTTCGCTTTAGTCAGAGCCAAGTTCGTTGGATTAGACTGCGATTTGCGCGACTTCGTTTTGTTTCACTCGCGGGATAGACATTTGTGTCAAATTAGGATAAAATCCCCGATGCAGAGTCATTTAAAACGTACTTTTGGGGGGATTTAAGAAATCGATGAAGAAGTTCCTTCATTCAATTATATATAAATGGAGACTATGTTGAGAGTGTGGTGGCCGTGGCGTAGTGGTAAGTGCGTCGAACTCCAAGCAGAAAGTCTAGATTCGATTCCCGGACAGGAAACCCCGCATTTTTTTTCACGGCACCATCTCCTTCGAGTTGCTGACAATACACAGAGAGTATCAATTGTCTATGAAACGCTCCACAAGTCTTGCCGTTCGGAGTCGGCAGAAAACTGTAGGTTCCTTTTACTTGTGAAATAACAGCAGAACGCACAAGACGAGTAGTTGTGGTAGAAGTTAGGCCCTGGTCCCTTGTGGGCTATAGCGCCACTCAATTATTATTATTATTGTTTTGCAGGATTTGACACTGAAAGCTAAATTCAATCGAGTGTATAAATTCAATTTTAACGCACACTTGGACTACAATGTTCCAACTACGAAGATCGTCGAACCATGAACCTTCTGACTTCAAAAGAAGAAATAAACTAAATCATTAATAAAGAGGTGAAGATGACCTCAGATTCAAAACGATTCTAAGGAACTTGATCATAACCGACGGAAGGCAGCTATTTCTCGGATTCTTACTTCACGGGCTAGAGACCATTGAGCACAGTCGGTAAATTATGAAATCCGACGCCATAAAATAGAATACGAAAGCTGTTTGTGCGGGATTCAATTACGATGTGCAAGTCCACTTACCCGAGACGACATGACGTTCATAGAATCGTTTAAAGTTTTCCGAACAAGTTTTTATCAACAAAAAACATTTTGTTTATAACAATAATGACAGCAGATGTGATGAGAGTGCCTACAAGCGTTAAGGAATTTGAATAGCTTAGCGTGCACGGAATGAAACTTGGAGTATGACTTCTGAAACGACACAAACTGGGAAAAATTGCGTTCTCCGCAATCTTCATCAAACATAGGATTAGGTTTCATTCAGGTGATTGAACTAGGCTGTGGATCATGAAATGTCTGATTTTCTGCCGGGAAGAGGTATTTCAAAATCAAGAAGTTTCAGAAGCGTTTGAATTGTTTATAACCAGCAAAAGATCAACTTCGGGAATAAGGAGAGATGAATGGAAGAATAGGCGCCGACTAGCTAAAATCACAAGATACAAATTAAATCGTGCATGATGGCGCCACCTGCTAAATGTGGCTGGAAGCGATTTCTTACTTCATTGGAAAGGTGTGACATTTGTGAGCAGTAATAAGTGCCAATTATCAGCGTCTGTTTTAGAGAACAACATTCTTTTTTTGCATCTTCAAAAATGTTCGGAATTGTCTTAAACAAACAGCATTTGAGGGTCGTTTTAATTTTCATTGAATGCTTGAAGTTTATGGTGAACCTGCTACGACCGATAGATAATATGGAGAATGGTTTCGATGCTTCGAAAGTGATGATCGAAGACAAAGAATGTCTTGGCCAGCCCGAAAAGTTTGAAGATAAGGAATTGGAGGCTGCATAAAAAACTGTGCCAAACGCAAACTGAATTCACAGAACTGTTGGGAATCACTTAGCAAACAATTTCCGTTTGGATAAAGAAGTTTGGAGTTGTTCAAAAGCAAGGAAAGGAGTTTGAACCAAGAGATGTCAACAGGCGATTTTTCACCTCGGAACATCATAACCTTGAAAGACATCAAAGGGGGGGATTTTTAGATCGGGACTGGACATGAAAAGTGGATATGGTTCGATAACCCCAAGAAGAAAAAATTACTATGCAAGGCCAGGTGAACCCGGTCCATCATCGTCTACAACGACGCCAAAGAAAAACATTCACGGCTCAATGGTCATGCTCTGCATATGATGGGACCAGGCGGATGTGGTGTATTATGAGCTGTCTATTGATGGAAAACGTTATCGACTACAAAGAATGCGTTTATGTCTTGCATTCCGTGAAAAAACGGCCAGAAACGACCGAATGGCATAACAAGGTGACTTTACAACATGATAATATTCGTCCTCACTTGGCTGTAGCAGTCAGAAACTAGATGGAATTCCTGAAATGGGAGGTCTTTCCCCACTCGCCGCATTCTTCGAACCTCGCGCAATCCGACTACTGATTTTTGGACGGATGGAAAAACGATTTGGAGGCCACCGGATCGAAGAAAATCTCGATAGTTCGATTGATAACAGAGAGGACTAATTTGTAAGAGAAGGTATTCGAAGATTACCAGAGAGACGGGGAAATAAGTACGGGCGTTATTTTGGGTGGTGCATTTTTTCCGTTTTTTTTTTTACGAACACAAAAGCGAACCGAATTAATTTGTATGTAAAATCAAACATCTATCTTATGTGGCACAGTCCAAATTTACCCGGCATGTGTTATAATTCTCACGCCTTTATACAGAGAGAGAGCACAAGCAAAGGGCACTTTTAGAACTGCTTGAGTTGTGGGTGTAATTGATTTTTTCATTCATTGTCAACCACACAAAAGAGGAAATACAAAAGTTCCGCTGCTGCTCGCAATGAAATACAATATTTAGTAACCAACACCGAAGTCACACAGAAATCATGCACGAACTACAGGCAACAACTGAAAACCTTCTGCTAACACCATTTGCATTCATACTGTGTGACAAATTCATTAGTCATACACTCCGTCGATCAAACAATGCACTTCTTGCACCCCCTCCTCCCACCCGTTAACACAATTAACAATATGTACATTTTTACAAAACTAAATTAAAGTAAGTGCAACAAATTCAGAATCCAAAAACAAAAAAAAAACAGCTGAGGTGTTAAAGAAGAAAACCAACAAAAGTTAACAACCATTCCCATTTGAACTCAACAAATAAGCACTCAAATATATACAACATACACTACACTTGATGATTGTGCAAAAACAAAGTAAGAGAATGCAACGCTTTTGTTTTGCTGCTGCACTCAACAACAACGATGTCACAAAAAAAAAAACGAAAATCAAACAAAATAAGGGAACGGATACTTACAACCCAGTTAGCCATGGTACTACCAATACTCCAGGAATGATTGTTGCATGGAATAGCAAATTAACAAATCTATGTGTCTCATACATTTTTTTTGAGTTTCTAATTTTCTTTTTTTTTTGCTGCGATTTCGAATTTGTTCGACTTTGAATTGTCAATTAATCACTTCCAAAGCTAGGATTATCGAAACAATAAATCAAAATTAAAAAAAAAATTATTCGCATTTTTCTTTTTGAAAAGTAGAAAACTTCTGCTTCTAGTGAGTGAAAATGTGAAGGCAAATTGAAAAACTAAAAACAAACGTCTGAATGATAAGATGACAGAAAACCCAGGAAACACAGTGCACTAGTGATGATGATGAGACGGACCGCGACACCAAGTGGAAATGTAAGAGAAACAAACTTTATGTACACTCTAAACCATATCGGATGCGATTAAAAAATACTTTTCAACTACTGCTATCCATCATCAAACAGTGAGTTGTAGTCTCTCCACTCACTCTCTCTCTCGCTCGGGCGCGCTCTCTGTGAACTCATTTATTCTTAAGTACGGACGTACGGACGTACGAAGGTAGAATGAAGCGATTCTTTTTTTTTTCTGCCATTTTCTCCTTTTTATTTAATGAAATTTGATATGATAATACTCGCGCTCTTTGTTGTGTTCATTGCCTGCATTGTTACTTAATTCCACAGTCGCCTCTGAATGATACGATGATTAGCCACAGATTGCGTCTTGCTAGTTAACTTGTGTTTTGTGTTAAAAAATGCACAACAGACTGCCGCTGTCGTTCGCCAATTATGAACTTTGCTTTGAGGGCACAGTTGAGTACCTTTACATTTTTCCTGCCTCCTTATTATGTTTAAACTAAGCAATTAAGTAGATAAAGGATGACTAGATTGGAATGACGAAGTTGTTGTTGCTTATGTTTTCATTTTCGGCAACAGTTTGAATGCAATGCGATGACGATGGGAAATTATTGTTTCGACTGAGTCAGGTCAATGAGTCGTATGAATGGGGAAACATAATATACCGGCATTACAGTCCATAAAAGGCCAAGGCTTAACTTATACAGCAACTGCTGGTAGTTGTTGTTCGTGCGTATTGTTCTATCACAAGGTAACAGGATCTTCAGGTTTTTAGTTGATTCTAAAAGGTCATTGGTGATTAACACTTAGTGGGAAGGATCACATATTTATGATCGCCAAAATTGCAGCGAAATGTCTATATTTCGTTAAGCGGTGTAAGAAATTGTTCACCTCTTTTCATCTGCCTACCAAATACAAGGCGTATATGAGTACAAAGCTTGAGTATACGAGTAACTCTTTCATCTGGTGGTCGCCGTAACGTAGTGGGTAAGTGCGTCGACCCACAGGCGCAAGGTTTAGGTTCGATTCCCAGACAGGACACCATTTTCGCGACACCACCTCTTTCGAGTTGCTGTTGTGTGTATGAAAAGCTTCTCAACTCCTGTCGCTTGGAGTCGGAAAAAAACTGTAGGTCCCTTCTACTCGAGAGAGAACAAAAGCACGCACAACACGAGTAGTTGTTGCAGAATCTAGGCCCTGGTCCCTTGTGGGCTGTAGTCCCACTCAATTGTTATTATAATTGCTATAGATCCTTCTCATGTGAAGATAATTCCCTTAAACCTTTTTTGTTTTATTAAGTACTCGTATTGCCGTTGCGCTTTTTCGTTCGACCACTCTTTACTTTTTTGGAAAGTTCCCCTGACAGAAACAAAAGGAATCGCCTGCTACTAACCCGTACCCAATTTTTATGAGCCAAGGTAATCGCTTTTAGGTTCTTAGTAAAAATGACCAGATATAAGTTAAAAGAGTCATGAAACGAGAGAGAAGAAAGATGACTGGGCAGCAGTGTGCTTCAAATGATTTCTGTAAACCTGAAGATCCAGGCATGGATTTGCATTGGGTTTAAGCTGCTAACATATGGTTTCTGTTACCAAAGCGTGCGACATTTTTAATCTTCCTCATTGTCTTTGATAAATGTAGAAATTTTGAGAGAGGAACATCCGCATATCCCTTTTAATTCTTTGCCGACAATATGAAAACCGGTATTCAGTGATCCCACCCAACGTTTTGCAAAATAAAGGCGTCACATTTTTTTACAAATCTAACTACGTCCAAAAATGAAACATTCCCGTATCCGCTTAAGCGATTGCAATCACAGTTTTAGCCTTTATCAAGTACACGCCATACGTTTGTTAACTTCTACTCATATCAGTTCCTATCTGGTCACCCTGCAGTTGTCCGCGTTAAAATTCAGACGATCACAATGTTTGTTTAATCATGAACAATAAAATACCAAATGAAGTGTTACGTAAATAAAACAATAAAATGAAATAAAATAAATTGCTTGTTAGTTGTCTACAAACGTAGTATGTTTCAAAGCAAAAGTTGTTTGTTATCACCTTTGGATAAATTTTCGCCTACGCGTTAGGAGCATAACTAGAAAAGCTCAGAAAATGCTTCCCCTCTACCACGATGAGACGCAATCTCTTCCCCAATGCTGCTGTTTCAGTTCTGTGTGTGTGTGAGTATAGAATTTAATCAGTCTTCAAGTTCAGATTTACTTTCGGTGAGTTTTGTAACACAAAGGAAAACAGTGCAGAGTCTACACTAGAAGATCGTTATCAGCATGCATTTGTGCTTTGCGTCAAACAAAGCGAAAATGACTCAACTCGACATTCACGAGAGCCCCACGAAAAGGTTTAAAAACTCTCTTTAAGAGAAATACCAGAGTCAATTGTAAATAGACGTTTTAAATTGTTCTGCGTTGCATTAAACTGAAATGCAGAGGAGAGATGTTGGCGCTTAACGCACTATTCGTCTGCTAATAGGATTCGGCACGATTGGGGAAAGTGCGTGCCCTACGTGTGTGTGTGTGAGTGTGTGTTAAGTGACGCTTTTTCTAGTTATACACAGTTTTACAGATGGAAAATTTCTGTTTCGATTTATGTGTTTTTGTTTTGTTTGTCCAAGCGTTGCCCGCGCTGTGGGGGGGGGGGGTTATTTTCACGAACAATCACAAATGCTGAGTGGTAGTGATGGTCAATCTGAAATGAGAAGGAAATAGAATTTTAATTACAATTTCTGACCGTGCTGATGGGCTGAGGTGATTAAAAACAGAACATTACATCTAATTGGAGCGAAGCTAAACCAAATAAACCGTAATCATCAGTGAGGTAAATAACCACGTTGCGGAGGTCAAACTTAATGACTTCACACTTTACCGGCACGTAGGTATTAAAAGAAAATTACGCACCGTATGAAATTCTTGTACATACGTCATATGGGGTCATCAACTGGGGTTTGTGTGCTGGAAATGGGTGAAGTCGAATGTGGATCCCTTGAGCGGTTCAAGGCATCTGAGTTTGTGTTTTGTGTTCGCGCAAAGAAACATTGATAAGACTGCAGATTTTAAGATTTTGGGTACTACCTACAAACCACTTAGAAGTAGACAATCCCTCCTCTCGGGGCCTCCTTTCAGAGAATTTAAAAGAATTTTTTATAATAGGTCTGTTCGTCTACTCGGAAACCAGTCCGTGAGCATCACAAATATGTCAAAATTCTTTTCCTGAAAGTGGTATAAATTTCCTCAAAAAGTCAGGGTTTAGTTGGGAAATTTGTTTCTAACCATTCTCTGGCAACCATTCCTATACTCCTCTTTGTGATCGCCGTGTCCTAGTGCTAAGTGCATCAACCGCCATGCAGAAAGTCTAGGTTCGACCTCCTCCTCTTTCGAGTTGCAGACTCAGTTGAATACAGTTACTTTCTCAGTAAAAGACAGCCATTCCGACTCCCTAACAAGAGGAAACCAGGCAGGGCTTAAAGGCGAACGGATCTACATATTTAGACCGCGAAACAGTTGTTTTCTGTTTTGTGCGTTCATCATATAGCATCGAAATTTGTCAATTTGCCAGCTGATTCCCATGAAATTCAACGACGGAACGGGGTAGTCAACTACAAACCGAAATTGCGCTGAAAAGTTGAATAACCCGAAACTGAGTGAAATGTGATGTTTATGGAGAGCATTTTTCAAAAGTCTTGAATTCCGGATATGCAGCTGGAACTTACTCGGATGCCATTGAGAACACTGCTCGGAGAGAAGAATTGTACTTTAACTTCGGATGGATATCTTGGTAAACACCTAATCTCTGAAGGAATAGAATTAGAAAGCGGTCAGCTCAGCGAGTGATCCTATCGTAGAACTCAAAACCTAACAACAATCGTCGGCTTACGATACTAGGTCTATTCACATACATGTTACTAACAACTATAAGAGCGCAATACTACTTATTCTTCTTCTTTTAATGGCGCTACAGTCCGGAGTGGACCTGAGTCTTAACCATCATGCGTCTCCAGCCAGGACGATTCCTAGCTACCTGCCTCCACTTAGGCACTCCAAGTTCATAGTTTTGGCATGTTTAAGTTGTTTCTGAGAGTTGCGAGAACAAACCTAAACACTTTTTAAAAAATGATTTCCAATAAATTCCGCCTGCCTTCACAAGTTTGCCGAAAAGAAGGAACAAATAACCATCCGCACACTCACCAGCACTTTCTTCTTTCCACAAATCAACTAAATTCAAACAGAATATCAACACACTGTAAAGGGTAGCCAACATCTAACCATTTGAAGTGCTTCCAAACAACTGCCACCCGTGACAAGTGATAAACGTGAGAACATGACTAGACACATCGTTATACCAGCTCAACAAGTTTATTGATTAAATTCTTGAAAATAGAACCGTGACTGATAAAAGTTGTACATTAAAAATACGTTTGAAACTTATGAACTTATGAAACTTTAAATGAAATGCTCGGAGAAGTGTAATTTGTTGGTCCCAAGGTGGGGAATTGGTCTCTAATTCAAGGGGTGCATGACCAATTATGGAATTTCTTATGCAGACTACATGGATTGTTAATGACAAATGAAGTTGGGGAGCATTTGTTGCTAGGGAAGCAAACGGGTGGACTCAAGGATACTTGATGTCTGGTCGAACATTTTTGAATGGTTTAACCCACTAGTAAAAGAACATTTCCCTAGGCAATACTACAAACTGCTTCAGAGACAGATTTTTTATACAAGAATAAGAATCCCTCACCGCACACCGCACAAAGAAAACTACACTTCACAACAATGTTTTCGTCACTAAAAAAGGTTCGACTTCAGTTCCACCCCGGCCACAGGAAAATTCAACCTCAATTTCTTTCGCATTCATATCTCAACTAAGACCACAGAAAAAAACTTCCGGTTATGTTTCGTAATCCCTACATAAAGTGTTACGCGTGCAATTTTGCCGAAATATAACAAACAAAACAAACCACAATATGAAAATGATGTAAGCTTGCAAATTCAATTATTGGAACCTGTTCGCTGTGTCAGCCTTAGGCTGACTTAGCAGGATTTGTGTATGGCACCTGATGCAATTTTGTTCTACTTACAATTTACTAAATTTTTAGCCTTTGAATTTGAATATTTCACAGCACTTGGAGGGTACTTTATTTTAAAAACAAAAAAATTTGCGATGGGCAAGGCCAACTAAACACTTCAACTAAAATGTTTTTTTTTTCGAGAAAAAAGATACAACAGCTGTCAGTTGTTGTCAGATGTTTTAGTACAGGGAAAATTTAGACAGTAGAGTCCAAGTAAGGTATCAAAGGTGTGACTCATCTCTTCAAACTCAAGATTTTAATCTCATTTGCTCGAAAAATTTGCCTTGAAATTTCCCTTGGCATGATCTGCCAAAACTATGCAAAAATTCAAAATTCCTTCATTTCTCCTTTAAAGATCTCCAAAAATTATTCATTTCTGCAAAAAATCGTGAAAACATAAAAAAAACTACAATTGTACAGCGGCTTTCGAATCCCCCTTGCAATTACAACCACACACCATCCCTGTAAACAATGACAACTGCAGCAGTACCAGCAGCTGAAATTGAACTGTCGCCAGAACAACAGGAAAAAAAGACCAGAAACGACAAAAGAAAAGGAAAAAAATCATAAAAGAACCAAAAGAAAAATTCGTTTCTACGAATATTCCATTTGTACGTATTTTTCCACCTCCCATCTGCTCAATATTTGTGCCGAAATATACAATAACTTTTACATAACCCTTCCAGCAGTTGGAATTGACTCAGAAATCCGAAGACAAAGGAGGATCGAATTTATTGCATTGCACATCGGCAGATGATGGCGACACCCCAAAGCCCCACCAGAATGTTTAACGGGCTCAGCGAGGACGATGCACTCTACACAGAGGCGAAATACGCTCACGAAATAAACGACAAAATGCGTGTGCCAAAGCGCATTCGGGCAACCGGCGAATACTCCGATGAGGATCTACTTCTCTCGAATCAGAATGGTATAATGAACTCATGGAATTACCATGATAAAATCGATATGAACGTTCCCGATCGCATTGTGGTGCTGGGGCATGAGGAGCATCTGGGTACGCGGTCAGCACCACGTGAAATTCTGCTGGAGAATTCGATTTTGCCAAAGGATCCGGGCTTTGTGCGGGTCGCCACTCCGCCCCGTGTAATCACACTCAACGATCATCACTTTCCATCTGCCTCCGATGAAAATTCCCCAAAGAACACATCTGACTTTCAGAACGACTCCGAGTCGCCGCCGCCTTACGTAAGAGCCGATATGTCGGCTGCAAATATTGGCTTTAATCCAAACAGCACCAGCTCTCGAGCTGAGTCCGACTCGGACGCAGTGACAACTTCCACATCGGGAGTCAGCAAAAGAGCTGTTGGCAACTACAACAATGACACGACTCTGGTAAGCCATCGCGAGGGTACGCCCATCATGGGGGATCTCACACCACCCGAAGAGATACTGTATTTACGCAGGCAATTAGCAAAGCTGAATCGGCGAGTGCTCTCGATCGAAATTGACAACGTGCAGAGGTCACAACGGGAGAAAATCGTCTACTGCATGGGGCTGGCGTACTTCCTACTAAAGGCTATCTTCTGGCTGAATCGCAACTAAGACGGTCGTTCCCTCCTCTCATATAAGTCCAAGATAACCTTTTTCACTTTGTAAGCAGGTGTATGTCTAGAGATCATAAGCACTAACCAACCGTTCGTGAGTAGGAGTAGGCCGATGTATGCATGAAGAACAATCTCATCTCGTTGGTCGCAGCTGACATATGTTGACATGGACGAAGAAACCGATTTTTTTTTATTTCTAATTTATTTGCCATTCTCTGTTTCCAAAGAACACAAACTGAACGAGAGGAACTCGTCCTGAGAAGATCCCTTTTGTTAATGAACCTTGAAGTAAAACGCGATGCCTACGCGCTCTTTGATTAGATAAAGGAATTAACTAACATTAAGCCTACTTGTGTTTTTCTAGAAATGTACGGTTGATAGCGAGATGATATGTACCCCGGAGTTTTAAGATTGTTATCTTATTTGATATTTTCTAACAAAATTATACATATAGCGTAAAATAATAAAGTCTTGAATTTTAGTCACAATAAACGATAAATAAACAAAAATACTTAAGAACACGTTGAATCGGTTGTTGAGCATTGATTTGGTGGCGATAAGTGGCTGCTCCGTCGGTGGTGGTGGTGGCAGTTATCTTTCGAATATCTGCCGAGTGTCGGCTGCCGAAATTTATGCTGCCAATGATTGAGTGTGATTGATATTATATTGAATTATTTCGGACTGGTTGGGTGATAAGAGGTGTCTGCAGTAGATGCCGTTAAAAGTGAACACTCGGGTTCTGTGACAGTTTCAGTAAACGATTGCTTTTTCTCCAAAGAGTGATGGAGAGCTTGAAAGGTTGAAGACAAAGCGACGAAGTGTTGAATGAACATTGAACGTCATACTTGAGAAGATTGCGCACACAATGCGTCATCAAATGTGAGCGACACGCAGTCAACAATAGGAAGCTGCCAAAATAGCAAATGTTGTCATTGAAGTGTGGTTGCCGTGGCGTAGTGGTAACAGGGTCGACTGCCACGCAGAAGGTTAAGATTCGATTCCCAGACGAGACACCTCGCAATTTTTCACGGCACGACCTCTTTCGACCTGCTGACAACACTCGGGACAGTATCAATTGTCTATAAAAAAAGCTTCTCAAATCTCGCCTTTCGGAGTCGACAAAAACTGTAGATCCCTTCTACTCGTGAGAGAACAGTAGCAACACGAGTAAGTGTTGTAGAAGCTAGGCCCTGGTCCCTTGCGGGCTGTAGTGTCACTCAATTAGTATTGTCATTGAAGTGAACGCTGGCAAGATCTTTCAAGTCGCACAACATCACACGCTGTCTTTCACGGTTCTGTAAAAAAAATAAACACAGCATCAGTACTGAGGTAACGCGCGACATTCCGATTGATACACACACATTAACGAAACTGCGTCCCAATTATGTAATTCAAGTCCTTGAAAATATGGACCACCGGATAGAGGTATACAACCGAAGCCACATTTAATGCATTGGTTGCTTAAATTCACTACATAAAATAGGAAGGTTGAGCGATAGCTACAGATTGAGATTCCCTGAGTGGATTCCAATCCCACCGAAGCACCAAGCCAGCATCAGTCAAACCCAAAGGGACTGTGAATCAGGTTTTCAATGAGTTCAAGAGGAAGTGTTGGTTAAGTTCTGTTGAATTTCGTTTATTTTTTTTTTTATTATTGTGGCTTATTAAAGTGGCTGAATGGTAAACACTTCCAAAAAAGGAATGGACTTCAGTGGTACAGCTGTGCTATAAAAATGCTATCGATGCTAATGACTCTAGATCGATAATGACAATCGCCAACTTTCCGGTTGTCTATTTAATGATTTCTAACTTGTGTTAGAAGAAAGACAGGCCATGTATGGCGTATGGACACCACTGCTCCCGACCCAAAAAATCTTCGACTGTGAGCCATTGGGACAATGCAGGGGGCGGGCTTAGTGGAGAAGGACCTCAACCAACTTGGAGCTAGAGAACCATTTTGGTTGAGGTCCAGGTACATCACGAACTGTAGTGCCAGTAAAACAAAGAAAAAGTAGTCGTCCAGTGGATCAGGTGCTTCAGTGATGAAGGTAGTAAGAGAACTTTCCAAATCTCTGCGAACACTGCCAATAACTCAAGACTGATGGAAATGCAGAAGGTTGGACAAATCACGATGACCGGAAGTGCATCAAAATCCCCTAACCAAACTTCTCCATAGCACACATACGTAGCAAGCGCAACCCCACCATAAAACACGTCCTCTCGAGCAGTTTTGCTCAGATCCCGAGTAAAAAGAATAGTTCTTTGCTTTTTTTGTCTTTATTTAAATCTTTTATATATAAACTTACTAATTTTTTTCTACAAAAAAGAAAAACATTTATTTAATTTTTTTTTTCTCTTTAATTTTATATAATACACGAAAAGAAAAAGAGAATCTCGAATGAATTGTATAAATTCAATGTTTCAATGCATTTTCTCAATGAGTTTCGATACAAAAAAAAAATTGTTTACTTTGCTAGCATTTTGCCGACGAGATGTTATCGCTCATGATGGAGGTGCTGCTGCTAGTGGTTGTGTTTGATTGGTTGGTTGATTGATTGATTTATGTTTTACAATTTTTTTTTTCTTTTATGAGAGAAAATCAAAAGGCAAGTTCTTGTGAGAAAATCGGCGACGTTCATGCACTTTTTCTCTTTCGTTTGTTTTGTTATTTGTTGGTTTGTCAAAATGCCTCCTCGATATATGTATAGTGACAAAAAGAAAAATTCGTAAATGCAAACATAAGACTATATATAATACGTACGTTAAGTATGCTCTAAGGTAGGTGTGTGTGTGTAGGTAATATTCACAAATGCTTAACTTGACTTGTATCGTTTGAAAAAGAGAAACATTAGATACGTCTAACACATCGTTCATCCTTTTGTTAATTTCGCGAATGGTTTGGCGAGTGCATAATGTACATTAATGAGAGAGAGAGAGGAAATTAAAAAAAAAACTCTAATATACTCTAAGAATGGTAAAAACAAAAATAAACATTTTTTTCTTTCTTCAATTCGTTATTTTAAGTTTATTTAAGATTTTCATTTTTTTTTCGTTTGTTTTGTTTTCTTTCGTCTTTAAACTAGAGATACAGAAATAAATAATCCTGAGTGTTGTTTTGTACTTCGGATTCTACTTTTTTTCATTTTTTTCTTCTTCTTTTTTATGTATAATTCGAATGCTACTTTTTTTTACAATACAAATGCACGTTTTCTTTTGCTGAGTTTTTTTTTTTTTTGTTATTTATCTGGATGGCTAGTAGAGTTTTTGTGGAATGATGACATTAAAAAAAAATGATTCAAAAACGAAGTACATTCACATACTATGTGTGCATGAGAAACTAGGTCAAATCGGCGGCAGTTATTTTCAAAAAAAAAAAAATATAAAATATTACAAACAGCAAGAGACAGTCCACCCTTGTATGTAAATGCCAGAGGGTGAATAAAAAACACCACACCGCCGAGTTGAACTGTTAAAATGATGAGAGAGATTTTACTTTTGTTTTGGTTTTTTTTTCATATTTTATTTTTGTTTTTTCCCAAGAAACTTAACTAACAAAACTAGATATCTTATGAAACGTAAAGCATATTTGTTTTCGATTTATTTGTTACTATTATAAGTGTGTCTGTTGTTGTTGGTGGTGGTGGTGGTGTAATCGAAAAGAAAATAAACATTCATTTCGTTTTCCTTTCGCGATTGCATGTAGTTGTTTTTTTTTTCGTTTGTTTGTAAATGCCTTCGGAGTGGGAAAGAAACATCCAAAAAACACATTTCTTGCTTCTTTTAATTTCCCGTTCTTCTCTTTTTCTCTTTAAATTAATAATTACTTATATTAATATTATTATAAAATTAATTAAACAATCGTGTTTATGCTTTTTTTGTTTTAAAGAGTTCTTTTTAAGTATTTTCTCGAATTTTTGAAACTTTTTTTTTTAATTTTTTTGGAGGCTTTTGTTTGTTTTTTTATTTTACTTTATTTTAATGATAGAGGGGGGAGGGAGAGAGAGGATGTGATGGTGTTGACGGGAAATTTATTCGCTTCGGTCATCATCGTCATCATCATCGTCTGAGTCGTTCTTCTTATTTTTCTTCGGCGCCTTTTTACTCGTTTTACCGCGCTTCTTACCAGCACCATTTGCTGTTGAGCCACCATTGGCTTCGAATTCGCGGACAGCTTCCTCGTAGTCTTCCTTGCATTTAGCGGCTTTCGCTTCCCATTCCTTGTGAAGAGAGGAAAAGACACAATATTAAAAATTTGTAGTGAGAAAAGGTTTTGTTTTTCAGTTTTTGATCAAATCTTAAGACTTTTTGAAAACTAACATCAATGATTTGAAGAAACTGCTGGAGCGTTAGGTTTCTACTACTACTTCTAAGAAATATTTGAGCGTATCCTTGTTTTCTTTTTTAAGTAAAAAATACAAGACAGAAAGAAGACTTAAGAGGCGCTTAGACTTTAGTCTAAGGAGAAGTACTTAAAGAGACTATACCGCATGACAACAAAATTTTATCAAAAACTGATCATACACAAACATGTTTTGAAGATACTTACAGATTTGTCCTTCATTGAACGCCAGAGTTCACCACCCTTCTTGGCGACTTCTGTGACTTTGATGCCAGGGTTTTCCTTCTTGATCTGTTCACGAGCACTATTCAGCCACAGCATGTAGGCGGATAGAGGACGCTTTGGCTTATCTCCCATTTTCTTTGAGTTATTTGTTTGTATTTATTGGTTGAAACTAAAAAGAGATAAATGAAACAGATCTATGAGGTTTATGTTTATTATGTTATTTTTTTTTTATACTTGAAAATTAGGAACTCAAAACAGATTTTTGATATTGAATCTCAAGGCCTTGTTCTTAAATATAACCTTCAACTGACTCGATACCTTCTTTTACGATGCAGGAAGTCTTGGGAAGCGACCACAAATGTAGACATGTTATGTGATACACCTGCGGTTGGTTTAAACTACTGTGCAGTGTTGTTTTTTTTATTAAAAACTGCATCAAAAGATGTGAAAGGCGAAAAATAATTTAAATAAAACATATTCCTCACATTCGGTATTTACATATTTCCTACAGAAGTCTTTGAAACCACAAACAACGTGGAGAGGAAAGACTTGCTTGAAGAACAAGATTAACGAAAGGTTAATGATTTTCTCAGTTCACTTGTTTTTCAGGAAGTTTTGAAATACCAAATAAAACGATGTTCTGACGACTAACATATTCTTGTAGGAATTGCAAATAAATGAATTGTTTGGTACACTATTCTCAAATACAGTAAATGAGACGAAAATAATGTGAGACACTGTACCAATGGAAGAAAATTCTCAAAATTTATTAAAACAATTTGTAATTTAAATGATTTCTGAATAAAATGCGCACCTGCCTCATACATAAAATTGTTGCAAGGAACTTTAGCTCTCACAACTAGACCAGAGTAGTAAAATGATACCAAAATTCACACAAAATGACTGTTTGACAAAACCTTTCTTGAACAAGGGAAGAATAAAGGTGAATAACGAATCTGTTTAAAAGTTTAACTCTCTACGGACTTAACCGGATAAGCATTGAGTACATAATCTTCCTATTAAAATATGTAACTCTTTGTTGAAGAACTGTAGTGTTGAACCCTTAAAGCACTTAACAACAAGAGTCGAATTTAGTTTAACCAAAGTTCAAACTACATCCAATATATCTAAAAATTAAAATCAAACTTAAAGACTCCGAAAAATTAAAAAAAAATAACAATCCCACCCTAAACCTTTGAAAAAGAAAAATGAAAATCGAAAAAAATCCATTAATTCTATATGAAAGCACACACATCTGTCACTTTGCCATGGCAAACTCATACAATCAGTAAAAAATTACTACCGCCGCTGTAGAGCATACAAAAATGGCGCCAAATTTATTTCATTTCAAGTGCTGTTGAAATCAATTTAATCTCCCAACAATTTCCTTCACACACCTATATCCAGCAATACACAATTTCACAAACTCAATAAGTGTGTTTTCCAAAATACCCAATTATTAATTTAAAAACAGAAAATGAAGAAAATTTCGTGCCCTCCTAATGAAGTACAGTACTTCAGTAACGACTATATGAGCAAAGCCAAGCTGCCACCATCATCATCATCATCAACCCGAAAAACTCCATACACACCAGCCAGCCAGCCAGCAAACCAACCAACCAACCAACCAACAGGGCGACTGCAGTACGTACACACTCTATGGAGTAGAGAAGAAAAAATGGATTCACATAAAAATGTGTGAAAAAATCGAATAAATTCAAAGAAAACCCCCTCGATGATGTTGGTAACGAAAATTCTACAATTAATTTTCCTTCGAAAAAATCCAATTGCATGCAATTCCATCCAATAGTTATTGAAATATTAAAGAAATTAAAAAATATGTATGCTATGCGTCGTTCCGGTTTGTTCGACCATTTTGCTTCCATCGAGATGGCTTGTGTAGAGAGAAAGCAAAACCAGCAATGTATACGGCCATACAAGTTTTGCGCATTTTTTCCCCGATGAAAAATCGGTAAAAACTCAATAAATTCACATTTTCTTAACAGATTGTAATGAAATTTTATAGAAAATGGAATAAATTTGAATGGTGACTTACAGAAATCGGTCGATTGGACTCGTTTTTGCTGATGGTAGCAAAACAAAATGATGATTGGATGGAGTGTGGCACAGTAAGTGACGCAAATGTGGGAAAAAATTCAATTTTCAAAAGGTTTTCTTACATTAGAAGTGGATTTGTTGTTTTCTCCAGCACCGACTTCTACAGCTCTCAATTGAAGTAAAATGAGACAAAATTTTAAATGACCACAAATTAAACACTTATTTGAGAAAATTACAAGTTTCTTCTTTAAAATATTTTTTTTGTAAACACTGAAAGATAACACTTTCTTTGCCGGCGACGAACAAACGAATGTGGAAGCGGAATATGTAGAGACGTTGCCAAAGTACGGACAAGAAATTTCTTCTCTGGTTGAAGATTGTTGTGTTAACTGTGTGTACGTGTAAAGAGGGAGATTGTGCGTATGTGTTTGTGTGAACAAAGAGCGGAGAATATGTGTGTGCGGAAAGAGGAGAAATTACCGTGGGGAGCGCAGCTGCTGAATTCCCACTTAATGGTGGAAATACATTTGAACACATTTATGCGAGGAGAAAAAAATGATAAGGGAGGTTAGGTAGATGAAGGAAACGACTTCTCCCAATGCACTTACAAAAAAACAGAAAAATTGAAAATTATTTACGCTTGGGATGACATATCGTATGTACAGTTTGGGTGTGTGGTGAATAAAATGATTTGTAGTCGTTTTGCGATATGTTCACAAGATTTTATAGGAAACTGACTGTTCGCGTATGTATGACCAGAGGATTTGTATCGCCTTCTTCCTTATTAACCTTCCAGTTAAGTGCGTTTAATTATCTAAACATTGGGTCAAAAAGGGACAAGTTTTTTTTTTATCGAATGGTTTTGATAGACCATGAATTGACTGCCTGTCTGCAAAAGTCCAGAGGTGTTACGTAGTGAATGGTTCCTAAGCAATCGTGACAGATTTTTCTTGCAAAATTTTATACTAAACACATTTACACCAGTAGTGTCTATTTTAAATTTGAAAGAATTTACGCGCGCAACATTTACTGTGATGCTTTGGTTGCAAGAATTGCACAAAATAGACATTGGAAACCAACCAAAATTACTGAATGAATGGCAACAGAAAGCATGTTTCATATTTCTATCTCTTTTGATTTGAAATTGCAAAATCTTGAAAAAGTTTGCCACAAAATTTCATTCGTTTATGAAACAAAAATGTAATCAATTCCAAAGATGGGGCAAAACAAGAATATTTCCCATCGACCAGAGACAAAATAAACCGCGCCAAAAATGTCCATACTTCTCTACCTACAACAAGCTATAGGATCTCATAAATTAATTTTTAAACCAACAACGAAACGACATTCATTGTCAGTAGGCAAACATAAGCAAAAATTATGCAAATAAAAAAAAATTCGTTAAAAACAATAAATTTAAAGGAATACCCTCTGTTTGAAGATGTTTTTCATAGCCACTCACACATCTGTTCAAGAATTCTCTCTCACGCACACACACACAATTTCAAAATAAAACAAAGATATGAATTCTCAACGTCGCTCAATATACTACAGAAATGGCGCCAAAAATTTCATTCTCACAGAAATGGGAGAAAATTATTTGAAAATTCGCAAAAATACAATAAATGCAATCAAGAATCAAATTCCAGCCGAAAATTTGATACAAAATTGATCGAAATCGATGATCACATACAACATTCGTTGTGTCACAAGCTGTTTCCATACATTTCGTATGAAAGTACTGTACACCTTTGAACGAACGAAGCCAAGCTTCTCTGTCCTCCTCTCTACACTAAGCAAACTCCACCACGTACGTGCAAATGGATGGGTATAGAAAAATGTGGAAAAATCCAGTAATTTCCATGAAAACCTATTTCGCAATGTTCAGAGTGAAAATTCTAAATTCAATTTCGATTCGAAAAAATGTAATCGTTTGGGAAAATCTCCAAGGATTTCGATAAAATATGTGAATTTTTAAGTACAACTCCCTAGTGTGATTGGTCGTTCTGAGTTTGTTCGACATTTTGATTCTCCATTGGCGTGTGTAGAGAAAGCAAAACCAGCAGTGTATACGCTGTTCAATATTTATCTCGTCGTTTTCAACGGATTTTTGCCTCAGAAACCTTCTAATTTTGTCCTCAGCCATATTTCAAAGCATATTTTATAAGATTTTCAATGGATATCCAAGAGATTAAGCCAAGAATGCATAAATAAAAAATTTAAGAAGTGTTTGAGTATATATCAAGTAAAACGTTGAAATATTCTTACATTATTCCCGCACAGAGTAGCAGGATTTAAGGTGAAGTTTTTGAAAAATTTCCACAAAACACTTATTTATGAAAATACTTGTTTTTATTTATATTTTTTTCTTCAAGTAAACACCAAAATGAAGAGAGAACACTTTCTTTGCCGGCCACGAACAAACTAATTGTAGAACAAACCTTCCTTCAACGAGCAGTTCTTGGCTCTCGTCAAACGTGTGTATTTTCCCCCGTTCAATGCTCTCACCACGAGTAAAAGAGATGTCCTTGAAAGTCCCTGGACAAGATACCTGCCCGCCGTGCGTAAGAATGAGATAAAGTCAACCTTTATTTCCGTTTTGTAGTGGTAATTATGGCAGCTGCTGAGCTCTGCACTAGTAGGTGTCATTCAGCTGAATGATGAGAGGACCCCTCTTCGCATTTGTGTGCGTAGACTCGGCGTAAATTCTCTCTCGTTCTCTCAATATTTTTGTATCTTGTCCTCAAATTGGTAGCATTGTGAAGTATTTGAACTCGCGATGACATAACGTGCGTCGGAAATTCATGCTCCTACTACTCGATACAAACTGTGGGGAAAACAAATTGTACCAACAGTTGTGTACGATTGGAATCTGTTTGTTGCGACTGACGTTTGTGTTTCTCTTCTTGAATTGTGGGGGATTCGAGAGGTGTCAAAACACCTGTTAATATGAGATGTGACAGGTTACTGTTCTTTTTGTTATACAAAAGATGACGGTAAATATTAAAATTAATTTAAACAAACAGTTATGGCATAAGGTTATAAATGAACAAGAGTACTAATCGGTGGAAATCTCTCGCGAAAGTGTAACGAAATTCACCACTCTGCCCATTTAATCTCGAGAAATTTCTGTGGGTATTTTGTTTGCAGTTCTGTGTCAAATTTGAAATTAATTTCAAATTTAGTTTTCAGTTAAGAGATTTAATTCTCTCCGTCTTTATACAAAATACAAAATCATGTCCTACGGTTATAAAAAATTAAAGGTGCACTGTCACCTCTGTATACGACAGGAAAGGTATATGAGAACGCACAGGTGTTCCCACTGGTCACTGCACGAAAGGTGCAATGGCCAAGAAATGGGTGGAACACTTTCTTAGTCACGATCCACCTCTTTAACAACCACAGCACATTCATTTGGAGAGGGTACAGGACCCTAACCTCATGAAATATATACAAAAGTCGGGATAGTTCTGGTAATCCTGGTAAACGAAAATTGGCAAACTCTGAAATCGTAAGCACAATGTTCGGGAACACACCTAAAAATGCGTAATGCGTAAGATTTGATAATGAGTTTTTTTTCTTGGGCGTTTTGGCTTACGTTTTGTAACATCTGCTACCTTTGCAGTAGGAAACAGGTCCCCCTTCAGTCCCTTATATATTCTCAAGGATGGATAGGAACGCATAAGGCAGTTGACTAAGAAATCCGAAGAATCTTAATATGAAACTGATTCTGAGTACATATTAGGTATACTCTTATTTTCTTCGCGCATTTCTAAGGCCGAGCGAAAATCAGAAAGATTCCGATTAAAGCATTTTCGTTAATGTTGAGAAATGTGATCAAACTCGTTTTCGCTGAACAAAAAAAATTATATAAATTGAACGTTTGTGGTGATGGCAACTGGAGGAGGAGATTCAACGACAAACTCTACACGCTGCACAGCCCCAGGCACCTAGTCAAGCATCTGCGGATACAACGCTTAAGATGGTTATGGATGATACTACTCCAGCCTGAAAAGTTTTTGAATTGGAGCCATTGGGACAACGCAACAGAAGACCACATCGTCCTAGATGGGGCACACAAGTGGAACAAGAACTTGAACGAACTGTGGGTATGAAATTGGAGGCAGCTGGAAAATGACCATGCTAGATCAAGAAGCGTGTTCACCGTGGTGTAGTGGTAAGTGCGTCGACCGCCACGCAGAGAGTCTAAGTTCGATTTCCAAACGCACCTCGCATTTTTTCACAGCACTACTCAAAGAGTATCAATTGTCTATGAGAAGCTTCTCAAAACTCGTCGTTCGGAGTCAGTAAAAAACTGTAGGTCCCTTCTACTCGTGGGAGAACAGTAGCACGCACAACACAAGTAGTTGCTGTAGAAGCCAGGCCCTGGTCCCTTGTGGGCTTAGTTTGCCACCCAATTATTATTAGTATTATTAGATCAAGAAGCATGTCTAAAGTCACCACGAATTGAAAAGAAATTTCTACAGGAGCTACAGTAAGAAAAAGGTGGAATCTCCTGTAGTGTGTGTCGCTAAAGGAAATATCCCTGTTAATGAGCTCAATATTTTTGTCATAAATACAGACTGTTTTCAGAAAAATTGACAACAAAAAAACAAAATCTCTCTGTTGAGTGTTGTCCAATGTGATCTATGTGAGGCTCAGACAATAATTGCTAACTGTCTTACGTCGCAGGAAAAATGATTTCTAAGCAATGGTTTTCTAATAAATACAAAATTGTGGTATTTGGTTCCGTTTTAATAATAATCTTTTGAGTACTTAAAAAATGTATCTCTTTAGGGTTAAGACAGCTAAGACATAACATATAGAGAACATAAGCAACACAGCCCTGGCCATTGCAATAGTTTAACAGAAAACATTCCTGTTTAAGACAGTACACTTCAGAACAACTTCAGCCAACTGGCCGAGCGCAATTATAGGCAGCTAGTGAGAGACATTAACAGTTTCCTTTTTAAACGATAAAAATTAACATCCTCTGACTATCTGCTTAAATTTTATGAGTCAATGTGCTTAAAATTAAAAATCCCAACACAGCTGTTGGCTTATAGCAAAATAAAAAGAATTTTAAATCCCTGTAGTCAAAAAACAAAGTTTGCTGCACCCTATGTTTCGAAGAATCTATTTCCATACTTATACAATGTATAGCGCACACAATCGCACAACCATCACACACCGAAAATTCGCACAATGTTGTTGCTTCCCCGGGCTGGATTTCCATATCTCAGATGCGATGCAAAGCGTTCCTTGTCCTGCGATGACACACGTCGGAAATTCGGAATTTCGAACAGTGTGTTAAAAATACTACAAAGTCGACCGAGAGAGCATGTTTGTTTTGTTTTCCTCTACCTTTCTGTTTGTTTTGTTGTTTCCCTTCGACTTTTGACTTTCTGTTTCTGGTTTTTGTTTTTCCTTTTCTTGTGACTCTTATCACGAGTTGAGTTCTCTGGTGGAATTGATAAGGAAATCGTATGCATTGGTGATGGTTGTGATTTCTGTATTTGTTTCAACCCTCTACACTCGTTATTCTTTGCTGGGCGGTTTTCAAATGTTTCACTTTACTAGAGAATCACATTTTCCCGCCAAAAATGTTCGCCTTGCAGGAAATATGAATGAAATCAGACTCGAAGTGAACTACAAGAAAATCGTTGTTGTCAACTGAGTTATGGGCATTTGTAATTTTTGAGAGGTTTTCGATTTTTTTTTTAAATTGTTTTGAGCATACAACTTGGACATACTGGTTAGGCACCATGCGATGAGACAACTCGTATTTTTTTGGTAAATTTTTGTGTGTATTTAATCTGTTGTATGTATGTAAATTTTTGTTGCTGACGCAATATGTCACACAAACATACACACGTACATACAACAGTGCTAATGGATTCATGTGATCTGTTTGTTGAAAATATACACAATTTATAAAATGTGTTGTTGCGAAAGTCGAGTAAGAGATCATTACTGTATGCGCTGCTGAATGATAATTGTGATTCATCGCAGTTACTTGCATGTATTGGCTTTGCTTAGGGGCTTACACAAGCATTCTAAACATTCATATCACGATCAAGCCGTGTGCAAATGAAGCCGTTCAGAAATCGATTAATAGGTTGAATTACCCGCGAATCGTTAGGTGAAGGGTAGTTACACTTTGGCCAGCATGGGTCTATGGAATTTTTTTTTTTGCAAGCATAATCTATTTGCAATATTAATGTACGCACATACATATTTTGAGAATTGCTTTATTGCCTTCGGCTGGGTAAATATTAATCTATGTATGTAGGTGTGAAAGTGTAACCAGAGTTCATCCATTGCACCTGGGAAGGTGTTTAGGCTGTGAAAGGGATACGGTAGGAGTTGACTGCTATGGTATTTTAGTTTGCCGTGGATGAATAAGAATAGATTCTTTTAAACAAGAATACGGCCTTAGTTTCTGAGGAGTGTGCAAGGAAGTTAGAAGAAGAGAAGGTGTTAAATACTTTCCGCCTTCTCCTTGCCTAAGCAGCTTCTGCAGAAGTCATTACTACTTCTAGTCTTTTTGCGTAAAGACCTATAGTCAGTGTCTGGTAATCATATTCACTGATGTGCTAATTTTCGAACTCTTTAATCCGACTATTTAATTTTTTCATGAAGACAAAGCCAAATATTCTTTGATGTCCGGCAAATTATGCCTGTTATCCATGTGTCAAGGTAGCTATGGAGGTGCCAATCTTAAGATATCATCAACTGTTTCATATCGTCCAACAAAGGTTCTTCAGGTCGACAGTTGTTTTGAGGAAAATTGATGCATGGGATATACATAGGTACATACATAGACATGTGCACATGCCTGTAATACCGGAAATTTATTTATAAGTAAAAAAATGTCTATTTGTTCTTCTAAATTCATTCCATTGCACAAAGAAGCAATAGAACTCACTAAATGGTCTTTTTCCTTTTGTTCCAAAATTCCAATTTAGAACTAGCACAACTCTATGTGTACAAAGTATCAGGCTATCTAGCACAGTTTACGTGCATTTAAGTGTAGCGTAGTATTGAATAAAAAACATAAAATTCTTTTTACGCATTTTTTAATGTCTAATGTTTCCAAATTTAAGTTTCCATCCACTTTGATCTAATATCCGGCCACATCCTCAATTTCTGGAAAGTCTGAAACTATTATAATACAATGTCCACAGCATTTATTAGTTAGTTATTGATTGCAAACATCAGGTTTAGAGTTTTTAGGACTGTAACATATTCTAAAAACATTTGTTGATCAACAAAAACGGTTTAAGAGAACTGCAGTCTGAAGTCAAAAACTATGTCGACAGGAAGTGAAGAAACATCTTTTTTGAAGGCTTATATTTTAAATTCTAAAGAAATGAAGTACAATAGCGTTACACATTTGTCCTTAATTTAAGGGAAGATGATAATCTTTGTTACATTTTCTGGTTCGGTTTCTGATCACTATATTTTTAGTTGGCAATGTAAAATATATTGGTCGCCGTGGCGTAATGGTAAGTGCGTCGACCGCCGCGCAGAAAGTCTGGGTTCGATTCCCGGACAGGGCACCTCGCATTTTTTCACCACCTCTTTCGAGTTGCTGACAATACTCAAAGAGTATCAATTGTCTATAAAAAGCTTCTCAATACGGCCATTCGGAGTCAGCAAAGAACTGTAATTCCCTTCTACTCGTGAGAGAACAGTAGCACGCACAACACGAGTAGTTGTTGTAGAAGCTAGGCCGTGGTCCGTTATGGGCTGTAGAGCCACTCAATTTTGAATGTAAAATAAAGATGTTTGAGTAATCACCTTGAATCTCCGGTCCTCCTATACTTTGTTTTGATGCAACTCCAGAATTGGCCATGGTTTAAGCACTTAATCATATAAAAACAGATTCTTGTAACATCCCTAATTTGGAATATCTTGTAAGCAGACGATTCCTTACTCAGTTTTCGCTTTTACAAGGGCCCTTTACTTGAGTTTATCGTCTAGAATGGCTTATTGAATCCGAGTTAATAAAGACAGATAAATTAGTTTTATTTCTGTTGTAAAAATTAATATAAAATAATTTCGATTTCTTTGAGAGCAATCTTCGCATGTTTTGTCCAGTGGTGTACTTATGTATATTTTCTAACGCTCGTTAAAGTTTTCAGTCATGGACTCAATCAAACTTCTTATTGACAGGATAAACCGTAACATTCATAAATGAAACTAAGCGTACATATATCAGAAATAAAGTAAGATCGAGAACGCTCTCTTGTGGAACTCCGATTGGGGACTCCCCAATTTCGCAGTATTTAGTAACGTATTGTACTCTTTTCGAGTTGTGATACTAGAGGCTCAAATTCATACATTTCTTATTCATCGTTACGTTCTCTCAAAATTTCACAACTCACAAGCTCACGCAAGTAAAAGGGAAACAGTAAATTCATTTTACAAGTGGAATGTATTTCGGCGGAGGATATATGTATGTACGCGTATGTATGGTGAACTTACTAAATTTCACACGTTGACAACTACTCAGAAAACCTATTTAGAATTTAAAGTTCTTGGAATGCGCTTCTGAGCATAGAGTGTAAAATATAGAACATCCTCTTCTTTTATTCAATGTTTCACAGTGTGTGCATCTAAGTCTCATTTTAACCGATAGAAGATATAAGATTCCAAGTTCGATGCGCAACCCTTTTCCTACGTAAAGCACACGTTTTTGTGGATTTAAACATTACTAAAGGATACGAAGTGTATGTGTTTTGGAAAGATTTTAGAAAAACTTATCCAGTTTCTGCTTTAAATCTTTATAGCAAGCTTTATCGAAAGCCAAGTAGAGCCCTAAAGCAATTGTTTTCTCCTTGAGGTGTTTTCTTTCAAATAACATTTGCTTTCTGAATTTGTTGGTGTCTTTAGCCCGAAATTCAAACTAGTTATTTAACTTTAGTCGATTTGTGTCTTGTCTGTAAGGCTTTTAGTGACAATATTTACATACACTAAAGGATGACATATGTCGAAAAAAAATTCGATCCACATGTGTAAGCTTTGTAATTGCCAAAAAGACACTCGTTTAGTGACCCTAAAAGATAACTGTAATAAAGGTGAAAAGAGGTGACTGTAGGCGACTTTGACTATTGGATATGAATGACAAAGTTAAGTCTTATTCTTCTCCTTCTAGTGGTGCTACAGTCCGGAGTAGACCTGGCCCTCAACCAACATGCCTCCCCAGCCAGCACGATCTTTCGCCAGCTGCCGCCAGTAGTGCACTCCAAGTTGGTTGAGGTCCATCTCCACTTGTGTGCGCCACCTTAGCCTGGGCCGTGCTCTGTTGCGTTGTCCCAATCGCTCGGATTCAAAGACTTTTCGGGCAAGAGCAGTGGTGTTCATATGCTCTACATGGCCTAGCCATCTTAAGTGTTGTATCCGAACATGTTTGACTAGGTGCATGTCGCTGTACAGCCCATAGAGTTCGTCTCCTCCAGATGCCATCAACGCAAACAGGACCAAAAATCGCACGCAAAACTTTATAATACTAAGGGCTTGCTCATCCACTTTTAGTAACGTCCAGGTTTCCGCGCCATAGAATAGGACTGGGATGATCAAGCTGTTATATAAAGTTTATATTCTATAAAGGCTTTATTACTCAATTGCCTCTTGAGCCCAAAGAAACGGCGATTGCCAAGAGTGGTTCTGCGTTTGATTTCGGTACTGGTGTTCCCACATAATTAAGTCGTTTCAGTAAAAAATACCTTCAAATGTATCGGGGGCATATTGATGCCGGGAAAAGTTAGCTTCAGCCAGGAAAGTGGCGACAGCCTCAAAAGCCTTGAGTATCGCTTTGAAACATGAAGTTGAATCGGACATTTAGAAAAATGCCTACCAACGACTTCTGTCAAGACTTTTTGGAGACGCCAAGGAGAGAAGGTTGGGTGATAGAGAAAGAGAGAGATACAGAAAGAGAGAGAGATAGAGGGCCAGAGAGAGAGAGAGAGAGAGAGGAGGAGAGATTCAAAAAGGAGGGCAGTTAAATCTAGAAGCAGGCGAAAACAGTCGTATTAAATAAAGTGTGTAAAAAGTTAAATCAGTTTCTTGTTTTTCTGATTCTAAATTCGGATGCCTTCTTCGCCCCTTTTAATAATAAAAACCACCCTTGTCACATTTTGAATCCGAATGTGGCCACAAGGAAGACTTTACGCAATCAGTTATGGCTGGATTGACTTTTTGTCTCTGTGAAGAGTTTAGAAAATGCAAAAATTCGCAGACGCACACAACTTTATTTTAAATTCTATTTATTTATTACACGGAAAATATTTTTTTGTTTATTTGACAATTGTTGTTCTTTTTTACACCTTTAACTTACATATTAAGATTTGTTTTCGTTTTTTTTCAATTCTCACCCCCATCCCATCTGAATCTCGTTGCCGACGATCAAATGAGAACGAGAACAATAAGAAAACAAACAAAACAATGACAAAAACCACACACATTCATACATCTACAAGATAAAATTGTTAAGAATTTAACATTTCTGACATGACTTAAACAAACTAAAAAGAAACTCGTGCATGATTTCGGTTTCTCTGCGTCTCTCCCTCTTTCTACAAATAATGGCGCATTTGCTCGCTTTGTCTGTCTGTCTGTCGGTATATGCTGCGGGTCTTCACTCTAGTTTTATTTTTTTGTTTTTTCTAGTAAAATAGATTTTGAATTTTGTTGGTTTTTAAATGCCAGGACATGACGCGACAACAATAATTTATTCGCCATCAGTTGGCAATGTACATTCTTTTTTGTTTTGGTTTCCCTCATAATTTAAAAATTACTTTTTTGTTTCGTTTTTTTTGTCTGTTCAAGCAAAGGCCCCATGATTTTTTTTTGTTTAATTTTGTTTTTGTTTTAAGTCATTTTCTAAGTTAATAGTTAAACTTTTGTTTTTGGTTTGAATGAAATATGTATGTAAAGTGAAGTTTTTTTTATCTGTTATCCTATTTAATTGTAAGCAATATGCTTGTTCATCTTAATATTGTTTTCTTTTTTTTTTTAAATTGTACGAACATACTACACACACGGACATTTTCTCCCATTTTATGTTTTTGTTTTTCTCTTCTGCTTACACCTTAACAAAACAGCTAGTAGGTATTTAAATTTAATTAAAATGAATTTTTATGCTATTTTACTTTACACCTAAGAAATTAATTTCTTTGTTTATGGATTTCCGTTTAGAGTGTTAAAAAAAAAACAAAAACAACAAAAAGAAAGAAGATAGTTTTGTCATTTTGTTTCTCGTTTATTTTTCCTCTTTTAAATACACATGAAATATTTGTATATGTTGTATCGTTTACATTTACAAACTAAAAAATAAACATAAGCTTCAATCATAAGATCTATTGTTTCTTGTTTTTCTTTTCTTTATGGGAAGGGGGAGTTCTTAACCAGACTGTTATCGGCAATTAGGGCCGTTCTCTTTAGTTGAGGAGGGATGGATGATTTTTATACAATCAGATTTACAAAATTAAAAACATTTGTAGACTGTTTTACTTATGACATTACACACACTTTCGCTGATGAAGAATGAGCAAAAAAGAATATCTTTGAAAGAAAGCTAAGAAAGGAAAACAGTACAGACGTGTACAAACTATGAAATCATACGTAAAATAAACATTTTTTTTTGTTTTAGTAATTAATAAAGGGAATTTGAACGATCTAATCGCTTTCATCCTCGCCGCTCTCTTCCTCTGATGTCTCTTTCTTTTTTTGCTTTTTTGCTGGTTTTGCTGTTTTTGTCTTCCGTTTCTTAGCACCTGTGTCAGTTCCACCGTTTGCCTCGTATTCCTTCAGTTCCTTTGTGTATTTTTCTTTCATCGCACTAGCTTTTGCTTCCCATTCCTGCAGGGAGAAATAAACACAAAACAAATCATTTGATTAGTTGAATCAGAGAGATAATCGATTTGTCTGTGCTTACGGATTTGTCCTTCATGGCTCGCCAAAGTTCGCCACCACGTTTGGCAATATCGGTCACTTTGCTACCGGGGTTATCTTTTTTAAGTTGTTCACGGTTCTCATTCAGCCACAGCATGTACGCTGATAGTGGACGTTTTGGCCTTTCAGTTGTCATTTTGTGTTGAATATATTTTTAGTCTTTCTGTAATAAAAACAATGTCCAATGTATTTCTTTGGGTTTCTTAATAAACAACAAACTGGATGGTTCTACAGTTTACAAGGGGTTTGGGCCTAGATTCTTTCTTTTTTTTCGTAAGTAGAAGGGAACCTACAGTTTATTGTAAAATTTCAAGGTTTTACATAGACAACAATTACTTTTATTCTGAGTACTATTCGCAACTCGAAAAATCTGCAAAAAAAATGGGAGATAAACGGTTTGTCCAGGACTCGAACCTGGTAACTTCGACGTGCGCATCGGCACACTTATTCTTTATGTCTTTAAAATGAACTTTGAATGTTCGAAAATGTATTTTTTCAAACATTTGTATTTTATCCCGGAAACTACAATAGGACGAGTCCTAAAACAAGAGCTACAAGTTTGTTGTTGAACTGATCCATGAGTTCGAAGGCGGTGGCATAACAAGTCAACAAAAATTCTTTGAATGATTTGTAAAAATGGCGCCCAACGTGTCAACCTTTATTAAGGCTAGTGCAACTGAGGCGGTTTTGTTGTCTAGACGGTTGAAAGAGGGACGTACATTGACAACAGAATCCTGAAGTCTGATGTATCCCCAAATGAATGTGTTGTAATCGGGCTTCTTGCTGCTAACCCCATGTTGTCGCAAATAGGGAGAGCCGATCTGGAGTCATAAGCGTGATGTCCTACTTGACCGCAACAGCCCTACTTACTTTGTCAAAGATTTATTGCCCATTACGTAGGTAATTGCTTTTACTAGAGAGGCAATCGACTTGTGACAAATACTCTGCCCATTTATTTCCAGAAATGGCGCCCGACGTGACGGCATATTTCTTCAGTCCGACGCAGTGTGACAGAATCAAAATTCGAACAATAACGAATTATAGCGTTTAAACAAGTTCCTCTTTCTAGAAAATGAATAAAGTACTATCAACGACGCCAGGACCACTCCTTTAAATGATATTTCGCGACTATTTGACGATCTTAACCTAGGTTAACATTGCGCCCCACTGCGCACAGCGCTGTACGATGTTTAGGTCAGAGGGACATTTACAAGATTTCTATATTTTTTCAACCAGATCCCGCTACCCTCTTCAAGCCTTTCCCAATTTTCCACCATTGTGCCACAGCACAAAGTTGGTGTATGCTTTTGTTGGATTCATTGCAAAGAGAGAACTAAATTCATCGAAAGGACCTACTCATGGTTGTTACGGGCGGCAAATGCTAAATCACAGATATTAAAGGTCATCATCATTTTGCGTGCATTCAATTGAATTTGAACTTAGTTTGAACGACGTGTACTGTACTTTTGTTAAGTGGGCAAAGAAAGGTCAGTGGTCTTACAGGCCAGTAAACCTCACACCAATCGAACTGATTGATTGCGAGTTACGGTTATAACTGAAAATCTCCGCAATTTACATACGTACATATGTACACATCTCAGGCCTAGACACATAGCTTTAATCGGGTAAATAGTACAGTTATTTATTTACTTTTGTCAGCGCATAGCACTGTTGGCATATGTAAGAGAACCGCATGACACACACACAAACCCGTCCGGCCCAAAGGGCGGTTCAGTGTGTTTGTGAAATTAATGCAGCATTAATTAATAATTAACAAATGTATATATACGTATGCTTGTTCATGCGTAATTGTACTGCATCAATAGTTTGCTGGCGCTCGTAGGTGTATATGATGACAGTTAAACAATTTCCGTAGCCCCCAACCCACTTAACAAGTGTTGCCAAGCACCCACTCCCGCTCGCTCACAAACCAGCTCATTACCGACATTTCCTTCCTAGCAGAACTCTCCGCCGCCGTCGCTCTTCGGTCCCATCTCTTTGTCCAACCCGGGATTTTGTATTATTAATAGCACATACGATATACATTTAATATCTGTTTACCTTTGCCCATTGTGCGAGAGTGAGAGACATACATTTTGAGGGTTTGCTCCTTTTCCTGCGCCACGTCTCTCGCAGACTGGAGAAAGCGGCAATAGTCCGTGGCGGAACCCACTTCAGCGCCTTTTCTGTGTGTCTAAGCCTCACTCACCGATTTCTACAACACCCCATCGCCCCTCACCTCTCTCACTCTCTGTCGGGTTCTATCTGTGAGTTCTACCATCAAAGTAGTAACATTGTACAGCGGCAGTGTGCTGGGGCTAGAACAGCCCCAGATTGAGAATTACAAAAAGTCATTCTGCACCACCATTCCACCCACTCGACGCGAACCCCATCCCCATTAGACGAAGAGAGCAATGTGAATGGAGCATGACTTTAACTACTACTACACCAACAAGTCCAACAAGAACAACAACAACAGCAGCAGCAGCAGCTAGAAACACTGAGGAGGGTTAATGCTATGATGGGATGAAAAGATATTTTGTGGGTGGCATACTTTGGTGGTACGTAGGACTGGAGTCGTTGTGTGAAGGGAATCATTTTTTTCCAGGGTTCTGCTGTAGCGCTACATAAACGTACAAAATATATTTTCTCTATGGTTTTTATTTCCACTCTTTTTTTTCGATGTACAGTGTACCCTCACCACCTAAAGCTTCATGTAACCAGGAGTGCAAATCCTGGATACGAACGAAAAAAAAACCCATTCACCCATTTTTTCTGTTTGAACAAGGATATTCATATCAGTTTACCTATTTTTCGGGACGGGGAGAACGATTCGCATATCGATTATTGGCAACTGTTATATTTCATATTTTCTGTCTCTAAATTACGACAACAACCGAATTTCACTCAGAACGTGAGAGCTGAGTCGAAACATGGACCAAGGTGTAGGCCGTCTCAGAGTGGAGAGCAACAGGGAGCTGAGACGTGCGAAGCAGGGGATAATTTGTCGGCAAATGGGAAGTGTTTAAGGAAAATCTATGCGCATTAGATGCTTGTTTGGCGAAATGCTGACGATGAAGAATTTTTTTTTGTTTTCAAAAAAACTGTTTCCACAATTTGGAAAATGGGGCGTGGTGGGGTACGCAAATTGAACAGTATGGTTGCGGAGATTTATCAAAGTCAATATTTCGTATGGCGATAAGCAACAGGTCGGAAGGAAGATTGCGCAAGGTAAATGCACGCGGAACGAAAAATAGCTAGGTTCCAATTGGGACTTGATAGCGATAATTGCGTAGTACCGCGAAGCTTTTTTGAAGGACAATATCAGACAAAGCCATTACGGTTTTTTGAGTGTCTTAGATTATTTGTTACAGGTCCTCATTTAAGGTATGTCAATTTATTTTCTAGAACATTCCAAATAGAAGTTGTTCCAATAAAAGCATGCATTAGAAAATACACGTTTGAAAAACGAAATTCATTACGATTTCTACAGAAGAGATGCCGAACGTAGACCAAGCCTCCAGTATAGAGACCAAGTGATCGCGGATGCTAGAGAGCTTGATCTTGATAACTGAAAGCAGTATACTCGGGACTGAGACGGATGGAAGACCTGACAGACCTTTCATAGCTAGCTGGCCTGATAAGAAGAAGAGACAGAAGGGATGCAAACGTCCAAAATAAGAAAGTGTCGCAAATGAAGAGCTTTCAATTTCATTCAAGACGAAGGTTAATAAAAATAACTGAGTGGCACTACAGCAAACAAGTGACCAGGGCCTAGCTTCTACAACAACTACTCGTGTTGTGCGTGCTACTGTTTTTTGCTGACTCCGAACGGCGAGATTTTGAGACGCTTTTCATAGACAACTGATACTCTTTGAGTGTTGTCAGCAGGTCGAAAAAGGTGGTGCCGTGAAAAAATTCGGTGTCCGCCCGGGAATCGAACCTAGACCTTTTGCGTGGCGGTCGACGCACTTACCACTACGCCACAGAGACCACGAAAGACGAAGGTTATGAACGAAAGTGGCCAGTGTGTCACGTGTGTGGGCATGTCAAAATAACAGAGGATTTATAATTTTATACCAACTAAGAACGGCTATAGTATTGAAAGGTTCTTAAGCAATGCCAGCAGCTCTAAAGTAGTGAAAGATCGGGAGACTCCTACTTATTCAAGCGGTCCAAGGACAAAATTCATGATCTACACGATGGTAAGGCACAATCAAACCAGGGGAAAGTATAAAATCTATTTGTGAAATTGAAAAAAGGATAAGACACTTCTGGTAATGATCGGCCTCATTTACAGTCGAAGTCTACAGCAGGTCGTTAACAGAAACAAAGTGAGAATCCACAAAAATCTAGATACAGTACTGTGGCAGATCCTGGAAAGGAGTCATGAAATTAAAGTTGAGTGAAGGATTTGCCTTTTTTGAAGTCATATGCGTCTACAGGCAATATAGCCGCCGATGGAAGTGTGTCGATTCACACGCCGTAGGTCTTTGGTTCGATTCTTCGATTGAACGTCTTTCGATTTTCTGACAACGCCGTAAGACTAGTAACTGTCAAAGGCGAACTTCTTAAATCTCACCGTTAAGAGTCGTCAAAAAACTCTAGGTCCCTTCTGCTCAAGAGAGAACAACGGTACGCAGAACACGAGAACCTAGTTAATGATCCCTTCTAGGCACGGGTTTTTTTTTAAATTGCCGGCATATGCATAAGGTTCACAGTTTCATGCTAGCTCTGTATCGTCATATTGTCACTCCGTCAAAGCCGATGATGAATCTACGAAGATCTCAAATGTGGTCAAAATAAGGACTTGGCAACGTGACGCACAAGTGTTGAGAAAATCCTAGTTCCAGTATTTTCCTACAACGGCATGTTCCCGACTCCTCGGCATGCTGTAACTCGTGAGTCGTCTATTGAACACAGCCCCAATTCGATATATTTGGATCCGAGATAGTAAAAGATTGTAACAGAGATGACGAGATGACGGACAGGAGTTGGAAACGAAATTCCGAAAGTCAAAAATCCAAAAAAAACGGAATCCGAGAATGATATTATGAAATCTTTGTGGAGGGAAATACTGGCCTTCTTCCATAAGTTTTCGAGGTTTTGTCAGGATCTATGCATCTTTGGAATTTTTAAATTCCTAATTGAAAACAGACACCAACCATGCATGTATGTACAAAATATAACAGAATTATTTATCGAATGAAAGCGTATACAAAACCATATTCTCTACATTTTAAAATACACCAAATTCACCTCAAATCCTCTAACACGTACTAGCACAAGACTGCCAGCAAGCCTTCAGTTCAAAAATGTCTTGTTGTCAGAAATCACTTGCAAATCCCAAAATGGAACCGATCTCTTTTGGAATCAATCGAAAGCTTGCTAATAGACTTCTCTCTGCCAATTCAAATTAGTGAATTTCAAACAAAAAAAGTCGATTCTTGTTTACGTCGGTCGATTAATGCAAACCGATAGAGTGCGTGTTTTATAAATTTGTCTCCACTCCAATCGCACAGAGCTGATTAATCAGCTGAACATACTGTGCGCCACTGTGAGACACACCACCTCACAGACATCCGTCTCGTACATGTGCATTTCATAGGCTAGTGGTTTTTGGCGCAATTTTCTCAACCCATACTGCCGTCGGATACAGTCAGTGGTGTGAGTGTAAAATTAACAACGAATTAGTATTAAGTGTGACTGATAAAATTCCGATTTCTTAAGCATAACTGGACAAACAAAAACAATTTTTTATTAAGACAAAATTAAATGGGAACATATTTAAATTATAAATACAAGCACACGGGTGCACACACATTTATGCGCAAATAATTTGATCAGAATATATGTGTAAGCTGTAAGCGTTTCATACAATCTTATCTTAACGAATGGTCTTGAAGGAATTGAACAAATAGGAGAAAAAAAAGAAACACCTCACAACAACGTGAGTGGTTTGATAATGCTGTCGAACTGAATTATATTCGGTGGATGACTCGTTCGGCTTGGCAGTGGGGCAGTTTTTTTCTGCGAAAGAGGGTGTGTTATTTAAAAATCTGTCTCTATGTTGTGATCGTGAGCGACGATAGTTTTCTTTCGTTTCAATACGTTTGCCTTATGATGTTTAACATGGCAACAGGTGCGCATAAAAATATGTGAACACGCGGGAATATGTCTGAAGAGAATCACATGCATTTTTAAGAGACTGGTATAGGGGAGAGTTGAAAAGGTTTTTTCGGTGTCGATCTTCGTGCACAGTTCATAAACATGGTTGTATGACTCAAACTTGACTTTCGCTGTCCACTATGCAGTGATGGGATAATATGTGACGTAGATGAAGGGTGTTAGTGACGAGGGGAGATACTGTACTGTCACCCAAAATTAAATGAAACAGGTTGTGGAAAATTACAAGTAAACTATACAATACAACAATGTTGATAATTGACAAAGTTAGTTTACAGTTTGATTAAAAATCAGTTTCCACTTCGGTATCGGACGAGTTAGGCTGTTAAGTGAAACAAATTTATTTCATTATCTTTATCCCGACATTTCGACAGGGATCTTCATCAAATATTTACAGTCAATGAGCCAATTAAGAAAACTACCTGCAGAAGTGTCCCTTAAATCAAGTGTTCATATCTAAGAATCGTTTAGCGGGGTGCGAAGAAAACTCACAAAAACCTACTAACATAGATTAAATAAGTAAATTGGATAAAACTACAAGAGGACAGAACCTTGCTTCTTTAAAAACTGTCAATATTGCTCGTACCAACTCTTCGGCCACGATAAGAGGGGACCTACAGTTTATTACCGACTCTGAAATTTGAGTCCAAGACAGAGGCAGTTGTGTTATGCTATTTCAGGGTTTCGCAATGGTGTGCGGTGAAAAACTTCGATGTGCTGAGTTCAGGAATCGAACCTGAGACTTTTATACGTCATAAATCGACGCACTTTTTCATGCAATTCGACGCCAAGACAGTCAGAAAATTTAGGATAATTTCTAAAAAAGTCATTACAAGGTAGACGTTGCTTGTCAAGGAAATACAGAAATGCTACATTTGAATACTTCTTCACTTCTTTTGTCCGTTTCCACGCCTGGATCTCATATTATATGCAATTCTTAAGGCAATGTTCCAATTCATACAGTGACCGTTACATATGACTGCAAAATATGACATCAACTGAAATCAGTAAAATGTTTTAGGTTTCAAACGAATAACCTGACCAAAGCAACTGAAATAAAATGACGCCATTCAAAATTGCAGAATACTGACGCCTAGAAAAATACATTAAAAAATGAATTCAATGCCATTGAGGAGCTAATGCGTCATGCTTAAAAAGTAGTCAGAATCAGGCAATAACATTGTTTACGCTCGCCAGAGATTTAATAAACTCTTAGCTGTTTTCAGAACATAAAAGACAAGCAATGGGCTGAATATTGAGTATGTCCTTGTACTGGGTTTAAAGGAAAACGATCTGAAACCCTTTACATCTGATTCAGAACGGAAAATGATTGCATGGTGAAAGATGATGAAAACTGTAAAGGCGTAAATCGGCCTACTAGTCTAAATTAAAATTAAGTAAATATATGATTTGCAATGGAATTTTAAGAATAAGGCTTACATAAACAAAAAGGCAAAGTTAAACATTAAAAAGTACATAAGTCAAGCTTGTGTTCCCCGTAGCGTAGTGGTAAGTGCGTCGACAGCCACGCAGAAAGTCTAGGTTCGATTTCCGGATGGGAAACCTCACGTTTTTTCACGGCATCACCTCTTTCGAGCTGCTGACAACAATCAGAGAACCAAATGTCTATGAAATGGTTCCCAAAATCTCGCCGTTCGGAGTCGGCAAAAACTGTAGGTCCCTTCTACTTGTGAGAGAACAGTAGCACACACAACACAAGTAGTTGTTGCAGGCCCTGGTCCCTTGTGGGCTGTAGTGCCACTCAATAATCGTTATTATTAAGTCAGGCGTTTAATTTGTAAGTATTGAGTTCAATTTCAAATACTAAGCCCAATAACACAAACTTAAGTAAAGTCTATTAGTCAAGAGATATCGAGTGGTAACTACAATCTACACTGAACTTGTGAGACGAGAGACTTTTTAACCTTTACCTATTCTTAAAAAAATTCTAAAAAAACATTTTAACACTGCAATTTTTTTAGATATTTGTTTTCATTTAGTTTTTGTATTTGTAAATGTTTCAAACTTAAAAAAAAGGAAATTTGTTTCCCCAAAATTTAGAGTTTTTAGGTTTTCGTTACTAAAGTTATTTAGGCTCAGTAAGCTATCTGCTTATAATTCATTTTATTTCTTCCGGTAAATTGCTTTTAACAGCAAACAATTTTACTTAAACTGTTTAAGATACAATACATATTATTTTCTTCTATATTTTCAAATGTCATCCTTTTTTATTTGACTTCTGTTGTACTTAATTGAACTCTAGATTAGTTTTAAGTCTTTTCTTAGAAATACTGTATTTAATTGTGTATTAAAAATTAGCAAAATAGACATGAAAAATAAAGAGCGCAACAAGAATTTAAACCTTAAGGTGTTAAGATGTAGGTATCAAAAGACATATGTATGTATTGTTTATAATATATAAAACTGTTCATGGATTTCTTTTTTCCTAGACAAAAAAGAAAAAAAAAAAAACATGCATTTTCGTCTTCCACAAGTCTTTATATGCAGTTGACTCCATCAATTAAGCACAGCCATTACTTTTAACAGCAACTGTATTCATAAAACTCATCTAATTTTACATCCCTTCGCCATTTCAAATATTCAAATTCAACAAGATGGCGTACAATGTAACGATTTTCAGACTATCTGGAATTCATTACTTCCCCATTCTGAACTAATAAAGTGGAGAGATATTCAACAAATAAAGAGAAAAGAATTCACACAAAAAACGAACGATAAAATTCTATTATTCGACAAACGACAACATTTGCGTGATGACTGTGAAACAACAGGAACAACAAATGTGACACACATCCTTTCACAAAAGCTCTGCAGAGTCCATGTATGTATGTAAGTATGTGTATATTGTGTAGATGGGGGATAATTTATATTTGAAATGTTCGTTTGGCCAAATAAAAATTAAGCAAATGTATCCAAGGAGGCGAACCATCTTGGTTTGTTACACAGCGGATTACAAGTGCGGCGGCAAGGGCTCTTCTTTTGCCGCCATGACGGTTATAATCATATCAAAACCGATGAAAACAAAAACGAAGAGACAACAGAAAGAAAACAATCTTCGCGCAAGATAAAACTGAAAAATATGTTCGGCGGCGAGGAGTGTGCACGCTGATGAAGATTTTTTAACCTAAAATATACCTTCTGTGTGTTGTTTTTTAAGTACTTCAATACATTAATATGCTTTGCCACCACACACCCCCCTCTCCACACCGACTCACTAGTGGCTAAGTCGAATGTTATTCATCCTATAGAGCGTATGTGTATCTCTCCCTGTCTTCAACCCCGTTTAAGATCGTCCATCTGTTGTTAAATAGTGAGTATAACCTCTCTATATCGTTCCACACCACCCCCAACCCAGCCCAACATCTCTGAGAACCCATCAACAACCTCATCATCGTCATCATCGTCGTCGTCGACGACGACAACGACAACGACGACGATGTCGTCGTCACTGTCGCCTTCACTAGCAGCGGCAGCAGTAAAAAAACACACTTCGAAAGCATTTCGACCCCCTTTTTGCTCCGGTCGCCCCCCCTTTAACAACGTTGGAACCCCGCGCGCTTAACGCTCCGCTCGTAAAGAGCAATCGCCGACTATAGCAGCACACAGAGGAGCAATAGAGCCAGCAAGCGCAAGCAAAACTCAATACGAAACGAGAATACACATACAAGAGCGATGATTTTTGTTCGTCGTTCGAGTTTTTTTCACAATTTTTTTGAGAATTTTTTTTAATGATGACGAAAACATTTTCACCACGTAATTATTTTATCAAATAATTATTAAATAATCATATTTTCAATATTGGCCACCGTCACACTTCAACATCACGCCGAAATGAATGCATTTTAACAAAATTCAAACGTCCGCACACGAGCCGAAGCGGCAACCATTTTTCATATGAATTCGTATGAAATCGCCATGGAATTGGTTGAAAAGAAATTTTCATAGAAACCCACGCCAAAATGGGTCGATGATTTTTCAAAAATTTATATAATAAAACGCCATTAATTTTAGCAGTGGTTGGAAAATAAAATACTACCAGACTTAACAATTATGTTGTAGAAGAACAATTTTCACTCACCTGAATAATTTAAATTAGTAATTTATATTTGAATATGGACACTAAAAATTTATTTTGACCCGAGAAATGTGTGGAATAAAACTCTTCTCTCAGATGTGAGGAAAGCAACGACGACGACGACGACGACGACGACCAAACCAAGCAAAGTACACACAGAGCACACGGCGTTGATATAGCAGTGTATACAGCAGACACAGCACACAGTACAGCAGAGAACGAGATACTTCCACTACACAAGTGTATACACACACTCTCCGTATACACTCTCCACTATAAACGAAGCACAAGCAGGCAGGCAGGCAGGCAGCAAAGCACAGCACAGCACACAGTACAGAAGAAAGACACGGTTTGTAGGGAAAAATTGTTCGTACCGATATGGTGGATGGATGGATTTTTGCTCTTCTTTCGTTGAATACACGACTGCGAGGCGAGTAGGTATATTCGACTCGTTCGCCGTTCGTTGACGAGTTCTTCTTCCTTCCACACAGTACAGTGCCTACACTCTGTACCTATAGCAGCTCGCTCTGTGCTACAACACACAGCGATGTGTTGATGGGTGGCAACGGTGACGGTGACGGTGACGGGCGGCGGGTGGCAGCAGCGACGACGGAGTTTGTTGTATGGGAAATACCAGAGTCGAAGAGTATCTATCTATCAGCAGAGCCAGAGCCAGCAAAGCAAGGCAAAATTGAATGTATCTCGTATCTCTATGCTTGCCTTTCCCCTACACTCGCACCCCATCCCCTATCCATTGCATAGAGCGCCCATGGAGTGGTTGAGTTGAGTTTTGTTGTGAGGAGAAATGACTGTGGGCGCGCGGAGGTGAGAGAGACGCCGGGCAAGCACACAACCCAACACACATTCGGTTTTTCGGTATGAAATGGCTGCCGTACTGTGAGATACGTGGTTGTTCGTAGCAGCAGGCCAAAACAGCATAAACCAGCAGCAGTACCGAAGCAAGCTACCATCAATGGCGGAGCGCACGTACATACATTCAACCGTAGATCTGATGTGATGTGACGTACGTATGTCTGGTTCTTTCCTTCTCTGTGACTACGGCGACGGATACGCGCCGCGTCAATATGGTCGTGCATGGAGAGGACTTCTACACCAGTGCCTGGCCTGGCTTGGCCTGGCCTGTTCTGTGCGGTGCTGTGCTCTCACAAGGGGTCGTTTGTGTTTTTGTATGAGAAGAGGACTCAGTGCTGTGTATGGAAGCCAAATTACATTGCGCTGTGTGTTGTTGCTCTATTCTTCAGCTGGGTAAGGTGCTGCTGCCAGAGGTACACTCTGTACACAGTGTGTGCGGCGGGGTAGGAGTATGATATTTCTGGGTTGCCTCTGCGGGGGAAATGGGACGGACGAAGCGGCTAAGCATTCCTGGCATGGAGTGTTCACTACTCAGTGCTGGGACGATTATAAGAGAAATTGTTGTTGTAGCACTAATGACGGTAGTGTGTGAGTGGCTGCTTGTACTTAACGTATCATGCCGAAATAACGAATGTATCTTTGATATAATTTTATTCAGTGTTGCCAGTTAATATGGGGTTTTGATTTTTGTTTTTTTCTTTTCACAAGAGGATGGTATAATTTTAAACTTGTTTTTTTAATTTTCTTTATTTTATGACTTCTCAATCAGTGAGCATTGATTAAGGGTGCTAATAAGGATTTTATTTTTAGGATTCCTTGTTTTTTCTTCGTAAAATCTGGTCTTGCTTGTCCTAAGTAACTTGCTTTTGAGCTGCTTTGAGCTGTCACCATTTTTGTGCATTGGTAGGAAATTAATTGAATTTTTCACTTTTGGGTTCTGAATTTTAAGCGTTTAAGACAGTCCTTAGGTTCGTTCTATTTTAGACCACATTTCTTTTGCACACAGGGTCGCTACATTGGCGACGCGCATTGTTGCGTGCATCGTTTCAGTAAACTTCGCAAATTTTATCAATAGCCTGCGAGGTTTTCTTTCTATAGCAGACTGTATCTATATATAATGTTCAGAATTTCCACAAAACCATTTATTTGTTTAATGTCTTTCAACAAAATGAAGCTTAAGACACAAGCTACATGTAGAGCAGCCGGTTTTAATAAATACATATTAAAGCCAGTTCCCGAACTTTTTTGAACATCCCTTCCCCAATTTGGACTATTTTTATTATATTAGTGTGTAGAAATTATTTTTCAGCCTGCTTTAATTTCTCTCACAGAAGATTTGTTTTTTTAGATTTAACTTGAAGTCTTGGCGTGATCCCAGCCAGTTTTTGAGTGTTCAAAAATCTCAAAAAAATACCACGAAAATTCACTCTCATTTTATTGCCTAGGTTTTATCTCAATATTAGGTCGTTAACGTGCAGTTGGACTTCCATAATGCAACTTTCCCAAGTTTTTCTATAACTAAATTTTTTTCTTTAAATTAAACTTTGAATCTCTTGTTTTCATGAAAGTTCCATTGTACTAGCGATTTAAGTTCGAATTCTTGTTGATTGCTTGTAAAGCTGTTATTGAATGCTAACAATTGAAGAAACTAAATATAATTTAAGCAACATTTTGTAGGAAATTTGAAAAGGGTTTACACCTTGATTGACTGTCTAAAAATTACAATGGAATAAGCTCCCGTTAAATGATCAGCAATTTAGATTTTATGCATTGTATATGAAGGAGTATACAATGCATAAAATCTAAAAAAAAATTAATTAATAAATTATAAGTTGATAACTTACTGATATAAGTCGAAACGTAGTCCTTTATTGACTCAAAAAAGAGTTCGTGTATCAAAATCAGATCGGCCATTTTTTCATTCGGAGCCATGCCAAATGTCAGAAATGATTGTTTTATTTTGTTATAATATCCGAACAACAATTTTTCTAAATTACATACATATGTCAATCTTGTTAAGAAGAGTTGCTTATTTTACTGACCACCAGTAAAATTTCGAGAGATAGCCTGTTAAAAGTTCACAAGCGGAGCTGATATTTGTTGTCTGTGGCCACTCTCTTTAAGTTACTTTCAGAATTCACCAAATTTAAACAGATTTTGAGAATAAAATGATCTCATCTAGCGTTCTACTCGATGTTTCCCGGGCTTTTAAAAATGTGTAGAATATCCCTGAAAAGTTTAGATGCTGAGAGTCATATTTTAAAAATTCAGTAAGAGCAGACCAAAAATAACCTTCTTATCAATTTGTTGAACTTTATCGTCGCCTGAAAATGGTTCTTACTAGTGGTAATAACTAGTTACTGGAGTGACAACTCAATCGTTCTGCATAGGACTGAGCGTATTCCCCAAGTCACTTCTACTTATATACTAACCTAAATATGGAAAGTTAATTGGGTTCACAAGACATCACCAGCACTTGAGCAATTACTGGTGGAACAGACCTACAGTTTAATTCCAAGTACGAAAAATATAGTTTTTTTTCAAAGTCAGTCAATATTTTCTGAGCAATGAGTTAGAAATGACAACTATTAGAACTTAACAACTTATATTCAGTGAGATTGTTGCTGATTTCCCTTCATGCATGCTCATTTCTCCTGTAATGTCAATCTTTCTCCTGAATTTCCAAATTTTTGTGAAGTCAAAAACGCATCTGCAACATTGCAAAGGTAAAGATGACTTGCCTTTAATAACAGTCCCAGTTTGAAGTTGAATAGAAGGTTTGGATTATTGTAAAATCCAACAAAACATACAAATACTTTTTTTATGGCTCTAAATATTTAAAATCATGTTTACATACATGTATGAAATCTTACGAGTTTAGGTCAATTTCAAAGCAATATTAAAATTCTATACTTTTATTTTTCAACGACCCACACTGACCGATTTTTAGGCTAATCCAGAGTATCAATTTGTTTTGTTTTCTTACAGCGATTGGCACTACTCGTTATTCAACCGCGGACCCGAATTTCTGGCCAAAACTAATGGGTTTTCGGTCATTTCCCTTAAATTTCCAAAAGTGACGAATAGAGTCTTCAACCAAATTTTTGTACTTACTTTTAATTCTTTAAAGATGCCTTATTATGGTCAATGTCATGTTCCAAATGTATTTCTTAAGAACTGCTTAAAACTTGTTTCGCATCCCAGTCTTGCATATCTGGCACTACTGTCATCAGTACTTCTTAATACAGGCAGCTGTTGCCCAACAACGGTTCATCCCAATGAAAGCCCAAATAAATTGTAGGTATCAACACAGCAGCGAAATGCCAGCAATTATTTAGGCCATCCATTAACACAAAAGCATCCAGTTTCATGCCTTAAGACCGTTATCACAAAGCCCAGATCACTAAGCGATTCATATTCCAGTTGCCAAAGAAAACACACCTACCTACACATTCATTTTACTCCACCGACCACTGTTGTTAGGGGCAGCACCAGACAGTGAGAGACAACAGACAAGTCCATGAAAACCGTGTAAAATGTTCACATTGTCCTTTTACCTCCATTAGCCACTGTATCATATTCTTAACTCCATCATCGTAGTACTTGTACTGCGACCGATAAACAACTCATACTCGCGGCAATGACGACGGCGGCGACGACGTGTCGGTCGCGGTGCAATCGGTCTCGCCACTCGTGCCGGCAATTTCACACATTGGATTCGTTTCACTTGTGTGCTCGCACAAGTCCACACAAATCACTGCCCCTCTGTTGAGAGCTGAAACGGTGGGCTAGGAAGTGTTTAAGCCATTGGATGTGACCCATCAATGTCAGTCAGAATTCTGTTCTTCGTGTGGTTGGTAAGAGGGGAGAAAGATGTGCGAGACGGTGAACAGTGAAGATTGCTTGACCTTTGGAGTTTTGTTTTGCTAAGCAGATGCAGTAAATGTATTTTGTTTGTTGCTTATTGGGAAGATATTTTACTTCCTCAAGTCATTAAGTTTAATATCGGCTTATGTACATAATTTTTTACATTTTGCTAAAGTTCTTAAGCGATCAAGTTTTTATACAAAGGACATAAACCGAAGATTGTGGTTAAAATTTGAGATTCCAGCCTGCAACCTTGTGAATAAACCAAAACCTTGTAAAGCTCTTGCCACTTCTTTAAAGCTTCCGTTTAAAGGCGCTCTTTAAAAAACAACAGGATGATTTCCTATCGACGATGAGTCCGTTTTTTGAATATATCCTTTTTTATTATTCCTTTTTCTCAAATCAATATGTTCCATTCCTTGTCGGTTTTCGTAAGTGGGCCGATTGCAAAATAGCCAGATAGTCGTACGAGTATAAGGTGTCATCCGGGACTGCAATACTGCCTTTATAGGTATACATTGGTTACAAGGGGCTATTCTATCTTTTTGCAAAATTAGAAAGGGGTAATCCTTTGCAATATTGCGTACAAGATCCGGTGCAACGTATGGCGCTTAAAGTCGTTTTGCGCCGCTCTTGTAATCAGGGACCGGTTTCGATTTAAAAGATCTGTTCACATTGTCATTTGTAGTCAGGCAAATCTTGGGAGAGGCCAACGAGGTCCACCGTGTTACTTTATCATCTATTCCAAAGTCACAAACGATATTATTCAAGAAAAATTCAGAAAAGAATTCGAAGCAATGATGATGACTATGAGATCATACAATTCCCATGAGCGGCTCAGTTAAGTTTCATGGCCTGTAATCTGATTTTTTCAATCTTCTACCAGGAGTGTACACCAGAAAGACACTGAATTCTGAAAGAAATTAAAACTTCTGCACTTTGACACTTTTTTCGCCCTCTGTCGTTGTGCATGTTTCTAAAAGAAATACAAAGTATTTACTTGACAATTTTCGAATCCAGACTGGAAAAGGAAAGAATCACCCGAATCTCAAGAGTAAAAATGGCGATTCAAGACTTGATGAGGATAAAGATTAGCTTCAGTGGGCAGACCCTTCCAAATTATTTTGTTAGCCAAACCCAGAGTGGGACTACGTCGCTTTCTATCTAAGAAAAACTTTCTTAGTTCTTAGTGTTGCAATCAGAACCAGTGTTTAAACTTTAAAAATTTGCTTACAGAAAATTTTAGTTAACCAGGTTTTGATGAAACGTTGTGACCATCGTGCAGTATTGGGAAAGTGCAGGTATGCGTGGGAATTTTAGGCTCGATTCCCGGCCTGACTCTTATTCGTCTGAATTTTGTTTCGTCTCCATTTGCAGAAAACAGTCAGGCAGTGTTAAGTGTCTAGAGAAATAGTCCTCTCATTATTAGGAGTCAGTAATGAACTGAAAGTCCCTTCCACCCATAAGAGAATTGTGACACAAGTAATGAAGAAATAATGAAGGAGCCAATCTATTTTTTTCATTTACTTATAATTGTCTACTAAATAGGGTAAATTCGTTTTGTCTGCTGGCTTATTTGAATACTCAAGATCATAAAAGGTATGTCACACAATGATGATACAGAAGGCGTGATAGCAAAAGTGCTTAATCTAAATGCCCTTTATAAATAAATGTACCTCCTGCAATACATAAAGAGATAACTATCTACAATACCCCAGATATATGAGACATCACTCAAGTTTACTTATCGTACACTGCGCAATTGATATGCACAACAAGTGGGCATACTGCACAGCGTTTTCTGCTGAAGGCACAGGAGCAAAGCGGATGTAAAGCAGACGGATGGATGTGCCTATGCCTTGGAGATGCCTGTCTTCAGCAAGCACAAGATTGCAATTTTTAAGTAGTCCGGTAAAGTCAAGTTTTCATCCACGCAAGTCAAATCTTTTTGTTAGTTTTGTCAGAGATTTGTCGAAGAATGAATGAGTTTCGGAAAATGTTACACATAAATTCATTATATTTAAGGAAGGACTATTCTGAGCAACTTAGTGACATTTTTTTGACGTACAAATAATTTTAAGATAGTTATACAATCTTGGAAAAAGGATCAAGAAGCACTCTTTTAAATAATTCGTGTCATGCCCCATTGCCATAAAAAATGGGAGCTTATATATATTTTCATATCATCTTCTTCTTGTGGCGCTATAGTCCGAGGTGGATCTGGGCCTTAACCAACAGGCCTCTCCAACCAGCATGATCTTTTCCTAGCTGCCTCTAGCTGCACAGTCCAAGTTGGTTGAGGTCCATCTCCACATGTGTGCGCCACCTTTACCTAGGCCGCCCTCTGTTGCGTTGTCCCAATGTCTCAGATTCGAAGACTTTTCGGGCCGGAGAAGTGGTGTCGATGCGCTCTACATGGCCTAGCCAATCAACGTCGTTGATCGTCATTAACATTTTCATGTCATATCATATTTATAAAAGCCTCACAACATATTTCACTTATTTCTTCTTTAACGCAAAAGATGAGCAATCATGTACAGTAGATAAATAAAGAAAGCAGACACGCCTAAAATAAAGTAAGATTGGTGATGATCTTCAGGCAATCAAAGTCTGCAAGCTGATTTAAGGCCTTCAGCTTAATATTTGAACTAGACTGTGTAAAGTCATTGAAATGTTGCTTCCTTGTTTGACAATCGATGACTTTCAAAAATGCGACTTGTGAAGTTGAATGTCCTAGAAGAGAAGATTAAAATATTTTCCGTCTATTCAATTTTGCTTTCGGATTTGTGACTAATTTTAGAAATATAAAAACTTTCATTGCACACTGACCCCTTTTACACAAAACTAAAGCCGCGGATTAAGAACATGAACAAAATGGGATGTGATTTGAACATTTTTCTGTGAAGACTAGGAGGAGGAAAACTGTGATCATTGTTACGTAGGTTGGTACTGAAGCAGTATCTAAAGCATAGAATACTGAGCCACAAGTTTAACATCAGCAGCGGCAACTCAGGAAAAACAATACTGCATAGTAAGAAATTACCAGCTAACTTTAATGAGGCAGAATTTCTGCAGAAATGTCAAAATGGAATAATTCTGCTTCATTTTTAAAGAACACCCCAACAAAAACATTTTCCTTAACAATAGAATATATATATCCATATATCATATATACAGAATTAGAATACATTTCTGTGTAGGGAAATGCATGACAAAAATGTGTGAGGACGATAAAAAATTTCATTGTTGACAGTTAAGAAAATGGTCTTAGAGTTTTAAAGGTTTTAACTAATGACTGCGTGGCTGCCGTGGCGGTAGTATTAGGTGCATCGACCGTCACGCAGAAGGTCTAGGTTCGATTTCCGGACAGGACATCTCGCATTTTTTCACGGCACCACCTCTTTTGAGTTGCTGACAACACTTAAAGAGTACCAAATGAAATCTTCTCAAATCTCGCCGTTCGAAGTCGGCAAAACACGGAGTCTATTCGTGAGAGAACAGTAGCACGCACAACACGAGTAGTTGTTGTAGAAGCAAGGCACTGGTCCCTTGTGGGCTGTAGTGCCACTCAATTATTATTATTAACCAATGACATTTCTTGCGGCCAATGCAGGTGTAAAATAAGTCTTAAGGGTTAAGTCTGAATATTTGAAAATCCAGTAACTGCTGTTTTTTAAGTCGATAAAAAACAAGTGCATGCAAAGCAACTTAACATTTTAACGTGTCCCTGAACCAAATGTCTCTCATTTTTACGGCACTACATCATTCGGCAACACTTAAAAGGTACATATTTTCTATGAAAGACTTCTTTAATATCTCCTTTCAGAATCGGCAACAAACTGTGGGCCCCCTCTTCTCGTGAGGGAACAATAGCACGTACAACACGAGTAGTTGCAGAAGAAGCTATACCCTATTCTCTCCAAAGTTTTGTGCGCGTCCCTCTTATTGACGCTGAGTTTAGAACAACTTGCCTCGCATTTTTAAAATTATGAAAATAAGGACTTAACATCATATGTCGGCTTAGACAAAAAGAAATATGATTATTCATAAAACTTTAAGTCAACATATCTAAATAAAAACCTGCCATTAATGCAGGTTTTGCTGAATAAGAAATAACAAAATATTCAGCTGAAAGCCCTTGTTACTTAGTCTGTATGTACTTAAGTCTTTTATTTTAAATTACTTGTAAAAAAATAATAATAATTAACGAAATAAATTTCCCAATTTCGTATTTGTTTCATTTTTTCTGTACCCCACTGTAACTTAACCTCCATCGAACCTTGTTGGAATAAATGTTCATATGAAATAGTAACATATTCTCTTGCCTAAAGTAATTTTTTTTATCACAAAAAAAAATGAAAACAGCCCTGTCAACACCTATCAAAGAGACATCAACTCCTAATCACAAGAACAAAACCCCACACCTCACATACACATACGTCCGCTTATGCTTATAGCTTCACCATGAAGTTCCTCAAAATTACCCTCGTCATACACAACGGCAGCGGAGTCTAACGACCTAATCCAAGAGCAACGCTACTTACTGCCTACAACCACACATAGGCCGACGTCATCATCTCAATCATCGAATTCAGCAGCACACAGATACGAAACTGATACGCTCGCCACCGCTCAGCCCGCTTCCCCTTCCACCAGAAACCAGCGCTCATAGTTTTTGTCCTCTTTCTTTATCGCTTGGACTCCCTCTCAGTTTCAACATCGAAAAAACAACATTTCATGTGGATACAGAAACTATGATAATCTATACCGACGCACAACGCGTACTGTGTGCGGCGGCAGTGACGACGCTGGTCAACGCATATGAGTACGTGAAACTCGCGGCAGTCAGCATGCCCAGTAGAAAGCGGATGTTTGCCATTTGCCTCGGCACCGGTCTGCGCTGGTGCAAACCGACGACACGACGCGTTGGTGTGTTGGGTACACGTGAACCAGTGCTGGCTGTGGCAGTTTTCGACGTGTGTCATCGCATCTGGCGGTTTCATAGGGTATTTTCTGTTCAAATAGACGTTTTGTGTCATGTTTTTGAATGAATAAAAGGGGAAATGTTTATTTGAGGGAGGATTGTAGGGATTTTTTGGAATATTTAGTTTGTTGTGAGAGTGGGTCAGATCGGTTCAAATATACTGGAGTGTGGTAAAGATGAGAGGTGTTGAGAAAATTCGTCGCAGTGGGTGACATTTGTTCGGTGGATTTGTTTCTGCGGTGGAATTGTTTGGTAGGTGTGCATGCGATGACGTACGATTGTCGTTACTCTTCGGATTGATGTTTGAATTTAAATGGTCATCTCCTGTGATTTGGGTAGTTTCTTCTGAAAATGAACGCAAACCGTGCTTTTTAGACGTTCACAAACCATCTCAACGTTAATCTCCAATTTGCATTGATTTTTCAAATCTATTTTTCTAGCCATTGATGTAATGCATTGACCTCACTTTGTGACTTACTTGTGAGGTACACAAGTTCGTGGATTCCTAAATTAGACATGTAGTTAGAAGTTTATTTACAAATTTCTTTAGAAAATTAGAGAGCCAGCGTCCAAGCGTTGTCACAGAGGTTGTCTAACCATAATAATGACAGACATAATTCAGAGCCAACTCTCAAAGGGCTAAGCTAGGCTTTACATCACAGCTTGATCTTCCCAGACCTCCTTTACAACGCGGAAATTTGGCCGTTACTTAAAGCGAATGAGGAGGTCCTTATTTTTGAGAGAAAAGTTCGGTATTCTTCTTCTTATACTGATGCTACAGTCCGGGGTGGACCTGGGCCTTAACCAACATGCCTCTCCAGCTAGCACGAACTCTCGCCAGCTGCCTCCAGTTGCGCAGTCCAAGTTGTTTGAGGTCTCCACTTGTGTGTGGCATCTCAACTTAGACAGTCCTCTGTTCTGTTGTCCCAATGGATCAGGTTCGAAGACTTTTCGAGCCGGAGCAGTGGTGTTATGACCTAGCCATGTTGAGTGTTGTATTCGAAAACGCTTGACTAGGCGCAAGTCGCTGTACAACCTATAGACTTCGTCGTAAAATCTTCTCCTCCAGACGCCATAAACGCAAACAGGACCAAAAATTGCTCGCAGAACATTTCTCTCAAAAAGACTAAGAGCTTTCTTATTCGCTTTAAGTAACGGCCAAGTTTCCGCATAGTAAAGGAGGACTGGGATGATCAAGCTATTATACAAAGCCAGTTTAGTCTTTCGAGAGAGGGCTCTCTAACTCAATTACCGGTTGAGCCCAAAGAAGCAGCGATTGGTAAGAGTGATTCTGCGTTTGTATTTGGTAGTGATATTGTTGTCCCTATTTAACGCGGGGCAGAGGTTCCTTCTGTGTCCGAGACGTCGAAGTTGTGCGTCCTTCCTCGATGACAGCCCTCATTTATTTCCAAACTCATTTTAGCCGCTTCCGCTTCAATGCCACCAAACGCCTCATTAGCGGCTCGCTGTGTTCGTTTAATCCGATCAATGTCGTCGGCGTAAGCTGGCAATTGAGCGGGCTTTTAGGAGATCATGGATCTGGCTTTGACTTGTGAGTTAGGCACAATGCGTTGAGAGCGTCACATCGTAAATGAGAATAAGAGGGGCACGCTGTACAAAAAAATTGAGGGGAATGATTAGTGAACTTGGACTTAGCGATGCTCAAGTGAACAATGCGGATCAGGTTTATATTGACGCGAGTTACTTTAGATAACTTGAGTTTTTGCAACTGAAGAAGGCGGTAACTGACCGAAAAACTCAAAAATCAGTAAATGCTGTTGGTTCACGCAAAGTAAGCCCAATGGTAAGTGCGGAAACCGCGCTATTTTAAAGGCTTAAAAAATACAGTAATTTATCCTAATTCGCCTTTAGCTTGGATGACAGAAAAACTGATTTATGACTAGTTACATGGTTTGTTTGAAAAAGAAGTAAACAGGACTTGCGTCAGTTAAACATATTTAATAGATGTCAATGCATATGAAGTTTCTTATTTTGATTAGTCAATTTTCAACCGAAAACAAAACAACGGTGAATGCATTTTATAGTTGGACATTTGCACAACAAATTTCTTCTTCTACTCCAAAATTTTTATAACAGCAGAGTTGCAGCCGATGCATCAGAATCTCATTAAATTGATCAAGTTAAACTATCGTTACAAGTTATTGTGCAATGTTGTGGCTCAAGGAAATATGCAAATAAATTGACTGTCAAAAAGGCATATGTTTCTTAAATCTGTTTGCAATGAACTTTTGCAGCATATTCTGCACAAATGAATATTAAATATTTCAATAAGAATGAATTTGTTGCTGATGTTAACATTAGTCTTTCCAAGGTCTTGGCACTGAATCATTCCTTAAATGACAAAATTCAAGAAGTCAGTTGCTGTCGAATATAGGATTAACATCCAATGTGGCTTTGGAAGAGATTGATGAATGGGATGCGGACTTAATTGAAGAAGAGGGCGATAAAGAAGGAATTTTTTTTTTTTTTTTATAATTGGTGCGCGCTAAAGGGGTTACGTCTACCCTTAAGTGACCGGATTTAAGTCACAGCACGGGCCGAAGGTATAGAGGAAGAGAGGGAGAGGAGGTACCGGTGCACATTGGTTTTAAATGTCTGTAGATTGTAATGAGAGGGGAATATTGAGCTGGGAAGAGCATTCCATATTCGTGTGGTGCGGCTAAAGAACGAGTCTCTTTACTTAACTGTACGTCCGAAGGTGGGCTTAAAGGTAAACTGATGAGCATTCCTTGCGAGGCGTGTATTGCGGGTGAATTCTTGAAGGTGAGGAATGCAACTGGCTAATTCGTTTGAGCATTTCTTATTGAAATAGCGATAAAACAGTGACAGAGACGCGACATTACGTCGGTGTTCTAACGAGTCAATCGACTTCGCAATATTGTTATCTCCTATAAGTTTTATCGCTCGCTTTTGGATTCTATCCAGTAGGTGTAGGGAGGTATTGGGAGCACCAGACCAGATAGGAGCGTTATACTCGAGCTTAGGACGGATGTAGGCCTTGTAAATTGTAGCCAGATTTGATACCCTTAACGACGAATCAGAATTTAGGGTGTGAAAATAACAAAGTCTTTTTATCCAGTGCTTCGAAGATAACAAAATTCACAAACCAAAGCCAAACTTTGTGGTTTTACGTTCGAACATTGTAAAAACTCATTTAACAGAAAATACCAAGCACGTTTCTCTTTCGTGCTAACTACTTCAAACCTGTTGAACATCGGTAAGATTTTTCAATTTTTTTTTTGTTTTTAAACAAACGGATTTTAAAGACTTTGGACAAAAGTTGACTCTTCGGAAAAGGTAACAAACTCTGGGACATTTCGATCAACTTTCTCAGTTGCAACTGTATTATCATGATTGACATCAAAAAACAAATAATACAATTTTGTTTGCAAAGAAAAACAACTGTTCATCTTCTTTTCTGCTCTAAACAATCACGAACTCAAAAATAAACTTCTTTCGAGTTTTTCTTTTTGTTTGGCTCCGTCTGATAAAAAGTACAAAAGATCGAATGCCGGCTTAGGTGTGTACTTCGCATTGAAACATTAATCTAATTCCTGTCAAAAGTACTTAACCAACTAACAGAAAGTGACCAGAAGTGTCTGAGTACGTGCGCTCTTCACTAAATTTAAACATTTCCAATAAGTTACGTAATTATTTCTTCAGTGACAGTGATTTTTGAACGTTGTCTAATTTTAAGTCAAGTTCCATTTGTTTAGCTTTTTAAGTATGAATAGCTAATAAAATCATATGCCACATATGTCAGTAGGTATATACTCGTACGTCCTAGCCAAGTCTAACAAGTCAGTATATTAGTGTATTATAAACAAATTTTTGTCCTCTGTACGATCAGCATGCCTGCTACATGTCACAAATCCTTCTGTGTTGATTTTTAGATTAATTTCTGACTTCGTGATCACCGATTAAATTCCAAGTCAAATATGTAAACAACTCCTAGTACAAATATTCCTCCTTTCAAATGTAACTGTCGCTTGCATACACCAGATGCTGAATATACCTCCGAGCGCACATTAAACCCCGATGGGGTTAAAAATTTAGCCCTAATCGGCCATGTCACAATGCTCTCTGAGTGCATCCGAAAAAGAAAAGAAAAGATTTCACGAGGAGAGTACAAAAAAAACCCACCCCGAAGTAGAAAATAAAACAAAATGCTACAAATAGCCCACATTGGTGCATCACAGGCGACTTTGCTTAGAGCACACCGCTGCCTGTGTGCGTGAACATCTGAAAATCCCTCCTAATATTGTTCCTTTTTCAGAAGCACTTTTCACGTATGATTATGTAGTTCTTTTTACCTCACGGGGCCCACTCGGGCTTGTCACAACTGTACCGAACGCTCCACACACAGACAGACACACACACTTCCGTCGGTCTCGTCCGCACCCAACAGATTTGGCGGCAAAATCTAATGCTGTGCGCTGTGCCGAAGGTATACAATTCTGTGCACGGAAGGTATGCAGTTCGTAACATTCAATTGTGGCGAGAGTACGCGGGCAAAAAATCGCATACCGAAGGACTTGTGGCCTGCTTGAGGGTATTCGAGGAAAATTCTCACACACTGTACAGCAATGAAATGCGCTTCTTTAGGTAGGATGCAGTTGCGCTGGCAAATGTGATCTTCGCAAACAATGGGTTTTGCGGGAATAATGAGTTTGAAGTGTTACCGATTTTGGCGGCAAGCGATGTCATCCTTGTTGCGATGAGGCGGTGATCTTACAGGGGATACGCATAATAGAGTTCCTAAACAGATGTCAGCATTTGATGAGAAATAATTCTTAAAATTTCACTTAATGCGCGTTCCTTACATAATTTGAGGGTTTGATGACATGTTTCGGTTTTGAAAAGAAAGTGCTTTAAAGGCTTACTCTTGGAAGCAGTAGTTAGGACTAAGAACGAAATCATGTCACAATATGCGAACAAATGATGAGATAGAATGGTGTTTAATCAATTTATTCCGTGCTTTCCAATTTTGGGGTGCCGTGCTGAAGTGGCTTGGTGACCCGATGCCGAAGTGCCAGCTTCAATTCCTGCCCTGGACAACTCGCATTTTTGGACTATATGACATCTGCAACGTTCTTTCGCTAGCTGCCTCTGTATTCGTCCTCTTAGAAGCGGACATCCTCTGTTGTGTTCTTTCTTTGACTCGGATTCAAAAACTTTTCGAGTGGAAGTCTTGGTATCTTCCACACGATCTATCTACGATCGTCTACGTTGTATCCGTAGACACTTGGTCGTTGAATCTCCTCCTCCATATGTCAAGAACACGAACAGCTCCCAAATTTACACGCAAAACTTTTCACCCGAAAGGCCAATGGCTTTTTCAATCACATTTAATAGTGTCCACGTTTTCGTAACACAGGGAAGATTAAGTTGTTGTACAGAGTCATCTGGGCCATTCGAGAGAAGGCTCCATTAACGAATTACTTCTGGAGCCTAAAGGAAAGAAATTGATAAGAATGATTCAGCTCTTGATTTCGGTGCTGGTGTTGTTGTCCCTATTTGGTACGAAACCGAGATAGGTGAAGCCTTGACTACCTTCAATTTTAAGCTGTCCTTAGCAAAGCATCGATGTTGTACGCCCTTTGACAGCATTAAATTCGTTTCTGCCTCGTTTACAGCCCACAGAATCAGTTATTCCGATTCCCGCTCATTTTCTCAACTCTTCCCTTAGTCTTTTTACTTTGCTCTTGGCAATTCACTTCATTGACTTTGACAAACCATACATTTCACTCCGTGCGTTGGGTGTCGCTAATTGGGCATCTTGTCACCTCTTCATTTCATTATATATATGGACTGCATGTTGCAGCGCAGCAGAGGTGAGGAATGTGTCACATTTGGAGATTTGAGGGTAAGTCATCTTTTTTTCACAGATGACTTTGTCGTCCTCAGATACCCTCAGACGGAACTCTCGCGATCGCTGGATAGTTTTGGGGCCGTATGTGCTGATGCTGGATATGTCCGAAGTTATGGTCATTTTCAAAACGGCTATCCAATGCACTCTACATGTTATTGGAGTTGAAACACTCCAGTGTCTCGGAGAAGTTTAAGTGTTTCGGGATCTTTTCCACGAGCGGTGGGAGGACCAACACGGTAGGATTGGTTAAGCTAAAGATTGGATTGGACTCAATGTTGAGCGGCTACTTCAAGGCCTGGTTGCGCTTGGGAGTAGCTCCTGATGAGTTCGAGTCGATGGCGGAAGATCAAGCGGCTTGTGGGTCTTACGAAGATGAATGAATGAAATTAACTTTTATAAACCCTGAATCACTTGCCCTAGTTGTGGCAAGTTGTGACAACCAATTTCATCAAGCAAACAATTTTCTTTCAATGCTTGTTCATAAGACAAAACTTTGTTTTCGGAATTTCAAAACTAAGCCTTAGCCAGCAGTTCTTTCAAAATGATAATCTGATTGACATAAATCGCTGATAAATGTTTTTAAATTGTTAGTGTTTTGTAGGAATCAAAATGATTCGAAAATTCTACAGCCCCCTGGTTGTCAGATCGGTGATTTTTGAGTTAACGCGTCAAGAAAAAGGTTTCGACCTTAGAAATTTCAAGAAAATGAGTTTTTCGCCAATTTGAACTCTATTTAAAGCATCCCTCAATAACTCCCGGGACTAACAAATAAAAACGCATTTTGTAGACAAAATTCGACAGAGTTTTTTTCAAGATTGATACAATCAGTCCAACGCCGCAGTAACATTTCGATACCAGTTTTTGTAGAACGACTTTGTCTTTGGCCTCAAAATAGGCTTCAGTTTCGGTGATCACCATCTAATTCGAGCCATTTTTTCCTACTAGCATCTTTTTGGGGTCTCAAAAGAGGTGGAAGTCGCTGGGGAGCAGATCTGGAGAATACGATGGGTGCGGACGCAATTCAAAGCCCAATTCGTGTAATTTGGTCACGGTAGCCAACAACTTGTGACACGGTGTCTTGAAGGAAGAGAATTGTTTTCTTCTTGATATGGGACCGTTTTTTGCAATTTCTTCCTTCAAATGCACCAATAATGCCATGTAGTATTCGCTGTTGATCCTTTTGCTTTTCTCAAGATAGACGATGAATAAAATTCCGTTCGTATACGATAGATACGAATGCCATAACCTTGGCAGCCGACTTTGTGTTTTTAAACGCTTTGGGCGCTGTCCACTCCGCTGACTACCGATTTGACTCTGGAGTGTAGTGGTGGATCCATGTTTTCATCCATTGTGACCGATGCAAAAAGTCCTTTAAATTGTAGCGAAACAGCTCCAAACAGCTCTCAGAATCATCGATACGTTGTTGTTTTTGTCCAATGTGAACAAACGCGGAACCCATTTAGAAAACAGCTTTTTCATCGACAAATGTCCATGCAAAATAGTGTGCACACTGCCTTCTGATGCCTTTAAGTTGTCAGCTATCTCACACAATTTCAGTTTGCGGTTTTCCAAAATGAATTTGTGTACTTTTTTGACGTTTTCAGGAGTAACCAGCTCAATTGGCCTTGCAGAGGGTTCAGCGTCTTAGGTGTCTGTACGGAGACGTTTAAAGTCAGCATACCATCGACAAATTGTTGTTTTTGATGGAGCAGAGCAGAGTGTTACACCCTTTTTAAGCTATTGCTGAGTTTGGACGGGATTTTTTCCCATCAAAAAGCAGTGTTTAATCGACACACGAAATTCTGTTTTTTCCATTGTTTAAAAAATCGTAAAAGTAGGTTCACTTGAAGCACTCTAACTTGTAACCTAATCATCATAATAATCTTTAGTCATAAAAATTTGCCAAGTATCGTTTGAATGTTTGTACTTCTTAAAAATAATAGGGATTTTTTGTTAGTGGCGCCCTGTTTAAGCGGAGGCATGATTTGCTTAGACTCAATACGATTTGTACGCAAACGCAAGCGCAGACCCGGGCTCTTATCCTAGGTTAAGAATGAATTAGTGTTTGTTATGGGTGTAGGGTTGAAATCACCTTGCGAAACTCTATTCTTTAACGAGTTGTTGAACTTCGGTGAAACTTGCAAATATTGACAGGGTTTTCTTAATGTTCTCACAGAGCTCTTGAGGATTGAATTTTTAAAATTCGCATGTCTTAACGTGTTACCGTAAGTTTTGCACAAATTTTCAGGAAAAGTTCTCATCGAACACACCATTGTGTCATTGTAAGGCCCTGGAAGATGCAGGTCGAATCAAAACGTTGGAAAGCTAAGTTTAAGTGATCTCAAGAGAAATGTCGTTTAACAAATCATATCAAGCTGTACAATGACACATTCAACCCGACGTTTATGAGATACACCTCAATTTGTCATTCTTTTGAAAAATTGTATTCGCGACACTGTAATCCACCACAGCGAAATTTCCGTTTGGTAATTCAAAATGAATGGCCGCAATTTGATCAAAATAACAACGTTGTGTTCTTCTTCATAGCCCACTGTGCGTCATTAAAATTCTAGCACCATCCACACCAATATAGAAAAATACACGTATTAACTTTAAAAAATAAGAATATATTCAAAATGATTTTAAAAATTAAGAAATAATTTAACTTACAAATAAGATGCCTCATAGAAATGCATATGGCTGGTTGCATTTCTATGATTTGCAATATTTTGTAAATAAAACTCCCACAAATGGCTGATTGCGGAAATTTTTACAACAAATTCACATAAAATATTTTATCTTAAAATTAACAGTAAAATTATTTTGTTTTTCCTTTTTCTCAGCTAATATTTTGATATACATAGAAACGTTGTACAAGAGCATTTGTTAATAAATTGTTTTCTTATAAAATTTAACAAAAATAAGTTAACATGTAAATATAATTTATATATTAGGTATACATGTATGTATATATATATAGGCTGTAGATATTTGTTCTTGTTATAAACATACCAAATTCTAAATTAGCTACATTCATTTAGTTCACTTAAATGTCTAAAGCACTTTTTTGATTTTGTTTTTGTTTTTATTTTCATTAGTTTTGTACACAGATATAAACTGTATGGCGTATGTATGTTTAAACTATTTATTTAACTATATTATTTTGCTACAAATTTATTTAGTATTTTTCTAGATATATTTTAAATAGGGGATTATTTTAGGATTATTTATTTTATTATTTTTATTTTGTTAAAAAGCATCGTTACCATAAAGCAGAGTATTACTTAAGGAAGCAAACATTGGCAGTTTGTCAGAGAAGGGTATTAATCTGTCATCTGGTATCAAAAACACATCAAACTTTTTGATAGGTTACATATGCTGTTCTTAGCAATTATTTGCTTAGATTCCACTGAGTCAAAATTGCTATTTTTTCGATGAATGACAATCTGTATATGTATGTCAAAACGAAAGTTAGAGCTCTCAGATAGGACGTCCTCGATTGAAAAAGCGCACAAAAGTGGAGAAGAACTTAGTTTTGGATTTAAGACCCACAGCCATATATACAGTCCGCATCCAATCCGTGCATATGGTCAAAATTTGACGGATCATAAGCTCGCATGAGGTGAAAGAATATCGCCAAATTGTCGTCTCATTCGCTTTCGTGCGGACTTATTGCGATTAGATTTTGACAATTCGCAAGCAATGGGTAAGAATTGTTAACGCTCCGAGCTTAGGTCCCTAATGGACTGAGACGGCACATCTGAAAAAATAGACATTCTAAGCTCTCTCTATTTTCAAGCAGTTTGTCATTGGATTCTTGCTTTTTTCAATAGGAATTGCAATAGGGACAATTCGAGGGTTGGATACGATTGGGGAGCCGCAATCTGTGAGGCAATGGACGGTAAAGGCAGCCATTACAATGCATACTTTAAGTTACCACCGGTAAAACTTAATGAAAAGTAATCAGTCTGTTGGATCATTTTGGAGTAGTTTGACATTGAATTCGATTTATAAGTTCTTGTCACACCTGGTTTGAGGATTTCTGGTTCTCCATCAGCACTTAGCAAAGGAATGAAGGTACGTCCGTTTTGTGGATATAAAAACTCTCTCGAAGCTTATAGAGATGTTGCGTCCAAGGAATAACTTCGAAAGTAGTAGGAACAAGCCCGTTTAAACTCAGAAGTCTTTTTAGAACAGGCTGATGTTCAAAAATGCGATGCAGATAAGTCGAAACCCTTGAAAGATGTCTGTCCAATAAAGGATTGAAGCATAAATAAGTCAACTGCTTGAAAAGCCAACTGGGTTCGACATTACAATGTCTGCTTTTTTACAGGGAAAGCTTTCATTTCACATTAATTGGGGAATATGAAAAATGAGCTCATCTAAGGTAAGAGAAAGACCAAAAAACCTTACCCCACGAATTTCCTTCCATTGGACAGCTTTCTTATGGCCTTTGCTCCCTCCATGGGTTCTGTATGCTGATTTGTTAATACGAAGTGGTTTGTTGGTTTTGCTTCAAGTCCTTAATCCTATCCCAAGGTAACATGCCTTCCATTCTCTTCGCTATAGGTAAACCAATTGAGCAAACAAAACATAAGTTAGTCTTTAGAGTCTAACTCGTTTTGCAACCAAAGCATTTGGCCTGAGTTTGAAGTTGCCTCGACTACAGGTCGTAGATTCGCAGACCATTAGGGTACATGCCTTCAGGCTTGCCGTTTCTCACATTGACTTCTGCAGAAACTCTCCGGATGAGAAGACTTTGAAACAATTCCTCTCCCACTCTGAACACAAGGAAGTACTTCTTTGACATCCCAACAGTCATTTCGCCAGCTTTCATTGGTTTTGAAGTTACTTAGGTTAGATAATCAACGCGCTGCCAAATTGCGCCCAAATGTGGCCTAAGTTTGTCTAAACTAGCCTAAACTTTGCAATCTCTGTCAAAAGTCACACTATGGAAATCAAAATTTGTAAATATCTGTCAACGTCTCTTCACTCGTCTTAGAGAAAACTCGGCTGTTCAGTTAAGTATCACCTCTCAAGGCTGTCAAACAATAATGTAACTTTCGGGGAAACAATTGGGACCTATGATTTTGCGAAAGTTGAGAAAATTTTCCATCTTGAAGTACACGTAGGTTCCACACATACCACGGACAGAAACATTATTGGTAGCCGATGTCATCTCAATCTGTCAAAACAGGAAAGGTCGACCGTCTACGCTCCTTTTTCTACTATTCTCACACATTCCGTTGAACGCTTGAGTCGAAGCCTTGAAAAATTAATTTAATGACTGACTTTATACCAAGGCCGCCCTGTAACTTTCGCTAATGAAGACGAGAAATGGACCTCGTCCATTCCTGGGTCCATTGGAATTGAATTTCTTACTAGAGACTGTGTTACAAGCGCGTCCTCTTTCGGTCTAGGAATTCCTCACAGAAGTAGGACACAGTTCAAGAACAATACAAAAAAATATAATTTCTGCTCCTAATGCCTTACCAAAATACATATAATGAAACCACAAGAAATCAAGGTTCAACTTCACTTGAATGATAACAACTGAGGCTGTGCATTTTCTTTTCAGAGGGAAGGGAATCCACTTTTGAAAGCCGACCGTGAACGTTCTTTCCTGAGAAAATGAGATCTACTTCTGATCACCGACTTCAAACCGTGAACAATGAGAAGTTTTGACAGATTACGCCCCCGGAACATTGTAAATAAAGTGGAAAATTTGAAGCAGTACAATATGAAAGATATGTGCACTTTGCGGTATCCTTTCGCGTTCTGCTAGGGATTCCATGATTGCCAGTCAAGCTGAAGATGATAGCAATTTTGAGATTCACTAGTCGCCACAGAAAGTTTGGTAACCCCTCAAGAAAGCAATGATTTCAAATAGAAGATGTACCAATTAACTCCCTTCTTCGACAAAATTCACTTCCAGACATCTCGAAACGTTTGTAAGATAAATTTGAATTCTCACGAAATAACACTAGTTTGTACTCAAACAAAACTGAAGAGAACCGAAATACAAGCTAGAAGCTTCACGTCTTCGCCTAAACAAGCCACTCACTGGCAAATGAAAATCTAAACGGCTTACAACTGCTGAGTATTAAATAATTATTGTCCTCAGCTCTAGCAGCAGATCTAAACTTACTCGTGGCGGTCTGATTTAAGTCACCACCACTACTACTACGTCTTATAAATTTAGCGTTTTCCGTACTAATACTTAGGTTAGCATAACTTAGTGAGCTACATTTAATGTGGTTAGTTGTTGCGGGTGTTGTTGGTGAAACGTACTGTTGGTGATTGCTACGTGAATTGTCTACAAACTTCTCCTCATTGTTATGTCACACTGCGGTGCCCTGCTGGCCGGGCAATGCAGATGCAGCTCCCGTCTCCGGCTTGAATGTTGTGTGCAGTCGTTGGCGACAATTGCCTTTGCTCGTAACGAACTTGTATATCATGTAAATTGGAATGCAAAGAACCGATGATGCTGTCAGTGCCCAACCGGCAGCGATGCTCCATTCCGGATACTTGTACTCTTCGCCGAGCATGTCTTCATAGCCGAGGAAGGAGAAGACGAAAATTACCTGAAAAGAATTCGAAGTGAATTTCGGGGATATTTCAGGGAGGAAGGAGGATACTTACCAGAAGGAAGATTGGACTAATGTACGCCCAGCAAATGCGCCAGAAGATGCCTGGCTTCTCTCCCAGCATCTGTTGCACGTCTGACGAAAAATTGTCGACGCCGTAGAACCAAAACACGCCTGCTGCTTCCACGAATACCACAAACAGAATTGCCAATCCTGGTCCATAGACGTTGAGGAAATTCACAAGGTAAACTCCGCCCTGAAAATTTGGAATTGTAAAAAGACAATTTTAGTCAAGGTCTTTTGATCGCCTTTCGCATAAGATTTTCTTTCTACAAAACTCTTAACCTGTCGGTCTACTTAGATTAAGTCAAGGTGGAATAATAAACAAGACTCCTCTTCTTGGTGGCATTGAAGAAATGTATTGAAGCTCAAATCGATTGTGAGCCATCCAATTTATTGATTTATATAAAATAACCCTTAAATGTGGTCTTCTTTTGAATCAAAAGCCTTGATAGGCTGACTGCGAAGATCGTCTATAAGCATTGCTCCTAAATAAGAAGCAGAAGACGTGGGCAAGAAGCACCCAGGGTTCTCAAAATGGCAAAGTTTTTAAAAAGGGACGCTTTCGATGACTTTTGGAGAAAAGACTGGTATGAGACAAGACCTGCCCTGTTATTTATAGTGCTTTGAGATGATTCTAGTGTTGGGCAACTTCTTTCAGTGGCGTAATAGGCCGTGATGAACCTGGACCTCAACTAACATCTTTCCTCTCGAGTAAGCACGATATCTTGCCAGCTATCTCCAATTTCACACTTCAATTTGATGTACTTTTCCACTTGTGTACACCATCGCAGACGAGGTTGTCCTCTTTACTCGGATTCAAAGACTTTCAAAGACCGCAGGAGTGTTATCCATATGTATGACTTAGCTATCCAAAGCATTGTATTCTACGCGCGTGACACCGTACAACCCATAGAGTTCGTCCTTAAATCTCCTTCTCCAAAAGGGAGACTAATAATCGCACGAAGAACTTCCCTCTCAAGGAGGCTACCTCATGTGCGGTTAACGATATACAGGTTCGTGACTGAAGGTAATGATCACTTTAGTCCTTCGAAGAGAGAGTGTTTTCTCTCTCAATTTGCCTCTTGAGCCCAAAGAAACACCGATTGGAAAGAGTGATTCTACACGCTGGTTGCTGTTGTCCTTGTGTACTGCAGGCCTGAGGTGGACAAAGTCCAACTGTCCACTGTGAGACTCTGACCGAAACGTCGAGGTTGTGAGTCCATTCTTGATGATTGCATACTGTTTGTTTTATCCCTCCTTTACGGCCAACCGCATTTTAGCAGTTTCCGTTTCAGTGTCAACAAACACCTCATTGACGTCTCGTGTTCGTATTGTGTTCGTTCATTGGGCCATCCGCGTTAACCAGCAGCCGAAGGGGCTTTTGGAAGATCGTGCCTCAGTTGTTCACCTCTGAATGTCGCTCCATCTTCTCAAGGATAATGTTTAAAATGACATGGTACAGGACGTTGACATGTCGAAAACTTTTTTTTGGCATTAAGGGTCTCGAAGAGTTCGTGACTGACCTTGATGGAACAGTTTTCCATTGTCACCCTGAGCTAGGTAGGGGTGCGAAAATGGGACGAAGCTCTGTACAGCTCGTCTCTAGGCGCGCTGATATTTGCGGTCTAAAAATCGTCAAAAAGGTGTTGAATATCGATTTGTTCTTCATGGGCGTTTTTCGAGATGTGACACAATGTGAAAATCCGGTCCATGATGAGCTTTCCTGGACTGAAGCCACACTTATAAGGGTCTATCAGATTGTTCACGAATAGTTTTAGGCATTCACACAAAACGGTAGGAAGGACATTGTGCCCGAGTTTTTTAAAGTGTTGTCGCAGTTGTAGGGTTCTTCTTTTTTGTAGAGCGAGAACATGACTTTGTCCAACTACAACACCTGACGAAGTCCATAATCACACAGGGTGGTTTGGGGTAAGGGAATGGTGCATGTACGAGTATGTGTGTTTAGTTATTATGTGACGGATAAGAATATTTTTGACTTTTGTGTCTTAAATCTCGTTAATCTTGTATTGAAGCGGAAGCGCAAAGGGCAGGTGAAAGCACCGAAGGCAAGATCTTCTTTAAACTATTATCACTGCTGGGGTATGTCAACGACATTTTTGACGTCCTTGCCTGTTTCCAGAGCGGCATCATAAACGCATTTACAGTGATTGAGGGATGGATGGAGCTAGGTAGTCTCTAGGTTTAAAAGGACAAAACCATATATAGCACGAATCCAGCCATCGAACACTACCTCCAGCAAAACGTCAATGTCGAAAAGGTAAAGGAGAGCTTGGGGAGAACGTGAACTCTGTAACAATGTCCTAGCAGAGGTCCGCCTTAGGTTTATCCTAAGCATTTGATACTATTTCCTTTTGTTGAAGCAGTAAGGACAAAAACTCCTTACGCGAAGGACCACAATCATGCTCTACAGAATGCTTATCCTACCAGTTTCGTTAAACGGAACAGAATACTGGGTGATAAGCGAAAAGGCAGAGCGAATTGTTGGGGCTTTTGCGACGCATATGCGGCTTTATAAATGACTTCATCAGCACCTGAGAATACGTTCCTTTACTCTGACTATCAAGTTGTTGCAACAACTAGGAAAATACATTTTCGTTAACCTAGACGAACTCAGCGACATAAGCAAGTGACACCACAATAGCTACATAGTTAGCTCTCAGTGTTTTTAAAGGACAATTGTTAACTATGCGCTCGGTGCCACAAAGGGTCTAATGGTGGCTCAAGTGTGGTACCTCACCGGTAACTGGCCGCTCGAACCTAACCACAGCTAACCTCCTGTCATATCTGTGAGGAGGTTGAATAGAGGAGAGGACTCTTTCTGCTGTACGAGGATGCGAAAGTTATCCGGAAGGCAAAGGATCATCAATTGCGACGTCGCTTGGCCATATCGAGCGCAAAGACAACAAAGCTCTAGGAACAAGGGACCAGCCTCGACACTCGAGATGAAGAGAAAGAAAGAGAAAATTTTGATTCATCTTGCGTTGTCAGCCTGATAAGGAAGTATTCGGATGTAAGGTACGAGTACATGAAGTATGTAACCACGTACGTGAAAATTCATTCATGCCGACTGTATTGTTCTCCAGAAGTAAAAAAAAACATTGTTTCTCTAGAAGCGTTAAATTTAAAACGTTTGTCTAGATAGAAGGCAGCATAAGAAGGTACTAAGATCCTGGTTCATAATCATTGTAATTCGACTCTTCTTGTTCCGCAAACGACTCACAAGGAAGTTCGAACATTTCAGCACCAAAGAGCAGACAATTCCAATTCTCATTTTCAGCTCCTCCTGTCGCAGGTGATTTCTGTTTTCTTTCTCACCGAGCAGCATTATAATTTCTAATTTAATCAAATATAGTGAAAGGCCATTACGCCACCTTCACCAACACAAATCAGCACTTCGCAGGTGCGGCAGGAAGATGCTGAAATGAATCACTGCTCTGGTCATGGTCAATTTATTGTTGAAAGCAAACATCCTCTTGGTTGACTGGGCAATGTTTTGTTTCATCGCATCCTCCCCCTAGTCTCTTTCGGAAAGGTTAAAAAGCTCACACACACACCTTGTGTATTCCCTTCATTCCCGACAACAACCCGCTTAAAACAAACGACTCCTGTTAACACACATCCAGCGTGGCAGGATGGCAAGGGGGGTGGGGGGGGGGGGGGGAGAGTAGGAGCTATGCATAAACGAACGACCAACCACATGCTTAAGGATAGCAATCTCATGAATACTGCATAAGACGATAGCCACTGACAGAGTTAATGAACCATTTGATATGGAGGCATGATCTGTTTTATTTTTCAGCACTCCACCAGCCCTCGTCGAGCGTATCAGACTTAATGGATTTCTAATGATTTACACAGTTGTCGGTAATTAATTGATTTCGAGATAAATTGAATAAAAAAAAAAAATACTTACATAAGTCATCGTTGGAAGGGCGCAAAGATAGATGCCGGCAAGGAGGAGTAGAACGAAGAGTTCTCGTCGTCGTCCAATTGCTCGTGGATACTCGTCACAGAGTGCTGTTATCATCGCTTCCAGGCCGCCGAAGGTGCTGTCCAGACCCAGGGTGATCAGCATGAGGAAGAAAATTATTGACCAAAACACCGAACCGCTCATCGTTGCTATTGCTTCTGGATACACAATGAAGACCAAGCCGGGGCCTTCAAGTCCGACTTGATCGATTGATGTTTTCTGCACGTGGGCCATGTAGCTGTGAAGAACAAGATTTGGTTAAAAATTTAATGAATGTGAATGCAAATGGATCAATGTGCTGTTGTGAAGATGTTCTAAACTTTAAGCTGGATTTTACTGCAGGGAAGAGTGGCAGATATCTATCACGAAAGAGACTTAACAAAATGTGGGGAGCAACTTTGGGTGCCAATTACTTTAACTTCTATGAAGAAATTCCCGCAAAGGCTGCAATAACACAAATCTGTGGTCACATAAAAACAGACTTTCAGACAACAAAACAGGGGAAGATGTAGTTAAGGAGGCTTCAAAATGTCTGCATTTCAACTCATGCGAGGCGTTTGTTTTTTCGCAAATGAGTATGCAGCTTAGTAACCTCCAAACCACAGTCTCCTCCGTGGCGGAGATAGCCTCCTAATTCAAAACTTCTGCCTGGCTACAGATTTTTAAGCTTCAAAACAAAGCAGATGTTTCACGGGGCCAAATCTGAAAAATACAGGGGTTGGGATGGATGGCAGTACCACAGGTTGTTACCACGATTGAAAAGCCTTTTTTTTTTCGTCAATTTCAGCAGCAGTCGATGAAGATCCCACCTTGTGTGTCCGAGAGAAGCGTTGGCATTACAATTTTGGTCGCTGGGATAGTCTTCGCTTTGTTTGGAGGTCCACTGTTTCGACTGTGGTGTTTAGCAATGGATCCATTTTTTGTTGATGGTTAAGATATGAAACAAAAGCTCCTTCCCCATTGCATTAAAAATCTTCAAAAACTGCCCTGAAGAGATGTTTGATTGCTGTCAGGAGTTAGGAAAAGGGGTATCAAACGTGAAAACAGCTTTTTCATGGCCAATATATCACGTAAAATATGACGAACGCTGTCTTTTGAAACACCTTCTGTCTTAGGTATCTCGCGCACCTTCCATCGGTGTCCTGGCAAGACGGGATCATGAATCTCTGTCTCGTGGTCGCGTGGTGAAAATAAGAATTTATTAAATTGCTCTCGAATAAATATAAATAGAGCAGTCGGTTGTTGATATAAGAAAGAGATGAAAGAACTTTTTTAGTAGGTCGCGGTTCTGCTCCTCGATTTAACACCTCGCATTTGTCACGGCGCCAGCTCTTCCGAGTTGCTGACAACACTCAAAGAGTACTCATTTTCTACAAAGAGCTTCTCAAATCTTGGCGTTCAGAGTCGGCAAAAACTTGAAGATTCCTTCTGCTTGTGAGAGCAATGGCAAAGCACACCACGAAAACCTAGTGCAACTCAATCATTTAAGGCAGCTCTTTACAAAGTCGGGTTTTTGAAATTTATTTTTTCTTTTTCTTCGTGAGTATGAATTTTGTTGCGAACTTGATTGTTAAACTTTTTACAAGGATTTCGATGGAAATAACTGAATATCTCCACTTTTAAAATGTGAAATGGAATTTCTTTTAACGAATTCCATTTCTATTTGAAAGGCTGAGTCGATGTAACTTCACAACAATTACCAAGGACTATCAAGGTCCGAACGCATCATTCTGATTTGGTTCTTATAGTGCGAAAAAAATGTTCATTATGTAATGCATCACGCGTATCTGAATGTAAGGTTAATAAGGACGCTTTAAGATCTATCTGTCAAAGGCATTTTCCCAATGCATTGGCGATTCATAACGGAGAAAAACTTTTTTGTTTTTTCATTTGAACTCAACTTACATAGTGGTTCCTTCCGTTCCTCAACGAATGCTGTTTTTCACAAATGAGATAGCGCAGCAAGTATTTTAAAGCGTCGACGCCCTAGCCTAGGATTTCTAGGTGCTGACATGGAATCCCTGTTTCACTGCGCCACCTCTCTGGAGTGGTTGACAATGTGTAAATTTTGGTGAAGAAGCCTCGTCAAATGGCTGTGAAGTGTTATACCACTGGTAATCTGAATTGCATCTCGCAATATAAGGCCTCGTGTGAAAAGTGACATCTTTAGCATAATTTTGTTAGAAGACGTTATTAGAATCGCATTTTTCCGTCAAAAGTTATTTACTTTCAAAAATTTTTGAAAATTTAGGACATCAATTTTTCTCAGTGTTTACAATGGTTTAAAATGTTTCAGCGAATTTATTTCTTGCATTTAAAAGCGTACATGTTTCATCTCATATTTCATGTTGTTTGGCAGTCCATTACACTAACTAAAGCGATCATGAAAAGCCCAAACACAAGCCGCAACAAGTTCTTAAGCCAGAAAGCAAGTACTAGGAAGCAGCAACAGTCGTTCAACTGACAGGCAGTTTAAGATTGAAATGTGTAACAGTTAACAAAGTCCAAAAGTCGGTGCTGTCATTGTTAAATGTTTGCTTTAGGTGTTCTTATGACTCAGGTAGATGTCGTTGCAATGGGTTGAAAGTGAGTCAGTGACATTATAATCACTTCTTGGAATAACTAACATTTTGCCACGAAAGCAGGGTCCTTGAAATACCTGCACAATCATTTGCAGTACGTTTTCTAATGTAGTTAAATTTTCCACTGATATTTTCTACGTCCCTACACTCATCTAGTTTACAAAGAGCATGCAACTTAACTGTCAGCTTCTAAGCAAGTCTTAACGTGTGTTCTTACGCAGAGAGTTATGTCTACTTGATTTCTGTTGTTCTACCTTTCTTGCAAACGATAACTGAACTGTTTACACAGCTTCAACAAAACACACACGCTAACTTAGAGCATGCCTAGTCAACGATCAAATAGTGCCTGCAGAGCATCCTAATTTTAAGTGACGTTTAACTACACATGGCGTCAACAGAGATCGTGCCCAAAAAAAAATATCTAAAAACTATTCAAAAAGAAGCAGAACTTTGTTCTTAAAGTGCGAATTTAAAGTCTGTTGAAGTCTGTTTGGTGGGAAGAGCGTATCTGAATAATATTCAAAGTGACGTGTCCAAACAAGGTCTATTTCCATTAAAGTCTATCCAAATTTTTTGCCAGTCAACATCCCAAAACTCCAAATTTAAACAAACGACATTTCAAAATACTTACCCCAAAACAGAAAATATAACAAAACCAGCTAAGAAGCTCGTCAAGCAGTTAATGCTGCTCGTTATGAGGGCATCACGGTAACAATTATTATTGAATTTGTTGTAACTAGATAAAGCTAAAAGCGTCCCAAAGCCAGGTCCAAGTGAGAAGAAGATCTGCGATGCAGCGTCTATCCACACCTGCAATTGTTCCAAAAAGAGAAAAAAACACACACACACACAAACCCCCCCATTAATGAAGAAGATTGATGTGGAGAGAAGAGACTACTTACTTTGGAATTTTTAAGTTTGTGCCATTCAGGTGTCAAATAGTATTTAATGCCCTCATCGGCGCCAGGCAGTGATACACCGCGCACAAGGAGTATGATGAGCACCACATAGGGGGCCAAAGCGGTCACCCAAACCACTTTGCCGGCACTCCGGACGCCCTTCCACAGAGAGAAATAGACCAAAACAAACACTCCAAATACGCACAGCGCCAGCGTCGGCTTAACAGGTCCCATAAAATCCAATCCATCAGACTTATACTGTTCGAGTACCTTGCGTCTGTTTATTTTTTGGAGTTCGGAATCGCAAGGAAGCGACGCGGATGAAAAGAAGAAAAATGAGGGAAAACGTGAGCGGGTGAGTCGGTTTGAGGTGGGTGAGGTGGAGAACAATTAAATATGTCATCATGGGGGTTGTGAGGATTTCCATCACTACCCTTCGTGATGTCCATGAGGGACAGTAGCATCGATTTGATTGTAAAAACTCACTAGCAAGGGGAGGGGACTTACTCAAAGAACTCCCGCGCTGGCGTGGTGGCAAGGTTTGTGAAGTTCTTCGAGGTGACCGGCATGCAGGAATCGGTGTTCCAGGAGTTCTCGCACGATGTCCACGGCAGTTTGGAAGTGAACGACGCGAACAGATAGTAAACAGCCCACCCGATGATGGTGTTGTAGTACATACCCATGTAGATGTCGATGAGGCAGATCGCATAGCCGACACCTGTAAATGAAATTTGTAGCTTTTCAATTAAGCTTCGTGTTTCGTGGGTGGGGTCGGAGGTTTTTAAATGAAAAGATGACGCTGGGAATTGTTCTTTTAAAACACATTTCAATTGTGGTCATGAATGAGCGACACCACCTTTGTCAGTCTATCCGTCAGAGAGTGAAGAAATCTTTAAATGGGATGCGAGATTTTCGCTCTTAATGCCACACATCATTTCATCTCGAGGCATTTCCGACACATCTGCCTATCTGGCCCCAATCAAATTCACATTCAACAAGTTGGCAATGGCTCTGCCCCTGTGACGGGGTGATGATTCAATTTTCTGTAATTAAGTTGCGCAAAATTTTGGAAAACCCCACACACAGGCAGAGGGTAAGAAACTCATCATTTAGACGGCACACAAAGTACAAGCGAAGAAGGCGACGTCGTCGTCGTCGTCCTCACTGAATCTGTTGTAAGGATTTTACAACAAACTAACTCGATTATGCCCCGTACAAACAAACAAGCTTCTTGGTGTCAACTTTAAATGTGCGGTGATTGCTTTCAGAGCGCAGATATTATCCGTATTTGTTCGAAGAAGCCGTTCCGCTCAGGCTCCCTCCCAGTCGTTGGCGATGCGGCTAATCAAATTCAATGGATGCTTGAGCCAACTTCTGGCATACGGTAGGAGTTTAAAACTTGTTTGAAAGACCGTCAAAGGAGTCGGACTTAATCGTTTTGCAAAACCCTTGAGGGGAATAGTCACAGAGAGAGAGAGAGAGAGAGAGAGAGAGAGAATGAAGTTGATTTGATGAGTGTTTGCTTGGTGGCTAGAGGAGAGGTTTGAGGGATTCTTTTGTGAATCTATTACTTTGACGTCGACGAAAGAATGAAAATCACTTTAGTTCGAGGAGACTTAAGCAAATATGTCTGTTTCTTTTGTGCTGCTTAAGTAGTCGATTGCGTAAGTGTTACAGTGGTTCTTCGTTTGAGATGATTTAAGCAGGGAAGCCGAACTAGGTGTGCTACTTTAAATATTTAAGTTTCTCTCAGATCGTGACTGTTTTCTTTTTTGGAATCGTATCCGGTGCCATACTTGGCAAATTATCTTAACAAATTTGGCTGAGGTTGAGGTGTCTACTGGTGGCTGTGAGTATAATGTCGAGTTTGAGAAGATTGATTTTTTTAAAAGTTTTAAAAGATAGTCAAAAAAAACATAAAAACAAACTTGTCTGACAGAAATGACGACAATTGACTTATTGTAACTTCAGCCCAATGTATTTACTGTTGTCTCTTAGGAAAGAAGGGATAAATTCTTCCCAATTCCCACTTCTATGAACTCAGGAATAGTATTCGAATTGAAGAACTTAAGAGCTCTGTGTTTGAAGAAGACGCTCACAATAAATTATTTTTTAAACAAAAAACTATAATTGTTCTGTATTTCAGAGCTTGTCTATTGTGTGTTCTGTATCTTGTTTAAATTCTTTTGAATGAATTTAATAAAGAATGTGACGCCAACGTGCTGTAGCTTGCTGTAGGACCAACCAATTATCCTGGCCCTCTTTAATGGGCTAAGTCTCTCCCTTCTTCACAACTTTTATTTATGGATGACAAAAAAAAACTGAATGAGATCTGAAGAAATTGCAAAGGGAATGAATTTAGAACCTTTATTGTTTTCGAGGTGCTGAAAATATTCAAGGAGTTGTCTACGGTTGGAACTAAGGATCTCTTCCAACACAACTGAGAGAGCAGCACAACTAGAGTAGTTGTTGCGGAAACTAAGCATAGACGGTGATGCCGACGAAAGATTTTATGAATTCGCTAAAATCGTGTCTTTGCAGAAGAAAAAGTCGAACTTCTTTTTCTTCTTCTTGTGGCGCTACAGCCCGGGGTGGAACTGGGCCTCAAGCAACATGCCTCTCTAGTTAGCACAATCTTTCGCTAGTTGCCTTCAGTTGCGCACTCCAAGATGGTTGAGATCCTTCTCCACTTGTGTGCGCCACCTAAGCCTAGGCCGTCCTCTGTTGCTTTGTACCAATGGCTCAGATTCGAAGAATGTCGAAAGTCGAAAGCCAAACTACCAAACTAAAATCATTCATTTCTTTTCATTTATGGGAAATCGTTGGCCCTACTTTTTTGGAGTTTCGAAATGGGGTTAGGAGACATTTGCCTTTAGAAAATGGGAAAAAATATAATAGCTCAAACTTAGCTTTGACACTAAGAAATCTCTTAAATTATTCAGTCTGCGGGAGTCACCTTATAGCTGTCCCCACCTAATGTAAATGCTTCACAGAAGAACCGCAGTTATACCCCGGAGAACAACTCGCATGGATCTAATTTACTTTGCAATTGTTCACTTATAGCAAGCAACAAATTGTGGGTGTCCCTTGTGATTTAGTACACACTCAACACAAGCTTCACTTTATCAACAGAAATTTTAATTGAATATTTGTTTTTCCTACAAAAATATGTCTTCTAATAATTCAAAAAAGTGTTGAAAAGGAGATTTCTTCAATCGGTTGTAATTTTGCAGTTTAAATCGCTTAGTGGCGAACTTGACCTCTGGTTTCTTTTAGACTGTCAAGTCAATCAATCAATAATCTGGTAATTAGGACAATTAGAACAACTTAAGACTACTACTTAAGACTGTGGAGGATAACATATATTTGAAATTTGAATCTTTCACCATCTTTATATTAATATATGTAAATATGTATGTAATAGAATTCCGAACAAGGCAACAATTTGACAAGGTACAATTTTTGCTCCAGAAATGGATCAGAGCCGCAAAATCAAACCCCCTCGAGACTGCTGACAACATTAAAAACAGAGTTTGATTATTTGAAATAAAAGAAATAAAAGAACTCGTTTGACGAAGACTGCAGAAGTCTAACCCAAAAGGTAGAGTTGCGAGAAAGATTTCATACCCTTGTAAACGAGAAGTCGTGGAGTATTTAAGATTCGAAAATTACCACCTTAAGTCGATAGGGCAAATAAAAAGCAAAGAAACACTTTATGGAGCGATGAAGCCAAGATTTAAAGCGGGGGTGATACCATGAAATACTTGATACGTTCTCCAAAACAAGAATTTTACTCAAGAAAATGTGTAAAGCATGTACGCGAAAATAGCAAGCTTTGGAGATCATTCTCCAGGTATGCGATTAGCTCAAAATACTGGATAGAACGACATGTGAACTTATGCTTATGTTAAAATAAAGAGTGCTAATACATCACTTAATAAGTCCGGGACATATAAGGGGCACCACGAACAAAAAAGAAGGATATTAAATGAATAATTTTTGTTATTGGCGCCCTCTATATATCCCCGGACTGTCTGTTATGTTAGTTTTTAAAGAGGAGATCATGCTTTTAAGCTGGACATTGAAGTACTATTATGATCCAAGAAAACTTCAAGGAACTTCAATACTGAATGAACCAATTCAATCACTCGACCTAAATTCAATTGAGAGCTTATGGCAAGAACGCAATACTACAATTGGTAAGCATCGCATTGGAAACGTGACGGAATTTTTGGACGTTGTGCAAAAGGAATGGGAAACCGCAAAAATTCTTCCAGCGATGCTAATCTTTGGTTGACTGAATGCTCAGACATTGTGAAGAAGTGAAAATTATTGTCTTCCATCAAAAAATTTTCCCGAAAGTTATTCCAAAGGTTAACTGGCTCAACTTCATTAAGTAGGCATTTCGTTCTACATTTCTATTATTTTTTACTTTCGTTTCAGGTCACTTTTTCGTCTGTCTTTTAAACTTTAAGTTTGAGTTTCGCTGCAATACTTTTCTTTTTCTTTCGATCTCATAAACATGTTCTTTTGTAGATTGCAGTAGGAATGGCACAAAATTTGTTAAAAAGGGATAAGGCTTGCAGAAAAGAATGCAAATTGGTCGCACAATATCGGCTCTAAGCCTTAAGTCATAGGGGTACTGGAGTTAACTAATTACTTTGTGCAGTTAATGTAAAATGTACCAACCGTATAAAGAAACGTATTTGTGTGTATCCTAATCTTGAATCGGTGAAGCCCCTAGTACAGTGCACAGTGATAATTTGCAATTCCAGTGCTTTCAGTTCCATCTACTGCAAACTGTGTTAATCCAATCAAATAATCAGACGAAAAGCAATGAAAGTGAGTTCAAAAGAAGTAGTTCTACAAAAGGGGCTTTTCTGTTTTGAGTCATGATTACAATTTATTAAAGAAATCTCAGAATCCTGCCTAATTTGACCGACTTGGAGAACGGTTCGTTTAGGACAACATCATTTGCGATCAATGGAACCACATGAAACTTAAGCACGAGATGGCGCTACGTTCTATACAGAGCGTGAAACGATGAACTTTTTGAGAAATCATTTTGATGAGAACTTAATTTCATTCTTTCCTACGGTAAAATGGTCATCTATCAGTCCTTTGGAGTTTTTTCTCTGGGTCTTATGTCTTATGTCTTCAGGAAGACGTCAGCTACGACATTACTCTAATTATCCGCGAAATAGCAGTCGCCATGCTTGGACCACAATTAGACCTTCCGAATAAACCAAATTAAACGTTATCGTGGCCAACATTTAACAGATCACTCAATAAGTCCCGGAGCATATAGGGGGGCGCTACTAATAAAACTTATTTGTTTAGAATTCATTGTTTTTTTGCTAGTGGCGCCCCCTACATGCCAGGGGACTTATTGAGTGATGTGTTACGTGACATCATTTTAAAAAATTAAACGCATGCATTGTTCTTTTAACGGATAATTTAAAATTTTTAGGTTTACATTACAAATTCAATCGAACGATGAAATATCCTTTGGAAGTAGGGCCTTATTAATAATGATTAGGTACTGACCAAAAATACATGTTTTGAAAAAAACAAGTCCTAGGCTTTAATAAAAAATTAAAACATTTTCTCTATCCTATCCAAGCAATAGCACTTAAAAGTCAACAAACCATATTATGTACTTCCTTGAAATACGTTCAAAAGCATCGACCTATCAAATTTTACGTATACGGTACACCCATCCATGCACAGGTGCGTCCAGGAATCACCAAAAAAAATCCCAAATATACTATTTTCGTATTTATTGACATTAAATTCGCGTTCCTCCAATATTTACCCTGTGTCCTGGAGTATGATATTTGCAATATATTTTTCCTCCATTGCCTGCCGAATATCCGTCCATAACCGCATATTGGTAAATTTTATTTGAACAAAACTCCGGGAGCAAACACGCATGGGAGTGAATAAAGATTGATATACCCTTTGATGTGTTCCGTTAATCGGCAATTACAAGCGTATCTCGGTTTCGAGTAAAAGTCTTTATGTGACACATTCACTTCTGAGCTCTGCTGAGCAGAGTCCGTTCGTTGTCGACGCCCGCATCAGTTGTGCGTGCAAGTGCAAATGACATTATCTGCTTTCGTTCCCCCCAAGGGCTTGCTTTTCTTGCTTGCTGGACGGGATAATGTATCTTTTCTTTTAAATCATAAATTGTATACTTTTTGGGGTTGCTTAACGGGGGGAAGCAAAAACCAAGCGATAAAAATGACAAGGACACAGGTAAGGAGGGCGCTCTTAACGTGCCTTATTGGCATCATCATTCCAACGCATCCCATTCTTCACTTGTTGCTGAAGAATCACGTTTATTGCAGTGACTACGAATCGGAGTCGGGAGGAGGTTGTTCTCCCAGCCAACCGCTCCCCAAGGGGGTTTGACACAATCGAATGGAAATGTGAACATAATTTCTAAATTGGAAATATTTTTGCGCCAACCGTCAGCTGGGGGATTAATTAACTTAATTGGAACGTTTGCTCACTCACCTTTCAGTGCCGGGCAGATACGCTTCCAAATGCTAAGGCAGCCGCACCTGTGGAATTGACCCAGCGCCAGTTCCATGTAGAATAGCGGTAATCCACCAAATATCAACATCACACAGTAGGGGATGAGAAACGCGCCGCCACCGTTTTGATAGCAGATGTACGGGAAGCGCCAGACGTTGCCTAGATCCACGGCGAAGCCGACAACGGCCAGCAGGAATTCCGCCTTCTGACCCCAGGTCTCACGACGACGCTCGGTAACTGAGACGACCAAGACACGCTGCAATGATAAATGAAACGAAATTTGAATATTTTGATGCGAACTTGATTAGGGGAATTCGATTTGCAGGCGTCTAGAAAATATATTTCATCCAACAACTCACCTCATTGTTGACAAGTTTCGGTGCTAGTGGATCGGTTGCCTTAGCGGCGGCTGCCTCCTCGTTCTCGTCCTCATTCGATTCGGCATCGCGTTCGACGTTCGTGGGCGATGCGGATGACCCCTTGCTCCACTGAGTGTTGTTCGCGACATCGTTATTCGTTTTTTCCCTGTGCCGAATGTCACTTGTTGTTAGCTCTTCATTCGTCATTTTAACTACCGTCACAGGCGACTCGTGTCCCAGGCGGAGGAGGGGCGGACTGTAGAATGAATCCAACACCAGTTACACGGAAAAACGGAAATCTATGTGCAGCCTACAAGGACTGCGTTGTTGTGCTTCAGGCACTGGTCACATGCAAGCTCTGTTGCATTGCCAACCGAATGGAGGGCGCAAAAACAACGACGGCGACGACGACGTCCTCACTATTTATTGGCGCACCCCCTCAGGCGAACATCCTGTAAATGAAAATAGAAGCGATTAGGAGGCACTCACGACTGACGAGCGGAATTTACATTTTTTACCGACCGCCCTAACGCTGTCGGCCGAGGTGGCCTTTCAATGTCACGGGCAATCAACAATTGTTCCGCGAGCACATACCCGTGCACTTGCTGCCCACCCCGTGAGATTCTTACCTGCCGCCCGCCAAGTCCCGAAAGTACAATTCGCTCTGTGATTTATCGCTACGGATTGCAGGAGTTAATTGTTTGTTGCGATAAACATTCAAGCGGGGGATCGCCCGGGGAGCACACACACGCCCGCTCACATGGACCAGGTATTTCGTTAATTGGAAATCATGTGGATTCATAATTCGATTGCGCCGCGCTGGAGAAAAATAGCATTCGCACACTTTGGAGGCATATTCCGGCGTAGCGCGTGTAGGGTAATTAAAAAATCATCACAACACAACATATGTAGTCCGGCGTTAGATGTGTGCAGCCGCGTGTGTGAGTGTGGGCATATGATTCAGCTGTAAGGCGGAGAGGTGCTGTGACGTTGTGCGGCGACAACGTTGATATTTCTCGGTGAACGCTCTCCCCAGAAGGGGGGGGGGGAGGCAATGCTGGAGCAGGTGGGGGAATGCAAATTTAATTTGTGATTTAAGAATCGTCCCAGCCTGCATGTGCGGTGCGCTGTGATTTGATTTTAATGAGCACAGACGAATGCCCTATTCAGTGAGGCGGCATGGTGTTCCATCTCCCCTTGCAGGGAGGAGATCAAGAGCTTGCTTGTTTCTTTAGAGGAATTAGCTTCAATTGTCGAACCTAATTTGCACAAATTTTGATTATATCTGTTTTGTGTTGGCCGTGAGGCAGTACTGCGAGTTCGAGCACACCAGGCTAATGACAGGCCAAGTATTTACTCTGGAAGAATAAAATAATGTGTTTTAAGGGCTAAGAGACCTTCAGTCGGCCCTTGAAATGAATGTTAGTCATGAGGTCTCTTTGTATTCAAAATGACCAGGTGACCTTAGACATTAATTCAAAGGAAACTTCAGAAGGACACTTAGGTGACGAAATTCCTAGAGGTTAAGTTCAACAATTCCACTAAGAAGAAGCCTGTCACATAGTCATGAGGTGGATTTTTCTGATGTGGCGTCACATCACAAATTTTGGAAATTGTACACTTTCTAGCTTCAAATAGAGTGTGATAGACAGAGTTCTCGACAAGGTTACAAAAATGGCGCCCGATGTGAAAACAAATTATTGTCGCTTTTTAAGGGCTCAATTTTTGAGCTTTCGTTGCAGAGGAGCTGAACAAGTTTAGCAGTTTTGCAATTTTGGTCGCCAGTGACCCTGTCATACAACAATCAAAACTACCGTTAAAAGCAATTTGAGACCATCGAATGCCCGGCAAAGAACGCTCCTGCTAAGAGCGTCTTCCGATTCCGTCCCGCCCGTTTAGGAAGAAGAGAGGAACCTAACCTTCGATATCAAGGTGTCTCGGAACGTTAATGATTGAAGGCAACATCAGCTTTTCATTGTCAATTTGTTGATAGTTCCATTTGTTTTGGTTTTCTAACCGAGTATATGTAGGTGTGATATGAGAGGACTGTAGCTTTAGCGATTCTGTCGAAAAATGGAAACGTTTCCAAAGTGCTTCCACTGATATTCTAGGTTTACAACGCACCTGTGTGCCGAAGCTATTTCGAACGACAAGGACTGTTTGTGATCTCTGCGAACGTAGTAGAATAAAAGAGCACCGGCTTCCGAGAAGGAAAAAGAAAGAACATGAGAAGTACACGGTTGAGGAGATGGAGACGTGTTATGACAGGTAAGGCCCAACTGTTTAACCAAAAGGAAATACAGATATCCGGTAGATATTCTGTGGTAAGGTCGCTTCTCCAAACTGTTTAGCACCGATGATGATGCAAAAACCGGCAGAATATTCCACTCAATCAACGACAATGGGCAAGAATTTCGTTCCTCGACTTAGACGAGGGTGGTCGCCATGGCGTAGTGGGTAAGTGCGTCGATCCACGCGCAGAAGGTCTAGATTCGATTCCCTTACGGGACACGTCGCATTATTTACGACACCACCTCCTTCGAGCTGCTGACAAGTCTCAAAGAGTACCGTAGGTTCCTTCTACTGGTGAGAGAACAGTAGCAGGCACAACACGAGAAGTTATTGTAGAAGCTATGCCCTGGTCCCTTGTGGACTGTAGTGCCGTGACTGAGACGAGGTCAAGACAGCAATATTGAGACTGAAGTCAATCTTGGCTGCTGGGGTTGACGGACTTTAAGAGCTCTTTATAGTAGCTGATGTTGAATGAGCGTACTCAAGCTCATCTTTCAGATATGATTAGAGGAAAGCATGCCTGAAGTGTGATTTGTCCGGTCAAAAAAAAAAGGAAATCTCACCTATCACTGCGCCCACTTTCAAGTATCTATACATTCTTTCCTGTTTAATGTGAACGTCTGAAACTGTTTGTCAATAACCTTATTGGCACACAGTAAAGGAAAGCGCACAATAGACTAGATTTTCAGACTGCAGCAGTTCCTGAAGAAGGTCCAAAATCCACCACTATTTGTCGATTCTAACGTCGCCTGTCATATGCGACGTGTGAATCGCCAAATATGTATTAAAATGTCCTATAAAGTGCCACATTTAATTTTGGCATTCACATCAAACTCGTCAGATTGTATCGGATAAGGCTGGTAAGGTTCCAATGCTCTATTAAGATCGGTGCTGAACTGTAAGAGACCTTAAATGTCAATAGAGGCTTGAGACAAGACGATACGCTTGCAACATGATTTTTTAAAAAATCGTGCGAAACTCACAGGTCAACACCAGAAGTACAATCTTCCCAATGTTCATTCAGCTGCTGTCTAACGCGGATGACACATTGGACGAACACAGCGAGACCGCAATGAGACGTTGTCTTCTGACTGTCATCAACGAAAAAAGCACATCATCGACTTTCGACGAGGTATTCAAGGACTTCGCTTATCTCGGCTTTGTACTTTTTGTACTCATGCTTGCAGTGAGTACCAAAATCAAGCCTAGAATCAATCTTGCCAGTCACTTTTTCTTTGGGGCTGGAGAGGCAGTTGGATATCGATCTTCCTCTTTTTCTCACTCTCATGAAGGATTCAGGATCCAGTTTTGTACAACATCTTGATTATCGCTGCCTGACTTGCTTTATGAAGAAACCTGTTAATGAGTCATTCACGAAAAGCACTTTTGAGACGCTAATTCATACTTTGTCCCAATGGCCAAATTCAAGAGAGGACATGTTATTTTTTTCTTTATTAAATATATCTACTGCCATTTTGTAAAGGAAAGGGATATTAAAATGAAGCCAGGATTACCTTTACATCCCACACAACTGTTGTGCTGACACTTTCCCTATGTTCAATCGACCATTCGCTTGATAAGTTACCAAGTTACCAAAAAAGGACAGAGCTGGTCTTAGTTGTCGCGACTTGTTGCAGGAACATTTAAGCATCAACTCTGTCTCCCTAACGCCTTGGCAGTGAAGGAGCTGAAAAACTCGTCCAGCTTGAAATGCGGACGCAACATCATTGTCCAAACAAATCATGTTGTCCAGTGTCGAACTTGCGAGGGAAGCCTAGTTCCAACCAACATTCTAAAGAATTGCAGGGATATGTCTGTCAGTGATCACTAGAACAAATCGTTTGTGTTTGCCTCCCTGCGCTAGAAAGGACCAGAAACAAAATGCTCACTTTTCGTTTTGTTTTTTACTTTCTATGCAAAGGGGCATAATGTGCACAGATCTCAATCACTCTTGCGTTAAAGATAGGCAAAAGTGACAACATGGACACAATTGTTCCATGTGAGGCAAAGCGACCAGTTTATTGACACCTTCAGGACAGCAATCGCTTTTCCACTATCCCTTGACGGTCACAACCATAATTTCACTGTTTCTACATATACTCAGTAGAAACTCTGGAGAAAAAATAAAAATGCTACATGAATGAATGCTATACATCTGTGTGTATTTTCCTTCAATTATTGTCCAAGTTGTCACCCATCAATTTTAATTTGCTTCTGAATTGAACAGAATGATCCAAAGATCTGTTTCTTGATCTAAGTGAACGAATTAATTAAGATTCATCCGAAAAGAAATGAAACAAAACGATGAACAAATGAAATAGTCATGCGAGTGGATTGTGTGAATGCCGGGGAACTCTGTTAATTTTTACTTTGTTTAAGATCTAACACGTTCTACATAGTATTTTGTAATTAGAGGCTCTTCTATGTAAAATCCGTCGTATTACGTTTTGTGGATCAAAAGCTTGAAAGGTCTTTTAAGTGGCATGTGTACAAAAGTGGAACGTATCGTTTTAGGTGACAATCAACAAACTCTCGACATTTGTGGCCTGTGACACATGTTGTCTGTGAAACTCCGAATAATTTCAAAATATTAGTTTTTTTTTTCAAAACAAATGATTTCCGCAAAATGGAAATTCCATTTTTCTTTTATGATTTCAAGTTTTTTGGTTGCGTCATCTCTTTCCTTTATAGAAGTTTAAAGTTTTGAGGAATGAATGTAAATTATGGCGACGAATCTTCTCTGCAGGAGGACAAAATATCTTAAGCGACGAAGCGAAACTTCAATTCTAATTGAACATTTTTGGCGTCGTCTACTATATTCAACGAAAGACAATGCAAAGTTGGGTCTCAGCGGTCGAAAAGATCTTGGCGTTTCTGAAGGACTCTATGTGCTTTGAATCAGTTCCTAAAACTTAGTGATTAACAAAAGATTACTTGAGACCAAAACATAAGATTAATAAAAATAAAAACTAATTAAGTGGCGCTGTAACCCACGAGGGGCCATTGCTAACTTCCTAAATGCTACTGTTCTCTCACGAGTGGAGGTGACCTGCAGTATAATACCTATATCAGAGGGCGAGTTTGAAACGTTTTTTTAAATACTAAAACTCCCTGAAAATTTCAGCAACTTGAAAGTGTTCAAGGATCGAATGTTGACCTCGGGACCAGTTTAGAACATGCCTCTAGAATACAGAATACACAGCTCTAGGATTTTAATACTTCGCTTCCTCAACAGAAAATGATAGTGAACATACAACAGGGATGGAGTGTCTATTACAATGTAAGCGTTACTTTAGGGATCAGAAATTCAATCATTTGTCACCTTAGTTCATTATGCACTAGACATTTTGAGCAACGTCTGCATCAGAATACGCCACTTTGCTTTCCACAAAGAAGGATAGAACAAAAAGTGTAAAATGTTTATACATAAGTACTGAACAAAAATAAACAAATTCAGGGGACAAGAGTGTACAGCTTCTGCAACATTCAGTTGTGCTGTGCAGCAGGTCTACGGTTTTCGCAACACTGAGTCGCATTGTCCAGCAGTTATTTTTTCAAGACGAGAAAAGTTAAAATGATGTTTGAAATGCATTTTAGCCAAATAGCACCTTCTTCTCCGAGCATTCTAAATGACTCACAATCATAAAATCTATCAAAAAAATCCAAAAAATATGTTTCTACGAGGATTTCCGGGAGTTTTGCCGTAGTAATTCAAGGCGTAAGATTTTCGCAAACATTTTAATTGCGTTCGAGGTTATTAACTCGATTTTGACAATTTTGTGACAGATGTGTGATTGTTCCTGCAATTAACGTTGTGCAGATTGTTCCCACTGGCAGACACACTAATGTTCATGACAAAGAAATCAGAAACAGTTCCTTTAACGACTGTAAGGAAAGAGTGTACGTACAGGTCAAATGCATTGTAAACAGCAATTGCTAATCATTCAAAGCATTTTTGACTCATGAAGTCAACGAAATTTCACCTAACACAACGAATCAATATTTGCAAGGTGCATAGCATTTGAAGAACCAATTTGAACCATTTGTGAAGTGAATCGTCAGTTGGACAAAAGTGGATTGTTGGTTATGACATGAAATGAAAACGATCATGTTCAGAGTGTTGTAAACTGGAAAAAAACGCTGAAAAACATCGACATCTAATTTAGCTGTTTTTTGTCTTTAGGTACTCAACGAAACATTGGACGATTGCAAAAGGTTCCGCATAACAATGTTGATAGAAGTCCGTGGAATTCAATACCTAAGGCAAAATTTTTTACATCTAGCAATATTAAAGCTTCTGTGGAAGGTGACAACAGCAGGTTCATTCTGTTAGAAGACATTTTTAAAATCATCTTTTCCCTTCAAAAGTTTTTTACGAAAAATGAGCAAAAATTCGGGACGTCATTCAGTTTTCTATTATACGAGTAGTATAGAAAATGATAAAGTTTTGAGGACTGGTGAAAGAGAGAGCTTACGGCTAAACTGATAACTTTGATGTTAAATATGCACCTCGCCCTAATCGACAAATGACTGAAAAAGTAGAAAAAGTTGAGTTTGACTTATACATTAGCAGGATGAACGTTACTAGGCGTACATTTTCAAACAGTTATCTACCGCTTTAAGAAAACTGAATACAGAAAGAGGAAAGTTAATAAAAATTCACTTCTACAACGAAACGAAATCGAACCCTTTCCAAGGTGAATGCTGTCTTGTGTTAAGGGTTATGATCAAATTTAATAATTGAGATAAAGTGAATTCAGTTTCTGCTTAGCTGAGAACATTATTTAAATTTAGCCAGTTCCAAATAATCATGATGATAAGTTTTGGTTCCGTAAAATAACAAAACGCATCAAAACTTCAAAATCCCCTACCGAATAAGCCGAATTATCGGTGATTTTGTTTTTCTTTTGAGAGTTTAAAGCAATTTCTTTCTTTTTTCACATTTTGAGAGTGGTTAAGTTGCTTGTCTTTAGAGTCGTACTCAAGCCATCAAATTCTCAAGAAAACTTCATTTGTAAGCACCCTGTACAGATTACGTAAGCCGAAGCCAGTAATTCGTCGGTAGTTATTTTTGAAATGTCCTCAAGAAACACGTAGACAAGTACAAATGATGTGTAAAATTACTTTTTTTATGTAGTCTCACAGCTGCATCGTTATGTGGGCGTTTTAGTCCAATTTATTAGCATCTTTACTAACCGACCATGTCCCAGTAAAGATTTGCAAGAGAATGGCGACATCTCAATCGATGATTTATGCTATTTTATTGTTTTTGATTGTAATGCGCCCAGGTTCTTCTAGATGCGACACAACCACTTGAATTATTTCATCTAAGGCTGTTTGTCTTTAGAAAATACGCCATTATTTAAGATTCGAGTAACCTGAAATGTTTTTCGTGGCTTTATAGCAGAAGATGCATCAGATGAGTTCCCCGAGAGTTTTAAAAGTTCCTAAGCATTCTTAAAACCCCCACCCCAAGGTAACATTGTGTCACTAATAACACTGAATCCAGTTTAGCACATCTTTACCGAGATTTCAATTTATACAAACTGATTAAATGAATTTGATTGCAGCATAACTATCAATGAGAGTTGGCCAGTTTGGTTTGATATTGTGGTGTGATTTGTCGATAAAACAGTCCTCACAATTTGCCAGAATTTCGGCTTGAGCGGCGCTATTATAATTCAATAGCGTGAAAGTTTAAGTTTTCCGAATATATACCTAATTTTAGGCGTTGTCAGAAGTAACGGTTCAATATTCGCGAATCTCGTTATGCGAAAAAAGTGTTAAGAGCGCTTTTGAAAAACTGACAGAAATATTGGTGTTGAAAAGGAAAAGCAACTAGTGTCGTTGCCATAATCTTTCAGACACTCAATTTCCAACACAAGGGAACCAATTGAAATTGAGAAGATAGAAAACACTTAATTGTTTTGAATGTTATAGTTTTTGGGCTTCGCTTTCTTTTGTGACTTTTTTAAACCCTATTTTGCAGGCTTCTTCCTCTACGAGTTAAGGGAAACTATAGTGTAATACTGTAGAAGCTCTTCTTAGTAATTTTTGAGCGTTGTCAGCAACTCGAAAAAGGTAGTACATATATAACTAGGAAATTTATTTATTTAAGACAGATATGCATATTTTTCAGAATGAGACATTGTATCGGTAACAGCATTCATTGGAAATCGATGGCATTAAGATAAGGTCTTAAAAACGTTTTTATATATTATCGAAAAAATTTAACTAACACTGACCGATTCTTGAATGGAAGTGGCGAGCAAATGAAGGGCTGGTTTAAGATAACTTACGTATTTTCCAAAATATATCTACTCGACTTGACTTTTTAAAATTTCTTATCGAAAATGAAGTAACTCTTAATTGTAATTTAATAATTATTTATTTAAGGACTATTTCACGACACATGAAGGTAGTCCTTCTATTGTTTTAATAAATGTGACTCGCCCACTATCAGGAATACAAAATGACACACCTTTTTCTTCGTAATATATACTTGACGTCATTTTGGGCATTATAGAGAAGAACTTTCTCAGTCTGTTAAATTTTGGCAGTTTCTGTTAGTCTAATCAGATTTTTGTAGACATTGCGGAAATAATTTAATTTTTGTAAATATTGCGGATTTTATTTAAAAATGACACTCTACTTGAGACAATCTTTTAAGAAACAAAAAAAGGACGATTTGCAAACTTTGACAATAGGTTAGTATTTACAACAAACATTTTAAGTAATTTTTAACTTTATATTATTTTCAATTTAATAAAATTCAAATTTACTTAAAATTAAGATTTCCTTTTAATGAGTATATTTTTAAAGCAAATTTTTCCTTTGATTTCGTTTTTTTTAGCTATTTTCTAATTTTTTTTCAGGGTGTACCCTGGTACAAATTACTATTTTCTTGTCGAAAAGGAGCACAATTTGGACCAACTATTCAAAGAAATACATTTCTGCTATTACACGCAATCAGTCAAATCCCCAATGAAACATAAAATTGCGTTAAACTTACATTTTTTTTTCAAAAAAAAAAACTGTTCTTCAGGATCACACCAAAATATTCATTCAATTGAGTAGATTCAAACGAAAGAAAAAATAAATTTAAATTAAACAAGAAGTTCAAAATGAAAAAGATAAAACTAAAAATAGTTGTAACTGAAATTTCACAAAAGAAAACCTTCACTTTAATTCACAATCAATTTTTTTTCCAGCACTACTCCTTTTGATTTTTTCTTTTGCAATTTGAAACCGATTTGAAAGAGAACGTTTGAATAACTGACCGAAATTGAAACAGTTTCAGGCTTTTTATACGCATTCATTTGCCCACAGGCCGAGGAGATCATACACTTCACTTCCGAAAAGGACTACACTGCGCAATTTCAAATATTCACCACAAGGACATCTGCAAACACGCCGCGAAATTGTTGCTTGCAGGACACATGTTGCTGGCCTTCACCACTGCAACTGTTGCTCATCACGCGGATGAGACAACAACTCGAACGGCAGTAAGCTGTTGAATGCGGGCACTTAGCAGACACTTCGCCTGCCCGGCGATGCCTATGGGTGGATGATGCACTGTGGTTGGGGCAGACGAGATGCGGGGCCTATCATGGTCCCAAGAGAGATGTATCCAATCGAAGGGCAGGAGAGTGCCGGCAATCAGTTCTCACTGTGATTGGTTGGAGTGTATCGCATGCGTTTCTTATATCGTCAGTTTTTTTGTCACCAAGTTTTTGTTTTTCTTTTTTTAACACAAATCGAACGAGTGACAAACAAAACACTTCAAGACGGACAGCGCGGCGGCGACACTTGGTTTTCTGTTTCGTTGTGACTTCTCGTCGATCGAACGTGTGCGTCGACTGCGAAAGCTTCGACGAGATTGTTTCCAGTCGCGTACCTGAAGTCGGCTAGCGCTGCTATTGCAATCCCCGAGCGTGTCTATCACCGAGAATCACACACACTTGTCGGGCGTCAGAGATTTGCGCGGCAAAAAAATGCCCGCATTCAAAATTAAATTTTTGTTTGGAATCGAATTCGATTAGTGCGTCAACCCACTCTGTGGTATGAGCAATTAATTCTTTTTTCGCTCAAGAGGAGCAGTCGGATGCGATTCGCGAATATTCAAACTAAGAAGTGTTCTCAATCATGCTGGGGCTTATATAGCGCGGGGCGAAAGATACAAAGCAATACGTGTGCCGTTCAAATTGAGATTGTTATTATTTTTTTTTGTGTTTGAGGAACTCTGCGCGAAAAATAATCGTTCTTTGAAGTACAACAGCGTGACATGCAAAAACAGGAGTTGAGGCTGTTGGCAGTTGAAGAATTCGGTTGATTTGTTTGCGCTGATGAGCTGGGTGAACCATCAATCATCATCATTATCGGATCAATTTTGGGGACCAGTTTGCTACTCGTGTGCCTTTGTCTGGGGAATTGTGCGGATCCATGATCTCACCGAAAATTGTTCGCAACTGAAGAGCGAAAACACTCGATGTAGCTTGAGGTAGGTTGAGGTGTTTATTTTGAGAATGATTCACACAAATGTTCGGTGTGTTCCAAGTATTGGATAATGTTTGTCGTTTTGTGCTGAGGGTAGGTATGATTACAGGCTTTGAGTTTGATAAAAAAGCTACCGTCGTTTGATCGCATTTATCTTGCATGCAAGCGCTGAATGAATGCTCACCAAAGTGTTTCTTGGAAATCTGCTTAAAGTGCGTAAAATCCTAATCTAATCATTATACTTGTAAGCAATAGATTTAGATACTAATCGGTTTGCGTGGATCATCATATTTGCTGATTTGGAGGAAGAGTGTACTTGAGTGTGAATTGAATTTGACTTCAACAGCAAGCAGTTATCGTGAAGAATTGTCAAGTTTTCCGATGCAGATTAAATAATCAAAGAAGACAAGACCTAACGTCCATCCGCCCCCTCATCGATTGCTGTTGGTGGGATTGAGAATGAAAAAAGTCATGATAAGTGTGTAGAGATTTTATAAGGTGAAGTTAAGTGTGTAACTCATTGGCAAACTTCTTTTGAATCTAACTCCTGGCAATAATACTTCCATGTGCCCTAGGTAAAATTCTAGCATCTCTGTCCCGATGAATGGTCGGTTCTATTTCATCTTAAAATAAACTATTGTAATCGACTTGTAAACATCAACTTAGACACTTTTCCGGAGCAGCCTGTGCTATGTACTTAGACAGATATTGAAAATGAACAGTTAAATTTTTTGTTTCTCTCCTAGTGCGCCAAAGCGTTTCGCTAATACGTTTGTCTTTTGACGGTTGAGAACGGCTGTTGTCGGCGCCCGCAACAAGATTCTGCTCTACAGAGGGATGAAGAGTGCAGGTCAAAATAAAGGAAATCTGGGAAAAGTGGGAAAATGCGATAATACACGATTTTTGTAAGCTCTGCACTTTACACGTCCTTGCTACGAGGAAAATTTTAATGCTAGAGCAATTAGACCCAGGACTTCTGACGTGCGAGACGAAGCTCTTCCCAAATGCATCACGGTGAGTTGCCGGATTATTTAAGAGACATTAACATCAACACTTGTGGTCGCCGTGGCATAGTGGGTAAGTGCGTCTTAGTTTAGATTCTCGGACGCGTTTTTTCACAACAACACTCAAAGAGTACGAATTGTCTATGAAAAGACTAGACTCCAGTCTCTTGTGGGCTGTAGTGCCACAAAAAAAATATCGACACTAACATCAACCAATCTGAGCGGATGTGAGATTCGGATTCACCCGTATGACGGGAAAAGTTACAATTCAGTTTGAGATTGAGGGACAATCACTTCAACTTTATCGGAAACGGCGGCCCTTCTAACACCTGTGCCGTTCTATCAGTCACAGAACCCGGCATACAATGAGCAAAAAGAGTCTCTTTTACCGTCTTGTCTGAGTCAGAAAGGAAAACAAACTGTTTCAAGTAAATTAGAACAGTACACTCAGCTTGGTTCTACGCATAATTTTGAGTATGTATTATACAGCATGAAACATACACAAAGGAGATAATCACAATCTCTGAACAAGCTAAGACTACCAGTCAGGTTTCCTCAACACCTTGTTCTGGTAGCCGCCATCGTTTTAAATGTTTTTTGGTAGCCATTTGCGGTTCCGTTGACAACCATTGTGTCATTTGGCGCAGACAATCTTAGATCAAGACCACGCTTGCGTTCTTAACATTTTGACAACATCTGATAAATAGATCGCATTTCAAAACGCTTGTATTTGGTGATTCATCGTCAGGTTTGATTTTCAATAACCTCACTCCAAATTGTTTACCTGTTCAATGTTCCGTAAAAAACGATTTTCATGCGTCTTCTGTACCTTAATAATTAATAATTGAGCGGCACTACAGCCCACAAGGAACCAGGGCCTAGCTTCTACAACAAGTTCTCGTGTTGTGCATGCTACTGTTATCTCACAAGTTGAAGTGACCAACACTTTTTTGCCGGCTCCGAACGGCGAAATTTGAGAAGCTTTTTCATAGATCATTGATACTCTTTGAATTTTGTGAGTAACTCGAAAGAGGTGGTGCTGTGAGAAAATGCGTGGTGTCCCACCCGGGAATCGAACCTAGACTTTTTGCGTGTGGGTCGACGCACCGGCCAAAATATCACAGTCAAATGTCAAATTAGAAAATAAACTAACTTTAGCAAAACACTGACAACGAGTGTACGGATTTTACTACTAATTGACTTTGTCTATAACTATTTCTAAACATCTTTTGAGTTTCAAAATTTGATTTTTCGGTTTTTTCCTCTAACGGTCCAAAGACTTTAAACTCCATGCTAAAAGCCAATTAAAAACTATAAAAAACAATCTTCTGCAGAGAAGTCTACAAATAAGGTTTCACCTCCCTCTAATAATCTGTGTCCACATTCTTGAGAATTTTCACATTTAAAGCAATCACTACTCGCACAAAAAAACAACAACAAAATGCGGGAGGAAATCACGTTAAAATCAAAAAGTCACACAATATCAAATTACACTGATTTGTTTGAAACGGGTTCTGTACATCAGTATTGTAAACATTAATCCATTCATTGCATACACTCTCCTAACAAAAATACAAATGTGATTTTGAGACAGCCTTACTAATCATCTTCCAGTTGCAACAAGTTTGGAATCAACCTACCTCGCATTAGCTACACCGCAAAATGCGATGATTCAAACCACAATCTACGTCACTTTCGCCAAGTAACGTACCGGAAGCTGAAGATCACATGTCGAGCGGTGAGAAAGGCGCATATAATCAATTTGAAACATTAAATTACGAACTTTAGATGCGTAGTCTCAACCACAAAATACAATAAATATTTCCACGTACCGATCACTCCGCGCACATCGCGTCTATCTGGTCCATGTGAAGAGCGCACTTCTGAAGATGATTAAATGCCATGACAAAGACATCTGAAATAATTATGTGTCCATTTCCACAACTTTCGTTTGTTTGTTCTGAAATCATTTTTTTCCCGAGGGAGGTGAGAGATACTAATAACTGAAGTGGCGAATGATAGTTCGTTTTAAGGCCCCAGAGAAGCAGACCGAAGTGATTTATAGTTTGTTGCTCGCATGGCGATAGGTGTTGATAAAACATATGTGCTTGCATGGGTCTACCAGTAGGTTTTTGAAATGGACATTCCTCTGATTTCTATCTGAAAAGTGTGTTACAGAGTTTATCAAACATTACAGCTTAGTGATTTATTGAATTTGGGAATTTTTTGAGGGGATTTACCACAAGATGGACCCAAATCAGTTTTTTATTTGAATAATGTCTTAACGTTTACACATATAATGTGTCAAGTTTCTTTTAATTTGAAAAAAAAAACACAATGTATCAAAAAAAATTTTAGACTCTGTATGCACTCTATCGAGTGCGAGTGTTCGGATTCGAAGACTCTTCGGGCCGGAGCAGTGCTGTCAATCCGCTCTACATGGCCTAGCCACCTTAAGCGTTGTATCCGTAGACGCTTGACTAGGTTCATGCAGCCGTGCAGGCCATACAGTTCGTGGTTGAATCTTCTCCTCCAGATGCCATCAACGCAAACAGGACCAAAAATCGCACGCAAAACTTTTCTCTCGAACAGACCAAGGGCTTCCTCATCCGCTTTTAGTAACGTCCAGGTTTCTGCGCCGTAAAGCAGGACTGGGATGATCAAGATGTTGTACAAAGTTACTTTGGTCGTTCGGGAGAGGGCTTTATTAAGCCCAAAGAAACAGCGATTGGCAAGAGTGATTCTGCGCTTGATTTCGGTACTGATGTTATTGTCCCTATTCACCGCGGAGCCGAGATAGACGAAGTCCTTAACTACCTCGAAATGTCTGCTGCCCATAGTGACGCTCTGTCCGAGACGTCGATGTTCTGCGTCCTTCTTCGATGACAGCATATACTTAGTTTTACCCTCGTTTACCACCAGTCCCACTTTATCCGCTTCCGCTTCGATGCTAGCAAACGCCTCATTGACGGCTCGCTGAGTTCGGCCGATCACGTCAATGTCATCCGCATAAGCTAGCAGTTGAACGGACTTGTGGAAGATCGTGCCTCTGGTGTTGACGTGTGAGTTACGCACGATCCCCTCAAGAATGATGTTAAATCCTTTTTTGACATCGAAGGTCTCGGTGAGTTCGCTACCGACCTTGACGGAGCAGCGAGAGTTCTCCATCGTCATCCTACACAATCTGACGAGTTTGGTAGGGATGCCAAAACTAGACATGGCACTGTATAGCTCGTCTCTATGCACGCTGTCATACGCGGCCTTGAAATCGACAAATAGATGGTGGGTGTCGATTTGTACTTCTTGGGACTTCTCCAGGATTTGCCGCAGTGTGAAGATCTGGTCGATTGTGGACTTCCCTGGCCTGAAACCACACTGATAAGGACCTATCAGGTTCTTGACGAACGGTTTCAGGCGCTCACACAATACGGCAGAGAGAATCCGTTTAGGAGCCCTTTAATTCACACGATGCGCTATTATATCTGTTATTCGTGTATATTGACGGTGAGATGATAACTAGCCAGGCGGCCTAGTAATAGCATTCGTTGCTCCAATGACATTAAATTCGGACATAGGGAAGTTCTCCAAAAGGCGAAGCTTCCAATAAATGCTAACTGCAGTATTCCTTTTGAGGACTTTAAAACAAAGAAGCGAACGGAGTCAGAAGTTTTTGCCACCTTAACTCTTATTCAGGTTGCCCGAGCATTGCAGTATCTTCCAAGCAACTTAAGGGTGTTCATGAGACTGGTCGCCTTCTGTTGATGGAGCCGATAGATGGTAGATCTATCGTGCTATACATACATAGTCAAGCTGCCATTAAGCCCCTGGAAATGTCATCGATAAAATTTCAGATGGCTAAACATTGCTGTGTATTTCTTTGGAAGATAGCCGTAGGTTGTAATGTTGTCTTTTGCTGGGTCCTTGGGCTGGGATCTGGTCAATGAAAGACCCGACGAATTTGTAAAGACGAGGTCCGGTCTGCCGTCCACAGCCAATCAGGAAAATCGCTTCTCTCAAATGTAAGTACTGGAAAAATCTTTAGGATGACATCGAAAGTGCTAACTCTAGATGGAATGAACTATCGGAGATCGTGTGTAGTATCTCGAGGCAGTTAAGGCCAAATTCAGTTTTTTCCTTTTAACGGGTACCAAAGACCTCTCCATACTAAACAATAGAGAGGTATTTCGGATTCAAGATAAGGCTCACCAAACAATGACTTCTGTAGAGGTTGCCGAGAAGAGGAGAAGGAGGAGATCGTTCTTCTCTCTTTTGGAATCTAGTTATCTTTCACAGCAGTTACTTCCACAACTGCTTAGGCGAACTAGCTGATGTTAGAGGAGGAAGTTACAGGAATATCCTTCTGAAAACAAACTGGCCAATCCAGTAGGAGTATAGAGTTCTTTCTTATAGGCACCAATTGAGATGATCTTGCTCAGGCAGCCACATATAAATAAACTTAGCTAAATTGTGAAGAAAACGTTCATTCGTTTTCCCACCCAGCTTATCTAATTTAATACGCATTGACTCTTAATGTAATAAATTAATTCAAAAAATATGTTCTTGAGTTCTTAGCGTTCAATTTAAAGATCCCACACTGTGTCAAGATGTAAACAAAACTAGCCAAATAGTGCGAGCAGTACAACGCTATATTCATTTCAACTCTGACATGTGTTTGAAATGTCAGTGGTGGTTGCAGTCTGAAAAAGAATTTTGCATAACTTTTCCTTCTCTAGTTGATTTGCTTAAAGAATGTTGTCAGTTCTACTTAAAACCTGCAGCACTGCAGCAAAATCAAAGAACGCAGTATATCTCCTATTCACTGCCACAAAATCCCTACACACAACACCCGTTTCATGCAAAGAGAACGATAAGAATGTGCAAATGTCCTTGGATGTGTCAGTGATCGGTGTGCCAAATGCTGGGAAGAGCACATTCATAAACGGTCTAATTCATCACAGAGTTTGTAATCCAATGTATTGAAATCCAAAATAGATATTTCTAATGCGTTCTCCCCACCAGGTCTGCCCGACATCTACGAAAGTTCACACAACCCGACAGGCGAACAAAGCAATCTACACAACAGGAAATACCCAGCTAGTGTTCTATGATACACCGGGTCTGGTTACGCAAAAGGAGATAAATAAACACAACTTGGAACAAAGCTTTAAGAGTTCCTATCGCCATGCCATACAGAATTCGGATATTATTGCGGTGCTGCATGATGTTTCGAATTCGTGGACGCGAAACGAACTCCATCCAACGGTCTTGGATACGCTGAAAGCTTACCCGGAGGTTCCAAGTTTCATTGTGCTCAATAAAATCGACACCTTGAAGTCGAAGAGGATTTTGTTGGATCTTGTGAAGAAATTGACCAATAATACACTGTCGAGTAAAAAGGGCAGTAAGAAGAGTGAGGAGAAAAAGGAAAACGATCCAAGATTGACTGATTTGAAGAAACGTCAGACTGGTTGGAGTAACTTCTCAGACATTTTTATGGTGTCAGCTGTGTTGGGTGATGGTCTCAGTGAAATTTTGGTAAGCTGACTTTACTTGCCACATTCGCACACTTATCCCCGTTTATTTTTAGCCGTATCTTTTGCAACAGGCAAAGCCAAGACCTTTCAAATACCCCAGTAACATATTCACAGATGAACCAGCAGTCAATCTGATTGTAAACAGTGTTCGTGCGAGGCTGTTGGACTATCTTCCTCAGGAAATCCCCTACAATCTGAAAAGTCAAATGGAGTATTACAGCGAGGAGAAGAGTAAGTGCCTCTGGGACATTCTAATTGAGATTTGAAGGGGCTCACCTTCCTTTTCTCTCACAGATACAATTTACGCATCAGTGCAAGTAGTCTGCCCCACAGAACGCATCGAGCGACTGATTTGCGGTGAAGGAAATGGAAAACTAAAGCAAATCACGGAGAGGGTGACTTCAGATTTGGTGGAGACTTTCGGAAAACCCATTTCGCTCACTATATCCACAATAGCCAGAAGGGCAGCTCAACATAGATCATAGATGTGCGGTAGTTTAAGATATGTGCTTTCAAAATAAAAGCAATTTATTTCAAATGCCTGAGTACTGAGTCTAAGATATAAGTCGATGGGGTGTTAGCGGTTGTGTAAGAGGAACAGAGAGGTAGTTGTGTTCAAGGATGTACAGATTCTTGCCAGTATTAAGATCCCAGAAGGGAACTTTGGTGTTCTTCTCTTTGGATGTTTACAAAGAACTATCGGGCTACGCGGTTACCATTTGCAAGTGTTCACTGTGTCAGCGTTGAATTAACTTGCAAGACGCCAAATTCCAGGTCTTCATAATACGATGAAACGCTTTGAGTTGTTTCGGCCTATGCAAAAAACCCAGTATATGTGTCTCTACTTCTTCTTAGTGGCCCTGTTCCGGAATTCCTTGACATTCTGACAGCTGGCAGCTGAGAAAGCGAGACTTGGTGTAATGCTTCCACTTGAGAGTTAAAAGTGGTTGCCACATGAGCCTGATGTGGCTTGACTGCCGTCGAATAGGAGAACGGCTACTGTCCGCACAAAAGCTTCTGTGCGAAACCATAATTGTTGGCCTAATTTCATTACAGTTCTTGGGCGAACGCGAACGGAGACAAAAGTGTCTCGATCCATAAGACTTTCGCCGATTTGACTAACCCAAACATTGTGTTCCAGAAAGATACCGCGTAATTGTATTGTTTCAACCTTCATTCAAATTGCTTTATAAAAACGAGGTCACGGAAAGTCTCCGGGGGTTAGCCTGCTGTCTCACCACGTTGATAAAAGCTCTTGTTGCATTATTTCATTGCCCTTCGCACAAATAAAACAAAGACGAGCTAAGATCATTAACTATTCATATATTCTAACCGATTTTTTGTCACTTAAAACACAACATTCTTACGACTAACTATTTACAAGGATCTTAAAAGAGAGCTAGTAGATTCCTTAGGCTTACAATAAGTTAAAGAGAGTACAAAAGGATTAGTCTAACCAATTCTTATCAGTACATATCTAAAGCAGCGACGGGAACAAATCATTTATGCTGTTGTTCCACGCCATTTCATCGAATGACGATATCGTGCTTCCAATGTCACTCTGCGGTGAGCCGATCGATTCATATCCCGGGTCAGAGTAGGAATGTATTGACAGTGGACTCTTCACGCAGCTCTTTCTCGTATCGCTGGGCAGGGATAAGAACTTCTCGATCGGATCAAAGTCCTCGTCATCATCGCCCACGTCGTCAGAAGTCATACCACACTCTATAACCCCTTCCTCGTGTCTTGGTTCCTCGCCCTCGCAGTACACCTCTTCAACCGCCTCGTTCATGGCGACAGCGTCATCGCCAACCACTATCGTTATGGAATTTGTCTTCTCATCGTAGGTCCCGTAGATAGTCTCGCCCGTGTCCAATGGCGCGTCTGTTGTGTTTCCCAGTGAGGGGGTGTCGGTGGTTATGCTGATATTGTTGCTGCTGCTATATTGGCTGGATTCCATGACTTCTGGTGTGGTCCCCACCACTGATCCAGACAGTCGCTCTGCGATGCCTGCATCTTGGGCAGCTTCTCCGTTGCTCTCTGAATGGCTTCCCTCCATGTCTGCAGTGATATCTGCGAGTAGGCTTTCGGCAAGCTCTTCCAGTTTAGTGGCGTCGAAATCTTCGAGCATGTCTTGTAGAGAAGGCAAAGCGCTACAATCTTCCAGAGCGCTGCAACTGAGCTCTCGTTGAAGGCTGATTGGCGCCGGCGCTTGTCGCTTTGTGTCTGTGATTGTGATTCCTTCATTCCCTGCGGCAGAGGGTTAAAGAGGGATACTGCAGATCCTTTGAGAATGGAATCAAAATCAACACAATTCATCGACGATTGTTGTTTCGCGCTGCTGCGCTGTGTGCTGCTTTGCAATTGCTCTAGTTGTTGTTTAAGTTGCTCGACTTCCTTATCTAACTTCTGGTTTTTCTCCAAGAGTGAGTCATTGATTGCTTGGAGGCTTTCGCATTTATTCTGTAAAATTTCTGTTTTCTCTGTGAGTTCAATGACGGTCTGCTCCATTTCCTCCATGCGGGCTTTTTTACGATCTCGAGAGGTTTGTGCTGCTACTCTGTTCTTTAATTTTCTGAAAAAGGAAAATTAATTTTAGTCTGGGATAGAGTTCTGGCAGGAGATTGTTTTCTTACTTTCTCTGCAGCTTTTCCTCCCATGACAGATGATCCAAACGTCGCTTCTTTCCTCGGCAAGCACTGATCTCGTCCGAGGAGGAGATTGAGCTCCCGCAATTGGAGTTCACCTCCATGCCTGTGACCCTGGTCAGGGGGTTTGGTGTTATTGCAACGTACTTGGGAACGGTTATAAAAACTGGAGTATTCATTGCGGAAACGATTCAACGATTTGTTTGCGTTTTATCAATCTCTGTGTCCACAACTGGATTGAATTTGTAACATCTGCTCAACACTATGGGTTCTGTAGACTTATCCAAGATGTAAGACACTTCTTCCTCTTCATTTCCGCCGACTAATATTGTTTTTTTTTTTCTATCTCTAATCTGGAATCTACCTTTAGCTTATAGCACGATTTCTTTTTCACTTCTTTGTTGGACAAAGTTAAACACAAATTGCGTATGATTCTCGAATGTTGCTGGATTCTTGTCGATTCTCTGATTTGGTTGAATGTGATTGGTCAAGTGAAAATTTAAGGCTGACGTGGTCTTTTGACATATGCTGACGGGTGTGTTGCCGTGGTGGGGAATTTCGTACTGTGATACGTGGAGAAATGTAGTGGATTTCTTTTACTGAGCAGTTAAATTGGCTAATGGGTTTTCGGTTTTTATTTCTACAAATGACTTAGATGACTTTTTTTTTAACAGAACTTTTTAAAGTAACTACATCTACAGGTTGTATGCAATGGTGGAGGCTGCCTCTCTGTCACCTGAAGTCGATGTTTCATCAACTTCAGACGAGGTTAAATATTCGACGTCATCAGATCTGTCAGTACTTCTGATTACAACAGGACTTGGTGTGGTCTTTGAATTAAGGTCCTTGCTTATGGTGTCTTCATTCAGTCTGATTCGTCTGTTGAGTGCATTAGGGACGTCGGTTGTTTCATATGAACCCTCGATACCTCCATATGAACTCTCTGTTGATTGGTAAGAAGTATGGGTGGATTCGAAGGAGCTGTTGATCGCTTCATAGGGACTCTCAGTTGTTCCGTAGGAGCTCTCGGTCTCAGTGTCAGTCGTCTCTGTCAGTCTGTAGGACCCCTCTGTTGTTTTGTCGATGTCCGTTTCAGTTGCTGCATAAGGATCCTCGGTAATTGCATAAGGACTTTCTGCTGCCACAAAAGTGCTGTCGTCTGCTACATTATGCCTCTCTGTTGCAATAGAAAAGACCTCAGTTGTTGAATAAGGACTCTCACTTACTGATCCTTCATTTATATCGAGGTTTGATCTGTAAGGACTTTCTGTCCTATAAAACTCCTCAGCAGACATCGGCGTCATTATGGAAATGTTCTCCTTAATTGGATAGATTACATGTACACTTGCCTCTTTTGACTTGATTTGGGGTCTCAAGATCTTGTTGTTGAATGTTCGACGTCCGAATGTCGGTCTAGAAGATTGCGACATTTCAGCTTGAAAGGGATACACTATAAACACGTTGGACTGCACTATAGTCATGAACCCAAATCCAAGCAGCAGTAGGAGAATGAATTCGTTGCTAAAAGTATTTTGTTTTCATTAAATGAAAAATATCGAACTTAGAGAGGAGAGAACTTACTTGGATAATTGTTTCATGACGTGAATGCTTCAAATTTGAATTACATACTAATCGTTTATTTGCAATTCTTTTAGTTATATACATGGTAGTCCAACGAAATTGTTATTTAACCTGAACCTGATATTGTTTGAGGGTTTTTCTTTGGGTTGTTTACTCTACCTGTAAAGGCAACTCAAAAGTGATCCCCTGATTTACTTGCATATGAAGTAGCCTCCGGCTTTGATGCACGTAACACGCATCGGGAAGTGAACATTTGTTCGTTCACGTAAGCGGGTGGAAATAGAAGGCAGAACCCAAAACTGGCAAGCGATATTAAAAAAAATGAAGGCGATGAATTATTTTACGCAAGCTGTTTGAGTCTTCTCTTGAAAAGACCACGTTGGTTTGGCGTTTGAAAGTATCAGTGAATGAACAACTTCTAGTGGAACTTATACAATTATGATCTCTCTTAAGTCAAGATTTGTGTGTTGATTAGGTAATTCTTGCTTCTCATAGAAAATGGTGTAGTAAGGGGTAGTTAACCCGAAAGGTGGCCGCTTGCTGTAGTGCCACTTATTACTATTATTATTATCTCTTCCACTATTCACCTTCTTCACAGCCAGGTCGAAAGATATGACTAATCCTGTTCACAGGAACATGAACAAATAGAAAAAACAACTCATTTATAATTTAAAACATTTTATTTTATTCATCATTCACTTGATAACTTCAAATTATCTTAACCCTGTTTCTTTCCCTTTCCCTTCTTATTGTTCTTCGATACCAAATCCTTGATCATTTTGCGAATGTAATCCCCTTGACCCTTATTGCCTCCCTTGCTTGGTGTACTGCTCACGGAGCTAGCTGCTGCAGGACTAGGATCAGTAGCAGGTGCCGATGGTGCACTTGCGTTTCCCTGGTGAATGAGTGCGATCACAACGCAGAGAACTGTTAGGAAGATGGTTAATTTCATGTTTATTGAGTTGTTCTAAGTGAATTGAATGCTTAGACTGTTGTGAAGATCAGATGCCTCAAGCTCAGTTTTTATAGATAGATTTTTGGTAGGGAAATGAGATCAAATACACAAGTGGAGTATTGATAGAAGGCAAATGGGATTCAGGTCATGCTGGGTCTGCTCTTTGAGTTTGAAACATCTGCTTTTATTTGTTTTGCACATTTCCTCCATTTGTGAAACAGACTTTTTTGCGGGGAGCACAATTCTGAGGTGGGTTCTTCCTACAACAGAAACTGCTTTTGGCATACAAATTTTGTGTATTACTCGATTCGGGGTGAGGTTTTGTTAGAATACTTATTTAACACCTCACAATTTTTCTGCGTTTTGAAAATCTCGGACAGGGTGTAGAGTGTTAACACAACAAAAGTAGCAACTGGATTCGATATAGTCCGAGTTGGATTTGGGGCTTGACCCAGAGACTTCATAGTGACTAAAAATTATATTGTGGATTTGATTGGGTGGTGGAAGGAGTCATTCAAATAGAAATTCCGACAAATTAGTCAGGAAGTGTTTAAACATAATCGTTGCATTTTCTTATTCTTCCTCGCCACTGGCAGCGAGTTCAGATGAATTCTCTATTTCACTAAAATGTCTGTTCCTATCTTAGCTCATTTGCAATTTATGCTCCTATGGTAGAAAGTACATTTAAGGAGTTCGTGATTTAAAGTAACGAACAAAGTAATTTATAATAAGATTTGTTTTCCAGCGCTAAGCGAAACTTCAGTTCTTGGGGCTATGAAGACCCTACTGAAAATCGCCGATTGACTATCAATAAAATGCTGATGTCAACAAGTTGTTTGCTTTTTAAATCTTGCTTGAAATGCAGCTGTAACCAAAAACTTTTTGGAGCAATTACTTAAGGTGGCGCTACAGTCCGGGTTGGACCTGGGCCTTAACCAACAAGCGTCTCCAATCAGCTCGATCTTTAGCTAGCTGTTTCCAATTTCGCACGCATAGTTGGTTGATGTCCCTTTCCACTTGCGTGCGCGAGTCGCGGTCTTACTCTACTGCGCCATCCCTCGGGGGTGGATTCGAAGACAGCCCGTATAGTCCGTCATTATATCTCCTCCTCCACTCACCATCTATGCAGACGGGACCGAAAATCACACGAAGAAGAGCAGCTTCATCCGCTTTTGACAAAATCAATGTCTCCGCATCATATAGCAGGACTAGGACGATTAAGGTCTTGTAAAGCGTTACCTTGGTTGTTCGAGAGAGGGCTTTGTTTTTTTTAGTCCAAAGAAGCAGCGATTAGCAAGCGGTGCCTAGGTAGACAAAGTTTTTGATTACATCAAAGTTATATCTGTCTGCTGTGACGTTCTGCCCGAAATGTCGGTGTCGGGTGTCCTTTCTCGTTGACAGCATATACTTGGTCTTACTCTCGTTTACAGCTAAACCCATCTTGCAATACCCACAAAAGCGCCATTGACTATCAATAAAATGCTGGCTTTAGGCATTCACACAGTACGGCAGATAAGATTTTGTGTGCGAGACTTAGGAGACCGATGCCTCTGAAGTTGGCGCAGATCAAAGGGTCTCCTTTTTTATGGATTGGGCAAACAATGCTGAGATTCCATTCATCGGGCTAGTTTTCCTCCGACCATATTTTACAGATGAGTTGGTGCATGCTCCTTACCAAATCATCGCCTGATTCTTAGAAACCTGTACCTTGAATTGTAAATGATGTCTGTGACTTGATTCAAACCTACTGTAGGAGCCGATTTCATTGGTGGTTAGTATTAAGAAAGGCGAAGCGTGCGTTGTTTGAAAATAGCTGTCAATTGCCTTGTGAGGGAAAAATTGAGCTGGAGAAAGGGTTTAACGGTTTACTAATTGATACATGCGGCGTAGTGGTAAGTGCGTCGACCGCTGCGCAGAAAGTCTAGGTTCGATTCCCGGACGGGACACCTCGCACTTTCACGCCACCACCTCTTTCGAGTTGCTAACAACACTCAAAGAGTATCAATTGTCTATGTAAAAGCTTCTCAAAATCTCGCCGTTCGGAGTCTTCAAAAAACTGTAGGTCTCTTCTGCTCATGAGCGAACAATAGCACGCACAACACGAGTAGTTGTTGTAGAAGCTAGGCCCTGGTCCCTTGTGGGCTGTAGTTGCCACTCAATAATTATTACTGACTGACTCACTGAATTTAGTTCGTTTTGTTGACCAAGTGAGAAGGCAATGATAAATCAATCCAGTAAGTAAAGAGGTAGCATGGCAGGACCAGACTAAAATGTGGTACAAGCTCAAGCTAGACGAAGAGAATAAGAGATTTACTTATTCTAGACAATATTACTGGCTAGGCCTTGTAGAGCGTATAGACACCACTGCTCTGGCCCGAAAAGTCTTTGAATCTGAGCCAATGGGACAACGCAATTGAGAACAGCCTAGGCTAAAGTGGCGCACACAAGTGGAGAAGGACCTCAACCAACTCGGAGTGCGCAACTTGCGGCAGCACGCGAAAGAGCGTGCTGGCTGTAGAGGCATGTTGGTTGAGGCCCAGGTCCACCCCGGACTGTAGCGACATAAGAAGAAAAGAAGAAGACAATATTACTGGCGATTTGATACTGCCTCTGAAAAGTTATTTTAGTTGCATTGCATTGAACAACTGTATAAATTTATATGTGAACTATGCTGTAATGCAATGTACTTGTACACATGTGCTCTGTAAATATACCACAGCTATTGAATAAATACACAAATTGTACATGTTTGTAGTTTAGATTTATTCATTTTCATTTTAAAATATCGACAGCGTTTTACATTCCATTGTAACTATAATTATTGTTTATTTCTGGTGTATATTAGTACTGTTGTAATTGATTTATAGATTAAAAATTATGTTACATTGTTTAGTTTATTTGTTCATTTTTTCTTTTTTACGTAATTACGCTAGTTTTGTTAGATTTAAGTCATATATGTTTTTTTTTTCTTTGAGAGACTATTATTAAGGTAAAAAATATTCGAGCTGGTGTTATCAAGAGTAATTTAATCATTAGTTATAATGATAATAATCTATTCCCTACTTAAACTAAATAGGTATACATTTAACTAATAAGCTGTTTTCTGTATCTCTTCCACCTAAACATATATCATATTTATTTAAACATCGAAAGAACACCTAGTACATGTATTTTCATGTTATATATCTTTTGGGATATTTGTTTTGTTTCTTTTATGAACACAGTTTAAGAAAATTTGTTTTTATTTAATATGTCAATGTTTATTTAGTATTTTCTCGTTAAGTTATCATCAGGATTTGCTTTTTTTTAAATATATGTTATTTATAAACTTTGTGCTTAGGCAATTATTTTTATTCTTAACATTTTTGTTTAGTAGCTATAAGTTAAAAGAGAACATATCAAAAACTTACAACCTAGAATGTTCAATTTTCAGTTAAGTTTGATTTGTTATTTTAAATAAACTTAAATTCATTGTACAACAACAATAATAATGGTGAAACAAAAAATTCAAAAATCAAGCAATATATAGATTGATTGAGTAGGCAAATACTTTGTTATGTAAATATATGGTGTATAATATAAAAAAGATCACATGTCCTCGAATTTGTTTTTAAATTTAATTTCTTCTTTTCTTTTGTTTAACTTTATCTATGCTCAAGTCTAAAAAGTCATCAATTTATAAACTATACAGTAGACTCTTGAATAAATTTAGGGTTAAAGAGACAAAATTTAAACTAGCATGTCTTTTGTTTTATAAATGGCACGTATTTAAAATAAAAGGGATATAAAGCTTTCTATGATTATTGTTTTCTTTTAAGTTATTTAATTCCAGCATCTATTAATTTGTTTGTGATAACTAACAAAATTAAAAGGGACTCCAACATACGTATAACCATCATAGCATATACATACATCATAACTGAAGATGAGAGATTGTGCCAGTTGGAGGTTTTGGGGAGGCTTGTAAGCTGAAAACTTTATTGCCCAGTCCATTCTAGACTGAGATCAATTGCTAAAATAAGGTAAGCTGATATAATCTAGAATTAAGACGTCACTCCAAAATAAATATTTGATAAAATTACCCTAAAAATGAAATCAATACAGCCTAGACTGTTATGTGATGCCTTCATAGACATTTTTTGATTGGTTTTGACAGCAGAAAGTGTATGTAATCAATAGAATTATGAACGAAGAATAATTGAGCGAAGATAGGCACATTAACGTCTCTTCTACCGGAAAACATCCTTAAAGTCTGAATTGTATTGAATCGGATTTGTATTAATCTCAAGACATCATTCCACAATTTTCCCATAAACCTCTGCATTACAATGCGCCGCGAGAAGTGTGAGTGCATTGCTTCGTATTAAAAGTATTAAACTTGAACTTTTCTGAATATTTTTTGTGCAGCCAAAAATCATTGCTGCTATTTGCCCGACACTGACCGCATGCTGACGTTTATGAACAGAAGGCGATAAAGTTTGTCTAGAACGACTGCAGTTCTTTCTTTATAAACGCAGGCCTTTTTTAGTCTGACGTTTACGAAAACTCCTAAGACCCTCTTCAGTTTTCATTCTGAAACTATATCTGTTGCCAAACGCGCACTAACCGCCCAAAACAAAGCAATGCTATATTCATATGTAAAAATTTATCCATCACAGAGCACACAAAACACTACGTTCTCTAAGTGTTTACTCTCTCAGGAGATGTTTGCTGAGCGACTGAGGATCATCTACCGACTTTTATCGCCTTACACTTCAATAAACAATACGTCTTGTGTTGGGTTTTCATTTGTAACACGTAAGCAGAACTATTATTTAAGAAAAAATCATGATTGCAAAATGAAAAAAAAAAGTTTGTTATGTTTTATGTTTGTATGATATCCACTGCCCGATTTTTATATGACATTGCGTAAATACTGGATTTTTAGCAAACTACACAAATACAATAGAAACAAAGAAAACTCAAACATATCAAGCATACGGATAACACACCTTGGTTTAGTTAAGGTTCACCACAGCTTGGCTTAGTGGATGTTCGGCGGAATTACCACCAAATTGCGTTTGTAGAATCACCAGCAGTCAGTTCAGACCACATCGGAGAGTTCAATGTCAACATTCATGGAATCAAGGTGTGTTCCTCATCAACCCTTAGTGTAATTCATAAATATTTTTCAATAAATCTACCTTTTAACACTGCGTTAGATGCAGTGGAACTATTTCGTGTATTTTAGCATTTGTATGCGAAAGTAATTGAATAAATCTATTTTCACCATGAAGCAACACGTAAATTCTTTAGCAACAACTCGTTTTGTGTGCGTTAGTATTATCGAGTGAGTGGAATCTACATAAGTTCTAATGCCGAATCCTAAGTGAGAAGTTTCAAAACCTGAATGCGTCACATAATGTAAAGCTCTCTATGATAAGTAATAAGAGATGCCATGAAGCTTGGTTTTAACGTTTGGATGAAGATTGAAAGACACTGATGAACACGGGAATTGATACACGGGACAAACATTCTTGATAGCAGTGGATAATGTATTAACAATAGGGGTGGAGAATTGGAATGAAGATGCAATATTTAATATATATTTGAAGAACATAGAATGAGAGGGGGTGCAGAGACATTTTCGTAGCTTCAAGTTATAAACAGAGATTTGCATCTGCTTCATCACAAACGTGTAGTTTACTCCTTAAACTTAGAACAACTCTGTAAGTAGCGATAATATGGTTATAAGATCAGAATATAAGTTGCCGATAATTGCGATGGGAAAAGTTATGTTTTTTTGATTTTGAGTTACATATAAGTTTAAAGAGGGGGCATGGGTCTATGTACAAGAGGCAACGTCGTTGATCGCACTCAACATGGCGAGCTGCCAACGCTATCGTCGTCCGTGCACAGGTCAAGTTGACATACAGCTTTCCCGTAGTGCCCCCTGGATAGCCCAGATAGATAGTATACTTCTGGTATTGCGCCACTTATTCTAAAAAAATAATATAATAAACAGAAATTTGTATTTTCCACTAGAACGATTATCAGCAGAAAAATGAGAAAGTAACATTTAATCCTTTCTCATTCTAATGGCATTTCTTTAGATGTTATTAAATTAAAAAAAAAATATATGGCCATGTTGCTACTTAAAGCAACTGTGACATTTAAAAAGAGTCTACTGTTAGGGTTTGTCAATTAACAAATAAATGGCATTTGAATATTTTTTTGCTATACTTTGTGTTTGCTTCGAATTCCGACTCTATTATTCAACTAACTACAAAAAAACGAATTTTGATTTAGAAAAAAACGATATAATCTGTTTTCAATTTTCTAACTAACAACATGTTTGTGTAAAGACATTTTCTCATAATTCCTTCATTTATATGGTTGCTTATATATTAAGTGTTTGCTTTTTACATTCATTTTGTTATCTACGCGGAAATGTTTTTCAAACTAAAATGCATTTTTTTTAGACAGAATTCTTTTAAAGAATATATTGCAATAGGAAATACATATATTATTCAGTCAATAAAATCGACAAATAACTGAAAAAAATTATATATAAACAATAAGATCAACAATCAAAAATAACTGTGATTCTCTAATGGTTTAAACAAGATACTAGAACTGGTGTAAGGCTTTGGAAGCATTTTCATTGCAAAAGAAAGGCAAAACAAGAATGTTCGTGAGATTTTAAAGAAAAATACATAACAGGTACAACATCATGGTAACTTCTTTTTTTGTTAACTTCTAATCAAAATCCAGGTACCATTGATTTTCTTCCATGAACTTCTACGTGTTTGTGTGTGTGTGTTAATTAGCAATGAGACTTGTATTCGAGATTATTAGAGAGACGTAGACAGTTGAAAAACTGAAATAATTTATGTAAGTGAGATTCTTTCATTAAAATTGTCTAAAATGATGTCCGCCAAGTTAAAAAATATGATAAAGGGGACAGACGTTTAACAAACTTAAGCCATGCAACGGATTTCTTTTCCTCAACACTGATTTGAATCTGATTGGAATTATTGTAACTTAAGTAGTCTCTTGTTAAGTACTCCTCCGTCCAGCGGAGGACTTAAGACACCATTCAAAGTTCATAGAATTATTCTGTCTGTTAAAGATGGTGGGATAAATTAAGAAAATAAAAAGTGATCAAAAATAACAATTTACAGCTAAAAAAAATGAAACTTTCTCCTTAAAAAAAAATCAATCCTTAAAGTTATTTTTGTTCTGTTTTATATATCAGGCTCCACAAAGGAAGCAGGAAACAGTCCCGACTTATTCGTTCGAGAATGTGTTCCTTTGTACCAACCGTTCTTTTGCTTTCTATGAACATAAACGATATCGCCGACGTTCAGTTCCAATTCGAATTCACTGTTTGGCGGGTACGACACAATGCATCGGAACCTGCTAAAAGAATTTCCAAAACCAAAACCAAAGCGTGTGAATAATGAAATTCACAATTAGAATTCCTCATAGAATTTCAAGGGTTTTGCTTTGTTAACTAACCTCTCTCGGACGTGCGATGAGGACGCGGATGAGCCCTTTGCAGCGCCTGGTGAATTATTGGTGGTGAGTTGGGTGGATATTGTGTTGGCGTCGAGACTTTGCGACTTTCTATGGTGAATTACAACCGGTTGCTGAGGAACTGACGTGGATACCGATGATTGTTGGCATTTATTTAGTAGGATGTTGTTTGATGGTGTGGCTGATGCAGTGCTTATAAGGAGGGATGTGCCTCCACCGGGAGCTGCCATTCGGAGAGTGCTGTCGACTTGTTGACGCATGCTGTGAATTTTAAGATGTAACCAAGAGCAAGCAAAATTGAAAGTCTTACCCTTGGAGCTGAGGTCTCTCTTTGCTGCCTTTTAGTCGCTGTGATCCCAAAGAGGTTTGATTTGCTTCATTCGAAATGTAGACTCCATTCAGTTCCACTGGGAGGCTTTGTAGCAATTGGCTAGGACACGAACCGGATCTAGGCAAACAATAATTAACAAATTAGCATGTGTTGAACAAATTAAAACAACTATGATGCCCACCTTACGTGCACAGGATGCAGACCAGCATTGCTGTTGGCAATGCGGTCATTCGACAAATTGAACGCCTGTTCAGTCGTGTGTTGTTGGGCAGCCACCTGGTTATTAGGAGCTGCGCTGTCTTCAAAAGATGGATTGTCCATTGAGTACGTGTTCACATTGTGATTGTTAGAACTTGGCGACTTTGAGCGTGTGATATTCGTCAGTCGCTTCATCAGGCTCACAGCCGAAGAGGATGTAGCCACGTGTTGGTCTTTCTGTTTCTCCCTCTCTGACTTGGCATTATGTTTTTCTTTTGCATCCTTATTACTCAATCGCTTGCCCGACGGAACAGCAGATGATGCGTTGTGTTGTTGCGGCGATTGATGTTGATGTTGCTGCGCTTGCTGTGAGCCATTTATAGCTTTTCGTCCAAAGAACGATTCCATGTGATGGCCTAAAGGCTTTGCCCACACCGACGACGACGATGATGATGATGGACCAACACCAGCACTACGTGGCGGCAGTTCAGGAGGCTGATGTGGCACACTGGTCATTTGACATAGGCGCAAGTTAATGTTTTCAAGAATGTTAGAGGGCGGAGGAGCGATGCTATTGTTTTGATTGTTGTTCGAGCTTTGTATTTGCGGTGAAGTTGGTTGACTACTTTGGACATACTTCCACTGATGCATCAGCTGTTGCTGGTCACGGCTTCTCAGAGGTGTGACGTAGTTGCCGGGGAACACACCCGACATGTCCTGCCAGTTCTTTCCCTTGAACCAGCCGTCCAAGCACCTCTCAGTAACTATATATACACAGCCTTTCTTCAGTTCTAGTTCGTCACTCTTCCGTGGCTTATAGGGGTATAGGGCTAGGTAGCCCCATGGCAACGAAGGTGGTACGTTCTGCTGCACTCCAGTCTTGAGGACATTTACTCGACTCTGCGGTGGACCAATTGTTTGTTCGCGTAGTGTTGTCCCTATTTCTGTGCGGGATCTTGATGAGCTGGCACTCTGGGCGATAGCGTTGGACTGATGCTGGTTTTGATTGTTCTCTGAACCGGTGGAAACGGGCACACTCAGAATTTCAGCAGAATGCCGATTTGACTGAATTATACTCAGACTCGCTCCGGAGGTAAGGGCATTCAGAGAGTGCCTCTTCTCCTTGTAGTCGCGATACTTTACAGCTGGATTATTTTGCGGCGATGTAGGATTTGAGCCAGGACTGCTGGGGATAGAGTTTGAACTGGAATTGCTGCTACAAGTTGAATTGGGACTGGTTGTGGTGACTGTGGACGAACTGCTGGACGAGTCGGCAGCATTCAACTCGAACGGTATTGGAGGAAGATTCCTTGGAGTGACATTCACCACGTGTTGATGATTTGTTGTGTGACTTAGGTTTCCATCCAGTAGCTGCTCTGCCAAGGCATTCATTTCAACAAAGGCTATGGGGAAAATACCTATGCACGAGCCAATGCGACCTTCTGCCCAGTTGTGGTCGACACGCCGCAGCACGTGTATCATCGTCCCACGCTTAAAGGTGAGACAGCCTTCTTCCTCATTTGGACCCATTTTAAAATCGTATAAAGCTATGCACTGTGGTACTGGCAACGGTACTATAACCTGTACGTAGTTAATAGGGAATGTACCTTCACGCCCGTTGAACTCGCCAACAAACCAATTTGCATCCACCTTCCGCTTCAACAAGATCACGTCGCCTTTCTTAAATGACAAATCGCTTGCCTCTTTTGACTTATAGTCGTATAGTGCAAAAACACGTGGTACATATCCTCGTTCGCTTCCTGGGGTTGTAAGTTGGTGCTGTTGGTTGGATGGTTGTGCGTTTTGTGGCAAATTGGGCAGAGTGGAATTATGCAATTGTTGCTGTTGCTGCTGCTGATGCAATTCATTGATTGTTTGGTTCTTGGCCTGCTGCTGCTGCTGAATTAGGACCGTTTGCGGAATTTGCTCTGAAGTTGGACGTTTTAAGAACTTCTCCTTTTGGACACAGTTCTCTGTTGACGGGCGTTGTTCAACTACGTTGACTATTGACACACCTCCTCCACCTCCTCCGCCAGTAATTGGTTGAACATCTGGTGGTAAAAGGGGAGGATTCTTCCCCATTTTGTTGATGTTGTGTTGATTGGCAGCGGCATTTTTCATACCTACGAAAACAACGGGATTTAGCAATATAATAAAAAGGGATTCTATCGAGTGATGTATGTATTTCCTATTGCATCTACCCAATTCCATGCAGTTTCACATGATTTATAAACGACATCTGCCACACACCCAACAACATGTGTATGCGTGCAAGCAATAACTTACCTTCCAAAATTCTCATTAGTAAAACATTCGGTGGCAAGTCATCTATTTTTATATCAACTAGCACACGACATTCCGGACATCTAAGTTCCTGTCGGCTAGCGACAATCACCTAAATCACACAAATATAGATACAGATTTATGAAAATAACTCTTCGGCCAAATCTTTATGATGAAATTGATTACCTCAAGGCATTTTCGACAGAATGTATGTTGACAAGGCAAGACTTTCGAAGAAGTATCCAACCTCTCCAAGCACACAGAACACTCAAGTAAATCATTTAATGTCCTTTCATCCATTTTAATGAGCAATCTCCTTTCCGTACATTCACTTTTTATTACACTATTATTTTAATATATTCATAGAATCCAAAAAATAGATATATGCACATGGAAACAACAAGAATGCACTTTGTGTAGATGGGGAAAAAAAAGAGAATATGGTCAAAAATTTTCCTGTTTTCACTGGTCACTTGCTGCACTCAGCCACAAATGAAGCACTGGATATTGTTTCAACTATTCGGCGGATGGACTGTCACATTTTTTATGAAATTTTCGTGCGTTTATTATGTGAGAAAACCATAAAATACTTTTACATTGTGGAGGCTGAACAGGAAGCCATTACAGAATTTGCATCAAATTAGAAAAAAAACGAAGTGTAGCTGCTTCTATCAACTGCTGTTAGATCGAGTGTGGGGCCGTTTGTGAATTGGTCATAAATTCCTTAGAGTTGTTGTTCACAATTAACATTTTTTGTATTTTATTTTATAAGGAATTTCTTCATGTTAAAAATTAAGGAGATCTGAATGTTTTGGAAAAATGTCTCATTTTTGACGGACATACTAACCGTTAATTTCTCAAGTCAAAATACAAATTAAAGAAATAAATATGAACATACAAAATTTTGAAAAGCAGCTTAATGCCGATAGTAATAATAATAATAATAATGAAAATAACTAAAAGTTATGTATTTTTTGAGTTACCGTTTATAAACAAGAAAAAGCTTTAAGAAACTAAATACTTTTTTAAAATATTACCTAACAGTTGTAGTCTACGGCAAATGACTTAGATAAGATAGCTATCTTTCTTATTAAAACTTAAATAAAACAGTTTTGATTGTATAAATTGGATGTATTCAAGATGTCACCCAGTTCTGTGTATTCGGTATGTTCAGTTCAAAATTTAAAGGAAATTTCCTGAAAACAAAAATTAGGTCAACCATGCTGAACACACTCATTACAGTGTTTTCGTTGATGAAATACGCCCATGAGAACGCCGGCTAAGGGAAATTCAATATAGTTCAGAACTCCACCGTGAAGTTCCTCTCAACAGTTTAATTTCCTTGCAAACTTTATTGAACGGGCGCAATTTCCACAATTATCTCTCGTCACTCCAGAATAAACAAGTGCTCAACTGGTCCCTTGCGTCATCTATCGCATCGCTGCGTCCACTTAACATCAATTATATAGATTTGCCAATTTTTTCATTTGTTAAACAATTTGCCCACAGACTTTGTCTGGACGCACCAAACCCAGAACCGAGCACATTCTTTGGTGTCAAATCTCTCTCGCTCTGCCTCTGCCGTCGCCGTTGTCTGCTCTTCCCACCCTCACACTAGCAGAGCAAGTCGCTTTAAATAGCCCGAAAAAGGTATACAAATTTTCAATTCTAATAATTCTATGGTTGTAACCTGTCAGGTTTGTCAGCACGCGGGATTGCAGCACGTGCATTGTACAATTGATCATACAAAGTTACACAACGTGATTAACAAAACTTCTCAGAGTGAAGGAAAACATAAAAGTGGAAGTGCAACATAGTTAAAACAAAACACACCATTTTAAAACGTTAAATTTTGAGCGCACACTCGAGCGAACGCACGGAGAAAAAAAAATCGCAATGCCGCAGACATCATCTAATGCACCCCAACCAAATGGATACTCGAATCAGAACGACGGTAAATATGACATGGAAGATGGGCAATCGTTTCTGTTCACATCGGAGTCGGTGGGCGAAGGACATCCGGATAAGATGTGCGACCAAATAAGTGATGCAATCTTAGATGCGCATTTACAGCAAGATCCAAACGCCAAGGTGGCTTGCGAGACAGTGACTAAGACCGGTATGGTCTTGATTTGTGGTGAAATCACCTCCAACGCGTGTGTCGATTATCAGAAAGTAATTCGGGATACCATAAAACACATTGGTTACGATGATTCATCCAAAGGGTTCGACTACAAGACTTGTAATGTGCTTCTTGCGTTGGCGCAGCAATCACCCGATATCGCTGCTGGGGTGCACATCAATCGTTCTGAAGACGAGATCGGAGCTGGCGATCAAGGCCTGATGTTTGGTTACGCCACGGACGAGACAGACGAATGCATGCCGCTGACGGTGGTGCTGGCCCATAAACTGAATCAGAAAATAGCAGATCTGCGTCGGTCGGGTGAGTTCTGGTGGGCTAGGCCGGACTCAAAAACCCAAGTGACTTGCGAATACACCCTCAAGCGGGGTTCGACTGTACCCAAGCGGGTGCACACAGTAGTGGTGTCGCTGCAGCACTCTGAGAAGATTACAATTGAGGATCTGCGCAAGGAAGTAATGGACAAAGTTGTGAAGGAGGTGATCCCGACTGCCTATTTTGATGCCAACACAATAGTGCACATTAATCCCTGCGGACCTTTCATCATCGGTGGTCCGATGGGCGATGCTGGATTGACAGGACGAAAGATCATCGTCGACACATACGGTGGATGGGGAGCACACGGCGGTGGGGCCTTCTCCGGCAAGGATTTCACCAAAGTCGACCGTTCAGGCGCATATGCTGCGCGTTGGGTTGCTAAATCTCTAGTGAAGGCAGGCATTTGCAAGCGCTGCTTGGTACAAGTCTCATACGCTATCGGAGTGGCGGAACCGCTCTCCATAACAGTCTTCGACTACGGCACCTCACACAAGTCCCAGCGTGAGCTGCTAAACATCGTTAAGAGCAACTTCGACCTACGACCAGGAAGAATCGTCAAGGATCTCAATCTCCGCCAAGCAATCTACCAACGCACGAGTACTTACGGACACTTCGGACGCGATGGCTTCCCATGGGAGCAGGAAAAGCATTTGGAATTCAATTGACTAGAGGTCAGCGAGCCCAGTGCTAAAAAATTTAAATCTGATTAATAATTATAAAAAACAAAAATATTATTGACGTAGCATGAGTGAAAACATAAAATGAGAAATGTTTTAAGTAAATAGAGGAACATGTGGAGAGTAGGAGAAAAGAAGAAAAACAAATAAAGGGAGAGAATATTTTTTTCTGGAGGGCGCAGTAGTCTCATTGATGCAGTAATCTGATGCTCTCTTTTTGTTTTAAAATTTATTTTGCACTAAACATAAACAAATAAATAAAACATATGTTTAAAATATTGGAAGTAATGGAGTCTTTTTTATCTACAGGAATAGACGGGTCGGGGAGGATTCTTGGCTTTGTTTTCGTTTTTATGTCTATTCTGCCGCCATGTGCGTGCACTCTGTTATTATGAATTTCATCTGTTTTTGAGCTGAAATTGCATACTGCCAAAATTCTGCGGATAGGTTTCCCACCAGACAGGATCAATTCTATCGAAATCACTAGCAAACATTATGATAACCTAAGAACCTATAAATAGATCTTTGCAGACACATAATGTGTAACGATATCCGAAAATACGCTTAGTCGGATAAATTTACACCAGACAACGACATGAGCGCGCCGTCAGACACCCGCTCTCTTCGGCTTCAGCAACATCTGACACGGCGTTCTTTTGACGATTGGCGCTTTGTTCACTCTCGGATTCAATGACTGCTGAGTTTTATGTTTATAGTCGCACAAGCAGAACACCCAGACGAGTTTAATGCTTCAGGAATCGGATTCCTTTGAAACTCACGTGTGTCACAGCTGCAATTTTATCGCGTCTTGGAATACATTAGGTCGTGTTCTGTGCATGTGATAGAACTTTGAGAATGCATCCAAAAGTGTTTCATCAGTCATTTCTGTTCGTTCATGTACATTATACTGAGAATAGATCTGCACTTTGGAGTGTGAACTTGTGTATGATAAAAATCTTGTTTTGTGTGTTTTGAGAAGCAATCTCGGGCCGTAAAACGTCCATCAGAAATATTTGCATATTTTTACTTGCCTATGTTGTGTTCAGCCTGTTGGGGAATATTACTACTTACTTCTGTACAGTCCTCTTGATTTGATAGCCCGTGTTCTGCGTCAATGATCGCTTAATGGGGATCTGGAATTTCCACAAAGTAATGAATCTTGGGTTGTGCTGACTAAATGCCGGACATTAATGAATTCATTGAAATTTCTTCCCTTCCTCATTATATTTTTGACGCTACCTTTCCGTTTGTTGATGCTCGAAGCTTTTACTGTGTTTGAGTTGTCGCTCAGGTTTTATCGTCCTCATTTTTGTGTTACATTATGACCGCCATGGGAAAGCTCTACTATTTGAGTCTTACGCAGGAAGAATATTTTTAATTCTATTGCTTTCATTTTCCTTACAATTGTATGGCTTAAGCGCTTGAAACAGAGACCTTCCTTATTGGTTTCTGGCTTGAACTCTGCACTAAATTTGTATTCCTTCCTGGCAGAGAAAGAGGGCAAATAACGATGCAATGGCCACCATTACACGAGCGGCTGGTAGCTAAGTTTAAAAACTCGTTGGAAGTTTCCTAAAGCCAGAACAAGCTGGGATCTCACATAAAAACGCGTCGGCTGTACAAATCCTTTTCTGACACTAATAGTCTCGTTGAGTTCGGTACTTTCAGAATCAAACGAATTCGGTGGATATGGACATGGTACTGTACGAATCGTGTATGTTCATATAGGAGATCAAGGAGCAAGGATCTGGCCTATTGGGGATCATTCCAGACTAAAATTATTTTTTAGTCATGTAAACAACGGCATGTAATATTTTGGCAAGCTTCAGCAAGATCATATCTTATAACTGAGCTTTTGCATGCCACGGACCTTTTCATACTCAGCTATTTGTTTTGACCTCGGCGTAGGCGGATTTTAAGTTTATCGAGTTTTCCAATCTGCCTTGGTTTTTGGTGGATGCTTAGTTGCTTCAACAAGTAATCTACAACTCCAAGCAGATTTAAGTGTTTCTGTCACAAGGATCCAAGGACGACTGTCAATGTGATCATCCACTACACCAAAGTTACCCATTCAATCCTTCAGTTAGATCTTTTCGACAATAATCGTATTTTTAATCTAATTTTCGAAACGTTTTTTTTAGTTAATTTAACGGCGCATATGATCGTCGAATAAAGATTTGGAATCAATATAACTAATTCCACTAAAGAAAATAATGAGCACGCGTGCAATTTGATTGGGAGGCATATTTATGTCGCCATTGATTGCGATATTCATCAATATCTTTTCGTTATCCAACACTTCCGCATCAAAGGATGAATTAATATTTCCGACGTAGAAATTTTTTTTCCGAAGGTCGGTTGTATATCGTTCCGTCTATTTTTAACCTCTGAAACTTAATTTCCAACCCCCTTTCACGCGAGAAAATTTTAAAACAAAACTTCCGCTTGCAAGATTGAACGGATAAGGGTTTGCACTTCGCTGTTAGATACGGCTTGTAGGACCAAATGAAGCACACTCTAAGAAAAAATGTGTGATTAAGTACGTGAATTAGGGGTAAAGAGGCGAAATCTTGGAAGCAGTTAAATTAAAAAAGAGTTCCAAAATCAAGTGGCTATCGATTGACTCTTTGTGAGCCAAGTGGTGCGTAATGGATCGATTTTGCTTAAAAGCCATAAAAAACGGGTAAACATTGACAAAAACTAAACAGTTTGAATGCATTTGGAGGAAGCGTGAGATTTCCGCATTCTGGCAAATAGTGAATCATTCGAAGCAATGCTTATCATTGTTTTCATTTTTTGATATGCTCTACTCCATCGTCCTCTTAAGCTTCAGTTTTATGTTTATAACAAAACGTAAATAATCAATTATATACTTTGACCCCATTTAGACATTTGTTTACACTCGCTCGGGGTAGTTTTGGGATTATTTCTTTTCCTTCCTCTTTTGTTGCAATAACTTTGAGGGCATATACTTAAAATTGACAAATTTTCAAAACAAATACAACCTTTATTTTATAATTCGACCCCGCTGAGAATAAATAAACATTTTGATGTGATATCCACTTTTATTCAAGGAAGTCCACTAACATTAAGCATTTATTCGGATTTTTCAAATTTCGATCCATAGTATGGGACATATTGCAGAACAGTCTTCCAGTCTGTGAAGTAAAGGATGCCAAGGGAAGCTGCTGTGCCGAAGCCAAACAATGATGGAACGCTGTAAATAAAAAGGAAATTTAGTTTTAACCAATATTTTACTGAATCCAAATCAAGAGACGAAAAGTGCAGTTAAGCGCACAAATGGGCGAGCAAATAAGAGCCTACGTTGTAAAGTAAAAGGTGAAACCGAAAACTGAGTAGCAAGAAGACGCTAAGTTTGTAATAGACAGGGAGGTTTTTGGAAATTTATTTTGGGCAAGATATAGGGAGAGCCACGATTAAGGGCCGAACCCAAAGGCTAAGATGACAGACACTACGTTCAGCGTATTCTTTTAGTCACTAACATCCAATTCTAAAGCTCCTTTCAAGACAAGTTAGATGGATTGTAGTAAGGGTGCATATTTATGCATATACATGTGTTCTACTAAAATTCGCTCAGAACGTGAAAGCTGTGATAACAAGAAGTAAATGAATTCGGATTTGACCTTCGGAAACGATGACAATCAATAACTTGTTCTGAGAGACGTATCTTTGTGCAAAAATACGTGTCAGTAATGAGCGATGAATGCGTTACGCAGTCACCCAATAGTCGATACAGGAGAGGAATGACCTTAAATCACCAGAAACCAAAGCAGACATCAGTTTAAAAGGCTATCATGAGATTCTATCTCTGAACTTATGGCACATCACTTAACATATAACTTATCAGAATACAGTTTGCTTCATGTGTACACGCTGTTTCTGGTCTATTTAGTCAAAAATATTAAGCAACCAGGTAGTTCTCATTTTTATAAATTAAAGAATTTCTTGCAATGAAAACTGATACCAAACAATTAGAGTGTAACCACTGCCCTTGCAGATAAATTCTGCTTCCAAAATCAAACTCGATTAGGGACACTTAAAATTAGATAACTTTGCATAAGAATCAAGTCTCAACTCCCAGTTCAGCCCATTCAAACCAACCCCATTGTAGGAACGAATAATGAAATTCAAATCGTCGGAGGTCACAAGTGTCCGGTATTCATTTTCTCAGTTCCCCTCTTCAAAGAGATCTTCTGTTAAGAATAAGTCAAGAAAAATTTACGAAGAATTTTAAGAAAGCACAGATGATTTTAAGTTGTCTAGGTTATCACACGGATCGGAATACAAATGTTGCATAACTTTGGTGAAATAAAATGCAAGCAAAAGAAAAGGTATTGTGTGGGTGATATTTAGCCCGTGTGGTGAAACTTACAAGGCGGCAGCGATTTCTCCGTGTTTCTTGCCAATTGGAATCCTCATATTGCCTTAAATATTATTAGAACTTCTGCAACTTATGCAAAATCGTATTATCACTTTTCCTGAATACGGATGGATGACAATTGTGCTGTCGTTACGTCAAAATGACACAAGAATGTCTCCGCAATTTTTGGTCTCCATTGAAACAGAAAATGAAATCGTTCAGACTGACATTAAGACATTTTTAATTGTGAAACACCAGACTAAAAATGTTATCTCCTTAAAGTTGTAAATAACAGTAAAATGTATTTATCTATGAAAAATCTTCCCTTATTTCGCAGTCCGGAGTCTGCCGTAAACTGTAAGCCGCCTATTCGGGAGAGAACACTACATGGGTAGTTGCCCAAGAAGCTACGCCTCATATCTCCTGTGGACAGTTGAGCTTATTTTAGGGGATACAAATTGTTTTGCGTTGTTGAACATGTTTGTACGGTTACGGCTACAAGGGGTAAATAGGCGGGGCTTTAGAACGATATGAAGGACGACAAAGCTTGTTCTTGGACCAGATTGAGGGAGAATGTTGCATAAAGGCGAATTTTTCGAAGAGTACCTATAGTCACAGATACAGCAAACTACTGATGAAGAAGACGATGAAAGGGTGAATACAAAGTAGACCCAGAATGCTTTCGAGGATGGTTAACAGAACTGTTGATGGATGCTGAGCGTTAAAGTTAATGCTTCCCAGGACAAAATGCAACTGACTCAACTGTACTAATGGTTCGGAAGCTAAGTCCAGCTGTTAAGTGTTCTTGTTAGGCGGTTGTAGTAGGACACCGGGGAGCACGTTGCTTCGTAGGAATAGAAACAAAAGATTTCAGCTACAGAAACGTTGAAAGCAGTCGTCTTGCAACAATAGGGAAACAGCTAAGAATGAGAAAACAATAAACTAATCATTTCTAAATTCGTTACAATTAACATCTTTCTTTTATTTCTCTGAAAGACAATCTCCAATCAGTGACAATAGAAACACAAGAAAAAAATATATAAAAAAAATCTTGAATGAATTAATAAAAAAAAAATTGTTAATACATTAAATCACGTTCCAGGCACTCATCAGAATGCCGCTTTGAATATATTGCCTTTTATAACAACGCATTACTCATTACTTACGACTGCCTACCACTCAACAGTGACTGTGTCGCCCTCCTGAATAGAGTAGAAATCCAAATTTTTGGACGAATTCTCCAGCTCCACCACCAAATCGGGATGACTGCTGTCCACGTAACAAAGTTTCGGCATTGTGTGCTCTAACTTAAAGTGCTTTATGATCAAACCTTGCAATGTCTGTACGGAGATCTTACGGGGGACCTTCTTCTCCCACACATCACCAGTGATTTTGTTCTGAATACGGAGCTTGATTAAATTCGAAACTTTTCCTGTTGCTCGGGGTATAAAATCGGCTGGGGAACCATACTCTGTGGGGAAAAGAATATATTGAGATTTAGGTTGCACTGAGACGTGTTGAAGTTACTTTTAATCAGGGAGGGGTAGGTACGGTGTTTCCTGCAGAAGATCTGCTTTTCTTCAGGGTTCTTTTCACATTGCAACCACTCGATAGCATACTTCTTCCACATGTCACACTCTGCACCACGACGGTCTTCTTTTGTTATCTCAATTTTGTTGATGATTTTCAGTTGTGGAAGCGATGCCACTGCCTTGTAGAACATTTCGTCGAAGTCGCTTTTCATATGTGCAGTCATGCTGAGGTTTATTAAAGCTGGTAGTTTATCTAATTCATTGAATGTTGAAATCTGCAAGGAAATTGGTGAGATAGGTGGAAGCCAAGAAAGATTGAGATCATGACTTACTTCATCATAAATTTGGTTGTAGTACAGGTTCAGTTTTTCGAGGCCGACAAATATATTTAGCTTCTTGTTTAGTTCACAGTCCGGGAGTCTTACTTGTTCTATGCCGTTCTCCATCAAATTAAGTGCATTCAGTGTTTTTATGTTCCCCAACTTCATGATCTGATCAAAATTCGATAGTTTTGTACGATGCAAGTCCAGTTCTCTGTAATTCAATGCCATAATTAACTTTAGCGTCCTTGGATACAAATATCAACGATTTACCGTAAATTTTTGAAAATTTCCATACAATCCACTGGGGTTAACTCTTGAATTTCATTCTCCTGTAATCCCAGGGATTGTATATTCGGCCAGAGTCTTGCTGTTTGCTTCACATCATCCCAGCTTATGAATCCACAGTTTCCTAAGTTAATATGCTCCAGATTTCGAAAAGATGGTTCCAAATCCACAATCTGTTCAGTCGTAGGCACTTGCAATCGATTGCAGCTGAAAATGACTCATTCATCCCTCAATCTTCAGATTTAAAAGGGAGTATTGACACTTACCTCAGATTTAAGTTAACAAGCGTAGGTACTTGTGATGTTATATCAGCAACAGCCTTCCAATTCCAAATCAAGGTGTGGCTCAAATTGACCGTAGTTAGGTTAATGAACTCCATCAAGTACCCAGCTGAGCTTACATTCGACCCGTCCACACTAATCTCCATCAACTGCTCGAATTTGCTTTGCTTCCTTGCGACTTTCTCCATACCAACAATTTCCATCAGAGAAGCTTGTAAATGCACTTGTGTTTCACGCAACAGTTCCTTGTCCAAAATAAAGCCAGCCGTATTCAGGTAACGTTCTCTAGCCGCCTCTTCAAGCGATTCAAGTGCTTCAATTTTTCCCGGACGTATAAAACTCCCAGCTGTTGGGTGTCCGGTTTGAAAGTACCTTTCTCCATTCACAATTCCATTGTGCTTTCCTCGCTTTGGATCGTCCCACTCAATACCCAGCCATATTCCATTGTAGCCTTTTACCTTGAGGAGCATAATACTATCTCAGAACAAATTTCATCGCAAACATTTCTCTAAATAATTACCTCTCCTACATATTTAACAGTGCCAGTGTTATTGTTCACCCTGATTCGAGAACATATTGGAAATTTCACAAACGACTCGTCAATTATCCCAACCATAATCGATTTGTTTTTCTTTCTTCTCACGCAATTTAAAGTTTCCTACTGCAATTGAAACTTGTGATTTGATGTCTGGCGCAGTTGGTTGGAGTAAGTTCTTTTAAAAGTTCATGGATTTTCCTAACAAATAATGAAAATATCTAACCATTTGTTTTTTTATGCAAAAACACAATTGGCTTCAGAACTCAAAAATAATTATAGTCAACTGTCAAATGAATGACTAATTGCAGAAAGTGACAGCATCGATATTTTGACAAGAGTTTTTGGGTGTTTTAGATGGGCTGTGTACTGTCAGGGCATATAATTTAAGGTCGTGTTAATAGTGTTTTCGCAGACAATAGCATTTGTAGTGAGCTCCCATACAAATACCGTTCATGCTAATGAACAATCGATGTACCGCTGCAAGACTTAAAGAGGCCAAATGTGCTCACAATTCTTTCACAAACCTCTTGACTATGTGGGGAACAACAAGCAGTTAAAATCATGTATTGGCACTTGAACTCTGTAAAAAATAATAACCACTTGTGTGAAAAGTAGTCCTAGAGAGGTTATCTTTTACAAATATTTACACATCTTCATGATAAAATACTAAATTATGAATTATAAATATTTTTAACAGCATATTTAATATTGTCTTGTGTGAGCAGAGCCTCAAACTGCCATGCACACCTCAATCTGTCACCTCATCACGACAACTGTCAACGACAAGAAACACAACATAACCAAACTTTCCTTTAAGTTTGATCAGCGAGCGTGTTTACATCACATTGTCGCTGATAAATAGTTCTTTTACAAAGTTTCCTGCAAATATCATAACAAAAAATCATGCCGAAGGTTCGAAGCACAAGCGGGCCTCCCCGCAAACAGGGATTCAATCGTTCCAACCATTCTATGAATCCGGAGAGGCCAAAAACTGGCCTAAAGGGAGTAGCCAATCCTCGTACACAGGCGACCATCAAGCGCCTGCAAATGTACAGAAACTTCAAGGCAAAGCGCGACAGGAATGGACAAATCATAACTCCAGCACCGTTTCAAGTGAGTAAAACAAACAATATCCATCAAAACAACTGAATTTCAACCTCCATTTGTCTATTTTCAGGGTAAACTCAAATCCGGAACCATGGCTCGCGTGGAACCAACACCAAAGTGGTTCAGTAACTCGCGTGTTATCTCTCAGAGTGCCTTGCAGAAGTTTCAGGATGAGATTGGAAAAGCAGTAAAAGATCCTTACCAAGTAGTGATGAGGCCGTCGCAATTGCCCATCACCCTTCTGAACGAAGCAGCGAAGCACCAGCGGGTGCACCTGCTGGATACGGAAAGTTTCGACAGCGTCTTTGGGCCGAAGAAACAACGCAAGCGACCAACGTTGAAGGTGCGTGATTTAGAGGACCTCAGCAAGACAGCCGATGAGCGAGCGGACCAGTACGACCAAGAGAAGGACGTAGATCTTATTCGTGAGGATACTGGTGTCAAAGACGCCAAGAGAGATTGGATTTTCGCTGCAGGGCAGAGTAAACGCATTTGGAATGAACTGCACAAGGTGGTCGATTCGTCTGATGTTCTGCTGCAAGTGCTAGATGCCCGTGACCCCATGGGAACGAGGTCCAAGTACATAGAAGAGTTCCTGCGGAAGGAGAAACCTCACAAGCACTTATTCTTTATCCTGAATAAAGTCGATTTGGTGCCAGTCTGGGTGACACAGCGATGGGTGGCGATTTTGAGTGCGGAGTACCCCACAATTGCATTCCATGCGTCTCTGCAGCATCCCTTCGGCAAGGGAGCGCTGATTAATCTCTTCCGTCAGCTTGGGAAGCTACACGTGGATAAGAAACAAATCAGTGTGGGTTTTATCGGCTATCCGAATGTGGGTAAGAGTTCAGTTATCAACGCACTGCGCAGTAAGAAAGTATGCAACGTGGCTCCGATTGCGGGGGAGACCAAAGTCTGGCAGTACATTACCCTGATGAAGAGGATTTTCCTTATCGATTGCCCAGGAGTGGTGTATCCGTCGGCTGAGAGCGACACAGAGAAAGTGTTAAAGGGCGTTGTGCGAGTGGAGTTGGTGACAAATCCAGAGGACTACGTGGAAGTTGTGCTGCAGCGAGTACGAAAGGAATACATCAAGAAAACTTACAAAATCGATAGTTGGACATCTCCCCTGCACTTCCTGGAACAGCTGGCAAAAAATAGCGGAAAACTGCTCAAGGGTGGGGAACCAGACATAACAGTGACATCCAGAATGGTACTGAACGACTGGCAACGTGGAAAACTTCCATTTTACGTCGCCCCTGAGGGTTATGAAATTCCAAAATCACAAACTGAAAAGAAAGATCAAGAGAATACGGAACCTGCAAAGGATGTGCAGGACGACGACGCCAAATCGGAGAAGACATTCGTCAGTGAGTCGGTGAAGAAGGCGAAGGAGTTTAAGCAGCTGCAAGATTTCCGCAAGATTAAGGTTGGACTTGAGTTCGAGGCGGATGATGTAAAGGAATTGGATAAAATCGACGTTGAGCTGCTGGAGGCGAGAAGGGCAGAGCGTCTGGAGCGAAAGAAGAGAAAACTACAAAACCCCGAGGAGGAGGACTCTTCAGATGGAGCCAGCGACTTTTACTCAGAGGATGAGTACGATGAAACCTTGGAGCGGGTGGTGCATAAGAAATCTCGGCCAAAGGTTGTTGAGACAGCGAGTGGGGCATTTAAAGAGGAAGACGCTGACGTTGACGGGCCGGCTCCAGCAAAGAAGCAAAAGAAAATGACCGCCAAGGAGAAGCGTGCCGCGGAAAGGTCCCAGAAGAGGAAGAAGATCGGAAGCAATTTCTACGAGGTGACGAATGTTAAGAATAGGAATCGGAATAAAGTTAAGAAAGCACAGTAGGTGCGGTGCTTCGGTGCCATTGTGTATGTTGTTGCTGGAAATAAAGCGTTTTCAATAAATTTTGTTTTACTGGCTCGGAAGACCCTTTTGTTTCAAATTTTGATTGACATTTATTTAATGGCATTCATATTTGCAGACAGCTTACTAAGACTACAACACCTACAAGTGGTTTTTGAAGTACATACAAATACGTATATAATTCGTGTTCCTCGTCTGCACGAGATCAACAAAATTCTTGCTTTTTTTTAAAAAATACTCCTATGCCTTTTTCATTTTCTTATTTACGTTCCACGTTCGTATGCCATGATCCGCATTGAAATGAAAATATCAAACTAACAGCATTTAAAATTGAACATCCAAAAAGGTGCTAAAAATCCTCACTAACGTTGCCTGCCTCCTCTCTTCCTCATAGCTAACATGTGCTGTATCCTGTACATGTCTAAAAACAGCTAATCAGAGTGAGTGTTCTTCTTCTTGGTGTGTTTGCGTCCCACCAGGTCGTACTGGCAGTGGGTGACCGGTTCATCTTCGCTTCCACTGCTGATTTCTGAGTCACTAGTCTCATTGTACGGCCCGATACCAGGTAGAATTGCCGTGCAAATCAGGCTGCCTTTGTCGAACTGGTCGGTAGTAATGCTCGTAGGAAGTTTATTTGGCTCCAGGTCGACATTAGTGTCTTCATCGGATTTTTCCTCTGGGTTTCTTGATAACGCCTCAACTTTGGCGGTTTTGGTTGGTGTTGTTGTGCTCACCTCACCGTTTTTGCGCTTCAACACTGCGCCCATGAGGGATTTCTGAGATTGCCGGGAGGAGTTGCCCGCTTGAGATGGCTTTGATTTTGGTTTTGCTATCTCTGATTGGATTTTCTAAAGAATGAAATTATCCGGTTGTGGCCAAAGTAAATGCTTCTCATCGGCTTACCTTATCAATGGACTCTTCTTGTATGGTAGCAACACGTTCTCTAAAGTCCTGCAATTCTTTAGCCTCCTCTTGCATTTGAAGCTTCTCCGCATTCATTTTGGTTCGGTCGACTAAATCAAGGAATTCAACCTCGTCGTCATCCAGCCCACGAATGAGGTTCTCTATATAAACATTATTAGTGAAATCCTTCGAGAACATGGTAAACTTAATCATACTCAGCTTGTGTGCTTCCTCATATTCCATATCCTTCTTAACTTTCTGCTCCTTGAGGCGATCATACAGTGTTCGTCCATCGTATGGCTCCTCAGGACGTTCTGCAATATAACATATACACCTTCCATGGTCAATACATTAAAAACCAGAAAATGTTACTACAAACCAAGTGGTTGATCAGGCGTGCGAACTTTTTCCCATTCCTCTTGTCGACGTTTACGCGCCTCAACGATCTCTGTTTCGGTCACAAATCCAGAACTCATATTGTTTACCTGATTCTTCACTTATTAAAATTAATTTTTTGCGACGTACATACGGCCAATATTTCAGAAAAACACAATTTGAGAAAAAAAAAACTGAGACAAGAAAGCCCCGTATATTTTTCGTTTGACGTTTAATGCAAGTGTCTTCCCAAATGACATCAAGAGGTCGCTGTTGGAATTAAGGGGTAATATTTGAAGCGAGTTTCAAAGTTCAGTATTCAATTTGATTATCAATTTCACGTTAATTACTCTTAATAATTCCCAAAATTATTCACTTCAATTAGTACTGCAATTGAATTCAATAAAAATATTCATTCCCAATGTGTATAAATATCAAGAATTGCAAATATAAAAAAGTGTGCTTGGATAATTTAGACTTGGCATCACTTCTTCATGTGCCGCAGATGTCAAATGAACTAGGTTCGTTTTGTCATTTATTTCATAAGAAAATACGATTTTGATAAGATTTTCTACAATTTTCTTTCAAAAGTCTGTTCATATCCTAAATGGTTGGAATATTGTAAGAATTGTGTTCACTGGCATCAATTTCTTTAAATAAGTTCATGTTCATTTTAGCTAATGGCATCGCACACATTTAATCAAAAAAAGTTCGTCCCGACACCTCCAGAAAAAGGCAGTTTCCCACTAGATCACGAGAATCTTTGCAAAAGATTTTATTTAAAGTATATGACTTGCCTCCGAGTGAATGAAGACGACAATTCTAAGTGTAGGCAACAAGCTAAGGAGTATCTAGCTTGTCGCATGGAAAATAATTTAATGGAAACAGTTCAGTGGTCTAAGCTAGGTTTCGAGGACGAAAACAAGCCAAAAGCCGCTGTTAAAAGTCAATAGTATTTAAACTAAACTCTAATTTCGTAATCATGAAGAACATCCTCATTGGCTGTACTGGCAGCGTAGCCACTATCAAATTGTCCGTATTAGCGAAGCAATTGTTGAACTCTGGAGAATCGTTTCAAGTAGAACCATCAAAAGAATATTGGGATTAAGCTAATTTGTTATCCACTTTCCAGATCAAAGTTATAGTAACCAAACATGCAAAGCATTTCATAGATGTCAATGATATACCCCCGGAAGTGTCCCTTCTCTATGACGAAGACGAATGGACGGCGTGGAACAAACGCGGCGATCCTGTTGTGCACATTGACTTGGGGAAATGGGCTGACATTCTTGTTATAGCTCCACTGGATGCAAATTCATTAGCAAAAATTGCAACTGTAGGTTATCATTTCATTTGTTAATCACTTTAATTTAGGATATTGTTTGTCTTAGGGAATTTGCGATAATCTACTTATGTGCACCGTTCGAGCGTGGGATTTCTCAAAACCCCTTCTATTCTGTCCAGCAATGAATACCCGGATGTATGATCACCCCCTTACTGCAGAGCAGATCAACAAACTGAAGAGTTGGGGGTATCATGAAGTTCCTACAGTTTCCAAGACCTTGATGTGCGGCGATGTCGGTAATGGTGCTATGGCGGAGGTTGATACAATTGTTGAACATATTTTAAGTAAATTAGCTTGAACATTTTGTACAAATAGATATAAACAATTAAACTGTGTATTGATTGCGGTTTTCATTAACATCTATAAATGAGAAACACAAGACGTGCATTACGCCATTTAAAAATCTGAAGTAATTGCATACTTATGGGAGCTCGCCGTCGCTTTTATCTACATGTTGCGAGTCAGACATGTTGACAGCTTGCGGTATGATGAAAGCGGAAATCGAAAACATTTCAGCTGGTGTTTCCGGAGACGAGTGTATTTCCTGATTACCAGTGGTGTTGAGCTAGCTGGGTAATATGCCAATGGGGTGGAAATGATTTCATTGTTATTTACGAATAGGTTAACTAGAAGTGAGCATCAATGAAAAATTTTTTATTATTAATTACGAAAGTCAGAATGTGCTTTCTATAAGGCCTTGCTTGTCCACAATTTATACGGGACCTGAAGTTTAGTCTTTAGAACAAAGTGACGCTAAGAGAGGTCAATTTCGCTTTCCTTTGCACCTACCCATACATGTGGCGGGAGAACGGACAGGCTCAGACAACGAAGCTGTTGCTATACAAGCAGATCATACGCTGAATCATAGCGTATGGGGTGCCTGTGTGGCACGCACTTACCCACTACGCCATGGCGACCACTTAACAATTTATATACATTAATATTTACATAGAAAAACTTCATGAGTTTATATTTCCTTGTACTTCCTATGATGTGATCTAGCAGTTTTGATGTTACTAATTGCTTCTTTATTTGCTGGGTTCAAGAGTTCAGCCAGTTTCTTCGTAACGTCCATTTCGCTACCAACTTGTGTGGATTTTGGATACTGACAGAGTTCACGAGGTTGACCAACGAATAAATGTTTGCACAAAATAGTGGTTTACAGACTCTATTTCCGAACAGTTTGACGCATTGTTCTCTAGTAAATATGCTGTCGTAGGGAATTCGTTTAGGCTGTTCTTGGTGTGATCTGAAGAAACAAGTAAAGTTGCTCCTCATTCTGAGTTGTTTCGAGCAAGTTGGTAGATATTGGATGTTGCTAATATAAGCGAACAAATAAGAAGTTTCTCTTGCTGCTAAATCTGCTGCTTTATTTCCCTGAATTCCAGTGTGCCCTGGGACCCACGTAGATTTGTTGTTATTTGTTTATTTTGGGTACCTTAATGATGAAGTCATTAAAAAACGCGCATGTTTTGTATTATTTTTTGCATTTTTTTATTGTTTTAATATCTAATCTTTCACATTAGAATATATGTTTATGTTTTAATTTATTCCTTTGTAGTTTGTAATTAAGTTCACTTTTTCCTTCACATTCAAAATCGTAACCGTATTCATCCTAATAATGCGTCGTACATTCTGAAGTTATACTCTTACTCGGAATCAAAAAAAAAAAAGAAAATCATTTTATGCTTGCGTGTGTGTTTTTCAAACAAATTAAATACAAAATCAAAAAGAGTGAAACTCAAAATTGGAACAATGTGAAAGGATAAACAAACTTATATCGTGTGTGCATACAAAATACAAAACTAAACCAACAATAGAATGTATAAAATTGTTATTTTTTTTCATCTTCTGTATAAAATTATCTCCACTTTTTTTCAAGTGGAGTGCTTATGTTCATTTCCACTTTCATTTGCCATTCTTTACTTAGAAACGAACTTAAACCAAACTAATGTATAGACCTTAGAAGTAGAACTTAAATTTAATGCAATACTACATATGTATGGGTATACTGTCGTATGTAGAATAATGATGTGTTGGTGTGTCAAGGGATAAGCGAATTTATGATCTTATGATATATCATATGTATAAAGTAAACAAACAACTAACATACAAGGGGGAGGGGGGATTGGTTGGAGAGAACACGATGAATAAACTCATAGAAGAATAGAGACATGTTTATAAAAATATGTGTGTATTCACTTGTTTTTCTTCTGTTTTGTTTTCTCACTGTTGTGTTGCTTGCTCGCAAAGTTCTCAAAAATAATATTAATATTTACACTTGTAACTTTAACATAACTTTACGTTAAGTATTTACGATTATAAAGTAAGGAGAAATTTCATAGAGAGAGTGAGTGAGAGAGAGAGAGAGAGAAAGAGATTTAAGAATAGAAATAAAAAGTACAAATATTTACAAAATTCTCAGATACAACATACATTTCTTGTTTGTTTTTGTTTTTTTGTTTTTTTTTCTTTCACAAATGTTTATATCTATGTATATAAGAAATCGACTAAGAATTGTAAAATATCAAATTTTCTCAATTTATAGGCATGTAAAAAATCGCAATAATCATAATTAGTTAATAAGAATTTCTCTTTTTTTTTCAAAAACTTTATACATGTGTTTTGTGTGGGTGTGTGTGTGCCTCTAATTGGTATGTGCGCAAATTATATATTTGTATCAATTTTGCATCTCCTTGTTCGGGGGAATATAGTCAAGTCATACAGTTTTTGTTGTGGGTTGTTTATACAATGTTGTGTTTGTTTTTTTATGTTTCTTTTGTAGCTGTATTACATATGGATTCTTAGAGTAGACATATTTAAATATTCTGCTATAAGATATCAAGTTTTCCTTTTTTATTCATTTGGGCCGGTGTTGTTACATTTTTGTTTCGTGATAAGCAAACAAACGACACTGAAAATAAAACAACTGCCATTTTTACATTTCCCTTTGGTTTATCTCGAAGAAACCAAATAGTTTTTTGAAGGAATAGACACATGCTCAAAAAAGCTGCAGTAGTGGGGACAGTGATTAGTTTGCCGAAGATCTCGGCGGAAAGGATAGCTAACAGGGTAAACACTTTGATTTGGTCCAAATCGGCTGTGTAAAACTTGGGGACTATAACAGAAGCAACGAAACGTATTAGACTTGCTATTCATTTGGTTCCTTGTGGTTACCTGGTTTCCGGCAATACGTTACTTGAACTTTTTTTCTTTAATCAAACTTAGCCCCGGCTTGGGTTTTTTTTCGTTAAGTTCGCACATTTAGAAACACGTTTCTTGAGTGAAAGAGACACTTCTATTTTGAATGAGTGGAGGTTTTTTTTTTAAACGGCCTCCCCTTCAGAGGTCGGAGTGTCTTAAGGAAATAATTTTCTTTTTCGTTGTTAATCACTCAAACTTCGCCACTCATTCTGCCTACTTGGTGTGGCCGGTAACCGCAGACTACGACAAAACTTTATAGGGTACAGATTAGATTGGACCTTATGAATTGTCAAGTTAAATTTTTTTTTGCTTCTCGACGTTTCTCAAATTTAATGTTCTTTTCACATTACGTCAATAATTTTGTAAGCAAGTTCACGCAAAAAAAAAAAAAAACCGTCAGGATATTCTCCAAGTCGGTGTAAATTTAATCATTCCGCAAATGAAGAGATATTTTGGATGCTTTCAGTAATGAAGTCGTCTGCGTTGCATAGCTGCAACTGAACAAAAGATTTGCTGTCAATATAAGCAAATCTTCAGGGCAACACTCAATTGTACAGAAACTAAAATCGAATGAATACTTAAAGGTTATACTCCCGTGTGTTTTCGGGGTTGAAAATACAAACTGGAATGACGAAACCCAGTTTATACGTTTCGCCCAAGCGATTAGGCCTTAGTTGCACAAGAGTTCAGCACCAATGGAGAGGAGAAAAGAAAAACATTTCACTTGTCACAAAATCGCACAAATCTGCGCCTAAGGAAATAGAACCGATTACGGACTGCTCATGCTAATTCACACTTCTGTACGTTCTCTCGTGCATCTCCATAATTTTTCAGCTTAACTGATAATTTTTTTCTGCTTTTTCTAATTTCGTTTGTTTGTCGTACGTTTATATTTACAAGTACTCCTTCAGATAGACTGTACTATTGATGCATTCTATTTTAATTATTACTTTAGTTTGCTCATGCTCGTGTCTACAAGTAGTTGGTGTAGTTCTATCGTGTGTCTTGTGTTTGCTTCACTGTTTTGCGGTATTAACTTTGTATGTTTATATTGCATTCTTTTTTTTTAAATATACCTACATATGTATATATATATATATTTGTTTGTTTGTTTGTTCTATGCCTCTATAGCGCCATTGTAACATAAATCGTACTCACAACATGGTTGGTATATAATATTACTGAGTTATTAATATTACAATAATTTATTATTTTTATTAGTTCACTACATACTAGTATTATGTAAAATTTTCTATTCTGTTACCTTTTGTTTTTCATTTAATTTTCTGGGTTTTTCGCATTTTTCTTTTAATTTATTTTTTTTGAAGGCAGAGACAAAAGACAAACGAGGATGATCATCAACTAAGGACTGTATGAGTGCCACTGGGTGTGTAGCCGTGATTGGTGTTCTTCTCTCACCTGATTACGCAGGAGACGCAGAGCTTTGATGCGCCGATGCAGTCGTCGTGGCAGAAGGCCCCACATTGCTGGCATATTACCATTGCGTTCAGTGAGCATGCACAGCTGGTTGTTGTTGGTGGGTTGTTGTTATCCGCGAGGGCACTGCCTGTGATTGCTGTGGCCGTTGCAGTCACTGCTGGCGTTGTTGTTGTCAATGATGCTGTTGTTGGTGTTGTTGTGGCTGAAACTATGTAATTCGTTTGTTGATTGTGCTGGTCGACTATATTTGCGCATGTATCGATGTAGGTTATTCCACCTGAAATTGAAAGATATTTTCCAATTTGATTAGATTAAGTTCAACACATCAGTCTCATAGGGATTGGATACATTTAGATTAACTGTACACAGTTACTGCATCAGTGAAAGATCTAAGTACACATTTTTTCTATGAGAACTAATTGTAGTAAAATTTGAATTTAACTTAAACGTGACATACTGTAGAGTTGAAAAAAACATAAAGGATACCCTTTGCGTTAAGGCTCCTGATATTTTAAGACAATCAAGTACGTTAGACCCCAAGAGAGTGTTTCCACTGAGGATATATTATGCAGACGCTTATGTCCCCTGGTAGGCAGTCAAAAAGTTCTTTGCGCTGTGCTTGCAGGGATCAGCGAACAGATGCGAAGAACTGCATCTGTTGAGAGTCAAGTATCTTAAAGTTTAACAGACACGAATATCGCACCTGTTCTGCCGTTATTTCTGATAAGACTGCAACAGGAACTGGAGACTGAACAAACACCAAGACTGATTTCATGCTGGGGATGCTTCTGCCATGGATGGAACATTGAAGATTGTCACTTAAGCGGGGGTCTTAGCGCTAAGTGGACATAAACTAGCAATATGACGAGGACCCTTAGACCGTTGAAGGCACGGAGACTGTCACAGAAACAGGCGTATTTGGCTTAAAAAATCACTGACATGAGGACTGTCATAGAAAAAGGCGTCTTAGGGCTAAACAGTGCTACTGTGCTGAAATTGCCTTTGGCATTGAAGTCACAGAAAGGTGCTCTCTTGGGTCTGTGTTAGGGATGGTTCTGCTGTTGATGGCGGAGAGACTTAAACGCGTGTGACTTCAGAGTTAATGGACACGAAATTCGGCTCTCAGGTTCCTATAGCCGATAAAAGTATAAGAAGTAGAAGTCGCGACCTAAGACGGACTCGGAGGTTGTAAAGGTTGTCAGGGGGATGAATGCGCAGAGGGAATAATACTTTTGACGCTGAAGGCACAATGATTGTCACGAAAGCAAGTATTTTTCGCTGTGAAAACGAGCAAATGATGCTTTCGAAAGTACAAACATTGCACTGAATCATACGTCTTCGGGCTGAGTGGAAATGTCAGCTCTCCAAGCTATGGATACTTCCAACGTTAAATCTACACAGTTAGGGGCAGAATGGAAATGATGCTTCTGCCATGACAAGTTTTTTTAAAACTAGAGAAAATAAGCCTTTATCGACGTTCTACAAGTTTTAAGGAAACTAGCTCCTCATGGTCGGGTTAGGGCACAAATTTAAGCAAACTTTGGACTCACCTTGATTTATTACTCGTCTCACTTGAGTCGCATTAGCTGATGCAATATTTTGATGGATATCGTGCAGAGTTTTTGTTGTATCCACATCAACTGATGCAGGACGACCACGTCCAGTTATCGGCACTCCATTTATACCCTGTAACTGTACCAAGCACAACACATCGGTCAATTATTCTGGTTTCAAAGGCGATGAGGATATCTTACTTGATTTTGCGAAGGTGGCGCACTTGAAGCACGCGGCGCTTGATTATCTGCTGCTCCAACATTCGCCCTGTGCACAAACACGTACTGATTGTTGCCATTCTGTTGTATTTCACTCTGGTGTTGGGGTTGCATGATGCTGGCGTGCTGCACAGTTCCAGGCGGACCGTAAACATGTCGTATTAGCGTTGGGGACGGCTGTCGCTGAACGAATTTCTTTCGTGGGAATCCCATGCGCGGTCCAATAACCTAGAAAGGATACAAAATCAAAAGACATTCGGCAGGCCCGCATTTGTTTTTGACACTTACCTTGTACACTGTTCGTCCAATTGTGGGTAAAGGGGCAGTGGAGATGCTCTGATCTTCTGTTTTGATATGCGGCGACGTTGCCGTCACGTTTGCCTGCTGACCTGAAGCGTTCGTCGTCGCATTGGATGTCGCAGCCAGTATCGCCGATGGCGGACGTAACTGCGCTGTGAGGTTGTGCCGATTGGGACTGTTTTGGATCACTGCCTGACATATCTGATAGCTGCGCTCCAAGTTCACTGCGCCTGGTGGGAGTTTGTTGTTTGTCGGTTTGCGACCCTTGCCGCTAGGGATTTTTGGGCGCTGCTGCGCTATAGTCGATGGCACGCCTGTGTTTGAAAGAACTTTTATGGTCGTGGGATTAAGGTATGTCGTTGTGGTGGTGCCCGATGCGGAATTGGCTACGGATCGTTGCATGTTAACGGCAATTTGTTTTGGAAATACTTTTCCTGTTGATTGCTGTTGTGGCTGCTGATGTTGTTGGGCTATTTGTTGCTGTTGTGGTTGGGGTTGGTATTGGGCAATTGTGGCAGTAGAGGATGAAGGCATCAAGGTATTGCTTTGCTGTTGCTGTTGTGAAAGGCTGAGAAATTGTCGCTGCTGCTGTTGCTGAACTGTAGAGTATTGCAATTGTGAATTGTCCACCGACTGCTGGTGGTGTTGACCTGTGCCAAAGGGATGAACACCACTGGTCGATGTGTCAAGTGGTTTTTTAGCTTGTTTCTGCTGCGAATGATTCGTCTGGAATGCAATCTGTTGCTGCTGCTGGTGTTGCGGGTGAATTGTCAACTGACGGTGGGGATGCATGAGGAAATTTCCGATGATGTGGCCATTTGTGTCGAGCAGCAGCTTGCTACCCGGGATCTGCGGCATTGGTGGCGGGGCACACATGTTCAGATCCGCCGTGCTGTCATTCGAATTACTGTTTATCACAGTGCTGGTGACCTCCATTTCGGCGGCGGTAATTGGAACTTCCATTTCGTCAGTTGAGATCTGCACAAAGAGATTAGAATAGTTGCAAGAGCTGCAAGAACCCCAAGCAAGTCATGCTTACGTCTCCGATGTCGAGGCTGAAGTCTTGATGGTCTTGGAACAGCTCCTGCTGCTGCTGTTGCAAGTTTTCCTCCTCCTCCTTCATCAAAGATTCGTCTTCAATCATTTCGGGGACTGCTGGTATCACATTGTTCGGCTCGCTTATGAGAGCTGGCGCTGGCGAGTTCTGTGTACGCATTTTCAGACCAAAGTTCCAATCGTGCTGAACGTGGTGGAACATATCTTCACGAGTTTGTGCGTCCTCCAGTGCCGATGATTGCTGCATGTGGCCTGTGCTCGCCATTATCATCAAAGGTGATGACGAACAACCGGGCGACGATGATGAGGATGATGCAGAAGATGCTATAGACGAGCAATCATTTCCTGCCACCGCCGCAGCAGACTTTTGACTCTGATTGTAGAGGTTCTCGCATTCCTGGGGAATTATCGCTGAAAGAGATATAAAGTCATACAGGAAGTTAATGGATATAACTGAGAAGCTCACCTTGACCAAGTGAACTGAATAGATCTCCCTCACTAAGGCTCTTCGGTGTGGGGATGTCGATATTTGTTATGGTTTCTGAAAGAGAAGACACTTAATTGGAGTCTTTAAAAAAAACACGTTTATGCCAACTCACCTCCGCTGTCATTGCTAACCTCTCCCGATTGAAGAACATAGTTCTCCGCATCTGCGAACTTCTGCTCAATAGGATCGTCTTCGTCTAGGGCAACAACGGCTGCTTGCACGATGCTGGTTTCTATCGCCTCCGCAATGTTATCACAGGTACTATTCTCGCCACTACTTGCGCCACCATTGCAGTCCATTAGCGCTGACGTGCTGTTGCTCTCGTTCTCGTCCGAGCACGTTAGTATCGCTCCAACGCCACTGCTATTCGCTAGGTCTGAAACGATAAACCGATCCACCACCTCCGCTGGCATCTGGAGCAGCGAGGACGAGGACGGCTCTGTGATAGAATGCTGATGAAGTTGCTGTTGTTGCTGTTGGTGTTGGATCTGGTGACTGAAAGTGTTGAACAGGCTGTCCGAGAAGTTGAAAGCACTGGTAGAGACCTGCACGTGGAAACCCTCGCCATCGACAACCTCGGAGGCGATGGTTGGAACTATATTCGAGGAATCGGAAGCGTCCCCGCTGTTTGTCGTACCCAGGTCGCAGTTGCTGAAAGGGAAGTCGTCAATTGTGGATAAATCGCCGTGGGTCCCGTCGGAGTTATGACCGTCTGGGTGAGGCTGGTGGTTTTCGTTGGCCGTCATCTCGAGGACATTCGAAATGAGCAGCTCCTCCTCAGTGTCCAGTCGATTGGAGTCAGCACTTGATTTCGGTGAGTCCTGTGACTCATCTGTCTTTTCTTCACTCGGTGGCGGCGGCGGTGGCTGCGATTGCTTCTGAATTTCCAATTTTTCCTCGAATTTGATTTGCTTGCTTTCAGTGAATGTAGGGCTGGTTGACGAACGTTTGCGAGCTCTCTTAGGCGATGGTTGCTTTGGCACATCCTCCTGGGACGCCACAAAGCTAGCCTCCATTTTGGAAGTAAGATCCGCTCCACTGTTGCTACTGCTGCTCTTGGTGGCAACTTCTCTCTTCACGGGAGATTCTTCAGTCTGTATTTTATCACTGGGTATGGTTGCGGCGGTTGCGGGGAGTGAGAATTGTACATTGGACTGTGCGCTCCTCGGCGCAGAGTCGATCTCATCCTTTGTATGAGATTCACTGTCGATTCTGCACTCAATGATGGACTTCGGTTCGGACTTGATCATTGGCGGTCGCAGGATGCTGCTGGTGGTAGATGTTGATGAGAACGTGGAAGAGGAGGATGATGATGATGATGAACACAGAGCGTGTGGCGAGGTGGAAGAGGTGACATCAGCCGACGTGCATGTCTCCGTCTTGACGCCCATCACACTCTTGCTCGTTGCGTTCTTGCCGAAGTTGATTGTCGTCGTCGTCGTTGATACCGAAGTGGTGTTCTCCTCAGACGATGTGGAGCTGGTCTTGTATCGTCTGCTGGAGATCTTGTCGCCCCAGATCGGCTCAAAATGTTTCAGTTTCCACGGGTCCAGCTTGTTCTTCTCTTTCTCTGCCTCAGTTTTCAGTTTTACTTGGTTCTCTGGTGTGAACTCGCCTTCGGAAAGTCGCTCCCGCCACTCTAGGCAGGCTCTGGCGAAGAATTCGTTGTTAAGGCTGGACGGGCCTAACCGAATCGCGCCCATGGGACAATCTGATGTTTCCACTGCCGCTGTGCGATCAACGCTCGGCAGGAGCTGGATCAGGTTGTACTGGTAAAGGGGTGGCAGGAGTGAGAACGTTTGCTTGTTCAGCAGCGCCCGAAGGTTTGTGCTTGCTAGGATTGAGTCTGGGGTCTCCAGATCGATTTTGCCATCTTTCGTCTGCTCGATTTGTGCTGCTGTTGAGATTTTCTTATTCGAACGCCGTCTCGGTTTCAAACTAAATCCCGGAATGGATGCTAAAACTTCTCGCATTGTTGAGGCTTGCATTTGAGCTGTTGTGCTGGGAATGCTGCGCAGGGATATAGTTGTTGTGGATGACGATGATGAGGATGTGGCAGCTGACATTGAAGTCGTCACGATACTGTTTTTCGTTCGACAACTCACATGGGATTGCGCGCTGGTGCTGACCGGAGAGCTCGCAGCCGTCGACTTCTTCTCTGGGATCGGCTTAACTATTATGCGAGGAATATGACGCCGCAGACTGTGTGTGTGCTTAACCAGCTTTGCTGGTGCTATGTGATGATGATGATGCGAAGATGGACTGCCAACGCCTCCGATCGCGGGCGGTGGCGTGTCCAGTGCGAGTGGATCACATTCACTTTCGTTGCTCGCACTGACCGCTTGAGGAGATGGCGTCACATATTTTGAGGCGGTGCTGTGAAGCTTGTGCTTCACAGGTGGATAAAGCAAAGATGATTGCGCGAGAAAATGCTGCTTGGCCGCAGACGTTGATGACGGATGATTCGATGTTGTTGAGTTTGTGTGGAGTTGAATTTTCTGGAATGGGTCGTTGTTACTGTTGATGAGTTTCTCATGGTTGCGGGGAAATTGCTCTGGGGTCACATCGCACTCCATGATTGATGGCGCAATTTGCTTCCAAGGATTATGAATTTAATAAAGTTTCTGGAAAGAAAACAAAAAACGACGAAATTAGACACTGAAGAGAACAGCTGGAAAGTTAGATTTTTTGAAGAAAGCAAAAACAGATCACATGAAAGTGAATTCGATAAATTTAGACAGAACATTAGGAAAAAAATTGGGATTGAGAAGGTAAATGGAGATATACAGATGCGGTTGAGGCCATAAGTACGGAAGAAGGATGAGTCTGAGTCAAACTACAGAACAAGAACGAATAAAATGTTTGGAGTCCTTGGTTTTACTGAGAGAAGTTATAGTTGCAGTCTTTAGATCGCTGTGCGAAATGAAGAAGCATTGCTTGAAAGCAATGGTAATCATGGACAGTATTCTTCAGTTCCTGGAATAAAGTTTTAACCTGAACTTGTTGAGTGTATATCGAAGGGTGTGATTTAAACTTGGAGATTGTAAGATTATATGCTCACATGATTGCTGCGTATGATTACACGGTACATGAGATACTTTCCAAAAAGATTTTCAACAGAGGTCCCAGAAAGTTTCTACTTCTTACACAAGATTTTGTCAAAATATATGAAATTTATGATAAGGCTCAAGTCGTTAGTCGTTCAAACTCTTGTCTTAACGGCAGTCAATCACTAAAGTTCAACACAATTGTATATTATATGATACTACGGCATAATGGGTCTATGGAAACAATCCCCTTTTGAGCCGTGATATTGGCGCCAGATGCAACAGAGGTCTTTCTGCTCTTCTTCTTCGGCAAGCGAAAAAACATTGGGGCCTGGAAAGCTTGGTAAAGACTCATGTTTTCTGACTCTCCCAAGGCAATACATGAAGTCAAGTATTCAGAACTTTCTAATAAAGCAGATACTTCCCGAAAGGCTTTTAAATTCCATTCATTGGAAAAACAGAACCTGGTACATCCCCGGTGCAGAAGAAAGAAGGATCAAAACCAACTTTGAATGTGCAGCTGAAGTAAGTCATGATTTAATACTGCCGCCGTGAACCACCACACAGTTCTTGGTTAAAACTTCGAGTAGGCTGCTGCACCAGCCTTTCGTATTGCTGCAACGGACAACATATTCCAAGATAATGTCTTCTACATTTTTATTTCGGCATCCCGCGGAAAATTATAATCTTCCCATCGGACAATCTTCTGTTACTAAATCTATTAACAGAGGTCTGTTAATTTTGCCTTAACTGATGCGATCCTCAAATAGAAACCCTTGATTAAAGCATCTTCATCTTAGAGAGAACACTTTTTTTTAATTTGACTTAATGTCTGATACCTTGCCTGAGTTTTCACTGTCGTAAGATAAAGGCTTCCGTCGTCTACAAACGTTAAGCACAATAGAACAGATTTCAGCGCCTTGTTTAGTTACATGGGACTGCCTAAATGTGGTGTTAAATCATGGGCAGCAGCTCTAAGATTCTCTTCGACTGCGGGTGCAAGCGCGGCGTCGATAGGAGTTCCGAAATCCTTCGCTATAACAAAATAAACACCTTTTTCGGAATTTGAGAATACTATTGGAGTATCCGTCGTCGATGCGTTGGGATCAATTTAGTGGACTGATGTGCATGCATTGGGCCTTTTTCAAACCTGACTAAATTAAGGCATTTGTAGATAATTTCTGACATCAACAAGACACTTTAGAGTCATTCCTGCATCTCATCGGACACGTTTTAACCTTCTCCGGGTTAGCATCGACAAGTTCACATTTATTCTTTTGAATTAAGTTGGCCATAGACTCATTATATGCATACTTAAGAAGAACACAGAGAGAAAAATGATTTAATGTATGGACATGTTTAAAGATGTGAATACAACACCTCGACAAATCATATTTGTTTATCACTCAAAGTACATATGTATTTAAAAGAAAAAGGAGACTAAAGTTCCATCTTTTACCTGGAAGGATAGGCAAGAAATGAAGGAAAAAAAAACACAAAATTTCTAAACCCACCTTATGCAAATTGCACATTCTTGTTTGATTGTTCCACGACAAGATCCAAAACAATCGTTCTGCGTTCTACGTTCCACGCACACTCACGCAAAACAACAAATCACACACAAACACACACGCACACGAATCACATAAACAAATGAAAATTTCGGTCGAATTATTTTCGTGGCGATGTATGGAAATTAGGTTTTTGAAAAAGGAAAAAAATCAAATAACGAAGGAAACTAAACAGCAACTTGGATTAATGAATGCAAAAAAAAAAAACAAACACTGCGAGCAAAAAGAACGATTATCCTGCTTTGGATATATGAAGCTCCTTTGTCATTGTTTATGTACAAAGGAAAATGCCTCTGAAAGGTTCTTTTGCTTCCACTTCGTGTTCGTCGCTACGTCTCTCGTCTTTTTGCTTGTCGTTCGCTCGCTCGCCCTGCGAAATATTTCAGTGGAGTACTTGTTTCAGGGGCCACATCTATATGCGCCTCTCTCTAGAATGTCATTCCGCGATACAAATTAATGTACACAAACACAGAAATGCAGAAATGAAAAGAAATTTTACCATTCACATATCATCCGCACGCATTGAATTTTGAACACGAAATTTCGAGCGAATTTCACACGCCATCGCAAAATACACAAGAATTAATTTTTTTCCATCCAATTTGACAGAATACGGGGGCAAAAAAATATATGTATATTTCTTCTCTCGGGATGTAGGAAAAAGATTTTTTGTCTCTTTTTTTACGTCATTGCAAGCTAAAAATAATTGGAATTGTAAATTTCACGTCCAGTCGCTGTTATTTAATGTTTGCACTGCACTGATGCTCACGATGGCCCGGTTGTTTTTTCAGCTAATTCAGTAAATAGTTTATGAGATAAAATACATTTTTCTTGCACATTGCACAGACTTTTCTTCGCCGTACACTTTTTTAAGGTTTTTTTTTTTACATCCTTTCCGATTCTGGTCGTCTTTTTTTTATGGTTTATTTTTTTTCGAAAACAAAAGGGAACTTCGAAAGTTGTTGCGGTGAATGGACGACAGGGTGCGCTGGCTCTGTTTGACAGCCGATTGTTTGTAATTAGGGTGGACGTGCATGCGGAATTGGCAAGTGTGCTTTTCTGCAGGTGGAATTTCATACGAGCACTGTTCGTGTACATCTGTGGGCGATGAGTTTTTCGAATGTCTTACCAACAAATTTGCGATAGAGTAAGACACTTCGGCAGAGAACAGCACGATTTGAACGAATAACTTGTTTTCATTCCTGTATCGCGTCGAACATTTCTTACTTACAAAATTATCACTCATACAACGATCATTTGTGCCTCATTCCTTTCATCAAGCATTTCCGGATCATTGCCGTCCCTTATTGGAAATTTGAAGAGCTAACAGTCAAGTTGGAGCTCATTCCTGTCTTGCGTGATGAGTTTAAAACCATTCTCCGCATTAGCCTCGTAAAGCTTATTCTTCCTCGGATTAAGCATTTGAACAATGTTTAGTCTCAATCTAACGTTGCGTAGAAAGCAGTCTCCTACTATGGATGTTCCAAATTAAAAATCTATTCTCGGAAGATACTTATCCCATTGCTCCGTCCGATTGCATGTTTTTTAGAAACTCAGGTGTTAAGAATTCACGGTGTGGATAGTCGCGCTTAAGCAGGTCCAACGGGGCAATTCTATTAATTCACCTTGAACAATGTCTTTTCCTATCGCACATTGAAAGAAAATGCACATAGACTCATTTAGCGCAGTTTTTCTTCATTATTCTTGCTTTCATTTTACGAAATTCCTATTAATTAAGCTTAATACTATGCTACATATATAGAAAAATATGAGAATACAATATTCGAGTCTTGACTCTAGAGCTCCTCATGTTTGACGGCATGCTGACGCTCCTTTTCCTTTGGGAATGCCCAAAAGTATGACGGAAACCCACTCACATCCCTCTCCCTCTTTACAAATGCCGAAAAGGACGAGATACAATTCCCAATGAAATGATTTGAGATTCCCAAAATGGCCAAATCCAAGTGTGGACTGTCAGTCGAGGTCTTATGTGCGGTAATGTTCATTCGGGCCAATGCCGCATTCAATTCCGGAATGAGATGATTGCTGTCGGATGCAACAAAAATCGACTTAACCTCGTTGTTCTTGTGCAGCTGCTTCACTGCCTTGATCAGTCGCTTCAGCTGCTTGATGATAGCCTCCTTGGGAGGCATGCAAAGATCAGGATACAGCTCTCCTTTCTCATTGTTGTATCCCAGGCACTGTGGTGAGGCGAAAAGTTGTTGGCTGTTCTTAATGTGCTCACATGCGCGAACCCAATCGATTCCGTTTCTTAGGTGAATACCAATGAATGCACCCTTGGGCAGTTTCGTCTTGATGAATTCTTTCGCTCTGTCTTTGTATTTCTTACTCCACACAAGGTACTTCTGCAGCTCACGGTTTTCGATTTGCACTGGGAAGCTAGCTGGTGCTCCGGTGAAGGCTAGCACAGGCCATTCGTTGGCGGGATATTTGCTCGCCCACTTAGTTGCTATGTCACTATGGTGCACATCGAAGTGAAGCGGACCAAAGAATTCGGATTTTTGGAAATCAATTTGGTAGGTGTCCCAAAAGGGACCAAAAGGATTCCCGTCCTTTGCATGGCAGCCTACTTGCGTGTTCTGCTTGTTCAAACTTTGTCGCTCAATGTAGCAGAACGAAGTGCGTTCTTCAGCGGGCCAGATTTCATCGGCTAAATTTGCCATGAAGTCATGCATCAGTATGACGCGGTGATACTTCCGAAGCGGCTCCACTTGAAAGTATTCGTCAAAGGGAATCTGCACGGAACGAAGCTCACCTTTGCGGTACTCCACCCACGGTGGGAGCACTAGAGTTCGATTGAGGGCCTTGGAGAATGCCAATGCACCTAGGAAGTGATCAGCTTGGTTTCCGAATCGGCCTGAAAAGGGGTGTCGTTAATTGAATTAGGGAAAACTAGGTCTGTGATTAAGTTGACTTACCCATGCATGGGCAATACATGAGGTACCCCGACGGATCTATGTCATCTGCGCGGATTCTGTTTATGAGGAGACCGAGAATTAAGATTTTTATAAACATTTTCAGATCATATGCGTGACGAAATGAAGCCGAACGTCTACCGACCGAAGATTTACGGAATTATTTGTTTACAACTGACACCTCAAAGCGAAAATGACATGAGACATGAGTTCGCATGGGAGATCTTCGAAAAGAAGTTCTGTTTGATTCGATGGTCTAGAGGAAGAATTTTAATCTTAAGCGAGTTCTATACCCAGTGGGTGAAATAACACATTGAAGAGCAGACCTTGTCTCATTTAAAAGGAGACATGAAAAAATAGCTGGCGAAACATCCTGGAAAATATCCAAACAATTTCATAGATGTTCAGAAATTTAAAAAACAGGAGCCAGAGACCAAAATTGGTTCAGAAACTCAACAAGTCTTTTCGGAACGTTCGAATCTATCTCTTTCTCTCTAGGATGTCAAGCATTTGAGGTTAGGTAATCTGTCATTATAGTCAAAACAAAATATTGTATATAAAGAAGAGAATCTACTCGAATTTTTGGGATTTACAAAACCCAAATTTTGTGTATCGTTCCTTTATCAATCGCCATGGGTGAACAGTTTGCCGAGGAAACACTTGCGAAAGCAATAAAAAACGACGAACTTAAGAAAGATGGCATAACTCTGGCCAACAGCATTATATCTACCTCCACTGCAACCTCTACTTCTACCTCAAGAACAAACGATGGCTGCAAAGAATTCTATGGAAAGGCGCAAAAATATTGGGCAGGTGTTCCAGCAACAGTAAACGGTATGCTGGGTGGTCTTGGGCACATTAGTGGGATCGACGTTAAGGATTCCCGGCAGTTTCTAAAGGAACTCAAACTTCCCGGTCATCAGCATGCTCTTGATTGCGGCGCTGGGATAGGAAGAGTTTCCAAGAATCTTCTTATGCCCCTGTTCGCGAAAGTTGACCTTGTCGAGCAGGATGAGAACTTTGCAAAAACTGCCAAGGAATATTGCAAAAGTGACCAGCTGGGGAAAATCTACAATATGGGCTTACAAAAATTCACCCCGGAGGAGGGGAAATACGATTTAATCTGGAGTCAGTGGGTCTTGGGGCATCTACCTGACGACGATTTGCTGGAGTTCTACAAAAGAGTGAAGACAGGCCTCACGAAAGGAGGATACTTTGTGATGAAAGACAACGTGACAACCTCGGGAAATGTGGAGCCAGACGACGAGGACTCATCTGTGACGAGACCGCTCAAGCACTTTGAAATAATTCTGAAGAAAGCTGGACTTAAAATAGTGAAAGTGACAAGACAACAGGGCTTCCCAAAGGGTCTATACCCTGTGTACATGTTGGCATGTCGTCCGTCGAGTGATACAAAATGGTGACGAGAAATAAAAACGAAATAAAAAAAAGTTTTCACTGCGTTTTATTACATCTTACAACTGTGTGGATATCGGGGATATGGAATCACATCTCTGATATTCTTCACTCCCGTCAGTAGCTGGAGAAATCGTTCGAATCCCAGTCCAAATCCACCTGTTGGGAATCCACCGAACTTTCGCAGTTCCAAGTACCATTGTAGACCAGGCGGCGCTCTGCTTTTCAGTCGATTGTAGTCGTTTTCTCTAAGGCTGCCACCGCACAGCTCTCCGACAGAAGGCATAAGTAAATCTAGAGCGCACACCTTTGATGGATCATCGGCGACTTGTCGCATGTAGAAAGGTTTTTGACCCGCGGGCCAGTTGATCACAAACAGGGGGGTGTTAAGGTATTTTACAAGGAAGAGTTCTTGCTCCTTGGAGAATCCTTCATTCTCTTTGAGGGTAGTTTTAAACTTATCCTTGTTTGCATTCAGGATGTTAAAGGCTTCATCATACGGCAGGGTGGGCCAGTGCTTATCCAACCAATCCAGGGACACCTCTGCGTTCGCTTTCTTCTGACAATGCTGTACGTCTGCCGTATTCTTGTTCATGACTTCTTTGGCCACTGTCTTCACCATTTTCTCGATGAACGTCGTCAACTCAGGCATTTTGTCTACAAAAGCCAACTCCACTTCAAGCATGTAAAACTCAGCCAGGTGGAGTGGAGATTTGGAGTTCTCTGCTCGGAAGGCGGGTGAAAATGTGTAGGTATCGCCCATGCCATATGTTGCAGCCTCCAGGTGCAGTTGTCCAGACACACTTAGGAACACTTTCTGGTCAAAGTAACTTTCTTCCAGTGGAATTCCCTCACGAGACATCTCTTTCAGGAGTTTTTCATTGTCCGGCTTCACGAGGAAAGTCTACAAAGAAGTGGACTGAGAAACTTTCTTTCTTTGACCTGCTCCGTCATACTTCACCAGCTCCCTCGCAATCGTTCGTCGTCAAAACTGGCGTGTGAATTTGCACCAGTCCATTGTCGTCCATGAAGTCGTGAAAAGCTTTGGCCGCTCTGTGTCTCACTCGGAACTGTGAAGCTATATAATCGATTCTGGAGCGGAAATTAAGATGCTCCCTTACATATTCCGGGGGATGCTGCTGCTTCGGCACAAAAGGAAAGCCATCAGATATTGATGAATCACCTGGCAAATGAAAAAGCAAAATGTTTGGTTATCCGTTCTCCCATTGGATGTAAGGTTCTACCAATGATTTCCACTTCGTTTGCATGCATTTCGAAATGTCCCTTTGGTGCTGTTTGCAAGGTTCCCAAAACGCTAATCGAACAACCTGGAGATAAGGCTTTGGTTTTGTCATCCTTAGGTACAACAACTTGGAAGTTCGCCGCCGTGGATCCATCGTTGATGTCAAGGAAAAGATTTGTTTTCATTCGACGAATGTTTTGAATCCATCCCTAGGGGAAAACAGTGGTTACTTGGGACGTTTGATAGAATCTTCTCCTGTTCCTTACCTTCACTCCAAACGTGTCGCCGGGTTTTTTTGAGTTTACTTTGCATAACCTCGCGAACTGACTGGGATTTTCACTGGGATGATGATTGGATTTTGTTTTTGTGGAGCTTTCGGTTGAAAGTTGACAATTTCTTCGGTAAATCCTGGGAAATTGTGTTAGGTTCCGACGGAGAATCATTTTAACAAATTATTTCACAAACTGTTTGAAGAAAGAAGACTTCTCGAGTAAAATAAACCTCAAAAGTTGATGTTTCTGAAAGTGACATCTGCGTGTTGCAGTCAACATTTATCAGCTGATCGAATGCTGGTGTCAAACTTTCGTCTTGTTGGTGAATTATGTCGTTGGAAAGACAAATGAGACATATCGGTAAGAGTTTGAATTTAAACCGATAAGACTGTTGGTTCGCAATGGTAAGGAATAGAATCACATCAACCAGTCCTGAGTTACGTACAAAGATCTACTAATACTGTGCGTTACCTTTGCTGCATTTAATAAGTCATCCAAAAATTTCCTGGTCGGAAGGATCTTTGACAGTTGGACAACACCAGAGGACGACGAAGATCGCAATGGCAAAAACATGTGGAGAGTGGAGGAGTGGACCCCTTTTTCTTCAGCAAGTTCTCTCTCTGTACGCATCAAGTTGGCTGAGGTTTATTGCGTGTTCGCCAAGTTGTGCAACAAAATCTTTGGTTTGCGGAGCTGTTTGACTTGCTACAGTACAAAAGCTTTGTAAAAATAATTTTCTGCGAGTGTGAATGTGATTCTTTACCTAGAAACAGAAATCCAAAATAGTCTTGTCCACGCTACTCCCCTTTTAACATGTCCCTTTCCTTCCTGTTCATTTCTTTCCCGGGGAACGAGGTGAATACGGAAGATGAGTCCAATTAGGATCAGCATGTTTAAAGAATAACTACGATTCAAACAAGGGAATGTCCCTGACATAGGGACAGCCAAAAATGCCAGATGCTTACATGATTTGCATCCATTCCAGAAAAGAAAGTGGACACGCTCTTCCTCCTCATCATTCAGTGATAAAATGATCTTTCATTCCTACGATCGGTAGCACGAGGAAACCTGCAATCCAGAACCTAGTGTCAGTGTCCCAACCTCGTAGAAAACTAACATGCAGAGGCGATTCGACAAGAATTTTGTATAAAACTCAAGACACCAAATTTTGACCCGTTCAGGTCCTCCATGAGTTCCAATCAATCCCAGTTATGAGAAAAAAAAGCCACAAGTTTGCTTTAGCCTTTATTGTCCCCATCTTACAGCTTTGCAAAGTAAGACTCATGAACAATTAGGTCGAGGTGCAAATCATCCAGTGAAGTGCATCCAGTTAGAGTCATCGCAACTTCAAAGTCTTTCTTCAGAATAGCTAGCATCTGCTCGACGCCCTTCTGTCCACCGCAGGCGAGGCCCCACAAAGCTGGTCGTCCCATGAACACCATCTTGGCACCAAGTGCAACCGCCTTCAAAATGTCATTCCCATCTCTGATGCCGCCGTCCATCATCACCACCAAGTCATTACCGACAGCCTTTGCGATTTCTGGTAAAACTTCAATCGGTGCCGGCACAGAGTCCAGTTGCCGTGCTCCATGATTCGACACAATGACTCCCTTACAGCCAAACTCCCTTGCCAGCACTGCGTCCTCCTTGGTGAGGACACCTTTCACAATCACCGGCAGTTTGGTGATGCTCACCAGCCATTGCAGATCCTTCCAGGTGATGGTTGCGTCGAATTGACTTGCAACATACTCGTTGATCCCTGAACCCATGCCTGAACTCTTCACTCCATCTGACTGAATTCCTTGAAAGTTCGCCAATCTAGGAGAGGAATGCTCTGGATGATGTTCTTCAAATGTGATTGTGAACAAACTTACTGCAGATTTGGAGGTAGGCTGAACTTGTTTCGAATGTCGGAACGACGTTGTCCAAAGATTGGGGCGTCTATGGTCAGAACCAGCGCTTTGAAGTTCGCTCTCTCCACTCGTCGCACCATGCTCTCTGTTAGGGATCTGTTTATGAAAGGGAACCCTTAAGTATTCCTGCTCTTGTTTACTAACACCCACTCACCTGTCCTTGTACACGTAGAGTTGAAACCATTTCTCGGTGTCCGGTGCTCCTGCGGCCAAATCTTCAATTGATGTGGTCGAGAGGGTACTCAAAATAAATATGCTTCCCGCTTGACCGGCAGCGCGAGCGTTGGCGATTTCACCCTCCGGATGCGCCATTCTTTGCATGGCGGTCGGTGCAATGCCCACTGGCCACTTAAGCTTACTTCCCAGGATTGTCGTGCTGATGTTCAGATTGGACACATCGCGCAGGAATCGGGGTCGTATACGTAATCTGTTGCAACGTTAATTCGCGTCATCACTTCATCACACATGGAGAGAGGCGGTTTAAACTCACCTTTTGAATGCATTTCTATTCAAATTCAATGAGAATTCATCTCCAGCTCCGGAGCGGTAGTAGTCCCATGCACTCTTGGTAAGGACAGTCCCCGCTTTCTTCTCAAAATCCGCCAAGCACACGAATTCCATGGTGTTACGTGGAGCAACTGCAGTACTGTGAGGGAATATCTTCAGACAACTGATGAGACGAACTGAAGCGCTCGGCTTGATTGTGTTCAGCCCATAAACGGAGATAACCTTATCGGCTTGAGTTTAGATTGTCAATGTTTATAAGCGAAACAAAAATAAATTTTCCAGCATCTCATGGCGTGTATTATCGTCAAACGGATTGAATGACTTCCACTTACAATACTTTGGGTTATGTAACAGGGAGGGATCTGTTTTAGCGTTTCGACGGGTTGGAAACTTCATGCAGTTTTCTTTGTGTGTACAGCACAGGGTGGGCAATTTTTTTTTGCTATCACTACCCTCTCTAGTTGTCTACCATGTCGAGCGCAAAGTTCATTCATTTCCTTTTCTTTTTGTCAGACAACCCAGCTCTTTACTGCGTTGTATCGCAATCGACCCAAAATTCCCTGGGTCTGAGTTCAAGTTTCCAAATTAATGTGTCAAGTCTACGAGCGCTTTGAGCAGAAGAGGAGAGACGAATATCGACGAATTCTCAGGAGGAAACAAATGCAGAGTTAGTTTTAATGGAGGATTAAGCTAGCCAGTCAGGTTTATAAAGCACGATTCGAAGCTTGTAAGGTTGATCAAGAAAACATGACGGTTAAATCATAGTCGATGCTGAGGATATGCAGGAACAATTTCTGCAGACTGTTTAACGGTGACGATTAATCCGTTTCCGCTCACAGGCAGAATTAACAATTCAAGCCGAATGAAAGGCAGAATGTAGATTCTGTTCTTCTAACTTGGTTGAAGTTAAAGTAGCCATTTGTAACAAAGATGCTAGAGCTGATATTTCTGCGGCTAAACTCTTTAAAGCAACGGGCGAAGTCTTGATAAGGAGGTTGGAGAAAAGTATGTCTAATGAGCGGGAACTCAGCCGATCCACAAAATAGGAGACCCTCTCGGACTTTAGAGGAATCAGACTTCTGTGTTGTGTGATGGTCTTAAGCGTAGCGTAGGACAAACTGCTCTTGCCTCTAAAATTCAAGGAAGTTCAACTAATCTCAGCAAAGCAATTTGCAAATCATGCGAATATGTGTGAGGTTCCACAAGGTGGTTTAAACTCTCCACCGCTTTCTTCTCGAGAGAAAGAGAAGAGTGGGAGTCCTGTATACAACCAGTTTATATCACGCACTTTGACGGAAATATGAGAAGGACATTTTTATGTGACTATACAAAGAGGGGGCAGCAATGTCTTGCATTGTCATCCCTGCACAAGTTGTCCGTTCTGCTCCATTTAGCTCGGCAGAGAACTAACAGAGACCTTTAGACAAAATGATGCGCTGTTATGTGACTCTTTGAAGGTAATATTTGAAAAAATCGGGTGTCATTCATAAGTCAACGCCAGAGGTTCGATTTTCCGAAAGTTTGTTGAACTAGCGGCTTGTCCTGATGATGTTGATGAAATTGGACAAACATACAACGCCGTCAATGAGGCATTTGGCATTATCACGGAAGCAGTAAGAATGTGTTGTGGTAAGTGGAGGCAAAACAAAGTGTATAATGACCAACGTCTCTGACGCTCTGAGGGCGTGACAATTGGCAGTAGGACTATCCGCAGTCAATAAAAACAACAACATCAGATCAGTTTTTGCAATTCTTTTTATGGAGCTCAAGAGGGAATGGACTAACAGAGCCTTCCCTCGAAGGATCAAGCTTGTACAACACCCTCAGCACCCTTGGCCTGTTTTATGTTGTAGAAACTTGGACGTTATTGAAAGCGGATGAGAAAGCACTTAATCTTTTCGAGTGGAAGTTCTACGTGCGATTTTGCTGGTGTTTACGTTGCTAGCATCTGAAGCAGAATATTCAATAAAAAGCCCTACAAGCTGTACGGGGACATGCAGATGGTCAAACGTTCAGAGAAACACAATGCTTAAGATGGCTAGGACAAAAGGAACGCGTAAATAAAACCAACCAAACCATTCCCGCCCGAAGAGTCTTAAAATCCAAACCATTTGGAGAGCGCAACGTAGGATAACCTCGCCTGAGATGACACATACAATTGAGGAAGGACTTCACGTTGATGTACGATATTGGAGGCAGCGAGAGACTGTGCCTGCTAGAGAGGCATTTTGATTGAGGAAGAGAAAGGACACTCCATACCGACGACATGGTCAAAGACTCACCCTATCTAGAAACCGCTATCAACTCAGATGAAGAATCTAGTTCTCCGCTAAGCTGTCGTTTGCAAAGTTCACATTCGCTTCGAGGTATACAAAATTCTTAACTACCTCTAAATTATAGCTGGTCTACAGTGACGTATTGTTGTTGATGGTGTATGACAATATTTTTGCTCGACAGCTTATATTTGGTTTTATTCTCATTGTTCTTCAATTGCCTTTAAAGCTTCAGAGATGGCCTGTTGGGAACTCATGATGGTGTTGATATCATCATTAAGCCAAATTGTTGTATTGACTTGAAGACAATAGTAAAATCCGTGCTCTTCAAGCTATCCTTTCCAGTATAAGATTGTAAAAATCACACGAAAGCGAATCTCCATGCCTAGGCGCAGGCTTTTTATGGTTCTAAGGATTTACAATCGATAGAGGGGTGGTGTGGAACTCGCCTGTCATTTTCGGAATTTTGTAAAAAATTGACCTATTGTCGATTTGTCGGGCTAGGAGCTGCACTGGCACGTTTCGATGTGCGATGCAAAACGGTTTAAGACGGTCACACAATATGCTGTAGGTGACGATCTCTATAGGATTACATTCCTCGACTGAAGTTACTACAATATTACTTTGTTTCAAAATTTCTTTGCCGGCCCTTCGAAATTGAGCTGAAAACTTAAAATTTTCGATTTCGAAAAAAAGTGCCTGTCATGTGAAAAACCAACAAAACTTTACTTGGATCCCTAGGCCGGGCCCAGTGGATGTCCAAAAGTGTCAGTTTGGTGCTTCACAACTCGTCCTGATGTCGGCCCTTCGAAATTGACTTGGAAATTGAAAACTTTCGATTTCGGAAAAAAGTGGCTGGATGTATTCTATGACACCTGAGAACATGTAAAAAACCAACAAAACTGCGGATTGGTTGCGTTTTCGATAATACCTATTTTCTTGTACTATAATACCAACATCCGCTCACTTTTATGGTTTGCGTTATCAATAATAGCAATAATAGCAAACATAGCGTAGTGGTTAGTGTGCCGAAAAGCTTCTCAAGTCTCGCCGTCCGGAGTCGGTCCCTTCTACTGAAAGAACAGTAGAACAACATGAGTAGTTGTTGTAGAAGCTAGGCCCTGGTCCCATGTAAGCTGTAGTGTCACTCAATTATTATTATTAAACACAGCGGATGCGAAAATTCTTCCCCCGCAATGATTCTTGTTTGAGCCTTGTTTAACGAACATTTTAGTTTCGAACTCCTCAGGAATTTCTTCACCATCCCACACATATGCTCAATTGTTCTCATATAGGGCTCTAAGGATTTGAATATTTTTTCTAGACACTCCTATTTTTGATAGATGTAAGAGACTGCCTCGCTGGATACTGCACGTTCATTTTTGTGAGCTTGCGATGCGTTGTTCGTTTTAATTTTCCATTTCTTAACAGACACTAAACAAAAACTTAGTTGAGCTTAATTTGAAGTACCAACTATCAAATAACAAAATGAATTTGACATTTCCATTACGTCGGCAAACCTAAAAATTCAACGAAAGCCATCTATGAGTGAAATCCGCAATTGATTAGTTACCAACCCAGTGGATGGAAAGTCAATACTTTTCGGATTTAATTTAGATTTTATTTGTTAACAGTCAACATTTACATACAACTCTATCCTTTCATATTAATTTTTTGCGTAACTTAAGGTAGACAGAAAAAAAAAGAAAACTACAAACAAATAATTTTATGGCAAAACAATCATATATAAAAAAAAATAAGAAATTTTAACAAACTCAGCAAAACTTATGAACAACGTATTTAACATATAAAAAACTGTCTTTATCACTAAGTGTACCGAATTGAAACAAAAAACGGAAAAACAAAAAAGAATCTAATAAAATATACTCGTACTATAGTCACTAGTCTTATTTAAATGTCATTCTCATGTCACATGAGACGGGTCTTTCTTGTTTTGTTTGCTTTGAGGATTCTGTATGGACTTGCAAGGACTATTTCGTATTTTCTTGTAATTTGTGGCAGTTTTTCTAAGTGTATGTGTGTGCGCTTGATAATCAAAACTAAAAATACGTATCGTATGTACAAATTGTATGCTACGCCCTGGATATCCCATAGTTTTGTGTTTTTTTTTCTAAAAAAAGTTCTCATCGTTTTGTTTGTACAAAAATTAGTTTCTCTCTTCGTTCCTCTCTAAAAAATATTCATGTTTCCTTATCTTGTATAAATGTGTAAAGTTACCATAAATTTATCAAAAAACTTGTTTTCTTCCCTAGATTCCTTATACAATAGTATACACGCCACGGAGAAGTTAATTTACGTTTAAACTTAGTCATGCCGAACTACAGTCTACATGAGCGGAAAGGAATATACTCGTGTTTGCTGGGTTTTGGTTTATTCTATGATCAGGATCAGATCCTCGCCCTCGAGCTTCATGCCGTTGGTGATTTCCAGCTTCTTGATGACACCGGCCTTTGGCGCTTGAACGACCATCTCCATCTTCATGGCGGAGAGGACGATCAGTGGTTGACCCTTTTCGACGCGCTCGCCTTCCTTCACACGGACATCGATTACTGTGCCGGGCATTGGGGCTCCGACTTCGTTCTTGTTGCCCTTCACTGCCTTGGGGTGGATGTGGAGTTCCTGTAAAGACAAGACATTCAGAGACCTCCCCCGAAAAAATCGTGCACTTCTCATCGCTTACCTTGACAGCCTCCTTGTCGCGGATGAGGACAGATCGCAGTTGACCGTTGAGTTCAAAGAATACCTCGCGCTCGCCATTTGGTGTGAGATCCTCGGCCATGGCCAAAGTCTTGATGCTCAGTGTTTTGCCCTTCTCGATGTTCACCTCGATCTCCTCGCCGACCTTTGGTCCGGTCAAGAAGACGCGGGTGTTCAGCTTGTCGACGGGTCCGAAGTCCTCCCTGAAGTTCAGGTAGTCGGACGTGACTTGTGGGTAGAGGGCGGCGGACATGACATCACGATCGGTGATCTTTGGATGAGATTCTTTCAGTTCGTTCTTCAAAGCGGCAAAGTCGAGTGGTGACAATTGTGCGCCTGGACGACCCTCAATGCGGGGCATGTCCTTGAGCACACGGGACCGCAGGGGCTCAGGGAAGCCGCCATACGGTGTACCGATAGCGCCCTGCAGGAATTCGATCACGGACTTGGGGAATGATAGCTCCTCGGCCTTTTCGAGCACCTGATCAGCGGTCAGCTTGTTCTGGACCATGAACTGGGCCAAGTCACCGACTACCTTCGACGATGGGGTGACCTTGATGATGTCGCCCAACAGGAGGTTGGCCTCGCGGTAAGCCTTCTTCACGTCCTCGAAGAAGTCGCCCAAGCCAAGCGAGTAGGCCTGGAACTGAAGGTTGGTGTACTGACCGCCGGGGATCTCGTTCAGGTAGACATCAGCGTTGCCAGACTTCATGGTAGTGGTGCACTCGAATGGCGCGTAGAGGGTACGGGTCTGTTCCCAGTAGGCTGAGTACTCGGAGATGTCGCGCAGGTCCAAGCCTGTGTCAAGTGAGGTTCCCTGGAGGGAGGCAACGACAGCTCCCATACTTGGCTGTGAGGTCATTCCCGACATTGAGTCGACAGCGACATCAACGACGTCAGCGCCGGCCTCAGCGCAGGCGAGCATCGAAGCGACACCAGCTCCTGATGTGTCGTGGGTGTGGATGTGGATTGGGATGTCGGGGTGCTTGTCACGAATGGCGGTGATGAGCAATCTGAAAGAAAGAGAATCGAGTTACTCTTGTGCTGGAGGCGACAATGTAGCGGTTGACATACTTGGCAGCAGCGGGCTTGAGCAAGCCAGCCATGTCCTTGATCGAAAGCACGTGGGTTCCGGCCTTGACGAGCTCATCGGCGAGGTTTGTGTAGTACTTGAGATCGTACTTGGTCTTAGTTGGGTCGCTAACGTCTCCACTGTAGGAGATGGCGGCCTCAACAACACCGCCAGCCTTGCCGGCTGCTTCCATGCCCAAGATCAAGTTGGGCAAGTAGTTGAGGGAATCGAAGACACGGAAGATATCCATACCAGTTTGCACCTGCAATCAGACATGGTGTTACTTTCCAGAATCCATCCCACCCCAGAGGTGCGTAAATACTCACAGCAAGTTCACAGAACTTAAAGACAACGTTGTCTGGATAATTGGTGTATCCCACGGCATTGGCACCTCTCAGCAGCATCTGGAAGGGAATGTTGGGGATTTGCTTGCGCATATCTTCGAGACGTTCCCATGGACATTCGTGCAGGAAACGGAGTGCGACATCGAATGTGGCACCGCCCCAGTTCTCGAGGGCGTACAGGTTGTTGAATTTGTGCGCTACGAAGGGCGAGATCTTAAGCAGGTCATGCGAGCGAACACGGGTCGCCAGCAGCGATTGATGTGCATCACGGAAAGTGGTGTCCATGAGGAGCAGGTTCTTGCGTGAGCGTACCTCCTTGGCGAAGGCTTCAGGTCCCTGAGACTTGAGAATATCACGAAGTCCCTTTGGCGGTTCGGTGACTGTGGAACAGTTTAGGATTTGATTAACTAATGCTCACTTCAGAAATTTTGGGTGTTTTTTCAAGCTTTATACAAAGTTTCAGCAGCTTATAAACGACATTAAATATAGCGCGTAGGTTTGTTTCATGGCTTTGTGCTTAACATCAATTTAAAGACCGTAGAAGATTGCAGCAAATCTTGCAGTTGTCAGCGTGTTTTATTCATAAGTGTATAGCCACTTGCTCTTATACTTTATTTGATTTTTTTTGTAAGAAAGTGGTACATTTATTGTTTTGTGATATTTGAAGTCAAAGTAGGAATGTGAGCACTCTTCAGTATTGAGTCAATTCCGCATCATTGCTGGCTTTAAAGTTGTGAATAAAACACGCCTAAGGATAACATCGAAAACCAGGACGACATAGATTGCACACTTTTTCAACGATTCAGCCTAGCAGTTCCCTTACCTTCTTATAAAGTTCCAAGGATTTCTGATTCATTTTGTCTTAATACTAACATTGCAAACCACACTTAAGCTTTGGACACAAAGTACAACACATGAGTGCATATTTGTGTTTGATTGATCGAATGTGTGCTGTGTGATTAGGGTCACTAAGCAGAATATATGTTCAACTAAAACGAAGATGGGAGATTACTTGACATGTTGGAGTTGCGAATACTCCTCGCAAGGGATTTACAGTTTACAGAGTTTTCGAAATCTGACAAATCGATATCGAAAAGTGGCAAAACCTTTGAGGATGCTGCCGAAGTATGTTTTTCAAGCCCCCGCGTGGAAGCCTTTGAAGGATGTTTCTCAATCCCTCTTGAGACCGAATTTTCATAAATTGTACTCAGAACCCAGGGGACCAGAGCCTAGAGTTTACCGTTACTGTGCTGTGTGTTGAAGGGGAACATTTAACAGGTGCTTCATAGCCAGTGGGTACACCTTGGATGTTTTCAGTAACGCGAAAGCCACTTTTTGCCTTCAGTCCAGGAATCGGATTAACGACCCTTGGCGTGGAAGTCTTACCAAATACGCCGCGGGAGCCACATAAGTCTAGGATACTTTTAAGGAATTTACTAGCCGGTGAAGGAATTAAAAACTAAGTTTAGCAAAAAGTTCAAAACACGATCCAGATTGACATGTTTTATAATCCGCCTATTTGAGTTTATATTTGCTCATAAGCTTATCTGTGATGAGTGACGATGCAGAGGTTAAACCAATATCTATTGAAGCAAGACTAGTATAGCTCATTGTTGACTTTAAATCCGTCAAAAACAATCACAAAAGCAAATTTGTTGTGAATCTTTTGTCAACTGTTGTATCCTTCGTAGGTTGGCATCGTTTCAGAAGTGGTCAAGTGGCTTTTTTAATTATTACTGTTGCATGACATTCCAGATGATGTGACTGGATTTATTAAGTTTGAAACGAAATCCTGAGGAAACCTTACTTGTAGTGAAACCTTGATAAGAGACTATGGGCGTCTTCGTAAACGCAGTCATCTGCGAAAGTACGATCTTCTGCCTGCTTTGTGTCTACAAATTGAAAAAAAAATATTTTTTCTGCACGCACTCGGCAAGCAGCTATTTTATTTTGCCTGCGCAATCTGCCCGACGCACCCTTTTTTATTGCGTATTGTTGACGTTTACGAACAGAACATATGACGGCCGACCTGCTTGAGTACGATTTGATTTTGAGTTTACGAACACAACTAACGCAGATCCTTGTTAATCTGATGTTTACGAAGACGCCCTATATGTGCACTGCTGCCCCAGGGAGATCAGGAGTCTTTGAAACTTTGTAGACCCCCTTGTGGAAGTGTAATGGTGGCTGTGGAGTTATACCCAAAATAACCAGAGAGAACCAAGTCTTATTATTGACCCCATTGAACAGACGAAAATTGTTACGTGGATTTTGCCGGCTCAGTGTGGAAATGCATTGCAATCGGCTGATGAATGATAGAGGCCCCAGTCCCTGGAAACGTGGAGTGATCAAACCTGACCTAGTTAGGAACATGGATAACTAAGGCGCTTAGTCATGCACTACTTATGACTCTTGCGAAAACTTTCGCTATGATATATGTTGATTCATCGTTCAAGTTTGATTTTTAATATTTTTTTTTGACACATCATGCGTGACTTGTATCAAACTGCTTTGTCATTTTTGTTGAGTATAGTTTGGCAAGTCATCAAACAAAAGATTCACACCACAAAAGTTTCTCTAAATTGCTCAACATTCTGCAATCTGGGAACAATGTTTTTTGTGCAATTCGACCACTATTGCCAATACAATTCGCAAGTCTGAGTTCCAGTTTACATGAGTGGATGATACGCGACCGGTAAGACCACCTAGAGCACGTAGGTAAGAGACTATAGCAGTTATAGCTGAGAGTAAGATTCGAACTCAGCAGCTTTAAAATTCAAGCATATGGTCTCGGTGCGCATTGGTTTCAACAAGACGTCGCTACGATTCATACAGCGCATAGAACAAGAAACTTGTTGAGAAATCATTTTGGTAGACACACCTTATTTTACGTTTTGCAATATCATGCCCTTGGAATATTTTCTTTGGGGATAAGTTAAGCCTTATGCTCTCAGGTAGAGGCCAGCCACGTTAAGAGGCTTTGACAGCGAACATTACACGTGTTATACGCAAGATATCAGTCTATTCTGGCACGAGTCGCCAAGCTATGGACCTTCGGAATGGATTACCTGATCTGTAGTTGAAGTCAACTTTTATATGATATCATTTTTAAAAATTAAATGCCTTGAATTTTTTGTTTATCCGACGATATAAATTTTAAGTTCACTTTCCAATTCATGTGTTTTATTTAACATTATAAATCAAACCTCAGGATGAATCACCCTCTACGAAGTCACTCAGAACGAAATTCTACATCTCAAATTTGGTAACAAAGGTTAATTTAAGTACATGGTCGACATATACTATCAACAATGATCTAGTCATAGTTGCAGATCAGATTTAAAGGTAAATCAAAAGAACATAACAAAGACGTCATTGGAATCATTTCAGAAGAACAGGTTTTCGATGTTGCCAAAATATTTGCTTTTGCTACGATGATAGAATTTTTTAAGAATATGATCCCCTTAGACCCCTGCAGGCTATCATAAATTTGGCAATTGTCTGTCCCTCTTAAATAGCAACCCCTACCGCATTCACTATAACTCACTAAAACCTTCTTAAAACTAAAATTAAACGGCACGAAATTTTTTATTTTAAGGGAGTGGGAAGTTAGTGTTAAATTTAAAAAAAAATGTTAAAATTTAGAAATCATTTTAAATAACCTAAAAATGTTTCGAAATGTGCCAATTAAATGTCGAAGAAGAGAAAAATAGTGACAAATAAGTACAAAACCGTTGCCAATTCGATACCAAACACCAATAATTTTGAACATCTTATCCACCACACAACACCGAAAAACATGTATGTACAACATTTTATACAGAAAAAGGACCAATTAACAACTTAGAGAAAAACTAAAAAAAAAAATAAACGAAACAAAAAAAGGAAAATGAACAAAAAAACGTACCTTTAGCCTCGCCACGTTCCTCTTTTGCGAGTGCTTCTGGCGATAAGTCTGTCGAACACGTTATGTATGATTTTTATTTTGTTTTTAAGTTTGTGGAATGGTAGCGTTTTGCAGTAGCAGTTGTGTATAGCAGTGTATGTGGTAGTAGTAGTCACAAACGAATTTGTTGTATTTATTTTTTGTTACCAAAAAAACAAGAAATTATTCCACAAAAAAAAGTAGAAAAAAACAGTTAACTGAGGTTCATAAGGAAACAAAATGTTGGAGAGGAAGAGGGTGGATAGAGAGAAAGAGAGAGAGAGATAGGTTGGAATCAGTTAAACCAATTGATGCAAGCTTTAGATTTGCATTTGAGTCGAGGCCAGCTATGTAATTGAACGTGATTGTGAATTTTGGAAAAACACAGAATTTTGTACAAGAGTGCTTGAGTGCGTGGACGAGGGCGTCACACGCTTCACACGTGTTACGGGAGAATTTGGAAAATTAGTTACAAAAGTGGAGGCGGTTAGGGTGGAAGCTGTACGGTGTGAGGAAGGCACTTACCTAGTGGCACGGTTGGTACATGTGGGTCGACGTCGGCTGGCTTCAGCTTGGTGGCGAGTGGGGTTTGTGGGCCATTCACCAGTACCTCGCCGACGTAGTTCAGCAGCTTCTGGGCACGGTTGTGGGAGATGCGGAATTTGAAGAGCTCTGGGTGCTCGTCGATGAAGTAGGTGTCGAGGACACCGTGGAGGAACTTCTGGTTCTCCAGTACATTCAGCAGGAAGGGGATATTTGTCTTGACGCCACGAATACGGAATTCACGGAGCGCTCGGTTCATCTTTGAGGCGGAGCTCTGCAAGTCTGATGCATGGGAGATGACCTTCACAAGCAGGGAGTCGTAATAGGGTGAAATGATGGCGCCAGCGAAGGCTGAGGCAGAGTCCAGACGGATGCCCATACCCTCACCGGAGCGGAACACCTCCAGACGACCTGTGCTGGGCTGGAAGTCGTTGGCTGGATCTTCGGTGGTCACACGGCACTGGATGGCGTAGCCACGGGGCTTGATATTCTCCTGGGTGTAGCCGAGCTCTGGAAGTGTCATGCCCTCGGCGACGCGGATCTGTGACTGCACCAAATCGATTCCGGTGATTTCCTCTGTCACCGTGTGCTCGACCTGTAACCTGCAAGCCGACAATTCAAAAACACATACAGACTGTTCCCAGTAGGCGCGACACTTACCTAGCGTTGACTTCAATGAAGTAGAAGTTTCCAGTCTCGTCGCACAAGAACTCAACAGTACCGGCGTTTGAGTATCCAACGTGTTTGGCCAAACGGACGGCCGCCTCAGTCATCCTGTCGCGGACGTCAACGGGCAACCTTGGGGCGGGTGCGATTTCTACGACCTTCTGGTGACGACGCTGCACCGAACAGTCACGTTCGTACAGATGCACCACGTTGCCAGCCTTATCGCCGAGCAACTGCACCTCAATGTGACGCGGGCGTTCGATGAACTTCTCAATGAACATGGCACCGTTTCCAAAGGCAGCCTTCGCCTCAGAGCTGGCACGCTGGAAGAGCTCCTCGACGTCCTCCATCTTACGCACGACACGCATACCACGACCGCCACCACCGTACGCTGCCTTGAAAATTACCGGAAGTCCGTGCTTCTTGCAGAAGTCTAAGGCTTCCTCTTTAGTTGTTACGGGACCATCGGTACCAGGAACAATTGGGACGCCAGCTTCAATGGCAGCGACACGGGCCGCCACTTTGTCACCCATCTGCTGGACCACCTTCGGGGAGGGGCCAATGAATCGAAGACCAGCATCGATCACAGACTGCGCAAAGTCGCTGCGCTCTGATAGGAAACCATAACCGGGATGCACTGCATCGACGTCGTTCTCCTTGCATACGCGGATAATCTCTGGAATGTTGAGGTAGGCTTCAACCGGGGGCAGACCCTTGCCAACAATGTACGACTCGTCGGCCTTCTGTCTGTGCATGTGCATTTTGTCCTGCTCAGAGTAGATGGCCACCGACTTGATGCCCAATTCTGTGCAGGCGCGGAACACGCGAATAGCGATCTCTCCACGATTGGCAACCAACACCGAACGGATTGGTTTGTATTCAACCTACGGGACAGTGAAAGTTATGGTCTGGAGCTTGCTTTACTAGGGGGAGGGCGTTACCTGACTGGAGAAGGCATTTTTGTTGATTAGAAAGACGCGGACGCGTGGGGATGATCGCCGAAGCGACTGGAAGGCGTGTTGAGCGACGGGGATTAACATTTTTCTGAAAAAAAAATACATTTTAAATCATGTCGTGAATGTGCAAGGACGGAGTCTACTTACGTTTAGTCGTGTTTTTTTTTTGTACAATCTTTAAAATCTAGGATTCTTGGAGTGACCTGCAAGATTGAGAAGAAAAGGAAGCACGTTACTAATTTGATTGACATTCAAGATAACTGTGATTGTGATTGATGTGTTGATGTGAACGTTGTGTTTTTATGATCGATTTGGAATGTTCTCGGAGATTATCGCGTCGATACAGCAATTTCCGTCGTGTGCTGCTACAAATGAGTCACTGATTAGATTAAATTTGACTCGTGAACACGCGTTTCGTAAGCGATGAGACGACACCCGTGTATCTAAAGTGTGGAATTTAATCAATTTTATCGTTATGTGATTTTTGAAGACTGAATTTGCGAACAATTTGAACTGTTTGAGTAAGCAACCGCAAGAATTAATCAAGTTTAATGGAAGTTCATTAAATTTTGCTGTAAGTTCACATCTAGGATTATTGCATCATTAAGATTGACATTGATGGCAACAGATGAGGTTTTCATTTTCATCTAAGTTCCTAGCCTGTGAGTCTACTTGTCGAACAAAGATCTTGATCATCTGTGAAAGACTTTAAAATGGACGGAACCCCTGACATTTTAATGTTTGACATACAAGTTTAATCGTCTGAAAATAATTTCGGAAGTTTTTTAACCCATTTCTGAATAGGTTCTGTTATCTTGAACATATGCCAAAAATAACAAATAAACTGTACAAGAGACAAAATGAAACTTGGAAGCCAAAGTAAAGAAAACAACGCGCAACGTGCAACAGAAATTTAGGTAACCAACTGATCAGATTTTCGAACTAGATTCTATTTTAAAAGCGAGTTTAAGCACCGTCTATCGACGGTCACGTAAACGGCTTTTTGGGATTTTCGCTTACCACGAATTTTTCGGATTCACGATTCTAAGCCTAATCCAATACAAATGGTTAGCAAATATAGTGAAAAGCACATATTTGACTCTTGACGAGATCGAGGCCAAGGAATCATGAACCAAACTTTACCTTTAGATGATTCAAATTAATTCATAAATCAGTTACAGGGAGAGAAGACTACGAAGATATTCCATTCAGGGAAGTTGCCAAATTTATCCAGTAAAGACCCTCAAGGAGGTTCAATAGATCTTGAAGTTCGTAGATCTACTATTCGGAACAGGGTTTGGATTTTATTGTCATAAAAACAAACCAAAAATACAGGGAACAGTTTTTGAAAAGAAATGATTTCTAAGTTTTTTCAACTTTTCTGATTCTTTTCCGGATTTTCTGGCACCTATAAGAAGCTAAATGTGTTTTCGACACCCTCTGAAACGATTGGAGATCATTTAAAACACTCAGCAATACTAACAGCAACATTATCTGAAAGCTTGGAATCTTCGGCGTTAAGTACAGACAAATTCTGTTCAATCAGTGCTGTAATTGGGTTAAAAACAGAGGTAGACCTCTTCGGAACACAATTTGCAATCAGTCCTTTTGCCTTTACCAAGTTTTACTGTTCTCGAAGACACTACGACAATTAAAGAAACTTTGTTGGAGGAACAGTTACGGTTTTGGCGGCTTTCTCAACTAAAATTTATTTAACTAAATACATCGAGTTGCTGGACGATGTTCTAGTTGACTTTGGCTAAAAACGGAGATACGGAGATCAAGTGACTTTTCAGCAAGAGGCAAAGCTCACAAATTATTTATTTTTAAACTTACTAACTTGGACTAACCAGCCCGACCAGTCTTGATCCAATCGAAAAATCCTAATAACCCCAGGTGTTGTACTTGCTTTATCGCGTAAAACTTGGACGTTATAAAAAGCGGATAAGATAGCTGGTCTTGAGAAACCAGCTTACTTCATGGTCAAGAGGAAAGTTCTGTGCGTGATTCCTTGTTAAAGGAGGAGATTCAAGGATGAATTCCATAGGATGAATGGCGGCATGTGTCTAGTCACTCTTGAACGGATACAACACTAAGGTTGTCTAAGCCAAATTTATCTCGAAAAGTTTTTGAGTAACTGAGGCAAAGCCACAGAGCATGTCCTCGTTTAAAAGGAAGGCCATCAGCTAACTTTGGTGTGCGAAACTATGGGTAGCTGGCGATAGATCATGTTAACTGGAGAAGCAATTCGCAAAAAAGGCGAATTGGCCCTCACACACTACGCATTTAGACGTCTTTTGCATGAGGTACTGAAAGTTTTGGAAAGTTAAAATTAAAATTTTAACATTTTAAATTAAAAAATTAAAAAAATGTATTCAAAAATTTTAAGAGTTTAATATTCATCGTGTACGTCAAAGCCAGATAACATCTAAATGACCTACCAAAGGCTTAAGAAACACCTACGGAAGCTAGGGTTAGTAGAAGACGGACTCTATAGATTTTGTAGTAGATCAGTGAACGCGGATTTTGTGAGGCATTGGCGTACAAGAGACTTTTGGGCAAGAAATAACAGTTGCTGGTGCCATATTTCATTTTCAGATTTTTAAAAGAAACCGGTTTGGAGAGAATGATCTAGAATGAGTTTCTTTCTACAGGGCTAGGAGGGGCATACAAGGGCATCCGTTAAACTTACGAGGTAACAGTTGGGACGAAATAGTCCTTAGGGACGCACTGCAATTAACAGGGACAATAATAATAATACGTGTCAAAAGACCTTATTCAAGTCTGAGCGAAGAATGAAGAACTAACGTCTGCCCACTTAGTGCAATCTTTCCCTTCACAAAAGATATGTGCTCGAAGTAAAAGTCTTAGCTCCCTATCAAAAGTTTAACACGATCCAATCAACATCAGCTGTTAGTTTAATGAACTGGTTTTATTTTTATATCACTACCATGTGTGTGAATTTCGTCCAACAGCCACATTCAGCAGACATTGCGTTTGTAATTAAACTGCACGAGCCAATAAGCATGTCGAACCCCGCAGATAATCACCCAAGCAAACACGAGTGAAAACCCAACTAATTAACACATTTAACAGACATTGGGCAAATATATAAAAAAAAAAGCTTTTTATAGTTTATCAAATTTGCTCTAAAGCAGGCTGCACTTACTCTACACCGGACAAAGTTCGCATGCTCAAGGCTGTCCCACCAGCCACAATCTTAGCGACGCCACAATAAATCGCGCCTACCTCCAAATCCGTCAATTCGCAGGTAGTGCGTTGTGAGGGGGGAAAATAAAAACCGAACGACTCCGCTTATCGGTCAGAATCATTTCGTCTCTCAAGTTTGTACTTCAGTTTGGCACCTTTAATTTCGCAAGGAGAATTCCCGCTAATGAGTTCTGCCAAATTTCACATGCGTTTAGCGGAGCCATAATCTGAGGGGTAATTGAATGAAAAATTCTCAATCAACGAATTCCTCGAAATTGAAGAGACAAAACTAAAAACGTCTAAAGACAGTTAAAGATACGAGATAAGATACGGATACGCAGCGAAATAGCTAAATCATCGTTCACTCGTTTTGTTCGTAGTCCGTCCGTCGGTCGAATGATGTGGCCGCAGTTGGTAGAAGCTCAAAAAATGTACAAACACTCGACCTTGGGCGGGCGTGTGATTGTGTGTGTGTCACTTCAAACACGTGCTGCGCTACTAACTACGTTTGGCAGATAATTGAAATATGTACATATGTCAGTTATTACCCCAAACTGAGGGGGGTTAATTATTTACTTTGGAACTTGGGTGGATAATTTAAAAGAAAATCTAGAAATGGCAAGCTAAACTTTCTGCCAATTCCCTGAACTGATTCTCCCAATTCAATTCAAAAGTATTAACTTTTGCGAAGCCTCAAGAAGTAAACGCCATTTGTCACACCAAACCGAGATACCGAGAAATCATGACTTAATTGAATTCACGACAATTCTCCGACTGTCACTAAGACACTAAAGCTCAAAGTTATTGGAGCTGTTCTACAAAAAATATTGTCATAGCGTCTAACAATAAGTACTGCGACATATTCAAACGGTTTCGTTGCATAATCAGTTGCGGAGAATTGTGTTGAGGTTACACTGGCATCAAACGCGAATAATATTTTCATAATAAATCACGTGAGATTTAAGCTTGTGGCTAGCAAAATGGAATAGACGTGCACCTCGAATAAATAATTCTAAGTTTGCCGTAGGGAATGCAACTCTGACTCTTGTGGAGATTCGAAGCGAAACACAAGAACTCTCTTTATAAGGTGAGTCAAATATTTCTGAGCTGGGAAAAAAATTTTGTGTATTGTCGGAAACGTTTTCAATTTTTGAAGAGGTTTGTCTTCCATTTTGAACTTTCTGTGGGTTATCAGCGGATGTACGAGGAGGGGTAGTGTTCAGTAAAGACACCGATGAGAAGGTAATTCTTCTGCAATTTACGTTTATCCATGGGATGTAGCAATTTTTTGTTTTCAGTGGTGCTTATTAGAGGGGTCTTTATGTAGAAGCTGCTATTGTCGCTTTTTCCTCTATAGCCCCTTACTATTTTTAGCTATTTAAGATGGTAAGAGGGACATATTGAATGTTCTATATAAATTAAGACGTTAAGGCTTTTACTTTTCAATAGGAGAGCGAGAGCCGCTTGCTGATAATCAATTCGATTCAATGTCGCACTTAAGTTCCACTTAAGCGTTTCTTCCTTGCTTGTAAGTTGAACCTCTTATAGGGCCATAGCGAAAAATTTTGATGGAAATTTTAATTCTTTATAAAGTCTGACCTTTGTTATTGAGTGTGACAAGCCATATAGATGAAGTGGCCAACTCAGAAAGACTTGCAGAGAACGCGAGACAATTTTTTATCACTTTTTCAGGCGCTACCTCGGCCATGGTCACCGTGGCGTAGTGGTAAGAGCGTCGACTGCCACGCAGAAAGTCTAGGTTCGATTCCCGGACGGGATACCGCATTGACACAACACTCAAGGAGTATCAATTGTCTATGAAAAGCTTCTCAAATCTCGCCGTTCGGAGTCGGCAAAAAACTGTAGGTCCCCTCTACTCGTGAAAGAACCGTAGCACGCACAGCACGAGAAGTTGTTATAGAAGCTAGGCCCTGGTCCTTGTCAGCTGTAGTGGCTATATTGATTTTTAATGCATGTAGAGCCTGACAATTATTGTCGTATGTTCGGTCTTTTACCCAACTCAGCACAAAAAAGTCTTACGGTCTCAAATTGCATTACATCAGTTGATCTTCTGTCATGACTAGAACGGGACCAGAAAACTTCTCACGCATAAGAGCCATTGCTGGTTGTTCAGTCTTATTGCTACAACATATGGTGCAAGTCATAATCTTCCATTCCATTCATTATCATCCGGCCTTTTTTGTTTGTTGGAGGTTGGGAAACTTAGAAGCGCTTCGACTCGAAAACTGGTCGATTGTACTACCAGGTAGTTAACTACCTAAAATGTAATCTCTTGGTCTTTCGGAGGAAAGCCTGGGTTTTCAGCTTCATCCACATGAGGACAAAACAGCCGCCACCTGATCCAAGCAAAGACGAGATATTGGCAGAGGATGTGCTCTGCAGTGTCCTCATTTCGTCTATAGACGTCGTAGAGGGTCCATCACTAAGCCCAAGCACACTTCAGTGCTTAGCTAAGGTGAATTGTTTCGTTTGTATGCCGACAAGCCATCTGCAGTCTTTCCTGTCTAGAGATAACAGAAATGCCGCGGATTTCTTGCTGACGTTGGGCAGCATGCACTTGGCCAGCCTGCATTCTGGAGAGTAATGTCAATGGAGGCCCTAATCAAGGACTCGGGTGATTCCAAGGTGGGTTCGGGCCGTTTTGAATGCCGTTTTTAGTCATATTACTTCGAATTGAGTGTAAATTTCCACCTATTCGTATCTTCAAAGAAAAACGGACCAATGGCACTTAATACAGTAATTTTTTCTAGATGGAAGGCACCTCTTCAATCACTTATGGGAGATTTTCTAAGCCCATATTTAAGGTTATTTTAGTTGTAAGCATATCAACCGTAAGAAATGTCCCTCATAACTGGAGAGTATGAAAAAAGATGGTGAAGTGAAATTTCAACTGAATTGTCGCCAACTGCTGTTCCCATACACAATAAAATTTCCCTTCACACCCCTCCCTGTAAGCAATTCCGCATAGTCCCAACATGAAGATAAGGTTAAGTGTATGTTTTGGCCTCTCCAGGACGAACACCCTCTATATCGAGCTCCCTCTTCAATACCAGCAGTTGTACTCTGAACGGACAGTGTTCATAGGACTAATCACAAGTCTCTATTCTGACTGTGAGATGGTCGCAGCTCAAACAAATTAGTTTTACAGCACCACACCGTTTTTCCTACGAGGCCTGATTTTCTTTAAGTGCAGAAAAATTTAGTATTAGTGTTTACCTATGCTCTTGAGAGAATGGTGTGACTGATGATTTATCATAAAGGTGTGTCAGAACAGAGGTTTTCGTCTTTGACGTCTCACTGCAACTGTACAGCCGTCTTGCTGAGTGTAGCATCACAACGAGTGTGATGTTCATGAGAAATGAAAAAAAAAACAATTTTCTATCGGAATCTTTTGTTTGCCTACAAGACGACGCAAATGACAAGACAACAAATCAAATTTTAAAAAATTGTCACAATTATCACCATGGCGTCAATGATCGTGGCATTGAGATCATTGCCTATCAGCTACAGCCTTCAACAGGTGGCTGGAGATGTTAATGTTAAAAATGCGCAGATGAATTTGTTTTTCGATTAATACAATTAAAAAATCGCACATCAACTATCCATGAGTCAGTTCATTGTGAAATGTGCTCCCAAGGCGTTATCGGCTCTTCGCTGTTTGACGACGAACTCAAAAATCAGTATCAGTGGTAATGACAGAAGATATATGAACCGTTGCGTGAAGAAGTACTAAAATGGACACAAATTTAATTTTAGCAAAGAGGTGCGACTTGTCACACAGCGTGTCAGCTAATTGATTTATTGCAGGAACATTTTTTTTAAAGAAGTTGCATACGTATGTTTGTCGTTAGGTTAGTTGATGTGATTCAACTGAACGAGTATTGGTTGGAAAAACCGACGACACTCAAAAGTGTGTCATGCCATGTGTTTAGATTTGCTTACTTACTCGTATATCTAAGATCAAACGCACCTAAAGAGTTTTAGATTTTGCCGCATAAAATTAATGGTTTTAGCTCAGTAGAAAGGTGGTACATGTGTTCAATTTGTGAGAATGCAATGCATTCTTCGTCATTGGCAAGGTGAAACATTAATTGGAGGATGAAGCGATAAGCAAACGCTTCTCGTCTCGTATGAGAGATTTCAGCTTTGAAAATAAACCATTTGGAAAGCCGGAAATGTAATGTTTTGAAAGTAACAACTTTTGTGCGGGCGAATACACAATATAGAAATGGTTGCACCACAATCAATTGTGGTGCAGCACAATAATTGAGTGATCCTTAACAGCACACTGATCATACCATTCCATTCCTGTTGAATGATGTAGAGACGTAGGCGAGGTAAATCTGGGGCAGAAGGTTGAACCAGTTCAGGCTACTCATTCATCTACGAGTGCAATTCTTTTTATGGGTAGTCCAAGTAGATCCTATGAACACAAGACATATTCAGCCCGAAAAGTTTTTGAATTCAAGCTAAAGAGAGAGTTTGTTAATGTGTATCCAAGGGCCCTAACTGCTCTGCTCAAGGAACAGGAAACAGAATCCGTTAAAGAAGTACAGACAAAATGGACTGAACGACCTACACAACATTTTACCACTCAAAGAAGAAATTATTTCCCAATAACAATTAAAGTCCTCAACTGAGGATCACTTCTTCAGAAAGGTGGAAGACGCAAAAAGACGTCTTTTTAGCTGTCTTCAGTGGGGTTGTTTAACATTGAGGCCTTTCGGTCCCTTAGTATCAATTGAGAAATTAAAAAAAAAACAGGAAATTATTTGAACATTCTGAGTGTGCATATCCAATCGATGAAAATATATTCCAGCAGAACCCCATTTGAAGAGCAAATATTGAAAAAGACTGGCTCTGTAACTAACCCTTTTTTAAAGCGAAAGGCTCACCACGATGTCCTGACTTAAGTCCAATCGATAACTTATGGGATACGGTGTAGCAGACATTCATAAAAAATTTATTCAAGTTTAACAGATTTATATAAACTTTGAGTCCAATTAGTGATAAATCAGAGAACAGCAAAAGCGAGAGGGTTGTGTCAGAATGACAGATGACAATTAGATGAAATTTAATTGTCAGGGACATTTGTTTAAATATTGATATAAGTCAAAATTGTCCGGGATGTCAAACAGCTGTCCTGAAAAAAAAAAGAATGGGAGGTTGAAAAGACTTCTGGATGAGTTATGGCTAAGGATACAGTCCGAATGAACAACAATATCGAACAAGCTTATTATAAAAACAAAGATCAAAGTATTAAGTACATAAACACTGCTTTTCTTTAATTTACTTTTGTGAATTTGTAGTGATTCGATTTCAAAATCAGAAAGAAGAAAGTGTTTAGTCAGTCCTTCAATTCAAAATATTGACGTATCCAAACGAAGGGGCTGACAATTGGGAGCAGGCCTTAATTCAAATTTCTGTACTTTAGTTTGTTTGAAGTACACGCAAAGAAATATTAGGCATTTAGTACATCTGAAAAAATTCACAATTGTCAGCATTATGTCGTCAGTCACTTTCTTCTATTGACAAAAATAAATCAATCTCTGCAATTGATAACAGTCAAGGCAAGGAATAGAACAACAGATAACATTCATCACAGATTATGTTCGTGTCAAGGTCAAACTTTGTTAAAGTACCACATCTTCGTGTTCACTTCAAAAATTAGGATGTCCTTCCCTTACGTGGATCTTAACTTATTTAGCATGAAAAGGAGAAGGAAACAGTGATATTTGGAAAAAGAAAGAGCCTTCACATTCGCATCAAATTGTATATTCTTTTCTCTTCACTTCAAAGCCGTAGGTTTACCACTTAAGTCTCCACAAGTGTCAGATTTAAATCAATTCACCAAAGTCAAGCAACTGTGAAATTCATTTTTTTCACTTTCAACAAAAATATTTCATCACTCGCGACGCGAAAACAAAAAAACAAACGAGGTTAGCGTTCGCTTAGAGTTAATAGCTTCTAACCAGATGGTCAATTACGGAAATTAAATTGTATTTTCATCGACTTGTGAAATGTGATGTGCAGTGCACGCCAGTTGGCTTCGAAATTGTGCTAACAATTGTAAATTAATTCACTCCACTCGCAGTCACCTTTTTCTAAGTGCCACCTCCTGCGACTGTTTTCCTCTCCTGTTCGTCTGGCGCTTACAAAATTGTACTGTTATGACATTCTCGATTCGTCCGCGAGGCACATATTTCTAAGTTATGCAACACTATCACCCGTCACATAATCCGCCTTATCGGCCGGGTTCACGTCGACCGACCGACGCCTTGATTAAGACAGACAAAAATATAATCGAAATCGAAGCAAAAAAAAAAAAAAAAATACGTATTCTGAGAGACAACAACGAAATTATGTAAAGCAGGAGAAGACTTCAATAAATAATCTTCCGACACACAGCAATTGTGGCGCACAACGTCCAAGGTTCACTGATTTTGCGGGCCGATGTTCAATCATCGCCATCAGCAGCAGAAGCAGCAACAGCCACGGCACTAGAATGTCCTGACAATCAACAACGGTTGCGTCATATCGAAACCAAATAAGTTCAAATTAAATTAAATCAATTAACGGCAGCGTTTGGTTTGCCTTTACATCACTCTTAGCCTGACCATCATTTCGGTGGAATTTGAGAGACAGAAGTTGGGTGGTTGTGAAGGGCACGAAAGCTGTTGCAAATTACCGCTGCATAAACGGGGGCAGAAACCCTCTCAAGGAATTTAATTGACATGCGTTGTGGTTGTGTTTACTCTCACTCTTCGAAAGTGAATAAGTCTTGGCATCGCCAACAGTGGACACTTGCTGTGTGCGGTTATTTGTGTTCACTGCGAATGGATGTGCGTAGCAATGGGCTATTGATTCGAGTCGAAGAATGTCATCGGGTTAACGTTAGTTGATCAAGCGAAATTGGATTGAGTTAATGGTGAGCGATAGAGGAAAACAATTTCTCCCCGTGCCTAATGATCGATTTGATGGGAATTACATTTAGACACTGGACACTTACCAAAGGGCTTTTAATTAAACAAATTTCGTAAGTAAACTGAGCTGCTGAAGGTCAGCGGAAATAGTTTTACTAAGCCAAAGATGAAAGGTGATGTAAACACCGATGAAAATGTGTTGAAAGGTTCATCAACACCGGTCAGAAGTCAGTCAGTGTTGATATGCGGCATTTGTAAATGGGCAGGACAGGAAATGTATTTATGCGTGTTTTGAAATGTTCTTTGTGATTTCTAAAAATATCCGTCATCGTCTAGGCCCCACTTTTAAAAGTGTTGAAAAAGAAGAAGTGAATGGAAAGTCAGCTGTTCGTAGAGTAGCGCATGCTTGAAGGAAGTTTCGAAATCAACCATAACGCAGCATTGTGAAACAAGAACACCACAATCTTTAGAAAGTTTTTAAATTTCTCGCATATTCCGAAGGCGATGCATTTGTGAATGATAAAAAAAGGGGCGGTTGTATTAAATGGAGAGCGACGGTAGATGCAGAAAATATCATGCAGAAAACTCCTTTTGATCTGATAAAGAGGAGACTAAAGTATAAACTCTACAGCGAAAGTGTTCTGTTTGTAAAAATTCAAGTTCTTTACATCGTGTAGTGAATGAATGGGTTTTGAAAAATCTTCGACATCAACCCAGAGGATCGGTGTGAGAGAGGAGGTCCTCTTTTCCATAGATGTACGAAACCTACGGTGTACAAAAAGGACGTGTTGACAGAAATATACATCATGAATTGTACCGCTCTTCGTAAAGGAAGAAGAATTTATACGTAGTGCAGAGCAAGGCCTTGTGGTTCTCCGGCTTTTCTACAAACTGTAAATGATCCTAGACAACTGCCGACTTTACGTGGGGGTAGATAGAATAGGTCAAATGTAATGTACGTGTATATGGTAAAATGTTGTCTAAGGACATTATAAACAGGCCATGAGCTGCGCTCTATTTTCACTTACGTTTTAATTTTGGAATGATTTATGCAACTTGATGCGCATTTTCTACTTCATATGCTACCTTTACAATAGGAATTATTTGATCCTGTACATTTTTATACAATCAGACAGCTAGAACCATGCTCTGTACTCGACAACATTATTATTTTTCACAAAATGTTTGACATATCATTATTTTTAGTCATCTAAAATAAAGTCTAATCTGTGCTCGCTATAAGCTACCTATTAGCTGTTGGAGTGTCCTTTGCTAATGTCAGTAATGTCACATTTTTCTAACAGTGCTGTCTCAGACTGTTTCTTTCTTTCTTCGTTACAAGAGCCTGGTATTCGCGAAGGAAATGGGGATTACTTTGCTCACAGGGACTCGGGTTGTACTTCTTCGGCAACTGGTGCTGTGAGCATTGCTTTTCCCATTTTTATTTGACTCGGAACGACGAAATTGGGAAAGTTTGATGAGAAAATTAGCGTTATTTAAGTGTCGTCAATAAGTCAGAAAAATCAGTCCAAGAATCAATTACAGACCTTCAGGGCATGAGTCTTCAAGCCACGACTACAAACCCGTGCCCCAAAAAGTTGTAATGAAGAACATTAAGCCAAGAGGCGTGTACTATAACTAGTAATTGATGATGATGCCGTTTGTGAGCCTTAAACGTGATTTGGGCAAAATAACATAGAAAGCATTTAAAATTCAGCTGTTCCCAGTTGTCTTTAGTTCTTGTTATTTCAATGGGCGAATCTAAAGATATGGAAAATACTCCTCGGCTCCATCTTTGTGGCGAATTAGAGAATAATGCACGGAGCCTAAAATTTCATTGGCCTCGCGCTTCCTTTGAACGGCAGTTTTTTTTGGGACACTACATTCTTGGCGAAACTTACCTAGCTTTGGAGCTAAGAGATAAGCGGTATATAAGGAAGAAATTTAAATAGGAATTTAACACCGTCAAGGGATTCGATTAGAGCTTGACTGTCAGATTGAAGAAACTTTTTGAACTTAGCATAGTTTCTTAGCCATGATTGCACTTTTGATTGTTAAGATCTTCGCCTGGAGGACGTAACAGTGTGGAGGTAATTTATAGAAGCAAAAAGATCGGGCTCAACTTCTTTATTCACCCTGTTCCATAAACAGTGTACCTTCCAGCGACGAAGTCAGAAAGTCACCAGTCCCACCTATGTTTGCTTAAACTGCGTTTCCACTGAACGAAATCTCGAAATTTAATCCAATTTCTACAGGAACGGTCCCCGACATGCCGTTTCGGTGGCTATAGTTTAATTCTTATATATATAATGGATACGTGTTTGATAAAGGATTTTTTTTTTTCAAAAATATGGAGTACCCAACATACTTTAAAAACTGGTTAACGATGAATGAGGACAAAGTACATATTTTCTATATCCGAGGACGCACAACACCGAAGACGCACAACACCGAGGACGCACAACGCCGACTCAGCCAGAAAGTCACCACAGGTAGGGAAGGACTTCGTTTATTTCGTGTTCGAGGTAAAAAGTACGAACTACTTCAATGCCGAGATTTAAAGTAGAACAACTCCTGCCAACCGCTGTTTCTTTTAGCTGAAGAGGCAATTGAGTAGGAGAGCCCTATCTCAAAGGACCAAGCTAACACATTGAACGTCCCTGTCCTTCTTTATGGCAATGAAGCCTAAACAGCCTTAAGGGAGAATAAAGTTCTGTGTTCAATATTTTCTCCTGTGCTGAAGGCTTTGTGCAGAAGAAGATTCATGAGCTTAGCCAAACGTCTACTCTACAGTGTCTAGCCATCTTAGACTCTGGCTAGACCCTGTAGAGCTTATGGATAAGACTGGTCTAGCCCGGAAAGTCTTCAACTCTGAACCAGTGGGACAGCACAATAGAGAATACCGCACACAAGTTCAGCAGTTCCACAAACAACTTGATGTACGAAATTGGAGGCAGCTGTCTAAAGATCGTGTCAGGTTGAGAGGCTTGTTGGTTGAGTCCCAGGTCCACCCTGGATTGCAGCGCCGAATGAAGAAATCCTAGTCAAATTTCTTGTAGTGACAAATACTATTTAATTTTTGTTGAATCTTAAAAGTAGATATGATTAGTATTGGCCTCACGAACAGACCCAAATTTATTAGAATCTCCTACTTCGCATGAGTTCTGCTTGAAAAGGAAATCATATATTAATAATTTTACACACTGTATGAATTAATGAATTTCGAATCACACTAGACAACCTTGAAATTGAAAGTTGCCTCACGATGAGCACAAAATTACGTAACACCCAAGACCTATTCGCAAACTGATCGGCCAATGTCCACAAGGTAAAGAATGAATTTGCTGAAATCGCAAATAGCTTAAGATGTTTGTATACTCTCCTCCTGATTAGAGTAGCTATCGCAGCAACAATCGCAACAACAATCCTCCCAATCATGCATAAATTAATCGCCTTAAAGTGCTAATGCAGAAAAGATCTCAAAATTAATGCAAACAACTTGTTTTTCGTGAGCGAAAATCCTTTATGCACTTCATCTCAACAAAAATATCAATACCCTCCCATCCGTACACTAACAATGACTAAAAACAAGTTTTCAAGTGCTTACTGCGCAGTTAGATCATTTCGAACAAACACAGTGATTAATAGTGTACACACTAAAATTTGCTCATGTATTCACGCGAATATGGATATCTACTTAAGAACTACTAAGTGAATTCACGCTTCACAGAATCAAACTAAATCGCTCTCAAATTCAAATAAGCACATCTCCGCATATCTTCATGACTGTTGACACAATTGTCACAATTCGTCGGATCACGAGATTCAACCGGCTGCCGACAGCCCACAGCAACGGCCTCGGCCAACACGAGACCGCAAAAATTTTGTGTGAAAGTGGCAAAAACAAAAAAAAAACCTGCACACGAGACTTTGATTTCAAATTTAAAAGCGCAAAAAGTGAAACAGCGCCACCAGATACTAGGATACACAGCCAAACGTACGTCTCTCTTGTTGATTCTGAAAGCTATAGAAACGTTCAGTTGATTGTGTCTTGAGACTAATTAAAATGTCTTGGCGATCGTAAGATACGAGACACTCTTGTCATCGAATGGAGAATACTACGCTCTGCATCCATGTGCGACTAGAATTCGGTTGTTCATCTTTTTCTTCAATGGGAGTAATTTATCAGGTCGCACGTCGAGCGAAAACCATACAATTTCATCAGCGTTTTGCGGCTCTACAGCCGTCAGTGTGGTGTTTTATCAATTATTTTGTTTTAATTCGCGCAGGGCGGATGACGATGAGGGGGGGGGGGGGCAGGGGGACTTGCGACTCTGGTGTGGTATGCAAATGCTGAAAGAACCAGTCTTGAAACCGATCGTGCAACATTGCCCGCGGGTCAGTCAACTTTAGGGTGTTGAAAGGAACGAGAGAATTCATGTTTTGCGGGGGGAAACACTCGGACGTATGTATACTGGCGTGTTGCAATGAATTATTTGATGAGTCAGTGATACAGAACGATTGTGTTTGTCATGTTGTAAATGACTGACATGAACGTGTTTAGTTTGTAGGAGAAATTTTATTCAAAAATGTTCACTTTCTAATGGACCATTAAGGTTTGTTGTTTCATGATTAAAGATATATTTTTTTTATCTAGATTTAAAAAACAACTAAAACCCAAAAAATAAAAACATTGTCGTCTTAGCTTAACACTGCAGAGAAAGCACAAAGTTTTTACAGCGCGGTTGAAGTGGCTTTGACCAGCTGTGGTCGTGCAGTAATATGAGTATGTCCTAAAAATAGAATAAAATGCGATCATTTGACTCCGACAAGTAGGCTGATACTTTTTGGCGGCCGTAACATGTTGACCACTGAAGTCTGAAAAGGCTTGTCTCAATAGCAAGTCAAGCTGAAAATTTGCAAAAGTTTTGTGGATGAATACACAATCTTTTAATTTTTCTCACAATCTGACTATTTTAGACAAACACGGGAACAGATACTGTCCCTGAGGAGAGTTCAATAATAATAATTGAGTGGCACTACTGCCCACAAGGGACAAAGGCATTTCTTCTAATCGTGTTGTGCGTGCTACTGTTCTCTCACGAGTAGAAGGGACCTACAGTGTTTTGCCGACTTTAAAAGGCGAGATTTTGGTTGCTTTTCATAGACAATTGATACTCTTTGAGTGTTGTGAGCAACTCGAAAGAGTTGGTGCTGGAATCGAACCTAGACCTTCGACGTGTGGGTCGAGGCACTTGCCCACTGCGCCACGGCGACCACTGACAAGAGTTTAAGAACACAAATGTTTCCCGTCTATGCATTTGGCAAAAACGAAAAAGCTCGTTCAGCACAATTTAAATATTGTAGTTCTAAGTTGTATGAGCTGTTCAATCCTGTATGAGCCGGTAAAATTTGGTGGCAGCCACGTTTTAAACGTGACTTACATGCCAACAGCTTTAATTTCCTTACTAAACGGTTGTCTGACATTATCTTCACGACATCTACTCCATGCAAATGATGTCAACTCTCAAAGAGTCCTAATTGTTAATAAAGAGTTCTTCGAATCTCGTCCTTCAAGTCGGCAATAAACTGTAGGTCCCATCTACTTGTCAGAAAACAGTATCCCGCACAACATCAGTAGTTGCTGAAGAAGCTAAGCACAGGTCGCCTGTGGGCTGTAGTGTCATCTAATCAAATGAAGACGATGATGGTGAAAATCAAGCACCGCGCTGTGATTAAGTATCTTTAAAAAAACAATGAAAAAGTAAAAAATGATTCATAAGCAGATGATGCCTGTTAACCAAGGTTCTGTACCTTTGGTCTCAACTGGACATAAGTGGTCAAGTGAGTTAAAAATAGAAAGAAAGGTAAGTGAGTAAGTGAATACAACCCCCGCTCAAGCTGCCGACTTACTGCCTGGCGACAACATTTACGAAGTCAAGTGTCTAAGGAAGCCCGAATGATGGCGAAAATAACGGCTTTCGCCTGGCATTATACGCACTAATCTTCATGGCCACCCCGACTTTCCAAAGGTCAGTGCATAAAGGCTCACAGCTCCTCAGAAAAAAGTGCGAACCGAGTGTTGGCGACAGTCTTTCGAGCTCAGTAGTGAAAACCTGGAAGGATTTCTGAAACGAATTGTTACCAGGGACGACCATTATGACCCTAAAGTAAAGGGTCACTCGGTCTGCGGCGAAGCTCATGGGTACAATAATAACAAAAAACAAAAAAAAAGACGGGGAAAACCGACAACAGGTATGTTGCTTATTCAGAACAAGGCTCCCGCTTTACACGGCGTTAATTTTCAAGGCTGCAGCGCGAGATTTTGATTTTGAAGAAATCCAAATCGTCTTCTTCTTGTGGCGCTACAGTCCGGGGCGGACCTGGGTCTCAACCAACATACTTCTCCAGCCAGCACGTTCTTTTGCCAGTTGAGGTCTTTCTCGCCTTTTGTGCGTCACCTTAGCCTAGGCCGCGTCCTCTGTTGCGTTGTCCCAATGGTTCAGATGGTGCAGTGGTGTTCATACGCTCTACTTGGGGGGCCAATAAATAGACAAAGAGGAAATATAATTTTTGCAAATTATATTCAAATGCAAATCTCAAGATGTAAGAACTATGCTGATGTAATAAGAGATCAAACAAACAAGTTTATTTGAATTCGCACTTTCCTGCATTTCGAAACAGAGAGTATTTTGAATGCTCCTTGTAAGCAAAATTTGTCATTATCTTCATTTTCGTTAACCCACATGTTCCCCTAAAGGCGTTGCGGGGGCAATGCATGCAGGAGAGAGCTTCAGGCCGCTCGATCCTCCGCCATCGACTCTAACTTATCAGGAGCTATTCTCAAGCGCAACCAAGCGAATGGACTTGATTCAACCACCTCGCCCTGGGTCTTCGCCGAGCGGTCGATTACCTCATGGAATTGCTTCTAAGGCACGCCTCCGAAGTCGTAATGTAGGGGACATCCCTACTACGTGACGAAATCAACGAAACATAGTCCTTTCTGTCCGAGGAAGTATAGTAGTTCATTAAGTTCCCACCCCACCGTCTCGTTTCTCAGTCTGTCATGACGAATAACTCCCACACTCGCAGGAGTTTTTCAAACTCCATGACCATATCTGAGATTTGAAAAATATATAATGCTTGGCTTTAACACAAATCTCGACCTTCCTTTATACCGATCTACCAATTTGTTTTAAAATTGATCTATCTTGGCCAATCCTACAAGAATGCTCAGTGTTGCTCCTCCCATTACTTGTGAAAGAGAGCTCGAGATGCGTTTCCATTGGTTTCAAATGAACTCCACTAACATGGAGAGTACATTGCACAAGCGTTTTGGAAATTACCAGAACTTCGGACTTGTAAACGTTCACCTTTATTTTAGCATCAGCACATACGACCATAAACCTATCGAGCGCGTGCTCGAGTTCCGTATGGGATGTTGTGAGGACAACTGAGTCAATGTGAAACATTCCTCGCTGCAACCAGTCCATCTAATAATGAAAAAGGGAGGTGTCAAGACGCACCCTTGGCGAAGCCCAAAGCTTACGATGAAATGTATTTATTAATGACGATTTCTAGGGCCTTAGAGAGTTTGGTTGGCTCGTTTTTAAAGACCTGATGTGCTTTAAGTTATCAGACTGATTCTTGAGGGATGATTTTGCTGGTCTTAAACTGGGAGCCAAAAGAGCTTTTAACGAGAGTCCAAAGTAGTGCTCACGATGATGAGAGTGCTTCAAGCTATAGAGAAAAGCGACGCACTTACGAGTTGTATTCGATACTCAACCGTGTTTTTTTGTCAAATCCCTTCTATGTGCCAAAATAGATGTAGACGTACTTGCAATATCACAAAGTTATCCTCCATATCTTGCAACAGTCCGCAGGTCCACAAAGTTCCTACAGACTGCTCAAGCAGTCGTTGAAAGTCGTGCAATCTCATTGAATATTTTGCCACAAGCCATATGGTTTAAAGTGCACACTTTGCAATCAAAGTCCTAGGCCGCAAATCAATTTGTTGAATTGCCTCTCCATTCGGCGCAACCACTACAGTTGTTTGCTTCGCATTATCAGTCAGACAAGGTTTTCTCTTTGAGGTTATCGCGCATTAATTACACAATAAGTGCATCACTAGAGCTTGTGTGTGCATGCATGCACTCCTCTGCCAGTATTGTTAGCAAAGGTCAGTCCTTATCTCAAATTTCTTGTTGCTTCAATTTCGCACGTTCTTTGAATTTGTTGTGAAATGCGAAACCACCCCGCAAAAAGTGAATAAAGCACTCCGATGAATCATTTACCTGCCGAATGGATTGTCTTTCGCAAATTTTGCTTGATTATGTCATCAATTATCTGTTGATCTGTTTTCAATTGTGACTGAAAGGAATTCTGGTGTTTATGAGTCAAGTTGCACGAGAACACTATGAGTTGTGGAATCCTGTGTATTTATCGCATGTCAGTCAGTTGATGGCAAATTTACTGAACTGGTTATAATGATACATTTTTATTTTTTATGTGGAACTGACTTTCCTTCTCATTAGTGATTCACACAAAACGAATAACGTTCCCCCGCTCCGCGGAACATATCACTCGTGCCACTAAATGAAAAGCACAAAATCATCAACTTCGGTCGCCCTGTCCAGGGCGAAGTTGTGAAAATTGTCACGAATTTAGATACGAAAGGGCAGCGGGGCTATTTATAAATATGAGAGCCCGATTGTTAGAGTTGATTTGTATTCAAAATTATGGAAAATTCGAGCAAACAAATGAAAAGCACGAAACACATGTTGCTATCGGTTTTCCTTTTGTGCGCAATTTAAATGGCGGGGCGTCTAAAAATTGTCAAGATTCAAAATATTGATAAAACAATTGCAGTTTGAATCAATAAACGTTCATAAATGACAGATTTGACTTTGTGTTCTAAAATTTTTGTGACAAATCAATTAATCAATTTTTCAAGATGGCGTTCAGTGGATAAGTTTGCCAAATTTTGTGACTTGAACGGTTGCGCAATGATGAGGACGTAAGTCAAGGGAATGAGAGACTTTGTCCACAAGGATATCAGACGGTACCGTAAGCAGAAACTGCCACAAATTGGAATTACAGTTTTTTTTTTGGATTCAAAGTGGGAAAACTATTTTTAAGTTGGCACTATTGTTACTGACATATGTGCCAAATTTTGCGTAAAGAAAACCTTTAGACACGCCTCCTTTTGCAAACAGCCAAGAGTGAATTCTTCTTTTTTCTAATCGAACTGCTTTGTCTTTTGTTGTTTGGAAAACTCATTGTGGAAGGTCGCAACAGCGTCTACAAATTTTTCAGCTATGACACGAAAATCAGCTTTTTCTGAGAAATAATTCTTGTGCAATTGAACTTTATTATTGTTATTGTTGGAGGTTGGGACACACTGCACTGGAGCGCTCAGACTCAAAAACTGGTCCATTGTGCTACCAGGCAGTAACCCTCATTTACCGGCAGGCGCTTCTGTGATAAAGACATTAAGTCGACTTTGTATAAGCTACGCAGCTGGATCGTTGGTGACCCTGCATCAGACGGCATGTCCATGAGACTTGTGTCATAGGAGCATGATGCATGATGACCATGCAGTGCGCGAGGACATAAAAGCGCCACTGCGAGTTGAACCAAAGAACATTCCTTTTTCGTGGGAAGATGGCCTTCAGTGTACAGCCCTTGATGTGGATGTCAAGGGGAGGGAGATTAAGCAATGGATAAGAATTCATCAAGAGCAACGCCAGGTGTGCTGGAGAAGGACTCCCAACCTCAAAAAAAAAAAAAAAAAAGAACAGCCAAAACAGACAGACGTCATTTAAACATACTACAACCACTTTCGCCAACACCATTCGCGAATTCGAGTCCCAGTTTACATACATGGATCATACTCGGTTAGACCACATTTAGCAGGCTTTAAAGAGACTATAGCCGTTATTGCTGAGGCTGAGAGTTTGGTCATCGTTCTTAGCAGCTGGGCCATGTTAAAGGACATTCAGGCTCAATGGTCTCGGGGAGCTCCAGCTCGAACAAGGCAGCGCTAAAACCTATACAGCGCGTGAAATAATGAACTTGTTGAGAGATCATTTTAGTGAACACTTGTTGGAACACTAAATTGGCCGCGTACATCGGGCGATAACACACCTTTGAAGTACTTTCTCTAAGGATATGTATATCTAAAGTGTAGTCTCAGATCTTTAGGCAGCTAAGATTGACATTTTTGAAGTCAAAATTACTCGTGGTGTCATCGAGAGACCCGTCACTTTACTCCAACTAGTCAGACAATGCTTACCCTTTCGAATATGGTCTAATACGACGTATTCATGACCAACATTTACATGATATTATGTTAAAAATTTAAATGCCGTGAATTGATCTTCTAGTAGATAAGAAAAATTTGAAGTTCACTTTCAAATTGATGTGTTTTCTTTTACGTTATAAATCGAACCTCACGATGCATCACGTCCTGTCTGAATCTGTTCAGAAATTTCTGCTGCGGAAAGATTGAAAATATCGCAGAAGACTGTCGGTGAGCAAGGGCTAATGGAAACAAGAGTTTCTGAATGTTTTTTCTATTCTATATTCAAAGTCGTAAAAGTGGCACAGCCATGGAGACTATCAACATCAACTGATTACGAAGAGGGAACTGCAGGAGCATGTCTTGAAAATTTTAAAAACTGTTGTCACAAATGTATCGCACACATGAGGACTACTTGTGAATTGTGAGGTAGATATGTCTATGTGACAGTGCATCTCCATAGTTATAGAAAGACAAAGCAAAATATCTCATACACAGATGCCTGAGTCCAAACATAGCCCTTTAATGCAAAGCCTTGATCTATAAATTAGTAGATAATTGTTTGCTGCGCTTCGCGATTTCTTTTTCTCATCAAAAATCGGTCAGATTCAGATTTAAGATATTCAGAGAGAACTGTAAAAATATTATTTCTCTTGGTCTTCATCTTAAACAAGAAATTACATTCTTTTTTGGATGTATAAAGTTGGTATTTCGTGGCTTCTTAGTACGACTTGAAGTTTATCCTGTGCATCTGGTTGATCGATCATGTCTGCCTCTTCCTATCTAGAGATTCGACTCATCTCAGCTGCTTCACCATCTGCTTCACATAGTCAGATCTCATAATACTCGTCATTATCATGGGATTGTCTTGATCCCACGCAGTCAGACACTGAGGCAGTCAGCAAGTGAGTCAGTCAGCAAGTGAGGCAGTCAACAAGTGAGGCAGTCAGCAAGTGAGGCAGTAGACAGACTGGAACTCTGTTCTGTCGGATGCATCCAGCGGGTGGGTGTTATCTAGTCTACTGCGAATGCATACAACAGCATATTCCCCGCTAGACACTGTGCCATTGGCATCATGCATTACTTTGGAGCGTGAGCAGCGGGTGCTATAGATGATGATGGAAGGATGCATTTGATTTGACATAAATCACCCAGTTGAAGCTGGTAAGATAGTCCAACCCTGTGCTAGATGATCTGAATGGTATTTGTATAATTGAATTAGACCCTCAAGCACAATGATTGCACAAATACTTGACAGCTAAAAAAGGTCTCATCTTACGATCCTACTTTTTAGGAACAATTCATCTATCTGCTGTTCGAAGTGTGGCAAAGGCATCGCTTGTGCCACATCACGCCAACCAAGCCCCTCTCAATTCAATTAAACTGTTTTACGGTTCTTATTCTGAACCACAACGCAACAGGCAACATTGAGAGAGGAATCGAAATTAGACTTTTTTTTGACACCTAGAAGACAGTAAATATTTTGACTTCCTACTAAAATTAGTGAACTTTTACTTCAACAAATCTCTGAGTAAACTATTCCCTCAGTAAACATTTAATTTATGCACTGATTCACACGGCAGATGGACATAATGTTGCAAAACGCAAGATCGCTGAAAATCGCAACCGTGCATCGATTATTCAAATATCTTCTAACCATCTGACTGTCATTCACTCTCCAAGCGAGAGTATAAACAAAATTTATTCAATCACTTCGGTACTCTTGAAGAAGCAGAGAAAACAAAATAATCTCGTAAAACTCGCGAAAAACCGGAAACTATCAAAGCAACCCGGCACGTGAAACGATGACAGCGCACAAAGTCCACCACACATCAGGCACAGACTGCCCTCTCTCCATGTGACGACGACGGTTCAGTGGTGGGAATTCTTTTCAGTCTCATCAACGCAATACGCAATTTAATTCATTTTCAATAGACGTCATCTAAAAATACCCCAAAAGTTGGACAAAATTTGCAACAACAAGAAAAATAAAAAAAAACAGAAAAAAAACTAGAAAAAAAATTCATGTGAAAGTTTCTCCGTCCACATGGCACGATATATCTCAATGAGCAGCGGGGTGGCGTGAAACTATAAATTGACACAGAAAAGCACATATAGACACCCAACAGGCGCACGACGGACAGATGATTTTATAAATAGTTGTTCCTCCTTTAAACGTGCCTTCAAGGTTCACGGCAGGCGAAGCACTTGTGTAAAAACACAGGACAGGCACGGGCATTTTGAAAACTTCAAATCCCCATACGTGTCAGAGAACTCAACAAAAAAAGAGGTTATATAACCCGTCGAACTGAACTCGAGAATGTGCACACCGCAGACAACTACCAGATAGCTTTCTAAGGTCAAAGATGAGGCGGGTGAGTGGCACTGCCAAAGTGGGAACGACTTTGAACATCCCAGCCGCGACCAATGTCAACCAAAATTGAACTTATGCAACCGAATTACATGACTTTCCGCCGCGACAGTCTTCGGAGATGGACAAGAGAAGAAAAAAACGTTAGAGGCACTTACTTCTTCGACTCTTCTCAAGCGGTATTGTCGCTGCTATGGAAGAGTTGCGGTGGAGGAGACAGCGCGGCGTTCTATCGCTTCTATCGCAAAAGAAAAATGAATGCAATTACATAAAGCACCACGGAAAACTAAATCGTTAACACTATTCTAAGTCTGTGTCCCTTGCTGCAGCAGGAACAAGCCACCAAAGGAGGTGAAACAAAAAATTATGAACCACGGTAATTCCAGAAATACGTACAAGACTCTTTCGCTTCTCTCTTTCTCTCTCTCAATCGATTCGTATCGAAGTCAGGAGACAATTTCAATTTCAATTGTTATGCATTCACGTTGCACCGGGGATTTGCACACTTCTCTTTGATTTGGATTCTTTAGCACATTGACTGACAAAAAAAAGAAATATATTTGAGAAAAAGAAAGACGCACACAACTTTTTTTCTTTTGAACCCGCTCGCACCGAAGTTTCACATCCGACTGAGGAGGTTGTGCGCTGAAGTACGAAACGAAACTAATTGTAAGACTGTGAGGGTACGAGACAAGCTTTTAAGAGGAGCCCCACGGCACCGCTGCCGCTGCCGCCAACAGAGCTGAGGAGAGCTTTGAAAAATGCGTGTGCCGATTGCCGGCCGTCAGACCGTTGTAGACGGTTATCAAGACCGGTATGGGGTGGTGCGAGGGCGGTGAAGGGGGCGGCATAGAGGGCATGTTAGGTGTGCGCAAGCTGTTTTCTTTTCCTTTTTTTTTTTTTTTTTTTCATTTATTCTCTTGGGTTGGATATGTGTATGTACTTTGAGTATAGGGTACTTTATTCCATTGACGGAAAGTGTTTGAGAGGAACAATGTTTTGGGGGCTTGTTGCTGTAATGAGAATTTGGAAGATGTTCCTTAAAAAGTTGAGATTTTGCAATACAACGTTTCCCCCTTTGACATCAACTGTCAGTGATGGTTTGACATGACCTTGTTCACAGTAACTCTGTTGAGAGTGGCAGTTTAAGCAAACTTTGGGTAAAAATGAAGCTTAAACAGACCGTAAGAACTTTAAAGAGTCTTATTGGTGACATAAAAGGAAGTTAACTAGAGCGCAGACTTGGGATGTCTGCCAGGCAAAAAAAATGTAATTCCGAAATTTAGCGACATCCTGTTATCAAATCACTAGTCATATAATGGGCATAGAATAGAACAAATGCAGTAAAGCAACTGAACTAAATCGCCGTTCAGAGTCTGCAAAAACTGTTTATTCCCTCAACTCGTCAAAGAGCTACAGCAGGCACAATTCAAGTTAAGAGTATTTTTTTAAAGCAACTTTGACAAAGAATAGAAAAAAGATGATTTCTTTTAAAGTACCATGAAAGACAACCTTCTGGAACTATAATTTAATTATGATAACTGGCATTTGACTGCCAAGGCTGGCTCAAGCGCAGTCTAATCTAGAAGGCAAATTTTGGGTTATAACCGCCACGGCTAGAATTTCAATTTTTGATGACTTTTTCCAAACATTAGTGACCGTATATTGGCAAAACCGAAGGGAATGTTGTCCCCTTGTGAATCTTTCGGAGCTTATCGGCGTAGACTAGCTACTTCACATTTGACCACAGAAAACAGTCAAGCGGTGTTAAATCGCACGATGCTGGAGGTCATTTCACGGTTCCGTAACGTGAAACTATGCGGTTACCAAACAATTTCTTCAATAAATAAATTGTGGCAAGAGCTGTGTGACATGTTGCACTGTCTTGTTGCATCCACAACTCCTGCACGTCATGGTTGTTGAATTGACGAACATAAAAGGCAGTAATAACAATCATCACTGACAACAACGTTCCGATCAGCATCGTTTTTAAAGACGTACAGACCAATTATTCCACCAACCAGTCAGTTGTTTTTGGATGTAACGGTGTCTCGATATGATGAGGATTATCATCAGTCTAACTACGGCTGTTTTGTTTATTGACGTATCCATTCTCCGAACTCCATCGCCAAATAAAACTCTCTTACACAAATTGGGATCAACAAATCTTGTTTTGAGCCAATTCTTTTACAGTTTGGAAGCGTTTTTAAGGCGTCGGTGTATTCATGTTGAAATGCCAAGTCAAACTAAAAACAGCAGTTAAACAAGTGTTGTCACCTCAAAGTTCTATACCCGTTAAGTTGCAGAAGAAGCTAGGTTGCCACCCAATTTATTTATCAAACTTAACTTAACAGTTGTATGAATAAGTGGCACTACAGCCCACAAGGGAAAAGAGCCTAGCTTCTACAACAACTACTCGTGTTAAGCGTGCTACTGTTCTCTTACGATTATAAGGGACCTACAGTTTTCGGCGACTCCGAACGGCTAGATCTGAGAAGCTTTTCATAGACAATCGATACTCTTTGAGTTTTGTCAGTAACTCGAAAGAGGTGGTGGCGTCAAACAATGCAAGGTGTTCCTTCCGGGAATCAAACCTAGACCTTCTGCGTGTGGGTCCACGCACTTACCCACTATGGAACTTAGCAGTTACTAGAATTAAAAGGAAGAATAATAAAGAAAGAGAAGCTACGCAGAAACATTTAGCCATTTTTGTTACGAAGAACATTGTGCAAAAACGAAGAACCAAAAACATTCTTCTACTTAACTTCTAGCAAAATTTTGATTTTATACGTCCTAGTTTTGTATGGTCCAATGAAATATACCCCACAATGACATTTGAAATGGACTTAGCTTGGCAGCTAAAGACTTAAGTTAACTTCAGGAATACAATTTTCTTGTAATGTGAAGTTCTTGTATCGCGTATAGAGTTATTGAAATAAAAGCTCCGATATGAGAAAAAATATTTTTAAATTTATAAATGAGGTTTGAAATGGACCCGCTTCATTCTTTTCGTGGTTGTAAGTTGTTAGCACTGGCATTTGACACTTGCTAAACTCAGCTAAAAGTTTTGCGTTCGATCTTTGGTCTTGTTTGCGTTGATGGCATCTGGAGGAGCCATTGGGACAAAGCAACAGAGGACGGCTTAGGCTAAGGTGGCGCACACAAGTGGAGAAGGACCTCAACCAGCTTGGAGTGCGCAACTGGCGGCAGCTGACGAAAGATCGTGCGAGGAAGAAACTCAGCTATCATATGACGTGCCACAGTGTTAGTTACGAGTATATATTTGACATTTACATTAGTTAATGGCTTAGTGTAAAAGGTGTAAAGAAAACATGGTGCTCACGACATTATATCACTACACTTGTTTGAAGTATTATCATTTGCGCTGCCATGGAGCAGTGGATTCCATGTTCGATTCTTGGATTAAGAGTCTACGAAAACGTATCATTTCACATGGTTAGGGTTTTAGAGTTTATATTTAAAAATTCGAATTCTCTATAAAAAACTTCCTCAAGTTTCTCCATTCGGAAATTTGAGAAAGCTGCGAAATAAATTGTAGGCCAACAAAAGTACTCGCAGTTGCTAAAGAGGCCTCCATTGGAAACTGTAGCGCAATCCAATTTATTCATTTTTATTTCATGGGAAATAATGCCCATTAGTTATTCAGGTCATTCTCTTTAATGTGCAATCCACTTATTTTCAATTCATTGTTCTACACAAAAATTTAAGTTCTCATAGCAACTGTCATCAAAAATTATCAAAATGTCAGTATCTGATACCAAAGACACATTTTTTTCCTTGCGTTATATATTACTCATATTTCCACATGAATTAAGTTAAATAAAGAAAAACTTAAACTTACCATTAGACTTTTCCATCAATACCACTTAGTTCTTCAGACTCACAATGAAGTTCAAATTGCTTTCGAACATTTTAATGAGAGAGATTCAATATTTTTAGAAATTTCTTTATACATATTTTGCAAAGAAGTTTGATTTTGACAGCTTAATATCGTAGGTAACTTTAGCAGATGCTGGACTACAGTTTAAATAATTACTACCTGTTTATAACATACCTTCCTGTATAAGCACAGTTCAACATAGTTTACAAAGTTCATAAGAATAATTACGGACATTTGAGTCGGCGTAGTATCAATTCTTACTATCATTAAATAATAATAGTAATTCAATTAAGACTGTGATTGTAAGAAGGAAAAGAAGGTGTCTGAAGCTTGGTAAACTTAGTTCTTTACAAAGTGGACTTATACCACTTTCAAAAAACAGCTCATTTTGAACTGGAAAAGCTTGATTTGTTTTTCTATTCCTACTGACCTTAGCTACACTGAATATGGATTCTGCATGCATTACAAACTCGAGAAGTTTTGTAATATTTGGGAGATTTCATTCTCCGAAATATCGTCAGTCGGCCCAGATTTAGTGCTTTCTATATGGGGTGTAGTCTCTTACTACTTGTATTGAAATGTTGTGCAACAGATCCAAGTAGATCCCTTATTTCTTGAATCTGTCTCTCAAACATTCTTCTTCTTCTTCTTCTTGTAGCGCTACAGTCTGGGGTGGACCTAGGCCTCAAGCAACATGCCTCACTAGCCAGCACGATCTTTCGCCAGCTGCCGCCATTTGCGCACTCCAAGTTGGTTGAGGTCCTTCTTCACTTGTATGCGCCACCTTCGCCTAGGCCGTCCTCTATTGCGTTGGCTCAGATTCGAAGACTATTCGGGCCGAAGCAGTACATGGCCTACATGGCCTAGCCATCTTAAGCGTTGTATCCGAAGGCGCTTGACTGGGCGCATGTCACTGTACAGCCCATAGAGTTCGCCATTAAACTTCTCCTCCAGATGCCATCAACGCAAACAGAACCAATGAAAGCGCGCAAGACTTTCCTTTTGAAAAGACTAAAGGCTTCCTCATCCGCTTTAAGTTACATCCAGGTTTCCGCGCCATAGAGTAGGAATGGGATGACCAAACTGTCCTTCAAGAGAGGGCTTTATTACCCAATTGCCTCTTGAGCCCAAAGAAACAACGATGGGCAAGCATGATTCTGCGTTTGATTTTGAAACTGGTGTCCCTGTTTAATGTCCCTGTTTACCGCAAAGCCGAGGTAGACGAAGTCCTCGACTACCTCGAAGTTTCTGCTGCCTAGTGTGACGATCTCTCCGAGACGTCGATGTTGTGCGTTCTTCCTTGATGACAGCATGTACTTCGTTTTGCCCTCATTAACCACCAGACCCATTTTAGCCACCTCCGCTTCAATGCCTGCAAGCGCCTCATTGACAGCTCGGTGTCGTGGGCGTAAGCTAGCAATTGAACTGACTTTTGGAAGATCGTGCCTTTGGTGTTGACTTGTGAGTTACGCCCGATCGTCTCAACGATGATGTTAAAGGAGACACATGACATGCGTCGCCTGAGACATAATTGAGGTTCAATGTCGTTAAGGTGTTAAGCTCTCTTATCCTTCAACTTTTGAGTTGTTCTTGGCTTATTGACGTACACCCTTTCTTTTCAATATCTCCAAATCCAGCGACGTCAAATCACATAATCATGGCGGCCAATACACCGCCCCTACATGAAATTACACTGCCATTGAATTTCTCGCTGAAAAACGCCATTGTTTTGTTGGCTGTGTTGCAAATGATACCATCCTGTTGGATATCGGTCTATATCGTCAATTTCTGGCCACAAGATGTCTGTTATTCTCTTGCAATAGCGAACACCATTCACAGCTACTGCTTGGCCGAAGAAGTACGGCGTGATGACGCCGCCACCACAAAATCCGCAACAAACAGTCAGGGATTTCGATAATCCCTTGTGGATTCTCATTTGAGTGGCTTGCTGAAATTTTGCGCAGAGTTCCATGAATTGTTGAAATATTTGGTCGATATGTTGACCAAAAAAGTCACGAAGTGCGTTTTGATTTAAGCCCCCAGTTTTGTAAAAGGCTTCAACAGTCTTAACGCACTGCTCAATTGTGCCCCCTTCCGGTGTTGAATTTGTAAATGTCAAATTAAGTTGGGCGGAAGAACTTGACTTTAAGGTGTGGCTCACAACTTACATCGTGTATTACGGTTGGACCACCCTATACACTGCTGGTACCAGGCAGAGGGAAGGTCTGCAACTGCATTCAGAACTTTGTCTAGACAAACAAGAGTTAGTAAGCCTCTTTCATAGGCACAGGACCACCACGAACTGCAGTGCCACAAGAAGAAGAAGAAGCCTCTTCCCTCATATCGCAAGCAAAACTATCTTGCAAAAAATGTTCACTTCTTAGAGTTCAAAAATCGCGAAAGTTCACATTGCAGAATACTACGTTTTGGAGATTTACATCCATATGACGCATTGATAAGAAACCCGCGAAGAATTTGACACAATATCCTGAACTTGAGCCTAATACCTTCGCTGACGACATTTCCAAAATGTTTCCTCCACTGAAAAATCATGAGACATCCTGAAGAAGTTCACGGTCATGCCTTTCAAGCACTTCACTGACCTATTTTTTTGTTTTTCTCAAATCATCACTTTTAATTTAATCGTCCAACAAGCCAACCCTCATTAGCACGAACCTCTGCAAAGTACATAACAGCTGTACGATATTGGTTTCCCTCAGAACTACACTCAAATACCCGTGCAAACAGACCCGTATTCCGTTCAGCGGGCACGACTTATTCGTTTCACACGCAATGAGTCGCGAATCGCGACACAACCGCGGGGAACACAAAGTACATGTATGTACATCTAAGCTTGTCAAAGCCACTATATACTTAAGAAACAACAAAAGAGGAGCAAAAAAAAGAAGAAACGAAACTTGTCGTTTTCAGTGTCGGGAGCACCGCACATGGATGGGCTGACTAGCGACTCGTCTGATTGTGCCTGCAAATTATCCAAATTTGTTTGTTTCCAACCGAGGGGGTGTGGCACTCTGCAGCAGCACAATGAAGTGAATTCAACAGCTGATATTCACGTGTGGAACGACGCCGACGACCGACGGCGACAGCACTTAAGCTGAGTGAAATTGTAAATTTTTTTTGTTGCCTCCTGCGTCGTGTTGACGTATTTTATCTGCGCTATCTGATGGTGTGCGAAAGCGTTGTGTTTATTTGACTAGTTCGGTGATGAGCTGAATTGAAATTGTTTTCCCCAAAAAGAATAGGAATCGTGCGAACGCTTACACCTGCAATCGGAATATCGGATCGGAGCTTGTGATTGCGTCAATTTGGCTCCTGGGTTGCTTCTAGTTTGTCACTTGTTTGCGTCCATTTGACGTATGGTGTTGATGTAAGTGGAGATTTGTAACACGGATCTGGGACTTTTGAGAAAATTTGGCAAGGAGACAAAATTTTATTTTCGTTGTAGGCCTGATTTCTGATGTAATCGTCCACTTTGACTTCATAAGATATTTCACTCAATTTGATTATAAATATGTGGGATATTATTTATAGGCGGATTTTTTCTTTTTGTTTCGTGTCAAACGTGCGCTTCGGTATCAGGTCCAAATGTTGAAGTCTTTCAGTCATGCGACGTGTGGGCTGATCTCGAGAATATTTTAACGTTGCTGGATAAACAAAGCAGGAAGTTTAATTTTAAAAATAGTTTCTAAACAGAAATAATTATAAATCGTTGAAATGTGCTAATTGTTAGATGACTGGTGATTGGAACACATTTGAATTCGTACACGTGAACTTATTGGTGTTGTATTGTAGTATTGCATTTACGTTCTAGGGCATGTATTTCATTTATGTTGTACAACAGTGGCAGTGGCGCAAACATATTCAGTAACAGATTGTAAGAAATTTACTCTAAAATGTTAGAACTTTTGTAATCTTTCGATAAAGTACATTTTTCCAAAACTTAACCTTGTAGTTTCTATACTGCAAAGTTTCCAAATTTTCAAACTCCCCTAAATGTGAATTTGGACTAGATTAGAAATACCGTTAAATTTAAAACTCTGCCTTCTCTTGTACAAGTAACAAAGTAGAACCAGCCTTGTATAATTCGTCAAGCAAGATCTCACGATTGAACATATCAAATGCATTGCATGTTATTAAAATTGTTAACGATTTCACTGCAAAGCTTAAGAACCACATTCTCAGCAGTTTTTCTTTACAAAAACTAAATTGTTCTCCGTTTAGAAAGTCTCCAAGGGTCCCTGTAACCAGCAAAGATCAATCGAAATCCTCGTTGAGTTAAGGCTCATAGCTCCACGAGGCAGCAGTTTTATACGACTAAAGCAAGGCCTTTAATATCTGCTTGACTGTAGGAGTGAATTCTGCTCAAGTCCCTGTATGAAACGGACTTCGCTTAAAAAAACAGTACAGTCCTTCAATGAAAGGAGGGATTTTTCAAAATCAGGGTCCCATGTTCCTGTTCTTCTGGTAGTCTTTAAGCCATCAGTGAACAAGGCTATCCCACCCCCATCCACACTAGACCATTTATTTCTGAACATGTTCCTCTGTTACTGGGAGCGGGGAGCCCACTTTGTCGCTGTGGTCCATTTGGAAAGTAAGCGATAGGCACGACTTAACTTCAAAGGCGCTTGTTTGGTTCTATTGCTACAGAAGACGATGTCGAGGACAGAAAGAAGACTGCCAGAACCAGTTGTTCTCAGGCTAATCCTTGTAAGTCTGAGGGAGCGGCAGTTCTCTTTCAGAGAATGCCAACAGAAAACTTAGCACCTCAGGCTTTCCCCCCCACCGTGTGTAGACTGTGCCCTACATATGATTGAAGACGGGGGACAAAAAGAAACCCAAATAGGTAAGTTTCAAAATGGCCAAAATTCAGAAAAGATCAAAATTTCGAAAATGTCAGAAATCCTGATAGGGACGAAATCCCGATTTTGAGGCGACTTAAAAATTCTACGAAAATCGAATTAGGTGGAAATTGGGCTCTAGTCAAATTTATCACTTACTTCATGTCGTACAGTGATCGAAAGCGGGAGGGTTGCAGGGGGCAGCATGACTCCCGATACAAACTCTTCTGAAATGTGTCTTTTAAAATTTCGTTTCGCGGATTTGGTTTGACAGGATTTTGTCTGGAGTAATTCGCACTTTGATTTATTTTTAGATAATTCCCTAAATGTTTAGGGTCTTGAAATCGACTGCTGTTACGTTATTAACGTTTAGGCCTTTTTTAAACAAAGGAATGATCTCTACTTCTCTAAGGGCTGAGGGAGAAGCAACACAGTGAATACATTCATAGATTGAAAACAGGACTTAAAACGTCAACAACGTAAAAACAAAAATTACCAATCATTGCAAAAAAACTGAATAGAGGAGGAGGCATCCAATTAGGGAAAGCGCTCAATATTCGTACGGTGCGGCTAAAGAACGCATCTCTAAACTTAAGTGAGCATTCGAAAGTGGGCTTTAGGGTAAACCGAATGATGTTCCTAGCGTCTTTTGCGGATGAATACTTACATTGAACGAATGCTGTTGTCTAATATCATCGGTAGGAGTTTATGGAAACTTTCAAGTATCGTTACCGAAGGACGACAATAATAATAATTGAGTGGCACTACAGCCCTCAAGGGACCAGGGCCTAGCTTCTACAACAACTACTCGTATTGTGCGTGCTACTGTTCTCTCACAAGTAGAAGGGACCTATAGTTTTTGCCGACTCCGAACTTCGCCGATTTGAGAAGCTTTTCACAGACAATTGACACTCTTTGAGTGTTGTCAGCAGCTCGAAAGAGGAGGTGCCGTGAAAAAAATGCGAGGCGTCCCGTCCGGGAATCGAACCTAGACCTGCTGCGTGTGGATCGACGCACTTACTACTACGCCATGGCAACCACGAAAGGAAAGGACGACAATGCGGCACAAAAAAATCCCTTTAAGTTCTCGTACGGAGTGAGCCTCTAGGGAATTTCAATCTCTTGCTCATCTTCTTAACTAATTTATGAAAGTTTGCTGAATTTCAATACTGTGGGGATAATGACTAGTTAGAGTTGCGTGTTTCTGCAGCCAAAAAGGGACCCAGCTTCTTCAGTAGCAACTCGTGTTGTGCGTGCTAGTTCTCTCAAGCGTAAAAGGAACCTACATCTTATTGCCGACTAGGATAGCGACACTTAAACAGATTTTCAGTGACACTAAGCTGTCAGCAACCCAAAAGAGTGTAGTGAAAAAATGCGAAATGTCCAGTCCAGGAATCGAAAAAGTGATCACAAAATGTGTGGATGAGGCTGTGCAATCGTTGGTACGAAGATGGGAGTCAAGATTTTGAAAAACTGGGAAATGTCTCATCCAGGAATCGAAGCAGGGATCTTCACCATGTGAGTCGACATACTTAACCTTCTGCGCCATGGCGTACTTAAAGACGCCCCGCTTGAGCAGAGTATTTCAATATTTTCTTCCACAACATTCTCAACAAATTTTTCATTTTCAATAAATCGAGTCTTATCGTACTTCGCATTGACTCTTATCAGGAATTCACTTCGAGCTTCACTATTTCATGGTGCTGACCCTTAAACCTCGCCAGACTATAGTTCATTGAGAGCTTTTCTGCTGAGCGCCTCGTTTCCTTCGCCCTCCACACATTCGTTCGCTCTATCAAGCGAAGCAATCTAAGTTCAAGTTCAATAGTCAAAAGGTTGTTGAGCAACCAAAAGGAGGTCAAATCAATTCCACTCTCGTGTGTGTGCCTCATCAATGTCGTGTGTCCGTTCGTCGGTCCGCCTATCAAAATTATGGGGCTCTGGAACTGCTTATCAGTGCCTCTATTTTTTCGCAATTTATTGCGGAAAAGTATACGTATCCAGTCTAATAATTCGCTTTCGATGGTTCGCTCTAATCAGCTAACATTGTCGTGCATGTGTTTGTGCTCAGCTAGATGGTCATTCCTTAACGGTGGCGATGAGGTGACAATCGAGCGGTGTGTGACATAATGGCTGATAAACAAGAAGAAGAGACTGATCGGGCAGAGTGGGCATACACTTTTGTTGAACGTGTGCACTTTGCACACTTGTAGGAGGCGATTGCACTTTGCCAAGGTAAGTGCGGATGAGTGCTGCTCCATTAGCAGGTGGTTGACTTGATAATCGACGTAGATTGTGCCCCTTAAACAGGTAATTCGTTATCTGGTTTGAGGTATGTATCGACCGTCTGGGAAATTTTAATTGCCCCCATTTGTACTGCGTGAAGTTAATGGAGGGCTGGAATATGCTCGGAATATGTGGTTTTCGGGCATTGGATGGAGATTGCTTCAGTCTAGAGAACGGATTTTTTTAGATTCGTCAGGCGATTGTATTTCTGAGCTTTTGCTTACACTTGGAGCAATGAATTGTCAAGGTCGGAGACAAAGTTGCGATGATGGGAACGCAGGGGGCGAATTTTCTTAAGTACAAAATGTTGGTGCAGGTCTTAGAACTTTTTTTAAGGATTTGGCAATGTGACCATTTAAACTGTAGTCGATAAGACAGTTAATCCTGTCGTCCAACATGGCTTTAGATGTGCATCCAAAAATATATATGTCCTTCAGCAGTGATCGCATTAAATGGTTCTATTTTGGCTACCTTGCAGTGTTTGTAGATGGATAACAGCCATAATTTCATCTTCTTTAACCCACATGTTCCACTTAAGTGCTAACGGGGGTAGTACGCGTACGTGAGAATTTTTCAAAAGAGTGAAGAACTAACGATTGAGATGGCTTGGTCATGTATAGCAGAAGGAAACCAATGCCCGGGCCGAACAGTCCTCGAATCCACCCCTCAGGGACGGTGCAGTTGAGGAGAACCGCGACTCAGGTGGCGCCCGCAAGCGGAAAGGGACCTCAACCAATTATGCATGCGAAACTGGAGACAGCTAGCTAAAGATCGAGCTGGCTAGAGACGCTTGTTGGTTGATGCCCAGGTTCACCCCGAACTGTTGCGCCACCTTAAGTAAGTAAGTTAGTAAGAGATCTCAGGCAGCTCCGTTCTCCGCCATCGACTCCAACTAATCGGGAGCTATTCCCAAGAGCAACCAGGCACATTTATGGACTTGATTCAATCACCTAGCTAGCTAGTCCTAGCTTTGCCGAGAGGTCGCCTACTTTATGGAATTGCATCTAAGAAGTCATCGTGATAAAGGCACGCAACTTTACGCAGAAATGGCAGCTTCTATTCGCGATCGTTGCACAAACCAGTGCGTACAGGGCATAACTTGCAAGCCATCAAGGATAAGGATACCTTAGATTGCCTCTGCAGAAAATACTATCCCATTGATCTACTCTCACTATGTAGGCACCTTCATGTTTTCATGGGAGTACTGACCTCAAAATCATCAGGAGAAGCATTCCTTTCGCCTTAAAAAGAGGTCACCCAGTGTTGGGGGAGCATACGCTAGTGGCTTGGACCGTCTGGTTAAGGAAGGAAGGATGTGTTCAAGGAGGCCAAAACAGGCGATTCCAGTGGAAGATCTGGCAAGCAGATCTTAAGCAGAAGCGTCTGCTTAAGACTTGGATCCAAAAAACGAAATAGCTTCACCAAGTTTGGCTCGAGAATAACAATTGGGTTTGAGCGACAAGGACGTCTTAGTCTGAAGATATGTGGAAAAATGTTAATTTTTTCTACAAATCAGACTATAAGCTGAACATTGGAGATTGAAGGATTCTTGCTCGAAGAGAAACAAAGGATCGACTGACTGTAATAGTCTGGCGATGCTTCTCTGGAAATAAGAAGAGATAGACTGATGTTTCTAGAATCGAAAGTCACTGTAGGCACTAGAACCCTCTGCCCTGGAGCACTTGCAAGTATTCCTTTCAACGGAACAGTGATCTTTACTGCACAGACAAAATTGAAAATATGAATTTATCGTTAGATTTTATTTATAATGTAAAATGAAACATCTCGCGGATAAAACGTGTGATTTTGGCTTCGAGAGCGTCACTCGTAGCTGGCTTATTTCTGACGGCCTGAGATTTCACAAGTCCCCAGAGAAAATAGTCCAGAAGTGTAACATCGCACGACCTTCTTCTTCTAGTGGCGCTACAGTCCGGGGTGGACCTGGGCCTTAACCAACATGCCAGCACGATCTTTCGCCAGTTGCGCAATCCAAGTTGTTTGAGGTCCTTCTTCACTTGTGTGCACCACCTTAGCGTAGGTCGTCCTCTGTTGCGTTGTCCCAATGGCTCAGATTCGAAGACTCTTCATCGCACAACCTAGGTGACCAATTAACCGTAGCGACACGTGAAATTACGTGCTTACCAAGATGAAAGTCTACTGTTTCATGCGCTGTGTGGCGCTCACAGCGGCGCCTTTTTGAAACCAGAGTTCGCTGAGACCTTGTGCTTGAACTGCTTTCGGAAGAGACCCGGGGGCTGGTTGACGAAATACTTTTAAAGGCTTGCATTGAAGCTATCCCGACAGCAGATACGACCTGGTGTTTATTGGTAAGGTAGTTTGGTACTAGGCAGGAATGAAGTTCAAAGCTTTTACTGAAAGGTGAAACAGCTATCCGGTGGATATAGGGTTCGGGCCAATGCCTACCGGGACCAAAACGGAGACCTAGTAGTAGAGTCGCAATCGATGCTGAAAATCTGGAAATATCGTTTCTGCAGACTTTTAAACGGCGATTACGGCCCAAATCCCGCTGTTAGACAGAATGTTCCCCTCAATTTGGACGATGATAGGCAAGAGTTCCATCCCCCCAACGTAGACATGGACAAGATAGCAATATCGAGACTGAAGTCAAATAAAGCTGCTGGAGCGGATGGACTGTCCGCAGAACTGTTCAAAGCGGCTGGCGATGACCTGGTTGGGCGCATGCACCAGCTCATCTGTAAGATATGGTCGGAGGAAAGCATGCCTGATGAGTGGAATGTCAGCATCGTCTGTCCGGTCCACAAGAAAGGAGATCCCTTCGACTGCGCCAACTATCGAGGGATTAGTCTCGTTAACGACGCGTACAAGATGCTTTCTACCGTATTGTGTGAACGCCTGAAACTGTTCGTCAACAACCCGATCCTTATCAGTGTGGTTTCAAGCCAGGGAAGTCCAGCATCGACCAAATCTTCACACTACGGCAGATCCTGGAAAAGTGCGCAACTGGTGGCAGCTGGCGAAATATCGTGCTGGCTAAAGAGGCATGTTGGTTGAAGCCCAGGTCCACCCCGGAGTGTAGCGCCACAAGAGGAAGAAGTGCCTTTTTTTGTGTACATGTTCATTGAATCAGAAAACTGCTTCATAACTGAACAGAATTTCACGATGAGAGGACTGGATTTTTCACTACAGTCCATTCAATGCAAATATCACGCGGCTGGCTTCAATTTTTGCACAAGTTGAATTTTGTACGCTTGTAGGTCGAGATCCTCACTTGAAATAATAAATTGTCGTATACGCCAAGCCAAGTCAACGAATCGATTCGTCATGGTCTTCGCGTACGCTCTTAGCTACAATTACAAAGCTACAAAATCTCTTCAATGCACCCCATCTGGCGGTTTAACCGGTCGACTAACACACTGGGAGTTAACTGGGATTCAAATATGCGAATGGTATTGGCAATAGTGGTTTCAGCAGGTCGAAGATGCGCATCGTAAATTCCGCGAATTGTACGAAATTTATTTCCCAAACAACGCTGATTTTCGCAATACAGCTGAACAATTTGAAGAGGTTTCCTATATCACATGAGGTTTGAAATAATATTTCTCTTCTAAGGAAAGTGAAGTTTTCTGTACTCAGTAAGGACAGACAATGCCTAGCATTGACCAGGAAATATCTTCCTCAACAACTTGTACACGTGTTGTGCGTGCTAATTGTTACTCTCACCTTCCCGATTCCGAATAAATGAGTTTTGTTTGACAAAATTTGAGAAGTTAAGGCTGGGAATCAAACCTGGGAACTTCGGCATGTGCTTTCCCACTTAGATACTACCCACACAGCGGCCACAAAGTGGTGTATACTATCTCCGGCAAAGTAATGGTGAAATGCGCTGACACAAAAAGAAGCACACTCTCCTGTGGCACATGCGTCTAAAAGGGCACGAAACTGCTTTGGGGTTGGAACTGCCTTGCTCAACACCGTGTTGGCTGGTTAAGGATACATGTAGATTGGCTCAGATTAATACGGCAGAGTAACACCGGTAATGACACAAGCCCCATGTTTGTAACGTTTTCCGAAGTGCTCAAACTGTTGAAGCTTATTGAAGGAAATTGTCAATGACCTAGTCAGAATATTAATTCCACAGAAAGAGTTTAGCTTTGGTGTTGCTGTAAGAACGGAGCACGAGGACTTGCATTTAGTGCCGGGACAAGGACACATGGACGATCCCTACTTGATGGCAATGACTGACACTCCATCCCTGAGTCCCTCTCACAAGAAATATAAATGAAAGCATTCCATATTCCAGCATTTAGTTCAATAACATTTCTTTTCAATTGACTTGACACAAATTAACAAAATTAACAAAAGCATACTCCACAACAGACTATTTAAACAATTCCTCTAGAATTTTTTCGACCACTGTCTCTATGAAAACATAGGTCCAGATGGCGTATTTGATCAGAAGCATAAGGACACAGGCAATGATAACTTTCCTCGGACTCAGGTCGTATAGTCATGCCTTCTCCACATGCTTTTCAGGATCCACACGCACTGGGATAATGGAGAACTTGGTGAAGCTGTCTTTTGTACGTTTCTGAGTGATTTTCCCATTCCCTTGGCTCTTGATGAACTCTTCGATCTTTGCAAAGATCTTTTCCGCCGCTGCATCGTCACTGTTGGTGCCTTGAATCAATATTCGAACGTCATGGCCTTTGGTTAGCCATTTATTGATGTTTTTCAGTCTTGATGCCAAATCATTGTCGTTTATTCGACTACCAATTGTGAGTGACTTGTCAGACTTTTTATTTGCTGAGGCATTTACGGAACTGCGAAAATGGAGAGGAATTAGGCGCTTCCTCATTAAGGTTCAATGCGTACTTACAATTTTTTTGACTTGGAATCTGCGGCGGAATCTTCAGAGAGCAGTTCTGCTGATGTGGCTAATCTATGGGGTGATAACTTTATGAGGTCTGGCAAACGTTCGGTTGCTGATGTACGCTTACCTGTACACTGGTCTGTGTGATTTAGGATCGATATCTTGGACTTTTATTAAGCGTAAGTCACGGCGTTTGGCTAGCTTCTGCGCCTCCTCAATTGTTGTGACCGTCAATTGATTTTGTTGTAAAAGCGTAATCTTTATCAGTTCTTTGGACTTTTTTTGACTAGACGGCTTGCTATCTGTAGTATCTGCGGACTTGACACACAACCTTGACACCGTGCTAAGTGGCCTTAATTGTGTTCTATTAACTGCCCACCTTAGCGCTTCATTGTGCAATGATTTCCGCGAGGAACATCGCAATAAGTTGAATAGAATGTTACTCATCGCATTCAAACAATCACAAATAACAAAATAATAAAAAAAAGAAACTCAAGTTTTAAACGGGATAAATATTTATTTTTTACTTTTTACCAGTAACTTGCACTCAGCTGATAATATTTCTGACAGATGGATGGTGGTCAGGTAACAATGGTGTTTAAATGAAAAATTCGTCAGCCATCTAGTGGTGAATGGAATGAGTTTCACTTCCCTTTTGCTTTCTTGCCACTCTGGGAGCCAGATGCACCCGCCTTTGGCAAACGCTGCACTTGCTTATCCTTCAGCTTCGCCGAGAGCTTGATCTTAGCCTTTGCCAGGTCCTGCTCCTGCTGGATTGTCTTCATGGGCTTTGGCTTGAGGAAGTTCTTTCGCTCCTCCTGCTTTGCTGCGTCCCCACAGCCATGCACTTCAGGGAGTCCGTGCTTGAAGCAGAATCGCTTCCTGCACAGATGACAGTCTTGACCCATTAGACTTGTTTTCGCCTTACACCGCTCAAAATCACACAGGTTGTCCACTTCTCTTACCGCAGTGAGAACATCGTCCAGCTTCATCTCGACCATTTGACTGGGAATCTGCTCCAGCAGCTTTCTGGTGTCGTTCGTTCCATAGTTGGGCTTCGTCTTGCCGGTTTCGATGGGAAAAAGTGCTGATTTGTTGGCGGCTGGAGGCTGTTTCTTTTCCTTTGAGTCTGTTGTTGATTTTTTGCTAGCCATCACTGAAATTTTGTGTTTATGTCGTGCGAGGAGAAAACAAAATAAACTTAAACGCTTGACATTTGTCAGCTGTTCTCTGTGAATGAATGGGAGGGTGCGTTCATGGCGCTAAAGTGTTAGTGTTTTGCAAAATTTTTTTATTTTCTTCTTAAAACTAAATTTCACTACGAAGCTAAACATGCAGAATGAAAGGAATGCAAGGAGAATAATGGGTTTTATCCAAAAACATTGTCATAGAACTGTTCCCAAAGGCCAAGGGGACGTTCATCGCCCAGTTTCGCTCGATGTAATCTGTAAGCTTCTAGTGCCTTTGGTTCCAGCGGGCCCCAAGTGGTTTTCGGCTTCAGGGCTGCTTTGAATTTCTGCACAATGTGGAGGATTTGTTGAGTAGAGCGGATTACATGCAGTTTTTACAAGAGTTTACCTCTTTCAGACTGTTCCCTGGTTGCTGACAGACCTCGTAGACGGCCCAAATTGGAAGTTGAGCAACTCCTATGGCCCAGATAATCCATGCCAGCTGGTAAACCACCGTTGGATACGTAACACCCTTATAGTCTATCGGTTTGTACGTGCCTATAGTGTAAATGAGGACAAGCAACATCAACCCAGGGGTGAGCACACTCCAGCAAATCCGCCAATAGAACCCGGTCTTGATGTTAAACATGAACTCAATGTCCTGACAGAGACGCTTCACTCCTGAAAAAGAGACGACCTGATGAGTCAGTTCCAAGACATTCGCCTCCTCCTACCATAAATCCATGCAACGGCGAACAGCTCAGCGATGGCTAGGAACAGTGCAATAAAGGAACATCCAAAGAAGTCGACGAGATTCAGAATGAACTGGCCACCAGGAGTCAAGTACACAATGCCGCAGAAAAATCCCACAACCGAGATGGAAGAGGCCAGCAGCCAGTGAGGCAAGTGCTTAAAGCGATCCTTGATGACTGTGATAATGCAGGACGCCATTCCGATGTTGCTTCCGATTCCAAGAGCAAGCAGCATGAGGAAGAATAAAACAGCGAAAACCTATACAAAACGAAAATGAGTCTCCACACCCCAGAGTAGAGAGGGGCACCGACCTGAGGGAGGTATGTGAACTTAGCAATGGCCTCTGGATAGGATATGAATGCCAATCCAGCGCCTCCTTGGACAACTTTTGATATGTGGACGGCTTTGGTTTCGTACGCGAGGTTTCCCAGAATTCCAAAGATGATGCAGCCGGCGAGGATTGATGTGCAGGAGTCCACTGTGGTGATTATGATGACATCTCTGCAAGATTCACAAGGTCAGCAAGTCACAAACGTTAGAAATGTTTCACTCACTTGTAGACATTCTTCCTGAAGTTGTTGTAGGAGGCATACATCACCAGGGTTCCAAAGCAGATAGCCAACGAGAAGAACATCTGCGTGATGGCTGCATACCAGACCTGTCGGAAAGGAAAATGAGCCTTAAGGAGTCTCCAACGTGCACTTTACCTTGGGATTCAAGAGCTGATCCCACTGTGGCTTAAGGAAGTATATTATCCCATCAATGGCTCCCGGCAGGGTCAGTGCTCTGACAAGCAGAATTGTCATCACAACGTAGGGAAAGATTGCCAGGAAGTAAGATGCCTTCCCAGAGCTTTGAATGCCTTCAAAAGACGAATCTAGTAAGATCATAAAAAAAGTATGGGAAACTCAACCTTTAATGAGAATCGTCCCAATAATCATCCAGGCAGCTGCCAGACAAAGCACCAAGTCCCAATTGGGAGATCCTATCCCATCGTCAATGTTCTCCCTCTCTCGGAGTACTGATTTCCTGTGGGATGATGACACGGATCAAAATGTGTCAAATGGACCACCAACTAGCGCCTTACGTGAAATACATTTCCGCCGACGACGTGATGTTCGCCGGCATACTCTGGTTGTTGCACATGTCCTTCGAATCAATGCAGCCAGGACCCCATTCCGAGCGGCAGTAAGTCCACGGAAGCACCTCAGAAAACGAAGCAATCAGGTACTTGATCGTCAGCGCCATGACGCATGCGTAGTACGTGGTCGCCAAAGCCGTTGCATATACCTGTCCATATGCGATGCCTAGGCACAATAAAAGTAGACTAACTTAAGACGATCGACTTTCTAACACTTGCCTCTCATCAGGGGCACCATGTCAAAGGCCTTGATGCAGCTGCGACTCGAGAACTGGCCAATGATGACTTCCATGTAGTAGACCGGTCTTCCGATGAGGAGCAGGACAATGATGTAGGGGATGACGAAGGCGCCACCGCCATTCTCTAGCGCTATGAAGGGAAATCTCCAGACATTGCCCAGTCCAACAGAGAGAGCTATGCAGGAGAGTAGGAATTCAACCTCACGGCCCCACTTTTGACGACTGCTCTCAGAGCTGGAGGTGCATGTTGTCGACTCCTGCAAAATGTAAACGTTATCACCATGGGAAGACGGGAGAGAGGCGAGGGCTTACCAAATCATGCTCCTTGCCGTAGGAGGTTTCCTGTAGGATCAGTTTGCCGCTAGGAAACATGTTCCTTTCCTTCTGGGAAAGCGCATCATATTCGAGCTTCATGCTAATGGAATCCTCTGAAGAGAAACAAGGTTCAGATTAAATGATGCAGCGGTGGAGAGTGGGCAAAAGGAGAGGTGTGTGCAGCTTGGAGGAGGTAATTGATGCATGCAACAAATACGAGTAGGAAGCAATGCTTAGTCTGTGTTTTCATCTTTTTATTTTCATCAAGCTTTTGATCATTGACGGATTTGGGCACGCTGCATGCAGATGTGAGTAACAACTTCTCTTGGACGCGGTACCGGGTTATTTGTTCCCTCTTTTCAGGAACCTTTCAGGAAGATTGGATTTGGATATCCTCTTAGATGGAGTGTTTTCGTGCATGCGGTGGCTGACCTAGTATAGTCGACAACACTCAGGTTTCTGGACTACATCCAGTCCGTAGGGACCGCGGTTGTGTCTCGACATTCGCTTGTGCTTCTTTTAGATAGAGAAAAACGCTTCGCCTTGCCTTTCCCTTGTCCTCCAGTATTTGGCTCCATACAACAAGACCGGCAGGATAAGAATCCTGAAGAGCTTGATATTGGTCCTCTGCATTTAGAATTTCGACTCCAGTTGCTTGGACAAACCGACAAAGCCAAGTGTACAATAGACCTCCACTAAGATGTCAAGTTCTAGTTCCCCCGCGGTACACAGAGTTGCAGAGTTCAAGTTCCCACGCGGTACACAAACTCCTTAACCACGGCACAGTTGTGGCAGTTGACGGTGGCATTTTATCCGAGATGGTGTCCGAGTCTCTTACTCCTAACCTTAAGATTAGCTCCCCCCGCCTGGTCTTCAATGACTCAAAAGGCTTCTATGAATGCCCACTCGATGTCAGTTGAGTAACCCAGCAGTTGTACTGGTTTGATGAAGATTTTATGTTAAGCCCTGCCCTTCACACTATCGTCTCCTGTATCGAACTGAGGAATCAAAAGACGGCCCATTTTGTCGAAATCCGGTGTAGGTGCCAAATAGTCCTGAGGACCTTGAATCTAACTGCGACATGCATCACGACATCGATCGAAAAAAGGAAGTATCAGCATCGGAAACGGAAACCTGGAAAGTGACTTTCGCAAACTTGGAAACATCCTAAGGACTCTCCGACGCAATCGTAGATCTAAAGAAGAACTTCGCAGAAGAACGTGTCAGGAACCTACTGACTCCATGTTTCGAAGGCATAAAGAGGAATTGATTGGGCACACAAAGAAGCTAAAGATTGTGCTTCAAGTCAAGTAATGTTGTGGGACCCGCTCATACAGGATGACAGAAGAGCTGGACGAGCACATGTCGTAGAACAGTTGAAGTGGAATATGCGCGGTTAGGAAAGAGTTTGAAGGAACTGAAGCACATTCCTGACAAGCATACTCAGTGCGCCAGTCGATGCTTTATGCCCCGAAAGAGATCACCCACTGACATGATAGGTCTAAGGCCCCAAGAAAACAACATTACTCTCCACCGACACATCTAAGCCCTCTTTCAAAAGATGCACTTGACTTGAAAAGCTTACACCGATGATATTGACGGGGTTAGTCGAACTCAGCAAGACGTTAGATGCCACTGAAGCGGGAGCGTCTGGTTCTGGTTGTAAATGAGTGCAAAACAAAGTTAATGTTGCGATCGAAGAAATTCCCACAACATGGTCCCATCGGACAGAGTGTCACTATGGCCAGCAGGACTTCGTCCCCATTTTCAACACTAAATTGGAACATCAACATCAGTAAGGAAATCAAACGTATGACCACTCTTGTCTAGTTGTTCCATTGATTCAATCGCGTAGTGGAGACTTTTCTTCAAGGACCAAGGCACTGTAGAATGCCTTGATCATTCCAGTTCTGATCAATGCTTGAGAAAGAAAGTTCATCGTGCAACTTATGCTTTCCTGTTTGAAGGAAGGTGGCCGGGGAATGTGGCGAGACACCTGGCGATTGACAGACTGGAGAGATTGTTCCTCTTTTTAATGAAGAGACATTGTTCCAATTACAGAGTCAACGCTGAGGTGACGAAGGTCTGTTCTAGACATATGATAGAGTCCAGATCTTAGGGATGAACAGTTCGGCTTCCTTCCGGCGCAAGTACAACTGACCAGCTTTTCACTTTAAGGCTGGGGAAGGCTTGGGAGTATGCTAAATTAACCGAGTCTCTCGAGGTAAACTTTGGAGAGTTCTACAGGAGTATGGAATTGATGGTCCTCTCTTGAGTGTCATTCAATCTCCTAACACTCACAGCCGCAACTGCGTTCGGGTATACGGAAGTAAATCAATACCTTCTACCATGGGCGTTGGCCTCCGCCAAGGTTGCGTCTTGTCTGTCTCTCCTTTTCATTATTAGATGCACTAGATGCAGCAGCATGTGACTTCTTTAACATCATCCTTGAGAAGATCGGGCGTAACTCACAAGCCAACAACAGAGGCACGATCTTCCAAAAGTCAGTTCAATTGCAAGCTTACGCCGATGACATTGACGTAATTGGACGAACACAGCGAGCCGTCAATGACGTGCTTTTGAAGCGGAAGCGGCTAAAATGGGTCTGGTTGTTAATGAGGGAAAACCGAAGTGCATGATTTCATCAAGGAAGGACGCACAACATTGGCGCCACCGACAGAGCATCACACTAGGCAGCAGAACCTCCTTCGAGGTAGTCAAGGACTTCGTCTACCTCAGCTCCGCGGTAAATAGGGAGAACAACCGAAATCAAAGAAGATAGAAGATTTAACGACGAACTCTATAGGCTGTACAGCTACATGCGCTTAGTCAAGCGTCTTCGGATACAACGCTTAAAATGGCTAGGCCATGTAGAGCGTATAAACAGCACTGCTCCGGCTCGCAAAGTCTTCGAATCTTGTCGAAAATTTGTCGAAATCCGGTGTAGGTGCCGAATAGCCCTGTGGACCTTGAATCTAACTGCTAGATGCATCACGAATTCGATCGAAGTATTTTGAAAAAGGAAGTCTTGTCTTCGTAAGCGGAAACCTGGAAAGTAATTTCTGCAAACTTGGAAGCATCCTAAGGACATCCTAAGTCTTGTCTTCGTAAGCGGAAACCTGGAAAGTAATTTCTGCAAACTTGGAAGCATCCTAAGGACCCTCTGACGCAATCGTAGATCCCAAGAAAAATTTCACAGAAGAACGTGTCTGGAACTTATTGGTATATATGGCAATAGATTGGGCACACGATTCGAAAAGCTAAAGATTGTGTTTTAAGTCAGGATCTGTTAGATCTGTTTTGTGCGATATTTGGTCACCCGTTTGGAGCAGTAGCTCTGGTCCTTTGAATCCAAGTCTTAAGGTGTCTCGTCTAACATGGACCTCAACCATGCTACCTGGTGAGGCATGTTGGTTGAAGTACAGGTCCAGCTTGGACTATTATGCCACTCAAAGAAGATGAAACTCCAATAGGAAACTCTTCCTGCGAGAGTACTTCTATAGCAACCTAGGAGAAGTCAGGGATAAGCCAAAAATGAAGGACGCCGCAACAGGTTCTAAGGTATAGTAACCAAACGTACCCGCGATGGTCTAGAAAAGAGCGTGAATTCCGCAGTATATGGAGAAAGGACATTTTCTGGTAGTTCCTCTGCAACTGTCCTACACTTTCTTGCGGGACTGCAGACCCTTTCTTCTAACTTACCGATAAATTGCAAACAAAATTTAGACAGTTGTCATATTCATTTGCAGTGACAGTGTCTAACTGCCTGTTAAATATCGCTCTGTCTGGGTCACAAGTCGCGTCGGTCGTTTCGATGAATCAAAAATTAATTTTAAGTGTCATTACAGTCAATATAAAATTGCATTAACTGCACATTTCCTTTGATAAGATGCGTCAGTGCGTGATTGGCATATTAATGACATTTTTTTTTCAGCAACAATTCATGGTACAATCGCCGCATGCGACAGATCGCATTCATCGTGCTCTTGAACTGAGTTAAGATTGGCAGGGGGCAGGAAGAAAATAACATTTCATTCGATATCGCCGCCTTATCGCAGTCTCCGTTAAATGCTCAATTCAGCAGCATGCAATTCGCACATAATTCGATGTTAAGTAATCTCTAATCTGTGTTTACCCTCGCCGCAAACATGCGAAGTCCCAGAAACAAAGGGCGCCTGTGTAAGCTCAGAAAATCATCGTCAGCAACAACTTGTCCGTGGAACTCAGCGATCTCTTTCAATTTCTGTTCTTCTGTAGTCGCTTGCCCAGGCAACCACCATCAATGAAGGCAACACACCGGCGCGCCGGTACGACGGAATGTGTTTCGGTAAACAGAGCCAATTTCTTAGTTTATCTCTTGTTTGCCAACGCATGCGGAGAGAACGGGACGCAGGTTATAGTTCCACTATCTAGTCAAAAATTTGGAGGCAAATGGATTGAGAGCCTAAAATTATCTTCGCTTAATCTATGATAAACGAGATTAGATGCAGCGTTTGTTTGCTTGACGCTCCACACGAATCTTTGTGGTTTGGATGCGGAGGATGCCTTCTTGAGTATCGGGCTTCACTCTGAGTGGTGTTTTATCTTTGAGCATCTTTATAACTATTTTCTAATTGCGAGGAATTAGTGTTTCTCCAATAAACTAATATTCTTATTTTTAGAGGTTTGTCCTTAACTAGCTTCAATTTCAGTCATAATTCAAGAAACGCAGAAATTGTGGTATCTTATCCATGGCCTTCATGGAGAAACAAAGGCGATAACAATCAGTTTCGTATCCCAAGAGGGAAAGGATAAGGGCATTGATGACAGCAGTAAGAGTTCGGATCTATTTAGTTGTCTGATAAGAGCCATGCGACATAAAGAAACTTTGTAGGGGAGATTTGGTTTTCCAACTGAAATGCAAATTGAACAAACAAAGCGCGGTTAAACATTCAATAGCTTTCCGATAGCAAAGTTAAGTCTTTCTTGGACCACCCTTAGATGGTTTTTCACTAAGTTCACATGATTGATTGTGGGCAATGTCGCTTAGGTGTGTTCTTAGACTCGTGTAATGCTGTAAACCACACAATTTTGATATACAGGGTGGACCAAAAACAAGTTTGAACAAAAAAGTTTTTGCCATGTAAATGGTCTTTTTGTTTTTGGAGGTATAGAGCTTTGAAATAAAATAAAAGATTTGTGGCCGTTTTTCGGTAATCGCACAGTAAGTGTTGTCATTCGTAAGTGATCCATCGTTTCGCACTTATAGTCGCAGACAAGCGTCTTGACATATTCCCAAAGAAAATAGTCAAGCGATGTTAAATCGCACGATCTTGGAGGCCAATTAACGGGTCCTTAGTGCGAAACTTTGCGGTTACCAAACGTTTCCTTCAAAAAATCATCATCAATTGAGGCATGAGCAGTGTGACATGTTGTTCCTACACGTCATGGTTGTACAATTGTGGAGCGGAAAATTAAGTAATCCCTGCTCTATAGCGGTCGCTCGTTTGGTCAGCATCCTTTTTTAACGAAGTATGGACCCAATACGTCATCAACCCATACATCGCACCAAGCAGTCAGTTTTTTTGTTGGACATAACGGTGTCTCGGCATACAGTTAAGAATTTTAAGCAGTTCAAATATGGAAGTTTTGTTGACTGACGTATCCATTCAACCAAAAGTGAGCTTCATCGCTTAGCAAAATTCGCTTAAGAAAATTGGGATAACCGACAATCTTGTTTTGGGTAAAATTTTTACAATTTGCAAGCGTTGTGAAAGCTCAGTCTTTCCATGTTGAAAAGCCAAACCAAGCTATGACACTTGACAGTTGACCAAATGGCCACCAGGTAGAATAGTGTTGCCAACTTAAACGTCTAAGCCTCTAAAATGACTATGACTTTATCAGGAACAACAAAGTTCCTCATCTTTTACTGGCGCTGCAATGGCCGGGGTGAACCTGGGCCTCAATCTCAACAGTTACTGGAGGCAAACATGCATTCCATACTACGTTGTCGCTCAAATTCCTGCTTCGGCTGGCTTTGCGCAATCTGTCACCTAAATTTTCCAAGACGTTGTTCCGGCGGAACCTCACCAGATGCTTGGATGTATTATGTGAACAAAGTACTTGAATCTTTTCGGATTGTTGCCAGTACATCGGATCTTCATGGTTCCCCACAATGAGAAGAGTCCAAAGGGGTCAAATCGCGACTCCGACTCATCCAATAGACATCACCAAAACGGCGTGCTACCACAATTTGGGAATTTAATGCGCAAATGATGGATTGTACTATGGACCTTGCGTCACGAGCGTTGTGCAATGGCTGCGCCGTCCTGCATTAATCGGAGCGCATCCAAGTTAGCGTCTACAATTTCAGTAAGCAGAAAATTGGTTGACATAGCTCTTTAATGCCCACAGTTGAGCGAAACGTTGTTTCCAATCTTATTTTCGAAGCAAAATGGTTCAATGGCATCACCATTCCACAGACTGCATCAAAGTGTCACTCTCTGTGAAAGCATTGTCATCACAGCAGTGAATTCCGGGTTTGCCGAGCCCGAATGCGCTTTGTCAAGAAAAATGTTTATTTCAAGCTGGTTCGAGACCCAATCTGTAAAACGCGACTTCAATCGCAAAGGACCTTGTAACCGAATAATTCCTAGATCTCTGTGCAGAATTCTCTTCAAGGTTGTGGGTGAAATGTTAAGCTGTTGAGATCTTTGGCGCATTGATGTTCATAAATTGAATCTCACGCTCCTTAGCACAGCACCCACATTCTTATATCTGAGCACCATATAACGACCGGAGCTGTGAGTGTTGTCCGCTAGCATACTAGTGGCACGAACATTTTGAGAAGAGAGAAGTTGCGATGGGTGCTTTATTTTGGTCAAATATTCATTTCAAAGAATCACTTTGCATTCGATTTGAAAATGAACACTATCTTCGGAAACAAGTGTTCAATATTTTTCACCGTTGTTCGTGCGTTAAGCGACTCGTTTCGTTCCACGCAGGAAATATCAACAGATTTCTATAGTAGAGCATACTGAGGGAATTTTCACTCACTGCCGAAGATGTATACCCGTCTTCAGAAAAGCAGCGGTCAGAGTGAACGCTCGGTCTGTCATATGACCCACGCAAGCATAACGCCAAGAACTAAAAGTAATGACAAAACAAGAACTCAACAAAATCAAAACTTGCCATCTTATCTTTACGGGGAAATATAAAATCCTCTTATTGACTCATTGTCAACGGTTGTAGCTTCAACAATAGAGCTAGGTCCTTAATACTTATACTCGACAGAAAGGCCTTATATCCCTCAACTCCCCAATAAATCCGCGGTTGGACTATCATTCGTGGTTGGAGACTCAAAGTTATTCCTCTGCAAGAATAAATTAAATCAAAATCTATAAAGTGCGCCAGATCTTTAATCAGCTTCATCTCTAATCAACTTGCTATTCCAAGAATTTAGAGTTCCGCGGCAGAAGTAAAGTGTCAACTTAATAATTCTTGACAGAACGCATTTGACAGATAGGTACTGAATGTGCATGACTTTTTTGGTTGGGTCTCCGTGATACAATTCATCTACACTCTCGAAGTGTAGACTTTCTTGTGTATGACGTAATACTATATATAGTGTCTGACAGCTTAGAGAAGTTTATGGGGAGAAGCTTGTTGGAAAAACTGGTCTGGAAAACTTCAGAAAAAAAAATTGATGGATTTTGTCCTTTGTTGTTGTGATTGTTCACTCAGTTTCGAGTTAATCACCTTTCCAGCGTTTCCCTGGCAGTTGATTCCACTGATCCATTATTGAATTTCACACAAATCGGCTGTTAAATTGACGCAGAGCGTTCAACGCACAACACCATACATATATCTGTTGCTTTCCTGTCCAAAATGTCATGCAGGTATTTTGGAGTTTCTTCGCATGAAAATGCCTTGAAAACTTGCTGTCAAATATTGCAAAGCTGCAAAGAAGAGAGCAGTGGATAGTATGTGCTGTGGCTTGCCTACTTATTGAAGAAACTTGAGACATAGGATTGTCACTTATTTTAGAACCTTCTTGAAGAGGCGCTAAGAGTGAACAATAACTTGTTGTTAACTTGACGCGACTAACTAAATATTTACACACCACTTCATGTTTATGTCCTGAGTGTTGTTGATCTTGTATTATCTTAGATCCCGGCCCCAAGCAGAGATGACTTAGTAAATCCCTTGTACATTTGGCTGCGCTATAATTAAGATAAAACTGTTTTGATTGAAAGTCAAAGTTAGTTCTTTCAAATTTCGTCTCTTATATAATGTCCTATAATCCAATGAGTTGAATCGCTATGGCGTTATGACTTTGGGCTTTTTTAAGTATTTTTGGAAAGATAAGATCTTTATAGTCACATTTGGAAGTGTGACAGATTAGTTGAGATTGTGCGTAGTGTTTTAGTTTCGGGTCATTTTGCGGGATTTTGCAACCCACGTTGTAATGCGTCGACACACACGCTGAAGGTCCCAGGTCTGATTCCGGGACTGATAAATTCTTACGGCACCAGCTCGGGTTGTTGACAACACTTAAAGACCATCAATTGTCTATGAAAACCTTCTCGAATTTCCCCGTTCCGAGTTGCCAAAAAACTGCTATTGCCCTCTACTTGTTGCTTAAGAAGATCTTCTGTCCTTGTGGGGCCAATTTATTTCATTATTCTTCAATTTGTGTAAAATTGCAAATCTCTAGGAAAAAAATAAGACTGAGGGGTGTTGATAACGACCTCAACTAAGCTTCCAGAGCTTCTGCTGAATTGTTATTGATGTGCGCAGCCCGTCTCTATCCCCATCAAACACTTCTTTGTTTTACAAAGCTTAGGCGACTCAATTGTCTGCAATAAAGGCCTCAGGAGTTTTGCCATGAGTTAGCAGGTCGAAATAGATGATCTTCTGTCAATCGCACCAAGTCAACAGTAAGACTTTCCTAGCTTCCAAGCCCGACTTGACCAGCCAAGAATACCAGTCGCGTTCCACTTCAAAAATCAATCAATGTTGCTCTGATTCAGTAGCAATTGAGTCCGGGGGGTTCTCTGATGAGTTAACGCAATGTGAAACACAATTAGACTTCCACAGCGGTGTACGTTTTGACATCGTAGTTACCGAAATGAAATCGGCGTAGTCTGTGCATGATTCACTCTTAAAATGTCGAGAATATAAATATTATTCGTATTCCGCCGTTATCGAAGAAGTGTAAAATTAGCGTATGTCACTCAAAAAAAGCGCCAATCAACAAATTCTATTCCAAGTATTTGCAGAACGAAATCTTATCTTTCAAACAGTATTTACTTTGATCCTGTGGATCTAATTTGGGTTTCCGTTCTTTCTGCATCAAATTTAATTCAAGGAGTGGTGATGAAAATTACAACAAAGTGCGGGAAAGCATTGTGTGAGTCACAGGTAAAAATTTAAATCTGAACTATAACGGATATTTGTTTAAATTAAATTGCGCGGGAGTGGTTTAAGAACAATGAAAAAATATGCTTAAAGGTTATTTTGTGGGTCCATCCATTTAGTTTTGGTTTTGGAGACTGTTATTTATCTGCATCTGTTTTACGTAATGTCAACACATAAGAAATAATAAAAGTAAATTGATTTAACAGAACTGCAATAAATTACCCACAGAAATGAGTTGTGTTCGGGCACTCAAAAACCATTTCGCGATCCTTATAAATATGTCCAAATCTTGATCGTTATAAATTTACAATTTCTATAAAACGAGAACAATCGTGAGAGAGTTATAAACTTCTCCAGGGATTCAGAGCTTGTTTGGATTTTATTTTCAACCATTTTCTGGCAGCCTTTGAAACCTCTGAGTTCTGTCAAAAGTGTCTGGTTTTTGTCTTGTCCCTCTTTTCTCTCGTTATTTTTCAACTTCAAACAGTAATTTATCACCACTACCTAATATAAGAAAAGCCCTGAGGGCTTATACGCTAAAAAACCTATTTCTTATGATAAAGTGAACAAAGTGGGCAAATTGTTCGCTCTCCTGCGAGCGTGCTTAGCTGACGTAAAACCCCAATTTAAGATTTTTTTTCTTGTGTACTATTGGAACACACCCATAGTTTACAAAGTAAAATTGTGTTCAATAAACTCTTCTTCAACTCTGATATTGCTTTAATTCGCTTTCATTTTGCTGTTACAAAATTTCAATTAATTTTTTTTTCAAACCACTTACTCAATAACAACGTTTTGTGTGGCTCAGACATGAAAATAAATTTCGTGTTTGGATAAGAACATTAATATCTGGATGTACAAGCATAATTTATAAGGAAAAAAGGTTTCGTGTTTATTGTTTTAGAAAAATTGAGCAATTTCGTAAATATCCCAACCAGAGATAAGGTAATAATATCCTCTAAACTCTGCCTTTTACTCATGCAAGCTAAGCTGTAAGATAAATTACTTTTCTGTGCCTTCCCGATTGTTGACACCGTTGTTGTTGACACCGTTGTTCCAACGTAAATATCGTATAAATCGGCAGTCAAATTGATCAATTTTGATACTTTATGATGGGCGCGAACACGCAACTGTTTCCCTCGTTCTGTTCCCTTATCTTGAAAGTTTAAAAAAACCCTGTCGAACTACTACAAAGAGAAAAGGGATTATGACTGGGTGACATGTGCTTTCGACACACAGAACGAAATGTTCGCTAAGATAGTGAATTGCAGACACACGCGTAGATTACGTCCCTCTACCTTCTTATTTTTACATAAAATGAATAAACGAACCTGACGCAATAACGTCGTTACGTGATGCGTGGATGTGCATCGGACACACGAAAATCCATTCTAAGACCATATAAAAGTTTCCTAATCAAATATACTTTCTGTTGACAGGACACAATCTTTTTTACTTTACAAGTGCTTTTTCCAAATAATCTTTAATCTGTCACAAACACAAACACAATGTTAAACGTCAATTTTGAGTTGTAACTGTTAAACAAAATATCAAAACGTCATTAAATGTTGTCAGATCGGATCAGCTTATGAGACGATATGTTTATACATTTCAATTTCAAAAATTCTATCTTCTATCAGATTCAAGGTAGTTTTCTGAACACGATCAACATTGCAACTGTATACAGCCATAGATCCGCATGGCAGAACAAATCGTACGCAACATGAAGGGAAACTCAATAACTTGGCGGCACATTCAGTCTGATCGAGTATGTAATCGTTCCTCAGAAGATCGATAGTGATGCGGCGAGAATATAATACTATTCAGTTGCTTTGATCCATGTGGCAATGACAGAGGCAGTGAGATATGACACATAGACTACGTCAAAGAAAGCTCATACTTGAAGCAGCGAATTGAGGGAGGTTATTTTTTTTTAAATTTAAACGGAATGTAATGATCGTGGCAGTTACAAATGTCAAATTTCTACACTTTGGATTGATCGAGAAAAACAGCCGAGAGCCACAGTTTGAACAAACAGAACGTATCCTGTAACATTGATTATCAAAGCAGACAGAACTTAACTGTACTCGTGTTTGAAAATGATCAGTTATAACGAAAATTTAATGATCTCACTAAAATTGCACTTCAAAGGAGTACAAATAAAAAGGATTCATCAGGCCAGGCAGGAGACGAGAGTGTAAGAAAAACATCGGCGTTTCCTAGGTCCTTGCTGTATTTTCTCTTTTTTCAAGCTACATAGGTCCTTCTAAATTCTTTTTTTTCTTAATTATCAATCTCCATCGCTTCCTCTATACCTTCGGCCCGTGCTGTGACTTAATTCCGGTCACTTAAGGGTACTAAATAATCCTTTTAGCGCGCGCCAATTATAAAAAAGGACGTTATTAGTCACAAAAAAGTGTGATAGACTAAGAGTCAAAAAAGCACTGATTCGAAGTTTTGTTTAATTGATCGATTCAAATTTCACCGTTAAAAGAACTCATTAAGGACACAGAACTTCTTCCCACAACAGAGAAAAGATCACAAAAATTCACTGAGCATCACAACACAAACTGATCACTGATCGGTAGCGAATTAGAAAAATCCCACCAAAAGGACACAATTTCGTTCTCCTTCCTGGAACTCATCTAACTCTTCACAACCCATTTTCATTTCTTTTCCGGCACCACGTCAATCTGCAGACACTAATTTAATAAACTAATCACATTCAAACGAACTGAATAGAGAAGACTAGCGCACAGCATGCCAAATTATTCTATTCAACAAGACTTTAGACAGACATGCTTCGCTATTTGCACTGCTATTCATGCAAAAATTTACCGCCTTTCGTCGCTGCCATCTCCACGAGAAACCTTCAGGCTTCGTGCGACTGTGTGCACCTTTTCTGTGAAGACTTCTTTAAATCCTTTTAATTTGAGATGAAGTGAATTTTGCTTTCAGCCGTCAGCACCGCGCACCGTTTTTACTGTCAACCTGACCGATCACTGTTGCAGTCTTCAACTGATCACGAATATTTACAGGGAGTGAGATTTAATCTCACGCGCTACCGGCCTGCAGGTCTACACAAATGTGAAGAATCCGCTCAAAAGCTACGCTGCAATGAGCTGCTGTATCTGTTATCTCAGACGGAGATTAATAACATCACTCATCGTTCGCTGTCTGCGTTCTCGAACTCAAAACTTGATGCGATCTACAGTCGATCTGCAGTCGGTTTGAGTCATTTTGTTTAATCCAGTTGACTTCCTCAAAATTAAATCAAATTGTGGCAGGCTTTCATTGCTCCAGATTTGCAGCGGAACAGATGCATCAGCTATGGCGCCCAGTCAGCGTGGACTGTTAACTGCAGGCGATGCGCCAAAGTGATCGGAATTGATTCGATGCGTGTGACAGAATTGATGGAATCGACACAGAAAATGCTCGCTTTTCCGCGGTCTTCACTTGTCCGATGATGTGTGCCGATGGGAGGGAATGTGAGTGATGTATGCAAATGGAGCAAAGGAAGTCTTCGGCTGATGACATTACCATTGTGTGCATTTAATGACTAATCAGGTAAACAACCAGCAAGACAACTTCAAGGTTGTCACGCATGCAAATAAATTACGACTTTGGATCTAAGTTTAATTATTGCAGTTCAGATTTATGAGCAGCCAACACAACACTCTCCTATTAAGGGGAAGCTCACACTTTACCGATGCGTTTTGACTGATGTTCACAATCTCGATACATGTGGTATGAAATTGATGAATTTCATTAAGATAAACCAGAAGTTAAACAGAAGATAAAATGCATAGGCAGCGCACATGGATGGATGATCCAAGGTGACAACGGACGACACAAAGGAGGCATAAAGTCCAGCTGAGCATTGGAGTAATGCATCTGTCAAAGAGGTCTGAAGTTTGTCATCGGAACAACTTGATTGAAGTACGTCTGGAAAGGTACTTAATACAATTGATCCCAGATTGATCCTGATGCATTTAAATTGAGGACAGCTTTCAATTTTATTTGATTTGTTGTTCTAGTTTTTCAAATATGACGAAATAGGATATGCGAGTAGAAGAAACCAATTTATGTGATTATTGTATGCATGAGACATTCTCTTATAGACAAATTTAATGTGTACAACATTACATGTGATATAAGTAAATTATTAGCTTATTATAAAATCGAAGCTTCCCTGATGCAATGCTTGATAAATTCTTTGTGGCTGTAATTAGTTCTATTAATGTTCACGCTGGAAGGGTATAAAACACGCTAAGTGCTCAACTTAGGAGTTAATAGAACTTGCTGGAAGTAAATTAAACAAATCATATGATCGCTTATTAGGTCTCCGATAAGAATCATAACAAAGTGTTTACGTTTTATACCAATTATTAACTTTTGTAAAGTTGCGCAATATAAACATACGGCATGTTTTTAAATCCTTCTCCTGACTAACTCATTTCAGAGAGAAGTGCTGTTCGTATTTTTTTTTCTAAAGTATACAAATTTTATTATCGATTGTTTTAACGTTATAAAGTTTGGCAATTAGAAACATTCGTCACTTTGAGTTGCGCTACTCCAAAAATATCTCTACACTCAACACGGCAGCTGTCTTCAGTTGTTTACGCCAAGTTAGCTGAGATTCCTACAGAAAGGGCGATTCATCGTGAGGTTTAATTTATAACGTTAAATAAAACACAAACATTTTAAGGCGAATTCCAAATTGTTACCATCGATAAAAAGAACATATTATGGCATTTCATTTTGCAAATTATGTCGTATAATTGTTGACCACAACTACGTCTGAGGTGGTCCATTGGGAGAGTCCAGTTTTGGGAACCTCGTTCGAGCAGAGCGACTGGTATCTTGCTCAAACAACATCAAACGCTAATATTCATCAATGTTGTCGACAGATCGTACTGGCTGGCAGGGTGGAACTGGGACTCAAACAACAAACGTCTTCAGCCAGCTCGATCATTAGCTAGCTGTCTCCAGAATCGCAAGCATAGTTGGTTGATGCACGTTTCGTGTTTTTTTTCACTGTCAAACATCTTCAGTTTCTAGGTTTATAATTTAACCATGAATCGTCTTACAAACGAACAACGCTTGCAAATTATTGAATTTTATTATCAAATTGCGTGCTCTGTTAAGAAAGTTCATCGCGTGTTCAGCAACAAAGCTCATTTTTGGCTCAATGGGTACGTAAATAGGCAGAATTGTCAATTTTGGAGTGAATATCAACCAGAAGCATTGCAAGAGCTACGCATGCATCCAGAAAAAGTCACAGTTTGGTGCGGTTTATGGGCTGGTGGTATTATTGGACCGATGATGCGAATCGTATGGGCATGGGCCTATGCACACGAGCCAATGTCCTTGATCGCGCTCAACATGGCGAGCTGCCAAGACTATCCTCGTCCGTGCATAGGTCAAGTTGACATACAGCCTCCCCGTGGCGCTCCCTGGATAGCCATCACAGCATCCGTTGTGTGGTGAACCAATGTATGCAGCGACTGGCACCAGTCTGTAGGTTATGCGTGAGGCTAACTCCCTCACCACACAAAAATAACCGAGTTCAGCCTCGGATATGGACGGATCCAATGTTGACGACCCCGGCAAACGTACAAAGGACAACGATTTTCGGTTTTGCACGTGGAATGTGAGGTCCCTTAACAGACCACGTGCCGGGCAGAAAGAAGATGAAGAACTTCGACATTTACTATAGCGACTGCTACAGGGAGAGAAGGCAGCGCCTATCCGGATGCGGATTGGTTGTTCGAGGCAGACTTAGGCAAAAAGTCATAAGCTACGATCCCGTAAGTGAACGGGGTGCACCTGGGCCTCAACCAACATGCCTCTCCAGGCAGGACGATATTTCGCCAGCTGCCGGCAGTTGCGCACTCCAAGTTGGTTGAGGTCCTTCTCCACTTGTGTGCGCCACCTTATCCTGGGCCGTCCTCTGTTGCGTTGTCCTAATGGCTCAGATTCGAAGACTTTATTTCACGTTCGGGACCGGTCAATTGGCCGCCTAAATCGTGCGATTTAACGCCTTTTTGTGTGGCTATGTTAAAGCTCATGTCTATTGGAAGACAACACTGAAGCATTTATTTGTGAGATACCGGCCGAAATGTTGGAAAGAGTATGCCAAAATTGAACTAAGCGGATGGACCATTTGAGGCGCAGTCAAGGTAAATATTTGCATGAAATAATCTTTAAACATTAAATTATATGTCTATCCATTCAAATAAAGATATCATGCGTTTTTTTGAATTTTATGTGTTTTTGTTTTTGAAAAACTTTCCTATAGCTTTTAAAAGATCACCCTTTACATTTGTTTGAAAATGTGGTTAATAACACAAAACAACACAAAACAACATAATTTAACGAAATTCTGTTCCCAAATGCCAAAAAAGGGTTTTTATGTCATTTGACAGAAAACCAACAACCTGCCTCAAAAAGTCATTGGATTTAAATGGCCACAGCCAGGGCATATTTTTTACTCTCTCTCGAGAACACTCATTTGACGTAAAACCATTTTTTGGCAAATAAGAACAGACTTTCGTTGATTTAAGCTGTTTTGTATTACTTTGTGTTCTTCATTTTGTGTACGCGAACACATCTCTTATCTACGATCTGCCGTTTTCCGCAAGACAACGTTAAACGAAGTGACGAAGTGAAAGCGAAAATTATTTCCGAATGTCATGTTTGTCCGAAAATATTGTGCATAAATATCACGATTAAAAAACATTGTACCAATTACGTGTAGTGCATGTGCCAGATTATCTCAGAGATTATAGTTTTTTTTTCTTTACGGCACGTATCTTGTTCTGCTTAATAAATTGCACTAATCAAATAAAGATTGATTATTTTTTATTAATTTTAAACATGAATGTTATTAAAAAAAATCTAAATATGCATAAATAACTAAGTATGCCGCGTTTAATGCAATCTTAACATCAACATCTCTAAAGAGACGGAAGTCAAAACTGGTGTGAACAGCTGGAAGTGGCTGACTTTTCTTTTTCTTTTTCCTTTTCTAATTCAATCATTTCCTAAGAAGTGGTCATTCATTTTTTGCCTTCAAGAGAAAAGCTTAATTAAATACACACAGGGATAAAGTTTTGAAAAAAATTTTAATTCTTTATGAAGTTTGGACTTTCTTCTTCTTCTTCTTGAGGCGCTACATTCCGGTGTGGACCTGGGCCTGAACCAACTTGCCTCACCAGCCAGCACGATCTTTCGCTAGCTGCCTCCAGCTGCACACTCCAAGTTGGTTGAGGTCATTCTCGACTTTTGTGCGCCACCTTAGCCTAGGCCGTCCTCTGTTGCGTTGTCCCAATGGCTCAGATTCGAAGACTTTTCGGGCCGGAGCATTAGTGTCCATGCACTCTGCATGGCCTAGACATCTTAAGCGTTGTATCCGGAGACGGTTGACTAGGCGCATGTCGCTGTACAGCCGATAAAGTTTGTCGTTGAATCTTCTCCTCAAGGCGCCATTAACGGAAACAGGGCAAAAAATCGCACGCAAAACTTTTCTCTCGAAAATACGAAGGTCATCCTCATCCGCTTTTAGTAACGTCCAGGTTTCCGCTTCATACAGTAGGACTGGGAGGATCAAGCAGTTACACAAAGACAGCTTAGTCCTTCGAGAGAGATGGCTTTATTACTCAATTGCCTCTTGAGCCCAAGGAAACAGCGATTGGCAACAGTGATTCTACGTTTGATTTCGGTACTGGTGTTGTTGTGCATATTTACCGCGGAGCCAAGATAGACGAAGTCCTTGACTACCTCGAAGTTTCTGCTGCCTAGTGTGAGGCTCTGTCCGAAACGTCGATGGTGCGTCCTTCCTTGATGACAGCACAAACTTCGTTTTGACCTCATTGACCACCAGACCCATTTTAGTCGCTTCCGCTTCAATGCCAGCAAACGCGTCATTGACGGCTCGCTGTGTTCGTCCAATCATGTCAATGTCGTCGGCGTAAGCTAGCAATTGAACTGAATTTCGGAAGATCGTGCCTCTGATGTTGACTTGTGAGTTACGCACGATCTTCTTAAGGATGATGTTAAAGAAGTCACATGAGAGTGAGTCGCCTTGTCTAAAACCTTTTTTGACATTGAAGCTCTCGGTGAGCTTGTTCCTGGCCTTGACGGAACAGCGAGAGTTCTCCATCGTCATCCTCCACAATCTGACGAGTTTGATAGGAATGCCAAAACTAGACATGGCACTGTATAGCTCGTCTCCGTGCACACACATGCGGCCTTAAAATCGACGAAAGACGAGCAAATCGACGAAGCTGCCGGTGATTATAACTTTTACAAAACCCTCTCCATGGGAAAAACATCCCTGATGGCTGAGAGCAATCACTAGCGCTGCCCTATAAGAATGAACCCCATGTGGCGTACACACAAAATTAATGTTCTGTTGAAAGCGCCAAGATCCATGATCCTTTATTTCTAGCCTTTTATACACAATTCTACAACTGCGTCGTTGTAAGAGGCCTCGTGATAAGAAAAGCTATCAGAAAGACAAACTTCCACACTGCTCTACAACATTGGCACATGACTCTTTAAATAGGTTCCAACCAGGACGAGTGAGTTAAATATTTTATCTGCTTCACAGACTTAAAGAAAAAAACACATTTTTCTACACTCATCGAAACTGTTTCGAAATAAATCTTTCGTTCTATTTGAAAAGTAAGTCATTTATACAATTCGGAAAATTTGAATAAGACGCAATTTTATTCGCTTGCGGGAATATTTTCGTTTCGTAGATTTTCAATATTTTTAAACATCTTTCATTGTGAATTCAAATTGAAATGGAATTGGCCAAAAGCGATGTAGAACAAATTGGTAAATTTATTGTTTCTCTTAAATCGCTTCTCAATTTGAATTGAATTGCAGAAAAAGAGGAAAGTTCGTCAAAAATTCCTTCGCCCGCATTGAAAAATGTAAAAGGAGCTAAATCTGTGGCTTCTGTTATCAACAAAACGGTAAGAATTCAAATTTTTTAATGGTCTTTTGGTAGATTTAATTTTCTTGCATGCAGGTATCGTCACAATCGAAAATTCCAAAAAGAGATGTAAGTGAGGGTGTAAACTTGGAGCTGGTGCACAGGAGTTTTTTGATGATGCTCTCGTTAACTTTGTTTTATATAAATTAAGGCTTACAAGTGACGTAAGAGATAAGTTTGAGTTTTGAACTGTAAGAAGACCGTTCGAATTCGCGTTCTCAAATGAACGTAAACCGTTTTTGGTGTAAATCGTGCTTGCTATACCGATTTTGAGCTGAAAACTGAGTAAAATGTGCGCTAAAGGACGTGGCAACGAAAGTGATAGTAAACGCGAAAGTATTCCTTTATTGTATCATGACAAAAAAGGACAAAATTTGGCTCAGAAATGTGGTAGAAACTAAAGAAGGAAAAAATACTAGGCTTGCGGCGAAAAACCATCGCAAAATTAGCCAACCAAAAGACGCAAAAAAGAATCTAAAGCACAGCAAGAGATAAAAATGAAAGTAGGCAATTGCACCAAAGAAACTTAACAAAATCCCATAAAAAAATATAAGCAACAGCACCTTAAAGGAAAGTGATCGGCGTGGCATAGCGGTAAGAGGGTCGACCGCCACACAGAGACTCTGGGTTCGATTCCCTGACGGAACACCTCGCATTTTTTTCACGGCACCACCTCTTTTGAGTTGCTGACAACACTCAAAGAGCAGCAATTGTCTATGAAAAGCTTCACAAACTCGCCGTTCGGAGTCGGCAAAAAACTGTCGGTCCCTTCTACTCGTGAGAGAACAGTAGCACGCACAAGTAGTTGTTGTAGAATCTAGGCCCTGGTCCGTTGTGGGCTGCAGTGCCACTCAATTATTATGATTACCTTGAAGGAAATGCAGCACAAAAAAGCAAAAAACCCTAGTGCATCAGCTCTTGCATTCATGTCATTTATTGCTGAATCGAATTTCTTATTTTGTCAGGTTGCTACATTCTCGATTAGTAGACGCGGCTCTGCAATCGGAAATAAGCCGCTTCCAAAGCCCAAGCCAATGAACTTCAAAAACTCATCTAAATCCCTTGTGAATTTGAATCCCCTCAGGCTGACAAAAGCTCCATCACAAGCCTCAACAAGAAGCAACGTAAATACGGCCCGACAAACTGGTGGTAACCAAGTTAAATCCATTACATGATCACTTAACGTCCTGTTAGAAGTTTCAGTGAATAGCCAAGAGTTAACCCCCAGGTCCCAAGGGTCAACCCTGTCAAGGGAAAAGACGCAGAAGCCATTGGATCGCGTATGCGCCAAGAAGAATATGCTGGCCTTTGTGAATGTCAAAGAGAAGGTCCAAAGTTATCAGGTAAGTCTGTGAAAGCATTCAGCAGACAGCACGTGATTGTAAAACGTTTTCGATTTGTCAAGACGGATTTCATGCGAAAGTGGGAGCTGGTGAAGAACGAGTTGCCGCATGATGAAGGAGAATTTAAACTTATCGGTTTGATGAGAAACAATGAGGGGCATCTCTTGGTGGAGAATGGAACTAAAATCAAAATTAAAATTGGTAAGCTGTTTTTATTCTTCTTCACAATTGTCTTTCGCTGTCAATTGGGATTTGAGGAACTGCAGGGCGGAGAACTGGGTCTCCAGGAAATAGGTTTACTGTAGATCTTATTTCTCGCTGAAGAGTCTTGTGTCCCCACAGATAGGGGGCGGCATGCCCCTTCATTCTTGCTTCACTGTTCTTACGTGTCCAATAATTCATACTTTATGTACTACTTCCCTGTTTCTAATTATTAGACTTTTTTTGCATCACACGAATTGAAAGTGTAACCTTCGTGACCTTCGTCCACGAATTGTTTTGGGGACTTAGTTCCCTTTTTGTCATCAAAAAGGAAACTTCATTCTAACCCTGTTGGGGAACTGTTTCCAATTTGCTAAAGAGGAACTGCTACGAAAGAATAAGTTCCCGCACTGTCCTAGGACTACAGGTCTGAAGATACAATCAACTGCGTACAATTCGAGGCTAATATTTGCGCTGCTCCCAAACGTCAACAACTAATTCGACGGCTTTTCTGTTATCTCTGGACAGAAGAGAATGCAGACGACTTATTGGCGTACTAATGGGATATTTCACATTCACTAAGCACTTAAGTTTTCTTAGACTTTGTGACGAAACCCTCTGCGACGCTTGTAGAGAAGGTCACTGCTGAGCACTTCCACTGTCAGTGTCCTGCCTTTTCTTGGATCAGGTGGCGGCTGTTTGGTCCCGATGTGGTTGGAACTGAAAATCCAGGCTCTTTATCACAGGAGCTCTTGCTGGTGTTCCTAACGAAGACCAAGAAATTACATTGAATGTAGGTTACTGCCTGATAGTACAATTGAGTTTGAGCGCTCTAGGGTAGTGTTTCCTAACCTCCAACGAAGAGAACGGTCTTCAGTTTGAATTCCCTTTTGGGAAAAGCACAAAATGAACAGCAAATATAATTTTGCGTTAACTTTAACAATAATAATTGAGTGGCACCACAGCCCACATGGGACCAGGGACTAGCTTCTACAACAACTACTGGTGTTGTGCGTGCTACGGTTCTCTCACGAGTAGAAGGGACCTACAGTTTGTTGCCGACTCCGAACGGCGAGATTTAAGAAGCTTTTCATAGACAATTGCTACTCTTTGAGTGTTGTCAGCAACTCGAAAGAGGTGGTGCCGTAAAAATGTGCGAGGTGTCCCGTCAGGGAATCCAACCTAGACCTCCTGCGTGGCGGTCGACGCACAGCGTCACATTGTGTCAACCTTGCGATCGCTATAATGTTCCGCAATTATTCTGTCCATCATGCTTTAGTCATTTTATTTTGATTTTTAAGGTTTCGTTTTCACAAACAAAATAAATATAATTTCAGTAAGTCTGTTTATTCGTCTATTTTTCCTGTCCGTCCATCTGCCTGTCTGTCACACTCTGAATATGTCCTACATTTGTAAATGCAGGAAATCATGCAACGTTTTGGTGAAGAAATCAAAAATTCTGAGACTTTTAGTGGTTAGGTGCAAAAATCGAAACGTGCACAAGGATAATAATTGACTTTTGATCATAGTTCGCACATACGAACAAAAAATGTCCTTATAGCAACACAATTGAAGCAATCGACAGTAATTTGTCCTGAAGTCCTGTTCTAAAATAAGAACGAAACCATCTTTGCTCGAGTGTAACTTACACTTACCGAGTTTATATCCGATCTTTCAACCTTCCTTTAGCTCAAAAAAATTTGGACGACTTCAAGAAGGAACTGCAAACCTATTGGCAAAGCAACCTGAATCGCGTTCTTGACTCCTTAGACCAAACCCTTAAAACGTCATCTCCAGGAAAGGTGAGAATGAGAACAACAAAAAAAAACTTTCAAGACTACTTAAGACCTAAATACTCTTCACTACAGATCGGGGACAATTCTCTAAAGGATTCTGAATACCTTAGCAATCTTGAAGAAATAAAGAAAAAAATAAAAGTAACGAATATGACATTTTGTATCCTTTCCAATTGTTGGAATTTCCGTTTTAGTTGAATGCCTTAGAGGACGTTAGTAAACTCATAGAGAGCCTTGAAACAGCTGAACCATTAAAGGATACTGATCTTGAAACAAAGGTTTCCAAGTTAATAAAGGAAGTTGACGTGAGTTTTCCCACGGTTTTCCGACTGTTTGTATGATTTTGACGGTTTTGTCGTTTTTTTTAAAGGAGTGCCGTAAGAATCTTGATCAAAGTCAAAAGGAGCTGTTGAGGATTAAAAAGGACGAAGAAAACAAGGAAGCACTCTACAAGAAGGAATTAAGGGAAAGAGACAAGAAGATCGAAGGAAAACTGAAGGAAGTGGAGGAGGTATTGTTTTCTGAAAGAAGTGGATCGTTTGCTTGAAGTCTCTTCATGTAGTTTTGATTCCTTTTCATCGCCGAATTTTCAGATGAACCTACTGAAGAGTCTTCAAAAAACGCAAGCTCTTAGGCTTCATTAAGACCCTTAATTAATTTTTGTCATATTTTTAAGTTAAAGAAAAAGATTGAAAGCATGGAAAACGACAGCGCTAAGGAGAAGTTCAATTTACGAGATATCCAAGAGAAGCTAAAGAACAAATCAAAGGAAATAGAAGACCTAGAGAAGAAGTTTGTATTCAAGTTGAAAGAGAAAGTCATATCTATCAATTGTTATTTCACAGATTAAAAATGTCCTTCCAAGCAACTGAAGCACAGAAAGCTAGAAACCAGGATCTGGAGACCGAACTGAAAGTTGCTCGCAAAGAAGTGGAAAATCAAAACAAAATTCAGCTTGCCCTCAATAGTGCGTTGCCAGTCGGTACTGTTCACTCTTGTATGACATTTTTCTTCTAGGTCTAGCGGCTAAGCATGCAGAAGAAATTAAGACATTGAAGGGTGATTTGATGAGCGCGAAGAAGGAGAAAGGGAAACTTGAAAAGGAAGTTGTGACTTTAAGACAGGTTTGTATTTTGTTTTCGGACATAACAAATATTCCAGTGGACACTTAACTGTCCTCTTTAGCAGTTCTTTTTTCTTGTCTTGTTGATTTCTTTGTAATTATTCTTGTAAGGGGGCTTATTCTTCCTTCAAGGGATGGGATGTCATGTTTAAATGCTCATAATGACTGCGAGTATCGGCAGAAAACGAATGTCGGTTACTTTTAAACGCATTGAGTGTGACCAGGAATGCTGCAAACATAACTTTATCCTATCAACACATAAAGCAATTTTCAAAAATCTGCCACGACTCCTTTAAGTGGCACAAAATGTCATATTTTTCATAGTCATGCCTGACCAATTCGCTTGACTTTGAACTTAAAATCAGCTGCGGCCTATTCCCGTACACTTGCGACTTCAGCAAATTCCACAATAAGTTGTACAACGACATCCTATGGTCTTGTTGACCAACAGCTCCACATGAGACGCTGTCTTGACATTCATTCTGCTGTCTGTCTGTTTTATGCAATTCTAGAGCCTTTCCCGCAATATACGTGGTTAGTTACGATTGCTTGCCTTCCGACAGTGGAATTTTGTGCAGTCCCCAAGTCGCGAGGCAAAACTTGTTTAGGGCCGAGAAAGGTTACGCCATCCATAACTGTCAAGTTTTTCGCAGATCTCACGTTTTGTTATGATTTTTCATTTTCGTTTCTCTCTGGTAAGCTTCAAGGGAAAAGTTTGGACGGTTTTACGTACAGAAACATGGGCGGCATTTCCCAAGCCATTTCCAAGCAAATAAATGAGAAATTTCACTGCAACAGAATGACTACTATAATCTGTCAAAGATCGCAAGCTCCTATTGGTATAGATGACTCGACTACTTACCTTTTTATCTGGTCTACGATTCATGGAGACCTGCTTTCTCGTTCCGTCGTTGTGCCAGCGATGTTTCCCTGCAGTCTTGCATGACACCAAGCATGAGAGCTGTGTCAATAGGGCGATAGTTCTGAATATACGGGTGGGGACATTGCAATACCACTGGAACTCAGAGGTGATGATTCCTAACCTCACAACGCACCCTGCATTCACCAGTTTGTTGTCTTTTGTTCTGATCTGCCTTTATCGTCTTTAATAGTTGACTTTCTCACTTTTGCAAGAGAATTCTGAATCTCCTTTTCCAAAGTTATGCCTTAGGGAACTTAGACAATTCTTGACATTGCTGGATGTAGTCCAGACCTTCCAAATTATGTCTACATTTTGGAAGGACTCAAGGGATTAGGAATTTTGTCTCGATTGTGAATCTGTTGCTGAATGCCTTGTTCAAAGGCGCATGCACTGTCTCCTTCACACTTGTTCAGCATACCACAAGAGTAACCTAATCATTCGCATCATTGTGATCTTTCAAGCTAAAAGTTGTGATTGAGGTCTAAGGTTGAAACAAAATCAACAGCCAAGGATGTTGGGACAAATGTCGAAAAATGTCTCCTTTGGGTGTTAGATAAACAAGAAGTATGGCTTAGTCTCAATCTCCCCGAAACAAGCCCATTCTTTGGGCTGAATCCTTAGGAAATCCTGCAGAGTGGTCCGGATGTTAGCTCCCAACCGTGTGAATGTGATTTACAGAGCTCAGCGGCTGAATTGTTGTCTAAAAGTGGTGCCCTCCTAACTACCCTCCTCTTGAACCAGATTCAAATAACAGACGACAACCTAGCTTCCCTGCCAAAATGCGGAAAAAATTTCAAATTGTGCGCGTTTTTCAATCAAATTTTCACAGCGTTGCACCTCGACGACGTGTATTTCTTTTGAAATCACTAGCTTCCTTCAGCCTCACGTTGTCGTGAAAATTAAGTCATCTTGCAGTAGCGTAAACGCGATCCGATTTATTCTGTGCTAACGGTTTTTTTTTTTTGACACGGAGCACATTTTTTGTGGTTGGGGCCATGGGTTTTGAGTTCCTAATGCACTTCCATTTCAGGAAGCCGAGAAGCATGCCGAAGTAAATATCCAGCTCATTGCACAAAAGGACGCCGCCGAGAGCGCCGAGACTGAAATTCAAAAATTGCGTCAAACTGTCAAGTAAGTTTAACCGGCGAGCCAACTTTCGTTAAGTTTCGTTCACTTTTAATGCATACTCTTCTCATCTTGAAAACTATATCTGTCTAGAGAATTGGAGGCTAAACTGGAAAGTCTTCAAAGTGAATCCTCTGTCTCCAAAGATGTCCACGAGGAGGTTCGTTTTGTTTGCCTACATAGGATCTTGCAGTCAGAAAAATGAAACAGTTCAATTTTCAGCTCTGCAAACTTCAGAAAATCAACGCGGAAAAAGACCAAAATATCGAACTCCTCGAAATGGAACTCACCAAGGCGCAATTTCAGAATCAAAAACTGGAAGAAAAAATCGTTATGGATCGTAATTTGTTGAGGGTTCGCTGCAATCTGATAGAATCCCTTCAAACCAAGGAGAAAACCCAAAAGATTCAACTGCAAGATCTCTTCACTGAAGTTGGCGATCGAAATAACGACATTCAAATGGTGAGGACGAAAGCAATGCCATCATCCGTCAGTGTACGAACTGTAGAGAGAGTAAATTTGTAGACTTTATTTCCTTTACAGTTGAAAACTGAACTTTTGACCAAAACCGAAGAATTTCAGAATTTATTCTCGACACTGGGCGCCAAGCAGTTGGAACTCACCCGACAAGAGCACATGATTAAGTTACTGCAGGAGAGCAACGAGAGGGCGCAGACGTTACGTGCCAAACAAGAGGCGAAGATCGGACGGCTTGAGGAGGAAATTGCTCATCTCAAGCAAACTGTGTAAGGACGGTTGGATTTTTGTTTCCGAATTTTTTTTCACATTCTGCAATTCGGTAGGGGTTTATATCAGAATGCAATCCTGCCCAATGACACCCTGCGAAGGAATCTTCTGAGGGCCGAGGCGAACTGGGACAACGAAATGAAGGATAATACGGGCTACTACATTGAGGAGCGGCGAAGGAAGAGACACATTGACATAAATGTGAAGAAGTATGAGAAATAGATGGATTTTGGCGGTAATTCTGTAAAAAAAAAAATTGCGTTGTAAGAGAAATTCTGTGACCGTTAGATGCACTATGGAAATATATGTCATGTGGTGTCATTTGTTCTTAAATTTTTATGTTATGAATGTGAGTGAAAGGTGAAGCAATATCAACAGGGGCTATCTTGTTCCTTGTTTCTGCTTAAGTTATACTTTAAATGCAAGCTGATCTTACCCTTCATCTTTAAATCGCAATTCTCTTAGCGGAAGCAAGGTTGACCAAATGGGAACCGAGCCAGCTTGATTAACAAGGTTTCAATTTGGCAGTTCTGTCCATTTCGTGGTTTCAAGTTGGTAGTCCTGACATTTGACATCTGACAAACTCTGCTGGCATTTTAAGTGTCACACTATTGCTCGAATGCTTGCCGTTTCCGAAAGGGGATCTCTTAACACTCGAACTGTGCGTTATGACTACAAAAACTAGTTATGAATGTGGTGGTTAACACGCGCGTTACATGATGATTATTGTCGTCATAAATATCCGACAACAATTTTAGCAAGTGTTTTCGACTTTTATTGAAAAACGGAGTCAATCCCAATAAAAGTCAAAATTGTTTGGTAGAAATTTGGTACTAATTAAGCCTCAACAATTTATGGTTTTAGAACATCTCGGAAATGGAATGCACACCGTTTTCGAGATATGTTTATTTTTTTTTGTTTTTTTGTTTTTGTAAAGTGTTGGGCTCCATTCTGGGACTTTTCAAAAATGCAAGAAATTCAACATATGCGATGCCAGAATGCAGTTTGTCTCCGAAATTGCTTAAGGACGTACATTTTTCCATGGTACGGTCGACTCTCGTACAGTTGAAAGAGTTCTTTAAGATAACAACGTTATAATTTTGAAACCGTGTAATAACTTCTAAGCTGATGAAACCATTGTTTAGTCTTTTCCTTCTATCCTGTTCTTTAGCGCTCCTCCCAAGTAAGTGAAAAAAAGCATTTATCCAGCTTGTCCCTAAAAGAGGAGAATCATGATCACTAATCTCCTCACGAGTAGTAGCACATAGGTCCCTTCTGTCTAAAGTCACGGAAACACAGGTTGATCATCATCTAAATAGATATCTTGGATCAAAGAAGCTTCTAAATGACCGACAGTACGTCTTTCGCAGCATCAAGTCCAATGATGATGTGATGGCATATTTTACCGAAAAGTGGAATCAGTTCAGCAGGATCGTGGCACTTCAAATGTCATAGGCACTTGACAGAGTTTGGAATTAGGCGTTCTTGTAGTAAATGTGTGATTTGACATCAATGAAATGAACTAGAAATATCCATTGAACTGCTGGTAGGTGTCTCGAGCTCAGGCAGCAGAACTTCGTATACCTCGGCATGAGTGGCACATCATACTCTACATGAGTGCCAAAATCAAGCACAGAATCACACTTGCCGCTGTTTTATTGGACTTGAGTGGCAAATGAGTAACTGAGCCATCTGTTAAAAGACCAAGCTTGCTTTGTAAAACGTATTGACCAGCAGGACAAGTGATTCAAACTTAGACGTTATTCAAAGCGGATGAGAAAGCTGAGGTTTTAAGTTCTAAGTGTGATTTTTGGGTCAGTTTGTGTTGAAGCCATCTGAAGGAGAAGATTCAATATCAAACTCTGTAGGCTGAACGGCGACATGCTCCTAGTCAAGCGTTTACGAATACAACGCTTAATATGGCTAGTTCATGCAGAGTGCATGGTCAACAGTGCTCCAGCTCGAAGAGTCTTTCAATCGGAGCCATTGGGACAACGCAACAGAACACGACCTTGACTGAGATAAAGTACACACGTGGATAAGGACCTCAACCAAGTTGGAGTTCGAAAGTGAAAGCAGTTGGTAAGTGTTAGTGATAGGCGGAGAGGCATTTCGGTTGAAGCCCATGTTTAACCGGGACTATAATGTAACTTCACAAGGAAGATTTTCTATGTCCCTTAATGTCGCTGTTCAGAGTTGGCAAAAAGCTGAAAGTCCCTTCTGCTTGTTAGAGAACAATAGCGCGCACACCACGAGTAGTTTGCTGAAGAAGTTAGACCTTGGTCCCTTGTGGGCTGTAGTGCCAATTAATTATTTAAATGCCACTCAGCGAAGAAGAAGTCCCTCAGAGCTCTGTTATGTCTGCTTCCCTGATGGCGGTACCGTCAAATTTTGTAATTAGTTCTGCGGCACATTAAGTTCCGCCAAAACATCATAATTTGATTATGTTTTAGGTTTAAAAATAATAAATTGGAAATTAATGCATGCAATGCCTGATGTGTTTTACTATCTGCCAAGGGTTCTAAAAATATTCGACGCCTTTCCATAGATGACACTTGTGTCGTTGAAACCTTAAGACTTTTCAGCCAAGGCATCTGTATCATTTCAAAACTAAGTTGGGAGAGTCACATATTTAAGGGGAAATGTCTAGATTTCTTAAAACCATGTCAGAAATGTTTCACCTCCTCTGATTTGGTTGGAATATATGTATAGGGCCCAATACTCGCTGAAGGCTTAAGTACAATCCTCCTATAAGGCCTGATGCTACGAAAGCATGTCAACACCAACATGAGCTCTCAAATGTGGTTGTTATCCTTTATAGATGTGCAATAGACGTTTGACACAAGACACCAAAATCTATAGTAGCAGCAAATCGTCAAAATTTGTAACATTTCTACGATCAAAGCGATTTTCTATTTTTTTTTTCTTTTTCGGGTAAACTTCAGTGACGTGACGCTAGTTAACGTTTAGACTCATTTTCAGCGAAAGCTTTATCCAAAGCGAAATCGACGTACATTAGCATCATTTTTGAGAGATGTGTAAGACGCTTAACCCTGCTCTTTACTCGACTTCCGTTGTCAACAAGCTAACGATCTCTTGCCCTTGTGATGCTAAGTTAGGAAAGGTGGGAAAAGCAAATCTACTTGTACACCTTCTAGTTCCGACATCATCAGCTTAATCGGCATCAGTTAATTGTGTTAATATGGTTAACAGACAGATTACCCGAATGCCATGAAACAGTTCCTATTGCTAACAATAGACGGTCGGATCGAGAGTGAGATACATACATTGTGTTGCGCGATTTGGAAACTTACTTACTTTGTCAGATAACTGTACTCATATCGGCCTCGATGGTTAACAATATGGGGTGTCACAGTATGGCTTCCAAAGCATCGATCGTAGTTCGCTCCTTCCTTGAGACAAGAGACTTAACATATCCCAAGAAAACAAAGTCCAAGGGTGTGACATCTTGGCGACGAACTTACTGTCGCCAAATGTAAAATGAAGTGCTTATCAAAATGATTTCTTAAAGGGTCAATTAATTCTATCAAGCTGTATGGTTTCGCATTGCCGTCCTGAGCTCATCAAGGTCATGTGCTTGAATTTCAGAAACTGAATTGTGATGTTCCAAGAACTGCTACTTTCTAACTTGCATTACATGGAACAAACAGCCCATAACCCGCATCATACCGTTATTTTTAATGGATGTGATATTAGTTCTCTTTGGATTGCTCATCAGCTCAAATATGGCAATTTTGACCATTGAACGAGAAATGGGCTTCATTCTCCTTTTTCTTTCCAGGGCGCTTCAGTCCCATAAGGATCTGGGCCTTAACTTATATGCCTTTCCAGCTACTACGATCTCTAGCTAGTTGCCTCCAATTGCTCACTGCAACTTGGTTGACGTCCTCCTCCAATTGTTCGAGCCATCTAAGCCTAGGCGGTCCTCTGTTACGTTTTCCCAACGGCTCGGATTCGAAGAATTTTCGGGCGGAAGCAGTGGTGTCTATACGCTCTACATGGCCTAGTCATCTTAAGCGTTGTATTCGAAGACGCTTGACGTGGCGCATGTCGCTGTACAGCCCATAGAGTTTGTCGTTAAATCTTCGACTCTAGGCGCCATCAACGCAAACAGGACCAAAAATCGCACGCAGAACTTTTCTCTCGAAAAGACTAAAGGCTTCCTCAACCGATTTTAGTAACTTTTAGGCTTCCGCGTCATAGAGTAGGACTGGGATGATCAAGCGATTGGCAAGAGTGATTCTGCGTTTGATTTCAGTACTGGTGTTGCTGTCCCTATTTACCGTGGAGCCGAGGTAGAGGAAGTCATTTACTACCTCGAAAGTTCTGCTGCCTAGTGTGAGCTAGAACTTGAACGTACTTTTGGAAGATCGTGCCTCTGTGATCGTGCCTCTGTGATCGTGCCTTGTGAGTTACGCACGATCTACACAAGGATGATTTTAAATAAGTCACATGACATGAGCGTCGTCTTGTCTAAATAAGTGAACTTCATTGCACAAGTTGAATTTTGTACGCTTTAATGCCGAGATCCTCACGTAAAATACGCCCAGTCAAGCTGCTGAAACGGCAACGTATCGATTCGTCATGGTCTTAGCTACCGGTGCTAAAGTCACTTTACTACGTGCGCTGGATGTGGTCTAACCAGACAAGTGTAATCACCTAATGTAAACTGAGACAATTCAAAATTGTGAATTGTTTTGGCAATAGTGGTTTCAGTCGCAGATGTGCATCCTAAGCTCCACGAATCGCACGAAGAAACATCTCTCACAGAACGCTGATTTTCGTCATACACTTGCATAATTTGAAGATCCAATCTGTGGTGTGAGTCTTTCTACGATGGCTTGCCAAACGATTCTGAACAAAAGTGACAAAACAGTTTGTTAGAGGTCATGCGTGATCTGTGGAAAGAGGCCTATTGAAAATCAAACTTCTCGTTGAATAACCCTTTGTGTATCATTTTCACATATATAAAAAAATTGTCTACTTCAATGCGAGCGATGGTTAGTGGACTTAAATAGCTGAAATTACTATATCACCTCCAGGGCTTCAACTAGTAGGGGGACATCCCTTTAAGTGCCGCATGTAAGGCCTCGACAACCTTCTTCACCCCACTAGTTGATGGTGATGTTCCCACATAGTTCATATTATGATCGTATTACTTGGACATGACACCTCTGTGGTTGTCTGTCAAAATAAGGCAAATGGCTACATTATCCAAAACGATTGCATGCACCTGGCAAAACAGGAGATTAGTTTTCTGACCTTGTAACAGACTAAAATTCCATAGCTCCACAACAATTAACCAACCGGAAAGTACTGCCAGACATTGAAACCGTTATCAAATATTGTAAATGACCGACTTCAATGCACGTCGTTCCACTACATTCCTCAAAACCGTGTCCAAGACAATTACAAGTCGGCGTTCTAGTTCACAATCAGCCGCAGTAATCGTCGCCCTCGACGTCGTCTGATTAAAACTTGAACTTGAATCAATAGCCTTATCAAGCATTGCTTGCGTTTGCAAAATGCAAATGTACGCTCATTAGCATCGGCGAAGGCCGTGCAAAAGGATCACCCCCGATAGCAAATAGTTTCACTCGGTCAGTGATGTGAGATTCCCCTACGTAATGCACCCCCACTCTCACAACACCCCAAAACATTCCTACTCACGAGTGACACAATGAGAGAGTGAAAAAGAAGGAGCCAACAGTAGCACGGCGCGGCGCAAATAATCAATTCAGTCTCATTTGTGTATCAGCGACGTAATTGATCTCAATTAACGCCGACGCACATGTACGCCACAGGGGTACGACTGTGTGCGCGACAAATCGTCATCTATTCCAGCCGCACTTCGGCGAACGTAAAGCGCCTCAACTGGACGCGGTCAGCCTTTAGTTCCGCAGTAACAATCGAGCAGTTAAGTCGTGGCATCTTTCTTTCCTCTCCCAAGTTGGTGTTGGGGGTGAATTCCAGTCCGTTGGAACGATTTTTTTCCTATTTTTTGCGATTTTCGCGTTTGAAACCGTAAAAGTGTCCCTCTCAGCAGTTTCGCATCAAGCGGACCCGTGTAATTCTGAAGTGAACCCAGATAAAGGTACGAAGACGAGTGCGAGTGAATGGCTCTCGGAATTGGTTTCAAGGAAAACGAAAGTCTGACCTTTTGCGGGGTGCGTTGTGTTGTCGTGCTTCCTGATAAGGCAGCGAGTTGTGAGATGTGATGTGAAAAGCGTCCAAATCGAAAAATTTAAAAAATCCATTTCGAATATTCTAGGAAATTCGAGGTTCATTTCATGATTGGTGCGCGGCGATTAATTTCAATTTAAGCGATGGGATGCAACTTGTTTTGAAAGGGACTGTGCAATTGAATGATTTCAAAGCGATTAGCGTTGCAAGAGAAAGAGAAAGAGAGAGAGAGAGTGAGAGCGGGTTTTTGACTCGATGCTGTGTGTTTTGTTGAAGAAAAAAACTCTGTAAACGGATTGAATAAGAGTTTGATTCATCGAGGGTAGGTGATAGTTTAGAACGCTTTCTAGTTGAGTTTTTGTGGCGGGAACAGTCTTACGCTTGGAATGTCTTCAACAGTTGAGTGTCTCTCTAAGAAACTGCCACATTTCTTGAAATGGGTCTTAAAGTTGTCTTTAATGCGTGGAGTGGCATGTGACTTAGAAATTGTTGAATGCAGTTGCAAAGAAGGAGCTTCTTCAACAACCACACGCACTGTGCGTGTTCTTGCCCGAGTGGAGGTGACCTACAGTTCAATGTAGACTTCAGCGACGTTGGATGCAGCATGTTGCTTAAAGGGGCGCTGAGAAATATGAACAATTTCCGAGTTGCCCTAAATTTGAACTGGGGTCTGCACTAAAAAGATGACTCAGCCAGCCTTACTGCCTTAATTGGTGATGGAGATGATAAATGACGTAGTTTCATTTACGAAAGCCCACAAGTAATTTAGGGACCCCTGTCCTTGTAGTGGACTTCTCTAATTTTTAACCTGCAACTTGGACTTTATTCGGATCGGGGACACATTTCCGAAATGACAAAAATCCTTTACAGACAATTTGCTGAGAAACAAAATCCCGAAAACGAAAAATTTCCGAGAAGTCGTGGCAGTAGGTTGAAGCCCTTTGCTTTGAGATTGTCTTAGAGTAGGTGCATTTCTATTCGGACTTCTGGCTTCCATCATATTTATTGAAAAGTCCGGGTATTTCAGGACGCCAAGGACAAGCCGATACTGCGAACTAAGAATATCTACTGTGTTTAAGGATTGAAACTAATCCACAAGACCTATTGCTTCCCTTGTGAAGAATAACATGTCTTCGGCGATGTGATCTCCTGCCGAAAGTAACACTTCTTACGGGCATAGGGTAGCACAAGCCGAAGTGGACATCTTCATCAGCCATCTGAAAATGCAGCATTTAGGTCTGGAGTTTTTTTCAAAGCAAATGTAACTTATTTTACTTTGTAACTTTTACTTATGTTATGTGTCCTCTTCCCCCTCGGTGGGAATAAGGCCTCAACTGCAATCTCGTTTGAAGTTCTACGACCTTCATTTGCCCTATCCAACTCACTCCTAAAGAATTAGAGTCGTCTTAAACTTCCCTGCCACACATTTGCATTGGGCGTTCCACTGCTCTGACCGCTTGGTTAGGCGAATTACATTGCATGGCGCTCTTCAAAATGATGTTGTCTTCGCTCCGTAGGCTGTGTCCAATCTGCTACAGCTTTCTCCTTCGAATTGAAAGATTTATACACTCTTGGGGAGTTCTCAGGTCCGGCAAACAAATCCTGCGGATGCTTCTTAGGCATCTATTTACGAATGATTGCAACTTTTCTGGGGAATTACTGTCCACGAACTTGTTACACTTTATATACACACAAGGTTATGAACAATAATATTGGGAGTACAACTTTTTCACGTTCAACCATTTTTTTATTGAAAAAGTGTAAAAAATACATCACTCAAACTATTGTCCATCGGAAGCGACATAATTTTCCCCCTCTCTCTCGTTAGTCCTGGAATCCTCTGTCGCACCAATGCAATCATTGAGTCAACAGTCGCAAGAAGCAAGGACTGAAGAATACCACGGGTGGTGTAAGCCCTCCCATTTCAACGTTTCCAGGTAGTTTTCCACCGTAACAGCCCCGAGGCGACCGAGCGTTATCATGTTGCAGAATAAACTTGTCAGGTCTTTTGGTCATTTCTGGCCAATGCACCACTCAAATGCATTAGTTGTCGATAAGGTTTCCCATCAATGGTTTGGCAGCTCATTGTACACCACACCCGCCCAATCGAACCATATGCAGAGCATGATCCTTAGACCGTTGATGTTTTTTTTTGGTGTCGATGTAGACTCATCGTAGGAACGGGTTCACTAGGTTTTGTATAGTATTTTTTACTCTCCAGCCACGATCCAATGCAGGAATCCCTTCATCTGATGTTTTTCAAGAAGCAGTTCCTTAGTGAAAACTGGCCTTTCAAAATCTCTCGCATTCAACACCTACGGCATCCAATATCCTTGCTAATCTAATAACCTTTTGCCAAAATTGAAAATGGAAACGTGCAAACTTGATGGTCATTTCGAAGAAGCCAAAAAACGTGGATCATTGACTTCAACCGTGAAGTTGGGTTGATTGTTACCAGGCAATTGATGAAGCGAATCACGAGAGGCTTAGTTAAGATAAGAACATACTGGATGTTTGTTTATTCCGCACCGTTATGCATCCCAATTGTTATCAGCCCTCCAAGCTGTTGCGACGCCACTATAAATAAACAGAAAAACATCGACAATCGCGTTATGAGAAAATATTGCCAAAAAAAATTAATCGTCGTGACGTCTTCCTCTTAGCTGTTGTTTCTAATTGGCGCCTATGGAATTGAGGACAGTTTGTGATTATGAATGAGGGTCATGTGGTCGTGTATTTTGAGGGGGAATTCCTTCGAAGCCATGAGAAGGCACTCTGTTTGGATGACCATCACTTTTGTGTGGTTTTGAAATAGAAGTCTTTCCATTGAGTATTCTGTTTTGAATTTGGTTGTAAACCTAACCTTGGTTAGTTCCTTAAAAGAAATTACATTAAGTTGCCGTGTGTATGTCCTGCAAGGATGCAAGCTACGGCAGCATACCACAACCAAAACCAGTTAGACCTAAAAATACTCCTTTCGAGATCATTGATTTGAACCTTGGCCAGTAAGTTGTGGTCAAGAGAGAACCTTGCTGTCAAGTGAATTCGATAAAAGAGATGATTCACTGATTCCATTTCTTCTTCATCCCTACAACTCGCACAGAAATCGTTCGTCGTGCGCAGTGTCCATTGAGGGACCTGTTAGAATGCCCATCCTTTCCCCGTTGTTTGCAATAAGGGATTTGATCCTAAGCTAAGGTTGAGCTTAGGTTAGAAGCAATGGGATGTGATGCCACTGTTCACTTACTACTGACGCAGACCTGTTCAGTGAAACTTTTGGTTAAACTAATGACAGGCCATTCTGTGCTTGAGCTTGAGTCAGTCGATGCCAGTTTATCTGTCTTTCATTTTCGTTAATGCCGGAATGTCTTGGGACCCAGCAGAGTTAAATTTTATGGCGCGTTAGGTTGTTAAGCACCCTTTTGTGATCTTGTACAGACTTGAAGCTACTTAGATAGAATTCGATTGCCTTCAAGGCCGCTTTACCTGGCCATAGAAAAAATGATCTCCTTCTCAGGAAAGTCTTTTTGTTTTACAATCTGCGCGGCTTTCGTATTGGCAACTAATTCTTTTTGAAAGACACTGAAAACTAGCCAGTAAGTCGTTACGGACAATTCATTTTTAGTGCCTCGCAGAAGATTCCCACTTCCGTGCCGTCTTTGGCCGTCAGTGTCTGCCGTCCTTGTTTAAATCTGGCCTATCTGGTTTATAGTATGGCTCCTACACAGTGAGCTACAAGCTAAATTAAGTTAAAAATTTCGGTTTGGAAATATGTAGGTTCTTTAAATTTTTTTGAAGGATCATTCATTGTTTGGTTTGATTTAGAATGCGAAATAAAACACACAAATTTAAAAGTGAACATAAAATTTATATCTTTGGTTAAAAAGACAATTGATGGCATTTACTTTTTGAAATTTATATGATGTAAATGTTGGCCACAACTCTGAGATAGTCCATTCGAAAGGTCCAATTGTGGGCGACTTGTTCGAGCGAATAAAACGAGTGATGTTGGCTCTAAAAGCGTCCATCATAGCTGGCTTATTCCTGATGACCTGAGACTACCTATTTTCTTCTTTTTTGTTTGGTGCTTCAGTTCGGGGTGAACTTGGGCATCAAACAGGAAGTCTATTGATTGATATTGCACGATCTTTTACCAGCTGCCTCCAGTTGTGCACACCAAATTGGGACTCTTTCCTATGGACGTCTTCCATCACGTTGCTCCAATGTTTTGGAATCGAAGATTTTTCAGGCCAGAGCTATGGTGTCCAATCACTTTACACGTCTAAGCCATCTTTAGCGCTAAGCCCAAAAACGCTCAACGAGGTGCATTCCCCCGTACAATTCGTCGTTTAATCTTTTCTCCAGATGCCATAAACGCAAAAAGGATCAAAAAGCGAACGCAGAACTTTTTTCTCAAATCGACCAAGATATTTCTGCTCCAAAGAGCAGGACGGGGTGATCAGAGTGCTATACTTCCTGCGTCAAAGGGTGTGATATGGCTCGATCTAGCCGACCAATTTCCTTTAGCCAAATGTAAAGTAAAGTGCTCACCAAAATTCGTGTTCAACAATTCTATTGTTTCACCGAGAACATTTCAGGAAGATAGCATGGGCAAGCTTCTGGGAACGACGATAAATCGATTCGGCAAAACCTTGGCTACAGTCTCCTTTCAACGTGATGAATGTGGTCCAACCGGTCGAGTATCATCCCCAAATGTAAAGTGGGACACAAATTTGAAAATGGGTCTAGTAGATCGATTAGACGCGCCCTCGAATCGCATGAAAAAAAAAACATTTCTCACAGAAAGGTGATTTGAGTGATACAGCTGAGGAATCTTAAGACGCTTGGCTTGCCAAACTATTCTGAACAAAGATGACAAAACAATTTGATAGGAGTCACGAGTGATCTGTCAAAACAGTCCTTTGACAATCAAACCTCACAATGAATCAACTTTAACATCTACAGCGAATGAAGCAGATTATTCTAACCCTCAGTATGACACGCGAGCGGATTGACACCGTGATGTCAGAGCTAGAGTCTTTGGAAAACGAGGATCCTTTGTACAAGGCGTCAAGTCCAACAGTTTTTTTAAGTTTGAAACCACAAAGTGGTGATCTGTGCTAACATAACCTATCTCCGGGGATTCTTTGGTCAATTCTTATGCAGTTCTCCTTTGAAACCTTTGCCAGAATCAGTTACAGGAACAAGTTGTGGTACCAGTTGTCATCTCAGTGGGACTTCCCTAGACTTCCCTAGGTTTCACTTCCATTTCTGTTTGTTACGCGAACCGATCTACAGAAAAAAAAAAACATTTCCAACTTTTTCCAGAAGCAAACTACCCCGCAAGGTCGACTCTCTATTAGCGACACAAGCTAGAGCGCACCAGCCACGCGCCTGACATTGACATTCGATACAACAATTAGCTGGCTGATGTTTACATCAATTACAGAGCACATCTGTCTGACATTGTCCTTCTCTTTCCAGCAGTTTGCAGTGACTTCCTGATTGGGGAGGTGCCAGAGACAAAATCACAATGAACTGGCTTGTGCGAATCATCTCGATTTCAGCGACAATCAACTTGGCGCTGGCCTGCAGTCGCATACCGGTCGGTACGATGGCCGGCAAGTCGCCGGCAGACGATCGCTACGTTGTCACAATTGGCGGGAATCCACAGAATTTCGAGCCTGGACAGAAGTACAACAGTGAGTGCAAATTTGTTTCGTTTTCTTGAGGCACGCTTAAGTTCTCCTCGCTTCGTCAGTTTCCCTGACGGCAGTCCAAGGTTACACATTCATCGGGTTCATGCTGGCGGTGGAGGTCGACGGTCAGAACGGTAACAACGTGGCCGACCCTGTGCGGCTGGGGTACTTTGAAATTGTTGACTTCTCCGAGACGCGGTTCAGCGACAAGTGCAACAACCTGGTGATGCAGACGAACATGCTGCCGAAGTCCAAGGTGAACGTGGTGTGGACTGCACCACCGCCAGGCAGTGGGTGTGTGCTGATCCGGGCCACGGTCATTGAGCACAGGGAGGTGTGGTACATGGACGACGGTTTTCTGACAAAGCAGTTCTGCGAGGAGCAGCAGGACGACATCGACAATCAGCCACCGGTGATGGATCCCTGTTGTGCCTGCGAGGAGGCCAAGTATGAGGTAAGAGGGGCAGAGCTTTAGAGGATCCCGGATGTAAGCTTCTTCTTGATTTAGTTGACGTTTGAGGGAAAGTGGTCGCGACACACGCATCCAAAGGACTTCCCGGCCAATAGCTGGCGCACAAGGTTCAGCGACATCATTGGCGCCTCACACACGATCGACTACAGATTCTGGCAGTACGGTGAATCGGCCAGTGAAGGTCTGCGTGAGGTGGCGGAGCACGGTTCCACGAGGACACTGGAGAGTGAGCTAAAAGAACAGGTCTGAAAGTCTGAGACTAGCGATTTGAATGCGGCTGAAGCATCCTTCCCTTTCAGAGCGACCAAATCCGAACGATCATCAAGGCGCGAGGCATCTCCTACCCCAACGTCACGGGCAAGACCTTCGCCGTGTTCAGAGTGGACTCTAAGCACCACCTGATATCCCTCGTCTCCATGATCGACCCATCACCGGACTGGATCGTGGGGGTATCTGGCCTTGAGCTGTGCCTCCCCAATTGCACGTGGGTGGAGCACAAGGTTCACAACCTCTACCCATGGGACGCAGGAACCGATAGTGGCCCGTCGTACATGGTAAGCATCCGCGTCACACTCTCGAGAAGCCACAAAATTACCTCTGATCCTTCATTCAGTCCGCAGATCAGCCCCAGGTTCCACCAGACGTCATTCGGCGAATCAAATCCAATTTCCCCAACGACCCTCGGTCTCCGTTCTACGACCCCTCGGGAGCCCCAATGAAGCCTCTGGCCCGCCTGCACATCTCCCGACGCAGGCTGTACGAGAAGAATTGTGGAAACAATGAAAGTAAGTTGGAACGCGTCGCGACCCGCCCCCTTTTCACACCCAGTTGCGACTTTTTTCAGAGGAGGACGATCCCATTGAGTGTCTGACGCATCCCTGGGGACGGTGGAGTGAGTGCAGCACTAAGTGCGGTCCCGGCAAGCAGTACAGGACACGGGAGTTCAAGAACCCGAACGTGGCGCGTCGCTTCAACTGCAGAAACCCCCTGCGGGAGGAGCAAAACTGTCAAGGTAGGAAGTGTGGTGAGTTCGACGAAGACTCTACCGGCGGCGGTGGAGGAGGCTTCAACTTCGGCAGCCCTGAGAATCCAGAATGTGCCCTCTCCGAGTGGTCAGAGTGGTCAAGTTGCAGTGCTTCCTGCGGCAAAGGCACCCGCACGCAGTCTCGGCATTACCTCAAGCGGTCCGCAAGGAAGAAGTGTCAGGTGAGTCCGAATCCTAGTGCTCCCAGCTTCAGGAAGTTCACAGATCTACTTTCAGAGTGTCAGCAGGGCCATTCTGGAACGAAATGAGGAGTGCGAAGGCGTCGACTGCGGGGGTGAGATCAACGGCGGCAGAGGTAACGCGGGAATGGGAGGCGAATACGAGAACGAGAACCGCAACCGGAACCTCAAGTCCTTTGGCCCCTCGATGAATGACGACGACGATATCCCGCCCATGTGCTTCGTCTCGCCCTGGTCGGACTGGACGCCTTGCAGCGAGAGCTGCGGCGATGGGTACAAGTCCCGGGAGCGAGAGGTTCAGAACTACGACACGATCTACGGCAATCAGAACGTCGACTACACCGGCGATCCCTGCGCCAACGTGAAGAAGCAGGAGATCGTCAACTGCACCGTCACCAACTGCGATATGGTCGAGCGGCGATACTGCTACGAGGAGCCGGTGCCGACGCACTGTCGGGACAGCGATGTCATCACGTACTGGTACTACGACTACAAGAGCGACAACTGCGCGCTTTTCTTCACGGGGAACTGCGACACCAGCAAGAACCGCTTCAACTCAATGGAGCAGTGCGAGCGGACATGCAAACAGCGTGAGCGGCCGATGGGCCTGTCGATCGAGAATCTCCGGTTGGAGCGCGTCGACTGCGTCGTCTCCGATTGGGTTTCGCACGCCTGCAATGCGACCTGCGGTGAAGGCTACGAAGTGAAGACGCGCGAAGTCCTGCGCATGCCGAAGAACGGTGGCAAGCCATGCCCGAAGAAGCTGGTGCGCTGGGACAAGTGCTACAAGCGATGCGCGGACGAGTCCTTCTACCAGCAACGGCTGCAGCAGTTCCAGACACCACCACCGCCGCCACCGGTAGCGAGTGAGTGTCGGTATTCCGAGTGGTCAGCGTGGTCGCCGTGCACGGCCACCTGCGGCGACAACTCCGTGCGACAACAGACGCGAATCCTCCTCAATCCAAGTCCGGAATTGAGTCACAAGTGCCGAGATAGAGTTCGCCGGGAGCGGTGCATCGTGATGCCGTGCCTCATGAATGGCGATTGTCGCGGGCCATACTGTTGAGGTGAGGGAAGATGGTGTTAAGTTAAGCTAGGCAATTCCTTAAGATGTGTGAAATGTAAGATTTAAGTTGTAAGCAGGATGTACTCAAATAAAACAAATTTTAAGTGGAACCAGGGGGCTGTCGCTATTAATTTGCAGGGGAGTTGGAGACCAACAGTTCACTCAATTAAAATTCCATGTTTTTTTTCTCAAAAACACCCACAAAACTGCAAGCGACTCCAAATTCAGATTTCATAGACTTTTGCGCCAATGACCTCATTCATCATGGCTGTGCTCGAAGTACATTGCATACATCGCAGGCGATGGGTGAAAATAGCTGAGGCACCAACCATCGATGATGATGAATGAGTGGCTTTTTTGTTGCATACCTGTTGTTTTGCTGGGCCATAGTTTGATGGCTATTCGACTCAAATTGGACTGAAATTCGACCGAATTTGGAAGGAATTTTGTTTTCAGTGCATTAGTGTTTTCACTTAGTCTCACGAAAGTCATTGAAGGCATCACAGACGTAAGACAGCTTGCCCAGGACTTTTAAAAATGAACAAACGGCCACCCTCAGTGGGTCGACTGAAATAAAAGAATTCAGAAAGAAGAGTTTTCAGCGAAAAAAAAGTTCTCTTTATTCATAATAACGCATTCATATGCTTGATTTACAATTTACTATTACAACGATTATCTCTACACCTTAGCATTGTACTTAGTGTCTATTCCCGCAAAGCAATAGGAAAATAAAATAGAAAAAAAACCCTTGAATTGAATCTAGTACGTCGTGGTCGATGGAGAAACGCATTTTGCACTGCGCTCGGACTACATCTTGTGATATTCCCAGCTTAGTCTCCGCGATGTTGGGATAAATTATTTATTCAAAAATTGTTTTCTCTTATTTATCACAGCTCTTTATGTATTAATTTTCTTCGTTTTTTTTTATCTGTTTAGTGACATATTTTTTTTCTTTTTTCATTTTTGGTGCAAATGTACAATAAATTATTTTGTTTCTTGTTAGTTAACAAATTTAAAGCAATCTTCTTTCATTTAATGCACTATTCATTAAGCTTATTTTGATATTTTTGTTTGTTGGACTTAAAAGTTATTGTTTCTAATTTTGGTTTAGTTTACTGATTAGAGAAAGTGAGGTACTTGAGAGAGAGAGACAAAGAGAGAAAAGAACAACTTATGGATCGATGTCTTGTTTTGCTTTTTGTTTTTTTGTACATGAATTTATTTATTACATCTAACTAGAGTGATTTTGTGTGAAATTACGATATCTACCGAAAAGGCCACTAATGAGTTTGTTTTTGTTTTTTTTTTTGTTCTTCTGCTTTTGTATGAAACTTTGACTTTCATAAATTGGCACAAGGGCGCGGTAAGATATTTAAATTTATTTTTTATTTTGTTAAGAGACGTTACACTGAATTTAGTGAGCTACTCATTTATTGTTATTTATTTGTTAATTCTTTTATTTTGTTTTTGTTCATTTCATCTTTGATGTTAAATAATGCAAGATGGCAACCCTAAAATAGAGATTAGGAAATCCTTCGCAACAGACGTCCTCTTACAATTCTTTACTTTATGAAGGGCTACTTAAACAGAAGACCAGTACTGCGGAGACGGACACAATGAGGATCTCAAGCAGTCGGAGAATGTCAGATCGTTATGGCGCTTGGTGCTACCCAATGGAACAGGGACAAGGCGAAGAATCTTCGAGTCAACCCCACCTAAAAGTGGAACTTAAAAGTGACACTTTCAATTCAAAGTTTCGCCATTCATCGCTTCTGCTCATTGATGCGACGCACCATGAAATATTTGACCCCCAAAAAATGGACAAAAACCAATGAAATCAACTCCCGAGCCAAAGCAGCCATTGCTGCTTGATGCTCACTTTGTGACATTGAAACGTCGACATAAATCAAAAAGCATCAAATTAGCTATTTTCTGACATGGTATTGAATATAAAAAAATGGGCTCCCGCAGGGTGCAGTTAACGCCCCGATTCTGTTTCTGGCGTGCACAAGCAATCTGGCAGACTTCATGCAGAACGAGGATTTCGTCGCATCCAACACAGCGGAGTGCAGTACAGCAACGACTTCGAGAAGATTCAGCAATTTTCCGACAATTTGAAGTCGAGGATAAACTGCCGCCAGGGAAGGTTTCAGACGTTGAATCCCTTCGAAATCTCACTGCAGAAGATAGCCGAGCCTGGAAAGTCATGCCATCTTTGGTTGTGCTGTCGATAGATGCAACTCTCGATGGAGGTTCTAGTCAACGACTCCGGCTTGCACAATGTGTGTTCAGGCATGAGTGCATGTGTCCCTTTTTGCCTAGCCTCTTGCCTAGCAAGTTCATGAGCAACCTCGCTTCCCATGATCCCGTTGTGTCTCGGGAACCAGACCCGAACAAAATCAAGGGAATAAAGGGAAAACTTTCATTCCTGAGCTATGTCGGAAGGGGTTTTAGGTTTGAATAGAGGCAGATACTTCTCGCGTTCAATCTATTCTTAACAATAAAGCGTGTGACCAGAACCAGACCTGGACACAAGGAAAGTCAACTTTGTATAAGCAAAACAGCTGCATTGTTGGTGTCGCCACATCGTGCCCATTAGGATCGCAAAGGTTTCCACTCACAAGACCGGCCTCCTACTTCAGACCCAAGATCCACATCCACGTCAGATCCAGGACCATAATCCGAAAAACCCAGGAAATGGGCTACAGACGGATATACAGGCAAACTCTGGATTGATGTCAGATTCACACCACAAACCTTAAAGTCACAAACGGGGCCAGAGATGAGGACACAGGCAGATCTAGAGTTGGAGCTAGTGCCTTTGTCACAGTTGGTGCTACAGCCAGTGCCCCAAATAGTGAGTTTTGGAATTTTGTGAACACAAGCCCTTCGATTTAACAGCACGGGGTCCACATGAAGTCTTGAGTCATTGCCTCTTTTACAGAGAGGAAGGCTTTGCAATGCAAATCCGCACTCAGTCGGGAGCAAAATCAACACACAACCACCTGAATTGAGAAAGACTGGAAACACCACACAGGAGAACAGAAGTTTTCACAGTTCTTCCGCACAGGCTGAAACTTGAGAGCCTGTTCTTTCGCACGAACAGGCTGAAACTTGAGAGCCTGTTCTTCCGCACGAACAGGCTGAAACTTGAGAGCCTGTGGCAAAAGGATCGACCTTAAGAAGTGTGAGGTCTCATGTTGTCCTCTTCAACGATCCCTATCCTCAGCCCTAGCTCCAGACCCCTCCATCGTTTTGGAGCCGTCGGTGTAAATACGAGTCTTTTCCCTTCCTGGTTTAGTTTCTGACCAGAGCCGGCTTTGTATGAGCGAAGCACGTGGATTTCTGGTGTCCTCGCATCAGATGGGATATCCGTGAGACTAGTGTCATAGGGGATGCGTTGCGTGAGGTAATCAAAAATTCAAAGCGTCAGTGTGAGTTAAACCAAAAAAACTTCCCCACACAAGAGGAGGTGTGGCACTTTCTGGTGTGCCTTGATTTTTTGTTATCCTTTTTTTCGTAAGTTTAGTTTTTAAGTTTTAAGGACATTTATTTATTTATTTATTTCTTCGTATTCATTTACTCTTCTGGATGAAATGGAAACTCCGTGAGTGACTAAAGCGTCTGTTACCGTACACTCTACGTACCCTTTGCCCTGAGACCCGAGACTTTAGTGTAATTAGTTCGAAAACCTTTCTCTTTCCCCAAAATATTGGTCTCCATTTTCGTGTACTCCTTCCTTTTTATTTAATTTGACCCCCTTTGGGGTTCTTTTTTTTCGAAAATTTGAGGCCTTTCAAATGTAGGACGTTTTCACATACCCCGAGAGATGTTGATGGTCCACAAGAATCGTGACTATGATCCTTTACATGTCATATGTGTACTATAAAGCAAATTTTAACACCGTTACTTACAAACGTAAAATACACTAGATTCTTTAAAATAACATTATACAATGTCACTGTTGTTTTTTTCTTACATTTATACAATGTCTTATGGTCTTTATAAAAATATGGTCCTATGAAGTTGTTTTACGTTATTCTAGGTTATCGTTAATTAGAGATAAAATTTAAACGTTCTACAAATTGATTTTGTTTTTTCTTTTTTCTTCAAAGAGTTCATTAGTAAAATTTGAAAAATATCTATGCCTAAGTCTGCGATATGATTTACCTGGATCTATTGTCACTAATTTACTATTATATATGCATCTAGTTTCGAGAGATATCGAGATATTTACTTCTGAGTATTGTGTTTTAGTTTTAGGTTTTGAAATAAACAAAAAAAAATCATTTTAAAACTAAAACTTAAATAAAATTAAACAAAAATTAAATTAAAAACATATATTTTTTTTTCTAATTTCAATTCGATGTTGAAAAAATTTCAGTTTCTAAACCACGAAATTCAATTCCAAAACCACGTTCTACGATAAAGCAAAAAGAAAACAAAAACCACTTGGTTGCCAAAATTTGGTCGCCTCTGGACCTAAGGAGCCTTCAAATCTAGTCAAAAATCCAGTCAATATTTAATTGAAATGATCCAAAATTTTTAACAAAAAAACTGGCAGTTTAAGTTCTGTTTAATCTCTTAATCGACTTAGCTTACTTTGTCAACAACAACAACACAGAATAAATAACAAAACGAACCGAAAAAAAAAAATGTTTTAACCCTTTGCTCTATTTACATTTAGTCAGATTCGCATCACATCCGGTACTTCCAATTTCTACCGCTGCTCCTTTTTGAATGCAGACACCACGAAGCTTCCACACACATTTCGACACGCTTTTCATTTTGTGACTTCAACTAGAACGCCTGTATCGGTCTGTAGAGTCCCGTGTAACCGCAGAGCCTGGCACGCAACGCTGGTATTAGGACCGCTGCCGACGAGATGTCCTTCAGCAGATCGGCACACTCACAAATCAGCAGGTACATCTTATCGCCCTTCTGCGAGGTGCTCTTGTGCAATGCAATACGTCGCAGTCCGGCCGCACGTGGCAGATACCTGCGGATAATTGAATTTTTCATTTCATTATGTGTGCCGCCGTTTTCGGTCTGCCTCACCTGTACAGCATCCTTGCTCCGGTCCAGTAAAGCCAATTCTTTTCAAAGCGCTCACCGTCATCTCCTTCGAACACCTGTGGGTCGGTGGGCAGGCACATCGAACCGAACGACCATTGTGGAGGATAAAAATAAATTAAATTAAGGAATTTTTCATGAATCACCGAGCGCAGTGCATGCCTGTAGGACACTCACCTTGTAAACGCTGATTATGTAACCGGTCGTGGGGGTTTGGGTTTTCTTGAAACTGCCACTCTCGTTGGGCGCTAGAACGAGCGGAGGACGACATATCGCTGCCACCTCACTGTATAAATCTAATGTATGGGCGGCAGTGTATCTGGGGGAAGATAGAGAAAGAATGCATTCAGTCGCTGAACATCTGTCAAATGAATGGGGGAGGGGGTTAATTAAACGACGACGCGAAAAGGGCGTCCATCGTCGCAGTGTAAGTAATTGCCAAATGTCCATTCAGCCACGAGCTGTAATTATGGTCCTTGAACAATGAGAGGATTCCTTTTGTATTTCCTCTGATGAATTCAATTGTTTGGGGTGGCGTGCGCCTTGGTTCCCCGTGATTTGGTAAGTTGTTCATGCTCTCGCATCATTAGTCCTGTCAGGTGGTGGTTTTTCAATTATTCGAAGGGACTTATGGCAGAATGCGGAACATCTGTGCCCAAGAACAAGGCGCATCCTACAACTTTGATCTCTCATGCATTCACACTGGTCGTCGGAGTGCGAAGTTTTCTTTAGTTTTGGTGCACTTTGATTGGTTGGGGGCATTGTTGGCAAGTTGGGCCTTAATTCGATACAAGAAGTGACCTTGAAAGAATGTGGAATGTTCGTTTAGGGGTCAGAAACTTGAGGATCTTAGCGAAAACTGTCTAATTCAGACTTGGCAGTGGTGGGAAAAGTCCTCGGCCTGCTACCGTGAACCTGGGACTCAACCAACATGCCTCTTCAGGTGCACATCGAACAATCCATCCAAGTCTCGAAAAATAAGTAAGGCCTGGAGTGTAAGCAACACATCATGGTTCAAAACCGATACAATTGACACAAAGCTTACCTTACCATGTTTTGAAGTCAGTTTCTAAATTTAATGAAAGTCATTCGATCATTGAAAGGTTAAGTCAGGAGCGTAAGATTTTGACATTCGCTGGACATTCACAGAAAAGTTGTTCTCCAGAGCTCCTCCGTCAGACTTGAGGTGACCGCTTGTTCGCATTTTTTGGGGGGCTATCCGGCTATGAATTTAATAATGTTGGTCTTGAATGTGTTTAGTGTTCAAGGTGCGAGTTCGAGACGGTGTCTCAGTGACTCATCTTAGTGGTCAATTGACGTCGCACTATTGTGAACGTACACGACCAGGAAACTTCTCACGCCATAACGCTGTAGTTGGTCGCCTTTTATAGCTTGAAACCAAATATCGTCCAAGTCATAATCTTCATTCGAAGGCCAAGAAAACAATTGGTTCTCGTTCGATCAAATCGTTCCGAATTGGCTGTAATCTTCCGATTATTGGAATACTCGAAGAAAAATACTGATACGCCAACTGCCGCCAATTGCGCACTCCAAGTTAGTTGAGGTCCTTCTCCACTTGTGTGCGCCACCTTAGCCTAGGCCGTCCTCTGTTGCGTTGCCCCAATCGCTCAGATTCGAAGACTTTTCGGGTCGGAGCAGTGGTGTCCATATGCTTCATATGGCCTAGCCATCTTAAGCGTCGCCAAGCGAATACGCTTGACTAGGCGCATGTCGCTGCACAGCCCATAGAGTTCGTCGTTGAATCTTCTTCTCCAGATCAACGCAAACAGGACCAAAAATTGCATGCAAAACAAAACGGCTTATATCACGGGGTTTTATTTCCCAAGAGTCGTAGATAACGCAAACCTAGACGCCTTAGTTACCAATGTACCAAACGAGATCATGCTTGAGCGACAATCACTTCACTTTGGTTTGGAGCGGGGCCTTTCTAAAACCTCTGCCAGTCTATGGGACGCAGCACCCCGTTGAGAATGCAACTCCACACTTAACCGGGAAAGTCCCCTAACTTCCTGGCCTGAATCAGAAGGGTTGAACAACCTGCTTCATACCAGTCAGCACGGTATACTAACCTCGACTCTGCTCGCGATATGGGTACTAAACCACAGCCACCACGATCCTCCCACAAGGGGACCTACCGCATGGTCAGGCTGAAAACGAAGTTCTAGGGACTTCTGACCTCCCGCGTCAGCAGAATATAACCTCTGGTCAAGGTTTCGCTACCAGTCAGGTTCTCTCAAAACCTGGGTCTGGTAGCCGCAACTCTGGCTCCATCAGTGATTCCGTATACACTAACAATAGGGTTACGGATGTGATTTTGAATCAAGAGATACATAAATCCAGTCACATCATCTGGAAACTTGCACTTATAGTAGTAATATGTTCGACTCACAGTGCATTGCTATGATGTACAGGCCCTTCAAAACCAAATTTTACCAGTCAGTCGATTGTGACAGCCATTACATTGGCGCGATGTGCAAAGAGTGGCTACACACATTTGAAGTAAGTTTCAATAAGTGGTCGCCGTGGCGTGTGATAAGTGCGTCGATCTCCACGCAGTAAGTCTAGGTGCGATTCCCGGACGGGACACCTCGTGATTTTCACGGCATCATCTCTTTCGAGTTGCTGACAACAATTTTCCATGAAAAGCATCTAAAATCTTGCCGTTCGAAGTCGGTAAAAAACTGTAGATCCCTCCTCCTCATGAGAGAACAGTGACACGCACAACACTAGTAGTTGTTGTAGAAGCTAGGACCTGGACCCTTGTGGGCTGTAGTGCCACTCAATTATTGTTCAAAAGTTTTATTACATTTTTCAGTGATAAGGCCATTCACTATCGTAAATGGCAAACATTTAGCCAGTATTGTGACACTTCAAATGACAACTGAGCTTTGCAGGCGTAAAATGCCAGTGCTGCCAACATGAGACCACAAAATGAATAACCCTTTATCCCTATTGTCATTTAACAGAAAATTCTCAAAATTGTCCACAAAGTTTTTTTTTACTTACTTTAAAGTTTTCGGTTCGAATTTCGAAAGCGATGAAATTCGCATCCCGGTGTAAAAGTTCGAGGGATCCGTTTGTGTTGTGTTTATCAAATAGTACGCTATGAATGGAAACTCCGCTGCAACAACACAATCCAACGTCATCATCAATTCAAATTAACACAAAATTTCATTTTTAACTCACCACTCTTCTCCATATTCGCCAGCAACATGCCGCCCACAGCAGTGTTCGCCTGCTGCACCTCATTCAGCAGTTCCGCCGCCACAGACCGCTGCTTGAGTAATGGATGCGATAGCGGTGATTCCATTACTGGATCTATCGGCTCCAGGGGACTCATTAAATGCACCAAAATGCACAGCTTCGGATCGGACACCTCCAAAACGCTTAATGGACTGGTCGGCTTCGCTCCGTCAGCCGATGGGGGTGGTAGCTGCGTAAGACACCCAACACACACACAAACCACGTATAAGTCAATTAATTAGCAATAATTGATTAAATTCTAACTATTTACCGGTATACCTGCGGGCAGAAACCTATCTACACTCTGGACCGGAATAATGAAGCAGTCGCGATCCAGTGTGGCCAGCGATATGGGCTCCGTCCGTGCTGACCCGCCTCCGAAGCTGACTGTAAAAACATTGGTTGTGTGGATTTGGATTTGTTTTCTTAATTAGTACGTGCGAATAATTCTTGAATATTGTTATTTTTTAGCATTTAAAGAAAGGAAAATAGAAAATTATGTAAGATCGATTAAGGTGTTTCTAGGTAAAACGAAATGAAACTAAAAATCGAATTCGTTGTCCTTTCGTGGATATTTCTTGGTGTCATTGACCATTTTTCTCTTGTTTACTCACACGAAACAAAAAACAAATTCTTCGACACAATTCAATTAGTCTCTTACAAGCGATAAGTTAAACATTCAGTGTACAGTGTTGTCAAGGAATTTTTTTTAAATATTCGAAAATTCATCTTAACCCACCCACCTTTCCTTAGGTCGACATTAACATTTTTGAAAAAAATCAAATAATGCGGTTAAAAAGTGATTTCTTAAAATATTTCTAAATTGTTCTTCATCTTCAATAAGATGCTGCAAGAGGTACAATCAAGAAAATTCAATTTTTTTATTCCCAAAAACTCCAATTGAAAGGATTTTCTGGATATATCCGTGTGGAAAGTGTCAGAGTTAGTGTTCTCTACTGCAGTTAAAGACGGGTTCACAAACCAGCACAAGGTTCTCCGAAAAACTTTTCAGTCAAGGATCAGAAGAGGTATTCCCAGGAGCCGAACGGACAGACAACACTTATCCAACAATCCAACTGCCACGTGCATGCAATATCCACTTTCCCTTCAATCAGAACTGACTCGTGCTAGAATCTGAGCCAGAAAAGTGTTGTAGTCTAGAAGGACCTGGTGCTGGAGCCTTCGTGGATGACGAAAACATGGGAATACACGCCCTGGTAGGTATTTTTGCGGAAGGCACATCTCCTGTAGCGACAACCAAGCTGTGCTCAACACTAGTTCAGCTTAGCAATTCTTCCCTTAGAAACCTCGATTTCTCTTAGACTGCAGGAGTTACGTCAGCAACGTCACTTCCCTTCGGTAGGAGCTAGACGCCCCGCCCTCTCTCACCATTGGCAAAGATGAGCATTCAGTTACGTCGGCAACGTCACTTCCCTTCGGTAGGAGGTAGACGTCCCACCCCCTCTCACCATTGGCATTCAGCAGTCACAAGTCCCCTTCCACTTCACCTGGTCTATCCATTAACCAATGCCTGTGTCATTGGACCCCAACGAGCCACACGCGCATCCGCTTTGCCCCACGAAACTTCAAAAACACACGCATCATATGACACTTGCACAAACAAGCTGCATTCCTCTCCCACGGGAAATATTGGAGTACTGCAGAATCAGCAAATTGTAAACAAAAGATATATACCTGTGGAAAAATTCGAATGAAGTAGTTGTATTTTAGACTCCGTAACGTTATGTTCTCTCAATAAAGAAATAAATTAAGTAAACGGTTGTTTTTTTTATCCCACCGCTCGAGTAACACCGTAAATGGCGCAGTCGGTAAAGCCCGAATAAGGAAAATCGCGAAATAGTGGTGAAAATAGTTCGAACAAGAACAAAAGCATCGCTCATCATAAAGTTCGCGCGAGAACAGAAACGTTACGTAATTAGTGAAATTTGTGAAAGTTCGAATAAAAAAAAAAATCTTCACAAATAAAGTTCGTGCAAGAACTAGAACGTCGTTACGTCCGATGAAGGAAAACGACAAATGAAAGAGTAAAAGCAGTGTTAATGAATCTATAAAAATCTAATAAAAAAAAAATAATAAGTACGGATACTAGTGCACGAATAAGTGTAGATCCCTTAAAAAGATTAGTGTGCAGGTTCATCGAAGTAAATTCTGCCAAATAATAGTTAAAGTGCTCAGAAATAAACCAACTCAATAAATCAAATCGAAGATTAGTGTGCAAAGGCTGACAATTAACAAAACTTATCAACGCATCAATTCTGGATAAACTAAAGAGGTCACTACTTTTTGATCAACATAGGAAGATGGCAACATCAACACCACCAACAGCAGCAGCAGCAGCAGTAGCAGCATCAACGGCAGCTCAGCAATTGGTAACTCCTTTAACACTAACACTAGACCCGATTAAGTATTTAAATAACCTTCCACATTATGACGGAAGTAGGGAGAATTTATACAATTTTATAGATTTGGTTGATAGAATCTATCCCACGTTAGCAAAATTTGACGAACCGAGCCAATTGATTTTCTTTGACATTATAAAAAGTAGGTTAACAAGCAGAGCACGAGAAGCGATAGAAATAAATAATTCAGTAAAGAACTGGGAAGAAGTTAAACAGCTATTCTTCCAATACTTTGGCGATAGGAAATCTGTAGAACAGTTGTACGATGAACTTAGAGCCACCCCATTTAGGACACATTGCCAGGATTTTTATAAAGACATTAAGGCGATATTACGAAGACTAAATAACAAAGTAAGGATAAGCAATCCAAATACATTTAGCTCTGAAATAGATCAAAATTGTAAAGCCGCCTTACGCATATTTATCAATAAAATTCCCGAGCCTATGAAAGGTCTATTATATTGCAGGAATCCAAGCAATTTGGAGGATGCTATGCAAATCCTATTCGAGACAGGATATGCATATGTTAGAGACCAAGGTCGACAAAATGATAGGAATTCTCAAAACAATAGGCAACATAAAGTTTCATCGCTTTCAGAAAGAAGAAGCTCACAAAGTAGATTAAGCAATCATAGACAAAATAACCCCTTTAACCAGACAGTAAACTATAGATATAACAATAATGGCCTAAGCTATCAAGCAAACCATAGTGAAAATCGTAGAATCAACAATAACGACGTTGAACCGATGGACACTTTATCCGCCATGTCTAGGCAAGTAAACACTTTAGAAAACAGGCCGGTTTTTCGGCAAGGAAACAGTGTAGCCGATTACCCTATATAGTCGTAAAAACAAAAAACGACAAATTTAAACTAAGAATACTGATCGATCCTGGTTCAGAAACCAGTATTCTTAATCCTGGTCTATGCCATCCAAAATGGCTAATTAAACTCAATACTCCCATTAAAATACTAACCACTAGTTCACCCATACTCGTAGATAGAAAAGTCAGAATTCCACTATTCAAGGAATTCGGAGAAGTAGATAAAAAAGCAGAGTTTCTTGAGTACAAATTTCACAATACATTTAATGGATTGATAGGCAACAATATTTTGATACCACTAGAAGCAATTCTGGATTTCAAAAGGCGACTTCTTATTGTCAATAACAAGGAAATCCCACTTTACTTTAACCAAGACGAAGAACAAATGACTATCGAAAACTATGAGAAAGCTATACCACCACTAGAAACATACTATACAGAAACCTGTAAAGATCCGATAATGACACAAATAAGATGTGATCACTTAAATACTGAGGAAAAGAAGGAACTTACAAATCTTATTTGTCAATACCGTTCAATATTCTATCAGGAAGGAACTGATCTTTCATTCACTAATGCGATAAAGCACAATATTAAAACGGTGAATGAAATTCCCATATACACTAAGAATTATAGGTATCCAGAAATACATAAAAATGAAGTAAAGTTACAAATTAAAGAGATGCTAGATCAAGGCATCATAAGACCCAGTAACTCACCATACTCTGCACCCATCTGGATCGTCCCTAAAAAGAAGGACGCATCTGGTAAACAGAAGTGGAGAATCGTTATCGACTACCGAAAACTGAACCAAGTTTCGATAGACGATAAATTTCCAATACCTAATATCGAAGACATCTTCGATAAACTCGGTAAATCGATGTATTTTACCACACTCGATCTAGCTAAAGGCTTCCACCAGATCGAAATTGCAGAAGAAGACATAAAAAAGACAGCATTTTCAACCGATAGTGGACATTATGAGTTTGTTCGCATGCCATTCGGTCTCAAAAATGCGCCCGCTACTTTTCAACGTTTAATGAATTCCATATTTGCTGAATTCATGGGTAAAATATGCGTAATGTACATGGACGACATAATTGTTTTCTCCACCAGCTTAGAAGAACATATGTCTTCATTAACCAAGATTTTTAAGAAACTCAAGGAAGTAAATCTTAAAGTACAGTTGGACAAATGTGAGTTTCTGAAAAAAGAAACAGCATTTTTGGGTCACATTGTCACTACAGAGGGCATTAAACCTAACCCCGATAAAATTGCAGCGATTCAAAATTACAAGCTACCCAAAACGGCAAAACAAATTAAAGCATTTTTAGGGATAACAGGCTATTATCGGAAGTTTATTAAAGACTACGGTAAAGTAGCGAAACCGATGACTGCCTTTTTGAAAAAGAATGCAAAAATTGATCTTAAGGATAAGGATTACATTGAAAGTTTTGAAAATTTGAAAACACTCATTACATCCGCACCAATCCTTAGATACCCAGATTTCGAGAAGAAGTTTACCTTAACTACAGACGCATCCAATTATGCGATTGGAGCAGTCCTAAGTCAGGAAAACCACCCAATATGTTACTACAGTCGAACTCTCAATGAACATGAGATACGCTATTCGGCAATCGAAAAAGAATTGCTGGCTATAGTACAAGCTACTAAATATTTTAGACCATACCTGTATGGCCGTAAATTTACAATTAAAACTGACCATCGTCCCCTAGTCTGGCTAAGTTCAATAAAAGAACCAAATGCCAAGATGCAAAGATGGAAAATCAAACTCGAAGAGTTCAATTTTGATATCGAGTATGTGAAAGGTCAAGACAATCAAGTCGCCGACGGTCTTTCAAGATTAGAAATTTATTACAACGAAAATAACAAAAACAGCGAAAGACAATTAGAGCAACTATCAACGATGGCAACAATTCATAGCGCGGATGAAGACAGCAACGATTACATTCCTATTGTCGAAACCCCAGTGAACATCTATAAAACACAAATAATTCTTAACAGCACCGAAAACATCAATAATCACAAAATATACACTCAATTCGGGAAAAAGAGAATAGTAATTAATTTAAAAACGTATAACGAGGTTTTGATTTTGGACATAATGAAAAAATTCGTTCCAACTAAAGGTAAGGTAGGAGTTTATTCCAACGAAGATCACTTATTTGCTAAATTTCAAAGCACTTACATAAAGTATTTTAGTAAAAACAAATTACTTAAGCTTATCAAGTGTAGTAAATTTTTAGGAGATATTGAAGACGAGGAAAAATTAACAGTAGTTATCAGTAAAACCCATAAACTTTTAAATCATAGGGGTATCAACGAAACATTCGCGGAAATAAAAGACGTTTATTATGCACCTAAATTAAAAGAAAAAATACAGCGATACATAAATAATTGTGAAATATGCAACAAGTCAAAATACGAAAGGTCACCTTATAAAATTCCATTGAAAATCACGGAAACTCCAACCAAACCAAACCAAATACTTCATATTGATATTTGGTACGCAAACATAAATCTGATGTACGTTACAATTATTGATAAATTTACCAAACACGTAACCGTACACGAAATAAAGCACAGAACGTGGATAGCTCTTCTTAATACATTGAAATATAGATTTGCAGAACTAGGTATTCCAAATAAGATAGTAACGGACGGCGAGACGGGATTTTCTTCAATCATTATTAAAGAATTTTTGAAAGAAAATAATGTCGAACTTTATATCACAACACCCTATCATAAGACCGGAAATTCTGATATTGAAAGATTTCATTCTACTCTCAATGAACATATCAGAACATTTACCGCCGATGACAGTAATAGAGACACTCTGCGTAACAAAGTCTTAAAAGCCGTAATGATATATAATCAAACGATCCACTCTACAACAAATAAAAGACCTATTGACTTTATCAATGGAACCATATCTAGTGGAGATTACCCCAATATCATAGAACGAGTCAGGAAAAATAAAGAGAAATACATAAATAAGTATAATGAGGGTAAAACTGATGTAGATTTAACAATAAATAATCACCATTACCTTAAGAATAGGAGAAATAATAAACTTAAACCCATTCACAAAAAGGAATCTGTAGAAATTCTAGATAAAGATCATGTTAAAGATAGTCAAGGAAGGAAGTTTTATAAGAAACAAATTAAACGTATTTATAAATATGAAAACACATAAATTCATTTCTCTTTCCCTACTAGACATTATTGACACTCGTGTTACTAGCTACGGTAACAAACGGACAAAAACTTGACGCACACAATTTAAACTCAGGGTCAGGATATATTACAATTCGAGACGAAAAGGTTCCGGTAGTAGTAAGTTATACGAAGATACTCCATAATGTAAATTTAACATCTTGGATAAACAGTTTAGACATTATAGAGCACAATATAAATAGACTAAATTACAAAAACGAATATCCCTCGATAACACATAATTTCAATCGCTTGTCAGAAGAAATAGGAAAATTATTAGAAAATCATCATAAACAAAAAAGAGGACTAGTTAATGCCATAGGAAAAGGATTTAAGTACTTAACAGGAACAATGGACTATGACGATGACCAAGAAATTAGAACAAGACTTGAGATAAACAGGAAAAACAATGAAAATCTAATTGACGGACTTAACGACCAAATCAAGACAAACCACCATTTCAATGATGCTATTAATAATATAACGAAGCACATAAACGAACAACAATTAGAAATAAAAACACAATTATTAGGTATCGGTAACTCTATAAACAAGGAATTTTCTAGAATTAATAGTATGCAACACGCATTCCAAATCGAGTACGATATTAATCTATTAAGAGAACAAGTTAGAAAAGTAAAAGAAAATCTATTGCTCAGTAAACTCGGAACTCTAGGGAAAGACATTCTATCTTCCAAAGAAGTAACCGACTTCAATATAACAATTAGTAAATTAAGCAACATCAAAAGTTCTGTAATAATATATGATAATGAAATAATATTCATTTTACTTATCCCAAATTATGCAAATGAAAATTTTTATAAAATTTTAATCGAACCTATCCCTAATAAAAATAATTTAGAAATAATAACATCATACTATCAATTTATCACGGATGGACGTTTCAATTATAAATACAAAAATGATACAATTAGGTTAAAAGACTTAGAAATTATAAACGATGATTGTATATCCAATATTTTTAAAGACAACCCTAAATGTAACTTCAAAGAGAATAAAAATGTAGAAATTAAACAAATACACAATAACATTGTTATAACTAAGAACATTCCGTACACAGTAATTCAACATAATTGTAATAATTTTACACTAAAAATTATAGGAAACAATTTATTAAGGTTCGAAAATTGTAAACTAGAAATAAATAATGTAAAATACGAAAACTTTTTAACATATGATAACATTATTATACCTAACTACAGCAATGTAACGATAGACAAAATTGTAACGAATTATTCCACAGAAGAAATCCATATAAGAAGTATTGAAAACCGCCACTTGCTAAAAGAAATAAAATTCGAAACCTCTACACATGAATATATACATTTTGCAATAATATTAATAATAATAACTTTCTTAGTTATTACATGTATTATGAAATGTAAAAATAGAACACGAATTATTATAAAACATATGGATTCTTCGGAGCAGAATCTTAAGGGGGGAGGAGTTACGTCAGCAACGTCACTTCCCTTCGGTAGGAGCTAGACGCCCCGCCCTCTCTCACCATTGGCAAAGATGAGCATTCAGTTACGTCGGCAACGTCACTTCCCTTCGGTAGGAGGTAGACGTCCCACCCCCTCTCACCATTGGCATTCAGCAGTCACAAGTCCCCTTCCACTTCACCTGGTCTATCCATTAACCAATGCCTGTGTCATTGGACCCCAACGAGCCACACGCGCATCCGCTTTGCCCCACGAAACTTCAAAAACACACGCATCATATGACACTTGCACAAACAAGCTGCATTCCTCTCCCACGGGAAATATTGGAGTACTGCAGAATCAGCAAATTGTAAACAAAAGATATATACCTGTGGAAAAATTCGAATGAAGTAGTTGTATTTTAGACTCCGTAACGTTATGTTCTCTCAATAAAGAAATAAATTAAGTAAACGGTTGTTTTTTTTATCCCACCGCTCGAGTAACACCGTAAATCAGGAAATGAAATCACCCATGAACCAAGCAGGCAATGATCAGAGGAAGTATCCTCAAGACCCAAACTTGCGTTGGGGCTGCCCGCGTCTTTCGTTGGGTCTTCCATCGATAGGAGGGCCTCTGATAAGAACGTTTGTAGGTGGAATGAGTCTCTAGAATGCAGGCCATCAAAAAGAATGCTCCTTGGCGTCTGTAAGATATCCGCGACATTCTTGATTCTTAGCAGAAGAGATTGCATACGTGAAAACGGGCCACTAGACCTTCGCCAAACACCTTACTCTGCTACGGGTAAGCGATGAAACTACGGCACCTGTGTCTACGAAGACACTGCAAAGGACTTGCTCTGTAATTTGTGATGGGAGCTGATGAAGTAACCTCATTGTTACAGTATTCCTCCGAAAGATCAAAGGAAATTCCTTCAAACCTCGGGAAGATCAAGGAAAATTCCTTTCAAGATCGTCCGGTTGTACAGGGCAATAATGCAGAACCCTTGCTGTTCCGCCAAAGTCAACACCACAGAATTCGCTGAGACCTTCAATGACAGAAATGGTTTTTGGACAAGGTGACGCTCTGTCATTTGACTTCTTCACATCTTTCTTGAGAAGGTCATGCTGAGCTCACTCACAAGAGACGCAATTTTTCAAAAAAGAAATCAAGTTGACGTGATTAGTGGAACACGGCGAGCCATCAATGAAGCATTTTCTGGTATTAAAGTGAAAGCTAAGATGAACAAGAATAACACGCAGTCATCGAGAAAAGACGAAAACCATCGACGACTCGGCCAGTCAAGTCACAATGGACCAGTTCTTACGACTCACCACATCAGTATAGTGTTTCGAAAATCTCAGACTAAAATGATAATCACAAAGGGATAATTCCAAATGTAGTCTCAATAGAAAAAAATGCTGCGTGGCGTTGTAGGTAAGTGCTCTTTCATTCCAGAAGCACAGTCAGAAAGCATTTCCATTGTAGGTCCGTTCGTTTTTCAAATGAAGTTTCAGTTCTGTTGTAACGTTCAAAAATTGATGTTTGGCGTGGTGTTAGCCCTTAGCAAAACTACGGTGACATGTAGACGACAAAAAATTGGCTGAGAGAGAGAGAGTTGAAAAAGAGACAGCAGAACGGTTCACAGGTCCTACAGTTTTGTGCTTGGAAGGAGACACAAAACAGAATTCAGAGAAACAGGCAAACGCCTGGACAGGAGACAGGTTATAGCCGTTTTAGGTCAATGTTGCCGGGAAGAGGTCTGAAGCCTGTATCAAGATGAGGAAAAACAATTCCCACATATCAACAGGCTTCCCAAAAGAACATTATAGATTTAAATTGCAACGAAGCGAGGGGCTTTGTAGATCCTTTCCGTTATACACCTAGACTTATACTCAAAAGTCGTCCAGAAAATTCTTAGACGCTCTCTATTGATAAATATGTTCGATGAAATGGGGACTTTAGGCGTGATTGCTGATGGAAAAGACTAATTGTTCTCAAAGAAGTCTTGGTTGGTTGGTGGTCGGTTAATAAGTTAAGAGAACTTAATACAGTCAAAGAGACACTGCCACATTCAGATGAATCAGATGAGCTCACGAGAAACACAAACACCTGGCTACACCAACAGGTTTTACATTCAATGCCATACGCCTCACCTAAACATCTTTCTCAGGAGAATTTGGTAAATAAGACAAACTGTTGATGGTCCAAATACTCAACCATCCGTATCACACAACAGATCTGATTAAACTAAGCCGAAGGAAATCGAAGTGCTTCATCAGAGTAAGCAGATCTGTGATTTGAACACTCACTAGTGTTATCCTGGCCACATGCTAGCAGACTATCACACTAGGTCTTTTCCACAACGACTTCTGTGGCATCGTGTGAAGTCCTTCCTGGACTTCTGCGGCAAGCAAAGTGAACTGAGTGAAACGAGCATCAGTCAACTCTCGAATTTCATGAACAAAGCTTTAAATTGTTTCAGGTTGAAGAAAAAGGGAAATGTGCCAGAGTTTGTGTTTCCCACAGCAGTTAAAGACTGGTTCACAAGTTAGAACAATCCGTACAACTTTTCAGTCAAGGATCAGGAGCCAAACGGACGGACAACAATAGTTCAACAATCCAACTACGACGTGCTTACAATGTCCACTTTCTCTTCAATCAGAACTAACTCTTGCTAGGATCTGAGCCAGAAAAGGATTGTAGTCCAGAAGGATCTGGTGCTGGTGCCTTCGTGAGGGTCCAAGACGTCGGAATACATGCTCCGGCAGGTATTTTTGTGGAAGACACCTCTGTGCTGCGATCTTCGCTGCATGTGAGCCTTAATGGAGTACAATCCGCTACTGAAGGTAACTTTTGGCGATGTGATGTAGTGGGTAAGTACGTCGACTCACACGCAAGTTCCTAAATTTCGCAGTTTGAAGTCGTCAAAAGCCTCCACTTGTTAAGAAGAAGTTAAGCTTTTGTCTCTTGTGGGCTGTAGTTCATTCCCTAATACTGGATTCTTGAAGCAAGTTAAAGGATATTTCTGTGGCCCTTTCGAAAGAAGTCAGTTTATTCTTACTTGCAGTTAGTTGTCAATGTCGTCATGCGTGAATGACTTCTTCCAGTCCTTGTATACAATCTCAATTTAAGTGAGTATGTGTTAAATTGACATTGTTGGCAAGTTCCTGCCCATTTCTCCTTATAGATAAATTGCCTGCCTTCTAGATTCCTGACGGTATTTCTGTCATAGGCAGCCAACAAAGAAAATCTCAAAGAAACTCAAATACACCAGTCGTCATTGAAAACTCAGATAAAAGGAATAACACATTGAAAATGATTTCATCTAAACATCGCCAAGGGTCATAAGCTGCCCAAGCCCTTAAAGCCCTTCAATAGGGGAAGGTGCTTAGAACCACATTGAATGCCTTTCAAAGGAAGTGATACAAGTGGTCACAACAATTTTGGGAGTATTCAAAGTCATGGGAGCCGCATGAGCACAGCACTCCTTTCGGTTCTTGACCATTGAAGCTGTCTCTAAGGGGATGCCCTTTTTAACATTGCACTGTGGCCACGAGACCATAAGTAACGTGTAAACTTGAAAGTAAAGCGTAAAGGACTGCCTGAGTTGACGAGCGAGGTTCGTTTTAAGGGCATTTTGACTTTTGTGTGTGAGGTTAGGTGGAAATGTGGAACACGTTTGTGTGGATGCATACAAAATTGATTTTCTCTACTTTGTGGGACGAATATAAATAAGGAAAGACATAGTAAGTACACTTCTGTCTTTGTATTGAAGCCTCATTCACGTACTGAGAATCGAGAATGGTAGTCGTTCCGTAGAATATAGTCGAGGCCCATCTTTGTCCACTCGCTTTCCAGTATGCGATGGGACAAGAATGAAATGGAGTGCAGGTCTAAGATTCAAAAATGGGATTAGCCCTGCACCTGGGCACACTCCTGATTCTGCGAAATTTTCAGTAGTGCCATCTTACATGACTGGCAAGCAGGGATGGCAGATTTCTTCTTCTTTGTGGATCCTACTTGTCTGCGAGCATCAGAATATAGTAGAAGGAACGTAATTTTGTGACAACTACTCGTTTTGTGCGTGCTACTGTTCTCCTACGAGTAGAAGGTACCTAGTTTTTTGCCAACTCCGAACGGCGAGATTTGAGAAGCTTTTCAAGACAATTAGTGCTCTTTGAGTGTTGTCAGCAGCTCGAAAGAGGTGGTGCCGCGAAAAAATGCGAGGTGTCCCGTCCGGGAATCGAACATAGACTTTCTGTGCGGCGGTCGACGCACTTACCCACTACGCCACGGCCACCGTGGCCGGTAGTTACCGGTACATTTTAGGTCTGTTCGGGTACAAACACTGACTAGTTCTCCGATTTTGAGAAGTGGGGATGAAATGGAAAGAGTAAAGCACGAGACACACCGATCTTATATCTCGTTTGAAAATATTTAGAGCCACATATGTGTTCTAAAGATGAACGCTGTGGCGAAGTGGGTAAATGCGTCGACCCACACGTCAAAGGTGCAGGCTCGAATCACGGACGGCATTTTTTCAGGAAACCACCTCCTTCGAGGTGCTGACAACACTCTAGGAGTACTAATTGTCTCTGCAAGGTTTCTCAATTCTCGTCGTTCAGAGTCGGCAAACAATTTTAGGTTCCCTCTACTCTTGAGAGACTAATAGCACGCACAACACGAGGAGTTGATGGAGAATTTAGGCCCTGGTCCTTTGTGGACTGTAGTGTCACTCAATTTCTGAAGGGTTTTCTAGGGACTTGACACATTTGAATTTAGCTTGTGAATGCACTCTTTCACTAATCATCAATCATTTATTCAGTCAACTCAACATTTCCATTATGGCGAAGTACACGAACGAGCGACGTCTGCAAATTATAAAAATTTTATTATTTTATTAAAAAGAGTTGACAAGTCCTTATTGGAAAAACGTTTACTTTTTGCAGGTAAATAGTCGTACGACAAAAACCCAAATGGGTCAACCACACCAAAAGGCTCAAATGTAATGAAGTATTTTTTTTTGTCAAAATCTCACGAGACATTCTTAGAAGCATCCTCATGTTGTACTTCACTGCATTCAAGGTGCAGACTTGAATGACTTTAAACTCATTTACTAAACAAATTGTTTTTGTGAAGCGAAAAAGCGATTCGTCTTACGCAAATATATACGACCGATAACTCAATGACAGTGGAAACACATTTTGATCATTATGATTGTAAGATACAATTTCTACAAGTACGACTACCTCGTTGCCAAAGGCTCACAAAAGATACATTATAATTGAGACTTCATTTCACATCTTTTTTGGTTGAAACTGCAGAATCAGACGGTCAAATACAAGTTTTCTGTTTATTGCGACTTTATTCGAACAGCTCGAATTTTTCAGTGGCCACACTGGGCTGTACCCTCTAACTCCGTATTCGCTGTGGAGTGACACCGCACTTTCCATATTCGATTCGTATAGAAAAAAGTCGTTCTGCTTCTCATTCGAAAGATGGACTTGGTCTTCATAAATATGGCATGTCAGGCTGCACTTTTGTAAGGACAGCTCCGTTGCTCGTGTTAGAAGTTTGTTCTGCAAGAAATATTTTTCAAATTTCTTCCACAGAAAGGAGAACTGCATGATGTTACGAGGACGGTAGAAGTGAAAGTTCTTGCCTCACAAGTTCCCGCAGGGACTTGTAGCTGAGCTCCTTAAGCTCTTCTGAACAATATCAGACAACAACAATATCGGTGGCCCGCAGGTTCGACTTAGGGCAATTCAAGCACGAGAGACCTCTAAGCCAGTCGATCCTCCGCCACCCACTCTTACTCTTCATTAAGCGCTTTACTTTAAATGGAATGTTCCCTTAAATTACTGCCGTTCCTTTGTTCCGTAGAAATATGGAACCTAACTTCTGCTTGCTCCAGCCACGCCGAGAGAAAGTCAACGATCCCTATTATGTTGCAAAGGCGTTCATTTAAATTTGGACCAGATGGATTGAAGGAATTTGACACTACCAACCCGAAGTTGCCATCAAAGTCTGCCACCAAACATTAATCCATCTCTGAATATCGAAAATATTTGTTACAACGTTTATGTGTTGCAATTTTTATCATCTGAAAATGTTATGAGTAAATTTACAACGAAATGAAAATTCAAACAAAAATATATTGACGACACTGTACACTTAGAGAAAAATGAGTAAACCACTCCAACTTCACACTGAGAAAATACTGAAAGCTATAAAGCCTTCAACTCAAAAGCACTCTACATATGTATTTATATACAAATCAAAATAATACACAACAAGTACACAAGAAAAGAAAAAAAATCAAAATGTAAAAAAGAAAACTATCAAAAAGCTCTTGCCAACATTGAAAGAAAGTATGTAAAAAAACAGAAACAACAATATATCCAAATGTAAACATGTCTGTCATTCTGTATTAATTAATTAGCAACCGACACCTGACGGACAGATAATCCGTCAGTGTCACGTCAAAAATATGTCTAGCTTTCAGTATTCGCATGTGAAGGATGATGACACATCTATTCATTGAAAATCAGAGAAAAATAAAAATCACTTTTCTTTTCCATTGAAACAAAAAAAAAAAACAGATTTAAAGTGGGATTAGTAAAAATCGAAATCGAAAAAGAAAAACTACAAGTAAGAAAATAAATTATATAAAAGAAACGGAAAACTACAATAAATAAATAAAATAAACGAAATTTGCAACTCAAACCTTGCCTGGCAGCGGTAGGTGTGGGCGCATCATTCCTCTTGCCAGAGCTCCATTTTAACAATGACACAGATGGCTTACGATCGACTAAGGGTTGAGGTGCATCCACATCATAGGACAAGGGTGGTAATGGAAGGGTGTTGCTAGCACCCGATAGCACGGGACTGCAACGTTCTGTAAATGTTTTTGTTTTTTTTTTTTGTGTTTATGATGGAGTTTTGTTTGTTTTTGTCTTTATCTTTTTAATTTTTTTCAAAAAATAAAATTAATTTTTTTTTGTTTAAATTTAAGTGTGTGTTTGCAAGCTTCTTTTTTTTTTGGGGGGGTTTTAAATTTTGCTACAGAAAACTAGACACATTTCTTCATATTTCTTTTTTTGGGTGAAAAATGTTCGATCTGTTTGCAGGGTGGTATACCTGATTAATTTTTCAAAAAAAAAAAACGGTCACTTAAAAACATTCATCGGAAAAAAGAACGCATGCAACATGCAGGAGGGGTGGCTTTAGGGGTTAAAAATCGAAATCGCTTATAATTTAATTTCGTATGACACATTTCGCTTCCGTGTAGCGGTATTCCTTTGACATTTTATGGCATTTTGTTTTTTTAACCGGGATCGTGTACATTTATCGCCGAATGGAGGTTATTGGGGGTGGTGAGGTGCTCAAACTATAAAAATTGCATGGAAGCACGTCCCTGTGGGAGGGAGGAACCGGATGAGTTATGCATTTTAATAAAAGAAAGGAAATCAATTTACAGGCGGAATTCTAGTGGGAAATTAATTTTAAAGCCAAAAGCCGATAAGATTGTCTCTGCTGCAATTTGTTGAATTAATCAACAATAAAGCGGGGGCTTAAGGTTCTGCAATGGATTACAAGGATGTGAGGGAATTATTTTGAATGTTTTTTGCCGGACTAAAATGATTTGTTTTTAACGAATGGATGACCAGATAAGAATGATAGAGTGAACGTTGTCTACGCTTTTTATTGAAATTTTCTTCTTGGTGGAGCCTTATTTTATGAGTCCAAGATGTTCAAAAAGGATATTCGTTGAACAATTTGTGAGCGCAATTTGTGTCTCACACGATCGCGAATCGCTGCTTCTTCTTCTTCGTCTTGTGGCGCTACAGTCCGGGGTTGATCTGGGCCTCAACCAACATGCCTCTCCAGCCAGCACGGTCTTTCGCCAGCTGCCGCCAGTTGCGCACTCCAAGTTGGTTGAGGTCCTTCTCCACTTGTGTGCGCCACCTTATCCTGGGCCGTCCCAGGCGTTGTCCCAATGGCTCAGATTCGAAGACAATTTGCAATCTTTTGTTTCGAAAAAATGAAGGGTGAAACATTGCTTTGGCACATCTTGCTTGACGCGTGCTTTTTGAGACAGTGCCAAGTCTTGTTGGAATTTTAGTTTGCCCATACTGCCTCTAAGACAGTTTTGCGGTATATGATCGCATTAGTTTGAACGCCACGGTCCAAAAATACAAGTGACCAACGGCCGATATGGAGGCCCAACCCATCGTCATCAATGCTACCTGCTTTCTGATGGCTGTTCGAAGGTGTACATTTTTGGAACGATCTCTCTGATAAGTAGATTCGGCCATTTTGTTTGTTGACAATGCAAATAGCGACACATCAGAAAAAACAAATTCTGCAGCTCGCCACTTTTGTACAAGCGTATGAGCTCCTTTGCTCTTTGGACTCTAACCCTTTTCTGTTGCAGTGTAAGATCGCTTGCTTTTTGGAGCTTAAATAGCTTGGGTTCATTTGTTTCATCGATATGTTGAGCTGTTTTCTTCTACTTTGACGCTGATTTCGCTCAATTTGAACCTTCACTTCCCAAACTGTTTCTGCCGATGTTAAATAATTGAGTGGTGAGGTGTCTTGTCCGGGAATCGAAACCATACTTTCTGTGTGGCGGTCGACGCACTAACCACTACGCCATGGCGACCACTCTGCCGATGTTACCGTTTTTTTATAACCACCTCCATCGCGTTTTCGAACGCTTCCAGTATCACGTTAACGAGCTATGGTTCGAGACCAAAATGATTTATTTACGTTGAGGTGCTGAAGGGCTCTAACGATAGCAACATACTTGTGGTTTTCCAGTCAAATGAAAAGCAATCATAGCACCGCGTTTGAATTCCATTGCGGATAAATATAACAGTCAACACAAGTGTAATGTGTCAAAATATGACCTCGCTGTCATAAACGCTTTGGAAGTTATAGCATTCTGAAGTTGATTGCAGTCCTACTCATATTAACGGACTGCCTAGCAGGCTATTGAAGGCTTAAGAAACACCTAAGGCGGATAGGGTTAGCATAAGGGGGACTCTGAGGATGCTGTAGTGAATTGAATGAGATCCGAGAGCTGGGACCTTTTGAGGCACGTTGACAAGTATCAACCACCATAGCCTCTGAAACCATCTCTCATCCTCAGATTATCAATTGAACCTGGCTTACAAATAGAACTCTACAACGGATTTGCTCTACCACTCTAGAGGGAGCAGAGTATGAGGACAATGCCTGAGTGAACAGGATTACAATGGGGGGCACAATGGACCTTAGAGTTGCGGTGAAATATAAAATTGTCAACATTTTGGACAACACAATACAAAACTAGACTTTTTCACTTATTCAAATGGAGGCTTACTTTTGACAGAAGGAAATTGTTCGAATGCCAAGATTTAAGCTTAACCAACATTACCGCGTTCTCTGTTCTTGGGAATTGTAAATTTTGCTTGTACCCTTGGTAGGAGCACCCACTTGGTGGAAGTGCCTTCTTTAGTGCAGTTGATGCGTACCATAAAACTGTGGTAGTTTCAAAATGTCACCTTCTATCATTTTTATCTGGTCAACCTCGAGTGTACATCATGAGTTTCTATGTTTGACTGTCCCCACCTACAAGCGTTGAATGTGTCACAGGAAGAAGCATCTAAATGGGAGCAGTTTAATGAATCTAAACGATTAATACTTTACCAAAAAAAAAAACCAACACACATCACACCACAGTACCACAAATGACATGCGGTTAGTATACCAAAACAAACCATGAACTCATCTCCGTGACACATATACAAACAGAATTCGGACTCCAAATACAAAATAAATCAGTTTCACGTTCTCATCCCCACATCTCTCTCAAGGTAAACGCGCCGAATGCATGAGCACGAGGCAGGCAGAGGCACAGCGCAACGCCAGCGCGGCAATAGACAACCAAACACGTTTCACTTGGTTTCACCACAAAAGCATCCAACTTACACATCTTCTCGCCAAGCCAACTGGAAACTAAGATTAAAATGCACCTAATCCGAGATTCAACAAAAAATAAGGTAAATTCCATTTTATTCACAGACCACAAAAAAAATGTGGAGTTACTGTCCGTGACATTTTTTTGCTTTTCTTTTGGATTTTTGTTTCGAGAGTGTAGAGATTTTGTGCAGAGGGTTAGTTAGTTGTGCTAGCGCGATGCGGGGGCATCCGCCCGCAGTTTGTGTATGTGTGTGTGTGTATGTGTACAGAATTTTGAAACCAATTTGACGGGCGCACGTCTCTTCAGTCATAATATACCTTCGTTGTTGTAGTCGAACCCGCCTCGGTTTGGCTGAAAGAACAAGTGCGTTCGATAGTGGATGTCATCTGGCGACGAGAGACCCATGTCGCGGGACCGCTTCGTTCGATTGGCCTTGCTGGTGAGCTTACCGCCACCACCACCAGACTTACCAGCTCCCTCGCGGAAGTTCTTGCGAAACATCAAATTCATCCTGCCTTAGACTGCGGCGTTTCTGGGTGAACAAAGAGAATACTGTTGGGTTCGTTAGCAGGCTGTCTCACATCGGAGGGCACATCGATTTTCCAAGGTCACTTGCGTCTATTTTCGGAGAGCCACGAACTTAAAAACACAGCACACTTTCCGTCTGCAATTAAATGCACTCACCGCTGCCGATACGTCGTAAAACAATCAAAACACACATACACCGCACACCGCGCCACCAGCGGCGTCCCAAAATCGATAGAATACTTTTGAATTATTTACCGCACTTCACTTCACATGTGGTTGCCTTAATAGCGCTAGACCATTATAATTTTCAATGCTGCATGCGGGAAACAATACACAAGAGCAGGCTCGGTGACATTGGGTGTCCTTCCGTTAGGCGATCACGGCGGCAACTGTTTCGTTCAATTGACTGGCGGGTTCTTTTCCTTTCCAACAATCAGTGCGTGACTGTACAAAGTGAGCGGCTGGCGCGAGGGCGCAGGGAAGGTGTGAAAATCCGCCTAGGAAATGCCTCATATCCGCACACCGACCGGGGCAATCAAACTCTTATCAGATGCTTCACGAAATTTTCGCGTACATGCGATGCAGTGAGTAAGACGCTCACCGTTTGAATGCGGGCCCCCGTTTGGGGTGCAGGGTGCTTGAGGTGTTGCGAATTCCAATGGAAATTGGTGAGATTGCTGAAGAGGTTTCGAAGGAATGGGGTTTGTGAACTTGTGGATTGGAGGACTTCAATTAAAAGATTCACCTACAGTCTTAGCAGGGCGTAAAATTCGACTGAAGTCGCATACTTATCGGCGAATTCGATTACTGTCGTATCCCGCTGTTAAGTTTCACTATAATGGCATCTGCTAAAGACATTCGACGCTTGTTATGTTCGCAATCAAATTCAAGTGTTGTTGCTTAGGAAAGTTTAATTCGACTGCGGTCGTATTAGAGTTACTAAATCGATTAACCCTGTAAGTCATCTTCGACTACAGTCGTATCAAGTAAACAAATTTGACCACAGTCGTAGCATATAGTTAGATTAGACTACAGTCGTATCAAGTACAGTCGAAACTGAGAGCCATCCTCGACTATAGTCGTAGATAGTTGGAATGGACTACAGTCAAAACTGACAGTTGTGCTTCACTTCAGTCGTATCAAGTACAATCGAAACTGACAGTCGTCCTCCACTTCAATCATATCAAGTACAGTCGACACTGACAGTCGTCTTCGACTACAGTCGTATCAAGTACAGTCGAAACTGACAGTCGTTCTCGACTACAGTCGTAGCAGATAGTTGGATTGGTCTACATTCAAAACTGACAGTCGTCCCCCACTTCAGTCGTATCAAGAACAGTCGAAACTGACAGTCGTCTTCGACTACAGTCGTATTAAGTTAACAAATTCGTCGACAGCGGCAGTAGCAGAAAGTTAAATTTGATCACAGTCGGTAGAATGTAGTCAAACCTATCCATGGACAGCTTTAAATAACCAATCTCTCTCCTTCAAACATACAGAGTGCATCCTACTGGCAACAACTTGAGCGAGTAGATGAAGTAAAACCTGAAAGCCCTTTTTGTCACACACCTATCGAAAAAGGGCCGTACCAAGCACCTACCCACGTCAACTCCAGAGAAATGGCAAAAGAAATCGACAAGAAAAAACAACAGGCAATCATTTCGTACGATTTTTTATTTCAGTTCTACTTCCTGGAGTAATTCCAGTTCAACCATAAGATACTCAGACCCTTCCTTGTTTTTCATTTGAGTTAAAATCTCAATTTAACAATGCATCTCTTGTTCCTAAAATCATGCAAGAAGTCAGAACTTTTAAGGGTCCAGATACAATCTGATGCACTTTGTCTGCCAAATTAAATCCGAACTCCAACTCCTTTCGCGAACATAAAGATATCCTGTAGAGTCGTAAACATTTTACGACGCAGTCCATAAAAAAGTGCAATAAAATGTGATTACGAATGACATATGCCGAAAAAAAGATTTGTCCTGTGAATGATGCAACTTCAGGATGACTACGTGGTGGTGCATATTTTTTTTGGTGAAGAGGAAGGAGAGGAAGTGGTAAGGGGACACGTTGAAGTTAAGTGATGAAGTTTTGTGGAGCACGTCACTGACGTTTCTTTGTCCCAAGATGAAACAAGATCTGTACGCCATTTTTTACTGGCCTATCGGTAATTGGGAATGTATATGTGGAGCCTATTTAATTTCATATTCATCCGCCTAGGCAATTGGGGGTTATATCCAGCAGTAGAGGAGACTAAATAATTTAAAATTCAGCCGCTTAGTGCCGAATGGTTCGTCCTAGCTATTCCATATTGAGAAGCTGTAAATTCACTGTTTCAAATGCTTTGCCTTCAGAAGTCTAGTAGCAGTGTTCTGGCAGGAAACATGCACCAGATGATTTGATAGGAATTACAACTTTTAGCCTGAAAAATTTACTATGCTGCACACTAATGGAAGGCGAGGAGAAATAACAGCGAACTCTACCAGCTGTTCAGTGACATCGACTTACACAGAAGAGAGAGAAACCAACATTTAGGATGGCTAGGTCAAGTAAAGCTGGTGGAACCCGATGTTGTGCTCCCAAAATTCTTCGAGCTCATCCGCGGAATGGCGCAGTAAGGAAAGACCATGGCTCTGGTGTCGCACGTAAATAAAAAAGACATGACCCGACTACTTATGCCGGAAACTAGAGGCAGCTAGCTTAAGATCAGGCTGGCTAGAGACACATGTTGATTAAGAACCAGGTTCACAGACTGGACTGAATTGCCACATTAAGGAAGTAAGTATACTTGTATGTACACTAAGACTTCACGAAATCATCTCCCGAAAACTAATCCTATAGAAAATTGATTTCTGCAATCTATAACAGCAGAGGAAAGTGAGAAGGAAGGATGTAACAACAGAAATCAATATCTTCCTAAAATTGGTAGAACTGTTGGACCAGCTGAACGATATCGACATCCACCACCGGGACAATATAGAAGCATCCCTAGTAATGAAAGAGCGGGGGAAAGGAACAGACCTTGAAGTGAATGACGACGAACGAACAGACTGAAGGGCGATTCCATTTATAATGTAACAAGTCCATTGTTTCACGCGCTGTTTATCTCTTTTAACGCCATCTCGTAGAAAGCAGAGCTCATGTGCTTGAATTTCAAGAAGCATATAGTCCGTTGGTATGGTCAAGCTGCCAAGGACGACGACGGCTATCGGGTACACTCTAAGCTGCAGCTGATGTAGTCTCATCAGTACGTACTGGATGAGATCTTATCGTTCGAATATAATCCACGTATGTAAACTGGGACTCAAATTCGAGAATAGTAGTGACAAACCTATACGTATATGTATTGTCAATCAATCCGTCGAATATTGCATTAAAACTAAACATGGCGTTACATAGCTCTTCTCTACGCACGCTCTCATATGCGGCCTTGAAATCGACAAATAGGTAGTGGGTGTCAATTTGCATCTCTTCAGTCTTTTCCAGGATCTGCCGTAGTGTGAAGATTTGGTCGATAGTGGATGGTAATAAGGACTTATCTGACCACTGACAAATGCTTTCAAGCATTCACACAAAACGGCAGAGAGGATCTTGTATGTGGTGTGAAGGAGACTGCTCCCTCGGTAGTTGGAGTTGTTCGAAGGCTCTGTTGGACTGTCAATTATATCGGCCGGTTTGCATGATACCACGTAACGACAGCTTCATTCTCAAGGCTTGAGGATGCGAAGTCAACAGTCCGTGAAAATTATCTTTTCACACAGTTGAGCATGAATTTGACTTTCTTCTGCACCAAACCGACGAAGCTGAGGTTCCACTCATCGGGCATGCTTTCCTCCCAGCAAATCTTTCAAATGAACTTCATGCGTTCGACCACATCATCTCCATCTGCTTTCAACAGTTTCGGGGACAATCCCTCTGCTGCAGCAGCTCGACTTCAGTCGGGGTATCACTATCCTGACACGACGTCTAAGCCGGTGAGATGCAGGTTTTGCTCATCCTTCTCCAAGCTAAGTGGATCATTCTTCCTGATTTTTGAGGGGTCATTGGGGTTATCATCACCGTGCAACAGTCTGCTGAAATTATTTGTACTACCAGTTGTCCGTTTTTATTCCTGCAGGCTTCAACCCGAGTAAAACGTACGGACATCCTTTCTACTGTGGCAACTCTTTCTGTATTTTTCCTTTTAAGAAGCCAGTTTTTTACCTTCTCTTCTGTTTCACGAGGTCTCGTGTTTGTTCGACGCAGCATTACCTCAGGTTTAGCTACATGTGCCTGCATCCACTCGTCGTTATCACTTCACAGGCGTAAAAGGAACAAGAAATATCGTATTCACTTCGCCCCGCCAGTACATTTCATTTCACAAGCTCACTAAGAGATTCCAACATCGTGCTCATTTTGTCGATCAGTGCTGCCAAATCATTCGGAACACAGGGGGATCCCCTTTTGATAGTCCTTGGCGATATTTGCACAAAATCTGTTGTACAGTGATACTGAGATTCTTGTCTCTGAGCCAGAGATAGGAGAAGGATATGTGTGTGACCCCTAAAGGAATCGTCCATCTTTGATGCCCCTGGACACATTGCTTCAGGGCTTGAACACCACGTGTTCGAAAGTACATTCGATTTGTTTATTCAAATTCAGATCTCTCTACTAAGAGTAAAATCAACGCTCCTACCTCGAACTTAACAAAGGCATCCCACCCATCATAGTATACCAAACTGGAGGAATGCGGAATCACTCATCTGAACGTTTGAAACTGCACAACTCAAGCGTCAGATTATGCCAATTGTCTACATACCTCTAGTTCTGTACAATTAGCCGAAAAAGAATTGGCTAATTCAAGTTCAACCTGGTCTCTAACGTGGAAGCACAGAGAATTTCAAAGGCAGACAATATCCAAAGCAGCAGTTATGCGTTCAATCTTTTGTCTTATTCGCGTTGATGGCATTTGGAGGAGGAGATTCAACGATGGATTCTACAAGCTGTACAGTGGAATCAGCAAAGATGGCAGATGTAAAATTCTGCTCCAGACCTTAAGTCCTAAACAGTGGAAGAAACCCAAACGAAAAGGTCCACGAAACCTTTGGAACAGGAACGTGGAGAAGCACCTCAACCAAGTTGCGAAATTGGAGGCTTAAAATCGTGGCAGCTGAAGAAGCATATTGGTTGAGGCCCAGTTGCACCCTAGACTGCCATAGGAAATTCAAAAGAAGGTTGAACTCAAGAATCTGTGACTAAGCAAAAAAGGAGCTGCGCAACTTGCCATTTCATCCAAATCTTCTTAATGAAAGAATTGGATACCACCCCAAGAGACAACATGGCAAATTGAGATCTTGGCTTCAACTGAAGAGAGAAAAGAATCAACTGGTGGCAACGATGGCAAGACCATGCGACTGGGAAGGCATTTTTACCGAGACCCAAGTTGCTCTTACTTCCATTAAGAAGGTTTTATTGAATGATGGAATGGGATGGAGGGGACTCAATCAAGCCGTCAGCTTCTTCTTGTGCTTTAAGCAGGCTGCTTCCTATGAACACCCAACTTACGCAACCACGAAAATTTGTTTCGATGTCAATTCGGGCCAGAATTGTCTTGCCCATGTGCCTTACAATACTTGTAGATATCTTGTAAACATAAGACGGGTTGTTCCACAAGTTTGTTCATACATTCACGTCCCAAACGTGGATTCAGCGTTGGACTAAATTTCCAAACAAATCATTGGTTCCCCATTTGTCCGGAATTTTAGACTTTTTCGAAAATTTAGGCTTTGCGTAAGATTACACATAAGAGGAACGTTCAAACTGGGAAACTAGGACATTCGGAATCTTGAAGTTCGCGTGATAGTCAGCCTTACGAGACTTTGGGCTTCTGAGGGTCATTAAATTTAAATTTGGCAATTTTCCGTATTTGTCTTTGAATGTACCTCCACAACTGTCAATCAGACAGCAATAGTACACTCATCAAACAGCGAGGAAAACTGGCAAGAAATATGTAGTTTGCATAATTTCTTCCGGAAAACACAACTCAAATTTGTCACTGGAATCTTAAAATACACTCCTCTCACGCATATGTGCATGTGGTTCACGGAAATTTGGCAAAGTGCCCATTAAACATCTACGCCGCTTTACATAATGGAATTGCCACCTCATCTGTACCCTTCGCTGGCTCAGCTCCTCGTCTTCTACTTCACTTAATTATACGAAAACAATTGACAAAACTCCTCATAACTCCGGCAATACATCGTCGCGTCGTCGCTGGGAAAATGAGTGCACTGACAACAAGGTCTCGCTGCGAAATTTATGTTCGCCCTCCAATTGCATACGACAGTGCCGCCGTTCTCTATAAATATTCATAGACTCGGGTGCGTCCTTGGCAGTCCTCGTACGCAGGAGCGAGCATTCATAATCCGAATGTCTACTGATTGTGCATAAAATGAAATTCATAAGTTTACACAAAAAAGCACACAAATTAAAGGTAATTGACGAAGCAGCCATCCCCTGCCGACCACCACAAGCCAACCGTCTCCCATCGCACTTCCTTCAGTTTCTCATTTGTTTCAGTTGCGTGTCGAAGAGGCGTTACTGGAAATGACATGGCCAAGGGTTGATTTTGTGTCTTCACCCTTGTGCTTGGCGGGACACCGAGAACGCAAAAGGGTTGCGAACCCAACCAACCGACCGGAAGTCGTAAACTATGAACCTAACCAAGTGCGTGTGAGCCACATTAATCGATTTCGATTATCGACGGCCGATTGTTTGGAGCCGATGTACACGGCATTAATAGATTGCCTGGCCAAGGGATACGGGGGCATGGGGTCTTCTAATTGAGTTGGGAGTGGACAGTGTTTGGATAGTGACAGATGCTTCGCTTTGTGGCAAATTAATGCACAGTGCGGCGCGTTTGATAGAGTTTTGATGTTGACTGTCAATGAGTGGGGATTTAGTCATGTAGGGCTCCATGTTGTAGGTAATTTAAGATTTTCTTACAAAGCTTTAAGTTCGCTGACGAGTTAGAAGTGAAAGAGACATAAGTTTTTCTTTTTTTCAAAGCGGTCGAATAAGGTACTTGTTCTCCAGGAATGTGCTGCAAAATAACGCCAACTTGAGATCGGAACTCAAATTCTCATTCATCTTCTTTTCACTTTTCTGATTTTTGCGGATGAAAAGTTGTCCATCCGATCTATTGTTTCTGGTGGCAGCATTTGAAATAAACACTGACTGTCAACGAATACATCGCTTAGGATGGTTATGTAGAACGTATGGACAACATTGTTTCGGTTCAAAATTTAAATCCAACGCCCTGTCTAGCGCCCTTAATCGGAGGCAATTGGCAAGATATAGTTTGACCCAGACGAAGGTAACAAACAAGACACCTTAATATTGCGCGTCACTCGAATGTCTTAATTTAAAACAAAAATTTATTGCCCTTCATGGGATCAGAAAACTACAGGAGCTAAGATATGCAGATATAGACTGAATCTCGCAGCCTAAATTCCGAAGAGTACAAAATCTTCAAATTTCCGACAAAAATCCCGAATTATCAAAAATCCTGAAGGCAAAAATGCCGAAAAGCCAAATTTGAGAACGAACAAAATTTTAGAATTCCCGAAAATACAAAAAGCCAGAATCACAATATGTCTAAAATCCGGAAATGTCCAAAATTTCAAGATACAAGTAGTTCCGCAAGCTAATACCCCTAAAAAAACCAAAATGTAAAAAAGCCAAAATCCCACATACACCAGAAAAGTCAAAATTGAGAAAAATGGAAATTCTCCTAGGTTGAATTGGCCAAAAGCCGAAATGCCCGAAATTCCAAAACTTACCAGCAGAGGGGTTACAGAGAAGAAATATTACCCACTTATCTTTACCTCTGAAATTTTTCCTTCGGCATTTCATTTTTGGGACTGGGTTTTTTCAGGGTTAAACTTTTCAGGATTTTGGCCATTTCGGTATTTTGGGCACTTCAGGATTTTTTCATGTCGGGATTTTGAGCTTTTGGTATATTGGACGCTTCATAATTTTGAGCATTTGGCAATATTGGGAATTCTGTGGTTTTGGCATTTTGGGACTTTTGTCTATTTGGGAATTTTGTCCATTTGGGACTTTGTCCATTCGGGACGTCGGGAAATTCGGGTTATTGCACTTGGTATGAATTCCCCTCCATCAGGTGGGAATTAACGCATCTACACCATCAAAGCCATTTGCAACAGCCTCGAGTTTCGGCTTACTGTTACTGCCCCAGACGGTTGAACATCTTAGTTAAGTTTAAAATTAACCCTAGACTGTAACATCACAGACAGAAGAAGAAAGTGAAACTTCAAGTTTGTTCCTTGAAACGCTGGGTCAAACTATATTTTGCCAATTGCCTCCGATTAAGGGCGCTAGACAGGACATTGGAACGATGTTGTCCATACGTTCTACATGACCATTCTAAGCGATGTGTTCGTTGGCAGTAGACAGACACTTCGCACTTGCCGCCGTATAGTCAGTGATTTTTATTGTGGTCACCGTGGTGTAGGGGATAATTACATCAACTTGGTCCCTGAATTCATCTTTTAAACTTTTCACGACTCAACACCTCTTGAGTTGATGCAATTGACGGAGGTCTAGCATCCACTCCCTCCAAACAGGTTTTCAAACACGTTGTCTGCGTTTTTGTTAAACAAAACGCCCCCTCCACTCGAAAGGTAAGCACAGCTATGCTGTTCTAGTACAAGTTTCCAATGGTTGTTGTGTTTAGAAAGAGAATTGAGATCAGTCCGTTCCTTGGCAGTGAGGAAGGTCTTCTTTCACCTACTTGTCCCTACAGAAGTCACTCTATGGAAGGCCGAACCTTCTTGCATGGTTACCCATCCGACAGTGTCTAGTAAGTACGCCGGTTGTCAGACGTTCGTAGATTTCTCTAAATCTGTTGAGGTCTCTTAACTCAGTTAGACTGATTTTGTGCCATTGTTTCTTCAACGAAGAGCTGGAAAGGAATGTTGGTTGAGGCCAAGGGCCAGGCGGTGCTGTAGCGCCATGGAAAAAAGAAGAAAAAGAACTTTCTTCAACGATTTCGATGACATCTTTTAGTGAATTTATTTTTTTTTTTGGAATGGCGAGTTGAAAAGGGTGACCTTTTCATTGCTACTTAGCACATTTATGATAATTCATCTGTTTCCTCGTTGCGCAAGCCCAGGAACTATGCTCAGTTCGCTTGTAACCGCTATTTCCTTCAGAGATAGGCGGCCCAACATGATGGCGCGTCTAGAGCTAATTTGGTCACTTAATTGACTGATGTAGACATAATTCATTTTTCATTAAGCGGCTTCATTGAGAAAACGATAATTAGTCAATGTGAATAGGTATGATTTCTGCCTGGGCAGGCGTGGACCAAGGATGTGGACTGTGGCGCCACTCACATTGAAAAGCCTCGATATCTCCAACCTACATGCGGTCCTTTAACAATCTGCATGTGGAATGACAGCTATTTTTGACTTAGGTTCGATGCAAACACCGTTTGGCAAATAACTGTGCTTCCAAGCCTGTCGAAATTCGATCAAATCTCGTAGAAAGTATACTAAATTCGTTATGTCATCCTTTCCACTCAGACTCCGAGAAAAGGAAGTGTACTCCAAGCACACGTTAACCCCCTCTAGCAAAGACAACGGCCCAAATTTCCCACACCACCTTCACCGCTAATTAAAAGTTTTCATTGTGAAGAGTCCCCGAATGAATAATTCATCAAAGTGTAGCACATGCATGCATGTATATCAAAAAAACCCATTTCCGTCTTCATCTCAGATGCATAATCCTTTCAACAGACCTCCTACAAGCCACCAATTGCCATTGTATCCCTCAACAACAGTCCTCCCCTTCCACGTTATAAATTCAAATCTTATAAGGGTCTAGCAAAATAGGACACCACACGCCAACCCAGGCATGCACTTACGAAGCGCATAAGATCCCAAAATGAAACAAAAATTCGGGTCACGCGGAACGTTATTACCAATAGACTGCTGATTGCGCCACATAACGGTGATGCATAGCCTTATTCACTCTCACATCGTTCGTTTCACACTTTGCCAGCGAGTGCATTGGACACTTGTTAAGAGACACTTTGCACCGATCGAAAGAGTGTCTCTGACAACAAAGACGTTCTCTCTCTCGCAAAAAAAAATGGTCAACTACGAAAAAAACAAAAATTCACCGCTAGACGCAACCCAGAAAATCGATGTTTCCCGATTGAAATCTGCAATCACACGCACCTCAGCTACTTTTGAAGAAAAAGGTTTAATTTTCGAAAAAAAAAAACGAAATGCCCTCCGTCAAGCAAGACACACGCAATCCAATAACGATCAGCTGAAAAAATCGCGAACGACTAAAATCGAGCTAATTTTCTCAAGATCGAATTTGCAGACGCAGACAGACATGTCGGAGGATGGCTTCTGTTTCTTCTAGATTTTGTTGTCACACTCTCGCCGCGGTGTATACGGTATTTATTTATACTTTAATAGATTTTATTCGAGACAAAATACGTGGTTGGTGGTGTCGTAAAACTGTCACAAAAAATTCGCTACTTTACGAGTGTCCAACAAACACACACGCGGTCGCGGTCTTGTGGTGTGTTCGGATGATGCGATGTGTGCACAGGAAACGGGGAGCAGTGGCAGCAGCGGCGCGGCTTGTTGTAAAGGTCGTGTATTGAACTTAGAAATGAGATGGGAAATGAGTTTTCTTTTTTTTTTTTTCATTCTTTGCTGTGCGGTTATAGTTTTAGTGATTTTGAGGGTCGACAGAGACGTAAGCACTCGGAAAGTGTGTCAAAATATTGTTGATGTAAGTGTGAAGTAAACTCTCGTAAAAGCAATACTTTTAAGCAAATCGTTTTTTTTTTGTGGGGTGGGGTGGGGCAGGGGGGTTGGGATGCTTTGATGAATATTGATTGCAATGCACTTAGGAAACAGACTCGAAGGAGCCGTATTTTGCGTCAGGGGACACAGCTAGATTGCGACGCATAGACGAGTTTATTGACATTCTCGCTGGAAGAAATGGATCAATCATGTATGGAGGGATTCTGTGCTTTTCCTTAAATTTATTCAAACATGCGCAGGTTCTTCTTCATCTTTTTGTGGCTCTACAGTCTGGGATGGACCTGGGCTTCAACCAACATGCTTCTCCAGACAGAACGACCTCCCGCCAGCTGCCTCCAGCCACGCACTGCAAGTTGGTTCGCGTTCTCCCCTTGTGTGCGCCACCTTAGCCTAGGTACGTTGTCCCAATGGCTCAGATCCGAAGACTTTTCGGGCCGGAGCAGGGGTGTCCATACGCTCTACATGGCCTAGCCATCTTAAGCATTGTATCCGAAAACGCTTGACCAGGCGCATACTGCCGTCCAGCCTATAGAGTTCGTCGTTAAATCTTCTCCTCCAGATGCTATCAACGCAATCAGGACCAAAAATCACAAGCAAGACTTCTCTCGAAAGGACTAAGAGCTTCCTCATCCGCTTATAGTACCGTCCAGACACAGGTTGTTGGTCCCTATTCTAAATCGACTGACATTCAGTGCGATTTGTTCGTACACTGGGCGCCAATAAGTCTCTCTACCAAACTTAGGAAATGTGGAATTCCAAGCATCGGTACAGGAGAACAGGGCTGCAGTGTGTTTTGAAACAGTCTCGAGACAGTTGTGACGCAGTGTGTCAATAGATACGTCAATCAGTCGTTCCGACGATGGAAATTTGCTCTTTGAATATTCCTCTCACTCTCTTCTCGCAGAAAGTTTGAATGCACGAAGAGGAAATCTGCTACTCTCTGAGTGTCAGTGTTGCAAGACTGCGCGACTGAAGTTTGGTAAGGTGTTGGGTTTGTGCATTGCCAGGATAACCAAAATCATGTATAATTTGCAATTTTTTCCACATTCTTCCGAATTTTTTCCCCTTTTTGACCTGCACTCCACCTCTGGTCTCATCGTACGGTGGGCGAACAATTGTTTTATTATGGGCGCCAATCATTTTTCTCGATTCCTCCACCGTCAGAAGGGAAACGAAGATACAAGAAAACCACAGAAGTGTACGTACATTCGACCGCACTTTTAGACACGCGTTTTAGCGCGCGAAGAAATGACAGACACGGAAGTGGATTTTGCAAATACATCCATCTCTGTCTGTTTTGTTCTTTTCGTTGGGTGTTTCCGCTTGCGTGCCTGATCAAAAACTCTGTAAACTGGGTGGATTTGCTTGCATATCATGCAAAGAAGATAAAGGGTGATTTTTTACAAGCTATAAGAAATTTTTCCATATAATTCAGTTTTTCATGCAAATGTTGACCCAGACTGCGCCTTAAATGGCCTATCTGCTTAGTCCAATTTTGGCATACTCTTTTCAACATTTTGGCCGGCATCTCTCGAATAAATGTTTCAATGTTGTCTTTCAATGAGTCAATTGTAGCGGGCTTGTCTGTATAGATATGAGCTTTAACATAGCACCACAAAAAATTGTCTAAAGGCGATAAATGGCACGATTTAGGCGGCCAATTGACCGGTCCCAAACGTGAAATAAACTGTTCACCGAATTTATTTCTCAATAAGTTGATTGTTGCGAGTGCTGTGCGGCATATGGGACCGTCTTGTTGATATCACATGTCATGCAAGTCATGTTCTTGCATTTTGGGCAAAAAAAGTTGGATATCATTTCACGGTAGCGCTCACCATTCACAATTACGTTACAATTTGAATCACGGTCCAATGATGCCACCAGCCCACAAATCGCACCAAACTTTGACTTTTTCTGGATGCATTCGAAGCTCTAGCAACGCTTCTGGCTGATATTCACTTCAAAATCGACAATTCTGCTTATTTACGTGCCCATTGAGCCAAAAATGAACTGACCATAAAATAGAAGAAGCTCGCGATGAACTTTCTTAACAGAGCACCCATTTTGATAAAAAAAAATTCAATAATTTGCAGGCGTTGTTCGTTTGTAAGACGATTCGTGGTTAAATTATAGGCCAAACTGAAGATGTTTGACAGTGAAACAAAACACGAAACGTGCATCAGTTGTTTAAACCAGTGTTGCCAAAAAGATCAAAGCTTAAAAATCACACTTTACAGTGCGCATCTGTCAGAGTTTTTCCAACTTCAGTTGGCCACAACAACGCTAAACAATATTCAACAGTAATAAATCGCATCAGTCGGTTGAATATGGTTTGAAATGGCTAATGAGTGCACCTTATAGTCTCAATCTATTTCAAAATTATAGGAAATTCAATTCATTTAAAAGTTTGTCCAATTGTTTGTGATTGTCAAAATTCGAATTGAATTACTTCCAAAGGTTCCCTTTTCCGAAGATCTGTCCGGCTATTTTTAACCATTGGCAGGCTCTTCTTTATGCAGAACACAAAATGATCCTTAATAATAATAATAATAATTGAGTGGCACTACAGCCCATGACGGACCAGGGCCTAGCTTCTACAACAACTACTCGTGTTGTGCATGCTATTGTTCTTCACGAGTAGAAGGGACATACAGTTTTTTGCCGATTCCGAACGGCGAGATTTGAGGAGCTTTCCATAGACAATTAATACTCTTTGAGTGTTGTCAGCAACTCGAAAGAGGTGGTGCCGCGAAAAAATGCTAGCTGTCCCGTCCGGGGATCGAACCCAGACTTTCTGCGCCGCAGTCGATGCACTTACCACTGCGCCACGGCGACCACCAAAATGATCCTTACTCCCCTGTAATTGTCTCTTCACATTCATGTTTACAATAAAAACTTTTACTAAGCTGGTTACGCATTTACGAATAAAACACATCCCGGTCATCATGTCCTTTTCATTCAAATTCCAGTTTTAAAATGTCAAAAATCTTCATGAACACCGTCCATTGCCACTCTAAGTGAATGAATCGCAGCAAATTTAAAAGTGTAACATCCCTGTCTCCCATAAGTGTCGAAACTCAATTTGGATTTTCCAAAATAACAGCATCCTCTTGAATTGAATTTTAATTTTTCACACAGCCATTCGGAGTCACTGATGTAACTTCGATTGTTTTGCTGGAGAGATTTATCGTCATTCACGGACTACAAACGCAGTTATGGAGACAGGGTGGGGGCGGCGGCAGTGGTAACAAATTGCTTCAGCTTTTGTTCCCTCACAGTATTTTGATTCTGTTCAGAAATCCCTTTTAATTTTTGTTTTATTTACTTTCGAGAACAATAAATCGAATGAATGACACAAAAGTTCGTTTTTTTTGTTCATAAATAAAAATTGAGGTTATGTCACCAAGAGGTCGTGAAGTAGGGTTCGGTTGATTATCTGCGGGTGACATCATCAAATGAATTGGTTTTTGGTAGCCGAAAATGAATGACTCTCCCATAAATTCTTCTCCAGTCATGCGGATAAAAGTCGTGGACGGACGAAGCCGTGCAATCATTTTGCAAACTTGGCAATGCTGTCAGCGTACATTTTTCTATCTCTTTTCAATTTTGAGGTGAAAAAGAAGAAAAATTTTCAAGATCTCGAACGGATTCGGTTCTTTGCGCTGACCAGTGACCAGACGGTTTTCCCTTTTCTTCCTCACTCTGTGTGGCGGTTTATAAATAAACGCCAAGCACACAAATTCGGCGCGCCGCAATTTAGCGCATTTATTTTCGGTCAAAAGTACTTGTCACTAAATATATGTCAATTGTGCGTTGGTCTTGTAGTTTTATTTTTTTGACAAAAATAAATCGTAAGTGCGTGCCGCTAAACAATGATGCCGATGACAGTGGTCTTTTTGATTGTTTTTTTTTTCTTCACCGTTCTGTTTTCGTTTTGTTTTGTTGGGTGGTTCGTTTTTTGGGGTTTTTGTTTGGGGGAATGAGAGAAATGATACTTCCCACATTGAGCTGAAATGGAGATGTGTCTGATTAGCGTTTTATGATTTCAAGCGTTTTAAGGAAGTCTTGCGTAGTTTTGAAAATATATGACAGCTGAAGGATGAATCGCTTCAAAGTATGGTATCTAACGGTAGGAAATTTTATCGTTGGCAGTGGATTCGCAATGACAATAAATAAACTAGCGGACGTCATACGCATGACCATAAGAACGAGCTTAAGCACGGAGGAAGTCAAGGCAGTCTATTCTTGCTCCTTTTAAATTTCCCATTTTCGAGAGTCCTTTAAGAAGATTATCAATATTTTTGGATTAAATGGGTTTGGGAACACATTTAATAGAAATTCTCTACAAATTCGGTCCCAAAATCTTGCCTAGAGAAGATTAGGTAAGACATTAGGAAATAAATAGGCAACTTAGCCGACGAGACGGCTCACACTGGGGTCGCGAAATTAAGGGTCTCCATCTTCAGATGATAAAACTGATTAGCACCACAGCCGACTAGGGACCAGGGCCTATCTTCTACAACAACTACTCGTGTTGTGCGTGATACTGTTCTCTCACGAGTAGAAGGAGCCTACAGTTTGTTACCGACTCTGAACAGCGCGATTTAAGAAGCTTTTCATAGAGAATTGATACTCTTTAAGTGTTGTCAGCAACTCGAAAGAGGTGGTTCCATGAACAAATTCGAAGTGTCTCCGTCCAGCAATTGAACCTAGACCTTCTGGGTGAAGGGCGACGTACTTTCCCACTACGCCACGGCGACCACGACACACTGATGAAACCAAAGATTACTCGGTGCGGTACTGGCTACCAAGGGGGGTATGGACCTGTGCACACGAGCTGCCAACACTATCCTCGTCCCTGCACAGGTCAAGTTAACATACAGCCTCCTTGTTTCACCCCCTGGATAGCCATCACAACATCCTTTGTGTGGTGTGCCAATGAATGCAGCGAACCTCTCTGCCCGAGGGTTAAATAATGGGCGTGGCCTACCAGTCTGTAGGTTGTGCGTAAGCCTATCTTCCTCGCCACATAAAAAAGACAACGAGTTCAGCCCTTAAAAGTTGTTCCAGCCTGACCGTACGGTGTGAGCATCGTGATGGCTGTTCTTTAAAAACCCCGAGTCGTGGTTAGCGTATTGTGCTGACTGATCTGAAACAGCCTGACACAGACGAAGAGGCTAGGAGACATTCCCGACTTGCAGTGTGGAGTTACATTCTCAAACGGGTGCTGCGACTTAGACAGGGCTCGCTCACTTCCAAGGAGACGTGATTATCCCTCAAGCATGATCTTAATTCGGACATTGAAGGTCTCGGTGAGTTCGTTCCCGACCTTGACGGAGTAGCGAGAGTTCTCCATCGTCATCCTTCACAATCTGACAGGTTTGGTAGGAATGCCAAAACTAGACATGGCACTGTATAGCTCCTCTCTATGCACACTGTCATATGCGGTCTTAAAATCGACGAATAGGTGGTGAGTGTCGATTTGCACTTTTTGGGTCCTTGACCAACTACTTCTCCAAAAGTTGCAGGAAACGTGGGAGCCTTGCGAAACGGTCAGCTTCCTTCGAGACATTAAATCCTTTGGTGGTGTCAATCTCAACATGTTTATGAGTTCATCCGCACGGGACATGATTTCTTGAAATCCTTTCATTTCAAACGGTCCCCAAGCGAATCTGAGACATGCCCGTGTAAATACAAGCCCTCATAACTGGTTGAATGTGCTCTGCAATGTCTCGGCGCCGTGACCATAACTTCCACTGATGGAACTTAAAATGTCAGTTGGGCTTACATAGAATAAGGGCCTTTGCTAGGGAAGCATTTTCTGGACGTCAAGTCAGAATACCATCTACCCTTGGGGTAGTCAAAGTTAGGTAGGATCGTTAGGCCATGGGTCCTGGGTGTCTACGCAGCTCAACCAGAAGATATATTCTGGTGTCACGGGAGGTCTGAGTTATTGTTTTCCATGGGTTCTGATCTGGTCTATCCTAGGACTGCCTCAAGTCATATGATTATGAGGAATTGACTTCCGACTCAATGTGGAAATGCGTTGAACCGGGTGAGGTGATCCTAGAAATAGAAGATTTTCCTAAGAACTCTCCCTGCTCTTTACAAAGGTGGAGTGATTGTCCCTCAAACATGTATTCACTTGGAACTTGAGTACCTAAGGCGCCTGGTCCCATTTTACTAACGACTCTTGTGAAAATGAACTCCTTGATATAAGGCCCTCCGTTTGATCTAGGCTTGAAGTGCTACTTTCTGTACTACTGAGGTCCTGTGTGTAGAGGTGGCACTTACAGCATGCAGACGGAGCAACCTTGTCCAGATATGTGCACTTAGGTGTTCTTTATTTAATTCCAGAGTTCTTTGAGCTTTTTTTCTAGTCCTGGCCTGGCCAAGTTTAGCCTTATTGTGTTTGGGAAGAAAGAATCGAAGCTACATTTGACGGTTTTTGGGTGTACCTGACTCGATTTTAAGGCTTTTGTGCTTTTGGTTAAACCTTTTTAGACATTTTCTTGCGCGCGCAGATCTCGATGGCGTGGATTGTACTACAGAACTTGACCTCATCGGTATGGTTAGGCCAAAAAAATGTCCGCTCCAACTGCACTAACCGCATTCTGTCCCAAACCTGAAACTAGAGTGGGAACACTGTTGGAACAGTCAAATAGCTCACCGAACCAGGTGGCGAACCATCGACAACGTGATGCGACTGCGAATTGACATTTCATCAGCATCAAAGCTCTTCCTAAGCCAATTCGGTTCAATTCCATCTTCAATTTCGTAACAAGAACAAGACCACATTTCAAGTTTTCTAGATGCCGCACTTTCTAAAGCTTCTCGCCACAATTTGCGTCAGACTTCACGTCAAAATCGTTCCCTCAAAACCAGTCGTTTCTTATACCATTTCCATCAAAGTCTTTCTGAAATTGTGTTGAAGTGGAGATGCGCCCCTCACATCCTTCTGAAAGCACTTGCAATCCTGACTCCTTGCGTACTGTGTTCAATTCATCAACACATCACACTCGTCTCTTACGCAATGCACACCCTGCAAAGAAAAAATCTACACACACTTGCCATACAGCCCCCCTTAACCACCCCACACCCTCTCATAGGGAGGGGGTGCATTAAATCGCCTGAAAAAATATCAAACGTGTACTTCATTCATTGTTTACAAAGAAAGGATCTTCGTATCCTTGCATGCGAAGGAAGTGGTTGAATGTGTGTGGGATGGAGGGGTGTGGGTTGCGAGATGGGGAGGAGGAGAGCAATTTGTCATAAATGCATGATTCTTGCGAGGAGCAGCAATTCATGTGAAAACTTGTCATTCCTTCTCTGTCCACATACACGGAAGCTGCTGACTGCATGGTTGCGGCAGCGGAGCGCGACGTCGTCGAGGTGAAGGATGAGCAATTGGCGGAAAACGCGCATTTTCATCTATTGTATCAACCTGCTACTTAATATTGAATGCATTTATCTTCATTTCAAGACATCGCCTCGCTCCCACCACACCGAGCACCAGCATTCGAAATTAAAATCAGCTTTTTTGCTGGCAGTCACAATTCACTTCTGGAGCGGTGCCAAACTTTCAATTGCAGATCTCTGGAGAGGACTTTGAACATTTTCGCCCTCGTGTTCGTTCAGCCCTCCAAATATCACACCCATTAGCGCGCTATCGCGCGCCGGGCGTCATCGTCGTTTCAGGCCAAAAATGATTTACTACCGTTTCGGGTTACATAAACACGATGCGGTTTTTGTTGTGTGATGTATTCCTGCTCAAAGGACGACGTGATTTAGTGGATGGAACATGAATGTTGAAAAGAAGGAGTCTAGACGGGATTGTATATTAACCACCACCAGACTAAGTGAGTTTATGGAGTTGGATGTGTGTGGCGCTGGCTGTGGTGTAAGCGAGGGCCAGGAGTGGGTAGGTGACAAAGCTGCCGCACAAAGCGTTGAAACGTGACTTTCGCTTTGTGTGGAACACAGTGACCTCCTGCGGCGCTACAGTAGGGATGAATATGGAACACAAATGAACTTCACTACTCGTAGTTGTAGGATGAAGAGGTTTTGGTTTTGTTTTTCTTGTTCATACGCCCCCCCGAGAGTTTATTGAATTTTTGTGTGTGAAATTAAGAGGTGACCCAAATTTGAGTTGTCCTTGCGGTAATTGGAGTGTTGATGGAATGACTGAGTGTGAGAAGGGGGTGTGTAGGGCTAGAGGCGAGCGAGATACTTGAAGGCATGGATTGTGTGACAGATGTCAGAATCCTTGTTGTTTCTTGAATTTGTAGTCGGTGCAGCGCAGGATTGAGGTCGATAGAGGGAATTTGTGTTACAACTGATTGTGCATAAATCACTGGGGAATGATCACATTTTAAGCGAGGATTGGGTGGAGTGAGTCTTTGAAGCGAGGGTATCTAGGGATGCCTCATCAAAAATCATAATTTTCAAAGAATGCCATGTTTTCGGATAAAATTTGCGCACAAGCTTCAGCGGAAGCACGCGTCTGGCTTTAATTTATGAGTTCATACCAAAATTGTAATTAATGAGAAGCTTCAAACATGTCTTCTATCGATCCTCAGTTAAAAGTGGCGATTTATTTCTCAACAAAGTTTCCATTTAGCTCGATACACTGGGCCAAGTAATGCTCTTACTTCTTAGACCGGTCTGCAAGATAATTCTTCATAAGATCTTCTACGCCCTCTTTCGACCCTCACCAGGCGAGAGACTTGTTCTAGATTGGAACCACAGAAAGAAATTCGCAAGTTTTCTGTTTCGACGCAAGTCGTCGTCATGGTGAACGATGATTTGCGTCGTCGTCGAACCGGTGATCTTGTCTACCTAGTCGATGTAGATCAAACTTAGTGAATACCACAAAACTTTGGCAGATAGAACAGTGTTTCTCTAGTTTTACCGGTTCCACTGTTTCCAATGTTCGTTGATTTCTACAAGTCCATTCATATTTCATCAACGGTCACGAAATGACGCTAAAACTCTTTTGGATTGCGCTTAGACAACGTTCATGGTTAAGCTTGTTGTCCAAAGTGAGAAAACGCCGTGCCTATCCCATACACAGCCTCTCATCTTGTACCTTCGGACCAATGCCCTTTAAATACAGATATTCATGTACATCAGCAATGAAAAAAAAAAGGAAACTGTGTCCTTGTGAGTCACCGGTGGGTTTTTTCTAAGTCCACAGCCTGCATGTTGTTCAAGTCATTGTGCGTGCAATTCCTCTGATCATATCCTTTTCTCCTTGGCGTAAGTTTTTGCCAGTTTCCTTGTACAAATCATGTCAAAGTTCGTGCACTCTTTCGAATCCCAATCGAATCCCCCATGGAACTCGTTAGCTAAATCCTTCTCCAAACTCTGTCTAGTTCTTGAAAAAACGCCTTTTCCAAGTTCTTGTACCTTATGTAAGTCTTTTTTCTGATTCAATTCCTTCGCCAACTCTCTATCCAAGTCCCTTTCTAATTTCATCTTCGAAATGTTTTTAAGATCCTAGCTCAATTTGTTTTTGAAATTTTTTGCCCAAGTTCCGTCAATGATGCTTTTGCAGGAATGTAGGCATCAAAATGCAAATCTCCCTACTCCTTTCAGTCTCATTAGTTGTAAGCATTTCAATTGACCGCCAAAACTATCACGGACTACTCCCAAAAGTGTTAGTCCTAGTCCTAGTCCAGCTCTCACCTTTACAAGACTAGATTGACAGATCGCCTACAGGGCGTGATAGGTGAGGCTGTACGTTTCTCAAAAGACTGTAAGTTCTACATCCTGCATGAGAAAGCTCAATAGGTGACCTGCTTGTTACTCCTAAAAACAAGCGCAATTGTGAGACTACTTGAGAGCTGTGTTTAACACTGCTTAAGTGCAGACCAATGGAGAACACAAAATAAAGGAACAGTGGTCTTCACCCAGTCAGCGTGCCTCGAAGAGGGCAAAGACTGTCCTATCGGCAGTGAATATCGTTTACCGGGTTTCCTACATCGTCTACCTCACCAAGGACAAAACAATAAGAGGTCTTCACTATGCCAAACTATGCATTCGATTAGACCTCGAATTGGAGAAATGACAAAGAAGAAAGTGTTCTTCTGCCATGACAACGCATCCGCTCACACCTCCGCCGTCGGCACCGTCAAATCGGCTATGACCTACTGCGCCAATCAACCGTACTCTTCAGATTTTGCTCATAGCACCTCCTCCTTGCATTCTATTACTTTTCACTTCAATCTGAGTTTCGGCCAAAGTTGTCGACCACCAACGTGAGTTCACCACTGACATGACTACTACTGTTTTCTTATTCAAATAATTACCAATGTTTTGGTTAGTTCATTTTTCGGTTTCGAAAGTATAGTTAAATAAAGTAGACACATTAATACATTTTTAGTAAACATTTTAGTTTATTATAAAGTTCAGACTTTGCCATTAACAAAACTATTCAGATTGTAGCCTTGGGAACATTCGTAAAACGTGAAAATACCCAACCAGAAAACGTCTAACTCAAATAAGTCGTAATTAGTGGCTTTAAGTGACTTATTGCCTCTCCTTGTTGGAACTACATGTCGTATCAGTCATAGTCGTCAATCGCTGGCAAAAAAAATTGGGGTTAAAATTCGACCATATCGAACATGAACATGAACAATGACACCTTTCGGACATGTAGTACTCCAGTCACTTTACCAAGTTGCAACGGTGCTCCTTTCATGACTTGTTGGTTTTTCTGAGCCCCATATGCGTCAATTTTGACCGTTTATATGCCCACCGAGTGAGAAATGTGCATCATCATGGAGGAAGAATATATTGTCCGAAAAATAAGTGTTTGTTGTCAGTACTTTCAACACCTTTGAAGCTTTTCTTCTTCTTCTTCTTCTTGTGGTGCTACAGTCCGGGGTGGACCTGGGCCTCAGCCAACATGCCTCTTCAGCCAGCACGATCTTTTGTCAGCTGCCGCCAGTTCCGCACTCCAAGTTGGCGCTCCACTTGTGTGCGCCACCTTAGCCTAAGCCGTCCTCTGTTGCGTTGTCTCAAAGGCTCAGTTTCGAAGACGGTAGATTTTAACGACCATATTCTTCGTGTAATGTATGGCTACTTTCAAATCACCAATTTGTCAGTGATTTTCAAAAATATTTCCTTATTGTACGATTATTAAGCGACGCATTATCGTAAATGGCAAACATTCAGCTAATATTGTCATACTTCAAACGACAGTTTAGTTGGGCAGTTGTCAAATCCCAGCACTGTTAACTCGAAACCACAAAAAGGATGGACACAACATTTATTGCGCTAAACCCATATTTCCCGAAGTATCACATTCAGTCACATTTCAGACATATTTAAATAAAATTATGCCCCAAATCCATGAGAAAGGAATCATAATGATCCTCAACCTCTTACCGCTATCTATTCACACAGCTGCAATTCATCTCAAATTGGCTGTCCAATTAGGTGGTACTTCTAAGGCACCTGCTAGCCCCTTGAATGTCCCCTAGGCAACTAACTTCCGCAAAAAATTACACTCACAACAGAGAAAAGAGAAGAACGAGAATATTCCCCTCTCCATCCATCCCTTCACTCGGATCTCAATTCCTGTCGTACGTCCATTCAGAAGTCATCTTCCGTAGCATTCCGCTGCAGGCTTCCCTTCAAATCCATTCACACGCAAATCCCTTTCCCTCACCCATTTCCCCACTGACCCAAAAAAGGGACATTTCATTCGATCCCAGGAATGAATTAAGAAACTAGTCCGTTTTTCAAAATCGATATCGATGTCCTTTGAATTCCAGGCGACCGCATAAAAATTTGCCACTCGCTCTGTTGAATGGGAAATTATTCATCGGCAGCCATCTGCCGTTCCGTACTTGCACTTGCCATGCTTTTGCAATTATCAACTATAATAACATCGCGTGTCGAATGGGGTGGGGGGGGGCACCTACCGACTGCCTCAATCCCTCACAAAGGACACTGCATCGAACCTAAAATAACAAACATCCATGTACGGGTAATTTGCAGCGGGAGCGTATGCTGGAAAATTGAACGAGGGGTTGGATCGGTAGGGGGAAGGCAACATATTGCAAAATTTGTATTGCGAGCTTAGTTAGCGATGACAGCCACGTGATAGTCGCAGTATTCATGGTCGGGGCGATTAAAGGGACGGCTTTCAAGGTGCCTCATCGAATAATAATGGGCAGGAGAACGATGGAAGTGGTGGTAGGCGGTAGGTCTTCCTATGTTTGTCTATTCAGGGGGGTGCATGTGGCGACCGGGTAAATAATTTGACAGTGTTATCGATTGGAATGACGTTAACGGAGGGACAAGCTTAGAGGAATGCTCAAAGTGTGATGGAGATCTTAATAGTGACCATCAGGAGCATCTGCGAACTTGGTTAATGTTGTGGCTCCATGAATGTTAAATAAACGATTTCAGGCACCGAGTTCGGGAAAAAAAATCGACTGGAGATGCGGGGCATCGATCCCCGTACCTCTCACATGCTAAGCGAGCGCTCTACCATCTGAGCTACATCCCCTTGTTGTTGTTCGTTCTCCAGGCCAGTTGCTGAGTTAAGTGCGAGTTCCAATTGGAATGTACTTGAATCATTCCACGTCCATAGACATGAAGAAAATAACAATCAATTCCAATTGGGAAACACAACGCGGTGCCAAAGTAGACTAATAAACTCAGTTGTTGAAAAGTTTTGCTTTCCCATTCAACTTAATCTCACTTAACATTTGTGTTCTCTGTCAAAAATGAGCATAATTTGTAAGAATTTCCAGGAAGGATAAAGAAGGAGTCCACCCAGAAATGCACTCGCCCTCAGGCTCGATCGCTCAGAGCAACACTAAGTTGGATCCATATTTGACAAAATTCACTGTCGCCTGTAGCAACGAACGCCTAAGTCCTTGGGCACCAAACTCACGATCGCCCAAGGTTTCGGTCGCCAGACTCATGTTCGCCCAAGGCCCTGGTAGACAGACTCAAAATTGCCCGAGGCCACCATCGTCCACGGCCACGATCGTCCACGGCTACAATCGCCCACGGCCACGATCGTAGAGGACCACGATAGCCTAATGCACGATCGTACCTCCCAGTGAAAAGATAGCTCAAAAATGGGATAGTCAGAGTGTCAGTCAGAGTGCTGCAAGGATCAAGCTCAGATTTGACTTTGGGCAACGATCGTATCCAGAGTCACGAAAAATGATCACTTCTAGAAACGCGATCGCATCCGGACTATCCAGAGTCACAATCGCGTACAAAGCCGCGATCAAATCCAAGGGCATGATTGCGTTTAGAGCTACGATTGCGTGTAAAGCTACAATCACCTGTAGAGCCATGATGGCGTTCAGAGCTACTATTGCGTATCGAGCTATTTTTGTGTCTAGAGCGACGATTTAATTCAGGGCTGCTGCCGCATTCAGCACCTCGATCAGAACCGCAATCGGGTCCAGAGGCACGATCGCGTTCGTATCCGAAGCCACGATCACCTTTGAATTAACGATCGCGTTCAGAGCCAAATTTGGGGTCGAAAGGCAGGTTGATCATCCCTAGAGCCATGAAAGCTTCCAGAACAACGATTGCGTCCAAAGCAGCGTCCAGACCAAAGATCGCGTTCAGTACCAAAAGCGTTCAGAGTTACGATGGCGTTCGGATCCATGATTGCGTTCAGATCCATGATTGCGTTCAGATCCATGATTGCGTTCAGAGTCACGATCGCGTTCACAGCTATGATCGCGTATGGAGTCTCGATCGCTTCCAGAGCTAGGATCACCTTTCAGCCATGATCGCGTCTAGAGCAACGATCTATTTAGGAGCCACAGTTACGTCCAGAGTGACGATGGCATCTCAGGCTATAATACAACACAATCAAAGTCACGATCGTGTACACGGCCACGTTGGGATTGTGAACCGCGATCTCATCCAGAGTACTGATCGCATCCAAAGCGGTGGTAGCATCCAAAGCCACGATCGCGATTGAAGCCTCAATTGTGTCTAGAGTCATGATCGCGTCAAGTGCAATGATCACGTTTACGGGAATGATCGCATGACGGCGATCGAAATCATAGTCAAAAACCATCACGGTTACTCGTCTCAGAGCAACATACTTGCTTAAGCAATCCACTACTGGCGGCAGTTGTCTTCTTCATATTCTACACATTAAAAGTGAATGACTCCTCGCAACTTTATGTTCCAGAAAATCCCATTAATTCCACGCTTTGCAGATTTCCAAGGGCCATTCCCGATTCGAAAAGAAACTTTCCATTGCACCCAGCCGGCGAAGGCCACATTAATCATTTATTAACTCTGTCCGATAATCCCTTCGCCAAATATCGATAAAACACAATCAGTGTCTGTATCAATTCCCCATCGACTGCAGGCCAAGGAGCGGCAATTACTCAACAGTTTCGCAGAAAACTTCCCCCAACCAGCCGCCGAAAGTCAACAAATATCCAATCAACCGACGAATTTATGCCCTTTTGTATTCTAATTACCCGTACCTGCTGCTGAATCAGCCCCCCGACCTTCCCTCTTTAACGATCAAGTTCAACGACAAAAAGGATAAGCATTGTGCTGCGAATTCGAATGGAACGAGGTCAAATTCATTAGCTTAACTCAACAAGCTGCACCAGCCTCCGCGTCCACCTCCACCGCCGGCAGCACGTCGATACATTTCTGCGAACCTCATGATGAGGGGGAAAAAAGAACGTGAATTGGAAGGAGAAATAATGAAGGACTCTCGTGCGAGAGGATAATTGCGAGCCATTGAGTTCGACCTGTCAACTAGCGCCCGCCCACAGGTCATGCAAGAGAGGTCCTTGCACCGTACCAATGCCACAGACATGCATACCCATACAACGGCAGCTGGGTGGGGGGGGTGTCGGGGGAGATTTCACTTGTCAAACGACACTTAAGACTAGATAAGCGTGGATACATCGGTGGAGGATATGGAAATTGATTTATGGGTCCTCTGCATTCATATCTTGAGGCAACTTGCTGCTGCACTCCACATCCACCCGCCGCTGCGCCTCCTCCACGTCCTGTATCCTCCACACAATAGAGTGTTATTTATAACGTGTGGGTAATGGATAATAATATTTTTGTGGTGGACCTCGGTGGCGCTGGGAGAATCCGGATGCTCGCCGCTCGCGGTATGCGGGTTATTTTGCATACATTTCCCGTGCTTGTCGGTCGTAAATAACGGTGCACGGGTTGGGGGGCTTTTGGTAATTTATTCGAAACCGAGTAAAATATGAGAGGAGCGTCAGGACATCTATTATGAATTTATCAATTGAAACGAGGCAGCCAAAGTTAATCGATTAAAGCGCGGAGTGCGGTTGCGGGAATGCCCTGATTGAGTGGCTTAAATAAATCACCGTCTCCGCACGATGGAGATGTCAAATGTCCGGATTGGTGGGCCGCGGATGAGTTTCAGGCTGCGAGGAATCGGAGACGATATGGAGGGCATGCTGAACTTAACATTTTTACGTGTGGCAAAGAGTCGGAGGACAACTAAGTAAAAATGTCACTTGAAGAGACGACTCATTACTGTCTGCGTTGGTCAAGACTAGATTATTGGTAGTTACGACTGAAAGAATATGTAAGATTTCGAGTAAAAGCTGCTGCGATTAAATAGAGTCACTCATTTTCAAGTTTTGAAAGTAAATCTTAATAAAACGCACCAAGCGGCACATTTTTGGTAAACATTTCAATTCTTTACAGAGTTTGGACATTGCCATAAACTAGGTCATACCTGTTTGTTAAAAGTTTCTTCCACGATCGTCCACGTCCACGATCGTCCAGGATCACAATCGCTCAGGTTAAAACAGCAGAAACAAGCATCTAAATTTCGTCAGCGCTTAGCGTCTAAATAGTGTCGAAAGCCATTGTAATACAGGGATTCAATTGCCCAGTAAAAGGATCGCTAAAGCACAAAAACGAGCTATACACATGATCACCTACGCCAACGATCACTCCAGATTACGATCTCGTCAGAGTTACGATCACCAAAAGCCAGAATAGCCACGATCGACAAGAGAGATGCCTCTTATTCACGGTAACGTTCATCATTTTAGTCGTATCTAAAGCTATATATAAGCCACAGATTACGGCCACTATCACCCAGTGAAAAGATTGCTCAAAAATGAGCTAGAGCCACGATCGCCTAACCTACTGACTGACTCTTTGCAATGATGAAAAATGTATCCGCATTATTAACTAGATCATTCAAATAGCCTGAAGAAGAGAAAATTTACAATGAGAGATCACAGTCATAACCAAAAATGTAGCTCAGCCATAACTTGAGTAATGTTGGTTCTTGACGTCTCTAGAGTTGGGACATTATTCGTGTAAACACGGTCTTTTGCCTAGCCCCACAGAAATTGCCTTTAAACGGGACAAATCGCTTGATTTATTATGATGCACAGGCCTTATGACATCATTAGCGTTTCTCTTCTTCTCAGATTTCCTTACAGTTTTACCGATTGCCTGCGAAATTAGTCGATTGGTGCGCGAATAGTGTGTGCGTGAGGCTTGCAACCCATGAAGGATTTGAGCCTGCCTCCCATTCTTGAAGGTCGCTGACGGTTTCCAATTGTCAACTTCAAGCTCTCTAGCAATCGCAATCACTTTGTCTCTATACCGGAGGTTCAGCATTCCTCTCCTTCTCGAACCCGGAAGCTGGGATTCAAAGAACCTATTAGCTGGACCGTTGTTGTCCATTTTCTCGATGTGACCAAGCCACTGTAGTCGACGTATTTTTGCCTTTCGACCTGGATCCATAACATGGTACAGAACATGCGATGCTTGCAGACAGGACCATATATTCGTCACAGAATGTTTCTTTCAAAGGAACCAAGAATCTGCTCTGTCGTTTTGCTTATCGTCCTGCACTCGGCTCCATATAAGATTATAAGTAGAATTGGTGTCTTGTAGAGCATTATCCAAGTCCTTCGAGTCAGTAGTTTCAACCCTATCTGTTTTGACAAACCGAAATTAGCCCTGTTGCGCCAAATCTCCACTAAGGTGTCGTTTGTGGAGTTCACGTTTGCCCCGCGGCAGACAAACTCCTAAACTACCTTAAAGTTGTAGCTGAAAATTGTCACATTCCTGACAATTCGACGGATCGATTCTTTATCAACAGCATATATTTCGTTTCATCCTCGTTCACTCTAAGACCAGCTCGCTTAGCCTGCTCTTCAATAGCCGCCAATGCTTCTACAACGGCTTGCTGGGAATAGGCGATAATATCGATGTCATCACCATATGACAGCAATTGCATTGATTTGTAGAAAACAGCGGCTTCAGGGTTGCCCTCCGCACTATCCTCTCCAGCACAATCGTGAAGAAGTCACACGACAGCGCATCTCCTTGCCGAAATCGGGTGCAGGTTTGGAATGGTTCAGTGGTTCTCGAACCAAACTGCACGGTGGTTCACGTTTGTGTTAGCGTTGTGTGACAGTACCGGATAAATTTTCCCGGGATCGCGAATTCGCCCGTCGCGTCACAAAGTTCTTTGCGATGAATGCTGTCGCATGTGGCCTTAAATGCCATAAATGGTTGCTTTTGTCCTTCCAAATTCTGCAGGGAATCTGGTGCATGTTCACCGCCAGCCTTGAAGAGCTCTGATGGCAAGCCATCAGAACCTGCGGCTTTGTTGTTCTTCAGCATTTAAGTGACTGAGCCGTTTTCTTCAAGACTGCGCGGGAGAACTACTTCATCGTTTGTAGTTTGGGTTTCCTTGTCCCCTATAACTCCCTTCTGGTCATGCCCGCTAAGCGTCTGTTGGAAATGGTGCTTAAACACATTCCCGTGTGCGGCAGTTACAGGTTACCCTCACAATTTTGAAGAAATTGAGTGCCTTTTTGGAAGGCTGTTGTCAGGTTTTTTTTATAAAAGGCTCGTATTTTCTGTTTATTCCTAGACTCCTTGAGCTGGGAGGCCGCAAGAGACGTTTTTTTCCAATATTCGTCACGCGCTTCCCTAGTTTTCCCTTGCAGTACTTTTCTGTATCCCACGTCCGTTGCCTGTTTTTTTTTGCTTACACTCATCATCATACCACGAGTTGCATGTCGGGGGTGGTCGATAGCCCATAATAAATTTGATCACCTCTTGGACAGCTGAGTGGCAATGCAAGCACATATTCTTGACATCTATGTTCAATGTAGTCATACTGGACAATAACTGACTGAGTTGCTTTTCGTAGTGCGCGAATAGAAGCTTCACTTCAAACACCTTTCTTGTAGTACGTTTTGAAAATTTTAATTTATGCTTGCATTCTCGTAAATGGCAAATATTCAGCTAATTACGTGGTGGTTTAAATGACAGCTGAGTTCGACAGGTGTCCAATGCCAGTGCTTTCAACTTGAAACTGCAAAATGAATAACTCTGTATTTCTTCATCCTGCCGTGGCGCATGGTCAGAAAGACTGCGGAATTTAATGCATTTCAGCAACTTCCTCAAACGGAAACAACTACGTTTTGATGGTTTCGTTGTTTGTCTGCAAATTTTACTAAGCAAGCAACCACTTAGCAGATCGAAGACAAAGTAGTGGAAGCAAGTACAGACACTCGCTTGAGCTTAATTCCCAGTGACTCTAATTTACGAGGAACTAGGACCAAGCCAGAACCAACGACTGCTGAGGATCAGGAGGAACATATGGTCCACTGGAAACTTTAGAGATCATGTTTTGAAGACATTTTTTAAAGTTTTCTTAAAGTGCCTCAAAAATTTTAAAACTATATGTCGTAACAAGAGACTTTCCGACCGTTCGTTGACCAAATCTTGTTCAGATCGACTATCGCCATAGCGCCACATTTGGTTCGATTGTCTTTCCGAAATCGGTTACATCTCAGAAGCTCCCGCTTGGCACAACCTCGCTTCAATTCTGTACCGCCATCCACACTGTCTTATTGTGGAGTCACCATTTCCGTTGCATTTCATGTTCCAATCGGCTCCTCCGAATAGTTCATGACAGACAGGTAATTAGCAAGCACCCTTATCTTAACCTTAGCAGGAAGATAATTTGCGAGAACAATCAAAACATGCAAAAACCTCTGTTCACGGTCGTCAAACATGTTGCTGCGCTTGTTCGCCCTTGTACCTGAAGATAAAGTCTTGTTTGTCTTGTTAACCGCAAAGAACACATCGATCAGGTCCCAAATATAAATACGATCCCGTTTTTCCAACGCTACACAGTCCTCCAAAAAATGTATTTCTTCATACTGCTCGTACTCGTCGCTTCGTCGGCAGCGGTAAGAACCCGCCCCCCGGCCAGACTCATTGGCGGAGAGGAAATAGAGGCTCTGGACCTCTTCGCCCACCACGTCGTCATCTCCTCACTGCTTCCCGGGCACAAGTGCGGTGGTTCCATCCTGAATGCCAATTGGGTCATAACCTCAGCTTCGTGTGTCAAGCACCGATCGCTGCTCAATCTCTACTTCGGCAAAACCCACCTGAAGTCGACCACTGGCCAATTTCTCGACATGACTGTAAAGCAGGATCAAGTCGAAGTATTCGACAGTCTGGCCTTGATACGGCTCCCCAAGCCTATTCAGTTCTCCGAGTCGATTGCTCCCGTGACCATATCGCGCTCATCAGTGGACGCCCTAAGCAGTAGATTTGCCGTCATGCCAGGCTTCAATGAGCAAAAGTTGTCCTCGTTTTCGAGTGGAAATCTGAGGTATGGGACGTTCGTGATTGAGGAAGTGACGGAATGCAGACGTGCCATCGACGTGGGAAGTAAAATCAGGGAAGGCACTCGACTGTGCACTAGGGGATGGGGTGGAAACGGTGATGTACCGTGTCTGTCGGACATTGGCAGTGGACTGCTTGTCGGTTGGCCGGGTAGAAGTGAAATTGTTGGCGTTTTCGAAGAGTCCAAATGCGATCCATCTTCACCAGCGGTGTTCATTTATTTGGGGAAGTACATTTCGTGGATTGAGTCGAAAATTGCTGATTAAGAAATAAAGGAAGGAGGTTGATGGGAAAGTGGTTCGTTTTTGATTTGATAAAAGAGTGGAATTCCCCGTCTCTCTTTAAATTTGCAGCAGCACGAAGTAGAGGAAGTCGTAAATTTTGCGAAATCTCAGCCCCAAGGGGTCCTTGCACACCCCAAAAGCTTCTAACTGCAAGCGAGGGCACGGATTATCATAATTCCTTATCCCCGCTTCCGCTTAAAAAACGCGATAAACGCTGCACAAGTGTAGTTTTACAATTTCAACATCCTCCAACGGCGGCGCCCTCCCCCCTCCCACCATCTGGCAATTAGTGGATAACGAGTGAATTGTGACTGAGGGGCAGAACTGGGAAAAAGTTTTGCAAAGAATATTTTCAAAAGCAAGGAAAAATGCCTTTTGTCGGTTCTCTGCTGCGCCTTGCGTTGTTGACCATTCGCCGCCGGGCGTCGGGCTTCGTGTCGTCGTGCACTCTGTACTGGGGTGCTGCAAGATAAATTTTGCAAGACACTTTCAACACTCTCCATCCACCCCATGAGCTTTGGGGCCGAGAAGTTTAATTGGAAAAGTTGTGTGTTTGTTTGAAATTATCGGCGGAACTTGTAATAATTACAAACAAGCAGGGGCTGTGCGCAACTGATGAGTCCTTCGTATTCGGTTGACAACTGCAATATGTTCTCAGGAAACTGTCGAGGGCCTCATTTGTTGGCCACGATAACAAATCAAATTGCCACTTGATGCGGTTTCCTTCGAATTAATTAAGTCAGTCACTTGTGTCATTTATAAACCAATTAATTGCTTCCTGCCTCCCCGACTGGCTCTTCGGAGATAGGAGAGGCCACACAGAGGCGGAGAGACATGTGTGCATATTAATTAGCCTGAGAGGCGACTAAAATTGCCAAAATCTATTGACACATATCGATCACGTCAAGTCAGCGCCAGTGCGACCTCTTCCACCCCGTTTGTCGGTTCATAAATCACAAGCGCCACTGCAGCAATTAATCACAAGACCAAGCAGACGATGAGGGACGAGATGACTACGCCAAGCGAAAAGTAAACCGAAAACCGTGCCGAGGAGATGAATACAATTATCCTGTCGAAACACTAAATGTCACTGTCAATAGCCAAAGCAAACAGATTCTGGAGTGTGGATGCTGCCAACGTTGGAGGGAGACATAGTGTTTTTTTTTCTTCTCCTGCTTAGACTCAAGGCCTTCATTGTGCGTTAGGTGAGCCCTGAGCGCACCGACAGTGTCTTGTGCTGTGCCGACGTACATTGCAGGATGTAAACAACACGGGATAATACGCAAGCAAATGAGTTGAGGAAGCTGCGGATGCGGATACATGTCGCAGTGCGACAAGAAATTGACGGTCTACCACAAGGGATGTGCTCTCCGGCGCTATTTGATGATTTATCCAGAGAGCATGCAGCACAACGCACTGGTGGGGGAAGGGAGGAGGGGAGGGGCTGGTGGTCGTCTTCTTTCGATGGGTCTTTTATGCGCCACTGAATGGGGTTCTCAAAGTTTCTGAAATGTCAAGGCAAACTTCACAACTCTGAGAAGAAAGGTGATGCGGAATTTGATGAGGGGGTCACCCATCAGGGAGAGCATGTAAGACTTCAGTGATGGTTTTCGAAATGCAAATGCGATGTGAGTGTTGACACGTGCCACGATGTACAATTCTAGTTTTCAAAATGAAAGCACCGGGTGCTGGCGTGAAATAACATTCTTGGGTGCAATCTAATGAACTTAAGAGTGAGAGCTTGTGCACAGAGATGATTTAAGCGCGCATCACCGAAGAGGTGGGGAAGGACTGGGTTTTAATTTAGTGGAGCTCCTTAAATCTGCTTTTTTCAGACTTGTTCAGAAACTGGGGCACTTCTTATATTATGTGTAGGTAGGAAGATCCTTTATTTTTGCAGGAAAATGAAATGTCCTCGGAGTGGTTAGATGCTTCGAAATGCACTGTCAACTGAATCGGACTTCAGGTTTTATTTCGAGAGCGGGGGGGGGGGGCGTGTTCGTGGAATTTAGAAAAATGGAACAAGAACAATTCTATGAAAGTCGGATGCTAAGCACGGTTACTCTTCCCCTTCGATGGTGGCTATCGAAAACTGATTTAGCGCATTTCAACGATGGTGCAAAGTGCCCCTAAAAACTCTACCACGAAGGATAACGTGACGACAATTCATCATTTCCTATTCAAAAGACAAAGTGGCTGGGCAGGAGAAAGCTCTCTGAAGGATGACTCCCGCGTTTGCTCACTCCGAACAACAAGCACAGCCTTAAGCCATTCGAAGGAGTTTCACCGTCGTTCTGAGACTATCGACGAAACATGAATCCACTGGTTCACACCAGAAACCTAGACGTACCTTGTACTCAGCCGAGCAACATACTTTAAACAACCGCTGTCACATCTGTCGGGAAGGTTGAAAGCCATAGTTTACTTGGACTTACAAAGCGTGACCTACATCAAAAACTATCAAAACGGTTACATGGCTCTGCTATGTTCAACTATTGGACCAATTTGCAGAAAACGCGGCGGCGTTATTGGACCGTACTTCCAAGCAGTAAATCGATAACGGACTTTTTGTGGCCAGAAATGGAGGATATAGGCCTAGACGATATCCGCTTCAAATAGGATGGTGCCACATGCCATACAGACAACGAAACAACGACTCTTTTGTGTGAGAAGTTCATAACAACTCACCGACTCACACCTTTATCTTCGACATGGGCTATCTGTTTGAATAAGTCTGCAAACTACTACCGCCTCTGCTGTGTTCTAAAGGTTTGGTCCCGTTGGAATGTTTGGTTTCTATGGCAGAAGAAGCCACTTCTTCCTCTTCTTTTAATGGCGCTACAATCCCGGGTAGACCTGGTCCTCAACCAACATGCCTCTTCAGCTACCATAATCTCTAGCCAACTGCCTCCAATCGCGCACATCAAGTTGGTTGAGGTTCTTTTCCACTTGTGTGCGCCATCTTAGCCTAAGCCGTCCTCTGTTGCGTTGTTCCAATGGCCCGGATTCGAAGACTTTTCTGGCCGAAGCGGTTGTGTGCATACGCTCTACATGGCCTAGCCATCTCATTCGAAGAAGCTTGACTAGGCACATGCCGCTGTACAGTCTATAAAGTTCATAGTTGAATTTTCTCCTCCAGACGCCTTCGACACAAACATGGGCCAAAAATCGCACCCAGAACTTTTCGCTTAAAAAGACTAACAGCTTCCCTACTCGCTTTAAGTAGTGTTCAAGTTTCTGCGCAATTAAGAAAGACTGGGATTATTAGGCTGTTGTACAAAGCCAGTTTAGTCCTTCGACAGAAGGCTTTATTACTCAATTGCCTCTTGAGCCCAAAAGAACAGCGATTGGCAAGAGTGATTCTGCGTTTGATTTCGTTACTGAAAAGACAAGAAACTTGAAAAATTTGGTTGCCGTGGATTAGTGGACACGAACTGCTGCAATCTGGCAACTGCCAGCTCTAGTGTAAAGTTTAACATTTTTGAGGTTATACGTACTCAGAACGTTTACACTGAAAGATTCATCTCATCCAAAAAATTGGAACTAAATTCTGAAAATTTTCGTGCGATTATTCTTTACAATTTTCGACGTGGATTAACTCAACAACAGTGCATCGATGAACTTAATTAAATTTTTGGCGATGAAGCTTCATCAAGGACCAGTGTTTATCGATGATATGGTGAATTAAACCGAGGTCGTAGTTCACTCCAAGACGAATTTCGTCTTTCTTCAACCGAGGTCGTCCAAAATCACTTGTTGTTCCGGAAACCATTGATGCTGTGCACCAACTGATATTGCAAGATCGTCATGTGACCTTTCGTGAGATTGAGACAACCTTAGGCATAAGTGGGACCAGCATACATTCAAAACTGCATGAACATTTGACCGTCAAAAAAACTTGTTCGCCTTGGATCCCAGACAATTTGTCAATCGCTCAAAAAAAGGCTCGTGTCGATTGGTCGAAAGAAGTGTTCCAAAAATACGGTGGCGGTGCTGCGAAACGATCGTGACAGGTGATGAATCGTGGATTTACGCGTATGAGGCCGAAAGTAAACAGCAGTCGACTGTATGGGTGTTTCAAAATGAGTCAAATCCAACAAAAGTTGCTCGCTCGTAAGTGCGTCGACTTAAACGCCAAAAGTCACAAGTTCGATTCCCGGAATGAAAAACCCGAACGTCCAAGCCTCCATCGGTTCGATTACAACACTCAAAGGTTAGATTAGATTGATGTGGCCACTTAGTCCACCAGTGCGGCCGTGGTTATGCCATTTGACCCGATTACTGTCGTTGAGCTGGTCGGCTTGGTGCATATTTGAAGAAAACCTATCCCTGGTGCCTTAGCCACTTTGTTTCTTTAAGGAAGCTATTGACAGTTTCTAATTCAACATCAGCTAGTTTGCCTAGACTGTATAAATCATAGTTTTCCTAACTGAGGGAAGAGATGGATAGGTTCCGAAGTAATGAAGGACATCGCTTCCTCAACGTCGTCTGGGCAAACCCTTCAGCGTTCTTTGTATGGGATACCAAACCTTCTTGCATGGATTCCTATAAGAGACTTTAAACACGTTTGTAATTAGACATTGAAGCAGAAGCGGCTAAAATGGATTTGGTGGTTAATGAGGGCAAAACGAAGTACATGCTGTCATCAAGGAAGAACACACAACATAGATGTTTCATACAGAGCGTCACACTAGGCAGCAGAAGCTTCCAGGTAGTCAAGGACTTCGTCTACCTCGGCTCCGCGGTAAACAGGGACAATAACAGCAGTACCGAAATCAAATGCAGAATCACTCATATCAATTGCTGCTTCTTTGGGCTCAAGAGGCAATTGAGTAAAAGAGCCCTTAGCTGGCTTTATATAACAGCTTGATCATCCCAGTCCTCCTTTACGACTTAGACGTTACTAAAAGCGAATGAGGAAGCGCTTAATCTTTTCGAGAGAAAAGTTTTGCTTGAGATTTTTGGTCCCGTTTTGCGATTTAACGACGAACACTATGGACTGTACAGCGACATGCGCCAAGTCAAGCGTCTTCGCATATAACGCATAGACACCACTGCTTCAGCCCGACAAGTTTTCGAATCTAATCCATTGGGGTAACGCAACAGAGGACGGCTGTAGCGCCACTAGAAGAAGAAGAAGCAGTAATTAAAGAAACGTCAGTTTTGCCTAGTCTGATGTGGTCATTGATCCACATCGGACTAAATTTTGGCCATAGCAGTCACCTAGCACCACGGTACCACCTCTTTGAAGTTAAGAAAGAGTCACTTATTGTCCATGGAAAGCTTCCTAAACCTTGTTCTTCTAAGTCGTCGAAATAGTGAAGGTTCCCTCTACAGGTGAGAGAACAAAAGCACACATAGGACGAGTAGTTAGCGCAGAAGCTAGACATTTGTCCCTCGTGTTGAGAAATTAATCATCACTGTTCTAAAATTGTTCCTTTTCTTTCTTAGACTAAGAACCAATTGCACGTATTGATTGATGACCAATATGACAGGCAATCTAAACTGTGGATATCATTCAGTTGTGTAGTTGGACGCCTTTTCGTCTTTTGTAAACGCAGCGCTGTTATATATAGGCGCTTGTCCCGCATCTAGCTCTTACTCTTGACATCTCTCATCTTCAGAGTCTTAAGCTAGTCCTTGAGGGAAACTTTTCACAGTCAAATTAAGTAACCATAAGGAGAATAGTCAAGCTTCAGGAGCAGGAGCTGTGTGTGATATAGGCTATTCTGATGAACTACACTTTCCCTCCTATGAGCCAGAGCCGGCAACTTTTGAGCGATTACTTCCACCACACGCGAATTGTTGAAAAGCCGATACATCCACGATGTAGCTTATTGGCGTCATCAAACCGTACCTTTGCGAAATTCAGTTCGGTCAAAAATGAACCTTCTTCTTCTAGTGGGGTGGTCGTGGGCCTCAGCCGACATACCTCTCGAGCCAGCACGAACTCTCGCTAACTATCTGCCTCCAGTTGCGCACTCCAAGCTGGTTGAGGTCCTTCACCACTTGTGTGCGCCACCTTCGCCTTGCGTTGTCTCAGATTCAAAGACTTTTCTGGAGCAGTGTCCCCATACGCTCTACATGGCCTAACCATCTTAAGCGTTGTATCCGTAAACGCTTGACCAGGCGCAGGTCACTGCAGAGATCGTCATTAAATCTTCTCCTCCAGATGACATCAACGCAGACAGGACCAAAAATCGCACGCGAAACGTGCCGTGAATGGTGTCCGCTATTTCGAGGTGATAACGTGACCAACTGCGATACCGACGATATCTGCCTAAAACAGAATGATGACACTTTGCCATACAACCATCGAAACAGACAAGTGACGCCTTTAAAGTCTCCCTTCAATTCACAAAATTTCACAACTGCTCCGCACCCGTGCACGTTTCTACATATCGCTCAACAAATCTCTTAGTCCCATCCCCCAGAGAGTCCTTCAAGCAGAAAGTCCATTCACAACAAATGCTCCATCATGTCACAGATCTCGTGTCTCTTTCTTCAAAAATTCCTCAGATTTGCATAAACAAGCTTCTGCCGCCTTTTGTGCAACCATCCTCCTCCACTCGACAACAATTCCAAAGCGTCGTCATTTCGAATTGAATTTCAATGCATCCCGGATATTTGTCCGCTCACCCCCGCACTAGCATGCGTTGCCAGAAATCAGTTCTGCAAGTATACATTTGCAGAAGGTGGCAAATACGAAATTCTCCCATTCACGGCACTATCCTTCGGCGGGCTTATGCTGCTGCCTGTCGTGCTCCTAGTCGCACGTTCGTTCTCTGCACAAAAAGTGCTGCTTGCAAATGTCCTTGAAACAACGTAGGGCAACGGTAACTTTTTCCGTAATGTATCCAAGGAGGACGCTTAATGTGAGCAATACTTCTTAAAAATGCAATGCGCCCCCCCCCCCCCCTCTCCCTCCCCCCGCACAAAGGAAACCGAATAATCCTGTTTTTATCGAGCCGTCATACAACACATTAAGCAGTCGGGGATGGGGAGCTCTCATACTCCTGGTAATCTCGTAAACATGCTTTATGGGCGCGCTAGAGACTGCTCTCATCATGGCATAGTGCTCCTGGGGTGATGGTTCGAGATGAATGAGAGCGATTATGTGTGCGGGATTTAAATTAAATTTTGCGTCCTATTTTTCCCGGGGAAACTGTTAGCTTGAATTGCATCTGAATCGGTAGTGGGATTGTGTATTCCATAAATAAGAGATTTTAGTTGTTTCTGAAGGGTAGAGACAGAGGGAGGGAGTGCTGAAAGATGTGTATTTCCTGGAATGGATTGTTTCCGGGAATAAATGAGAGTTGTTTGAGAACAGATGAGTTTGGTAGGAATGCCAAAACTAGACATGGCACTGTATAGCTCGTCTCTTTGCGGGCGGTCATATGCGGCCTTAAAATCAACGAAGAGGTGGTGAGTGTCGATTTGCACTTCTTGGGTCATTTCCAGGATCTGCCGTAGTGTGAAGATTTGGTCGATGGTCAACTTGGAAACAGCGTTTGAAAGTCAGGCCACTATACAGACCCTGCTGACATAAGCCCACACAAATCTACTCTCAAATATGTTTTCTTAAAATTATTATTCAAAACTACGAATCACCCTGTTCGCAAAAGAAAAACCGCAGAAAGCAAAAAAACAAAAGAATTCCTCGGTGACTAGAGAAACATCGTGCTTTCTTCAACAATTGCCCCCTCGATTTAATTGGGTCTTTGTCTTGTCTTCAGTGGCAATCAGCGAATTTAGAAAAAAACAAAAACAGCTGCCACCACGTTGCACGAAATTCAGCACAAATTGCACTCTTCATCGCGTTTGTATCTAGCGCGTCTATCTCAAATCAAGGCGACTTAATAAATTGATAACACCTAATGGACGTGTCTAATTGAATCATGTGTTCGTTCTCTTCACTGCCAGCAGCAGCAGCAGCACCAGTGGCGGCGTCTGTCGTCCGATCTGACAAATTGACAGCCAGAGAGGGAATTTGTTTCTGATTCAGCGGTTTGTTTCTTGTTTTTTTGTATTTTCTGCGACACGTCGGATAATAGAGGAAGTCGGTGCCAAGTTATTTGAATTCATTCAGGGGACTGTTAATTTTTTTTTTTGTGCTTCTGACTGTCTCCTCTTATTCGGTTGATAAATCTTTTGTTCGAAATCATTTCACAAAATGATGTGTGTCTTAATTGTGGTGGGGAAAAAAATATTTACACTCTGATTGCTTTGTAGAATGCCGTCAATTGTCTAGACTGCTCTTCTGACAATAGCTTCTATTTTGTATTGTTTGAAGGAGAAAATTCGTTGTTTTCTGTTTGGAATTCGGGGGTGTTTAGGATTGAAATAATAAGTAGGTTGATGAGGTTTGGATCACACGAAGATTGGTGCTTACACATCCTTAGCCAAAGTTTGCTGTAAGATTTTGTAAGAAAAGGTGAACCCTTGCATCCCAGAAACAGGGTATACAGTGGGACGGTCTATTTTATATTTCAAAATGAAATTTCTGTCTATCAACAAACTGCTTAAATATTTTTAATTACCTTCAAGCCACGATTCCCTTCTTTAAACTGCGCAAAGGTCAATAAATGTGATATTTCCCAGAAACTTACTCACAAGCCTATGAAGATGGCAACCCTCGCAGAGCCAAAACTTGAGCTGACACAGTCCTTCAGACTTGAAGGTCCCAGGCACAGTGTCTTCCAGACCCAGTTCCCTAATGCTCGTTTGATCTTTATTCCAATGTTTCGATCCTAATCATCGTCCCGAATGCAGATTCTGGATTAAAACGACCCCCTTAGGTGGAGCATTGTTGTCGATGCTCTCGATGTGGACAAAGCAGTGTCGTCAAATTTTCGCTTTCCGGACAACATCCACATTCTTGCATCCAGCTGATAGAATTCCCGGTCGTGTCTTCTTCACAACTATGCGACTATTCATACACATTCGCGATTGCTTGCAATTGTAGGGATTTTTGAAAAATCGTGAATCTTGTGTTGGCAAGCAAATTTTACGCAACCTCCTCTCGATGTTGAAAAAGTCGCATGACCTCGCAATGATATTGAAGGTCTCGACGAGTTCGCTACTGACCTTCACCTTGTTCTCCATCGTCATCCTGCGCAACCTGAGGAGTTTGGCAGGTATGTCAAGGCTAGACATGGGGTTGCAGTCGACGAATAGATGGTCGAAAACAAGTAGCGATATGTATCTCGTTCGTTTTTTCTTCGAATCCTATGTAGTGTGAAAATTCAATCAATGGTGGACTTCTCCGGCCATAAGCTGCACTGAGAAGGACCTTTCAGGCTTATGACGAACATTTTCAGGTTCTCTCATAAAATGGCAGAAACAATCTTAAATGCGATTCGGACGAGTTCACTAGTTGAACTAGTTCACTAGTTGGACTAGTGAACTAGTTGGAATAGTTCACGATTTGGACTAGTTCACGAGTTGGACTAGTTGAACCAGTTCACTAGTTGGACTAGTTCACTAGTTGGACTAGGACTAGGACTAGTTCACTAGCTTAGACATCTGTAGATAGCGTGCATTGGTCTATAAGCCTCTCTAGCGAGCACAACCTCCCACCAGCTGCCTCCAATTACACACGCTATGCCGGTTGAGGTCCTTCTCCAATTGCGTGTGCCATCTCAGCCTAGACCGTCCTCTGTTGCGTTGTCACAATGGCTCGGATTCGAAGACTTTTCTGGCCGGAGAGGTGGTGTTAACCGCTCTATATGACCATCTTAAGCGTTGCATCCGAAGACGCATGACCAGGGGCATATCGCCGTACAGTGCATGAAGTTCGTCGTTGAATCTTCTCTGCCAGACGCCATCAATGCAAACAAGATCGAAAATCGCACGCAGAACTTTTCGCCCAAAAAGACTAAGGACTTCCTCATCCGCACTTAGTAACGTCCAAGTCTGCTTGTCGTAAAGGAGGACTGGGATGATCAAGTTGATTTACAAAGCCAGTTTAGGGCTCTATTACTCAATTGCCTCTTGAGCCAAAAGAAGCAGCGATTGTCAAAAGTGATTCTTCTTTTGACAAAGCCAAGATATCAAACCAAAAACGTGCATTCAATGAACTCGCAAACCAAGGGCGCCACATAACTTTTCTCATTCTCTGACAATTAGTGCCTTGTCGCAGCCCAAGAAAGGCTTTCCACTTTCCTAGAGAGGAAACAGATCAAAATTGCTGGCACATTAGGTTTGATAACAGAATACCACGTGTCTGAATTCATTAAGAATACGCACTTGAGCAGTTCACCAGCAACAAATGCGCTCATTTTCCACAAAGAACTTGATTCCACAGGCATCTTCCTTTTTTCTCTTCTTAAGTCCTCACACAAGCATCATCCGAGCCCCTATTCATCATCTCTTTGCAGGCCCATTCCCAACTCACCACCAAACCACATCTCAGTCAATATTTCCGCACTTGTGGCCACTTGCCCATGATGACCGAAAAATTCAACTAAAACGACGTCCAAAGTCGTCCAATTTATTTCGGTAATGAAACCCCCAAAAACAGCCCCAGCCCTCTCTCACCAGCAATCCCCGGGAAGTTTGAAAAATAAATATTAGTCTGCCCTCCAGCCGGGCGGAGTCACTCCGGACTTCAACTCATCACCAAATGATTTGTCAGTCCACAAAGTAATTCGTCCCGCAATTCTCGGCGGTGCGCTGGTAAAAATTTTTTTTACCGCAGAATACTATTGACGTCGTCTGATCCCTGCTGCGTACCGCTGACTCTCCTTCTCGCACTCGGTTGCGCCGCTAGGCCGACCGTGTCTATGAATTATTCTGCAGTGTAATGCAGATGCTTGTTTGTTCCGTGTATTCGTTTTCTTTTTGGCACTTTCTCTCGCAGTGCCACCCCGCCCCGTTGCACATGGGCTTCTTTTGTCATGCTTAGCAGTCCTTTAGAGTGTTTTGAGTGTGACGTGCAGCGAGGGGAAGTTCAAGGATCGTTACCTATGTCAAGTCAGGAGACATGACAACATATGAAGTGTGCCAACAAGTTTTTCTTTCTGTTCTGTTCTGTTCTCCATTTAACTTCTATTCGGGGAATCGATAAATTATTTACGAGACCCCGGATTTGGTAGTCACTTCAAATGCACAAGGGTATGGAGTGGGGGACGGGACCGGGGCCCAATGGGGCGCATTACCTTAAGTGTCATTTGATTATTGAGTCTGCTAACTCGGGTTGAGGGTTGTGTGTATTGATTGAATGGTGGACGGGGACGGGGACACGGAGCAAGCCTTTGTTTGGGGATTGTTGGGGAGAGCACCCAATTCTGTGCTGAATTGACTAATGACTGTGAGTTAGCTCCGCTGTGTTGGATTGAGATGCAATTTATTAGAGCACTTCTCTAGCAAGAATGTCCTTAGGAGCAGATTTGTGGGTAATCCTATTTTAAGGTGCGCCATGAAATAATGTCGAATGTGACATGGCGGAGTCGCTTCACGGAGTGGTCACCTTGACACAGAATTGAAAAAAACTTTTCAAACTAAACTAAATTGACTTGAAATTACCATTCATTGATTCACCATTAGCCTCCTTTTTGACGTAGAACTCAGCCAACGTCTCTCTCCAAAGACCTGAGTATTTCTCTTGAGGCGGCATTCTGTATAGCTGACACTGCTGTTTCAGAAATTTGACCTAGACTTCAATAGACTTCCTTTTTGACAAGCAACAGATCGGCAGAAAATCACTCTCCACAAAGTTTCACTTTTCAAATCAGGAAGCAGGAATTGCAAAGCCTGGACTACAGGGCAGGAGTGGAATTTCTTCAAAAACACGATCTACCACAGCAGCCTTGGAAACTCGTGCCTTGTGAACGTGAGCGTTGTCCTGAAAAGGCCACACATCTGCTGTCAGTTTCCTTTTCAATATGGATGCGTATGATGTGTGCTCAATCAACAAAATTCCCTTTGAATTCCAAAGCAGTGTGGGCCTGATTTTCCCTGCAGAAGGAGTGACCTTGAACTCCTTCAGGGAGTCTGCATCTTTGTTTATGATACTGCAAGGACTCTTGCTTCTTCTTTTTGCTACTGCAAGGACTCTTGCTTGCTTCAGGTTCATAGTGATGAACTCATGTTCGTAACAATTCGGTTAAAACTTCTATTTGTCACTTAGGAGCTCCAAGAACTCCCTACAGCACACTTTTTTCTTCGTCGTTGCATCCACCTTGCATTGACTTATGAAGGTTTAAGCTGGGCATGAAGAACAGAGTTTATGGTACCAATCGAAAGCTTAGTGATCTCTGCATTCTTTTCCACCTTCATTCGGGCATCCAGTTGTACAAGTTTCTCGCCAAAAAAAATCCTAGAGTTAAGTTAAGACTCTGAGCCAACTTTTCCGAAGTTCCCAGGTTTGACTTCTGGACTGTAGCCTTTCTTCGCCTCATTTCCTCTTGCTGACAAAACTCAAAAATGGCTAATTGTCTATGAAAAACTTTTTAAACTTCACCGTTCGAAGTCGACAATAAATTGTGGAGCATACACTATTCACGTGGTCGCCGTGGCGTAGTGGTAAATGCGTCGACCGCCGCACAGAAAGTCTGGGCTCGAACCCCGGACGGGACACCTCGCATTTTATCACGGCACCACATCTTTCGAGTTGCTGACAACACTCAAAGAGTATCAATTGTCTATAAAAGCTCCTTAAATCTCGCCCTTCGAAGTCGACCAAAAACTGTAAGTCCCTTCTGTAGTTGTTGTAGAAGCTAGGCCCTGGTCCATTGTGGGCTGTAGTGCCACTAAATTATTATCCTCTATTCACGAAAGAATACTTGAACCCACAGCATAAGTAATTGCTGGACCCTTGCCCCTTTTCGAATGTCTGATTTTTTTCGTTTTTGACAAATTTGAAAGACGAAACCATGTTTGCGTGAGTGTCACTCACCTTCATTCCTGTTTATTTTCATTGCCTATTCATTTGAATTAGATCCTTAAGGCGTTCCATTTGAAGTTCGGTTTTCTATTTTTGAATTCCCCTCCCCCACCACCCAACCATGTTTCAATTATGGCCTACATCTGGTCCTTATCCAACAAAATTACTTTAAAACACAAATCAAATGCCGAGAGGGCCTGAATTTCTTCAAAAACACTTGAGGTGAATCCCTCTACAATGATAAATGATCCCGATTGGATTCACTCATAAAACCCAAGTGGCAGCAGGCCTCCTCTTCCTCATTCATCGATTAGGAAAGGCATAGAAAAGGCTGCCTTTCATGGCCACCACACACCCTCACGTCTGATACTGATACGTCATATCCCTTCCCAGGCGAAGTTAGCGCGTATGACTTTCAATTCGCAGCACTCAGAGAGGATCTCGGAAAGCCAAATTGACGTGGGAAAAAACATATATCAGATTCCCTAACGAAAAGCAGCCACCGGTCGGAGTCCTCCAAGGATTCCTTAATTTAAGCTGTAGATGCCCTTCAAATGGGTGTTTCCCTCCCCCCGCCCCCTCCCAATCCACCACACATCTTGGAATAGTAACTTACATCCTTCGCTCTAGGATTTCATTTGATTACGAGAAATTCGTTTGTTGTTCTTGTTTGCCCGATGTAGCAGCGCACGGCAAACAGAAGCAGCAGCACTCCGGCGCTCCTTCCCCCCAAGGAGGATCCAACGAAACCGAAAAGTGCTCGGTGTGTATGTGTGTGTGTGTGTTGTTTTCTCGACATGAGGACACCGTTTTTGTTGATTTCATTTTTCTGGTGCTTGCTGTTGGCCTCGTACTGCTGCTGCAACTCCTGTGCCTGATGTCTCTTCACAGCTACCGACTGCCATCCCACATCGACCATTGTTTTGTTGCACTATCCCAAGGAGCGCGTGGAATGAAATATGTATTCGGTTCGTCGAGAGGCACATACGAGAACCATCTGTGGGCAGGTGGGTGGCACATAGTTAGTCAGGGTTTTTGGCGCTTCCCAGCAGCGGTACGGCACGGCGAGAGAGCAAATCAGATTTACCGAGGATAAGTGCTTAAGTGAACTAGAAACTAAACCTAAGTGTCCATTACTGGAAGGGAAACACGTGACATATGCATGCAGCGGCAAGCATAAGTGGGCCATAATCTTGCGATCTCCGAGTCAGATAGTTGACTGTGCTCCCGGTAGGTGAGTCGAAGCTGAAGACGTTTGAAAAATTAATTGGACTCCCTGCAGGATTGACGATTTGTGTCTTGTGCAATTGCCAGGGCAGGTGGGGTGTGCTTCCGAGATGATGTCTGACATTTGTGATGAATTGATGCAGGTGATGCGCCTTGAGTGTTATTTATGTTGCTAGGACCCTTATGATTTGCTGTTGTATGTGTGCGGCGAACTTCCTTGTCAGTGGGAAGTCTCATCTGAAAAACTTTGATGTTATCGATGAATGCAGGTTTAACAATGTCTGACCGACTCGCAGCTGTTTTGGCACTTAGTCTGGTTCTCACACTGGGGCAGATCACAGGCATGACCATGAAACACAAGTCGATAGGCATTAGGTCTAAGAAAATCCTGAAACACATATTCATCAATTTCTAATGACCTGTGTCCAGTATTCCCATTTCCGCCAGATTGTGTTGAAGTAGCGAAGGTGTTGTTAATGACCTCGACGATGCCTTCAATGTCCTTCAAAAGAACACGTCTTCCTTACGACTAGGCCATGGGTATGATTGCTCAAACACGAAGTACACTCAATGGTGTTTTTGTTGGAATTAAAGTGGAGGTTTTGGGTATGGAGAGCGAGGTACCATCTCTCATCATGGAAGGGCGTACTTCACAATTATTGTAGGAACTGAGGCAACACAGGCCACACACTTAGTCATGCTGTCATGCTGGAATCGGTTTTTGCAACGCTGCTATCACTGATTAAGGTGCGAATCAAAAATATCGACTGTACCGCTATTTCGTTCCCGTCCACGGATGTCTCTCTACCGTCCACGGATGCTCAAAGGGTAGAGTACCCGTGATCTGTGTACTTCTGCTAAGAACTTAAGAAATGTTCGCAGAAGGCAGCTGATCCAACTGAAGAATCCCACATGCGACAATGGAAGGAATAAAAGTTTATAATCAAGTTGAGACGGTGTATAGATGCGCTGTACTCTGATTTAAGATCAGCGAGTGATCGGAAACAATGACAATGATTTGTGAAAAGGATCCCTAATTAAAAGGCTTAGACAGTTGACTGGGTCTCGGACAAGAATCTAGAATTGAAATCATGAAAAACGCCTAGTCTCATGGAATGCTTGTTAATATCTGATGATTCATTTTGAGGTTTGATTTTAAGTTGGCTTTTTTTCGACAGATAACGTGTGGCTCCTATTAAACTGTTTTGTGATTTTGATCAAAATGGTTGGCCAAGTCATCAGGAAGAGACCCACAGCACAAAAGCATCTTCAAATTGTTCAGCTTTTTTTTGAAAACCTGCGTTCTTGGGGGAATATTTTTAATGCGATTCAAGAGACTTACGATGCGCATAATCGACCTGCTGCCAATACCATTAGCAAATCTGAGTCGCGGTTTACATTAGTTGATGATACTCGATCGGTAAGATTACATCCAGTAAGTGGTGAAGAAACTTAAGCTGCTGTGACTACTCGAAATGGCCGTAGTTCTCAATACCGTGGTTTCCTAAAAGCGTCCAAAATTCCAAATAGCAGTCTGGATCGTGCGATGTCACACTTTTGGACTATTTTCTCCGGTGCTGTGTAAACTCTTAGGTCTGAAGAAATAAGCCAGCTTCGTTTGACTATTGGGAAGCCAACATTACTCGTGTTATCCGCGGGGGTACCAGTCGCTATGCTCGAACGAGTCGCTCACAAATGAACCCTTAAAAGGGGCCACCTCAGACGTACAAGTTACGGTCGGACGAATTCAAAATAATTTTGTTGGGTACTCCTGGGACCAGGACAATTGTTCGCAGGTGAAAAAACCAAGAGTTTCAACAGGAGTGCAGAAAGCCAATGAATTTTTTCAAAGCAACGAGGTTCAAGTTATGAAGTGGCCGCCTCAGTCTCCGATCCTGAATTCCATTGAAAATCTTTGAACAGAAAGCTGTATATAAAGCAAAACCCAAAACAAAACAGCTTTGGGATATTGTGCAGGTTGCGTGGAGGATTATCCCTGTTCAGCGATGTCAGGCCTTAATCGACCGTACCAAAAACAAAAATAAAAACAAAAAACTTAACCATTCCATTGGCTTTTACTTCATATTTAGGAGTTTTTGCACATGATGCGATTATTTTGCACAATCCGAAATTCGGTGTCATTCCGGATAGTGATTCTTATCTTGTTTATGGGTTTTATAACTGATGTAATAAGGATGACGGTAGGAAAATGTTGCGCGTTTGCATGACGATAGGAAAAAGTTAAATAGTGACACAGTCGAAAATGGTGCTATTATTTTGCACAGTGCTATAGTAACGGTCAATATTTATATGAAATCCATTTCAAGGAATTAATGTCATAAATTGTTCCATTAACCAATAAAACAAATTTTAAGTTCACTTTTAAATTAATGTAACTTATGATTCGTGATAAATCAAACCTCACTATGAGTCACCATTTACGAGTTTTGTTTCGTAATTTGTTCTTGTTTACAGGGACTGCACGGCTGTGTTTTTCACACTGACTTAAAGTGCGACTTTCTTTTTCAAAGTTATAGTGTTGCGTTGCATGTTCTGTGCGTCATGAGTGCAACATCTAATAGAACATTTATCTATGACTTTGTTGGAAATCCTAGCGGCTATTTAAATCCTAGTATTTAGTATTGAGTTCTTCAACGACTTTGAAACTTAACTGTCCGTGTGTAGTCCGATGTGTTTGTCCGTTCTCAAGGAATTTTTGCCTTTTTTGACACAATTGAAACCTCAAGTCAGATCTGTAAATGAATGCACACATGCTGAACCATGATGGAATTTAGGTTTTTTTTCCGAACTTTATGGAGCAAAATCCAAAACTCTGATCTATGGACAGAGATTGCCTGGCAAAATTCATTTTTGTCCGAAATTTCCTAAAAATCTCTTCATAAGTCTACAAGGAGATATAAGGGATGGAACATTTATGAGGGAGAGATGGACAACGGTAACGAAACCTTACGAACCCGTTTGACACAATGCCAACCCAAACATGGAAAAACGAAAACAAGAAGTGAATGTTGTTCAGGATGTAAAGATCCGTTATCAAGTACATCAATGCTTATGGTCATAAATCGAATACAGGCGACAATTTGAAAGAAAGAAAAGTGGCTACAGGCCAGACTCAGTCCTTTCATTAAGCATCAGTTTACAGAGAATGTGCAGAATATAGAAAGTAAGTCATTTCAAGAAAAAAAAAACACCTAACCACGTCTTGAATCAAAACAACACCTCTTTTCAATTTTATTTGAGAATTTTGGACAAGCGTGCTTTTAGCGTCGTTAAGTTTTCATTTAAAATGTTGGGCTTTTAGCTGTGTGTTCAAAGTTTGGGTGATAAAAACATTCCACTGATAATTTTGCACAAAGCGACGCCCCCTCTCAGCATTGTTTGTTGATCAAAATTTCTCATGGCTATGCTATAAAGCTTTCAGATTTTCTGTTCGGATTCATGTCATGTAAACGTCCTACTGCCAAGTCAGTAATGAATAAAACAGAAATCTAAATGTGTAGTAAATGTAAGGTGGCCGCCGGTAGATCAAATTAATAAAAGGGACGAAGGCAAGCTTTTGTGGTAATATTTTGAAAAATCGTAAGAATGCATAGTATCTCAAAGGATGTTTAGGAAAAAAGTCTACAAAAATTGCATGCCAAAGCTTCTCAAAGTCAAATACGAGCCGGAATAAAACAATTGAGAAAATACAGTCCTTTTTGGCGGAACTTCCATCTGCAACTTATATCCGGAAAAAAGGACGAAGGGAAAGTTTGTAACACAAAGGATTCCCACCATAAAATGTCAATCTTACCGTTATAGTAAATAAAAAAAATTAATTAATTATAACCTAGGTTTTGCCTTAAATCTATAAATAGGAAGAAGAAAGTCTGCTCCAAGCCATGCAAGATTATAGAGAAAAATAAAAAAACAAAAACAACTTCATACAAGATAAAAAATGTCAACTACCCTCTAGTGCTTGATAACCTTTTGAATTTCCATTTGTCTGAATTGCTGACATTGGTATGGCCAGGCAATTGCCGGCCATTTCGATCTCCTGTGGGTCTGATCGAGGACACGGTGTGTAGGCAATTTTGCTGCCTCGTCCCGGTGATGGGCTGACACGTGAGTGTCGTCCATTTGCGGTGCGTTCACTCATGATCCGACTTTTTTTTTCCTGCTGCGGTTTCACTTCATTCAGTAGTCGGCCGTATCCTTCGCTGCACGCTGCACTGCACAATAGAGCATTAAAAGCGCTCCGCTTCCTCTTCTTCGCGTCTCGTCTCGTCTCACTCTCGAGCACAACACATTTTCGGTGACAGGCGGAAGCAGGATGCACCGTTCACCTCCTCTCTTGCAATTTACACCCGAAATTATTCAATACTTTGCAGTAGGCATTTATGGGAAACGCGAACGCGACTACGAATGTGAGTGGAAGCAGGAGGATTGCGATGGCATCTTCCACCTAAATACCACAGTGACACAGAAATGCGGAATTTTTTTTTGTGTTCCGCATTATGCACTCGTTGCTCAGGATGAGAAAGGATTTCGCTCGCATACTACGACGACGGTGAAAACAACGACGACCGCACTGCACAGAGAGTGGGAGCGGGATGGAGATACGTGGATGAACACAAAAGGATGAAAACGGAGATACGGAGGTGAACTTAAAAAGTGGCTTCTTTCAAATTGCAGCCACTTAACATTGCACCTCTGCGACACGAACCAAACACACAGACAGACACACACAGCGATTGAGAATCAAGGCGACAGCGTCGTCGCTGACGGCGGCTAAGTACAAAAGCAAGCCTCAACGAAACAAGGCACCCTGCGACCCAGTTAAATTGTTGTAAGACCGCACAACACCGACGACGCGACGACATGCAACAACAGAACCAAAACGTTTAAAGTTTTCGTTGAAACAGGACATTCAGCACCCCAATCAGCAGACTCTTTGACTCAAAACAAAAAAACAGAAAACAGATGCCCGAGCGCGCGCGACTTGAACTAGATTCTCCAAGTTTCCTCGGCCGATGTCCTGCTAGCGACTGACTGCGAAAGTGCATGCATGTGGCGCGTTATGCTCAGCGTAAATGAAACCGCAGCGAACTTGGCGAAACATCTAGTGAGGTGAGCTTTGCGCAGACTTTTCGCTCAGTTATGCTACTCGATGGGGGTTGGGTGGTGGGGTGGAAAGTTCCGTTTGTTGACATTTGCACGCGGCTGCGACATGTAGCTAGCCGCGTGCAAGGGTGAGACGGGGCGCATTTGCTTGGGATAGGTTGTTGAATAGTTGTGCGCCCCCGTCATATGGTCGTTTGTAAGGGTGCTTTGTGTGTAGTAAAAGCTCGAAGGGTACAGGGATGGTTTTGATGATTTTTATGGTAGAAGTGGAGAAGAGGGAATTAAGTCGAATTCTATGGGAAATTTCAAGGGAATTTGTGCAATGAATGGGAGTTTCTTTAACTTCTACCATACCAGGCTTTTGATGGTTTTATTTTTTTTCCTACGCTTTCTCTTGCATCATGGCCAACAACCTGCCTTCAATGGTTTGTGTCTAAAAAATGTGTAACAACAAACATCGATTTCGAATGCAGATGGAGGGCCAAGGCGATTGAATTGTTGGACGTTACAAACTGTGGTTCGATCTCGAATATTTCGACAAGGCTAGGCGCCTTGAGCACTGGCTATACAGTGATCGGCAAAGCGGGAAGTTGTTTTTTTCCACTTCACTCCACAAGTTGGCGGCAAAGTTTTTTTGTTTCTGAATTCCACAAGCCTGTCCTGCTACAATGCAGAGAAAGCTGAAAAGTATTCGAGTTCCCAAATCACAGTCACCATGCGGCAAATTGACAGCGCCAAGATACAGCACTTTGAAAATTAGTTTCCAATACTCGTACTTCCCAAATGAAGATTTTGAAAACAACCATCATTGTCGAAAAAACTTGAAAAAAACACCAGAATCCCCCTTAAGATTAGCAGATAAAACATTCGCTTACATAATTCAGCGTCAGATTTCTGCAATGGCTGATCCAAAAATATGGTCAGCTTCCATCACCTCAATCAATGAATAGAAAATCACCTGAACAGCAGAAGACAGCTGACAGCAAGAACAAAGCAGCAAAACTTTAATCATCTTGTTACCGCCCTTGTATCATGTCATCTGTTTGTTGATGACATCACTTGGAATATCAACTCCTGGGTCAGCAATCTTCTTATGGTGTTCCAATCTTTCGCTCCATACTGGGACATCAGATGTGTCCACGAATGGATCTTAAAGGATACGAATGAATGAGGAATTCTTAAATCTATACAGGGAACGTCGACCCGGCTAAAAGAGTTCGAATTTTTCAAAAGAAAAGGAACGCGGAAAGTACCCAGGTCCGACTTTGAGAGACAAAATGTTAGAGAAAAGACCTCCACCTTCGGTGGTAGGCACAACCTTATTCAGTTGCATGTTAAGACTCGTCAAACATTCAAACGATAAAAAACTAAAATCATGCAGAACTCATACAAAACTGAAACTCATACGAAGGTTGCCTTTTATACAATGTTGTAATCCGGCAACTGCCAGCTCTATCGTAAAGTTTGGCATGTTTGAGGATACGTACTCAGAACGTTTTGACATTAAAAGATTCATCTCACCCAAAAAATGGAATTAATTACAACTTTCGACGTGGAACAACTCAACAACAGTGCATCGATGAACTTAATTCAATTTTTGACGATGAAGCTTCATCAAGGACCAGTGTATATCGATGATATGGTGAATTCAACCGAGGTCGTAGTTCACTCCAAGACGAATTTCGTGAAGGTCGTCCACAATCAGTTGATGTTCCGGAAACCATTGATGCTGTGCGTCAACTGATATTGCAAGATCATCATGTGACCAATCGTGAGATTGAGACAACCTTAGGCATAAGTGGGACCAGCATACATTCAAAATTGCATGAACATTTGACCGTCAAAAGAATTTGTTCGCCTTGGATCCAAAACAATTTCTCAATCGCTCAAAAAAAAGGCTCGTGTCGATTGGTCGAAAGAAATGCTCAAAAAATACGATCGCGGTGTTTCGAAACACGTCTATGACACCGTGACAGGTGATGAATCGTGGATTTACGCGTATGAGGCTGATATTAAATAGCAGTCGACTGTATGGGTGTTTCAAAATGAGCCAAATCCAACAGAAGTTGCTTGCGCACGAAGCACTTCAAAGGAAATGGTCGCCTGTTTTCTCGTATAAACTGGACATGTCGCAACCGTACCCCCAGAACAACGCAGAACAGTCAATTCTGAGTTGTACACAACCACGTGTCTGCCAGTTGTCTACCACGAAATTAAGAAAACCCACCGCCGAAGACGGATCACTCTTCACCAAGACAATGCGAGCTCTCACACATCGGCTCAAACATCTGCATTTTTGAGCACTCAAAAGAGTCATCCGCCGTATTGTCCTGACTTGGCACCGAATGACTTCTTTTTATTACCATACGAAAAAAATAAAATGAGAGGTCAGTGTTTTTCGACACATGAAGAAGCGGTTGATGTGTTCAGAATGTATGTCCTAGAAATACCTCAATCAGAGTGGCAAAATTGCTTCGACAACTGGTTCAAACGCATGCAAAAGTGTATAGATCTTAATGGGGAATATTTTGAAAAACAATGATTAATATTTGTTTTTGTTCTCTAATCCCGAAATATCGGATCAATCTTCACCATAAATTCTTATCATTCAAGCGCTGCTAAGGGGCTTAGGAATGACTCTTTCACTCAACGACTGCCACCGCTCATTGTGTATGCCACGGCCATCTTAAAAGTTCTTCATTTTTGCAAAGCCATTTGACGCATGTATCCACATGTCACATGGATTGAAATTCTCTTTGATTTCTTTAGGATTCTCGGGGCATGGTCTATCGGGATCCATTTCAATCAACTCAACCCAAACCACTTCATTGTCATGACTCTTCGACTAACAATGCATCAAACAGAGAATATGGAATTTTGAATATGACAAAGCGATGCATAAACGTGAGAAGACTGCATCAAAAAGCTGGCGACACCTGGACGATCGGAGGGATCACTGCGCCGAATAAGAAGAGATCAAAAGCTGCAGAGTGCCATGCAAGTTGGCTGAGCCCAAGCCAATTTTTAGATTGATGCAGACTGATCCTGATCTTCGAACTTGACAGTCTTCACTATGGACTGATGCAGTTTATGTGACACTGAGCCACCACCTAGAATTAAGGGTTTTTTTTGTTGGAGGTTGGGATGCACTGCACTGGAGCGCTTAGACTCAAAAGCTGGCTCAATGTACTACCAGACAAAATTGAGGGTCAGAAAGAAGAAGAAAAAAGTGAAGGAACAAATTGTTGAGTACGCCGTAAACTCCGAACAAGAAGCGGTACCGTCTTGAACGAACGTAAATGAGTAGCGAGGAAGATGCGCCTATTCAATTCCGAGACACTTCAATTTCAGCAGGCTGACTATCCTCCCTACGCGGCACCACATCGAGCAAACTATTGAAATCTTTTAAAGAAAGATGTTGTAACGGCAATGAGATTCAGTTTGTGCGGAAGATGGAATGAACATGCCAAGTGCAGGGGCCCTACTCAGTTATCGATGTAGTTCGAAGGGCACAGATCCGATGACAGTGGCTTTGTGTTAATCGGTTGCAGGGACCACAAAGTAGCAGTTCAGTGCTTCTTTTTTAAATCATCGGTTGCCGGAATTCTTGTTAATTTAGTTTACACGGAGATTGCTGACTTCTTACGGCGAGATTGGAGAAGTTTTCCATAGACAATGCGTTCTTCTTAAGTGCTGCCAGCGACTAAAAGTTAGCGGTGACATGAACAAATGCGAGGTATTCAGTCCTAAGACCTTCTGCGTGTGGGTCGACGCACTTACCCACTACGCGACAGCGACCACTCGTTCCAAGCAAACAAAAACTTAAAAAAAACAGTTTGCCCCGGATCGGCTCTCAACTGAACTAACCTGTTTCAAAGGCAATCGAACAGAACTACAAATAAAACACGAATTCGTTTTTTTTTTTATTTTTGTTGTTTTTATATATATTTATTTTTATTTTATATTAATTAAATTTAAATAACTAATAATTAAAAAGAGACATATTTCTTGTTGTTTTAATTCTTTTTTGTTCATCTTATTTTCATTATATTTACTTTTATTTCATATCTTATATAATTTATACATAAGTTTCTTTTTTTTCAATTTTTTTTTTTGTTTATGTTTTGTCAAATCTTTATATATATAATTTTTTTTCTTTTCTTTGTTTGTTTTTTTTTAATTTCCCATAAGTGTTGTTGTTGTTGTTGTTGTTTTCATATTGTTTTGTTTTTAATCAGAGTTTAAGGGAAGAATAGAAATGAAGAGAAAAAACGGGGACCAGTGGTTAACGAAGGATTGATGGAGGGGTGAAGGGGATACAATTTATTTCTTCAGATATATGTATGTTTTGTATATATATATATACTAATGCACCTTCATAATCTTTCGTTAAGTTGTTTACTGTTTTTATTTTTAAATTCTTTTCTTGCTGATTTATTTCATTTTGAAGTTTGTTGTTCTTTTTTAAAGGTAAGTTTTACATTGATCTATATATATATGTATGTATATATAAAAAGAAACAATATATCAACGGATCAAAGTTGAACCGATGTAATTTCTATGTTTTTTTCTGTTTCTTGAAGGGAGAGGGTGTTAAGAACTACTTTTTTTTTCCTTCCACTATTACACATTAAGTACTTGTTGTTTTTTTGTCATTTTGTTTAAGTTTGTTGTTATATTACTTAAGTTTTTGTATGTGTTTCAATTCAATTTGTTTATGTTGTTGACGTAAGAATGTTTGTGTTTTTTTATCTCATTTTTCTTTATTCACTAGGTTTTTTTTCAAATTTTTAAATTAAGTTTTTTTTCCTTGCGATAGATTTCCTTTTTTTTTATTAATTTCGTAGTAGTACAAAAAACACAACAGAAAGTGTATCAAATAGAAAATTACACGTTTTAGTTTTTTTTTTTTTGGTTTTGTTTTCTTTAAATTTTTTAATTTCATATAAAGGCAACAGAATTTCATACACGAAAAATGTTTTCAACAAAGAGAAACTCGACAGATTTATTACATATTACAATACGTTTTTTTGTTTTTAGTTTTAGTTTGTGTCCTTTTGTTGTTTTTTGTTTCATTTTGGTGTTTTTGCTTGTTTTGAGGGATCAAAAAATATGTGTTGTTGTTTTTTTTTCATCCGAACTTTGTTTGACAAAGAGTTTTTTGTTTCTTTTAATTGATTGAACTATTTAATTTTATACGTAATATGCGTTTAGTAATTTCTTTTAAGAAAGTTGTTTTTTTCTTTAATTGTAAAGCTTTAAGCGACTTTGAATATACTTCAAAATTCCGTGAAAGGTGGAGACAACGAACCCTGCAACTGTGTTTAAATTTATATGACGTTCCAAGTAGGTCTACTGCATTGGCCTTTGATGGACCAGCCACCTACCGATAAGTCAGACATTGACAAGCTAGATTAGTTTACAATTAACGAAGTGACACATCAGTAGATTGACAAGCTAGACAAAATTAAGACGATACTTGACATCCACAAGCTATGTACACATCGACTCGCAAATCCGCTATAGCTATATATCAACAACCTAAACTTATCCCGTAAGTAAATGAGATGATGTCTCAGGAGAGCAACAGGCATGACTTATCTGGTAAGTGGCGAGTTGATGAGACGATTTTCCAGTGGCTCGACACAGATGAAATTGATTAGTCACCAATTTTCATCTCAAAATATGTCCAGTCGAATCTAGTGCAACACATTAGCCAAGCTTCAAATTGACAAACTAGTTAAGCGTGACACAGTTTTTGTGTCATTTTCAAATCTGGAATATTCAAAAGCAACGAAAAGTGAACATGAATACAGACCTTCGCTCGATTTTAAGCCTGTTCGTATTCGACCGCAACTTCTCAGTTTTCGAAAGCTTTTCAACATATCGGTTCAACATTTGTTGTACACACGAGCGAGGATTCGGGCGAAAACTGACCAAGTTTGGGTCATGTGGGAACAGACCTTTTGTATAGCGGCTTGTAAACACCTTAGGAATGCTAAAAAATAGAGTGATGGAGAAGGGGTGACTTCAGAGAACCATGTTTATTCATAAATTCAACAGAAATGCAGTCATTCTCGATTCATTTGAACTTGGGCTGCATTCTTGGATGAACAAATTCGCGCCATGCACCACTTCGAGACAGTCGATGAAGTCTTTGGGAACCGATAAGCTGGATGTCTTAGGCGATCGTTCAAATTTATCAGTTGGGAATGAAAGTGTCTCAAAAATTGACAAACCAGTAGATTAGAAGATGTTTCAGTAGGTCAACAAACTAGACACTGCCTCAGGACATCGACAATAGGTGGATGCGATGATGTTGCAGGAAATCGACGAAACGATTTTTTAGACAAACCAGTCGATGAGACGATGTCTAAAGGTAATCGACAGGCCAGTTAATAAGAGGATGTCTCACGAAATTGACCAAACTCTCAAGAGTCTAAGAAGATCGACTGTCAATGAGACGTAGTCTCTCGAATTCAACAAGGCTGTCATCTAGACGATGTTTAAAGACATTAAACAAACTATCGACCAGACGATGTCTCATTGAATTGACAAGCCAGTCGATGAGACGAAGAAAATGGTTTGTCAATAAGTGGATGTCTCAGGAAATTGACAATCTACTCCAAGAGACGATGACTCAGTGAATCCACCAACAAAACAATCGATGAGACGAGGTTTCAGTAAGCCAACAGACGATGCGTCTGTGGATCGACAAACGATGCCACTGTGGATCGACAAACGATGCCACTGTGGATCGACAAACGATGCCTCTGTGGATCGACAAACAATGTTTCTATGGATCGACAAACGATGCACGTGTGAATCGACAAACGATACCTTTGTGGATGGACAAGCGATGCCTCTGTGGATCGACAAACGATTCATCTGTGGATCGAAAAACCATCGAAAAGGCAGTTTCTCTGTGAATTGACAAACTGAACAACGAGATCACGCATCAGTCGATGGACAAACCAGTCGATGACATGATGCCTAAGTGGATGGAATGGAATTATGTCTCAGAAGATCAATCAGATGGCATAGTTCACAAAAAGGCCACTTCCTTCCAATTCTTAAGCCTTAAGCGACGCCTGATGACGGATGTCACACACATTCGTCTCGTTTTCGAAGTCATTGCCATAGTTAAGTCCATTTTGTTTGTCAATGGAGGCAACAAATTCACTAACAAGCCAATGAACAATCGCCAAATTTGTGACTGTCTGCTCTAAGTTAAACCCCAACAGACAATGGAACTCAAATCAAATCAAACAATGTACCGAAATGACAAGACGCACAGCTTCGCTTAAACCGCTTGACCGAATGCCCATCTGTTTGCAGTTTATGAATGCAGGCAACATGGATTACAAAGACGTCCCAAAACCGAAACCCCTCACAATCCAAATAATATGATACAATCAAACAATTGGTTTTTTTCTTTTGTCTAATTAAAAGTCTCTCTCCACTGTGTTTCACACCCCTGTGTAACGCCATAGGAGGTTTAGAGATATTCATCTTTTATTCACGTTTTCTTTGTTTAATTGGATTTTTTTGTTTGTTTTGGTTTTCAATTTATTTCTATATAGTTGCTTTATTTTAAATAAGTTTTTGAATAGATATATAAATATATATATATATGTATATATAGAAAAAGAAATTATAAACGATTCTTGCTTTCTGTCGCAATTGATAGGTTATAAATTTAAATAAATTGTTTTCTCTTGTATTTATAATTTATCATCTTTTTTTGTTTATATAGCAAATATTCAAAATGTTTATTTTTTATATTCTTTTTTGTCTTTTCCTTTGTCAGTGTTTATTTTATTTCTCTACACTAAAACATTTAAGTAGTGAGTAATAGTCATATAGTTTAGCTATATAAAGGCCCAAAATTGTTGCTTAAATATGTTTAGTTTTTTTGTTTTAAAAGTTCCTTCTTGTGTTTGTTGTTCTTTTTTTTCCTTTAATTTTTGTTTAGATTTTCTGTTTTGTTTGTATTTGTGGAGGTGGAGAAAAATGTGAATTTGTTTGACAAACACAATTTTGTTTAACTTCATAGAACTGAACTTCATAGAAACGTCGTGAACTTCTTCCCTCTTCATCGTCGAGATTTACAAAAATGCCCGAATCGGTTCTCCATCCGCCTCTATGAACGGCATTGACAACAAAATGAGACGAAGACTAGCTGAAACTCTCGATGCCTACGAAGATCAAAGTCTTTCTTCTTGCATTGTCTGCTTGCTTATGACGCGTGTAAGGTTTCGTCTGCTTCCTTCATCATATGCGCTATAGAGACTTTCATCTGCTGAATGTTTAGGGATGTTATCCCGCACTGTCGCATGTCTTGTGTTCTCAAGGATCCGAAACAAACTAACCCCCGTTAACAACGTTGAAAAAACCAAAAGAAAACAAATCGAAATCAGCTCAAAGAATGTGAAAAAAAAGACGACTAAAATTTCAGTTTTTTTTTAATCTATTTATTTGTTTTGCATTGAAGCTGTATCTAGAAAAAGTTGGAAGAGATAGATAAATACTTTGCGAACAAAAAAAAAAAAACAGACGAAACACTTAGTAAGTGAAACCAAGAAATAAATAAATGAAAGACAAACAATATAAAAATGAAATAAAACAAAAAACAAAAATTTCGCAAGTTCTTACATAAAATTAAAAAAAAATTCTCATATTTCTTTTCATTTTCTTAGTGTTCTCTTTATCAAAAAGGGGTGTGAACCATTTGGAGAGTGACTTCTCATTTTTCTGTTACGAAAAAAAAAATCAAAATTAAATCAAATTACATTGGATATTCCAGGAATGAAATAGACTACGATACAGAGAAAAAGAGAAAAGAGAGAGAGAGAGAAAGAACAAGATAAGAAAAAATAAATGTTGTTGAATTAAATATGTTTAAGTTTTCTTTGTTTGGAATTCAAGAAGGAAGTTGTTTTGTTGTTGTTTAGAATTATACAAATTGTTAAGACAAAAATTGATTTTGCTAATTTCTCTCAAAAATAAAATCATAGGACTTGTTTGTTTTTTTGTTGTTGTTAATTTTAAAAGAAGAAGAAAATCTGTGTTGTGTTTCTTGTATATATATATGTATGTGGTGTTGTTGTTGTTGTGTTAGCGATTATATACTAAGAATTGTATTTTTTTTTTCATATTTCCTTCATTTCTCAATTGTTAATAATATAATCTTTTCATTTTGTTGTTTTTGTTACTTTTCTTAATTAAAATTGTGTTACATCATCATTTTCTTGTTTATATACGTCTGTTTTGTTTTTTGTTTTAATTCAATTATATCGAAAGTGTTTTTTTTTTTTGTATTTTTTATTTTGTTAAAATTTGTTTATCATTAATTTTAAAATTGAATTATACAATAAGATTTGTTTGTTTGTTGTTGGGTTTTCCACTTTCATTTAATATAGACTTGTTTTTTTTTTGTTGGTTTTTAAATGTTTCTTTTTATTTAAATTTAATTAATAACTTTTGTTTTTATATATAATCATGTTTTTTTTTTTCAATAATGTATGTTATCCAAAGCAACAGCGTCGCGCGATGTTGTTGCGCACAGCTACAGTCTTCATCAACATCTTAAACAAATAGAAAGGCTTAAAAAGAAGTAATTTAGCAGCTCACTTCGATGTCATCATAGTCACGAATTCTGAAAGAGAATGATGAAGAATTGTTGGTTAAGGGGAATTACATTTTTAAATCCGTTTTTTTTTTTGTTAAACAAAAACTCTCAATTATCGACTTTCTCTCTCTCCTTTTCTGACGTTTTTTCCCCCCAGAAGCGTTTGCAAATACTTTAAAATGAAAATTTGTGCACACCTTGATCATTCCTGTCTTGCTTTATGGCGCAGAAACAGAGACAATCACATAAGCAGATGAGAAAGCTTCGATTTAGGTTGATCGCATCTGCAAAAGATGACGCTGCACGCCGGATTCACGCCTAGTCACCGTCAGCTTATTCAACGCCTAAAATGACCAGGTTATGTGAAGCGGATTTACTACAAAGCTCCTTCTCAACGAGTCTTCAAAAAATATAGCACCATGCAATGGAGGACGGCCACGGAAAAGATAACATCCAAAATTGAAACATCCAACTTGACGGGCGAAATTGTAGGATACTGATTCGAGATAGTGACAGCTGCAGAGAAAATATAGACTTCTGGCTAAAGATTGTTCCAGCTGGAGAGAAAATAGAATCTGCTGGGCTCTGTGTCAGCTGTTGATTGAGGAACATGGTCACTCCTGACTGTAAGGCTAAGGGTTATGTCAGCTGTTGACTGTAGCGTTACAAGGAGAAGAAGAATGTCGAAGTGAAAATAACACAAATTCTATTCAAAAATGAAAAAAGTTCGTTGGCTTCCTCTAATAATAATAATAATTGAGTGGCACTACAGCTTACAAGGGACCAGGGCCTAGCTTCTCAAACAACCATTCCTGTTGTGCGTGCTATTGTTCTCTCACGAGTGGGAGGAGCCTACAGTTTGTTACCGACTCCAAACGGCGAGATTTGAGAAGCTTTTAATATATAAATAATACTCTTTGAGTGTTGTCAGCAACTCGAAAGAGGTGGAGCCGGGAAAAAATGCGAGGTGCCCCGTCCGGGAGTCGCACCTAGACCTTCTGCCTGTGGGTCGACGCACTTACCCACTACACCACGGCAACCACGTTGGTTTCCTCTACATAAAGTAGAATTACCTTCGCTGCCTTATGTCTTAGTTCTTAAATTGACATCAAGAGACTGTTCTAAGTGGAATTAGTTTCCAACGAGGATACCCTCCACTCAAGGTATGAACTTGAAATCATGTGCATCTTGATCTGGACCCACGAATATGGAAATTGTTTAGAATATGGCAAAACGATACATAAACGTGAGAAGACTGCATCAAAAAGCTGGCGACACCTGGACAATCGGAGGCATCACTGCGCCAAATAAGAAGAGATCAAAAGCTGCAGGGTGCCATGCAAGTTTGCTGAGTCCAAGCCAATTTTTAGATTGATTCAGACATTGATCTTCGAGATTGACAGTCTTCACTATAGACTGATGCAGTTTATGTGACACTGAGCCACCACCTACAATTGAGGGGTTTTTTTGGAGGTTGGAAGCGTTCAGACTCAAAAACTGGTCCATTGTACTACCAGACAAAAATAAGAAGAAAGAAGTGATGGAACAAATCATCAAGAATGCCGCGAACTCCGAACAAGAAGCGTAATCGTCTTGAACAAACGTAAATGAGTAGCTAGAAAGATGCGCCTATTTGTCTCCCGCACTTGAAGGAGATCACTTTCGATTGCCATAAAGCCAGCCATAAGAATGATGAGTTGCCATTAGAGTCCATAATAGCTCTCACTAGTGGACAAGAGCCCAGAAACTAATAGCGACTCCAAACAGTGAAATTCGGAAAGCCACTTTATAGTAAATGAAAACGCCCTGATTGGTGCCAATGAAAGCAAAATATTGACCAGGTTCGAGTCCTCAAAGGTTTCCTCCTGTTCTCATATTGCGAAAGCGATCGCTGCACCTTTGGTGAAATATTCGACGATTCAACTATCGCCACAATACGAACATTTGCAAATAGAAAATAATTATTTGTGATTCTCTAAAACATTGTCATTTTAACAGCCCAATAAAACTGCGGCAACACTTCCAACATCCATTACCCGCATTATTTACAGAACACCATGAAGCGCATTTCTTAGGAGAGACAATTGTGCGGAGTCTCTAAGTGCCTACAGAGCTATTAAAAAAATCAATTAGCTGCTCAAACACAATAGTCACCACACACAGCAGGGCAGTGACGCTCAAATGTGTTTTTTGTCGTAATCAAAATGAAAGCCACTTTAAGCGTCTTCCCAACAATTGAGCGAGAGTTTGCGCAGATGGTTGTTCAATGCGGAGTTGAGCTGCTTAATGGATTGCCCCCTCCGAAGATGAAGTGTTATTAGTGTCCGATGGTGTTTTGTTGTATCCGGTGTGTCTCAGAGGGAGTTTAGTGCATTTGTTCAAAGAAAAGGAAAATGGAATGGGAAGTGAGAGTGAATTTTGGGATGGTCAACGAGATCGTCTCAGGATCAGGACCTGGAATCAAGGGAAATACTCTTGGCAGCAGTTCTGATGTATGTTGCAGGAGCATGAACCACTGTTTGTGCTGATGCCAGCTAAAAGAGAAAACTCACCGACTGATGATATCTCTACGAATACAGTGCATATGATACCTTGGTCGTAAAGATCGTGCGAACGATTCAGATTCAGACCTAGGTTGGTATGTAGGTGGAGGTGGAGTATAGAACCAGTCCTCGGTGCGAGAGCTATTATTGAGGACGTGTAGACTGCTACCAGGGGCATGGCACTGTGCACACGAGGTATCATCGTTGAGGCATCTGGAGGAGAAAATTTACCAACGAACTCTGAAAACAGTGACATGCGCCCGGACAAGCGTCTTCAAAACACCACTTAAGATAGCTAGGCCATGCAAAGCGTATGGAAACCACTGCTCCGGCCCGAAAAGTCTTCCAATCTGAGCCATTGGGACAACGCAACAGAGGACGGCCTATTCTAAGGTGGTGTACACAAGTGGAAAAGGAGCTCAACCTGTTAGGAGTGCGCAACTGGAGGCAGCTAGCGAAAGATCGTGATGGCTGGAGAGGCATGTTGGCTAAGGCCCAGGTCTACCTCGGACTGTAGCGCCACAAGAAGAAGTAGACTGCTACGAAAACAGTTGCGTAGGTTCGTAGTGTTGGCAGACGAGAGCAGAGGAAGGACGGTCCTTGGTTTCTCTTCACCCAATCAGCTTCTGCAGAAGTCGAATGGGCGGCCCAAATAATCTTTGAATCTGATCATCTGGGAGAAAGCAATACAAAATGTTGTCATAAGTGGAAAGTAGCCTCAATGCGTTAGAAAAGTTGGTTAAAGCACCATTCCACCCGCTAAGCCTCAAGTGCCCAAAAAATCTGGTGACAAATTGAATTCACTCAAAGCACGTTTTACCTTTTCATCCCCTTTCGTGTGGCGCTACCACCACCAACCAAGAGGTGGACTGCTTCAATCACGTTTTCTTTCGATTTCAATCAACTCACGGACTTGAACCTTAATTAAAGATCGAAAAAAAAATGAAATGAAACCTGTTTCATATTTACTTTGCCACCAGAACAATAAACAGCCGAGTGTATGCGCGAAACAAAAAAAAAAAAAGTTGCACAAAAATCTTGTTTACCAAATAAAGATTCAAAACACAGCATCATCACCCGCAAATTCTTCGCCCAGTCGTCGCTCGACGATCGACGTGTCACACAAGCGAAGTGTTTATTTTTAACCCGAAGATCCTCATCGTCAACCACCTGATCTCTTCGTTCTGAAGTGAGAATCACGTGCGAGAAGATTGAAAATATTTCAAACGACACACGGTACTGAAAATATGATTTCGGTTCAACAACGTAGAAAACACGCCCCCCTTTTGGGGACACAACATAGAATACACGACCAATTCAACGTATTCACCTTGACACCACGTACTCAACCCTTTTTGGCAAACGCCTGCGGAATACCAGAACAACGACAACGACGACGACAACAAGATCATTACTCACACGCTAATTTATTTGTGTTTGCCAGCTAGGCAACGAGGGAATGATCTAAATTCGACACAGAAACCGAAAAAAAAAACAAGAAAAGAAATGAAACGCTGCCGACCATTACTAGGCAGTTGCTTGCTTTTTGCCGAACTGTCCACTCGAGCGTTGGCCGATGGCCAGCCAAACAGACAATCCATCCCTAATTACTAATCAAACAGCCAATAACCAAGGGGAGGGGAACGCGCACTTTGAACGGAAATTTGATGAATTCGCCGCAAATTTGGAAAATGTAAGATCACAGGGCAAGATGTGAAAGCACATCACCAATCGCCGCCGTGGCCTGACGTTACATGGCTCCTCCAGAGGAAATGTTTCAGCTTCTGTTGTGTTTTCCTTTAAATACATTTTTACAGCCCACGTGTTTACACGATTAGTGATAAATTGTCGGGGGGTTTTGCAACACAGCGCCAGACTTCATCGCAACGACAACGTTGTCTTCTGGGCTTTCTCCCTCTCTCTCGGTCCATTGATTGAGTGCCAAGATTTTTATTGTTTTATTTATACGCGATCGTTTAGGTCCGAGAGCCGCACGAAGTTCGCCTCTGCGATGACCCCGAAAAATGCAATGAAATCAGAGCACGAACGAACGCTGTTTCAGCGAGGAGTTTACACCGACCCCACTAGATGGCTGCGATGCTTCATTCAGGAGGAATATCAATTTGCGAAGGTTCCCACTCCCTCCACCGCACACGCGACGACGACACGTTCAGCAGTGAGAGAAAATTTATGATGTTGTCACGAATTGAATTATTATTGCAATGAAATGAACCTAGATACATTTATTGCCGATCTGAGAAAACGCCATCCCCGTCGCGGCGGCCCTCCACACACTTCATCATCCGCAACTGGGAAGTAAGGTGGTGTGTGTGCTTGTCGGGGGGGGGGGCGCGAACTTGTTTATAGAGTGCGAGGCGGCAACTTACTAATTGCGGCTTGTTTTGTTCATCTCTCTGGTGTCGACGGTGTTAGTAGTGTACAGCGCAATTCATTGAGTAATGTTTTCAAATAGTTTTACCCCGTCTCACAGAGAGCCACCAGCCAAGCCAGCACACGTACAGTCAGCGGGCTAAAAATAATTCGAAAATCAATCGATTTGGTATTGAAATGTACACGAGGCCAGCGCAGCCATCACCGACAAGTTAATTGATATTTAACAGAGGTTCCCAGTGACCGAACCACCACCTATTTTCAGTGAGTAATCGAGTGAAAAATATTGTGTGAGATTGTCATTGTGATAAGAATAGAGATGAGCACACTGGGGGTGAGAGGAATAGGGTCAATCTAGATAGGCCCTCATTATTGGTTGACGGATGTGGCGTAAAACTCACGATTTCAATGACTGGTGGAAAATGGAAGTTGCTTTAAAAATAGTGGCCGCTCTCTAACCAATGGAATGCGAGATTCTCAATTTAGAAGAGGTCTACTGACTCAACGACAGATGCATTACTGGGAAATTTTGTTAGCCAGGAGCTTCGTGAAGAGACCAGATCGTCATCACAGATGGAACAAACTTAAATTCACACTTGTTTGACTTGAGATCTCATTCGTGTCTCCAGAACCGATGTTTTCTGGGCATTTTTACTGATCAACTGAAGACTGTCCTCTTTGAAATTTGCTGTCCGACTTCTATTCGTTGCTACTGTCCTGCCGAGATGGAGCTAAGTCCATGAAGGATACCCTGACTATGCGCCAGGAGTTTGGAATAAGTGCCAGTGCAAGGCTTTCAGTGAAGATTCTTTTCAGAGCCGGTAGCAGTTGGTCTATGCCCCTTTGCAACAGCGCTGCGTACTCGTATATGCCGTTGGTGTCAGGCGATTTGAAGCCATAAAAGAATGCCGTGACTTCATCTGTTCCTAAGAGCGATGCCGAATACCAGCCTCTGCGTATACCTCTCTGTGTTTGTCTGATCATCCCCAGTTCCGATAGTTGACCCTGGTTTTAAGCCGGTTATGATATGGTTTCCTGGGAAGTCAGTCTCTAGCATTAGACGGAGGGTGTCAGCTTTTGCCTCAGTTTAGGTACCGTCGGGTTTCCTGAGTGTGTCCAGCCTGACTGCTGACTTTGTTTTTTAAGGACTTTCACCTATCTACTGGTTTCATCGAGTGTTTCGATCTTATCACAAAAATCTTTGTAGGAGGCAGCTCTAATTAGCCTCTTATATTGTTTTATTTTCGATCGGTACAAGTTTCCCTCCTCTCCCAGATTGGTTTTGAGTGACCTCTTCAGAAGTTTTCTTGTTTCCTTGCGAAAACTCTGTAGTTCCATGTTCCACCCACGGAAAAGAGAATCTGTCGGGGGTGTTTTTTACTGGGCAAGTCAGTTCGGAGCATTTAGGGTTAGGGTGTCGTCCAGACTTTGAACTGCCTCCTCAACCTTACGCTTCGTTCTGAGTTTTGAGAGGGAAGCGACGTGAGTAATTAGCTGTTCCCTAAACCTTAGGCAGTTAGTTTTCCTAGGATTCCTGATCTTTTGGAAAATTGTGGTTTCGCACTCGATTCAGAACTCTACGTATCTGTGGTCCGACAGAACTTTCCAGTCTGTGATCTCCTTAAGTGGATCACTTCCTGTCTTCTTGTCGTAACAAAAATTGGCCGGGAGCTAATGTTGTTAATGTTCAGGCCGGACGATAGTACAAAGTCGAGATCGAGATGCGATCCTCTCCTGTTGCACTTGCTGCTGCCCCAGAAGAAGTTCTGAGCATTAGCATCGCAGCAGATGACTGACCCATCGTGTTAGCTTTGCAGTACTCTACGAGTTCCAACTACCTCCTTTGGGGGTTGTGTATGGACGGAATCTCAGGGGAAGTAAGCTGAGGCAGCGACAATGTTGTGCCACCCTCCAGTTGTTTTATAGTTGATGGCCGCAGCAACCAGGTCTCGTCCTCAAAATTATCCAAGCTTGGTTGCTGGGAGAAGATTCGGCACAATAAGACAAGTTCTCGGTCTTTCCGATCGCTCGTTGTAGAGTGGAGAAAGACCCCGCAGGCCACCAAGACCACAGGTGCGTTTTTTCCACACCCATTGTTCTTGGATGGATATTAAGTGAGGTTTTGTCTTCACCATAGAAAGTCTGCTAAATGGGAGTAGCATCCTTAGAATGGTGAAGGTTGATCTGGGTAAACACAATGGCACTGTGAATTACCGTGGGAAGCATCCCATATTCGTATTCCTCGAAAATGAAGCTAAAATTAATCCTTCCAAGGTGCTAATGGGGAGATGAACCATATTTGCACTTTGCCACATCGGACAGTGTTTGAATTCAAGCCTTTGGGATAGATCGACTTCGTCAGAGATGGCGCAATAAAGTTGGGACGGACCACAACTAACTTGGGATGCGAAATCGAAGGCAGCTGGCGAGTAGGTCCACAATATCAATGTGTATCCTCTAATTTATTGACAACGTCAGAGACACACTTTGCTGCTAACAACACCGCATCGCCGCGTAAATGATTCATGAAGCTGCTGACGCTGTACACAGACGATTGCGAACTCTCGCGCTTACTTGAGAAAATGAATTCAATCATTTTGCTAACAAACACATCGTCCACCGTCAGAATGCCAATATAGAATTCAATTTGGTTCCAGACAAGCGATTCCCAAGTGGCGCATCATCGGCTTGAGGTGGCAAAGCAGCGGGGACTGTGCTAATGTTATGCAGTGTTGTAAGTGTGAATTGAATTGCTGTCGTCGCACTGCAATTTTGAAGATTTCCCCCCTCCACTCCCCCTCAAGGAACTGTGTCAATTGAATGACTTCATTTAGAAGCCGGCCTTAGATGGAGGAGAAACAAAGAAAAAAAACAACGCGAACACCTATGGCAGCATTTCACTCGATTCTGGGTCACAGTCGGAATCGGTTAAATTTTTCTGTTTCGCTGACTTTCTAGAACTTTGCCGTCGATGACAAAAAACAAAAGGGGAGTGAGACCTCAATCACGTAAATTAATTAGGAAGCCTTTGGGCAAACAAGAAAACAAAGCAAGAAAATCCAATTACCCATTTTTTTTTTTTGTGAGAGAGAAGTCCTGTCAGACGAACCAATAATTGAGAGAGTTTCATCAAAAGCACAAGAGATACGTACCTTCGTAATTAACCTGACCATCACCATCGATATCAGCTTCCCGGATCATTTCGTCTACCTCCTCATCCGTTAGTTTTTCGCCAAGGTTTGTCATCACATGGCGTAATTCGGCCGCCGAAATGAAGCCGTTGCCGTCCTTATCGAACACTCTGAATGCTTCTCTAATTTCTTCTTCGCTATCGGTGTCCTTCATTTTGCGTGCCATCATTGTTAAGAATTCGGGAAAATCAATTGTTCCATTGCCTGAAAGAAAGAAATCAAATGAGTGTGTGTTCATTTTTGTTTTTTTGTTTTTTTTTTTTTCTTTAAAGCACTTCAAGTGTGTGTGTTTGTGTGTCATTTCCATTCATCCATCCATCCCAGGGACACATGTTTTTTTCCTCAAAAGTCAATTGAGTTAAGTGACTTCAAAAGCATACGCCCAGCGGATAAAGTGAGAGAGAAGACGAATGACATGTGTGCCCCTCCTCCTTATTCGATTGAGAGTAAGTTTCAAAAATGACTGAGGGGGGGGTTTTAATTAAAATTCATCACAAATCTGTCAAAAAAGGATTCCCAGTTTATTGTGGGGTTCAGTGTTTGCACGAGGGACAACTCTTATTTCGTTTTATTACTTAGAGAGTCTACGGGGCGAAGTTGTGTGTATCGGGGGTTGGTTACAATGAAAATTTGATGAGTTCTTACTCCTTAAGTGACTTTGAGGAGAATTTGACATATTTTGCTGTTTAGAGGGGATCTAGAGGGCAATGTCAAAGGCAGAGGGACAATTCTAAGATGTGATTAGAGTGTTTGCAAGTTAAGAAGTTTTGTACGACATCCTTTGGGAGGGGGACAGGCCGTTTCTCGAAACTGAAAGCTTTTTTCCGACTCGAAAACTTGGCAAGAAATCAGAATCATAATTCTGGGGAGCTATAAAGTCCCTTTACACTTGGGCAGCTTGTGGGAAAATTGAAAACGTAGTTCCAAGGTGAGAGCACTGAGTCGTCCAAACAATGGGTTTTGATCGAAAGGTGATCGCCGTGGCGTAGTGGTGGGTGCGGCGACCGCCACGCAGAGAGTCTAAGTTCGATTACCGGACGGAACAGCCCGAATTTTTCACAGCACCACCTCTTTTGAGTTGCTGACAACATTCAAAGAGTATCAATTGTCTGTGAAAAGCTTCTCAAATCTCGGCGTTCGGTGTCGGCAAAAAACTGTAGGTTCCTGTTCCTTCTACTCGTGAAGAACAGTAGCACGCACAACACGAGTACTTGTTGTAGAAGCTAGGCCCTGGCCTCTTGTGGCCTGCCACTCAATTATTATTATTTGCCCGAAAGGAAGCGCCCATTGCGACTGTTGGATGCGAGTTTTTGCAAAAGGGTCTGGATCTCAGTCATCATACGGTGTGTGCACATAGACGAGAATGTGGTTGCTGTGGCCAAGAGTATGACAGCAATTTGTCATTGATCTCAAGAGTTCCCGCACTGGAGGAGACTTCTGCACCTCTGCTTTTATGCTTACAAGATCCAAAATTGACGCAGCAAATAGAGGCGCGCGATCATCCGCTTCTTTGCGGCTTCGCATTTTGATCCGAAGAGTCGCACGATTTTGAGTGAAAAAACATTCTCTTGCTGACAAGGCGCAGTTTCCTCTTGACGGCTTTTTAGTTTCATATTAAGGGATGAACCACCACCGTCGTCGTCGGTAATTTTGCCTTCATTGTCATTTGGGGGATTGTTCCATCGAATTGACCCCTCCCACTGCGGTTGCTTGATGTTAAATCTCAGCTCAATCGATTCAAGATCAGCGCTGCCTCCTCATTGATACGTTTGGTATATTCGGAAAAAATTTGCCGCATTTGAAGCATCGGATGTCCAACAGTGTTTCCACGGAGAGTGACAACTTTTATACACGCGGTGGCACCATTGGGACAATTTCTTTTGAACAACATTTCGGTCAACGTCGGCCGTTACAGAGGCCCGTTAGCGAGTCTTATTTGGAGTGGATTTGAAGACATGAATTTGGGCGATCTCTGGAGCACTGTGGCAAACAGCTCGTGCCACAATCGACCGACTTCTCAAATCGTGTTAACAGTCGGTTTGGCGATGTGTGTTTGGCACTCTCGGAGCTGCGATTTGAACCCTGTGCACCTTTACTTGTGAGGATCAGAACTGAAAAGATTCAAGCATTCCATGAGCTACACACTGAAATCTTCAACAATGACTTGAGAATCTTGGGTTACAGAATACGCAGCTCCAAAGCCAGCTAAAGCAACCACTCGACCGACGTTTTATTTCACATCCAATGGAAATGTTTGTCTTTACTAACAAAACCATAATGCCTGGAAAAATATTGAGTTTGTGCATTTCATTGCGTTTTCGAAAAGAAACTTGAGTTTGGCTTACTTTGAAATTTGACACCATTTCGTACAGTGTGCGCTTGTTTTCAGATCACTTTACCTGCAACTTTTCCGATCGTTTTGTTCATGTTGCTTCTGATTCTTCAAGAGGGGACAGAATTCAGGAGGAAGGAGCAGGAGAAAAGTTTCTCTCTCTCTTTAGCCGTAGTAGTGGCTACAATTCACGCATTTACCTCTCGCGCTAATAAAACAAATTGGCAAACATCATGGGCCCCAAGGCATCCTTGAAAGCAATGCAAAACTCATTTACTAAGAACTGAAATCTTTGTGTAGACCTTAGCTTATGTGCCACTTTGTTGTCAGAGGTCATTTTGATGGTATGCATATTGTTCGGTAACCGTAGTGGAATTAAATCACACTTTTGTCTACCTCTCTTCCGCCCATTACGGACAATTGACATTCCACACACAAAATTCTTCCCAAGCAACATCACAGATATCGCTAATTTCATTGTCGACTCCCAGCATTATCTTGTCTTTTAAATTTCAACGCATGCGACTGCTCAATCATGAGATTAGTTATCTACTTAATTAGACAAGCGATAAATCAAGCGACTGTACCGTACCTATCGGCAATCACATCATCGGAGGTGCGAGCGCAGAATGATGATATACGAGTGTGACTAAGCCTGCATGAAATGTCGTTAAAAATTATTACTCACTACCCGCTGTCTGGTGACTCTTCGGATATAATCGATGTGTGACTTCATTTCGTTTGAACTAGCCGTGTGACGAGAACGAAGCGTGTGAAGGGCAGCTGCGCTTTTAAATTTCGCTTACAACCTGATCTCTCTCTTGGCAGATCCTTAATCCTGTTTCAACATTTTCTTTGTTTACTTGACATTGACGTTCCCCTCCGTCTTTCCTACACAACATAAAATATTCCCTTTATCACAACATAAAATGCACACGCAGCAACAGCAGTGTGTTCTCTTGTTTTCCTCCTGAAAGGACAATCCGCACTCAAAAGGAAAATAATTACTGCCCTTTATTCTAGCTACAGCTGTATGTCTTTACCTTTGCGCGCGGGGCAGGCGGAGGGCGGGGGAAAATGAAAAAACCACTGCCACGGAAAAGTAGACACAAGAAACAAAAAAAAAGTACACAATGAATCCCTAAATGAAAATGAAGTAAATTTTTCGCAAAAGATAACCGCCAGCAGCGGCAGCAAAAAGTAAAACAAACGATAACAATAAAAGAGAGAGTGAGAGAGAGAGAAATGTTATTAGAAACCAGGGAATTACCTCGCACTGCCCAGTGCAGGGGAAAATGCGAATTGAGAGCGGTGCGGTGGTTGGGTGGTTGGATGATGTGGGCAGCTGGTCGGTGTGTAGTTTTGTTTTTTTTTTGTTTAAACAACAATGAAAGTAAACATTTATGAGAGTGTAAAATAAAAACATAAAGAAGGGAAGTGGCTGGCCCAGGAGTGTTTGTGTTCATTCGGGGTGGAGGAGAGTCCATTCGAATTAAACCGTAAAAAGAAGGCGCGCACATAAAAGGAAGAGATGGGCTTTTGGTCCTCTCCATAAATTACAAGCCCCCTCTTATGGACCCTTATCTCGAAATGTTTTACTGGGATCCTTGTAGACCTGTGTGTGTGTGTTTGTAAAACACAAACAACAAAAGATAAGAATTCCCAGTTTGCTCGATTTAATTTTGGCTAATAGACTCGGTGGCAGATACAACTGAAGGTATATGCTAAGAAGGCTGTGTTTCCTGCATAAATCTATTAGCTTATGGAAGTCCTCAGTGGCGGCACTTTGAGGGACTGCAGAGGAATTTGAAAATACCGCGAAAGACGCCAAGGGCAACTGAGGTAAGGCAGTGAGTTTTCTTGTACAATGAAGTTGTTGCATAATAGAACTTGATGTACAGGAGAAACGTCGTGGTATTCGCGAAATGACGACACTGAAAATAATCAGCAGAAGTATCATTCCCACCGTTTGAAAAAGCGAACATAACGACTGATGAAAACGACGACGCCAATAAAAACGGCTACAGCGAGAGTATATTTCGCTTCCGAGTTGCTTTTCAAGAGGCTTCTTCGGTTCATTCAATTTTTTGAGATCGAACACAACTGCTGGATGCAGACATGCATATAAACTTGAAGGCAGACATGCATATAAACTGAATGACGATGATCGCGACGACAATGAGGGCGAAAATGTCAACAAGAGCCGGTAGGCCAAATCTGTGGGGTACTATAATATGTGGGAGACCTTAATAAGAACCGAGATCACACCGAGTTGAAATAAGACAAGAGAACTAATTTAAGCGATCTTTTGTCAAGGAATTTTCAGATACGCACTGTTCTGTAACAAAATCTCCAATGCTCCGAAGTTCCACGAAATCCAAAATTTGGTGAAATTTTAAAAATAATAAATTCGAGGTGTCGAAATTTCGTAAAAATCGAAGGCGTCAGAGTGTCAAAAATTCAAAGGAAGGGGGAAGATAGGACGAAGCCGTAAAATCACCATATGCCTAAAGGCCCAAAAAAAGCTTTAATCCTGAAAAACCTTAATCCCGTAAAGCCTTAGTCCTAAACCCCTGAATTTTGAAGAGCTTATTGAGTCCCAAAAAGTCTTAAATCAAAAAATCTGAATTCCTATAAGCCCGAAAAGCCTTAAACCCGAAAAGTCTTAATCCTTAAGGTCCGCATTTCGAAGAGCCTATAAAATTCTAAAAGGCCCTAAAATTCGGAATGCCTACAAGCCCAAAAAAAATTTTATCTCCCAAAAGTCTTAATAAAAAAAAAGCCTAAATTTCAAAGAGCCTATAAAATACCAAATACCGCGAAGAGTCGAAAACTCTAAGGGAGTAAAACTTTGAAAAAGGCCTTAATCCCGAGGAGTTCAAAAATGAAAATCTTGGCACATGATATATCCTCCATTTTGGATTTTATTAGCAGAATGTCACATTACATCTGCCAGAAATTGCGTTGCATTGGTGATGCAAAACTTGGTCAGAAAATTGTAATCTTCTTAAATTCTGTATTAAAATTTCTGAATTGGGGTGGGTTTTGGGGATTTTGGATTTTTCCACGATAGAGAAAGATTTGTAGACAAATGCTTTAATTTGTCTTAAGTCCAATAAAAAGTTTAGTCTACTATGATTAGATTATTATTATTTGATTATGTCCGTCTCCTGGTGACACTTTCTGTTGTCCACCTAGCCTGACGTTGCTTCACCTTTATTGAAATATGCATGTATTCAGTTTAAAATTCCAAAAATTAAACAATCCCAAAGACTTTTAAGACCCGAAAACAATGTTTTCTTTTTCCAGGAAACTTTTACAAACTTGAAAACTGAAGTCACAATAGCTACAGTACAGTACAAAATTTGATTTGTTTGGAAATGAACATTTTTAGGTTGTCAAAAAAAATCCAATTTCTGAATACGAAGCCTTCAGAGATTTCCCAGAAGTTCTTACTATTGGCATGAATTCAGAATTGGCCCAATAAAATGGCAACTAATCCAAATTTGGCACTGCTCCCTAGGCAAAAGAGTTACAAGTCCCTTAGGTGGAAAACTAAGATTTGGGGAATAGCCAAACTTGACCATTCTCAATTCCCCACTTAGTCCCTAAATGAAACAGGTTCCAATTTATGTTCGAACTATGACAAGATCCAAAAACGAGATCACTTGAAGGCCAACAAAATAAAAGACTATCGGAAGTTGAATAAAATTAGAAATGAGGGAAACACAATGGTCAAAGAAAACGAAAAATCTCTCCCCCATCTAGACACAAAGATATTTATTGCATAAGAATGCCGCGATTTTATGTTCCAAGGGGTGCACCGGACGCCTTTGAAATCCATCTAGGCAACAAATTTAATTCTCCCGACATTGTAGTCCCCTAGGGATAAGCGATCTCCTCTTAACGATCGCGGGAGGCCGTTAACAAAGAATTCCCTCCGCCCCTCCCCAAACTAGAGCGCTCTTAAATGTTTATTGAGGAAATTCCGTAGTTTTTGCATCACGAAATTTTTGCGCAAATACAAAGTCATTACAAAGAAGACCAGAAAATTTGGCAGAGAGTGCAGGGGTTAACACCCCGCCAAGAAACTTGTGTCAATAGGAAGCGGTGCCAAAAAAAAACAACGAATAGTTTTCCACCCAACGAAATTAGGATTTCCCCAAAAACCGCAAATAACCCTCCTCACCAGCACCTCTCCACCGCCACCGCCACCGGCACCGATCTGACAAAGTCGCAGACATCTCGAGTCCATCCAAGCCAGACGACGACAAGTAAGGCGTTAAATACAATTCCGTGCCTCCTTTCCCCGCCGCACACAGCTTTCTCGTCGTTCTGAGATCATGTCGGTTTTTACTATTTCTGTGCAAACTTTTGCACCGGCGTCGTGGCAGCATCGCCTGGGGGAAAAAGTCTCAACAGAAACTGTAGCGGCCGGCGAGAGATCCCCGAACGCGATGAAATTCGCGCCGCGCACAAGTCACATGCGAAACGATGATGATTTGTGTTTATGCCGAAAATGAAATCCTTGCTGGAGGTGGTGAGGGGAAGGGCACGCGCGAACGAGCCCACCGAGCACTGGCAGTGCTATAAAACAATTGTGTTCCTATAAAAGAAGAACCGTTCTAATTTGTGAAAAAGTGGTATTTTTGACGTTTTTCTTTTTTGCTTCTGAAAAATGTTTGTATTTTTAGATCAAAGTGAACGAAGGATGACGAACCACCGTGGAGGAGCAAAGAGAGGCCTAGAAATAATTTAGCCGGTTGTGCGCTGCTGCTGCTGCAGTGCGCGATGTTGCCTGCGAGGTATGAGCTGGTTGACAGCAGTTTTTTTTTCGAAAGTGTAAACGACTTTCGCTCCTCAGCTATTGCGACGTGTGTGAAATGTGAGGTGTGTTGTGTTTTCGTTCAGAGTTGCAGTTTTCTACATTTCTTCGTCACGCATTATTTTGGGGAGTACTCTCCTTGTACTCCTCGTCCTTCTTCGCAGCAGCAGAACCAGCACACAATTGTACTTCCTTGTCATGTGACTTGTGGGGTATTTTTAGAAATAAAATTGAATATTTCATTCTCCTGTTGTAATTGTACACGTTTCAAAGAATTCTGGCATTTCTGACAGAAGGTCGGATAAAAGGGAGACATTTTCTTGTGATTCCTTAGACATTTGTCGGGGGCGGTGGTGACTTTCCCTCAGAAATCACTCGTTCTTCCTTTGCAGCAGTTCTTTTATCTGTATTTGCGGTGTTGATTTTTTAAGGGGAGGTTGCCATGTTTTCAGAAAAGTCTATTTCCTTCTTAGGAAACAGTCACATGCGATGGGAGAAAGTAAAGTAAACAGTCCTGGAGTTAGTTTTTGTGAGCTTAGAATGGTGGACTACGTGCTTTTCTTGAATCAACGGACCTTTGGCTTCCAAAAAGGAGACTTGTACTTAAAGGCAGAACTTCTCTGGCGCTATAGTCAGAGGTGAAAGGCCTCAATGACTGCTTTCGCTTCCGTCTATTTTTTCGTGTGCGCCACTTTCGAACAACAAAATTCTGAAGAAAGCAGTGTGCTCTTCCTCAACCTGTCTGACCTATCCACCTTCAGCGAAGTGCATGCCACCGTACATCGTATAGACTTCATTAGTGAATCTTCTCCGAGCCACAACCTATGCAGACAGCACCAAAAATCGCTAAAAGTTGTTTCACGTTGTCTTGCAATTGATCACGCGGTTGAATTCGGTCGTCTAAGCATGCTAAATTCCAAATTCATTCACGCCACGCCACCGTGGATCAGTGAGCTCATCGAATCTAAACATTTAGCAAAGTGGTTAAGTTGCTCGATGCCCCAGTGAGATCCACCGAACGTACCTCTCTCCTCCCAGAAGGAATGTGGTGATGCTGGTGCTTTAGAGTTTGTGCAATATACGCTCGGACTCTGTCAGTAAAGTTCAAGAAGATCACTTTAGTTTTGGTCATCAGAGGCAACCAGCCATTGGACTTATTTTAAGAGGACGCCTCAGTAGCAGCTCATCTGCCCATCTAGACGTGGTGAATGTTTGAGTACTTGCTTATACGGCCGAGAAATTGGCGGATGCTTCAGAGCGTAATCTGATACTAATTGGAAACCCTTTCACAACCTGTGTGACAAGTTTCTTAGCCAGTTTAGGCGCATCATTGATGACCATAATTCGGAAATGTTGTAAGATATGTTGAGGTAAAGACTTTCCGAGCATACATTTGGCCAAAAGTCCTCTTTCGTCATGAATCCATAAGTTCGGGACCATCTAGTGACTGAGTATCAGGTTTCCAGGAGCACTGTGAGTTTGTTGAAAAATTCCTCACGAATATCAGTATCGCCGAGAGAAGTTGAATGCTCATGTTCGAGTTCCTACAATCCATAAGAGACCAAGACGAAGCTTCTTCAGCAACTATTTGCTTTTTTTGTGTGCGCCGTTGTTCCCTCACAAGTAGAGTGGACCAACAGTTTATAGCCGATTGCGAATGGCGCGTATTTTAGTATTTTGCTGACGGGAAATATATGCGAATTGAACAGTTCAAGAATTGAAACTTGTACTTTGGACGGATGAATCGACCCTCGCCACGGCAGTTACCAGTTCTGCCCTTGGACCTAATGATTTATGCATAGTCGCAGCACATGGAGCAACTTGTCCTTCAGGATGCAAAGAGGAGGAATGTTGAGAAGCATGTAGGGGCATTTCCTTTAGTGCATCATTCATGAAAGCACCATAAAGAAATTGCCAAAATTTCACCCCTTCCGCGCACAAATGATGAACTGCCAAAGTTCAAGCGTATCACCCTTGCAACCTAAACTCGAAATCGCAAAAGAAATACATTCCTTCTCATGAATACATCAATTCGTGTAAAGTTTGCCGTCATCTTGGTTGCCCACAACGACTTCCATCGTGGTTGCAAGGACGAGAAGGAGAAAGAAAGCTGTTTCTTGACAAATTGAAACCCATTCTGATGCACCCTACCGCCGCAACTAGGTCGAACTGGGTGAAACTCGAGTCGGAAAAGTCACAAACTTTATAAAACTCAAGTGAACTTTGAGCCGCGTGTCATCACCACAATCACTAATCTGACCTAAATGTGGTCGCCGTTGCACAGTCTGCCACTGTTCCTCCTTGGCATCGCCTCATAAGTTTAAACTTTTCGGAGAAATCACAACCTCAACAAATTGGAGTCCTAATGCCGGAAAATTGGAGTCCTTATGCCGGAACACAGAAGGTTTCAAATACATCTGTACAAATTTTGACAAAAAAACCCACGAATGATGCAACAATTCGTAGCCACCCCACTGATGAACAAAATTTTCTTAAAGAGAGAGAGACTTCAAAAGGGTCCAAAGAGTTGTGCTGCACAAATTCGTAGTCCTTGTCCAAGGAATGTCTCTAATTCCAACGTACACGAAATGTTAACCGATACAAATCATAATTGAGTGGCACTACAGCCCACAACGGACCTACAATAACTACTCGTGTTTTGCGTGGTACTGTTTTCTCACGAGTGGTAGGGACCTACAGTTTTTTGCCGACTCCGAACGGAACAGCGAGATTTGAGGAGGTTTTCATAGACAATTGATACTCTTTGAGTGTTATCAGCTGCTCGAAAGAGGTGGTGCCGTGAATAAATGCGAGGTATCCCGTCCGGGAATCAAACCCAGACTTTCTGCGTGGCGGTCGACGCACTTACCACTACGCCACGGCGACCACGAATACATTTCGTTACAAATTCTGTGTCTCATTGGTAACCCGGTATAAGTCCTATGCGTGAGGGGGGTTTGGTCTTTAGTCACAATTTCAAGGCGTCAACGTTTCTATGTTTCTCTTATTCGGTCTGCTCTCTACTCTCTAAGGTCCGTTTCAAGGAAATCGACAGTCTCCACGGACCTAAAAGTAATGCGTCCCTAACTTAATCCTCTTCTGCCTGGCCCTGCCTGCATTGATGGTGTCTGAAGAAGAAGATTCAAGTAACTCTATTGGTTGCACGTCGACATGCGCTTATTCAAGCATAAACGGATACAACGCTTAGACGGAAATAAACGGGTCGGGCGGTCTTTGAGTCCGAGCCATTGAAAGAACGCAATAGAAGACGTTTTGATGGGGAACACAAGTAAAGAAGGACTTCAACGAACTTGAAATGCAAAATTTGTGGCAGCTGTCATGAGTGTCATGGTACCTGGAGTCACATCTTTCTTCAGGCTAAAATCCACACCGGATCTCAACGCCGCTTACATAAATTTAAATTCAAACAGAACATCTTGTGACGCTACAGTCCGGGGTGGACCTGGGCCTCAACCAATATGCCGTCTGTCAAAAGGATCACAAAAGTGATTTCGAATGTGTCCGTTACATGAAAAACCTAGACAACCTGGAGGAAAGCAATTTCCAGAACATACTAGAGCCACGAGTTGTACAAACATGTGGGGAAAAGGCACCGCTTTGAAATGATTCCATTCGGCTTTTGACAGAAACTTTTAACTGCTCCTAATGTGACGCACATGGCTCTATGGCGACTCTTCGCAAATGACAAGTAAGGGAGGCGGAAAACCTGAGAAAACAGAGCTGGTCTGCAGTTGAGCCTAACGTCTACAAAAACTATTCATCTCAGGGGTCTGTTTGAAGCATTATAGCCCACGATCTGTTTCCCTTGCCTTCCTCCTTAATACCTAATAATGACTCGCGCCCACGACGAAGGTGTCACTTTTAGTACTTCAACACTCGAGATACCTTAAATCGCGGCTATGCGCCCCCCCCTCCACTACCGCCTAAACAATTTCGGAGACGACCCACACCTACTAATTAGTGTGATGTTGTGCTGTGATAAAATTAAATTGAGTGAGACTGCCCGCGCCTATTAACCTGATGAGGCCATATGCAACCAAAATGTTTGTCAATCAAAGTGATCTCGCAGCAATAAACGCCGCCACGCCGATTAAGCGTGACACACATGTGGGGGGGGGGGATGTGCTTTTGTTTGTGACAAAGACTGCTGCCTACACAGGAGGCGGTGTGTCATTGTTTTAAGAGGTGATTTCGTGAAACGTTCTGTGACTCAAAACCTTTTAAATTCCAATTTCGTTTGATGACAGTAAAAAACATCACCGGAAAGACGGCCGTATCCCCAAAACAATTTTCAAGTTTTATTACAACGCCACTGCCACTCCCACTGCTGCCATCACATCTCTCATCTTTAAATTTCTAATGCCATTCAAAATTCCCTGGAGTTGGGCCGCCTTCACGTCATCTCCGGCGTATAAATTTTAATCCCCATTCCGGGAATTCCCCAAGGCCTGTCCAATATTTTACGAAATCCCTTCCATACAGTGGGTCTGGATGGTGAGCCAGAAAATTTTAAGCTTATTTTGAATCTATTCTGTGCTTTGGCTTGGGGTGGTGACCGTACAGGAAAGTTTCCTCAATTTATCCTTTTACTGGATAGCCAGATTGACGTTACACTTTTCCACCCTCTGCCTCTTTCATTCTCTCTCTCTCTCTCTTTCTCTGTCTCTCCCTTGGCAAAAGTTAAGCCGACAAATATTTGTATGCTCTAGTTTCACTTTATCTGCACTGAGCTCCAAACTTCCGACCAGGAATACACACAGAAAGAGGAGAAAAAAAACTAGTCTGTTCTTTAATATTAATCCTTTGAGGAAATGTTTGCTGTGCGGGCGAGTTTCTCCCTGCCGGACTTTTGCCTGTGATGCACAGAAAATGGCTCAAATGTTGAATAAATAAATTTTAATCAATAAAATCTCGTTTTCCCTCGTTTTTTTCGCTTTCCTCCTGACGGCTCTTCAAAGTTGAACAAATACAAATGGGATGGGCTAACAAAATTTTGAACAAAAGATAAGAATTCACGAATAAACGACGCAACGACGACAACGAATGGCGTTTCTTTTTATTTTTGCCAAGGGAAACAAACCAACGAATATCTAAGTAAATATTTAATAAGCTTTTATATACACACACGTACGAGGCGGAGACGATGGGGATGGGGTGGGGTGAATGGTAGAATGTGTGCACGACGAGATAGTCAGAGTTGTTTTGTAATAATGATTTGCGAAGGACGCAGAGGGGTGCGAGGGGCAAAGGGAATGGTATTATATTTTCCTAGGGTCACGCGACATATTCCCGAAAAAGCGAGGAATGTCTGGGTGCAGGGAAGGACGACACGAACGACGCCTGCGCTCACTTAACTTCCCTGGGTCACAGATACAAAATTGTTTTGTTTCACTGACTGAATTAGGGGAAAATTGCAATACAACTGTGGCGGGGAAAAACTTAACGAAACTGCACACAGCCACACATACACACATGAGAGCGCGCCGGGAGAACGATGATGAATACTCTATCCAGGGATGTGGTGTGTGCCTGTATCAAATGCCCAGGATTTTGGGTTTGCTCTTCCAGAAACTGCGCCCTGAGACGATGACTGGTGATTTCCCCTCGAATGTTACACACAAAACTGGGTCGACACCGCCGCCATGGAGAGGAGGGTTGCTCGTGCAAAAGGAGTGCCCTTCGCCACTTGAATGACTCATATTTTTTCTTTTTCCGTTTTCCATAAATTTCCCAGTTTTCCAGGAGTTCGATTTTTGTGGAAACGAGAACGGCAATTTGTTGTCGTTTGAATTAGGCGAAAATTTTGAAGGGATTGTTTTTGGTGGAAGGATCAAAATATGAAATTTTTGGAAATGCAGAACGGAAACGGACGATGCAATAAAATGGATCAATTGGAAATGGAATACGGGTTGGCACAGTATGATGGGCAAATTTTCTTTTCTAAATTTGTGAACAGGCCCTAAGGGTGGAATCCAAAAACAAAATACTGTATAGTAAGGTGTACGACACGTTTAGGTGCTGCGGAAGCTAGATCATCCGAAACATTTGCACTTTCGGCGGCAATATTTTTGACTGACAATGTATTTCGACATCGCAAAAGCCTGCACTCCCATCAAATTTCTTCAAAATTGTAAAGATTGCTTGTGTATTCGCTTAGGACAACTTTAATCTTCGCAAAATGAGTGAAAAGTTGATAAATTTGAATAACAACATTTGAAGTATAATTAGGTTATTTTACCGCTTGGTTCGAATGTTTAGCGATGTATTATCCTAAATGGCAAACATTCAAAATATTTTGTAATACTTCGAACGACAGCTAAGTTTGACAGGTGTCAAATGCCAGCGCTACAAACTTGAAACCACATATTGAATGACCCTGTATGTTTGATGTAAAAGTTTGATTTTATTCCAAACTCGCTTAACTCAGCTCTTTAAAACGTTTTGCCCTGTCAAATCTGTCCAATCTTTCCCTCAAATTATGGCTCCATGTAGCATATGGCGAGAAAGGTGTTTAATCATCCAAATTTTGAATTTTATTATGCACAGCCAAAGTGGATGTACCCTTATCAGAAAAAAGTCCCTAACCTTACAGTCATCCATCTTGTGTAAATCCTTAGAACACCTCGTCCCTATCAAAGGTCCGTTCATTTGACCTTCTCAAAAGGTGCAATACCAGTCGATCCGCCCAAATCTCACCCAAAAAAATTCAAATTTTAAGATAATCTACGAGACACATCAATCATAAGGCGCTTTCGAAATGTGTACAACGATGGGAACTCACCTCCTTGCTGTGCATACACAATTGAAATCGATTTATTCAAGGTTTACGGAAAAGAACAGAGGCGAACAAGATTGAAAAACAAATGCGAAGAAAACATATCGCATGCTTAGGATCAATATTCAAAGGGAACAACAAACGAAACTTGTTTTCCGAAAGCGTGCAATGCCATCGTTCTCCATCAAATTAAGCCCCTCCTCACCTCTGCAGGAAGGCAAGAAAATAAAAGAAAATAAATCTGTGTAAGCAGACTGCTGAACTGAAAAGGAATGGATATTTAAATTTGGGAAACAGGAAACGAAATTGGGGAGGACGAGGAGGAAAGGAAAACCGTAATGAAATTAAGGAAATGAGAAAAAAATCCTAGTCTACGGACAATCAAATGAAAGTAGCGAGTTCATTTAAATTAGAAAAACGCGGAGAAATTGGGCCAATGAATTCAGATTGAACCCGAATTGCAGGAGGGAGTTAAATGTGAAGAAAGGAAACAGGTCGAAAGGGTGCTCCTCGAAATCACACGATCGGCGCGGAGAACCAGATAAACAATTAAGTCTATCAGCCCCTTACACTCGCCTCACTTAATTGAAAGACGAAGGAGAAGAAATCGAATCTACAAGACCCTTGGCGGGTGCATACATTTTTACATGTTTATGGTGTGCTCCCCACCTTCTATATCGTTACGTGCACTTTGTCCCCTTAAACTGCATGTATAACTTTGAGGAAAAAACTTAAAGTTGTGTGCCCACATAAAGCTTTAGCGCACCCTGTAAACGACGATTAAGAAGTAGAGAAAATCTGAAACCATAATCAAAAGGGAGTATGGAAGGAACCATGTTTTCGAGTTGCACCCGAAACCTCTGATATTCTTTCCTCCTGCCAATCTCAAAGGATCCGAGGGCGTGTAAAGGGCAAACTTTTTGATTTAAAAATATTGTGAAACAGAAACAGAGGGGAAGAGAAAACCCCTTTGATGTGCAAACAAAAAAAATCCAAAAACTTTTAATGAACAATTGACGACTCCGCCCCCATTCCCCAGTTAGAGAAATAATTTCATCCGAAAACTGTTTTCATTTAGTTTCGAAACATCAAATTAAATTGCTTCCATGAATGGGACATAAAAGTTTGCCAACGAAAAACTGAGAACTGACTGCTTTCCCCCCAATCGTGGAACTATCATAAATTTCTGATTACGAAACACACACGGAGGGGAGAGAGAGAGAGGGGAAGATAATTCGCATTAGTTTCACTGAATGAATAAATCACTCCCGTGAAACTTTGCAAATATATCTTCGGACACGTCCGAGGAACAGAGACAGGCGCGTTGCTGCTGTGCAATGGTGTGATGTAATTAGGGATTTGACGAAATAAACACTAAAGTGAGGTTAAGGACAGGTACGAGAAAAATTCCTAATGAATCATGATGGATGACAGGGGGAAGGTGCGAAGAAGTAAGAGTTTTCGAAAAAAAAAAATCGAATTTAAGTCGGAAAAACTTGAAGCTGGGACCAAAGATTGAAATTTTGACTCGAAAGACCAGAAGTTCGACCGCAAAACAAAAACTTTGACTCTCTAGAGACAAGAAGTTTAGGTCGGAAACTCGAATATTGACACTCGAGAGATAAAAGCTCTGTTCGAGAAGCTAGAACTCGGTCTGAGAATGCAAGATTTTGGGCCAGAAACTAAGGTTTATATTCAAGAAACTAGAAGTTGAGTTTAGAAAGTAGAACTTAGACCCCAAAAGCTGGAAATTTATGCCAGGAACTAAAAAATTTTTTTACAAGAGACGAGAATTTGAAGGCAGAAACCAGAATCTTGACTGAAGGGATTGAAGGCTGTGGCCAGAAAATAGATTTTGGTCCGAGAAACTTACAGCAAAGGTGGGCAGAAAATAAATTTTGGTCCGAGTTACTTACAGCAAAGGTGAAAAGCTAGAATAATCACTTCTGATTTGAGACCAAAAACTAAAGTTTTGGAAGCTGTGGTCGAAAACTAAAATGTTGACTCTAGAAATTAGGGATTGTGGAAGGAATCTGAAATGAGAAACCTAGAGTTGAGGTCAGAACCGGCAGCTTGGTCCGAGAATGTAAGATTTGAGGTCTAAATTTAGCATTTTTGACCGAAAGACTCGACTCTGAAGACAGAAACTGACATTTTGACATGAGAAACTAGAAGTTGGGTTCAGAAACTAAAATTTTGATTCCAAATACAAAGTAAAACCCACAAATTGAAGATTTTATACAAGAACCGAGGTGTTAAACTAGAACTTTTAGTTGAGAGATGAGATGAGAAATGAGATGTTCACCAGAGAAACATACGGCGAAGGGCAGAAAGTGGCATCAAGAATGTACGTTTTGAGATTGTTAGAATTTTTGAATCCGAAAAACTATTATTGTTGGCAAAGGAATAGAATTTTAACACGAGAAACTAGAAGTTGAGACCAGAACTGAAACTATGGCTTGAGAAGGTTGAGGACAGAAATTAGAATTTTTGCACAAGAGCCCAAAAACAAAAATATGACCAGAAACCGGAATTTTGTCGTCGAATTCGCATATATTGAACCTTGACTTTAGATTTAATTCAAGAAATTAAAATTTTCGGTCAAAACGTGGAAGGCCATAAATTCGAATTTTGACTGTAAGTCGTTGTGGCCTAAAACAAGAATTCTGCACGAGGGCTGGCCCCTCCATCAATAACGAATGAAGAATGTTTGATCAGAGGCCAAAACCTAGTGCTTAGATTGGGAATTTATAGGTGTTGAAGACAAAAACTGAAATTTTGGAACGAGAGAGGTTTTTGACCTCCAAAATTTGACGATGAGGGTAGAATCGAATAGAGTTGACTTCACATACCTCAATTTTGATTCAAAAATCCTAAAGTTCAGTTCAAAAACTGAATTTTTGTATTCAAAAAACTCGAATTTAAGGGAAGACACTAAAATTTGTAAGATTTGCGACCAGAAACTAGAGTTTTTGCAGGAGAAACTTCAGTTCAAACCTAAAATATGTACAAGAAAGTCTTCAGATGCCTCGAATACGTAGAGTAGAGACTCCAACAACAGAAGTTTTGAACCAAGAATTAATACAATATGTCAAAATCCTGCTTCGACGAGGCTAAGAAACCGTAAGCACTTCAACTTTTCATTTGAATCTGGAACGAGATAAATTGGTTTGTCGAAGTCGTGTGCGCTCCAGGATCCGTCGCCTCTTCCCAATTCCTTGCCACTATGAATTAACAGACAAATGACATGAGGAAGAGAAGAAATCTAAGACAGACGACAAAAAACGAGAATCCAAAAAAAAACATGTCTCCTCTATGATGCACAGTGTTTGCTTGTGCCCACCGCCACCGTTGTCGCTGCTGCCGCCATGCACAGCATTCCATTCTAATGAGTATTTTAAAAGAAAATTCATTCATCCATCCCCTCACCCATCCTCCTCAGTGTCACCGCCAAGTTGAAGGAGGAACAGCTTGTGTGTCTTTTTCGTCGTCGTCGTCAGACAAAACAACCAGCAGTCGCCATCGCCGCCGCTGTCTCAGTGTGGCAGCAAAGAAAATGATAGCATTTGCTATTTTTAAAAAAGAAAACACACATATTCTGAAAACAGAGTGGAATGTGTAGCTCATGGGAGATTTTTTTTTCCACCCACCCATCACTGATTCCGGGAGGAAATCTTCTGTCCCGGCCATTCGTCTACCCTTTTCATCGAATTTTTGATCGCTTCGGCCCCTTTGAGAGGGTGGGTTTGGGGTTTGAGGAGGTAATTTCCCTGCAAAATCCCCATTTTTTTTGTGAAAATAAATGGATTTAGATCTTTTTGTTACTTTCTTGCCCCTGTGGCAGTCATGTTCTCTTACAATTATAGTTTTTCTCTCATCTTTCGCTCTGGCTGGCAGCCAAGTTAACTCAGCACACAAGCACATATGCTTTGCTTGCTTGCTTTTCTTTTTGGCTGCTTTTACAACTTTTCATTTCCTTATGAGTTGAGAGAACAAGACGACGTTGTGACGAGAATTTCGAGACGTCGTACGAAGAACGACAACAATTTCGAGTCGTTGCTTTCCATTTCCCCCACACTTTTCCCATCTTGTTTGTTTGTTCTTCGCATTTTGAAAATTAATAATTTTTATGAATGAATCAGACGAAAAAAGATCTCCACCCAAGCGGCAGCGGCTGTGGCGACGGTGACCGGCCAATAACCAGTGGTTGTTGCACACACCCTTGCATCTTCCCATTTCCCTCCTCATCAAACAGAAAAAAAACAGAAATGAGAAGAAAAAGAAAAACACTGTTGGCGACACACACACACACACACGCAGAGAGAAAGAGTAGATTTTGAATTTGTTGAAAGTTTGTTGAACTTACCATCGGCATCGACTTCATTTATCATATCCTGAAGTTCGGCCTCTGTTGGATTTTGTCCTAACGATCGCATAACTGTTCCCAATTCCTTTGTTGTGATGGTGCCATCGCCGTCTTTGTCGAATAGCGAGAATGCCTCTTTGAATTCGGCGATTTGTTCTTCTGTCAGTTGATCGGCCTGGAAAAATTTGCAAAAATAAGAGAAAACATTTTCATCAGTCAGAGTCTACATGGGAAATGTGTTAAATTGTGGGAGGGCGGATTGAAAAAATTCCAGACATTTTGTCTGCAAGTAATTTAAGGTCATTAAATTTAACGACACACCACACGACTTGGTGGTGGTGGTCTCCAACCTTGGCTGGATGTGTTCCCAAAACAAGAATTTTATTAATTCATTTCAATGGAAAGCAACTCCTCCATCATAAAATCGTATACTCCTCTGGGTGGTCTTAAATCATCTGGTGACAGTCGAAGTGAGTAGTTTTACGTTCATTAGCAGTTTTGACGAGGTGAGGGAAATGTGAGTGTGGGGTGGCTGAGAACGGACGTGAAAAGGATGCGAACTTGAGGTCTCTGTCATTCGAATTGGGACAACATTTGCTTTCATTCGAAAGGAGATGCTGTTTTCTGTGTAGAAGACCTCATCCTTTAAGGGATTTCAAGGAAATTTTGAATCAATGGTGACCAGCAACTTTAGAATTTAAATTGAAGGGGATCATGGCGTTGGATTGTTTCAAATCTTGTGATTTTTAGCGTCATACACATCGAGATGTAGAAAAACTGTCGGCCTAAGCTTCAAAGGCGTGCTTTCGAGGACACTGTCCTGGCACTGAACACATTTCGAACTGCAAACAGCATTGTTTTAAAGTTGAACACAGAGTTGGTCTGGTTTAGGATTGATGGAGCCAATCTGTCTAAGGGGTTCGCAGCTGTTGGAGAGGTTCTGTAGTTCCTACAAGACAAGTATTGTCATATACTCTTGTTCTTAAGAGGGTATCATAGGCCCGAAAGTTCCAAAAGTAAATCTGTCAACTTCCATTGCATTTGATCAGTTGGAGATAGCAAATGTTGGTTGAGGCAACTTCTTCCTTTGCGGATGTCAACGGTCACTGAGTTTCTTATTGAAAAATACTTATGTCAGCTCAATGTTTTCAAGTCGTGCACAAGTTGCGCCAAATTCTATGTCTGCACACTGCACCATCGTCTGGAGAAGAAGCCTCTTAACATTCAACTTACTCCAATTTGATCTATCTATCGATTGGAAGCAAAAAAACGCGACGTTTCAGTGACGCTTTGTATTCAAAAAAGTGTTTGACAAACAAAATTGTTCGCAATTTCGTATCAAATTCTGTTCAGCATAAGACAATGAACATGTCGTCGACAGAACAAACATCAACAGATCGATGCAGTTCGAGCAGCGATGCGAAGACGCAATTCTTATATCAAAAGGACGCCCTCTCAGTTTGAAAAATGATTGAAATCCGTTTCAATACGAAGTGCATTTGATCTAAGGAATGGTGTCCAAAGGTAGATGGCGTCAGTCACAGTCCCACACTGCCGCCCCTCCCCTCTGAAGATTTAATTAAATTTGTACGAAATCCAATAGGTTTTGTATTTGAGAATAACACCCACAATGTAGCGAAACATTTCCAACAAATACTGAATGAGAATTATGTCAGCCGCGGCGGAGGGGAAGAAGAACACGCACAACACGAGTGTCTGCGACAAAGCTCGATGTATTCCGCGACTTCCAAAATTGGACTGATCCAATTAAATGCTGGTCTGAAGGAATACCAAAAAAGCCAAAGAAATGCTTTAAAATTTCACTTAGTTGAGATTATGACAGAATTTCCCTCAAATTAGTGAAAATTTAAAAGAATTTCATTCAAATTTTGACTGTTGGGTGACATCTTCTGAGTCCTGGCGAAAAGAATGCAGCGGGATGATTTCTGCTACGATGAAACAAGTTGAGTCTAAAAGAAAGAAGGACGTTCGTCTTCAATTAAAAACATCTCCAGAATTGAGGAATTTTCTCCCAAGGGCAGTCAACTTTCTACACGAACTATGCAGAAGACAACCGAAGATTGGTTGAAGGAATTGTCCCCCCTGAAAGAAGAAAATGTCCACAATGAAGGAAGCATTTCCGTCAGTTGTCTTCGCACTTCTAAACTATGCAACGGAGATTTGAAAAACAAAAAAAAAAAACTTCTTCTGAATGAGGAAAAAGGATTGCCAACAACTTCAATCAGACAGCTCTGAAGCTAAAGGCGGTTGCGTTGATTAAAATTCTTGGTTTCCAGGTGACATTCTTTCCTAAACGTCTCGGTTCTCGGAAGAGATTTGTGTTCTTGTCATGCCATTGGGGACAGCATGATTAAGCTCATACCACCACATCTTCAATCGCATGACACCGCAAATAGAAATTCGACCAATCCTTTTGCATCTGTCGAGATCTCAAATAAAGAATCGTTCATTTCGTGGTTTAAAGTTGGTAGCGCTGGCATTTGGCGTCTGCCACAGTCATCAGTCATATGGAGTGTCACAATATTAGTTGAATGTGGATCGAAAAACCTTTTCAATTTATTAGAACTTACTACTTAACAGACTTAAACTGAAATCGTGATGACGGAAAAAAATCCAGTCTTGTGTTAGAATCAAGGCACATACGAAAACTACGCGCTGACATGTTCATATGCGCAACAAAGAAATTGCTTCTCTTCGCTGAATATTTGAAAAACCCTTTTGTCCCCTTTAGTTAACATGCGAAAAATGGGGGTGTACCTTTCAAGTTCTGTGATGACCAGATGATGCAGCAAAATGGTCAAAAAGCCTATCAAACTGAGTAGGGTGTCAGGGTGAAGGAACGCATTCGAATCGTAAAAAAATAACATTTGTTAAGGTCGACCAAAGAAGCTTCTTCAGCAAGGACTCGCCTTGTGCATATCTATGCTCACAAATAGAAGAGACCTGCACTTTTTTGTCGAGACTGAACGCCAAAATAGCTTGCCAACACAAATCGAAAGAGTTTCAATCTCGGAACGGAGGCTGGGACTCTCTTGGTGGAAGTCAACGCTCTTACCCACTACGCCAAGGCGACGACTCAGACGGTTAGGTGTTGCCTTAAAAACGTAGATTTATGACTTTTAGAACTCCACCAGTGTACTTAACAACCGTAAGATGAAAGAAACCAGGCAGTGTCCATTTTATAAAAATTTCTTTCTCATGATGAAATGATGAAAAATCACCCATTAAGCGCCGTGACGTGCGGCGGGTTGCGACTTAAAGGCGTGTTACGACTTAAAAGCTGTTCACTTCCTAGGTTCCATTCCTGGACTTAATGATTATTTGGAATAGGAATTGGGTATCACCCGTTTCAAGTTTCTAACAGCACTCTCTTGCACTCCTATTGCATATGACAAAGCTACATCGACTTAGAAGTCGGTAACAAACTGCAGCTCACGTCTTCTCGTGAAAGAACAATAGCTTGCATAACACCACTACTTGCTGAAGAGCTAGGGCGTGTCCTCCTGTGGATTAGAGTGGATTTAAATTCAAAGTATTTTTGACATGACATATGCGCGGCAAAGAAATGGATCTAAAATGTTTTTCTTCGCTGTATATTTGAAACACCCTTTTGCCCAGTTTGGTAAACCTGCGAAAAAAGGCGGAGTACCTTTCAAGGAGTTCTGTGGTGACCCAACGATGCAGCCAAATGGTGGCGTGTCCTCCTTTGGGTTGGAGTGGATTTTAATTCAAAGGTTTTCGTAAAAAGCAGCACAGTCAAAAACTCCAATCGGCTCCTTTCGTGTTGACGTGATACTTTTGGATGGAGTTAAAGCTTTCTATCTGAAATTGTGTCGACCCCTCATTGTTTGCCTTCAAAATGCGATTGCAGATTGTTGAGCTCAATCTGGAGTGACACCACAATGAGGCATTTTTAGACCTGAAAACAACTCTAGCTGCTGCCCTTTAAGATTTTTTCAACGTTTACTTTCAAACGTGTTTCTGTAGACTTTTAAAACTTGCCACTCCGAATTGAAGCCTAATTCCTCTGCACGTCCTGTGTACATAAGTCTCCACTTGTTACAGGTGGTTGTTGAACCCTAGCCAGCTGATCATCAGATTCTTCAACCTGCTTCGGCCGATTGAAGCCATGTTTCAACACGTTAAGTGAAATGGATAAATATGGTGCCGAGGACTTTGGAAGCGTGTTTTACTTTTTCCACAACCAAAATTTCTTTTTGTCATCATGCGTCTTTCATAGGAAACGACTTCAATGAATCCTGAAGATAAACGACTAATTGTTGATTTGATGTGGTATCTGGTGACTTTTTGGAGACATTGTTTTCGACTTTACTTTTAAAAAAATTCCTGCAACATGAACGCTCTTTGTGCTAAGTGCCTGTCTTCTGGAATGAGTTAAGGAACTGGCTTCGTGGATTCCAAATGTTCTCCTTAAATCCATAAACTCAGGACTTTAACTTCAAATCACACAGTGAAGGTTATGCCAAAGCGAACCAACTATTGTATTACTTCGAGTATCTGAAGTTTGTGGCAACAGTATTGGACTCGGGCTTAAATGAATCCATCTCCTCATTCACACCGAAAAGCCTCCAACTTCATCAAATGCTGTTAAAGGCTGTCTGTCTGTTTAGTTTCGTTGAAATTTTCGTTAAACCCCACTTCCGGTTATCACCAAGTGCCCCTCAGTCATTCCTTTCCGACCACATTTCAACCAATTTTTGAGTCACATGACTCCCCCCTCACCCAGACACCAAAAATTTCGTCACACACCAGAAACAATACCAAACTTGTCCAAAACCAAGCAACGCAAGCCCGACGCACACATCGGAGCTGCGTTTTTGCTCATTTTTCTCCGTCTTCTCCACCCGCTTTAAGCCAACACAACGGTGATGGCGATGAATCACACACAGCAATCAAAGCCAACACACACCATTAGCTAAGCATCCAAAATAAGCACGAGAGGGAGTCAAAGTTACGATTGCGTCAGCAGTGAAATCGCACACACAGGAACCGCGTACAGTCAGAGTTAGAGGCGATAACTGAAAACCCCACAAAACCCACCACCCCAAGGCGAGTGGCCAGAGCAGTACATGTCTTTTGTGTGAACTTTTGCCTCGCGGTGACCTTATTTCAATTGGAATCCAACCCCACACAAGCACACATCATCCCTGCCATCTCAATCGCTGAACAATTAAGGGAACGATGTCTTTTTCGTTTTGTGCGAGTGGCAGCAGAGGCAGCGCACAACCGGTTTGGTGCAGAGTTCGTTGAAACCGTTGAAACGAGGCGGCGAGTGGTTGCGCGACTCAGATGGAAGGTGAAGGAGAGATGTGTGGCTGTGTCATTTTATGTGCCGGCCGGTAAAATGGCCTACGACGAGGCATATGCATGCCAAGCCTATGCATGCACGAATAGGCAGGTTAGGTATTTAGCGCTGCGCGTGTGTGCTGGCAAATGGGGACCAAGCGAAATTCCAAGAACTATATTCCGTCCATCACGCACGGGGGTATTTAAATAAATCTATGCTCTGCTTGTGTTTGTTAGCCGGCATCGTAGGCGCTCAACTGAACAGATACAAAGATGTATGTACACACGACGCTTCTTGTGGCGCTGGTATGTACAAAAATTTTGTCGCATTTCTCTGTTCAACCCCACACTCGTGCGCTGCGATATTATTTTATCTCTCCTCATCCCAGCCTCCCCCGCCCGTCCTCCGGCTCCTCGCCATCGTCTTTTTTTGTTATAATAAATTACAGAGCTTTGCAGTCGTTGCCGCGCCGCACAAACACACTAAATAAATATGTATCTCGATCGCGTTGGCAACGACAACTACGACGACGACGACGAGCGCAGGCGAGCAAACGAACGCGACGCGAAGTAGTAACCGGCTTCAGATTCGGCGGACAGCACACCTAGGCGAGATGAGAAAAACACACCAAGCGCGTGTGTGTTTTGGGAGGGGGAGGGTAGGCGGAGGAGGTGTTGTGGAAATATGATGAGATATGTGTGCACACACCAAGCAGCCGCACCACATGAGGTGGAAAAGAACGCACCGCGTTACATTCTTGCTGTTGGTTTGCATGTGACGACGGTTTTTCGTGCGATTCGTGGCACCAGCAGCAGCCAGTGTATGTGTGTGGACAATAAATTAGCGTTTAAAGTTTTTTTTTTTTTCACCTAAGAGCAGCGCGATGCTGCTCTATTTTATTTATGGCGTAAATTTTGCTGAAGCTCTGAAGCGAGTTTTTCACGATGAACCCTGGCGAGCGATATTTGAGCATTTCTTAGTAGTGTGGTGGGGGGCTCCTTCAAGTTCAATGAACACTGAGACGAGATTTCAGGTCCTTAGCCATCACTCGCGCGCACTCATGGCATGATTTCATTCCTCCCCGGAGATTTTTATCAAAATCGAATTTAAATTCCGTTCCGCTGGACTGGACGCACTTGAACTCTGAAGAACTAAAAAAGCTCCCCAGTCAATCTATTTTTGAACAACGCCGCTGATAATGTTCATTTGTTTACGTTCAACAAAATAAGCAAAAAAAAACCAACAACACAGGAGAAGCGAACAGAAATCAGTTTTCTGCTGTCAGTTTCGGGGCACGGAGAGATAAACAAAATCGCGCGCTGGAATGACGTTGTGTGTCACACACATGAAATCTTGTGACACATGACAAATTTGCGAAAAACTTAGGGAGCAGTGTGCTACGGTCACGAGGCAGTGATGAAGGGAGCTGCATTTTGGATTGAAATAAAGGGGTGGTCAGATAACAGTGATTAAATGGCAGCACTGTGTACTGTTGATAGGGGCCTTGAAACAGGTCTTTCTAAAAGAAAATCTACAAAAATGTGATCTTGTCTCTGTTTCATTGCTATTGTGAGGTAAGATAATTGGAAAAGACTGGAAATGATTGTGGGATATGGTTTTTTGATGTGTGCAACTTTTTAGTCTTCGTTGCAATTACAGTTATTTTTTTTTCTGCTGACTTTTCTGTTATTTTGTCGACAGTTCAAATTCACATTCGTTTCCTTTCCTTATCAAACTGACATTATGCGCTTCTGTCACCCGAAAACCTAATTGACGCATTTTCGAATTCAGCGGCGCACAACGCAGCATTCGGTATTAGTTTGTTTGAGAGATCTTTACCACGAAAGTGAAGAGCTTGAGAAACTTTTGAAGAAGAAGCCATTTTGCGTAAAATCGCGGGTCCAGAGCCAATAACAAAATGTGCAGGGCGTTAAGCAAAAAGTAGAAACAACAGGTTGTCGACACCAAATACGAAAAGTTAAAAAACAAACTCGACAAGAGTGAGTTAAACGAAGCCTTAAAAGTTCCACCATTTAGAAGCATCTGCATCGCTGAGTCTAAGTCAACGAAGTACATGTGATGAAAAATCAGTTTTATATGATAGACGTCAAGGATTCTGGCAGTGATTGGATGCAGACCAAACCAAACAACAAGTCCAAACTTGTTCTTCACCCGCAAAGGTTATAGTGACAACCAAGTCCACAAGCTTCGAAAGGATCAGAAGATTTTCCATTTCTGTAACCAGAGAAAACGATGCAGTCATATATTAAGAAGAAATCGAAGGCATAGGGAAACTGTTGAGAGCAGCCAGCGTTCGCAAGAGTTGATGATAAATTCTATAAACGAACGAGATTCGAAATTCCTTTCCAAAGACTGTATTCTTCTGATTTTTGCTAAAGAATCACATTTTTTCGCAGCCGGGCGTCATTTTCTTTGTTTTAAAACCGAGCAGGAGTAAAAGAAGATTTGAAAAACTTTTGTTTTGTATCAAAAAATCGAACTTTTGACGGTATAATGGAGTTCGAACGAAGGTTCTAAATTTGAATGGTTCATACTTTGACGGAATGAAACTCAAACGAAATCTTGACTTCTAATTTTTTCCAAAAAATTTGACATTTCATGTGGACCTGATGGTAGAAAAATACCAATTTCCTTTAAAGCTGATATTTAAGGCGTCTCTAAAATGTAAAAAAATTTCGAATACAAAACGTTGATAATTGTGAATGGGAGTTGTCATTTGGTTCAGTGATACTACATTATCGACTAGTTATGCACTTTGTGGAGAAAATCAGAATTTTCCACGAAATTTAAGGAAATGAATGCAAACTCCTCAGGCGCGAAAGTGTTGCGAATGATATCAGCTTTTATTTAAAACCAAAGATAATGTATTCGATGCACTTTTTCTAAAAGGTTAAATCATTGGCGATTGTGAATGAGGGAAGTTCCTCCTTCATTATATGTGATCTACATTACCGACCCATTTTAATGTGAAATTAAACCATTTTTAAAAAATTTTGAATATTTATGGATGCAAATACAAACAAATGTCTAACATGAAGAAATATTGAAAATACTTTTAGGTTGTGGTCTCCGTGGGGTAGTGGGCAAGTACGTCGGACCACACGCAGAAGGTCTAGATTGGATTCCCAGACAGGAGATCTTGCATTTTTTTTTCACGGCACCACCTCTTTCGAGTTGCTGACAGCACTCAAAGAGTGCTTATTGTCTAAGGAAAGCTTCTCAAATCCCGCTGTTCTGCAATCTGCCGCTGAGTCGGGCAATAAAAAAGACTGTGAGGGAACAAAATTTGATGCAGAAGCTTGGTTCCTTGTGGGCTTTAGTGCCTCTCAATTATTTTCTAGCTTCCAATAATATTTTTTTGAAGGTCTGCCATTGGAACAAGCCCTAATCGTTCTAAGATAAGTCTCAGTCTTGCAAATATTCCTAGCCACACAAATTTTTTCAAACTAATCTCTCGAACAAATAAAAATATCCATCACACATCTTGTGCGTGTAACTCCTCTCCCCACTCACCAAACATTTCAACTCGCCTACGGCCAGAGAAAATACTTAATGCTGTCATGTTCCTTAATCAGAAACTCGCCACACATTATTGGAGCATTCCCCTGCCAATCACTCCTAATCTTTATGATTCCGATAAGAGCGCGCTATTGATGGGGAATAAAATGTCTCCTATCCTATCTGAAAACACTCCACACATATCTTCAGATTAATTCCATCAGATTAAGCGCTCATAAAGCAAAATTGAGGTTAACTTCCTTGGAAATCTCCCTCCCACCGATACGATCTTCCTCACGGTTATGCAACATTTATCAGCAAATTTTTGACCTCTAGACCCCACCGCTGCCAATGGATTTCTGCATTCTGAATGAATTTCGGCTGCGCACATCTTGGGATAGAAATCCAAAGTGTACGATGATTGCTTGACGTTGTGCGTCGCATTTGGTTGACAAGCCGAGAGGCCGCCAGATGGGGTGGAAGTTGGTAAGTGACGTTTGTTTTTATGCCCTTGTGTGAGAGTTGCGATATTGTCGTTAAAATAATGAATTGTTGTTAACACAGCCATCCCCCGCGCATAAAGCCAAATAAAGAAAATTAATTATCCAAAGTGCTCAGAGAGCAACAGACGCGCACGTCCCCGCTTTACGTTGTGCAATTCACTTTGCCACCGCCAACCACCGCCCCTCCCCATCTTGTGGTTTGGTGGAAAAATTAATATATCAGTATCTACTTTAATTAAGTGATTAAAAACACGGCAACGCCTCTCAGCAATTTAATTATTTAAATTTTTTTGTTTTCAAGCAAAACGATGAGATGCGGGTATGTGTGTGTGTGTGTGACGGGGACGGGTCACGGGGGTGTCGAATTTGGGAACATCTGTTGTGCGCGGTGATGGCGATAAGGTGGCACTTCCATTTGACATCAATTGCAATTTAAATCGATTGCGGGATGGATTTTCGGAGGAATATCCACGCGAATTTCCTTGTAAAGGCACGAAGTTAATTGAAGGCAAGCGCGCACAACTTGCCGTTCACGGATTGACGCAATTCCAGCCAAGCGGAAATATTTATCTTTTCTTTTTTTTTCTCCAGTTTTTTTTTTTTCATTATTTTCCTCTGTTTCCTCTTCGAATGATTGTTACTTATTAATATTGGCGTTCTTGTTGTTTGTGGTTTGCTTGGAATTGTGCAATTCTCTGGCTTCTCATGTGTTCCACTTGTGGATGTAGACGTCTTTTTACATGCACATAAGAGGCTTTCGTCGCAGTCATTGAGAAGTAAAAGGTCAAGCGATGTTGAAACTGAAGGTTTTCAGAACTGTGATGTGTGAGTATGTGACGAGTGTCAGTTTTGAGTCATAAAAGTGAGATCAAGTAAAAATCTTAAATCAATTTCTTCCTGAAAAGAATCCTTTTCTGAAAGGAAGGAATTCTGTTTGTGGAGGCGGTCGTTGGTTCGGTTTCTTTACTGGTTTTGATTTGAAGTGTAGAGTGGGCGACGTAGTGTTTTTCTTTTTAAGGGTAAGTTAAAATCTGACAACTGCTGCCCGCTCAAAACCTTGACAGAAAGACGAAGTAAGTCGCTTATCGCTTAAATAACTTTGAGAATTGTTGAAAATTTATTTTCACTGTGATTTTTGTGTTTCGGAGATGTCAATTTGACAGCTCTTGGTTGCGATTTCTCGTCCTTTTGGACTCTTTTGTAAGGAAGCGCAAAGAACTGATGTCATGCCAACAATATCATTAAAAGCAAACCTACTGTCCGAAATGGTTTTTGGGGTTTTAGAGTAACAGACTTTCAGAAGACAGCCACTTGACGACTAGTGGGTATCTGTGTTTTTTCGTATGAAGCCTCAATCGTACGGGAAAAAAAATAATTTCATTATTTTCCTGCATTTTCAGAAACTTCTGAAAAGAAAATTTGTATTTGACTCACCCTATGACAGGCTTACATAATGGCGAACACTTTGCTTTTGATACCACGTGCAAGTGAATCAGCTTCCAACACCCTTTCCTGACTCAAATAGCTCACATACTTAAATTACAATTCACACCTCGAGAAAGTGAACTTTTTCTAAACTGTCACTACGCTAAGAAAAACGGCAACGTTGTAGGAGAGACCGTCAACAGTTGCACCACACTCAATCTGAGAAAAACAAAATTGCAAAGACTTGCCCTGTTAAGGACACAACTCCATCTCCAATTTTTCAGAGAAAACTTTTTTCAAATGAAAATCTGAAAAAACGATTGCCGTCATTAGTCTCGGAAATTCCATGCGACACATGACAAAACACTTGAATTTGTTCAGATAACAATTCAAATTTGCTTCATTGTCGCCGCAGAGCTGAGGATTGTGTGTGGGTGTTTGCAGGTGTGAAGACGTGCACACGTGATGTCTGCAATTCAAGTGATAACCGATAAGATGGAGAAAGTGACGTATGGCAATCTTTTAACGTCTCTCCCTCGACAGCACAAACATTTCAAGTTTCGGGGATTATTTGACAAAGACATTCTGCGACTACTGGTGTGTGGTGACCTTTGAAAATTCAATTCAAATTCTTACACACGTTCATAGGGATGTTAGCTATGACAACGAACCGACTATGGTGAGAGAGAATTAAGTATTGTAGTTGTTTGTGAGGATAGCAGCACTTTCTTGCCCTAGTATGGGATATAAGAGGTGTATCGACTTATGTAACGAAACTCGTCTAGTCCTACGAGGTCTATTGTAACGAAGCCGAGGGAAAGTATTGTTCCGCGTTGAGCTCCTAGAAAAATTCTTCTCAAATTTGTAACCAACGTCCAGAAGTGCATTTCATCCTGTTGAAACCTAGATCCCAGTAGAACATGTGCTTCTAAACATAGTTCGTTCAAATTTTTCGTCAAAAAGAGTGAGTTCGTAAACGGAGTACGCAACGCAGTACTGCAACCCCAAACATTCCGTTGATAAATGATGGGATTCATAAATGATATACAGTCCACAAGAGACTAGAGTCTAGCTCCTTCCGCAACTACTCACGATAGTTTTGGACAACATGTTGAAGGGCGAAAGGCGACATTTTTACAGCCTGGCATAGGCAACGAGTTCCCTCTTACCGTCTATTTTCAGCAACTCGAAAGACCGGAAAATGTGAAAAATCTCAATTGAGCGAAACTTGAACCTCTGAATCGATGCATTCAGCTCGTCGTCCAGAGATGGTTAGTGTTTCAAAACAGCGCATCTAAGATTGTCAGGATGAAAAGAAATTATACGCCTCTGGGACATCCCTGTGGCAAATAATAAGTCACAACGGTGTGTCTCGCTAGGCACAATCCATTAATTTTTTATAGTTTTAAAAGATCACAAATTGTGAGCCTCACAAACACCAGACTTTAACAGGATACCATCAATTTTGCCCCTAATCTGATACATCTCTTGCAAGGCACAATAATCTGTCACGAAAATGACTAAAAACAAACTATGTTCTGTGGTTTAAAGAGTTCTCAATTTGTGACCCTCACAAGAACTAAAAATAGAGGTAATCTCGAATGGAAAAAAGTGCAGATAACAAAGAAGCATTGAAGGACGTTTATTTATCTTTTATGCTCTGATTGTCTGTCATCAAATATAGGGGAAACATCGAAGATTTCATTGCATGGCATCACAAAAACTGTGATACTTAGACTATGCGCAATTTTCTCCACATTAACAAACTCTACCACATTCGTCTCTAATGAATGAAACTAAGACCTCATTCCATTCACAATTTTCGAATTTTTTTCTTCTCAAAGCAGGCTCCAATTATAAACCTGTATATATGCTCTTCAATTTCCCCCTCCAACTCGAGCTAGCCAATCTCTCCCTAGGGCTCCCTCCACATCACACTTCCTTCAAAAAGAAAGATTCCCTTTTAAATTGTGTAATTCATGAAACTTACGGCAACAAATTCTGACAATTCTGCACAACAATGGAACAGAATGGCCATTGATGTGTAAATTATGCTGATTTCTGGGTGACGTACTTTGAGAGCTTTGTCAGTTTTTATCAGCTTTGTCATTCCAAATATGGAACACATTTGTTGTCGTCGCATAAGGAGACTCAGAGGCAGAGAGATATTATTTATGTTGGGAGACATGTACTGAATTTCAATCGTGTGTGACGAACTCAGTGGAGTAGGTTTGTTAGCTCACGTAGGCCAAGAAGTCTGTCCTGGTGATCAGACCTTCAAACAAGAAGCCATTAAATGACATTCGGCAAGTACACAGTGGGTGGTCCACTTTGAACGAATAGCCAACAATGCTGCAGCTGAGAGGTTCTTGGGATCTAAGTTTCGAACAGATGTGAACGTGGCTGGTTTGGAGCTTGATTTTGATAACCGAAAGCAGTAGGTTTGGGAAGGTTAACGATAGAACAGGAGAATTCTTTTGGCTCAGTAAACTCTGGTGAAAGCAAAGTCAGTAAACACATTCGAAAATTTTCTTTCTAAGTAAACAGCGTGAAAGGAATTAATCTGTCCTGCAATCCACTTGAAGGATCACGAGAATAGTACCCGTTTGGATAATAGTAATTGCGTGGCACTACAGCCCACAAGAGACCAGGAACTCGCTTTTACAACAGCTAGTGTTGTGCGTGCTACTGTTCTCTCACGAGTAGAAGGGAAGTTTTTTGCCGACTCTGAACGGCGAGATTTGTGAAGCTTTTCATAGACAATTGATAGTCGTTTCTTTTGGACAATGCTTCATGTGGATTTGTAAACTTGAGCACCATAGAACACCACACCTAACACTTGGTTACAAAATTGTTTAGAAATCAACTTAAGCAAGCGATCTCGTAGAGACACGCTTCCCTTCACTAAACTGGGATCCACTCAGAATTCAGCTGGAACGTTTAGCAACACTATGTTGGGTTAGGATAGGACAGACACCGACACATTTCATAGTTTAGGTTCAATTGAGATGTCGCCGCCATTAACAAAAAACAAAACAAAAAGCCTACACATACCACATTACAGGAGAGTTGGTGTATCCGATCAGATACCAGCAATATTCGCTTCTCTCAGCGCCTCCTATTTATGTCCCATTCGACATCTCCGACATTTCTTACCCTAACACCGCCTGGACATCTTTCAGAAGTAATCCCCGATCGTTTCCGAAGAACGCGCTGGAATACGAAGTGCTGTAGCAAATCATTAACAGAGTATAGTGAAGAGCGATCCTCCTCCTACAGCTCCTGAAGCTAAGCGCAATTAGAGGAAGTCCTTTCAAAATTCATGCCTCATTGGAGTTCACCTAAAAATAAGCTCCATTTTCCCGAAATTCACCCTGAACTCACATTAAATGACCCAAGTTCAATTGAATTCAAATTATACCCGCAAACAACCTGATCTCTGTCAATTTTGTTAATTTTGTCATATTTTCTGTTGTTCCTGTTTTCAGTTGACACTGTGTGCAGCAAGTGGTTTGCGAAACAAGTTCCTTGAACAAATTTCACAAATCGAAACTTGTCCTGGAAGAGTACTCCGAGATCAAGAACTTCAAATAACATTTCAAAATCTTCGCCTTTCCTTTTTGTTTCGGTTGTTTGTCTGTGCAACTGATTCGGAATTTAAATGAACTTTAAATGCTTTCTCGTTCAAGTTTCATGTGAAACAAAACATAAATCACAGACAGTGTCGTCTGCTAGAATTTGGGGGTAATAGGACACAATGACACATCACGTTGGTTATTCTAATGTGGGGGAACATTCCGCCGCAGCAGATGCCGTGTAGACCTTGTTCCACTTGCAGGAAATTTGTATTCTAATCGCAACGCAACTGCGGAGCTGAGAAGAATTAAGAGTCAGACAGTGAAGTGAGATGCAGGCGTTATCTGGGATGAGATGAGATTTACAAGGTTGAAGACCTCGCGGTGGATTTCTGATATGCTGGAAGGTGTGCGAAAAGTTCTGCAGAGATGAAAGTTTACATCTCTGTTTGAAAGGAAGGAAATTTGTTCAGTGAATATGTTAACGGGCACTTTGAAGTGATTATCCTTGATAATTTGTTTGAATTCAATAATCAAACAATCAAATCGTTTTAGAATGTGTGCTCACTCAATGCATTGTACTCAAAAAAAATCAAAAATGTTGTCTATAGCTTCAAGTTTTAGGGTCATTTCGTTCAAGGCATTCTTTCCTATGATGTTAAAATGATGAGAACTATCCCTTTGACACTAGTGTACCTGTGGACACAATTTTGCAAAACTGTGAACGAATGGAAACTATCGACATTCCTTGTGGGAATTTGTTGAAATCAAAAGATTAGAAACGTGAAATCTGATTGATTCGAAAACGTTTGCCCAAGGAAGAGAACATGGTGCCGTTCGAAGGCTTTTCAGGGTCGTTAAGAACGTCAGTTCAAGTATGAACTACTGAACCAACCAACAAAATCACATCACTTACGGCAATCCTTCAATCCGACCTTCAACTTCGTCTACAATCGCATTATGCATCACTTCTTCGATTCGTATGTAGTCGGCAATCTCTGCGCATTTCTGGGAAATTTCTCATTCACAGGAAATGGAAACCGAACATCCACCATGGACAAAATTCTTCGTCTCTGACTTGCAAGAGTGATGAATTTGCATAGCGAATTGCTCATTTCTGACTCTGTGATTGGATTCGCATTACAAACACGAAATGCAATGAGATTGAGTTTTCGAATCTGATGAGTGAACAGTGAACTTGTTGCCCTTAAAAATCCCCAACAACAATGTCATCTCAATTTCTCACTTAAGCTCCTGCACAGTAGTCTTGTAGCCAGTTTTGATGCTGCAAAAAGCAAAAAACTCAAATCCAAGTTTTGGAAGAAATTCTGATGATTCTTCACATCACGGTTCAATGGGACATGAAAGTGCAACCTCCTGACAAATCAAGAGATTCCCAATTGCACATGAAAGTATGAAAATTCTCCAGAACATGTGTCGAGAAATTGGTTGTTGTACTTGACGCTCAAAAAATATGAAAGCACCCATCAACTCTTCCACAACTCAATTTTTTCAAATTCAAACTGCCACTTCACAGTCGCATCGAGGGGCGAATACTTCATGTATTCTCCCACTCTCCAGCACTACACAGAAGAAAAATTTATTCAGCACTGGTTTCTGTTCATTTTTTTTCTCTCCCATTTCCCTTCGTCTCGTAATCTAAAGACGAGAAAAAAAAACCCCAGCACCCACTTATGAAGTTTCATTTAAAACAAGAAAAAAAAATTCCAACGATAACGGTGAATATTAGTACAGTTCAAGCATAATTTGCGGTATTTCCTATCCAAAAAGAGAACCTCATGCGCGCTTAGATTTTTATCGATAAGAGCACACAGACGTAGGGCTTAGCGTGTATGCGTGTCCGGATGAGTGCTCGTGTATGTATGGTGACCAGTAAAATTGGAATTTCGAATTGGAAAGGTGTGGTTCGCAACAGGGCCACCAACGGAAAAGATATAACCTCAAATACACAGAACCAACACCAACAGATGTGTGTATTTGCAACAAATCCTTTTTAGTTTCTCTTTTTTTTTCTCAGACAAACACTGCACAATTTAAGGGACAGAAAAAAATTGTCTACAAAGTTTGAGAAAAAATAAATTTATAAAAAAAAAATGTAAAAGAAGTTAATAATTCACCATTTTATTGATGTAAGCTGGTACTGTGTGATGTCACCCTTCCTAAATTGCACAGAAAAAATAAATAAGTACACAAGACGTGTGTAGAGACAGAACTTGCAAACTAGACCGACACAACGTGAAGCACAAAACGGAACGAATGAGCGGAATGGACGAGATGTGTGTATAAAATATAAATATTTCTTTTTTTTCGAATTTGTTGAGTTTAATGTGTGACTCCTCTTCTATATGTACTTTAGGTAGGTACACTATCGAATGTGAAGATATACGAAGCCGAGAGAGTTTACTAGCTTGCGGCTGCTAACGGCGACGGCGGCGAAAAAACTACTCAAACAATATTGCGAATGGCAGGCAGAACTCGTCTCGCAACGACCGATTCGACGATACAACGACAAACGGGAGAGAGGCTGCATAAAAGCAAAGTGAAGCGGAGAGAGTCTCGTCTCAAGAGAACGCGCAGGCTGAACGAAAGAGAGAGAGAGAGATGACTCTGAATGAGAGTTGGTTGGCTTACAATTGGATTTGTTAAAATTTTGCCAAATTTCAAACAGAAAACTTTAAAATTTCCCCAGAAATCCACGGAATATTGTTTTTTGATGAAAATTCCATGTAAACCGGTGTGAAATTTTCACGATAAGCAGGAAATTTTTGCAAAAATCTGCTTCAACTTTGCATCTCTCCACAAGTCTCCACACAGTGTGCTGGTCGATTTGACAGTTGGGAAAAAAATCCCAATCTAGAACTGTGAGAGAGCGCGCACAATCGTGAGAGAAGCGAAAAACGAGACAAAAGTGAAAGAAAAACGAACGAAGAGGAGATAAACATAATCGGAAAATAACCGCAATGCGGCAAAGTCATCGGGTCGAATCGTGTCACAAAACGAAACACACATATACAGACGAAATGCCTGGAATGCATGCGCGAGGGAGACAACACGCTAAAAACGGGGTACACACACACACTCTCGATATGAATTCTCAAGGTGGGGAAATTTTGCTTGTCGTCTGAACCGATTCAGAACCGGAGATGTGGAAAATTAATGCACACGCATACACACAACCGTACCGCAGCGCGCAGAAATGACGGAATCGTGGATAAAAATGAAGAGAAGGTGGAAACAAATAATAAAAACGTTTTCTTCCCCTGTGGTGGCTGCTGCTGCTCACACAAATTAGGGTAGATAGCACAGTTCACATACACACACACATACACACTTTCCTAGCGCCATCTTGGGCACCTTTGGGGAAATTCAGAGAAAAGTTAGTGGACGACGACGACGGCTTTTCTTTTGGACACGCACACACATTTTTCCATATTTAGCACAAAAATCACTACAAGTAATAGAGACAGAGAGCGCAAAAGAGAGAGAGAGAGAGAGGAGTACGGTGATTTCAGAGGGAATTTATATTTCCTGCAACTTTACACCACCGACACACTGTTCATCGGGTTTTTCTTCTTTTTTTTTTCATTCGTTTCCATATTTTCTCGTTTTGAACAATTCGAAAGAGACAACAGGGAGAAGGTGAAAGGAGAAGTTCAAAAGGCAAAAAAAAAACAGATATCTAAGTACATGAGAATAAAAAACGACTACAAAATCAAGGAGAGAAATATATATGCATCATATTTACCATTTTATCTAGAAATTTGTTTGTTTAGAGGGGTGATTTGAATTTGGAAAGTGTAATCCTTTTGTGTGCTGATAAAAGACTAAGCAGCGACGGCTAGTATTTTATCGATAGCGATGATGATGAATCGGGTGGAAGAGGTCTTGCGCTGCTACTTGCTGCTGGTGCTGCTGCTGCGACGACGACGAGTTTGAGACTACTACTGCTGGTTGCTGTTGTGGAGGTAGACTCAAAACAGATGGGCCACAGAAGTGTGCTTCTTCTTCTGTTTGCTTCGTTTTTCCCGCAAAAGAAACCCACTTAAAAAAAACGGTTCACCGGAGAAAAATGTATAAGAACGTTTTTTTTTTTTTTTTTTGTTTGTTCGATTCTTTTTCTGTGCTGTGTTGTGCTTGTTGGCTGTCTCACAGTCTCTCTTCGTTTGGGGTAACCGCGCCGATTAGAGTACACACCGACGAAAGAAAATCAGTTTCTGTTTGAAGTTGCGTTTCTTTTTTCTTAAGAGTGTTCTTGTTTTTTTTTAATATTTGGGATGAGATCCGCTCTGTAATGTGGATTCACTACTTTCAGTCCGATACGATCCGCAGCAAAATTGCAACTGAATTGTGTCGGAAACAGCCTCGATATCTCTATCTGGCGCAAAAGTTTTCCTTTTATTTTCCGTTTGTTGTATTCGTTTATTTTCTCTGTTCTGCTATACATCTGCTTTTGCTACTGCTGCTCCTGCTATTCCTCTGTTACAAACCTTTACTGTGACTGTGTGCGTGTTAGAGTGTGTGAGTGTGACGGATTTTTCCCCAAGGAGATGAGGTTTCGGTTCTGTTTTCCCATATTTGTTGTTGTTACAAGTTTCTCTGCGCTCTTCACGCTGTATCGTGTAGTAGTCGTGAGTGAGAAATTTAACGAAGGGGTGCGATGCGCGCTCTTCGTTAACTGCTTGATGAAATTTTTCCTTGGAAAATTGGGGGGATGCAAGGTTAGTGGTTGGTTGGCTGCTTGGATGGATGGGGATGGATCTGCTGCTGGCACAGCAAGGGTTGTGCGTGTTTTTTTTTCTATCATTGTGTTGCTTCTCTGTGTGAGGGGAAAATTCTTGGGACTATTAACGGTTTTCGAATTGGACTTGTTAAAGGTGCGGAAAAGGGTGGCTAGGAGGAGGGAGCCATTGGATTGGGTTGTCGGGTGGTGGTTGCTGGGAATAGTTACGCGTAGATGGGAGTGCATCGTGGTGAATGCGTTCGCTACAGTGTGTGGCCTTCGTTGGAGGGTAATTTCTTAGAAATTTCGTTTCGTTCGCTTATATCATCACAAATTGTAGGGTAAACTTGAGGAGTTCTGATTTCTTTGAACTGAGAATCATGAAAAGCGGCTGTGGTGAGGTCTTTTATAAGAGGCTTCATCGCTGTGGCATCAAAGAATACAAAGGCAATGAGGTCTTTATTTTGAGATGTGTGGATGTGATATTTAAAGCGAATGTCCGCAGTTTGTTTGCCTTGACACCTGAGAGCCGCGAATCATTCACTTACCGCACAGGCTCAGGACAAGAAGTCCAATACATTCCAAACTCCACACGTCTTCTAATGGGACAATGAAATGAATTAAGAAACAATACCTTATCATTTTCGTACAACGATCACCGGTGTCTTAAGAGTGTTCTGGTCCAACATAGACGCAAGCAAGGTTCCTTCTGAATCCCAGTTCAGAAACATAAACAAAGCTCATGTGTTAAAGGAGGCCCTGAGACTTTTAGCTATAATCAAACCCAGGAACCTGAAAGTCTTCCTTCGAATCTTACTATTCAAACATGTTGTTTCCATTCACGCGTGAATCAGTTAATCAATCTCAATCGACAACCCTATTCAGCTATCACAGGCTCTTGCCACTTGCTTTCAGTTTTGGGCAACAACTTGATTGAGGCCCTTCTCCACTTGTGTGAGCCATCTTAAAAGAGAAAGTTTACTGATGAGGTCTCGCAAGGGCTTGAATTATTTTCAATGGCTTTGGGCTAGACTCACGACCTACATTGACTGCCCATCCTATCGCGCACGTTGTCTTACAGTATAAAGAGTTCGTTGTTGAGCCTCCCCCTCCCCCATCCTGCCCATCCTAAGGCGCACACTGTCCTACATTATATAGAGTTCGTTGTTGAGTCTTTTTCCCCAAATTGAGGCAAACATGACCAAAAATCGCAGACAGAACTTTCTCGGAAAGGCTAAATTCTTACTCATCTACTTACAGATTTCTGAACTTTCTGATCAAGGTATTGTAAAAAGCCAGCATATTCTTTTGAGGAAGGCTCTGTTACTCAATTGTCTCTCAAAGAAACAGTCTTAATCAAGAATGATCTTACACTTGATTTCGGCATTGATCTCGTTCTCTTTCTTTACCACAGGGCCAAGGTAGGCCAAACCCTTGACACCTTAAACGTTTTTTTGCCCAAACAGACGCTTTGTCAAAATTCTTCTTTCATCCCCAACAACAGCATGTACTTAATTTACGGTCAAACCAATCACCAATTTTCTACGGGGACTGCTCTCATGTTCCGTCGTACGTCCAAATATGTCAAAATTTGGGACCCTAGTCTTTTTATGTCAATTACTTTGAAATTCCTGAAAGCACACGAGTTCAGTTTTATTGTAATCTCGGAGTGGTGGAAAAGAGTTCAATAATTTCCAAATCATTTTCATGTCTCTGTTTTGTGGTCTTATTCAAGAAGCAGCTGTCATTTTATCCACCCACCTGTCACTGTCCTATCGTGACAGGTGTGTGACACATTCACATTTATGATGTGTCACAAAAGAAATCAGTCTTGGTAAGCAGGCTGAAGAAATTAAGCAAAAACCTGACGCAATCGCTGATTTGTGGCATCTTTTACATTACGCATTGTACAGGGTGGTGGTGGGCCAGATTTTTTTCAGTTTTTTTTTAAATCCAATAAAATACGAAGAATAATAGTTGAGTGGCACTACAGGCAACAAGGGATCAGGGCCCAGCTTCTACAATTACTTGTGTTGTGCGTGTTACTGTTCATCACATCATTTAAAGACAGTCCCAGTCCCCAGTCCCAGTCCCAGTCCCAGTCCCAGTCCCAGTCCCAGTCCCAGTCCCAGTCCCAGTCCCAGTCCCAGTCCCAGTCCCAGTCCCAGTCCCAGTCCCAGTCCCAGTCCCAGTCCCAGTCCCAGTCCCAGTCCCAGTCCCAGTCCCAGTCCCAGTCCCAGTCCCAGTCCCAGTCCCAGTCCCAGTCCCAGTCCCAGTCCCAGTCCCAGTCCCAGTCCCAGTCCCAGTCCCAGTCCCAGTCCCAGTCCCAGTCCCAGTCCCAGTCCCAGTCCCAGTCCCAGTCCCAGTCCCAGTCCCAGTCCCAGTCCCAGTCCCAGTCCCAGTCCCAGTCCCAGTCCCAGTCCCAGTCCCAGTCCCAGTCCCAGTCCCAGTCCCAGTCCCAGTCCCAGTCCCAGTCCCAGTCCCAGTCCCAGTCCCAGTCCCCGTACATCTTGCTACTTAGCATCTTGATCTGATGATTAAAAGTTAAGGAAGAACTGGACGCAGTAAAGAGTTCACACATAAGGACTTGAAATCTACACTCGACATCAACCATATTTAGTACAACGGTTCAGGTATCCAGGACACCAATTATCATCATAATACAGTAAAACCTTGTTCGAAATTAAAATTTAGGCCTAAATCATGGATATCTTGATCAAATAATACGTTTTGGACGTCCAATTCTTAAGTTAGTAGTAATTCAAATTAAAGCTCCCTAAAAGCACAGCAGAGAACCTCGATTCTCTTCACATTCCTGCCTCTGAGGCTTGTGGAAATCTGCTAAAACTTGAGTCCAAACAGAACGCGGAATATTGATTCTCTGCGACTTTTTGTTCTTCGTCCTCTAGCTAAAGTGCGCCTGTCCTTTTCATTGAATTTCTGCCTTATCCAAATTATTTCGAAACCATTTTTTATCAGAAGATGGCAGGCGAGTGCCTACAGAGAGTTGAACAAGACGGAAAGACTGGAAGTGAAGTGAGAACTGCCTGTGAACCCAAAAGATCGAACGGGTGGGAGATAAAAATGCCTAAAATTCCATCCAAGATCCCGAAAAGCCAAAATCCCCATATCAAATATGTTAGTCTGAGAGGAGTAGATATGCGGGGCTATGCTGCCCCCTGCAACCCTCCTGCTAGGAGTTGCTTGGAATTAATACCCACATGGCTGTTAAATTTTCATTGATCACTTCATTTCAACTCTTTTAATATCGGGATTTCGGGTATTTTGGGACCTTGCTTCTGAGGATTTTGGACAATTCGGAACTTTGTTCATTTTCGAAACTTGGGTATTGGGGTTCTATACTCTTTGCGCAAAACAAGCAATCTGGCGTATAAATAGATTCGTGACAAAATGTCGAAAACCTATGGTATGCTCCGAAATGCCCAAAAATTCCAGAAAAGTCAAAATTTCGCGGTGTAAGTAATTTTTAGAAATTTTGACTTCTGTGCTTTTTTACGTTTTTGGACTTTGGCTTTCCAGGATTGTGGGCATTTGGGACCTTCTGCTTTTCGCAGACTTAAATTGGAAAGTGCAAACTAACATTTTCGGGATGAAATTCCGAAATCTTATGGTAAGTCCCGAAGTACAAAAAGTTCTTAGAAACCTAAGCACGGAATTTTGGTGTTTTCGGAATTTTTTTGCTCTTCAGATTTTGGACGCCTCGGGTTTTTATCCTTTCCAGGATTTTCGACGATCTGGTACAAATTCTGGATATCAGAATTCTTCCCGTTCCACACGCCCTCGCACTTAAGCTTAAGATTGAACAGTTGACGTTCAAGAGTTCCATCGCAAAGCAAACCCCTTGCATCCACTCACATCGACCAAGCTTTCCAGTATGTTTTTCCCTCCAAATCAACAGCAGCGTAGCACTGAATAGAAAATCTGTAAACTGTCCCTATGTGTGCCATCGTCGTGGCGAAGGGTCCAACACCGTCTCTCTCCCTCTCTCTTAACAACCACCGTGATTGAGTCCTTCGCCTAACTGCTCCCGGATTCCTCTTCTTCATCACTTCACAAATTTTATTGCAGCCTTTCACTGAAAGGTTATTAACATGCAAATGGACTGCGAAAAGATTTGTGTGTTCTTCTTCGTTTTTTTGCCGTTTTTTCGTGTTTTTTTTTCTTGCCTAGTTCGCATTTCTTGGCGCAGTTTCCGTGTTTTTTAAGCGCAATGCACACTTTTTTGCCGTTCGCCTGCATCTATCCATCTCGCTTAGGGGTTGCTGCTGCCATCCGCATATCCACCACTCTCACTCTGGCCCTGGATTTCGCAGAGAAGCCATTTTGCCGTGCATAGCTCATCTCTGGGGTGCTCTATTGTGGTAGTTGTCGGTTTGTCAGTTTTTCGCTCGGACAGCGGAGCCATTTAGCAGCTGCTGGGCACATGGAATTTCTTCGCTCCGAAAGGCCTTGTCAGGTCCGCCGTCAAGCGGTGTCGTCGTTGTGTCGTACAGCATCCTCCCCTTTTTCGCCCCAAAACTGTTGTGATGGTATGGGTGCGGTTTTTTGTTTACTCGTTGTTTCACCTCTCTCCGCTGTCACGTCATGGACAACGATACGCCACACAGTATCCATCAGCGATTCTCTGCGTCGGCTGTCTGTTGTACTCTCGTCGCTCGCATGTGTTTCGCTCAGCTCAGATGGTGATCAAATTCACAACCTCCGCACACATTCAAATCGTGGCTTCTACACCACAAAGCGAGCTGGAGTTCGTTGTTTTCACGCCCTCGCCCTCCTCATCCACCACTTAACAAACTGAGTGTGTGTGTGTGTCGAGTGTGCCCCTGTGTGTGTGTGTGTAACACAAAATGAAGAAGAAGAACAAGAAAATGATTGCCAATAGAGGAGAGTTTGCGCTTTATCGATTCCACGGTACGCACCTGCAATGCGTCAACTTTTTGGTGCTGTTGGGGCTTTTTCTTCTTCGTTGTCATCGTCGTCGTCGCCGTTGTCGCTGTCGTTGTCTCTCGTTTTTTATTCCCTCTGCTTGGTGTGTTTCGTTGAATGTTTCGTGGGCTGGTAGCTGGTGCTTGTGCTTTTGTGCTTCGTTCATCTGTCTGATAGTCAGCCAGTTAGCTGGCTGCCCACAGGAGTGGGGAACAGGGGAAAACGAAAGAAAATTCCTGGAAAAATATTAGCAAGTAATAATAAACCGAAAATAACGAGTATTATTCTCGTTCTCTGCTCCATTCTCCCCTCGTTCGCTTCGTGTGCCTCTGCTGCCACCCCAAGGCTCGCTCTCTGTTGGGTGGTGGTGGGATATTTTTTCTTTTTCGTTCATCCGCACGCCGTCGTCGTCGCCGTCGTTTATCTTGTAGGCTTTTTATCTTGCGAACCACGCAGGTATTCTGTCGTGTTGGGTTGATGTATTCATGCATGCTTTGGTCGAGGTGGGGGGGAAGGATGTTGTGTGTTTTTTTTTCAGTCGCGTACCAGGCTGAGTGGCTTGCATGAGTGTGTGGCTCTGTTTGTTTGTGTCCTGTTTGACTGAATGTTTGTTGTATGTCCAGGTAGCAAGGACGTTGTGTGAAGTAATGAGGAAAACAAAGTATAAAAGTTGATGTGCTCTTGAAAGTAAGGGTGTTGTGTGCTGTGTGCTGTGATGTGTGTGTCTGTTATTTTTCCACCCTTGATTTGGCAGCCACTTCTGTTGTAAATACATGAAGTGAGTGTATGAGTATGGGGGAAATCGGAAATTGGACTGAAGGGACGGGCAAGATTTATTTCTTTTCGTTTGAATAAGATCTTTGGGTTGGCGAACTTGTTTTTCATGCTCGCAGGGATGGCGCTTGTTTTGGATCGATTACGGCTGAGTTCGGTTTGGAAATCCATGATCTGGTTAGAGGAACACCTGTTGCTATGTGCCACATGTCGTTCAACGCTCTTTTTGGTGTGCACTAGTGTATGGCTCCCGGGCGGAGAAAGGGGACTAAGTATACGCTACATCTGGACCTGGGTGTAATCATTCTTTAAAAGTTTTGTTGGAAGTTCTACATCTCCACCTCTGAACCAAACCTGTTTGATGTGAATTTTAACTTATAAAACATGTCATCCCCTGCTCATGAAAAAGTCGCGAAATGTGACATGACAATGACCAACGCTGCCCTTAGTCCTATAGGTCCCTGTCTCCACTGGATCTAGTAAAAAGACCGGTTGCCCTTCTGTACTTCACGGAGATACTCTCAACCTGTGTCCACTTAAGGACTGCCTAGATGCCAGACCTATTGTCAGACGCGTAGTCCACACACAGATTGACACATTCTGTACACCTCTAACTAAGCCGCTCGTTCAAACTCTGTACCCGCCGTATATCCAAAATGCTAGCATCAAGACCTGCAAGGCGTCGTCTTCCTCGTACACCATCCTAGAAGAAAAAATTTCACCTGTGCTCCCTTCCTTACTCATCACGGCAGCTTTCTTTGTGAAGTCTAAGCCTAAGCTTCAACTGTCTTCCGCCCTTGACGATTCTGAGTATCCAGTCTTCGATACCAAAATGCCCTTGCGTCCTCGAAGGTCTCTATTTGACTTGAACAGCAATCGGGCATTCTTTCGTCCTCCCTTAGATGGTATCTAGCAGCTTTGACAAATTCTGATGGCAAACCAGGCTAACCGGTGGCTTTACTTTTCACCAGGTTGTCAAGAGCTGTATAGACTGCTTCGATGATGGTTTTGTGGCCCATTTGTTCGACTCGAATGTCTTCGTTTCCTACAACTCACTCCCGGTTGTGCCAGTTGCCAGATGTGCTGCAGTTTCAAAGAGTATGGGTTTCTTTCCTGATGCCAAGCTCTCGGCTTTTTCTCAAATGACTAAAATTGCGTAATATTCGTAGATCTAGGTGGACCTGGACCCATCCAATATGCCTCTCTTACTAGCACAAGCTCTAGCCAGCTGTCTCCAATTTCCCAAACCATGTTGATTGATGTCGTTCTCCCCTGTTTGGCACTATCTGAGTTGAAGACGTCCTCTGTTGGCCGGAATTGAACGACTCCTTGGGCCCGGACTGTGTTTTCCACAAACTTTACAAAGCTTATCCATTTTTTTGTATCGGTGGACACCTGATTGGAAAGCTTGTCGAGTTCGTTGTTTCATCTCCTTCTTCAGAAGCTATCCTCGGAAATAGGACATAAAGTGGCACGCAGGATATTCCGCTCAAAAAGATCTCCTCATCAACTTTTAATAATGCCAAGTCTTTGCGGCGCAGGGCAAGAGAGGGATGATGAATGCTCAGTTGCCCCCCGAGCCCAAAGAAACAGCGAAAGCGACAAGAGTGATTCTGTGCTTGATTTCTGAAAGTTTCATGATTTTAATTTCGTTCGCTTTCTGAAACTGATGTTGTCCTCCGCGAAGGAAGTCGTTGATTACTTCAAGGTTCTTGCTGCACATTGTGCCGGTCGGCCCAGGACGTTAACCTTGCTTCTCCGTCTTCGATGCCAGGACATAATTTGTTTTTCCCTGGTTTACCGACAAACCCATTTTAGATCCTTCCGTTTCTGTGCCATCAAACACCCCTTTGGTGGTTCTTTGAACTCGTCCCACCACGTCAGTGTCACCCGCGGAGCAGTTGAAGGGACACTTGAAGAAGATCGTGACTCTTGTGTTACAAGATCTTCTCTAAAATTAATTTAAAGAAGTTTTATGACAGAGGGTTATCTTGTCTAAAACGTTTTTAAGGTCGTGAGACCAAGTTGATGGTCTCAACTTGGAAACAGCTGTGAAAGTTCTCCATTTTCCAGCCTATACAATCTTGGTAGGAATGTCAAAACTAGACATGACACTGTAAACTTCATTTGTCTCTCTCTCCGCTCCTCTCATCTCTATGCACGTTGTCAAATACGGCTTTGAAGCCAACGAACAAATAGAGGGTGTTGATTTGCACTTCTTTGCTCCTTTCTAGGATCTGCTGCTGTGGGAAAATTTTATTCATCTGCCTATCACAGGCCTATCACAAACTCACTTGTCCTTAGACTCCTCGATATGCTTGAACTGCGAGACACACGAGAAAATTTCTTCAGGCATAGAGGTTGCTTACCTTCGGTCTTAAGGGTTGACTCTACTCCTGCGCTGTTCTAGTTTCTGTATTCAAACTTCTTTCGCCAACATTGATTGATGACGGCTTTGGCTTCTTTTTAGATGAAAGGGCGACTACATATTGCTGGGGTTTACGTAAGACGGAGGCACCCTAGAGAGTTTTGCCCTTGGTTGCCCTTTGTATACCCAGTCAATCTCCAGTATGCTAGGGCGTCCAACGTATGGGGAGTTTCTCCCATCTGTTCCTCAAGCATACTGTAATGACATTGATGTTAGCATAGTTGCTTTTACGGCCTTACAGCCATTCGGAGAGAGCCACGTTGCTATTAAGACTCCTTTGCGAGACTTTCACAGATTCGCAAGCTCTCATATGTTTTCGACTTGTGGAAACTTTTTTTTCTTCTTCTTCTTCTGTTTGTGGCGCTACAGTCTGGGGTGGACCAACCAACATGCCTCTCCAGCCAGCACGAGCTTTCGCCAGCTGCCGCCAGTTGCGCACTTCAACTTGGTTAGAGTGAGCCACCTTACCCTAGACCGTCGTCTGTTGCTTTGTCCCAATGGCTCAGATTCGAAGCCATTTCGGGTCGGAGCAGTGGTGTCCAGGCGCTCTACATAGCCTAGCCATCTTAAGCTTTGTATTGAAAGACGTTTGACTTGACGCATGTCGCTGTACAGCCCATAGAGTTCGTCGTTAAATCTTCTTCTTCAGATGCCACCAACGGAAACAGGACCAAAAATCGCACGCAAAACTTTTCTCTCGAAAAGTCTAAGGGCTTCCTCATCCGCTCTTAGTAACGTCGAATTGTGGAAACTATGTTTTTTAAATCACTCCATTAACGTCGTTCCATATAAGGCGATCACTTATCAGCCAACCATCTAAGCCACGTTTCCAGGCCGCCTCCTACTGTTTGTCACGCTTGAGAGCTTCAAACCTCTTTCGACCTCGACATTCCTTTCCTTTTCTTGTCCACCATCTTGGACTGAAGTAATGTAACCTTAGCATGAGAATGCTTACCAGTTGACGAATGGCTTCGCTCGTAGATCTTTATTTTTCTTAAGGCCTGGTGTCATCGTCGTCGTTTCTTCCGTTCATGGGTGGGTCTGTAGCTTCTCGCGCTATCGCCAGATTTGTCCGAGAGAACGTGTTCCACCCGCCTAGAGCGTTCGCTATTGGTTGCTATGGCTATTCAGGGGCTGCTACCAGGAGTCGGTATGTTCAGTCTAAGCTTCAAATTCTATAGATCCTCAATTGGGCGCCACGACACTGTTGCATTTCGGAATTTTAGAAAGACCACGAACTCGACAGAAGTGACTGTCATCTTGATACACTCTCTTCCAGAAGTTTAAACTCTGCTGGCCTATTCTACTACCAAACTTCTTGCAAGTTGGATTTCTCTTTATAGATCCATGTCAACAATTTTCTCCTGATCACCCGCTCCGCTTGTCACAGATGGAATCATTCAAGATTCGAACAATTAAACCGAACTCTTGCCCTCTTATTGCCTGTGGTACATTTCCTTCAACAAGTTCTGGGACATATCGCCATTCCATCCGGCTACTGTCTATACACACAGCTGTTAAACTTAATGACTCCAAAGGTGCCAATGAATCCATTCTCTAGCCATGATTGCAGCCCCCGACAAAAGTGGCCATAAGACAGCTCCCTTGCAATTCAATCAATTTACACAAAGGTGTCCTTTATCTTCTTCCAACCAGCTCCATCATTTGTCAATTACAAAACCAGTTTAAACCAATTTAAACCACAACCATCCACAGTCGCCGCCACTCATAAAGTTCGCCACGATAGAGCGTCATAAAGTCGAAGCGAATTGCTCCATAATTTGTCCCATGATCGAATAAATAATTCCATCGATGACACGTTAGCTTCCGACAGTTTTACAATCTTAATCCCGCACACTTTAGACACGAAAAGGCGTGCACGGGCCGGGTAAGCAGCAGTAAGCACCCACTTACCCTTGACTTGGGTGAATCACTTGCAAACCAGCCCGCCCAACACACTCTCCAGATCGCAACATTTACTGTATCAGACTGAAAAGCTTCTTGCAGGCCCCCCCCATCTGACCCGTCTCACCCAACCGCCCAACACCAACACATTATCAAGCTTTTGCAGGATTTATGAGCAGGAGCTGTGTGAGAGAAGTGCACATGTCCCCCTTCGCATGGTAAATAACAACAAAAGTGTACTCTGCTCCGTTTCAAGGGTAGACACCAACAGGTACACACAATTTTCAACTTCATCGGCAGCATGCAACAATAATGATGTCGCTGCAAAGGATGCCCTGGATGGCTGGCTAGGTGGCTGACTAGGTGGTTGCTTGGATCCTGGGACAAGGTGAGGGGTGACAGACTTTGGGAGAAATGGGTGTTCATTGGAAGAAGAAGCATGCTTCTGGCTAGTGTTTAGCGATCACCTTGTTCCCATTTTCAGTTAAGGCCATTCTGACGCAAAGATGTGCTACAACACACCCCCTACCCCCTCCCCCCACCCCACACACACACCCATCCCGCTATACACACACACACGCTGTGAGAGAGACAGAGCGAGTCGTCTCTTCAACCACTTGTAGTGCCGGGGGGCAACTGACACACATGAGTATGAGGCTTGACTGCAAGTGGAGGCTCTGTCAATGCTTTCTGCTTCGTCGCTGCGTTGCAATGCAGTTGTTGGAAATTACGAGCGTCCGCGTTGTGACGAATGAGCGACACGGTGTCCTTTGCCTGGCGTGTCGCAGTTTTGTGTTTTCTCATTTCCGCGCCGTCTGCAAGTAATTACCTATTAGCGAGCTATCGGTAGATGAAATGTGTGTGCGGTGGGGAGAGAGTGCGACGATGGGTGGTCTTTATTTTTTTTTTTTGCTTTTTGCTCTTTGCCGCAGTTGAAAGAAAACTGTTGAAAGATGAGCAGCGTACTGCGGTAGCAGTGTGGAGAAATCGTTCAGTTCTCCGGTTTTCTTCTTCTGTTTCTCCAGCAAAGAACCACCCATCCGCCCACACCTGTTAGCCAATTGCAGGTATTTGCGACTTTATTTCGTCGAGTAGACATTGACGTTATCAGCGTTGTTGTTCTCTTGTTTGTAGCAGTGGTGTAGTAAATGGGATTACATCGAGAAATTAGTTCGATGGCATGGCACAACAACTTTAGGGTACTTGCCACGGGGAGGGATGTTTTTCTTTGTCGTCGGGGGAGTCGTCGTTTGCTTCGATTGGCTTTGACTGTATGTGTGTGTGTTCCGCGAAAGGTGAGTGATTGACGGGGGAGGGGGAGGGGATAGGGGTGTTGTTAGAATTCTGGCGCCTGAGAGTGGTGTGAAAGGAGATATTGCCAATTAGTGCCACACTACACGCCACGTTTGGCTTAATTGCTTGAAATTTGAGGAAATGGATGGGAAAAGTTGAAGGATTTTCGTGTTACTTAAGAATGGATGTGGTAGTGGGTTCGGGAAATTTTGTAGCTTTCACTAATTGAGTTATTGTTTACTCATGGTATGGAATGATGTCACAACTTCATGAATTTTGTGCTTGTTTTATTCGTAAGTGTATAGCCAGCTTGTGTTATGGCTTAGAAACATTCTCAATTTCGTGATATGCCTTTGCGGAACCTTTAAGTGCTCGGATTTAGAGATGTAGGCTCTCACAAGGTGCCAGGATAGCGCTACTGTCCGGGGTGGACCTGGGCCTCAACCAAAATGCGTCTCCAGCCAAAACGATCTTTCGCCAGCTGCCGCCAGTTGCGCACTTTAAGTTGGTTGAGGTTCTTCTACACTGGTGTGCGCCACCTTAGCCTAGGCCGTCTTCTGTTGCGTTGTCCCAAAGGCTCAGATTCGAAGACTTTTCGGGCAGGAGCAGTGGTGTCCATACTCTCTACAAAGCGTAGCCATCTTAAGCGTTGTATCCGAAAACGCTAGACTTGGCGCATATCGCTGTACAGCTCATTGAGCTCGTCGTTAAATCTTCTCCTCCAGATGCCATCAACGCAAACAGGCCCAAAAATCGCACTTAAAACTTTTCTCTCGAAAAGACTAAGGGCTACCTCAGCCGCTTTTAGTAACGTCCAGGTTTCCGCGCCATAGAGTAGGACTAGGATGATCAAGCTGTTGTACAAAGCCAGATTAGCCCTTCGAGAGAGGCTCCATTACTCAATTGCCTCTTGAGACCAAGGAAGCAGCGATTGGCGAGAGTGATTCTGCGTTTAATTTCAGTACTGATGTTATTGTCCCTATTTACCGCGGAGCAGAGGTAGACAAAGTCGTCGACTATCTCGAAGTTTCTGCTTCCTAGTATGAGGCTCTGTCCGAAACGTCCATGGTACGTCCTTCCTTGATTACAGCATGCACTTCGTTTTGCCCTCATTAACCACCAGACGCATTTTAGCCGCTTCCGCTTCAATGCCAGCAAACGCCTCATTGACGACTCGCTGTGTGCGTCCATTCACGTCACTGTCGTTGGCGTCAGCTAGCAATTGAACGGACTTTTGGAAGATCGTGCCTCTGATGTTGACTTGTGAGTTACGCCCGATCTTCTCAAGGATGATGTTAAAGTAGTCAGTAGTCGACGACAGTGCGTCGCTTTGTTTAAAACCTTTTTTAAACATTGAAGGTCTCGGTGAGTTCAGTTCATTCCAGACCTTGACAGAGCAGCGAGCAGCTACTTAACGCCGCTAATTATGGGACAAGAAGTCTTGAGCTTAAGATGCATATGACAGCGTTTGGTGGACTAAATCTGAATTCGCCAGTCACTCAGAAGAAAGACAGTTTTACCAAGGTCCTCGACAAAACTAACAAGCGTTGTCTTAGTTGATTATTTGACGTTTTCGTGATTAGCTTAGTTGCTCATGTCATCATGGTTATGGACAACTGGCGAGGTAGCGTCAATGCATCGAACTCAGGGTTCAAGGTAACATGGTAATCCCTCGTCTAGTCCACCGTCAATCGAATTGATTTTATTGCGGTCAACGCAAAACATTTCAAAGGCATTTTGGACACACTGACATTCGGCCCGCATGACATAAATGAGGATTGCTCGAATGTTTCGAGAAAACTTAACGTCGCACAAGAGAGGGATCACCAGAAAGTCGTCCTATCGAGTTACCCTTCAACTCTCTCAAGTTCTATGACACTGGCATCGAGTGAGAAGCACTTGTCTCAATATTTCCAAGAAGCCATTAGAGAACCTAGCAGCTGTTGTGCTAGGTTTCAGTCCACCATCAAGAACAGTCGTTAGCGGCGTTGGAGGAGCAGCAAAAGTTCTCCATCTTCATCCCTCACAATCCGACCACTTTGGCAGAAATGCCAAAATTATATGCGAGCCTTGAAATCAACATATAGGTAGTGGGTGTCGATTTGCACTTCTTTAGTCCTTTTCAGGATCTGCCGCTGTGTGCAAATCTGATCTGATCTATTCTCCTGGCCTGAAATGATAAAGGCCCATCAGATTGTTCACGAACGGGCTTGGCCTCTGAGTCATCGAAATCCTTGAAATTGGAAATCCTAAGACATTTTCTTCAGGAGTAGGCGTTTCTCTCCTTCCGTCTTTTCTGACTTTTTTGCGTCGCTCTAGTTCGATGCTTCTGCCTTTCCTTTTTGTTTACACTCTCTATACTGTCAGGGGATAGCTTCGTCTACCTCTTGTTAGCATAGTCGGTGCGAGAAATACGAAAATTTTACTTCTGAAGACAGGAGACTCCTCCAGTGGAGCATAGAGCTTCCACTTTACTCGGTTGGTGTGCAGCTGTCTTTACACTAATCCTAAAGATGGCTTAAGAGACACACAGAAATCCCATCTCGACAGCTTGTATTCGTGACCTTATTCTTTCGATCCAATGGTCTTTCTCAACCAATGGTCATGAAATTTGGGTAATTCATGACCATTGGTAGGCGCTGGATCAGGCATTGAGTTAAAAACCGGCCGTATTAGGGTTCGTGCAAGAAATTGATTCAGCTTGGCCAATTCTAAAGGGTGATTTTTTAAAAGCTGTAGGAAACACATAAAATTCAGAAAAATGCATGAAATCTTTATTTGAATCGATAGTACGGTCAATATAATTTAATGTTTGAAGAATATTTCATGCAAATGTTGACCTTGACTGCGCCTCAAACGGTCCATCCGCTTAGTCCACTTTTGGCATACCCTTTCCAACATTTCGGCCGATATCTCACGAATAAATGCTTCAATGTTGTCTTCCAATGCGTCAATTGAAGCGGACTTGTCTGTTTAGACATTAGCTTTAACATAGCCCCACAAAAATAGTCTAAGGGCGTTAAATTGCACGATCTAGGCGGCTAATTGACCGGGTCCGAACGTGAAATAAAGTGTTCACCGAACTCGCCTCTCAATAAGTCCATTGTTGCGCCTGCTGCGTGACATGTGGCACCGTCTTGTTGAAACCACGTGTCATGCAAGTCAAGCTCTTGCATTTTGGGGAAAAATAAGTTGGATATCATCTCACGGTAGCGCTCACCATTCACAGTTACGTTACGATTCGCATCATATTTGAAGAAGTACGGTCCAATGATACCACCAGCCCATAAACCGCACCAAACTGTGACTTTTTCTGAATGCATTGGAAGCTCTTGCAATGCCTCTGGCTGATATTCACTCCAAAATCAACAATTCTGCTTATTTGAGTTTCCATTGAGCCAAAAATGAGTTTTGTCGCTGAACACAATTTTTCGGCAAAAAAGTGAATCTTCGGCCAACTCTCCATTCACAAAAAATTTTACCTTGCGGTAGCTCGTTCGGCTTCAATTCTGGCACCAGCATCACAGCTAAATCCTTCCGCCAAATTGTCCACGTTGTTGAGTAACAGAGTCCCAATTGCTGCGAACGGCGATGAATCGATAATTGATGGTCACCATTAACACTGGCCACTGATATTTTCTTCAGTTCGCACTCTACGTAAGTGTGTTTGTGGTTCAATGTCCAACAATGTAAATTTAGTGCGAAATTTAGTCACAATAGCCCGAGTAGCCGCTTCAGTGGGTCGATACAACTGACCATAAAATGGAAGAAGCGCGCGATGAACTCTCTTAACAGAGCACGCATTTTGATAATAAAATTCAATAATTTGCAAGCGTTGTTCGTTTGTAAGACGATTCATGGTTAAATTGTATACCAAACTGAAGATGTTTGACAGTGAAACAAAACACGAAAAGTGCGTCAGCTGTTTTAACCAGTGTTTGCCAAAAAGATAATAGCTAAAAAATCACCCTTTAGTTGGTGGCCATTAAGATCGTAAAAGTTTCCGCCTGCGAAACCGATGCGAAAGTACCTAAAGAGGTGGGAAGTCTTATGTTGTCGTCTTCCACGAAAGCACCTTCGTCATCTTGCAGACGTCCGTGGAAATCCGACAACATTCCCTTCCTGGTTCAATTTCTGACCAGAGCCAGCCCTGGACGCAGGGAAAGTCGACTTTATATAAGCGCCGCAGCTAAATCGTTGGTGACTCTGCATCAGACAGCATGTCCATGAGACTTGTGTCATAAGAGATGCTGTGCGGGAGGTCATCAAACATCCAGTGCGATTTGAATCAGAGACAATTCCCTTGTAGTTGGCCTTGATTGTACAGCCCATGATGTGGACGTCAAGGGGAGGAGATTTAAAAATGCATCAAGAGCAGAGCCTGGTCATTGCCTTTGCACTAGGACGAGAATTTAAACCGAAAATTAGAGCTAACGTTGCAATCACTGACTAAGAAAATTTTTTTATGATTTGCAGAAATTGCTTGAAAGTGAGTGAAAAATTGCTGTCACGAATTAAATTCGAAATTGTCAAGTCCTCTTTGAAAACCGCTGTAAAATTAAAATGTAGTGGTGGTAAGACTAGGTTCGATTCCCGGACGGGACACCTCGCACTTTTTCACAGCCCTTTCGAGTAGCTGACAGCACTTAAAGAGTATCAATTGTCAAAGCTCCTCAAATTTCGCCGATCGAACTCGGCTTTGGGTAACACCCAAAGAGTACCAATTGTCTATGAAAAGCTTCTCAAATCTCGCTTCTCGGAGTCTGCAGAAAGCTGTAGGTCCCTTCTACACGTGAAAGAACAATAGCACGAGCAACACGAGTAGTTGTTGCAGAAGCTAGGCCCTGGTCTCTTGTGGACTGTAGTGCCACTCAATTATTATTTGAGGCTATGGACATCACTGCTTCGATACGAAAAGTCTTCGAATCTGAGCCATTATTACAACGCAACAGAGGACAACGCATTAGAGGTGGCAAGACGCACACTTGGCAAAGGTCAGCCTCCGTTTACCTAAACAAAGCTGCTAAAGTTGGTGTGAAGGGATTAAATAGCCCTGAACAGGGGACTGCAAGGTTGCCTACAATTATAAGAATGTACTAGATTGCCCACCGTGTATATACTACAAAGTCGAAACTCCGCCTGGGATAAGAAATATTGGCATTGAATTGATTCTTACCTTTCGTATAGTTTGAAAAATAGGGCCCCAGAATGTGAAACAGTCTGTTGACTTGAGTATTTCTTTACCAGACTTCTTTCCGGTTTTAAAGGACTCCGGTACCGATCATCGCACCAACATTTCTGGCTTTCATCTGCTGTCAACTTTCAACAAACTTAAAATTTTCGCTCCAAGGTCAAAGCCCGTCTGAGAGCAATAAACTTCCCCGACACTTGATAAGGTTTCCCATTAAAGCCCCCCGTCCCATCTAATTTTTGTTTCCAAATTAACTTCATCTACTGGGTGAGTCCCAACAATAAAAAAAAAATCATAAATCATTATGTCCAAGCTGTTACATAACTCAAATCGCAAACAGAGCAACGCAGGCAACGCAAAGAAAGACTCCGCTTCACCTTTTATCACGAAAACAAAAGCAGGCAAAAAGAAAATCTGAAAGAAAAAAATTGTAAAATTATAAGGAAATTATCTTATCGACCGCTAATGGCCGGTCGCTGGCGAGAAGAAAAAATCGCTTTGCCCTCAAGTACCATTTATCGATTACAATTCCCGCGATAAAGTGTACTTGACTCGAATTCCTGATTTTCTTTTTTTTTTCTGCGACAGAAGTTGCTGGTAATTTGCCTCATTTCTGTCGACAAGGGGATGGGGTCTTAAACCCAGAGAGCGAGCGAGAGAGAGAGAGAGGAAGAGTTCACAAAAGAACTTTATCATCTTCGTTAGCATATCTGTCTAGAGAACGGGGCACAATACAAGAAGAAATAAAAATGGCAAATGTTTGCTTAAATTGGTTTACGTGATAAAATCACGTTCTCCTCGGCAGTGCGTACCTAGGAACAGAATTCACTTAAACTCCGAAAGGGAGAAAGTTTCGAGTTTATGAACTTGTGGATGGCACTCGCACCTAGTCATCAAGTATCTATTGCCCCTGGCTGAGTGGACGTTTTAAAAGCATTCTTGTGTTGAGACGAAGACGATGATGAATTTGAGGAAGACATTGACACAATTTTCGAGGCAGAAACACGTGAGTTTGTTTTGATAAGATTGTGTCGTATCTGGGATTTGATATGACACGGCATGTGTGGTAATTGGTGTGTGTGTTTTTTTTTTTGGTGCCGCTTAACAAGAATTTTAAGCTTTCGCATGGGACTTTGAACAGATGAGAGAAAATATTTTAAAACTCACCCCGTCAACTTTTCACAGAATGATTTAAATTTTTGGCTACACACTGTCACGATGTACTGGTTAAGTGAGTGGCACTACAGCCCACAAGGAATCAGGGCTTAGCTCCGGCAACACCTACTCGTGTTGTGCGTGCTATTGTTCCCTCACGTGTAGAAGGGACCTACAGTTTTTTGCCGACTCCGAACGGCGAGATTTGAGAAGCTTTTCATAGACAATTAGTACTCCTTGGGCGTTCAAAGTACTCAAAGGGTGTACTCCTTGTTGGTCAGCAACTCCAAAGAGGTTGTGCCGTGAAAAATTTGAGGTGTTCCGTCCGGGAATCGAACCTAGACGCACTTACGCACTACGCCATGGCACGACACAACCACCCGCCTGACATTTCTACCCGCAGAATTCTCTGTTTTTAAATCAACACCTGACTACCATTTCCTTCCCTTTTAACTTCTTGGCAGTGTTTCATATAACGGTCTACGAACAATTTTTCAATCTTCACCCCTCAGAGACGAGGTGGAGGCTCATCATTAACGACCACGAGTAAGAATTTGTCCGGAATCAGTTGACCTATATCTAGCTGACTCCTTGACTCCTCCTGAGCAAAGCTTTTTTAGTAACCAGCTAAAATACGCAGACTTCCTCGCTGTCTCCAAGACAGGACTTAAAATCTTAGAAGACTTACATTCCGATGAGCTCTTAATGGCACATCAGAGTCTGCAGCAAAGACGCTTCAAGAATGAGGAAAGAACTTCGAAGACCAGGAGAAGGACGATAGAAGGATCACACTTTCCAGAACTTCATTATGATCCATCAGTCTTGTAAAAGGCTCTAGCTACAAAAAGAATGGTGATAGGAAGGAAGAACATGTCCAGCGTTGCAAGAAACTCCTATGTTTCTAAAAATCCCTAAAAATTGTACACCTCCATCCTTGCATCTACTCCAAATTCTACAGGGGAGCCGCATACCTCCATATCCCTGAAATGGTTTATACGAAACTTAGGGAGTATGGCACTTCATTCCTTGCTTGGACTTGGTGCTGTAAAGATCTTGGAGCTTGTGTATGGTCCTCATCCTAAGCGGATGAGGAAGTCCTTAGTCTGTTCGAGAGAAAAATTTTGAGTTCGATTTTTGATCCCGTTTGCGTTGATGGCATCTGGAGGAGAAGATTTGACGATGAACTCTATGGGCTGTACAGAGACATGCGCCTAGTCAAGCGTCTTCGGATACAACGCTTAAGATGGATAGGCCATGTAGAGCGTGTGAACACCACTGTTCCGGTCCGAAAAGTCTTCGAATCTGAGCCATGGGGACAACGCAACAGAGGACGGCCCAGGATAAGGTGGCGCACACAAGTGGAGAAGGACCTCAACCAACTTGGAGTGCGCAACTGGCGGCAGCTGGCGAAAGATCGTGCTGGCTGGAGAGGCATGTTGGTTGAGGCCCAGGTCCACCCCGGACTGTAGCGCCACAAGAAGAAAAAGAAGAAGAACTTTGAGTGCGCAACTAGAGGCAGCTAACGAAAGGTAGTGCCTCCTCGACAACGAGAGGTGAAGGGAAAATCCAGCTGACACTAGTCCAAGGTGGGTCATCACGTTTTTCCTTTTTAGCAAGTTTATTTTAACACTGACAGATTTTGACAGACAGTTAAAAATTTGCCCGAAATCTGGACAGACAGTCAGTATCGAACCAAATAAGTGTGTTCACGCATGAAAAATGTGGTTGCTGTGTTGACCAAATAGTGCAGTTTTCAAAGCCCCACCCGTGACTGCTGCAAATTCTTAAGACTAGTATACTATTGGCCGGCATTCATGGCCCCCATCGTCGTGCACGGAGAAAGTGGCTGCTGTGGCCAAGAGTGTGAGAGTCAATTTCCCAATATCAACTCGCCATCCATCTCAATAGCTCAACATTTCACACACTAGTCTGAGAAGAATTTTGCACAAAAGTCTCGACGTTTTCGCATAAGTGTCCAGTTGACTCCTAAATTGACAGAGCTCAACAGTTATGGTCTTAAAGCAGCTTTAAGAAGACACACTGATTGTGGGTGAAAAATCGCCTTTTCTGATGTAGCGCATTTTCATCTCTCCTGCAACATCAAATATGAAACACCCTCTATAGTCTAAAGAATTTCAGTTTTTTTACGTTTTTATGGTTTCGTTTTGTTCACACTTAATTCCAAATCGCGCAAGCGAATGAATTGTAAGCTCATCGACAATCTTCCTCTCCTGAAAACACTTAAAAGTAACTATCATTTAATTCGTTCCTCAACAATGCATTAAACCAAGTCGTTCCAACGCTGGACCCCTTATGTTTTAAGACCCGACACACCGCCAGCAAATTCTCGTCTATCCATTCCCTTCCCTTTCATTATTCATCATTATCCCTGTGCTGTGCTGTGCATGTTTCTCATCAGCACGCCATTAGCTCGGTACTGAGGGGCGGGATAAAAATAACAGTAACCGTTATACAGTACGTAAACCATAATAATCTCACGCGCACTCGTTAAATGACATCACACAAAGGGGACTCAGACAGCGGCAATAGAAAACAGCGCATAATGACTTCCACACCGTGAAAAACAAGATTTTTTCATTACGAAGCTATAATCCTAGATCCAGAGTGGGGGCTGCAGGGGAGAAGAACATGCACAGGGTGAGGAGTGTGTGCGTGCGTACAATTATATCAAAAATTCATTAGTAGGTCAAATGCGCGAAGTTATCGCTCTCTCTGAATCAAAAATGGGGGCCATCCATAGCAGCAGAGTCTAGCATCAGTCCCTGGCGCCGGTATGTGTGTGAGTGTTTGTGCGGTGCGTGAACAAAAGACAAAGAAAAAAAACCCATGTCGAGCCAAATTGTCTGCAGATATAAAATGAAAAGCTTAGGCCGCCGAACAAAGGAAACACCAACAAGGAGCTCACAAAAAAAGGGACACAACGAGCCCTTTTTTTGTGCAAGGACAGTGGAGGAGATAAAAGAGAAAGCACCCATCCGAGCAGCATCAGTCTCACCAACACACAGAATGGCTGTAGAGAGAACAAATTTACTGCTACAATGTCTGCAGCGCCATCTGCCGTGTGCACAGTTCCCGTCCGGCTTTGGGGATTGAGGGGACTAACTATCGACTCAATTCAATTTGTCCGTACCGTTTCCCGTAACAAACACACACTTGTACGTGCGCACACACACACACACACACACGTGTGCACCCGTCGTATCGCCTGCCCCACTGACAGGAGATTGCGAACATTTTGTAATCTCTCAGTCTGCTGCTGCGGTAAATCCCCCGGAAGACTGGGGAAGGCGCGCAATGATAGCTCCCGCGCACACGCACACACAAACGCACACCAGCAAACGGTCGTTCGTTAAGTTTTTCGTTGGATTCTTTTGCGCCATTGCCGAAGCATAATGCAGCTATCGTACGCACACTCTACAACTGGCACAGGTCTTCTCTTTACTTGTTGCTGAGGAGTGCCGTAGTGGCGGCAGCCCCCTGGACGGACAGCAGCGTGAACAAAGGTCTTCTCGAGAATTTCCCTATCAGCGGAGAGGGTAAGAAAATCGCATTATGTCTCTACACCAGAACGGTGAATGAGAAGAAGACAACGACATCGACGGTAAAGAAAAAAGAAGAAAAATTACGTATACGCCACGTTGTCGCACTCCTCATATTCCTTGCGTTTATTTTCCCACAGTGGGGTGCTCCATGCGACACCCATAAATTTCACGATTTGACGACGGTTCTGGGAGATGGAAGAAAATCGCTGGAAAGTAGACTGCAGAAGGATTTTTCGCACTTTGTCAACTTTTTTCATTCTCCCTCTCTCCGTCTCTCGGTTTCTCTCTCTCACACTCTCTTTCTGAGTGAAAATCTGGTTAGCTTTGTGCCATCCACTGTCATTCTATTGCAGAGGTAAGCTCTGTCCCTCAAGCTCATCGCGGAGAGTCCACAGAGACTGAAACGAGTCTGTGGGGTGGAAGAGGAGTGAAGGGTGGGAAAAATGAATTCAATTGAATTATGCGAAACAAGTCGATGGAGGCGACATACATATACACCCACCCACACAAACACACACACACACCCACACCCACACCCACCCATCGTCACAGCATGCAATCAGGACAAATCGAACACCGCCATCCACCCACTCGCCGTTCAACTGGTTGGCTTAACATGTGTCTGTGCGTGGTGGCTTGGCAGCGTTTATTTCGCATTTCTTTTCCAGAGATGTGCAAGTGGTCGCATTCATCGACAAACAGTTGGGGATTGTTTTTTGGTGGGTGGCGCGGGGGTGCGGGGGTGGTTTGGCAGAGAAAATCGAATCGAAGCGACGACAACTGTCGGCTGATATTTATCGATATCGACTGCTGCTGAGTGCGACGACTGTGGGCGTCATGGATTGGTGATTAGTCCTAATGACGGTATTAGGTTAAGTTGATGAATTGATGTGGTAGTGGCAGAGGGACGAAAACGAAATTACGCACCGTGAGCGATGCATGATTGAAGAGGCTGCTTAAAGCGTAGTTTCGGTACAGCCTGTTGGTGATTCGGTATGAGGAAGGGGTCATTCCGACAGTGAATTTTGGATTTCATCTGACACCTAAGCTCACATTGTTGACACAAACTTCTCTCCTTGACGTCGCCCTATAGAGGCTTTTTTTTTTCATTTTTAAATGTGGATCGGAGTCGCAGTCAACATGCCACTCCATCCAGCACGTTCTGGGGGCAGGCGCCTGGAGTCTCATACACTCAGCTGATTATTGTCTCTTTTCAGTTGGTGAGGTCTTCCTCTACCGAAATTACCATCGGGGGTGGACTTCCAGACTTTCTGACGCGAAGCTACACATTTCAGTCGAGACAATCGAATCCCTTTGACTAGGTAAATGCCGTTGTACAGCTCGTGCACTTTGTATTCTCATCGAAAACTGCCTCTTCTCGAACGTTATCGAATATAATAGAATACGGATGATTTGCCGCTTTTGACATTGTACATGATTCCACTTCATACAGCAGGACTTGGACTCCTTAAGTCATTGCCTTCTCCAGTCTTGCGGAGGACTAACCGTAGCAGCAGACTCCGGAGTTACAAAACGATACAACAGATCCCTCAACAAGTTCTGGGACATATAGGGGCGCCACTAACAAAAAAAAATTTAATATTAAATGAATAATTTCTGTAAGTGGCGCCCCCTATATGTCCCGGGACTTGGTGATAGAGACGAGCTATACAGTGTCTAGTCTTGGCATTCCTACCAAACCCGTCAGATTGTGTAGGATGACGATGTAGAACTCTCGCTGCTCCGGCAAGGTCGGGAACGAACTCACCGAGACCTCCAATGTCAAAAAAGTTTTTAGACAAGGCGACGCACTGTCATGTGACTTCTTTAACATCATCCTTGAGAAGATCGTGCGTAACTCACACGTCAACACCAGAGGCATGATCTGACAAAAGTTCGTTCAATTGCTAGCTTACCCCGACGACATTGACGTGATTGGACGAACATAGCGGGTCGTCAATGAGGCGTTTGCTGGCATTGAAGCAGAAGCGGCTAAAATGGGTCTGATGGTTAAGGGCAAAACGAAGTACATGCTGTCATCAAAGAAGGACACACAACATCGGCGTCTCGGACAGAGCGTCACACTAGCAGCAGAAACTTCGAGGTAGTCAAGGACTTCGTCTACCTCGGCTCCGCAGTAAACAGGGACAATAACACCAGTACCGAAATCAAACGCAGAATCACTCTTTTCAATCGCTGTTTCTTTGGGCTCACGAGGCAATTGAGTAATGGAGCCCTTTCCCCGAAGGACTAAGCTGGCATTGTACAACAGCTTGATCATCCCAGCCCTACTCTATGGCGCGGAAACATGGAAGCTACTAAAAGCGGATGAGGAAGCCTTCGAGAGAAACGTTTTGCGTGCGATTTTTGGAGAAGAAAATTCAACGACGAACGCTATGGGCTGTACAGCGACATGCGCCAAGTCAAGCGTCTTCGGAAAGAACGCTTAAGATGGCTAGGCCATGTAAAACGTGTGGACACCACTGTTCCGGCCTAAAAAATGTTTGCATCTGAGCCATTGGTACAATGCAACAGAGGGCGCTTACTGCCTTAGTTATCTCTTGAACCCTTAATCCGCGGTCTGCTAATATGAAAACGTGAATTTTTGACGCATTCTCCTTCGTTTGTGCTTTTTTGAGGGCATCTGAGCATGGCTTATCGAATGAATAAAAAAATTAATTTTTGATTTTCGCCAATCTTACTTTCATTGTTAGTTGGAGGTACCAGACCCAAAGGTGGCCGAAATCTCTATGCCCATAAGAAGCCCACAACTTCTTTGTCATTTCTTGAGAGAAACGAGTGCGGACGACTTACTGCTGTACAAACGGGGAACTACACGTACGTACGGAAAATTAATGGACGATGGGTAGAAGGATGACACGGGAAACCATTCCCTCTGCCACTATCTCGTCTTTGCTTAAATCAGGTGTCAGTTTGCCACAGAGGTGGCCTAGTGAGAGTTGACAAAAGTCCTTGTCAGAAGCACTTTTTAGTTCCCCTTTGGAAGACTAAGAAAATGCATCAAATGTGTGTTACTGCTTCGTAGTAACGGATAAATCATCTTGTGGTTTCATTTTAAAAAGGCTTTTTCTGACATATCCTAAGGTCCTCCTATCAATTTGCTTTGTCATTTTTGTTTAGATTTGTTTGGCAAGTCATCATGGGAAGACTCGCATCACAACAGCGTCTCCAAATTATTCAGCTGAATTACGAAAATCAGTGTTCTGTGAGAAATGTTTTTGGTGAGATTCAAGAAAGGACTGAAACCGCTATTGCTAATAACATTTGCAAATTTGGTTCTCAGTTTTCAAAAATGGATGATACTCGACCGTAGTATCGTAGTAGCACGTTGTGAAAGGACACTAGGAGCTGCAGTTGACAGTGTACCCGAAGACCTCGACGAATCGTTCTCAACAGATTGGCCACGTTCATGGACTACGTGCTTTCTAGAATTCAAACACAGAGGTTCGGTGAGCCTAACAACACATGAAATAATGGACTTCTTGAGATATCCTTTGGGTAAGCACCAACTTCACGTTCCCGTGTAGATCGTTTGATATCACACCTTTGGACTGTTTTCCTGGAGGCTTTGTAAAGTTTGAAGTCTTCATGAACAAATCAGATGCTGAAAGTCAAGATTACTCGTGTGATTTGCGAAATACGAGTCGCTATGCTCAATTGAATTGCTCAAAAGTGGACCTTCCGGATGGATCACCTCAGACGTAGTCGTGCTCAATATTTAACTAACATCATATTCTAAAAAGCAAATGCCAAGTATTATCCTTTTAAGCGGTATAAGAAATTTTATGTTTGCTTTCAAATTACTGCACCTTTTTTTACAGTAAAAAACAAACCTCACGATGAATCATCATTTAAAATGGAGCAGCTCTTGGGTCTTTTTTTATACAAGAAAGGACAATTAAAGCTCTACCCTCGACTGTAGTCTAATTCTAACAGATGCTCCTTAAGTCTTTAGAAACATATTTGATTTTCTTTTCAGCCCCTTTCGGTGTCTGAGTGTACATCTTCCTCAAATGATCAAATCAAAGGAACGTTGTCTGTAGACCAAACCAATCTTTTCTCAGAAAACTGACTTCCCACTGGTAAGCCCGCGAAAATCCTTTTTTATTTCTGCGGCGTACAAAAATTCATCACATTCACACACACTTGCCTCAACATCCTTAACCTTTTGCAGAGGTAATCCCCTTGGAGCACCATTCACGCACCGAGCTAAAGCGTTTATTCGCTCCTTAGGTGTTTTAAAGGCAAATCCTCCCCCGCATTCCTTAAGTTATTCAATGTCTGAAAATGCCAGTGAACATCTGTTCTGCATCCCACCACGCCCACAATTCGTCTCCCACTCACATCTGAGCAATCGCTACCCGTCTCCATTGTCTTCATCTCCAGCAGCATTGGCGTCAAATGTTTTTTTTCCAAATTTCAATACTTCCCGGCGGCGCTTCTAAATTATGACACACAATTGTGGAGTGCTCTCGGCAGACATCCCCCCCACCCCTCCCCCCCCCCCCCCCGAGTTGACCCCGTTTTCGTGACGAAAATCAAACAAAAGGCCTACAAGCCTCGCCATTAAATACAATTTGCAATCGGTCTGCTCTCCGCAAAGCGAACGTTGTCCCTATTATGAGTTTTTTTTTCCTCTCCCACACAGGCAGTCGTACATCGAGACAATCATTGGCTGGGTCGGGGGTGTTGACATTTTGCGGAATGATGACTGGCATCATTGTTTACTCGCCACAAAGGATCCTACAGGGAGCGACACACACAATTACGTGTTTAGGGATATTCCAGCTGTCCTGCCCCGCGTTGCTTCGTCTATTCCCAAATCATGTCGTTCGCCCGCAGCACACAGAAGTAGGTAGGTCAATGGATATGCCAGCTGAACGCCACATGTCAAGCAGAAGATGGAACAAAAAGGCACTTCTTCTGTGCGGGGGACGTTCGGTGCCTCGCTGGGGACACGACAATATTGGGGCGTATGACAAACTTGACACACAGTCTGTGTGCCACACGTATCGCTCTGGAGGAGTTAATGGCACCTTACTCCTCCCCCTCTCCCCCAGCAGCAAACCCATTTCAATACATCAGGCCCGGTGGCGTTCCCAGGACAACCAACCGCCCCTCCGGGTGGGGTCGGTCGCTTTTGTGTATTTGGATGGAGATGTGTCATCGAAAATATTTTGTCGCATTGAAGTGACATAAACATTCCTATTCAAGTTCAATCGGTGGATGGCGGGGCGTGGGCTCAAGGAAACGTCGCCGGATAGGTAATATCCTGTCAAACAATTGAGTTGATGTTCGAGGAGCTGCTTCACGCGACGGGACGGACGGTCATGCGATCCCCTGGGAAATCTTCTCGGCGTCGTTTATGGGCCACAGCCATTTTAATCATTCGACGAGAGGCGCAGGGAGTTCTGTGTTCTTGGATATTGCGGTCGAGATGCGAACAAAGGCGCTCGATAAGGACAACGGAAAGGGACGAAAATCAATGGAAGATGTAACATAGTCTCACCTATTGTGTTGTTTGTGGAAGGTTTGTGTGAAGAGGGAACTTGGCTTGGACGGGAAGATGTCATTCGATGCTTTGTGGCCGGAGTCCTGTTCATGGTCATGGAACGGAATGTGGGACAAGGAGAAGCCTGGTTAGCTTGGTGGCACTCGATGATGCTCTTGAGGGTGCTCAGTGCAAGAGGTTTAACTGACTCTTAAGTGTGATCTGGCGACCTCGACGATGAATGGTTGTGGTTAGGTTAGGGTCAAGTGCAATCGTTTAGTTGGGACTTTTGGGTTGTAGACTTAAGTTCCACACACACACCAGGTCAGGCCGTGTTTGACTGAAGTTTGTGGGAATCCGGTGTTAAAAAATAAATGAATTCGGGGAGTTAAGGGGCAGCACGAGCCTGAAAAAATCGCAATGCATTCCGAGAAGGTGTCAAAGGTTGGTCTAGAGCACAGTTTGGAAAGTCAAAATTTGTTGATTTGCAAGTTGAATACACGTCCCGTCATCTAAGACTTTCCGAATTGGACGAAGAGCGTCTCAAAGCAGTTTACAAGGAGGATGGTCAGTAAGGAGGTGGTCGTTGGCTGGTGGTGGTAAGGATGAGGACCTTTTTACCCGATGATATGACCACTTCTTAGGCCTTAATTTGTAAGTTCTGAAGCCTGACTGATGGAGCTGTTGAGTAAGGAAGGGTTTTCTTACAAGCGACTTTGACTTTAGACGCGAACGCATGTAAAGCCCTGAAGAAACATCATGACACCTTATTGCCGAATACAGTGACATTGACATCATGTCCCAAAGGGACTGTTTCTACTTCATTTTCTTGGTAAATTGGCGTTCTCTAGAGCAAGTCATTCAATTTAACTTATTTTGCCAAGATAAGAGTCCTGTATGAAGATGCCCTTTAAGCATAAGCTAAGTCACGAGAAGTCCCTTCTATCCCTCGTCCTTTTCAGGGTAAATGACGTCGCTTTTGGACTCAAAATTTCAAAGGCTTAAGGTAAGGTTAGGTTGAAGCGGATGGTTGTGAAAGGACAACCACATTTAGGGCGTTTGGGCCCATTTTAAAGCCACGGTGACTATCTCCCTTGGACTCCTTAAGACCTGTGGGAACTGGCTAGGTTGCTGTTGAGTTGTTCCACAACAATGTCTCTTACTTCGCCTAGGTTACCAAAGAAGTACGTCCCTAGGTGTGTCACTCTTCTTTTTCAAAGATCTTTACAGTCCCAGAGGAAGTCGCAAATGGTTTCAGTTCCTTTTTTGTCTCTGCAGGCCCTGCAGGAGTCGTTGTGAGGACCTGAAGGCATGTACAGTGGCCTACCATAACACCACGAAGCACAGCACGCCTCAGACATTAGGGTCAACCAAAATCTTACAAACTCGGTTGCCTTTTTAGCCTGATGAAGTACTTCTAAGCAAGGTAGTTAACAAACCGTTTCCTGTCGCAACATCCGATAAGCATACCGCCGTAGTCGCCAGGATAAAAGATCCAAAAGCTCGACGGTATACACAAGCTCGAAGAAATACACATTTCCGAAACATTGGATATGCCAACGCTTCATCGTAATAGACACAACCCAATCAGCTATAAAGGGGAAGACGATAGAGGGGTGGCACCGGTGGCGTGGAAAAGGCATTTAACTCGGCAAACTGGATGCGTACTTTTCAAAGATTCGAGAAATTAAAGGTACTAGAGTGACCCGGAGCTACTTTACCGACTGATTGCTCCTTTACGACTTCGGTGATGGTACAAAATAGAATAAAATTACAGACGGAGTGCCACAGCGATCCGTGTTAGGTCCTGTACGGTGAAAGATAATGTATGACAAGATTTTGCAATTACCAGTACACAGGATAGCCGCTGTAAACAGCTCCAACAATCCTATCGCGCTGGTCAATTGTGGTCAATGAAACAAAGAAATGGCAGATTAAGTTGGGTTAGGAGGCGTGGCGTTAAGGTGTGACTCACAATTATGAATGGACCACCCTTTGCGTGATAACTTTCCAAGGATCTGTAAACATCAGTATATGAAGGAGAAATTGGGAGTGGATTGGACACACCTTACGGCCAGCGCAGAGTCTCAGCAGCAAAATGCGATCTTGGTGACACTTCAGTTGGTTATGACAAGCAGTGCATCCTCTCTCACTCACGATTAAAGCTCGAAAATATGTGGGTTAACAGAGTGGTTACGCCGCAGTTGGTCCACTCCACGAACAACAGCAGGGGCCTCCGTTTCGTTAGACTGTCTGCGATAGCTAAGCGTTTAACAGCCGCAACTTCATTGCTAATTATTCCATGTTGTGTAATCCTCTTACCCAGGCAGGAAGAGCAGCGAGATGTTCTACGCAAACGTAGCAGTCGGAGCAGTTGACTAGGAATCTAGTTCTTTCGGAATGAGTTGGAGAGAGCTCAAACATGTTGCACCAGTTTGAAAGAAATGGCGCGCACCCAACCAACTACACATCCCTTTATCCTCGTTTACAATTGGACACATTTAAGCTGATTCTGCCTAATTGCATGCCTTACCGGGTTCCGATAAATAACGTCAATGTCAACCACAAGGAGTGGTTCAATCTTGTATAAGATCGCCGATCAATAATTTTCCTCCTACTCACTTCCAGTTTGTTCCAAACTCCAACACGTGTCGTTCTCCTATTCAGCACGCATCTCCCACCCTAATCGAGTCTAATAAAAGAATTCACCCCCCCCCCCTCCCCGCACACACACACACACACACACACATACACTCCAGCCCTCATGCAAAAACCAAACATTTGCATGTTGCACATGAAACATCCATAAATCCAGCTCGTTCCTTCCTCATAATCTAACAAGACTTCACTCACTATGGCCCAGGATCACGCACAATGAATCCATTCCGGCATCGCGCACAATCTAAATTGCATTATTCATAAAAAGGAACAGGAAAAACGAGCGCCACAAAAACACAAAAAAAAAAAACCCTACCAACCACAAAATAACCAGCGATCCATCATCATAAAGGATACGCTCACTGCACAATAGGCGGCCAGCGCTTGTGAGTGTGGGCACCGTGGGCAAGGACTTCTAATGATAAAACATGGAATTCTGGAATATGAATGCACAATAATTACCCCGTTCCATTGTTGCGCTTCATGCCGTGGAGCCGCTGTGTGGCAGACTAGCGAGCGGATGTCCTGCGTTGGCTGCCTACATAGCTGCACAGCCACTGTATGCACTGCAACAGAGCTAACGATGCATTACAGGACAACAATTACAGTTATTTTTATTGCATTAATTACTGCGTCTGCGGGTGGGACGCAGGGGTGGGTGACAAACAAACCCAACCCCATATCAGCTCCCATCGTGCACACATGTCTTGTGGTAATGGATTTCGAGAGAACAATGGGATGACAAGTTGGAAAATCGCATGATTGTGGCACTTTATGACGCCCATGAATGCAAGGTGGGCTTGAGGGGGCGGAGCATTTTTCGTTTTGTTTGCTATTTAGGAGCAAATCGCATGCAATGCTGAAAACTGTTTCGGAATACTAATAGCCGGGGATAAGCCTTTCTCTTTAGCACGTAGAGTGGATAGAATCGAAATTACCTACGCCGGAGGGAGGGGGAAGTAGCTGACAAAATTGCATTTTGAACAATGCACGAAAGAAAAAACAAAAGGTAGAGGGTTGGAGCCTGAGTCTTATCATCGCATCGGGGACTTTTTCGATTTGCAGCACCCTGAAGGGAGTCGGAATGGAATGGAAGAGGAGCGAGATTCACGAAAGGGATTGAAGCGTGACGTGAATTTCATGTTGAATGTCTACAGGTTTTTCTAGTGTAAACTCTCTAGATGGGGCGGTAGGGGACATTCCTCTGTTTACGAGGTTCAGCGTATTCTTCAAGAGGAAACTTCAATCCTATTTGCACTCCTATTTCAGACAAGGTACAAGTGCTGAAAATTAGACACGTATAACCATTCAATTGTCTATGACACCCCTCATCACGTTTATGTCTACCAACTAGGCCATTTCGAGGCATGTCTAAATTATACGTTATTTTGACACTGACAGCTGTTTCCTGCTCGAATTCAGTATCATACCTCCGTGGAACGAAATGACTTTCTTTAGGTCTGAACAACGTTTGAACACGCAGTGAGTTTTTTTTGTGAAGGAGTTTTGGTTTGAAAGGTTGGCTGGTTGGCAGGTTGGCTGACTGACTGGCTGGCTTGCTAGCTTGCTGGTTGACTAGCTGGCTGGCTGCTTGGCTGGTTGGCTAGTTGGCAGGTTGGCTGATTGGCAGGTTGGCTGGTTGGCTGGCTGGCTAGCTCGCTAACTGGCTGGCTGGCTGACAAGCTGGCTGGTTGGCTGATTGGCGGGGTGGTTGGCTAGCTGGCTGGCTGCTTGGCTGGTTGGCAGGTTGGCTGACTGACTGGCTGGCTTGCTAGCTTGCTGATTGACTTGCTGGCTGGTTGACTTGCTGACTGGCTGACTGGCTGGTTGGCTGGCTGACAAGCTGGCTAGTTGGCAGGCGTGTTAGTTGGCTGGCTGTCTGGCTGGCTTACTGTCTGGCTGGCTTTCTAGCTGGCTGGCTAGTTGGCTGGCGTGCTAGTTGGCTGCCTAGCTGGCTAGTTGCCTGACTGGAATACGAGACTCCATTTATTTTGTTTGAACATCAACGACCTGTAGCTGAATGCCATCCAAGCAATCCGTGAGCAACAGTCCGCATCTCCTTTCAAGCGCAGCCAGACTAGCATAAGGACATGATCCAACCATCTAAGTCCTGGGTTTTCTACCTGTTGCAATCGCATAGAAGTCACGCCTCGGACGAGGGGGACATCCTTATCATTTGGCCAAGCCTTCGAAGCATAGCCTCGTCAGTCAGAAGAAGTTGCTGTCAAATTTTGCGTTCCCCCTGCACTGTCGTGGTTCTCAGCCTATCCCGGGAATGACGCCTGCAGCAGTAGGGGGAGGCATTACGTCTTGATCCGTCTTGTTCCACGATGAGCTGCTGCAGAAGGTTGATTTTTGCTTCTGGGATTGACTTCTCCATCTTCATCGTTTTAGAGTTTCGCTACAATGCGGGTAGGACTCGACCACCATGAATCTTTAGTTATCACGGTCTATCTTCAATTGCACCCGCCAAGTTTGTAGAGACTCGTCTCCACTTGTGTGTGTCATGTGAGACTAGATAACTCTTTATTGTATTATCTCAATGCCTTGGACTTAAAGATTTCTTAAGCTGGAGCAGGGTGGTCCATGCACTTGGTGTAGCTTTCGTAGATGCTCGACAAGGTACACAGTGACGTGCAGTGTCTATAAGGCTTTTAGAACCATAACTTACATTTTTTTGCAGTCGATTTTAGGATTCAAATAGTCGTCGTGGCGTAGTGGGTAAGTGTGTCGACCCACACGCGCCAAAGGTCTAGGTTCGATTCCCGGACGGAACACTTCGAATTTATCACGGCACCACCTCTTTCGAGTTGCGGACAACACTCATAGAATATTAATTGTCTATGAAAAGCTTCTCAATTCTTGCTGTTCGGAGTCGGTATAGAACTGTAAGTCCCCTCTAATCGTGAAAGAACAGTAGCACCCACAACTTGAGTAGTTGTTGTATAAGCTAGGCCCTGGTCCCTTGTGGGCCGTAGTGCCAATCAATTATTAAAATTAACTCGACCGAATATGGCGTACTGAGAGTTCGGTGATTTTCTTTGACAGGACAGGACAGGACAGGACAACAGGAGTGTAGTGCTGCTCTAAGCTGTTATTTTTCTTTTGAATCTTCAATTCTGCAATTTTGGTGGCAAATTGATTTCATTTTTAGCTTTTACAGAACAAAGCAAGCGCTTAAGGAAGAATGAGTAGAGAAGAACGTGGATTTATGTCCAATGCCAACATGTGAAGCCAAACACAAACAGGGCTCGTAATTCGTCCGCTTTTGTCGTCTGAAAGTTGTGAGGGATTCTTAAGAGCAATGAAAACTCACAAAAAAAGCGTCAAAAACATCCCCAGATCGTTTACAACCGCTTCAAAAAAAGAAAGAAAAATGTGAAGGGCAAGAAACAATTTCCAGTTCCTCTCCCAACTAGTATTCAGAACAAAGCGCGCTGTGGGGTCAATCAGAGAAAAGCCACAAGAAATGGTAACCATAACAAGAAACGAAACGCTGTCCAAAGACCCAATTATCCCTTTCATTGCTAGACACGACAACGACAGCGTTTAGTTTATGAGGTAACTTCCAACCAAAAAAAAACTACTCGTCTTTCAGAACACAAATTGAACATGAAAAAGGTCAACCAACATCCCATGTCGAGGGCGCATTCAAACAATCCCCAATCACTCTCAAATACAAACAGAATCCTTATCGTCCCTTTAGTGCATCAAACCCCATTGAAAATCGTAAAGGGTCAAGCATTTCACTTTGAAACTCCGCTGCCATTGTGTCAGGAAGGACAAACAAAATCACTCAGAAACCACGTTCAAGAGGCATTCACCTCAAATAGTTCAGCTTTCTGGCTGGCCTGCTGGTGAGGGAGAATAATTTAAATCTACTAGCCGGGGGGCAGTTAGTGACACACAGCCAAACCAAGTGGAGACACGGACACAAGGACGGATGGGTCGATGAGAAGCCCCATCAAGAAATTGGATCACCGCCTATGCCTGCCAACAAATTTCCGAATCGATTGTTACTGAGCCTGCCCCTCCCCCCTTCCCCACCACCCTTGCCACTCCGCCCTTACAGCTTGTAGTTTTTTGTGTTCAACGAGCCAAAGACACTCGAGATATTTCCTTCGAATTCCCCCCTCAAGGGCCCTCAGGGTGCGCGGCATAAATCACCGTCGCCGGGGGTTGGTGGAACATTTTTCGGCCAATTCATTGCTTCCTTCCACACGAGCATACAGCTTTAAGAGGCGGTGCATGCTAAGTACATGTGCAGGCAGGCTCTGCACACAAAATGTCACAATGCCAGACGGGTTGCCAAAAAAAATGAAACGGAAACATACACCCGTTCACCATTCCAAGGATAGGCGGTATTTAACGGTGTATTTTAAGTTGGAAAGCGAGCCAAGAAACCGATGCAACAAATACAAAGGGAATGCTTTTAGGGACAAGCCATGAACGTACGAGTATTGGCCAAGAACCTAAAGACCAAATAAAAGGGATGTTTGCGATGTCATGTGGTTTTCCCTTATTTTCAGGGAAGAGGGGTGGGATTGAGTTTTTGAAAAGTTTTACGAGGATCTTTGTACGAGATGACAGAGACACTAAACACTGAGATAGTACGGAATGGAAAGATATGACACATTTGGTTGCATCGGGTAGTAAGATCTGGAATACGGTTCTGGCTGAATTTGAACCTGGGGTGTGGTTGAACGGCGTCAAGCGGTCACCTGACATTTTGTTGACTGTCTGTTATGTGCATGATTATTCAAGCTTTCATTGAATATGAGAAACTGTAGCGTAGACTCTTAGGAAAGCCGAGAGGACAAGGTTAAGAGACGAGCTCAAAAATCTCATCGAACCTCTTCCGAGACTGAGGGTAAGGCAGAGGGTTGAGAAGACGTTTCAAAATGTGAACAACATCCGCAACAAATGCGTCCTATGTCCTCTTCTGCTTATGGTGCATTTTGGTTGATGCTCTGCTCGACGCTGTCAATAGCTGTCACACCTAGTCACAAGCCCAGGCGGTTGATATGTAGGCGTACTGTCTTTTGGATCGTGCTTAACGGTTATGTGCTTAACAGTGCAGAAGGAAAGGGTGGTTTAGAATTCAAACAGCCCCCTTTAGAAATGTTTAAAAATTCCGTGAAACACCTCTACAGGTGTCCTATTCCATGGTGGAATGCCTAACTAGAAGGAATTCGCAAGAAACTAGGTGATTTATCGTGAGGTTTGATTTTCAATTGGCTTTTTCTGACATATCACGCGTGACTTCAATCAAACTGCTTTGTCATTTTCATTCAGTATCGTTTGGCAAGTTATCCTGGAAAAACTCACACTGTAAGAGTGTCTCCAAATTGTTCAGTTGTTCAGCTTTCGAAAATCAGCGTTCGGTAAAAATGTTTTTCACGCGATTAGACCTACCAAATTTGGGTCCAAGTTTACATTAGGAGATGATACTCGACCGTTTAAGCAACATCTAGCAGAACTGGCTCTGGCCAGGTTTTGAGCCAGAAAAGGATTGTTTGCGACAAAATCATCACGGGCGGATCAGAGGCCAATGAAGGGTATGGCGCTGGCACCTTAGTGGAGGAGGACAACATCAGTACACAAGCTCTGTTAGGAATTGTTGTAGTTTTTCAAAAGGTCAACAATAGGTGAAGGAGCTGAACAAGTACCGTTTGTTGCAGCAGTCAAGCTGTGTTTAAGGCCTTGACCACTTCCAAGTCTAATTTGAATATGGGAATGAGATCGCCGATGAGGCAAGGATCAGAGGAGGGTCTACACGCATCCTTCCTTCATTGATCAGCCCTCTTGAGAGCAGAATAGGAGGTGACGTGAGGCTCCAAGATACAGGCTTACCAAGCGTACACTTCCTAACATATAAAAGAAATTCGCGGCATGCTTGCTACGAGTATCTCTTGACTGAAAATACTACAGAGGAACTTATCGGCGTACAAACAGGCCATTGTGCCTTCGCCAAACATCTAAGTGGGCTACGTCATCACAGAGGTCTGTTTTTCTATTTGTTTCCTCGGGGGCCTTGTAACACTACACTGGAACATCGAGACTCAAAAGCTGGTGATCGACCGTGACTAACACCGAGGATCAGCTCTTTAAGGTCATCCCCAACTTTGAATAACCTCAATCGTTCCAAAGATTGGTTGGAATTTTGAGTGTTGACAGCCACCTTAGCACGGGCTTGGCTTCTGGGCTCAGTGTCCACACCACACAGGGTCTTAAGATTCAGACTCTCGGGCAGCAGCTGACACGTGGCTCTTCAACTTACTACGTTCTTTGCTTTCTTAAAAGCTTCTGGCTAGCTCACAGGATCTTGTAGCCCATTCCTGATGCTTGGACCGTCGCCCTTCTCAGCCTCTTTGGCTGACTTGAAGGGCTTTGGACACTGAATAGAAAGACTGGAAAGATGGGGAAGAAGATGGGTTAAGGGTCAGTGAAAAAAAAGGCTCAGAAGGACTGGCTATATCGAATCGAAGGCCACGCCACGAAGGAAAGAGGAATGACAGGATTGACCTTGAGGCGAATTTTTTAAGCAGAAATTAGGCGTGAGCTTACGATGTTTTTCTTTTTCTATTTGTCAGGCACCTTGTTACGCTGATCTATTGTAACCCTTAGGCTGTAAGCTCGATAATATCATCAGTTTCAATCACTATTCCAGGCCCACATGATCCATGTGGTCCCGCAGGTGACTAGAAAGTGCCAACGGTTTAACGCTTGATTGGCTAGTTCATGTAGAGATCATCCATAAGCCGAATGATGAGGACTACTCAACAGATAACTGGCGAGGGACCAAGTCAGATCGAAGTCCACCTAGGACCGTAGAGCTCCCATTACCTGTCAGCACTGAAGAAGGACGAAAGATATGTGCCCTGAGTGGGACCCAAACCCAAAAATGTCTACTTTAACCACTGCGCCACGACGACTGCAGCTTGAAAAGGACACGCCTTTGGATATATTTGTGGTGAGTCCTTTTAACTCATGCCGCTGTGCATGCAGTCGACTTATTGCCATTGAGTCGTCCAGCCAGACAAGTTGTGGCTCATGAAAGAAGTGGGTGCGGGGTGAATATTTGCAACCTTGTAGTCCATCGGTTGGTGTCTCTCTTGAATGGAATCAACTCCGACAACTTACAAAAATTGAAAATTTTTGAAGACCCCATCGATAAAATCCCTTCCTATTCGTACCACACATTGCAACAATAAAGAGCTCTCCAACTCAAAGTCATTGCAGCTCTATACCCTCATCCTTTCTTTTCACCATTTCCTAGGACCCACATCCAGTATCACATTCAAGTGGCTAATTGCAATCCTCTCTGACAACTGTTTACAACCTAGAACCGCATTCAGTCACTCGAGAGTCATTACACAATCGAGTATCACTCCGCACTACAGTCGAGGACACATTGCACAGACGTGCCCCCAATCGTTGCCCCTCCCCACCCGGCAGCAGCACTCAACACTGAACGGATTCAGTCAAGCGATGGCGCGTTCCTAGGTGGCGGCTGGGGGTTATCCAGACCCCGTCATAAATTTATAATTAGGGTTCACACTCTGCCTCTCTCACTCTCACTCACTCCCTTTGTGTTCTGCCAAAGGCAAAGCCGACGCATAGAAGTGACGCAACGTCGATGATTCCAACTCTTGTGTCCTGTGTGTGTGTGTGTGGATCAGTGGGGGGGTTTTGTGCAGTTGGTGCTATGCGGCATTAATGCGTTCCTAGTGCGAGGATGTTGTTTTTTTTTTCCTTCGGCGTCTCCCCCCTCTCTTTGCGCCCATTTATGTGAAGTATTGATTTTTTTTTATGAAATAAAATGTGTCTCGCCATGCGGATGTCCTTTTGCTGCACAGCGGAAAGGATGATACGATAGGAATTATAACGTGGACAGGATGTCATTGTGGCTTGTGTCTGTGGACGTTGCGCTTGGTGTACATGTCTAATAGAGTTGATGGGCATCAGGAGCAGCAGCACCGCCAGACGGAAGTGGCGGCAAGGCAACATAATGCAATCAGGGGATGAGATGGAGGAGGAGATCTTATTGTGGCGCTGCTGTAACACAGTTTTATCCTGGAAAGCTTTAGACAATTGAGCACTCTGCAGGAGAATTCAATTAGATGGTCTGGCAGTGGGGAAAGGGGGCGACTGTGCTGTTGTTTGTCTGTTGTCTGTTTTCCGGGGAAAGGAAATGACACAGATCTTATTCAATTTCAACACTCTTCAGACTGTTTCGAGTGTCAAGCTGCGAGGAATGTCGGAAAATTGAATCAGAAGGACATTCATGTCGCGTTTCAAGGCTTCAGGTCTTTAAGATGATTCATCCCACGTCCTGTGAAGTGAATTATAATACCTTTTCGACGCCCCCACCGCTGTGTTTGCATTATAATGCTGTTTACACACTGTGGCGACGAACACCCTCACGAAAGTGCTTCTAATTACGTTCGAGCCCAACCCAGCTTCTCTTTCACTTCACACCACACCGAAAACCTCTGCAGTGCACGGTGGTGTAAGTACCCAAAAATAGTAGGAAACTCCATTAAGGGAAATAAATTGCAAAGCAGCCAACCCATGGATCGCTCCTGCTCTCCAGCACAACAACGGGGTGTGAACGTTGTGTGTCTTGTGGGCGATGGAGATGGTGCCCTTGTGGCGCACAAAACAACAGCGCGGACAATGCGCGACCAAGTAACATTTTCATTTAGGCTAATAAGCGAGTGTTGTGCTGCGTCCGGCCCACGGGAGAGTATCGTAGTCGCGTAGTTTTTAATTTATTTATAATTACCGGCAGTCTTGGGGGCTTTAAGGGTTGGTTTATGTGGATCCTTCCGCATACAATTTTAACGTCGCCGGTACCGTCGTCGTTGTCTGGGCTCAAATTGTACGCCATTATACATGACTGTTGGGGCTAGCAGTAGTGCCGCAGCGCTGTACAGTGGGACAAAAACACACAAAATTGGATTGTGTTTTAAAAAATAAATTTCTTCAAATTTGTTCAACTAAATTCATCATGGATATGTATCTACAAAATATATTTTTTAATGCTCTAAATAATTTAGCAACATAAACTTTGTTTTAATATTTTTTTTTCGTATTTTAGAAAACATGCTAAAAATCATTACATGTAGTAATCAATAAAAAATTTAAAAAGAAATATAAAATTGTTAAAAAGAACACAAAATGTTGTCTTGACATAAAAGTCAACGTTAAGACCTTTCAAATGATGTACAACACTTGTATTTCCGCTTTACCATAACGGTATACAAAGCCTTGAAAGTGAAATTATAAATTTTGCGCCCCACAAGGGTCTTTAAAAATACCGTCAAATATCAACAGACTTAAAAAAAAATAATTTTTAAGCCGCCGAATTCCATTTCATCCCACTGTGCCCCTAAGCCCTGTAAGTCCCTTGCAAGGAATTGAATTACGTGACTGGTCGGGAAAGACATCAAACTAGCGCTGAACACACTTTGCACGTCATACAATTCAATGCACTTGGGGATAATTTGTTACGTTTTCTGTTTTTGTTTTTTTTTTCTCTCGGCATTCAAGGGAGTGCTTCGCAAATAATGGTCTTGAGGTTGGATACACGTGCTGACCTTGATGGGTGAATGAGTGATTGGGGAGAACACGACCGGAGTCGGGGAGGAGTGGTGTTGATTTTGGAATGACATGGAGACACGCCAAGGGAGGTATTCGGTGAATGAAAGAACAAGAATGGCGTCCTAGACGGATGAAAATAGCATTCAAAACTAATGCGTTGTAGCCGGGGCTTCAGCGTGATGCGTCGCAGTCTGGGTTTCAATGTGATGCGTTGTGGGTTTGGCTTCAGCCCGTGATGCGTTGTAGCCTGGGCTTCAACGTGATGCGTTGTAGCCTGGGCTTCAACGTGATGCGTTGTAGCCTGGGCTTCAACGTGATGCGTTGTAGCCTGGGCTGCAACGAGATGCGTTGTAGCCTGGGCTTCAACGTGATGCACTGTAGCCTGGGCTTCAACGTGATGCGTTGTAGCCTGGGCTTCAACGTGATGCGTTGTAGCCAGGGCTTCAACGTGATGCGTTGTAGCCAGGGCTTCAACGTGATGCGTTATAGCCTGGACTTCAACGTGATGCGTTGTAGCCTGGACTTCAACGTGATGCGTTGTAGCCGGGGCTTCAACGTGATGCGTTGTAGCCTGGGCTTCAACGTGATGCATTGTAGCCTGGGCTTCAACGTGATGCATTGTAGCCTGGGCTTCAACGTGATGCGTTGTAGCCTGGGCTTCAACGTGATGCGTTGTAGCCTGGGCTTCAACGTGATGCATTGTAGCCTGGGCTTCAACGTGATGCGTTGTAGCCTGGGCTTCAACGTGATGCGTTGTAGCCTGGGCTTTAACGTGATGCGTTGTAGCCTGGGCTTTAACGTGATGCGTTGTGATGCCTTGTAGACTGGGATTCAACGAGATGCGTTGTAGCCTGGACTTCAACGTGATGCGTTGTAGCCTGGACTATAGCGTGATGCGTTGTAGCCTGGGCTTCAACGTGATGCATTGTAGCCTGGGCTTCAACGTGATGCGTTGTAGCCTGGGCTTTAACGTGATGCGTTGTAGCCTGGGCTTTAACGTGATGCGTTGTGATGCCTTGTAGACTGGGCTTCAACGGGATGCGTTGTGGCGTGGGCTTCAGCCTGATGCGTTTTGGCCGGGGTTTCAGGATGATGCGTTGCAGTTTGGTTTTTCAACGTTATGTGTTGAAGTCTGGGCTTAAGCGTGATGCGTTGTAGCCTGGACTTCCACGTGACGCATCCGTCTGGACAGCTTTTAAAACCAACCAAAGTCTTGAATAAAAAAGTTGTTTTACAGTCTTCTCGTATCGATTTTGTCGTAAATCAATTTAAAGCATTCCGTCATCGTCGCCTCCTTGAATGCGTACGTTCCCAAGTGAAATGTCCTTTGAATCGATGAAAAGTTATCGAATTGCCGAAATAAAATCCCAATCCCAGAATTGGAATCTTTAAAGGCATCACACATCGCTCGTGCCAATAAAAATTAACCGTTCAGCATCACACAGATCCCATGCGCGTATGCCATCACGGCCATCACGAGGCATCAGCGCCCGTCTTTATGACTGAAAGACGATGCCAACTCATGGATCCTTCATCGATGGCGTTCGCGTTCACTGCTTTATTGTCGTCCCACTAGGAGCGCTAAGGCAGCACCCACGCTCCACTAAAAATTCTGTCAGATTTACGAGACGCAATTTGCATTCGAATAGGTTATCCTTCTTTGATTTTAAGCCAACCAACCATTCAGTCGACCTTTTGGCCGGGAGCTGTGTTCTTCCACTCGTCCTCTCTGTTCCTAGTTCCATTTCGATTTTCATTTGCAGTTGAATTCCTCTCGCGCTGGTAGGCGCCTGTCTTAGGTGAACGATGGCTGGGACGAGTTTCGTTCGTAAGTTTCTGCCGCTCTCTCCGGAAAGCGAAACTATCAAAATATGCAAATTGATTTCCGCTGGAATGCGAGCGAGTGCTTCTCGTGGCGATAGTTGCCCGAGGCGTCCGACACAAGGACTTTTAGGCGTATCCACCGGACGAGTGAATGGAAAAGAGACAAGTGTCCTCGAATTCCGGCACGCAAATCCACACTTAAAGGGGGTCGCTCGGTCAGACTATGTGGGCGGTGGTGGCATGGGGGCTGAGGGAACTTTTCCTATTTCGGGGCAATTTGCATAGATTAGTGAACTAAATTATATTTGTAATCCGAAATGAATACAAAGTTGTGGGGGAGAGCGCTTGTAGGGCTGGGGATGTGGGGGGGGATGGAGGTTGTTCTTGTCATAAGGCTTGGTGGGTGGTCAAACTATGGAGAGTTGGAATTTGAGCAACTGGAGGTGGCATGTTGGAGGTGGAACTTTGAATTACAAGTACATTTTGGTTTCTTGTCGCTTGCCTAAAGCGAGGGGCAAGCTTCCAACGAAAGGAAAACCGAACTGCACAGCAACGTGTGCTATCAGAACCCGAAAGTAATGCGTGATCAAGGGTCTTGGGGAAGCTGGTTTCATATGAGAGTGGAAGCAAAATGAAACGAACACCGTGGAGTTTCACAGTCCTTTGATGGGTCAAGGTAGCAAACTCCATGAGCTACATAATGGCATCGATCTACTGAAATTTATCTGAACGCCAGGATTTAGATGACTAGGTTATGTAGAGCACGCTAGGGCTCCAACTCGGAGAGTCTTTAAGTCGAACCAAGGAGGAGAATTGGGGAGGAGATGACCTCGACTCCGACGACGTGTCTAGCTGGAAGCACCCTATCCCCTTGGGTGTATAAAACTGAATCCCAAGGCGGTGCCAGTTGAAGAGGCATGTTGACTGGCATCCAGGTTCACTCTAGTCTGTAGCCCAACCAAAGATCAAGATAACCTTCAGAGTGCCTCTAAGTTTGGCATACCTTGGGTTGACTACATCTTAAGGATTAGGAGGAGCAAGAAAATCTGCTGATAGGGGGTAGGGGCACTGCTTTCTCTTTCTCATTCGCACACATTTTTCTGTAGCTCTTAAGTAAGGTAAGTCTTGTCTGTTTGCTGCCAATGCACAAAGATTCAAGGAATATCAAAGCCCGTTCTATACAATGCTTGCAGGGTTTTAGTTCCCAGTCTTGAAGAAAAAGGGTACCGGCTTATGTTTGTAGACCAATGTTCTCGCAGCTCCTGTCAGTGGATAAGTCAATTGAGCACTAGATAGCCATCAATGTTGCCGTGGGGTGGTTAACATTCTGGCCAACAGTGTGTAAAGTTTTCTCCCTTGGAGCCTTAAGACCTTGGTAGTCAACTCACAGAAAGGGGGCTGTTTTGAAAAAAGGAACACTCTTCGCGGTCTTCTCATTCGTAAGGCTCTAGTGCTTGAGTTTAAGGCTCGCCGTCCTACGATTGGCAGTCAAAGAAGAAGTCAGTCGATGATCCTCAGTCGCCTGGCAAACAACTGCTTTGTAAAGTAAAAGTGGGACTTAACTCGTGAAGAACGTAGTTTGCTGTGTTCCTCTATAATGGGCAACGACTAACGGAACAGGATCAGTTGGTGATTTGATTCCTGTTCATGGAAGCGAAATTCCACAGGAGAATCATAGTCCACTTGGGTGCTGTGTACAGTGCCTCTTCTCCTTCGATGGTGGTATTGGCTTGCCCAGTCCGCCCCGCAAATGTCTTCTACAAAGGATTACGTGACGAAAATCCTAGATCTTTAATTGCTGTGCATGATAAGGTGCTTTCAGTCCATGGCGACGTTTTCCATGCTGTGTGGGACAGAGATTAGATAGAAAAAATGTCTTTCCTTCACCCGCTGAACCGAGTGACTGCGTTTCTTTCGTGGTGTTGCAGACTGCCATTGATCTAGAATGGCAGTTGTTCCACAAAATATGGCTGGGCCCCATCAAAAAATCCTTCTCTGCTCGTTGTTGTTGAACAGAAGCCTAGGGAGTGCAGATTTTTTGAGAGTGATAAAATTTTGAAAGAGCAAATTCCCATAGTCAATCAAACTGGTCGCATAATGAAAAATGGACCATAGATGAAGCAGAAAGAATCTTGAAGGACCACACTGGCCATATCCTGCATGAAAAACTGGACATGATGAAGTTGTTTTCGTAATGGTTGCCGAGTTTGCGCACTCCGGATAACAAGCGCAATCGTGGGACAACTTAAAAGCAGTGTTTGACGATGTTTAGGCGCAATCCGATGGAGTTTGAGCATCGTATCGTGACCGTCGATGCACTTGGAAACAGACCAGAGGGCAAGAAACAGTCGAAGAATTGGACTTCACCTGAAGGAGAAGACGACTGTCCTATCGGTCGAAAAGGTGATGACAACCGCTTTTTGTGCACTTCCATGGTGTGACACGCATCGCGGGTAAAATAGTCACAGAGCCGATTTTTCTGATCGAGATCGAAGTCAGAGTCAAATCCCTCCTTTACCACTTTCACAATCATCTAATGTCGAACGCAGAACATTTTGGTGAAGTCCATGACATCATTTCCCATCCTCCTACTCCGTCTGAAACCGCATCCAAATGACATGATTGTCCTTAACCTCAAAGGCCTCCATCTATCCTTTCTCTCTCTCGATCAATGCATCACGCATATCTCACCCTCTCGTTTTTGAGGAGATATTTACAAAATCTCCTCCTCAACACAAACCCAATACACCAACCACCACCCCTTCCCACAATCTTGATTATTTCTTAAGCAGCTCAGTACCAAGAATAATCAACCGCCATCCACCCCCCCCCCCCCCTCTCCCACTCCCGTGCCACACAATGCCGTCCCGAAATCCCAAAAGAATTTCCAATGGAATATATTTCCTACCGCAGAGCAAATTACCCGCAGTGACACCTCTTACCACTAGTCCTGAGCCGTCATCGCTGTGCCGCCAAGCACCTAAATCCCTTCACAGTTCTCGTGTCCTGCCACTGCCGAGCAACAAAAAATAAAGGAAAGCTCAAGGAAAACAACGCAAAAAAGAAAAACCGGAGAAAGGAAGAGGAAGGATTCAGCTCAGCCGCAGAAGCATGGCGCACACAATGCCTGCTCCCTGGCCGAACAAAGGCAGTCACTCAGTTATGACAAAATATTCTGCATACCTCTCACCTTCTTCCGTCAAAGTTGCCACTGTGTGCTTGGCGCCTGCACCCCAACCCCCCAACCCCTCCCCCATGTGTTTCATGACCACTGTCAGAGACTTAGCCAATCTACCCTGCAATCTAGGTGGCGGCGGCGGCGGCGGTGATGGTGGTGGTGGTGATGGTATATTGTGTCGAGGATGCGGCACCAACAGCAGCAATTGCGCTAACTTACTGCTACTGTTGCGACTGGCGCTGCTTTCTGCTGCTGCTCCAAGTGCTACCCTCCTCGATGGCAATGCCGATGGTTTTACTGCTAATTTTGCTGCAATAACCGAGTGTCTCGATAAAAGGACACCCCTGCTGCTGTCTGCAAGCGCCAGCCAGCATTGCGCTCTCAGTGTTGCGCATTTTTTTGCGGTAAACGTTGCTTGTCTGCTGCCTGTGTTCAATAGATTTCTTATGTCGGCGTAACTGTGCATGTGTGTGTGTGTAGCTGTGCAGAAGGGGACACCTTTAGTGTCCTGCAGTGAAGAGTGAGTTTCCACAGACCAGAAATTGATAAAAACCGAAGAACGGGACGAGTATGTATTCCTGTGGAGAGACTTGCACTTTCCTTTGGACAAGTGCAACCCTGACCACGATGTGTGATGTATGAGTGCGGATATTGAAAGTTGAATCTTTCATCTACTCAAGAGTGTCTTAGTCATGAAAGGTGTCAGCCGAAGGTGCCGCCGGTTTGTTGCAAAGGACGACGCCTTTAGGTTCGAAAGGAAAAAGTTTTCCCCCGGCCTAATGGACTCGTGCTTGGCTCTAATGGGAAAAACTTTGTAAATTAATTTTTTTTTCGCTTCGTCTTGTTCGTCTTTTTGTTTCAGACAAACACGGCTACGTGCATATACAGGGTGTTAAGCGAGAGATATCCTTGAATGCTTTAATGTCGGGAAGCACTTTTGCCGCAGGAGTTCCTTTAATTGATTTTCAGCGAGCTGAAGTCTTCAGTTAGAGAGAGAGAATATTCCGTGACATGGGATTTGATTAAAAATGAAGGATCACGGGACGGAAATGTGAAACAGACTCAAAGTGGTTTCTTGGACAGTGAGATGATGTCCTTTTCTGCTTTCATTGCGCCTAAGGAATGTGGTAAGAAAGGTTAGAGGAAAACTGGCTGATATCTGCGTATTGAAAAAAAACATGGAGCTACTGGACATGTAGAAAGTTCCAAGGCTCTGTGTTGTATTGCCCAGTTAAAGCTAACAAGGCAGTATTCAATTCTTGCCCTGTTTGCGTTGATGGCGTTTTGAGGAGAAGATTCAACGACGAACTCTATGGGCTGTAAGGCGGCATGCGCCAGGTCCAGAGTCATCGGATACAACGCTTAAGACGGCTAGGTAATGTAGAGCATATGGACACCACTGCTCCGTCCCGAAAAGTCTTCGAATCTGAGCTAACGGACGGGACAACGCAACAGAGGACGGCCTAGGCTGAGATGGCGCACACAAGTGCAGAAGGACCTCACCCAACTTGGAGAGCGCAATTGGAGGCAGCTGGTGAGGGATCGTCATGGCTTGGGAGGCATGTTGGTTGAGGCCCAGGTTCACCCCGAACCGTAGCGCCAGTAAAAGATGAAGAATAAGAAGAAAGCAGTGCTCAAAGCATGTTGTGTGATACGTAGGAACTTGAAAGGGATGAGCGTACCATGGTGTTAGTTCAGTTACATCTCCGTTGCACAGGGTCCTCTATTTGATTAGAAGACACACTTTATATAAAAGAGATCAGATCCTCCAAAAAATACACATAAGAGAGAGGGAGAGAGAGAGTGAGAGAGAAAAGGAGAGAGAGAAAAAAATAGAGAGAGAGAGAGAGGGAGAAAGAGAGAGAGAGAGAGAGAAAGAGAGCGATAGAGAAATAAAGAGAAAAAAAGTGAGAGAAGGAGAGAGAAAGAGAGAGAAAGAGAGAGAGAGCAAAACGTAAGACGGTCCTAGAGAACCACTTTCTTACCAACAAAATCCATTTGCCCTCCGCTGAACCTTACGCTCAACCCTGTGGAAGAGCCAGATAAACCACGTCCTTAGAGTTTGCCATAAGTGGTCAGTCACAGGCCCTGACAATAAACTCCGTTAAAGTTGCACAGATTTGCCCGACCTCCTCCTGTCAAGTCCTAACTACGAAAAAGGAAAAGCCACATGGAAGAGTCGTTCTAAGCCAACCTAGGAGAGCTTAAGGCAGCTTCATTCTTTGTTCTTCAATCTACTCAAAAAATGAACCAAAAGTCAATCCCTTCGCGTGGCTGTACACTCTATCGTGGTGCAAGGGCATGGTAAGATCCCCTTAGATGTGGTCAATCCTTACCGTCAGTCCGTCTCCTACGCTGATTCTAATCCCTTCCACAACTCCCCATTCTGATCTTTGCCCTTTTCCCTATCGGTGAACTGGATTATGGTGTGAGATGACCGTGCTGATTATTAGCCGTGCTGTGAGTCCAGTCGAGAACTGAGTTTTTGTCGCCCTTCTGATTTTGACTGCGCAATCAGCAATCTCTTCCTTTGCCACTTGTGGAAACTACATAAACGTACATGCAATGGAACAAACCAAAAAATAAGATACTGGGCTTCGGTAACGATTGTGAAACTCTTGTCCTCCAGCTTTTCAGTGACTGATGTCCTCCAGCGTTTCAATCAAGGAGGATCAACACTCTCCAGCGCAGTTTGAGCTCCAGAAATTCTGGTTGCTAGAGCATGTGCAATCTCTAGGGTAGGGACACTTGCCCTCAGCGCTACCGTCATCCGCCTGGAGTGTCAAATTTCTACGAACATTTGCAGATCTGTGGTCGCCGTCGCGTAGTGGGTAAGTGCGTCCATCCACACGCCGTATGTCCAGGTTCGATTCCCGGACTGAAAATCTCGGATTTTTTCACGGCACCGCCTCTTTCGAGTTGCTGACAACACTCAAGGAACACTTATTGTCTATGGGAAGCGTCTCAAATCTTGCAGTTCGGAGTTGGCAAAAAATGAAGGTCCCCTCTACTCGTAAGAGAACAATAGCACGCACATCACGAGTAGTTGCTGAAGAAGCTGGGGAATGGCAGATCTTCAGGTCAGCCCTTAGCAGCTCACTGACCTGCAAATTCTTCAAAAAGTGTTCCATCGCAAGTCAAATAGTATAAAAGGAGCCGCAGACTGCATCGAGGATTCTGGACAAATTCAAGCGATAGCTTTCAGAAAGGCTAGACTACAGTAAGGTGGGTGACTAGAGCAGTGAAAAGCTTGAAAGGGCGAGCCACAACTGTGTGAATAGTACATCCAAACGCTCAAAATCAGCAAAGGCGTCACGTACTGTGTCCAAAAGGCACAGGATATGTGGGAAAAGGGTTTGCGTTACCAGGAGACTCTCTAAGGCGTGAGCGTGAGATGGAGAAAACTTCACTTACTTACGCCATGTTAGAGAGAAGCGACGATGGCTGCGGTATCACTCCTTTAAATTGGAGGAAGGTGGAGCCTTAACCTTCCTGTGAACAAGTTTTTTATAAGCTCAATGTTAGAAGAAACAAAATAGCTAAGCAGTTAGTTTGTTGATGCTGGATGACACCGAGGATATGAAAGACCAAAGGTCCACATAACTTTTTTCAAAATGGCCATCTCAAGACTCGGTGAAGTCGGTGGGAGGGAGCAGCGTCAGAAGTTGTCACTAAGGATGACATCCCTAGGAGGCGCAGGACACATGACTGACTGACAACAGTTGCCTCTGAATCGGTTGCGGAATCGGTTCTGAGGGTTGTTTAGGTTCCAATCCCAGGACCTTCAACAGAAAAACAAATATACAAAAAATACGATGAAACGGCTGTGAAGGAGAGAGGTTCTCTCCACACCTGGCCTTCTGTTCTGGATTCAGCTAGGGAAGGGCACCAGAAATGAGCAGAAATGGACATCTGACATCAAGAAGAAGGTAACCCCTTATGCCTTTGTGGTGTCAAACGTGACAGAACTAGAAGCTCCTTCACTTTACTATAAAAACTTCTGGATTATGATCCATTAGGATTACTCAAGCATTCGAAAGGTCCTTATTCAAATGGATCGTGAACACAAGGGCCCACTAGATACACGATCTTCTAAAAATCCATTTGTCTGCCTAAGGATGACATTAACATGATTGAAAAGAAATCAGCGAGCCGGTAAAGTGGCGATAGCTGGAATTAAAATGGAGACTGAAAGAATGGTTGTGGACGTAAAGTCACATAAATGCCATGAACAAGAACGTACAACAAACACGTTTCAAAGCTTTACAATGGGCAGCAGAAAGGTGATCAAGGACTTCGGCTATTTTGGCTCTCCATTAAATGAACAACAAGTTCCGCACCATCCGAACCGAAACCAAGCGTTGAATTACTCCCTCAGTTGTTTCTTTAGGCGACTGAGATGCAAAGCCATCTCTACCCCATAGAGCAGGACAGAGATGACTAAGACTGGATCATCCATTTTCTCCCTTATCGCACAGAAACTTGGACGTAAAAGTGGATGAGGAAGGCCTTGCTTGGTCTTTTGCGCGCCATGTTTGGTCTTGTTCGCATTTGGAGGAGAAGACGACTGTAGGGGGACATGCGCCTACAGATCAAAGCTGAAAGTGGCTGTGTCATACAGAGCAGATGGATAGAACTGCTCCCGCCCGAAGAGTCATTGAATCTGAGACATTGGGAGAACGCAACAAAGGACAACGCCGTATAAGATGGCGCACGCAAGTGGAAAAGGACCTCAACCAGCTTGGTGTGCAGAGTAAGAAGCTGGCGAGAGGCTGTGCTAGTTGAATGGGCAAGTTTAAGGTCCAAGTCCAACCGAAGCAAAGACGAAAAATATGATAAGCGACGTGCCGTCTAAGAAGAAGGTCGAGGACATTCTCCTTTCAACCTTATCTTGCTGGTTAGACAATTCATAAGCGCCCTCACTAGACCACTGAAACCCACTCTGAAAGACTCGCCAACGCCTTCTGTCTGCCTGTCTGAAAGCTGCTGCACCCTTAACAGGGTGAAGATGTTCATAGTCCTTGTCCGTCTGTCGCTCCTTCAAAAACATCACGTCTCATTAACCTTCCACTGTTGGCGACGCAAGACGCGAACGACAAGGCGCGCCATTAGCGCATTCAAACGCTTGGTTAGGCTTGAACATTATTCAAAACTTTATCGCCGCCCATAGAGCCTCTGGCTCTGTTGACACACAAATTTGTCAACTCAAGGACACCCAACGCTCAATGGCCCGTGCTGAAGCCAATTTGAATGTCAAACTTTCTTAAGACAACATCCCACCCCGCCTGCCTGCACCGCAAGTAGCCCCAAGGTGTAGATAATTTTGCCACAACTTTGTCGAAATCTCAATCCGCCACCCCAACCAACGCACCCCCTTATCACCGCTCAAATTCGCTCCAGATTATGTGGAAGGGCCAACTCAGGCACGGTGCTTGTAGTTAATGACTTTCGTACCGCGTTTGCATAGGACAGCAATTAACTTTAACAACGGCACTGCTAACTAATAACACCGATCCCTGGGAACATTTGCTTTTGCCCAGCAAACACAAACCGACGACGCCGCCCGGAGGACAGGGAAGAGAGCCGTCACCCAGCCGGCTGTGACAAATGGCTGATGAAGGCGGTTATCCCCTGTCCTGTCGCCCCACTCGACCGACACGAAAAACGATTCATTCAAGTGAAAGTGTTAATATTTGCCAAGAAGTCACGTAGTACCCAGCGAAAGGATGGATCTATACGGTGGTACGGCATGTGAACACGCCTCCGATTCCTCCTCGTTGTCGTCGTTGTTGCCTGACAGCTCGGTGTGGCATTCAATTTGAAACATTCCTCTGCGCTCCCCGGGATCTGATAACGGACGACTTGTAGACATTTATATCTAATGCGTGACCATTCGAAGGATACTCGCATTTGTCTGCACATTTGTCCTGAAATTTGGTGGCGGCCCTAAGGACATTCGTTTGCCAAACGAAAATGAATGGATTTCAGGGGTTTTAAGCTTGGCCGGCATGCCTGTGGTGAATTTAAAAGAGCCCCGAATGGGACAATAAATTTTTATGGATCGACTTGCGAAATTGTTTATCTGTGTGTGTGGGTGTGTGCCATTTCTCAGCACTCCCACAGCGGCTCTATGGCCTCGTTTTAGTTCCCTTTTGCACATTTGATGTGTTTACGGACATTTGTATCACTTTATAAATGAGCGGCACACAGAGAGTGAGAGAGAGGCCGGTTTAAACAGAACTGTGTGTGGGTGTGTGAAGGGAATGTCAAGCGGGGTTCGTTAAGGCACAAGATGTTGGCGGCAATTTTGTGGTGTCATCATGTCGGGAATTGGGGGTAACGGTAATGTATTACTTTGCGGGTAATATTAACTGGGCACGCTGTCATTTGTCAAGTTCATTGAACGGATGTGAAGAAATTTTGCAACTTTGCAGCAGAAACGGAGAGAGATAAGACAATGTGTCACGAGGGTGAAGGTGTTCAGACAGATTCGTCTGTCAGAGAGTTTTACATGATCAGGAGAAGACTAAAAATGACAAGATGTGTGTTTCCAGGGATGTCAAAATTCACTCAAATGTCAAATGACTGCAGGTTGTGATGATACGTTAACCTTTAGCAACCATGACAGAGTTACCAGGGTGTAAGAAATGTAAGTTTGTCTGAGACAGAGACACGAAAAGTGGAACTGAGGAAGGCAAAAAGGATGTTGACGGTCGGAATTTTCAAAGCGACAGGCGATGGTATTGTCAGTAGGGCGCCGGTCATCTGGCCTGGAGATCGACAGACAAACGTAAACAGCAGCTATCTCGACAGCAGATAGGGGCGAGCTGGCATCCTTATAACGCACGCAACAAGGAGAGAAGTACCGTGTTGCGTGCGTTGTGACAAGCGTAATTATGCCAAAGAGTTGGCCATAGAGGTTAAAAGACGCAGAAAGTGGGATGACAGCCGCATCGTCTATAAAATCATCCAACAAGATACGAGGCAAAAACCGCACAATTCTACAGCCCGTGAGGAGTAAAGACGGTTTCCTACTTATTTCAAATGAGGACTGGCTTAATCGTTAGAAGAAACTTTTTCTGCGATGTTAAACCATTTTTAAGGACTTTTTACCCCCAAATTCGATAGGATTGCACAGAGGAAAGTCGTCAGAAGAATTCTTAATTCAAACTGGAGTCAGGCAAAGATACAATCCTGTCCTGTGGTTTTCATTGATGATTAGTGATGCGCTTAACTCTGCCTTGCGACGAGAGCATAATTAATTCGATGAACGCTTTGGTGGCGACGTGTGCCCAGAACAATAGACCTCCACAAACTGGTTACAAATGTGGAGAAGGAGGCTAATGCCGTGAGGCTCAATCAATCACGATCAACACGTCAAAAGCAAGTTATTGAGCCTCTCAAAAGACAGTTTCGATCTAATTGGCGTAGGGACTGAAGCAGATGTCACAAATCAAATCTCGGAAACTATGCTAGTATTCGTCGTTATGTTGTCCAGGATATGAAGCAGCAATGCTATCACCTCAAATTCCGAAACTGTTAGGACTGCAGAACTTTGAAAGTAACAGCGACGTTACTTTCATCACGTTTGTGAACCTGGGCATACGAAACAAACTGAGGATTCTCAGGTCGAACTGTATCTCAAATGATTAGCTTTATCGGGGAAAGGGCTATGAACTCATGGGAACCATTATTCAACGACGCAAGTGGTTGTACTCATCAGGAACGCCAAACATGCGACGAAATGTAAATCGCAAACTAAGAACGGCATAAAAACGGGTCGACCGAGAAGTGCTAATGAGCAGAGAAGGAGCCCCGACAGTTGGGAAAGAGTTTAAAAGGGTATTTGCAAGAAACACACGACGGCGCGTACGAGTTGTAGTGGCTCTGGGCCCCGCATGCGGGTAAAGGAACTAAGACCAAGGCGTCGACTTGATAGGTAGAATGCACCAACACGTCAAATATGGCCGCAAAATAAAATCCCAATGAATAGGACCTTAGTTCTGATCCTAGACAAAGGAGACCTCTCCAGCTTTGCTTCATTTCAGCACAACTTCAAGTTGACGACTGCTCGCAACTCTTCGTTCCACTCACTCTCTCCTTTCAAAAGACAGTTCATCTCAATGCATTCTTCGCCACTCTCTAGACTAGATAAAGTCTGTGTTTCTTTTTTTTTGTCATTCTCTCCCACAAGGCTATCCTGAAGTTCAACTGTATTAGCCGCCGCGACAGGCTCGGACACCGTTCACTCTCAAAATTACCTTAATCTAAATTCGATTTCGACTGAAATGAGACACTGTTGGCGTCCAGGTTCTTCATCATCGACAGTCTTTTTGACTACATACCGCTCAATTTTGTTTATCTTTACAACTTTATATGGGCGAACTTGAATGAAACTTTTGGCCCGAGGCGGAATGAGTTTTCTTTTAGGCGATTGATGTCTTCTATATCATGTTTTCAATTTCTTCGCGTGTCCGTTAAATCTTTGAACTCCTGTTGTCACCAGATGATGATTGACCGCAACAAGTTCTGTAATCGTTTGAAGTGCGTTTATCGGAAATCGAAAGTTGTGGATGCCCAATGACTTCAGATGGAAGATTCAGTCGGTTTATTTTACTTCTTCTTTAGAGTTGGCAGTTTTGTTTGTATAGACTTAAGGAAACCTGAAAAAATCAGGGCAAAACGAAGTACATGCTGTCATCAAAGAAGGACGCAGAACGTGGACGTCTTGGACAGAGCGTCACACTAGGCAGCAGAAACTTCGAGGCAGCCAAATACTTCGTCTACCTCGGCTCCGCGGTAAATAGGGACAACAACACCAGTACCGAAATCAAACGCAGAATCATTCTTGCCAATCGCTGTTTCTTTGAACTCTCTTGAGTGCATTTGAGTAATAAAGCCCTCTCGAAGGACTAAGCTTGCTTTATATAACGCCTTGATCATCCCAATCCTACTCTACGGCGCGGAAACCTGGACATTACTAAAAGCGGATGAGGAAGCCCTTAGTCTTTTCGAGAGAAAAGTTTTGCGTGCGATTTTCGTTCCTGTTTGCCTTGATGGCATGTAGAGGAGAACATTCAACGACGAACTTTATAGGTTGAAGCGCGGCATGCTCCTGGTCAGGCGTTTTCGGATACAACGCTTAATATGGTTAAGCCATGTAGAGCGTAGGGACACCACTGCTCCGGCCCGAAAAGTCTTCGAATCTGAGACGTTGGGACAACGCAACAGAGGACCACCCAGGCTAAGGTGGCGCACACAAGAGGACATGGACCTCAACCAACTTGGAGTGCGCAATTCGAGGCAGCTGGCGAAAGATCGTGCTGGCTGGAGCGGCATGTTGGTTGAGGCCCAGGTCCACCCCGGACTGAAGCGCCACTAGAAGAAGAAGAAGAAGTGTACGATTTTTCTCGTAAGATTGGCATTTCGACTACCAGAGGACGAAGGATGTAAAATAATGACTAAGGCTAGACACAATGCTTTTGAATTCTGTGATGAAAAACCTTCTGTCCTTAGGGGACCGAAAACAAAACGCTCTCACACAGTCGTCCAACTAGACCAAAAGGAGAGGTTCAAGTATTAAGCCTTGGTAGTCCTTAACAGGACTCGCACCATCACAAAGCAAACGTTAATAGCAATTTTTTCAGTCAGGCACCTGCGATTAACGCTAAAACCTGATCTTACCTACGAATTCTTCAGTGATGGGAAAATGAGCGAACGGGATCGAATTCTGGTCGCACGTTAGTCTGGTGGTAGGAGAGTACCAGGATTGTCGCACGGACCATCAAGAATGAGACTTGAGTTTGAGGTGTCAAAAAGTTTACTTACACCGCCAAGTAAAGGCAAGACTCTTGGGCTCAGGCAACCTCTTAATTCGCTGGCCCAAGTAAGGTCTCTAAAATTCCAAAACGCCTTAATTTCTGGGCTCTCCACGAATAATTCGTCCTGTGCAAATATTTCGTAAATTTCTGTGAAGATAGGTCATGTGCAGTCAAGGATGTCAATCCGGTCTGTGATTGCTGAGGTGAAAGCATCTCCACATCCATCTTCAGTCTCCAGTGCCTTCCTGGTTACTGATTGAATGCTTCCAAGCAGGACACCAAGGCAAATACAAATAGGAAGAAATGTCGGTTTGCCCCGCCCCAAACTACCAGAGAGACTAGTGACAACGACTGGCAACAATTTCAAAATTAATTCCACCACGTTCCATGTCAATTGCACAAAAGCAGCTCCCTCCCACACTACAGCCATCAAGCCGTGTCTCAGTCAAGCTTCACGGATCAATAAGAAATTTTCGTCGACATTCTTGACATGAAAGGCAAACGTCAGCACCGTGACATGATTAAATCCATTCAGATGAACAAACTTCCATTATTCCCCGGCACACTTCCACTTCTTAGCGAATAAAAAGGAAATAACTTCGTTCCCCTACGGTGGTGTCGTCTGAGTTCTCAGAATCAGCACATTTCAAATATTTAAGCAGCAGCAGAACCCCTGCCCACTCAACCCACCCTCGCTCGTCGCACACCAAGTCAACGATGAATGTTTTGTCATTACTTTAATATCAGGACATGTTTATCAACGACAAAAACAAATACCACTGTCACCGACAACAGCACCAACAACAACAACATTCAACCCACCCGCAGAGCAACAGTAACGCGAGCAAAATCCAAAAAAAAAAAACGAAAGGAGGGCAAAAAAAAACATAGAACCTCGAAGGAACAAATAATGTTTTGTCGTTTTATTGATTCACGAGGAGGAACCGAAGATAAATAACAGCGGGCGGGTGGGGTATCGATAAAACAAGGACTCTCGCCACAAAACTGAATCGCATTCAATATCTGCCGGCTTTCGTTGGGAATGTCGATTGGGGGGAGGGCGGCCGGAGCGGCGCTGGGACACTGTCTTTGTATTTTAAGGTTCTACGCATCTATGTACGACCGTGGCTTCAGTTTTCATGTTTGCCGTTAATAACTGTATGTGGTGAGACCACGGAAGGCAGCTCACTTTTTCATTCAGTCACTTTTCGTGTCGCACAGGGATAATGGCGCCGAGCACAGGGATATGTGGCACCTGTTGTTGTTCCAGCGCTTTGCTTCACTGACTGACTGGTGGGCGGGGGATGATGGGGGAGGGAGGGGGCGGAAGTGATGATATTATATCGGGATCATGCGGAAATGATTAAATTGCGATGTAAAATCCTTTTATGGGCGTTGAATGCATTACGACGGGCTGGGATATAATTGATTGATGTTACGGGTGTACCGATCCAGATGAGTCGCTGCCGGCGTAGCTGCGACGCGGAGCCACTGAACGGGATTGAGATTAAGGAAATTGAAAATACACCCGTTGGAGCAGACATTATAAGGTGAAAAATGGCACAGTGATGCGGGACATTCTGTTTTTTTTTTTCGCGTGAAAGACTATGTGGGACGTAATGGATGGATCAACGATTCACTGTCATTGCGGGCTGGGGAGGAGTGGAAACACTGGAATTCTGCTCTGATACATTTGTGAGAAATAGGTTTTCCTATTTTTGAATTCATTTCATATTTTGAACTGCAACCAGGCGAATTTACGGACTTGATCCAACCACCTCTTCCTGTGCTTGTCGTGCTGTCGAATTTAAGGAATTTATTCCAAGAATCCATAGATTTTCGAACCTAAGTAACTTTTCACAGAAAAATGCAATTTTTCTAATGCCTTCCGGAAGAGTGAAGTTTACCTTTCATAGAATATACGGACATAATAACGAATTCTAAACGTTAAGGGTTTTCCAATAGGGACTCGATAAATTTATTTTTTTATAAAAAGCAAACAACTTGAGATATCCTAAAAATTTTACTATCGGCTTGTGGCGCTGCAGTCCGGGGTGGACCTGGGCCTCAACCAACATGCCTCTCCAGGCAGCATGCTCTTTTGATAGCTGCCGCCAGTTGCGCACTGCAAGTTGTCTGAGGTCCTTCTCCACTTGCCACTTTAGCCTGGGCAGTACTCTATTGCGTTGTCCCAATGGCTCAAATTTGAAAACTTTTCGGATCGGAGCAGTGGTGTCCACATGTTTTACATGGCCTAGCTATCTTAAGCATTGTATCCGAAGACTCGTGACCAGGCGCATGTCGCTGTACAGTCCAAAGAGTTCTTCGTTGAATCTTCTCCTCTAGATTCCATCACCGCAAACAGGACCAAAAATTGTACGCAAAACTTTCTCTCTAGAAAAGACTAAGGGCTTCCTCATCCGCTTTTAGTAGCGTCCAGGTTTCTGCGTCATAGAGTAGGGCTGGGATGATCAAGCTGTTGTACAATGCCAGCTTAGTCCTTCGGGGAAAGGACCCCATTACTCAATTGCATTTTGAGCCCAAGGAAGCAGCGATTGGCAAGAGTGAGTCTGTGTTCGATTTCGGTACTGGTGTTGTTGTCCCTATTTACCGCGGATGAAGTCGAGGTAGACGAAGTCTTTGGCTTTCCTTTATAACAGCATGTACTTGGTTATTTCCTCATTGACCACCAGACCCATTCTAGACGCTTCCGCATCAATGCCAGCAAATGCGTCATTGACGGCTCCATGTGTTCGTCCATGTCGTCGGCGTAAGATAGCAGTTGAACTGACTTTTGGAAGATCGTGCCATTGGTGTTTACTTGTGAGTTACGCAGGATCAAGAATGTCAAAGAAGTCACATGACAGTGCGTCGCCTTGTCTAAAATCTTGTTTTGAGATTGAAGGTCACGGTGAGTTCGTTGCCGACCTTGACGGAGCAGCGAGAGTTCTCCATCGTCATCCTACACAATCTGATAAGTTTGGTAGGAATGCCAAAAGTAGACATGGCACTGTATAGCTCGTCTCTATGCACACGGTCGTATGCAGCCTTGAAATCGACGAATAGGTGGTGAGTGTCGATTTGCATTTCTTGGGTCTTTTCCAAGATGTGCCGTAGTGTGAAGATTTGGTCGATGGTGAACTTCCCTGGCCTGAAACCACACTGATAAGGACCAATCAGGTTGTTGACAAACGGTTTCAGGCGTTCACACAATACGGCATAGAGGATCTTGTATGCGATGTTAAGGAGACTAATCCCTCGTCTCCTTTCTTGTGGACCGGATAGACGACGCTGAGATTCCACTTATCGGACATGCTTTCCTCCGACCATATATAACAGATGAGCTGGTGCATGCACCCAACCAGGTCATTTCCAGCTGCGTTAAACAGTTCTGCGGACAGTTCATCCGCTCCAGCAACTTTGTTCGACTTACGACTCGCTATTGCTATCTTCAAAATCTAAGTCTGGGGGACGGAATTCTTGCCTATCATCGTCCAGATTGAGAGAAACGATCTGCCTTACACGGGGATTTGGTCCATCATCGCCGTTGAAAAGCCTGCAGAAATGATATTTCCAGATTCTCAGCATCGATTGCGACTCTACTACTAGATCTCAGTTTTGATCCCAGAAGGCTTCGGTCCGAACCCTATGTCCATAGCTGTTTCACCTTTCGGTAAAAGTTTTGAACTTCCAGAGCAGAGTGAGAGTTGCTAACTATCCCCGCGCGAATTAATACCTAACGGCAGTGCCCCAGGGCGAGTAGTTGAAGTGTGCAGGGTGTTGATTAGCACGTTCGCTCAATTAATTATCGCGGGCTGCGAATCGAGCATGCTGGCAGCGGACCATTGGGCGCATCAAAAAAAAAAAAGCACAATGTAGGGCGGATGGGTCACACAGCTCGCGACCGAAGAGTCTTTGAATCCGAACCAGTGGGACAACGCGCTAGAGGACGAGGCTAGTGGTGAACAACCTCAACCAACTCCGTGTGCGGAATTAGAGGCTGCTGGGTAAGGATCGTGCCAATTGGAGAGGTTTGTTGGTTGAGGACCTGGTTTACCTTGGGCTGTAGCATTACAAGAAGTAGAGGCAGAAGAAGAAGAAGAAGAAGCAGAAGCAAGAGAAGAAGACGAGGAAGAAGAAGAAGAAGAAGTAGAAGAAGAAGAAAAAGAAGAAGAAGACGACGAAGAAGAAGAAGAAGTGGGAGAGGTTTGCCCCTTAAAGGCAATCAAACAAACGATTACTTTCACCCACCCCGAACCAATCTTCACATCAGCAGATTCCACTCGAATGGGTCACGCTGAAGCGCACAAATAAATCACTTTATCTGCTGTTAACAGCAGAAATTTGCCCACAAGTCCACCACCACCGCGGCCGACGTACAAAAGACCACTGCTAAGGAACCATCGACACCACCACAAAACCTTAATTAAATTCATTTCTTCAACACTTATTCCCCGCTTAAGACATCAGAAAACAATTGCACTCGAATGAATGTCCTTGAAAATTATCCTTTCCTTTGGTGCCTTCTCTTATGCGCACACAGAGTGAAAGGAAGGTCCTTGAATTTTCTCAAATCCACCACCAGAAACCAGCGAAGTAGAATGTGCTCACTGCAAAATCAACTGTAGTCCCCCACCACCTCCTGGGCCACATTTTCCTGTACAAACCACATAACAAAGGCAACTTTGAAAATCAAATGAAATGTAAACGACGATGACGACTTCGTAGTTAAGTCTGGATCCTCCTCCTTGCTGAAGCACAATTCGTGTCCTTGCAGTGAAACAATTACATTCTCCGCAGGACGCCTTAAAAGGCAACTTTTGTAATTATACAATTTTTCCCCACCGCGCCCCTCCACCTCTCCTTCTTGTGGAAAAACTAAAAATCAACGAAGAGGAAGATAGAGATCCGATTTGATTAAATAAGCTTCCTCGCGACTCCTGCACACTAACCACTAACCAGTTAGTCAGTCTGCCGGCCCACCAGCCCCTCAAGGTTTACCAAAACATTAAGTTCGAATAATTTGTATCTTCAGCTCGGTCTCTGGCGGCAATTTGCGTCTCTATCTTGCGTTAATGGCGAATAAAAATATCCAGCTGGCCGCTAGGACTAGGAGCACCCGAGGGTGTCGGGTGTCGCTGCCGCAGCAGCTATTACTCAGAGATTGCGTGCCTTCCGTGTTTAATTATCGGAACCGAAGTATGGAGGAACTTGTTTATTCGAGAAATGCTGCTTTTGTGTTGGCGATGCCGCATCGACGACGACCGGAGCCGAGGCAACCACTCGGAATTGTTTCCCTTTTTGTTTTCGTTCTTTTTTTGTTTCTAGGTGCAGCTTCCTTTCCGGCGGATTGGCTTAACATTTCTTCATGCTGCAAGGATTTATGGCCTCCATGTCGTGAGCACACTCCTCATAACGAAAGGAAACTTGTAGGCCTTCCACAAGGCCAGGAAGACGGTTCGCTCGTAAAATCCTTCGCTTTTGTTTTTCCAGCGAAGAAAAACGTGTATTTATGGCTTTTGACAAGAATATGTGAAGTGGCGGGAGGGAGCAAGGCAGATTGCTGTTTTATGCGAGTCAAGGTTATCTGTCTTTGTAATTGCCTTGGCATTTGGTGAATGTCCTCCCGTTGGATTGAGCGTGGGGGGACGCAATAAACCCTCCAGTGATACATGGCTTAGTTGTGCGTAATTCATTCTTTCATAAAATGTCTTGTGTTTAAGGGACACCTGCGATCTTCAGCGGGGGTTAGGCATGTGGATGTGCGTTGCGTGCGCACAAGGGTCATGGTTCATGTTGATTACTCGGCACCTGCGGCAGTGTTTAGAGACACAGAAATAGGCATTTTTGTCGGTTCGCAATTGACGGAGGGAGGGAATTTTTTTTATTTTTGGAATGCGGTCGTGTTTTTTTCGCGTGCACTGGGAATTGCGAAAATAGAACGCGATGGTTGTTTTTGCAAATATTGCATGTTCTGTGAAGGTAGCGGTGAAGGGTAGCAATGTTTGTTTCTATGCCTGACAGGAGACAAGAAAGACTTGAAATCTCACTTGTGCTGAAGTTGTTTCGTCATTTTGACAGCAGTGACGGGCAACAAGGTCTCTTCGTACTTGTCTGAAAGCTATTTGAACTGAAGTCTAAATTGAAGGTCTGTCGAATGGAAGGTTTTGTCATTATTCTTAGCTTACTGTCGGTTTTGAAAATAAACGAAGAAAGCATGCGATTTCGCATACAAATTGTTTGCATTTTAACTTGTCAAGAACTACAGAGGAGGTTAATGGAACAGGGAGTTTCAGGAAGAAACCAGCACCTCATCAAAGAGAAGCTGCAAGCATTGTCAAAGATATTGCACCACAATCCACAGATCAATTGGGCAACAGCGTTCTGCAATTCTATAAAAAAATTGTCCGTCTTCTGCAGGAGAAGTGTGTCAGGAGAAGTGGTAACACGATGGAAAAACACATCCCCTGACTGTCACAAATGTGGTCTCTGATTAACCACCTAACTCCGACCTGGCTTTAGCCTTCTTCTTCTTCTTGTGGCGCTATAGTCTGGAGTGGACCTGGGCCTCAACCAACATGCCTCTTCAGTCAGCACAGTCTTTCGCTAGCTGCCTCAAGTTGCGCACTCCAGGTTGGTTGAGGTCATTCTCCACTTGTGTGCGGCACCTTAGTCTAGGTCAACCTCTATTGCATTGTCCCAATTGCCCAGATTTGAAGACTTTTCTGGCCGGAGCAGTGGTCCATGCGTTCTACATGGCCTAGCCATCTTAAGCGTGGTGTCCGCAACGTTTGACTTGGCGCATGTCGCTGTACAGCCCGTAGAGTTCGTCGGTATATCTCCTGTTCCAGACGCCATCGACGCAAACAGGACCAAAAATCGCACACAAAACTTTTCTCTCTAAAATACTAAGGGCGAGGTAGACAAAGTCCATGAATACCTCAAAGTTTCTGCTGCATAGTGTGACGCTCTGTCCGAAACGTCGATGGTGCGTCCTTCCTTGATGACAGTATGTACTTTGTTTTTCCCTCATTGACCACCGGACCCATTTTAGGCGCTTCTGCTTCAATGTCAGCAAACGCCTCATTGACGGCTCGCTGTGTTCCTCCAATCACGTCAATGTCGTCGGCAATGGAACTGACTATTGGAAGATCGTGCCTCTGTTGTTGACTTGTGAGTTACGCACGATCTTCTCAAGGATGATGTTAAAGAAGTCGCATGACAGTGCGTCGCCTTGTCTAAAACCTTTTTTGACATTGAAGGTCTCCGTGAGTTCGTAACCGACCCTGACGGAGCAGCGAGAGTTCTCCATCGTCATTCCACACAATCTGATAAGTTTGGAAAGAATGCCAAAACTAGACATGGCGTCTGACATAGCTCGTCTCTATCCACACTGTTATATGCGGCCTTAAAATCGACGAATTTGTGGTGAGTGTCGATTTGCACTTCTTGGGTCTATTCCAGGATCTGCCGCAGTGTGAAGGTAGTCACCTTGGTCTGCTAATTTTCCTCTTTGTTGTAAAATTTCCATCTACGACGATGAAATGAAGCCACTGCAACACTGTTGCAACTGGATTTGAACAATTTCTTTACTGGGTGTCACAAAAATTTACCTAACCTCAATGTTTTAAATGACAAGACATCACCTTGGGCCAAAAACCTTCCCTAACACAGCCGAGAATCTCCAAGATTGACAATATAACTGTTCCCTCTGTCTCGTCAATCCGAGACTTTGGTGTAATTTGTGATAGAGAATTTAACTTTCACTCTCACATTGATGGTATTATTAGTAGAGCTAATATGACAAGCGGTGGTTGAAAGAATTCTCCTATAACTTCGTCACTGATTCTCTCTTAGAGGTTTTTGCCCACCCAATCCTCGACAAAACTTCTCCTTTTTTCTAGTCCTCACATTGAACCGTATCAAACCCCGCCGTACTTAATGCGGCCCTAAAGAACCTTTTTCTTGTTTGGCCAGTAATTGTGGATGTTTTCATTTCTATTACTCAAAGTCAGCACTTGGCACCTTTCTTCTCAATTCCTGCTTCAAACTTTATTTTTGAATTAAGCTTAAAAAATGGGGTATGCTGACCCCCGTCAAAAAACCGCAAAATCAAACATATCCATCACCCTTGTTTGGTCCACAGAAGCTTGAATGCATCCATGGATACAAGCCATGATTCAAGTGGATAAATCTAATCCTGCCTGAAGAGTCTTTCAATCGACGGCACTATGTCAAAGGCCTCTTCAAAGATGGCGAACACAATTGAAAACAGACCTAAACAAGCTTCTTGTGTTAAATTGAAGGCAGCTGCTCAAAGCAGGCATGTTAGTTAAGGCCCAAGTCCACCTTGACCTCTTATGCCATCCACAGATGAAGAAGAAGGACATCTGTAGGGTGACTTCGATCGTGGTTGTAGAAAAGCAGCTTTACTCTACTTTATCACTACACAAAGTATTGAACAAACAGAATGAGTTAAGCTGGTCTTTGTCAGTTGGTTCAGACACCTTACCACTTGTATTCTTGTTGACTTCTCTTCATAGCAGAGGTTGTCTCGGGTATCAACTTGCTTCCGATGCTCTACCACTTGTGCCCACCCCATCAACCATGGACATCTCCCGCCTTACATTGCCTCCCAGGTACATGGAGAGAGAGAGAGAGAGAGAGAGAGAGAGAGAGAGAGAGAGAGAGAGAGAGGAGAAAATAAAAAAACACGTTAGCCAACGTTGCGGTTTAATCAATAAAACCCTTTTCTCCCCATCGACATTGCAAACAAGAAAAACAAAAAAACACACAGAAAATATTATGCCATCCCCAGGGCCCGCCATCGCAAATATCACCGCCACCAGAGTTGTTCCCCACTCGTGTTCGAAAACCACTTATCGATCAGGTGCTTCTTGCAACGGTGCAGCTGGGGATGGGTGAGAGAACAGCAGGAAAAAAATAAATATTCGCATTGCAGGGGACTTCTTCGTCGCCGCGCCATCCATCCGCACAGGCTGCCGCAATGCATCGACTCACCCCAAAACCAATTCACCGTTAGCATTGACAGTTTTTTTTTTCCTTCTCTGTCACATTTTTTTGCTGCTGCTGCTGCACCGATTTCTGAGAGGGAGAGGGAATACGCTGCTATGTGCGAATATTGCGCAATGTGATGTGAAAGTTTGCCGATGCATGCAACAAATATCTGAGCGGCGACCGTTACATTCAACAGTTCATGGGAAATGAATTCAATTTTCCCTGTCAGCCGGAGAATTCTCATTCGCGCCTGGAATCTGCGACGAGGCTGCGAAGAACGCCTGTGGAATCTGTAATTGATCGTCATTCGAGGAGATTATAGTTGTCAAGTTAAAATTGGATTCGCTCCCTCCTCCGCCCACAGTCCGGAACTAATTAACCAGAGCTCCGTCAAAAGCAGAGCTTACATAACGAATCAATCGAGAGCAAACAACCAACCAGCCGTGATGGGTTTTTGGAGGAGATGGGGCGCCCATTATAGCACATCGCCCTGGCGGTGGTTTGATTTTAAACGAAAACGGAAACCACACCAAAATCAATATCCGCCCTTTCATGGTCGATTTTCATTGATTGTCTTGCGTGTGTGGGTGTGGGGGTGAAATTGGATTTGGATTTTCCAAAATCCACGCCATGGCCCACTATTCAAATGTCAGAGGTGACTTATGGTCTGGCGGTGACACCTCGCCTCAGATGGACGTGTAGGTGACCGATGTCCGACACGATGCGGAGCGAAGAAAGGAATCGCTTGCGTTTAAGGATCGGACGGGTTGTGCGATCTGGTGTGGTGGGTGGCATCTTAATTTATTGAATTCCGCTCTGAACCGATGTGTGGGGGCAGGACTTTTGGATGTGTCACATCAATTTTAAAGCTGTTTGGATGAGAGACACCCATTCGATGTGCTCTCTGCTGCTGGGGGCTTTTGTGGGCGGGTTGATTGCGCTCCAACATCCTGGAGAGAGTCTAAAAAGGGGGAGGAGAGATATTTTAAGAGTTTGTGGTCAGTAATCAAGACACGAATTCATGTTTTCACCAGCCGAACGTGACTCGCTGATTGCAGTCTTCGCTTCTCCGATGCGCTTTCTTCGAAAATGAATTCGGATTCGGGGCAATTTGGTGAAAGGATGAGAGAGTAGACGAGAAATTCGAACTTAATTGATTGCAAACAAGAGCAACCGCTTGATTGGACGTGACAATCAGCGGTATTGATGGCGCGGGTGGAGATGGATGAGTTTTTTTTTTTTGAGAAATTGATGGACTTCCTTTTAATCTGGAAAATGAATTCCTGTGGACTGTTAAACAGTTGTGAGGTACGAAAACCTTTTGTCAGTCTGATTGTGCAATTAAATGGGCACCGCTCTAAGGAGAATAAACTGTCCATACGGATCTGGTTAGTCCGAGGAGTGGAATCGCTTTAGAGGATGTAGACAGGATGGCCGGAAGTCCTTAAAGCGAATGATGATGATCGGGGTTTGTATCTGTAAAGCGTGGTTTGAGGAATAGTTACCACGAATCTCTCAAAGCCACAACTTTCAGAGGAAGCGGACAGGGCTCGCACAAGTCCTTGAAGGGACGGCAGCTGATCTGCTTGAATGATTGTGTCTTGTTTCGAGAACTGAAATCTCTTACGACTTACACTCCATTTGACCCTGTCCCATGACCGTAGGACACAGAAAGGTCCTCTTCAAAGACTGTTTCTTTGAAGGAGGAGAAAAAGAGCTTAAACTGACTGGGAGAGTGATTACTTTAGTTTGGTAACTCTTGGTCTTTTCATTTTCTTGTGTATATGCAAAGAGCTGTTAGGGCCTTAAGGTCTGCGAGTTCAAGGCGCAGATCATTTATTTGATGTCGCTTAAGCCTAATTTAACTGACAGAGTCATTAAATCGTTGTTGGGACAACGCAAGAGAGGACAACTTCGATTAATAACGTGCACACGAGTCGGAAGGATTTTCACGAACTTGGTGTGCTTAATCCAAAATAACTTGTGAGAGATTGTACTGTATAGAAAGAGCCTTTAGTTGGGTTCACTTATACGAGTAGTGCCACACTTCCCAGGAGGATTTGTGTGTCGCTTTGTGAAATTCATTGAAGCGGAAGCGGCTAAAATGGCTCTGGTAGTTAATGAGGACAAAACGGAGTACATGCTGTCATCAAGGAAGGACACACAACATCGACGTCTTGGAGAGAGCGTCACACTAGGCAGCAGAAACATCGAGGCAGCCAAGGACTTCGTCTACCTCGGCTCCGCGGTAAATAGGGACAACGCCAGTACCGAAATCAAACGCAGAATTACTCTTGCCAATCGCTGTTTCTTTGGGCTCAAGATGGAAGTGAGTAGTAAAGCCCTCTCTCGAAGGACTAAGCTTGCTTTATAAAACACCCAGTCCTACTCTATGGCGTGGAAACCTGGACGCTACTAAAATCGGATGAGGAAGCCCTTAGTTTTTTCGAGAGACAAGTTTTGCGTGCGATTTTTGGTCCTGTTAGCGTTGATGGCATCTGGAGAAGAAAATTTAAGGAATAACTCTATTAGCTGTACCGCGACACGCGCCTAGTCAAGCGTCCCCGGATACAACGCTTAAGATTACTAGGCAATGTAGAGCGTATGGACAGCCACTGCTCCGGCCCGAAAATGCTTCGAAACTGATCCATTGGTACAACGCAACAGAGGACGGCCCAGGCTAAGGTGGCGCACACAGGTGGAGAAGGACCTCAACCAATTTGGAGTGCGTAGTGTGTCTGCTATCATTGTTGGTTATAGGAAGACTTGCATCCAGTGCAATTTTATCCTTTTAGAGACATGATTTTGTCAAAAAAGAACAACTTGCTACCTTCAGGGCAGTGAAAGATCTTCCCAACATCCCGCCGTAAGCCTGTAAGCAATTTCCCCACAAAAATGTTTGCCCCCATGGGAGAAACAAAAATAAAACGATTTCCTTCCACCCCTCCTCACCCTCTTCCTCGTCTCCACACACAAATCCCATTCATTCAATCAGTCGCGGCGTAACACTCGTAATACTTTGAGAGTTGAATGTAAATTCCGGCGATTGCCGTTGCTCCATCCGCTCCCCACCCGTCGTACGCGTCGCATTTTCTCTCCAGGATAAGTAATTTACTTTCAATTGAGAGCGTCAAGCTCTTGCTTCAATAATTTAGCACCAACTCATGGTAATTGTGATACATTCTAGCACTGTTTCCCGACTCACACCCGCGAGAGCAATCGCAGCAACAACACCCTTTTCATAGTGGCACCCAGGCGATGACATGAATTCCTATATCTTTCCCTCTAGCGCGGGGCATAAAAGGACAACGCACCAGAGTACTTCTCGATTTCATTCACCTCTTCCTCCACAACCAACAACCGACACCCGGCGTGGAAGACGACGACGACGACGACGAGGACAAGGAGGAGAGCGTTCAGTTCAACTCTTCAAGGAGCACGTTGCCGTCTGCGAATGCAATCAATTCCAATTCCAATTCCAATTCTCTGATTCAGGATCAATCTTTTTTTCTTCCACGACCCACCGCCAATCGCCCGCCCCCACCAATCCAATTGACGATGGAGTTGTTGTGCCCCCATTGAGTACACAAAGACGGGAGGAAATATCCTTTTTTATTTGTTCAGCTGTGCAAAAGTGGATGGAAGCGAGTTAGAGGGGGGGGGGGGGGGGGGGGACTGAATACACTCACTGTCGTCAACTCATATTCGTATGCGCTTGAGATGAGCACGCCGAGATACTCTGTGTCAGTGGGATAATAGTCCTCACAGATCCTTCTGCACTGAGATTTTCAGGATCTGCTGCGAGGGAGGGATTGCTTTAAATATTAAAGCACACATCCCCTCGGGATGGAGGGGGATTACACTTGTCGTCCTTCTTATCCGAAAAATACCATTAAGGTTTTACACAGAAAAAGTTCGTCCTGTCTGTGTGTTTTTTTTTTCTCGTCGTTGTCCATCGCCATCGTCATCGTTTTCGTTGCCCTGGCAAGAGGGCAAAAAATAATTAAAAGGACAGAAGAGGAGAAATTTAATAATCCATCCACGAAGGACATTTTTGCTAACAAGGAACACAAACAAGAGTCGCACGATGTCGAGACGGCGCGGCGGCGGCGACGGTGAATGGAGGGGAGGTCCCGAGTCGAGATAAATTATCGATTTATGCTGAGTCACATCTTCGGGAGTGATTTGAGAGAGCGTGAGTGAGTGACTTTTCTTTTCCTTTCCAATTTTGTCAGTCAGTGGGTCGGTCGGATATCAGAAGTAAAGTTTGTTGGAAAAGAAAATTGGATTTGTGTGCGGGGCAGGACAAAGCGTGGCCCGTTATTAGACCTGTTGAATTAATTTCGGATGCGGGCACGTAGAGCGTGTGGACTGCGAGTGTGGGCGAGCTCCGGACCGAGGTGGACACGTGATTTGCCCAAAATTAACTTTCATTAGAAGTTTCCAAATTGGGAGACATATGGCCGGCGGTTTGTCTGAGGTGTGCGGAAATGAATATTTGATGAGATGTGTGAAGGATGGCGGACACTTTTGCGGTTATGACGGAGGACTGAAGGGTGGCTCTGGCTTGAGGATGAAAAAGTGGATTGGCGCTGAGTGGATTGCGTTGGATAACAAGCGGATCATCTGGGAGGATGAGGCTGTTGGCGTGACTTCATTTCGAAATGATGTCCTCTGCAAACTTACACGAGTCTTGATTTTGGATTGAATTGCTGCTCACATATCTCAGAGATTTTGTGACCTAAGGGGCGGCTTTAACCTCATTGGAGGTTCATTTTGTGATCAGCATGGAGAACTGTCGGGGTATACCCCTGTTGAATGTCGCCTGAAATATCCTGTCCCGCATGAAGTTTAAGGCCGTTCTGCACAGCACTTACCAATGCGGCTTCCGGCCTGGTAAATAGACTACAGATCAATTATCAACGCAAGTACTGAAAAGGACCGAAGGGTTCCAAGTGGACACGATGTCACGATGGCCGAATTCAGAATCCTCAGACCTCAGCCCCATTGGCAACCTGCACCAGATTTCGGCAAACAGATGCGCTGTCGTGTGATTCCTTCAACCTTGTCCCGGAGACCATAGGAGGGCAGGTGGAAACACGCAAGGCAACACAATCTCTGCGCAGATGCCATCGACGTCGTTTACGTTCTCAGAAGCCCGTCATTCAAAATTTTGAAGGCGTTTGAGGAACAGGCAAGGCGAGCTGGTGAGAAAGTGAGGCCTACCAGCTCTACAAGGAAGTGGATGAAGTCGAGAAGGTACCCTTCTTCAGGGACTCTTCTTCACAGTGTCGGATACATGATCCTGTCTGCATGAAAGGTGAATGGTGTGGATCGAAGTGGATGTCATCGTCAACTACCCTGATGCCGCTACATTGAGCAAATGGACAACAAGTGCTTGGACAAGGGCTTGGACAAGGGCTTGGTCAAGGGCTTAGACAAGGGCTTGGTCAAGGGCTTGGACAAGGGCTTGGACAAGGGCTTGGTCAAGGGCTTGGACAAGGGCTTGGACAAGGGCTTGGTCAAGGGCTTGGTCAAGGGCTTGGACAAGGGCTTGGACAAGGGCTTGGTCAAGGGCTTGGACAAGGGCTTGGACAAGAGCTTGGACAAGGGCTTGGACAAGAGCTTGGACAAGAGCTTGGACAAGGGCTTGGACAAGAGCTTGGTCAAGGGCTTGGACAAGGGCTTGGACAAGGGCTTGGACAAGGGCTTGGTCAAGGGCTTGGACAAGGGCTTGGTCAAGGGCTTGGTCAAGGGCTTGGACAAGGGCTTGGACAAGGGCTTGGACAAGGGCTAGATACGAAATCGGACATGGTTCTCGAAAGTAAGTCGAACAAAGACGTGGGCAGAGAATTTTATACTGATTTGGACAAGGAATTGGCCATGAACATGCAAAATGAGTTCGTAGGGAGTACTTAAGATGCCACTACGCCCAGGGTGTAAACCTTTCAGAGACGAGCTGTGCTTCTCTACGTCTAGTTTCGGAAAGACTTTCAAGCTAGTCTGGCTGAATAGGAGGACTATCTCGCTACTTCATGTGTCAAGGCTGGCATTGAACTTCTAGCTACCTCCACTAGGGCCACCAAAAGTCATAATCAATGTCAATGGGTTTGATTGTAGGGAAGAGGGTCGAAGAATAAACCTTTAGTTTCAGAAAGCAACTTGAAGTTAGCATCATGAGTCATTCCATGTGTCTAGCAACCGTCTTCCAAAAAACTAAACCCCTCAAAAGTGACAAAATGGAAATTTCAGCGAAAAAAAAATCAGTCATTTACCGTCGACGGCCTATGATATCAACTAGTCCCCCCCTCGCCCCCTCCACATCCACTGACGAAATGTGTTATTTCAAGAGCAAACACTAATTATCTGATGTAATCCATGTCCAAGCCAACTCTCCATCACGTCAACTTGACATCACTGCTCACAACTTACCATCAGATTATGTCAGCCACCCCGGACGGTCGATGGGCCGCGACCGATGCTTACACAACTAATATCCTAATTAGCGCGGGCGTCAGTGTCCATCTTCCGTGTGGGAACTGGAAGTCCATCAGTGATCCCATTCACACACTCGCCAGAGGGATGACAAATTTGTGTAAATGGTTCGACGAAGATTACTCATCCTTATCGGGGCGAGTAAATTGTAAAGTGCTTGATTTTCGTGCACACTCCGTTTCAACACATTAGGACTTAGCCGTTAGCAGGACGTTCGATAAGAGGAGCCAAGGCGAGTGCCACTGACAAGCTAAACAAATAGAGGTCGAAGGTGTTGTAAGAAGTCTGCAGGATGGTGCTGTTGGTCGCTTCATTTTTCATCCATTCACACCTCACGACAAGGACACCGAGCACACCACACAAACATTCCCGCCCAGCAGATAATCCGCTTGCGCCCATCCCATTTCCCTTGTAAATGTCCGAAGCGCTAAGTAATCTGGGTGTGAACGGTCTGACCCGAGCCTTATAGCATGCCAGTCCCCAAAGTGATGTATGCAAAGCTTGTGGAAGGGCCGTGTGAAGCTTAGGCACCCCCACCCGTCCTAATCCCATGAAATCAGGTGCACACCGGGAAGGAGGTCAATTTGTTTTGCACTTATGTGTGTTTTTCTTTTTCGCCGCTTCTGGGGACGTCCCGATGAAAAGTTTAACCCAGGAGCTTAATGGTGGATGAAAGCCGGTAGATTCTATAAAATACGAGGTTTCGGACGAGAATCGCTTGTGTGTGGCGATAACGTGCACTCGTCTCAAGAGGGGCATTCCTGCTGACGGTGCCACGTTCTGAGAGGCTGTCGATGATGAAACAGATGTGGTGGTCGTACGAGTCGGGGAGCGAAATCGGCTGCGGACGTCTTTGTGGGGCATACATTTTTAAAACGGAAATAAATTGGGACTTGAGCGGAATGGGAAATGGGATTCCATTGGTTTTACACTGAATGTGGATAGGGAAGGAGGAAGTGTGGAATTTCCTGTCGAAGCTGTTGGTTGTGAAGTGAAGGTGTATGGAATGGTCAAAAATGTAATGTTACCAAAAATGTCTTCTCATCTTCTTATTCTTCTTTTGTTCCTTGCCGACTTTTGTAGGGCTTGGTGTTCGTTGCCATCGAACTTTCTCTCATTTGATCACCATTGGTCATGCGACGTCGTCATCAGTTCATGAGTGTTCATGACATTGGGAGAACCTCTTGGCTTACCCCGCATTTCTGAGGACCAAACACCTCTTGTACTCGAATTGTGCTCCCTCAGCCTAGTGATCCATGTCACCACGATTGAGTTTCAAGATCCAAGTCATCCCCCATGATGTGAAATGTGAGCAGAAATCTAGTTCTTGCACAGGTTAAAACTTGAGCCACGATCTTGAGAATGTGATTCTAAATTTGAAGGTTAGGGAAAGAGTTGATTTGTGGATTGAAACTGATCGTGCCCATCTTGGCTTTATTCTGTCCTAGTCTAGGCTCGATCACAATCAGATTTGATAACTTGCGATGGTTAGACAAATCGCGCAGCAATATAGATCCTTCGAACTCTCAAATGCATCCGAGTACAGCTCCAGTTCACACTCAGGATCACAACTAACCAGAACCGGAAGGATTGCTCAAGCCCTCCTAACGTCGATGTAGACCTCTTTCTTGCTGTGGAGCCTTCATCCATTTTCGCTTAAGTCGTCAGAGGTATCGCCAAATCCTCTGTTTAACTGAGTACCCTCAGGCTTCAGGATTTTTTCTGGGTTTTGAAAACTCTATGATCGCGATTGATTTTCTCTCCCCAGGCTTCAGTTCGTCGTCATTCCAAAATGTCCATTTAAGTTTTTAGAAAACGCATCAAGCTTCTAGAATGCCCACAGGCATTTGTCCCATTTGTCCAAGGGAGTAGGTCAAAATCCAGGGTTCTAAGTTACACATTTGAGAGATGAATTGAAGAGTGTAGAGTAAAGAACTATTGCACTCCACCTCCTTCTCTTGGTCTAGGAATTAAGTGCTGTCCTCAGAAATTTGAAAATTATCCTAAATGAAAATTCTTTCAAGAGTCTCCTTGCTACAAATGCTCCATTTACAATTTCGAATCATTCACCGGTCAGGCTTGGACAGATGAATCCATTATTTCTTTCGCCTAGCCACAGTGCCCACAGACAGGTAAGCTTCTGCTAGCTGCTTAGGATGTTCCGAAAGCACATTAGTGGAACCATTGTGGTGTCACTAAATCCGACGGATTATGTTCCCAGAATCCTCAGAATTCTACCTGTCCCCCCATAAAATTGACAAAGACAGAAAGTTTCCCCATAAGACTCCCCATAAGACTCCTCATGATCTTTCCTACTTCTACGTCAGCCAGTTCGCATTAACTGTTTTCAAAGTATTCGCCCATGGAAAGTGAAGTCTTGTAATGCAATGAAGTCTACTTCCTCGCCTCGACAATCCCTGTAGAAGTCATTGTAGCCGATACCAAGCCTCCTTGCATGGCGCCACATCTAGCGATGACCTGTGGGTAGCCCACTTATTAGACCTACTTCAATTTCACCATGACTTATCTTTGTGGTCCCCGTGGCGTAATGGCCACGCACAAGGTTCCCGGACAGAACACCTCGCATTTTTCCACGGCACCACCTCTTTCGAGCTTCTAACAACACTCAAAGAGTATTGTGTATGAAAAGCCTCTCAAATCTCGAGGTTCGAAGTCGGCAAAGAACTGCAGGTCCCTTTTACTCGTGAGAGAACAGTAGCACGCACAACACGAGTAGTTGTTGTAGAAGCAAGGCCCTGGTCCCTTGTGGGCTGTAGTGCCACTCAATTAATCTTTGGCCAAAGCAATCTTCAATTGCAGCATATGTCCACTTTCGATAGCTTCCTTAAGTATTTTAGATCGTATACCTTGAATTGGCGAGAAGGGTGTTCCCAGATTTTCTTCTTGTGGCTCTCTCACTGCCCAGGATACCGGTATGCCCAACAACCTGGCGCTATCTTTTTCAGAGACAGTCGACAAAGTTTTCAGAGCCTTAATGGCTACTTGGTCTTCTATGTGAAGCACCACAAATTTTTCATCTATCGACTCCATTGATAGGTACATACCAAGTAGTTTGAAATATCTTCAATGTTCTGGGAGAAAGTGCTAAGGAGAGCTTGCATGTCATCGAAAAGTCGCCAGACCTTCCTTAAATCAAGAAAAAGGGGAAGGCCCAGTGAAGGGTATCTGGTTGCCAGCCTTGACTTTTATCCTACATGTAAGTTGGCCATATGGGATCAACAATGTTAGCCTGAAAAACTGACGACAACTAGAGTTTGATGAGGTTGTAGCCACCAATAAAACCCTCGATCCATATTACTTTCCGTCACAAAATCCCTGGATCTTTTCAAAATCACGTTGCAAAAGTATGTTAATGACGCCAATCTCTCAGTCTCAGTCGTCAGTGAACGCGATCATATGCATAGAGTCAATCAATTCACTGGTGAAAATAGTGAAAAAAAAGGGGAACTAACTGCACCCTGCTGCAGGCCATTTTTAATGTAAAAGCCTTTATTAAAAACCTTGTTGTCACTCTTAACAGCAAACCTTCTACCTGTGACCATATCGTAGATCCTGTAAAGCAGTTCTTTGCTTATAGCCTTCCTCGTCAACTTAAGGAAGACACCTTCTAACCAGACGGTGCCGAATACTTTTTCTAAGGGCTTGACTTGTATGTCAGGCGTTTCATTGCCTTCACGTTCTTTCTTTCCTCGCACTCAGATTACATTCAGTTTGCTATTTTCTGTCACTGTTGCTAGGGTATTGTGACTGGCTCAGGCTGTTTTAGAGTTAAATGTGCATCTCCTTAATCCTTTAAGGACTGCTTAGATATCTGAGAATGTGGAGTTACACGTACCTGTGGCTTGTACCTTTGGCTTGCTTTAGCTCCTACAATTTCTTAGCGTTCATAATAAAATAGTCCCTGTATGTGTACCCCTATCACTTTAACAACAGACTCCTCTACCTCCAGCTTCTTTGCAGAATCACTTTGGCCATTCTCTACAATTTGGAGTAGCCGCTGTATTTTTTTTTTCATTATCGTTTAGATTTCCCAGGGATCATCTGACAAGGATGACTTTCATCTGGCAGCACGTTAGACTTTCACATCCTGCGGGGATTTTCATCCTGCGTTGCAGTACATCCTGTGCCTTTAAACCGATAGAGGATTAGATAATGCTCCCTGTGTTCAGTCTTAAGGTTCAATCTGTGCAGAAATGTCACTTCATTCTGTTTCCTAAATTCTTCCTAAATCTGGGGATCGATTTTCTCCCTTATGATGGGCTCATTGGACAATTCCTTTATAGTACATTAATCCACTCCTCGATAATTGTAGCAGCACCATTCGCCTTTGACTTGCGTAAGCTATCCAGTGTCCTATTCTTCATTTAGGCTCCCTCCTCATACTGGTATCTCAGCAGGCCTTCGCCTCTTATTGATTCCATAATGTCCGTTGTTCGTCATTCTTAGTTCTTCCTTCCTTCCTTTGGACTAATTCTAGAAGGTCGTCAGTGGAAACCGTCTTAACCGCGTTAGATGTTCTCAAGCACTCCCAAGCGCAATGTACATTGCAAGCGTACCCACCCTGCCTTGGCCTCGGGACGCGATCGCTGTCTTCTAAGACACACGTTTCCTTGTGCTTTCCTAAACGACTCAGAACGTCAGGCGTTGACATACGTACGGTTGCGGAAGAGACGCCGAGAGAGGAGGCGCTGCAGAGTTGGAGACGTGAAGGATAAAAGATTCCTGGACTCTCATCGATGGTCTACTACAGCGATTTACCTTGACTCAGACACAGTTCAGAAGTCCTTAATGAATAGCATCATTTCCGCCTTACTCACAATTTTCTTTTTTTTCAACCTCACCTCTCCCACCTTTCACATTCAAACTATCGGCGGTGGTCCTTATATCCGACACGTCTCCAACTCTGCAGAGCCTTCTCTCGAATCTTTGTTTGGTGAGACCGCCGTTCCACCTTCTGCCTGTTGATCTGTGGTACCCTGCAAGCCGGCCGAAACTTCGTTCTAACTCAGACTACACGCTGCCTTAAAAACCAAGTTGCCCTGCTCCTTATATCTTAGTCTTTGCGGAGGTTCAAGCAACCCTGTGATCCTTTTGGCAGTGTCAGTCTCTCAGGTGACCTATAACTCTTAAGTCTTTCAAGCATCGCTTACATCCAGCGTTCCCTCTGAAGGAACTTCTCTCTCTTTAGTCAGAGAATTTTTCTCAGTGCATCTACGCCCGAAAAACATGCCAGCACACCCATCCTTGTTCCCACAGAGAATAGAGGAAAAAAAGCAAATTAAATTTATTCCTAGTCCTGGTCGTATCTGTGTTCGTATCTCTGTGCCGTGCATCGTCTCCCAAAGCATTCACAGCTCCCTCGTCTCGCTCCAGGAACAAGCTTAGTTATTCCTCCACACCCTGGCCCCCTCAACCAGCAGCAGAATTTCGTCCTCGAAGTGGCAAATAATTTAGGTTAGGTGACCTTACGAGTGTACACACCCCAAGTATGTACATAGCTCCAACCCAGTCGCCCCCTCTTCACAGCCGTTAGGCGAGGCACGGAGGACGCTTGTGTAAAATTCATGAAGTAAGCACAGCCCAGGGACGAAACACACACACACACACACACCTAGAGGGCGCGACAAAGAACGGACACGGAATTTTGATATCCAAATGCTTCCTGGAAGGAGTCCCTAATGCATACTTTAACAGCGATATTCAGGATAAGGAAAATTATGTAAAAAGGACGAAAAAATGAAAACCAAACGCCAACCTTTTTTTTGACACTCACACCACCCACCACGGACGTCTTTTGTTTTTACTCGCTCACTTGAAGGACACGACACGGGATGATAAATACACACTGCCAAGCAGATGATGAAGGCTTGCCGGGGGAGGGAGGGGAAGGGAGAAAGACTGAATTATTATTCACATGACACTGGCATATGCAATGCTCCTGGCCAATTATCCTCATTATTGGATTCGTCAAGGTAAAAGAAAACCAGCTTCCTTTGAGCGCTGCGGCGGTGGGTAGGGTGCGGGGCAGAAAACTATTGCCACTTCTGTCGGCTTTGAGCTCTCTTCAGACGTGAATAAGTTATGAGCGTGATTATGCCGACTTTGCGGTGGCAATAAAAAAAAACGACGCAAAGACGACGCGAAACCTCGTGCATCATCACGGTAAATGACGATAGTTCACGTGAGCAGAAGCAGGGCGGCAAAAAAAACACACACACACACAAACAGACAAGCACACAGAGAGAGAGAGAGAGAAGGACTCCTTCTAGAGCACACAACAACTAGCAGCTAAAGGAAGGCCTTGGCTTTAGCCTACCTGGCTGGCTGGCTGCTGTGCCTGGTAGCAACTACTAGCACTCGTGCTCCGAGGAATATGTATCCTTGAGAGGCATATCGGTCGGGGGGATGATGTTGTGCGAAGAGGACATTGTTGGATTAAATTTTGTACTACTATTGCTTCAAGGATACCGGCCCCCCCCCCCCTCCTCCCGTCTCCACCCCCCCACACACATACACAAATACAAAGGAGAAGAGGAAGAGATATTCATTATAGATTAAGATTAAACGTGCGCCTGCTGAGGTGAGGGTGTGTGGGTGGTTGGGGGGATGGGAAAGAAAGGATTAATTTCTGTACTCATCCCCCAAGTCGCTGTGTTTATGATTTTCATCTCTGGTATTGTTGTTGTTGTTGTTGTTGTGCCCCTTGCCGTGAGCCGTTTTAACCCAACCCCCACCATCGGTCCCGACAATAGATGGGTAATGTTAGATATACGCTGCCTGCTTTGTCCTCGGCATTGACGTGCTTCTTGAAACAAAAACTGATTTATTAGCTTCAGGGAAGGTGTTCCCCCACGCACACACACACACTCGCACATCTGCGCACAATTTAATTTTCATACTTTGGTAATTAGCGCCAAGATTGAGAAGAAATGAAGATTTCAAAAGAATGACGCAGGCGTTGTGAAGGGGGACGGTGGGGGGGGGGGGTGTGATCAATTCCAAGTCTAAACGAAAAATTGCACGTGTCTCAATCTTTTGCTCTGCTAGGGGGAACATCATACAGCAGTGCAGCTGGAGGTCGGGATTAGAATTTCTTTTGAAATTCGCGGTCTTGTGATGATGATGATGCGACTTTGGGCTGGGCTGCAAGACACCGCAACAGAGAAAGTACTTCTTTGAGAAAGATCTGAACGACGAGTTGATGAGGTGCTGGCTTCGGGGACTATACTGAACCTCTCGCTTCATCGGATCTGTGTAGTGATGGAGTCATCTAAAGCGATTGTTGGTGACAATGACTTCAGAGTCTCAGATCGATCAATCCGTATGGACTTTACGTTGGAATTGCTTATTCGGAGCCTAAGAAAGGTGAGAAGGTGATCGAACCTCCAGACATAAGTTTCTGTATCTCCAGCGCCAGCTTTTCTCTGAAGAATTTGTTCGCGTCTTCTAAGCTTTCTGACAGAAGAACCCCATAGGTTACACCATCTCTTAGCAAACCGTACAAATTAGTTTATAGACCTAATATTTGAAAACTTAAAGATGAGCTTGGGTCGCATTACGGATGGAACAGAGATGAACGATGGTTGACGGAGGTTGGCGTCTTCTCCAGACACCAAAACATTCGACTCCCTATCAAGCGGCCGTCTCTATTGTATCCTTGCGGCAGAGATTATGGTGATCATAGAGGCACTGTTATAGCTGAGGAACAATGTAATGTCCAGATGGATAATCATCGATTTCAGTTCCCAAAATCCCTTGGAGGACCAGCTTTCATTGAAAGACCTCCATCAAGTGCTCCGTATCCCTAAATGAGAGAGCCAGCGATTTCAGTATCAACCTGGTATAGATTCCAGGACATTGTAAAACCCAGCTTATCAGGAGTGGTACCAAATCTAGCTTGAAGTTTTTAATTCCCTTCGCTATAGTCAAGCACCTTTCTAAAACCCAAATATTGCGAAAAAAAAGCAAAAGATAATCGAAGAGAACCACGTGTCTTATAACCAAAGCAATTTGGCCACGGCGCTGTTTTAAACTTCTCCCTGCCCCTCATCTACGGACCATAGTAAGTGTTAGTTAGACCTCTACTTTTTTGTAGTACATACCTCCTGACTCTACGTCCCTCACAATGCCTTCAACAGGAGCTGCAGGAACGTGGAAGAGGTTGAAACGATTTCTAGCTGGCTGACTAGCTGGCTGGCTGGCTAGCTGGCTGGCTAGCTGGCTGGTTGGCTGGCTGGCTGGCTAGCTGGCTGGCTGGCTGGCTAGCTGGCTGGTTGGCTGGCTGGCTGGCTGGCTAGCTGGCTGGCTGGCTGGCTGGCTAGCTGGCTGTCTGGCTGGCTGGCTAGCTGGCTGGTTGGCTGGCTGGCTGGCTAGCTGGCTGGCTGGCTGGCTAGCTGGCTGGTTGGCTGGCTGGCTGGCTAGCTGGCTGGCTGGCTGGCTGGCTGGCTGGCTAGCTGGCTGTCTGGCTGGCTAGCTGGCTGGCTGGCTGGCTGGCTAGCTGTCTGGCTGGCTGGCTGGCTAGCTGACTGACTGATTAGCTGGCTGGCTAATCTATCTGGCCTCTGCAACTGCCAAGCTCTTGAAAAAGAAGATAGACAAACCTAGGGAAGTTCTTCTTTGACAATCTAGGTGATCTTGGGGATATTTGCGTGGAACAGCCAGGAGCCACTAGTTAGATCACTCTGATTTAAAGGATACTCTTAGAGAGACTATTCATGCGGCGTAACAATGGGATCTAAAGCGGCCTAAGTGTGGTTACCAATTGACAAGCAGCCGCCTAAGCGTGGTCACTAATTGACAAGCAGCCGCACCAAACAAATCTTACCCAAACCCACTTCAACTTCGAGTACTGCCCTTCACAGCAGTGGATTGTCGACAAAACCTTCTCTCGAATAAATCACCTCAATGGGAAGATCTTAAATTCATCACACCATCAGTGGCAATGCACGCACAAGAGACCTCCAGTCCGCTCCGTTGTCCATCATCGACTCTTACTCATCAGGAGCTATTTCCAAGACCAGCCAGGCGAGCTTGATCCAAATACCCTGGGTCTATCGAAGGGTCGCCTACCAGATGGAATCGCATCTAAGACAGACCCTCGAAGTCGTCACGAAGGGGACATCCACATCATGTGGGCAAAACATCGCCCTTTCCGTCTATACAAGCAGCTGCTCAACATCAGCATGATCCCCGCTCTGTCGCATTTCTCCCCTATCCCAGCGAATAACTCCAACAAGTGCGTCACTTTAACCTCATACTGGTGGCTTGTATTCGCAATTCAGTGGTTGCCCAAGTTCCATGACCATAGGTGCAAGTGTGATGGTTTAAAATTTCGCATTCATTTCCATTGCCTTGCTCCTTAAAATCGTCACAGACATGAACGACCTTTAAGGCCACTCTTCAGTTGGCCACCTCCAGCTGTGAGTGCTCCTTTCGCTTCTCAAATCAACTCGAATTCAAAGAAACATAAATCAAAGCGCTAACTTAAGTCGACGAAGACATTATCGTCCTCCGTTCGGTATCAATGCGGCGTGACTTTCATTAGCCACTGATACCCTGTCACTTGTCACTTGAAATATCAAAGCACCATCGGCATGACTAATTACAAGACCCACCGTCCGCACACTCGCATACCGTTGCCTAAGAGTCCCTGTCAAGATGAAATGGATTTATTAATGCGCTTTTGCAAAATTCAGGGGATAAGTCCTTAAGGACCCTTTCTAGTCCTGCAATTTCAATCAAATCCCCACACACATTGAGAGAAAGAGAGAGAGAGAGGGAGAGAATGGGATCAAATGCGGACAACACTGCAGAGTATTAATTATTCGATAGGGATTCCCCTAATCAGGATAACTAGGACACCCCTCCCCAAGGATCTCCTAATGAATCGCTGCGTGTTCAAATACCTTGAAATTAATTAAATCAAAGTCGAAAGACAATCGGCTTGAGGCGGACGGTCCGTAATTAACTGGAACCGATGCGGAGGTGGGGAGGAAAAAGTTGGAAGTTGAATATTCTTTGCAGCACCGTGCTCCTGCCACCGACGCTCCGAATTATGCTGGAAATCGATAAGTTTGTGGTGGCTGGTGCGTGCTCCTCTCGCTCGATAAAGGAGATCATCGTCAATTTGTTTACACCACTTACAGGTGCGCACACTGACACACGAAGTGTGTCGAAGACACAAGGGATTTCGATGGAAGTGCGAACATTGTTGCGGCAGGAACAATTGAAGGGAAATATTGAAATCTATTTCGAGAATTATCTCACAAAGGATCCGTTGGGCTGCGCATTCCGCCGCAAGTGGAAGTCTATTAGTGGAATGACATTTAATACCGCTGGCTGTTGGGGTAATTTGACAGAATGGCAATTAGTGATTAATTAGCCGGGGAGAAGGTAATTGGGCAGGGGATGCTGGGAAACTGGGGGTATTTTTGTGGAAAAAGTTCGAATTGAATTAAATTTGAGTTTCCAATGGTTTGGGGGGCTTATGAACGGCGACCTTGATGAAGGCTAAGGATGCTCGTTTCGCGATAGCGGAAGGAGTCAAATTTAAGATGTACATCAAAACATTGAGCTGCGCAGAGTATTCTGTTGTCAAGGGGGCAGTGAGAAGCAATGTATACGATAATGCACGGGTAGACTGGTTTGGGGACAAAGTTCCAGAAAGTTGAACAGTTCAAATGGCGAAACCCGAAATGGTCAGTATCCTACAAAACAAATTCGGAAACATCTTTTATAAAATGGGCTTATGCTGCTCCCTGCAAACCCTCCATTAGGGGTCGCTGTAGATTTTTGAATTGATTCCAAATTTGAAAATGCAGTCATCGATTGAATTTTTTTGCTTTTTTGACCGTCTCAAAATTTTTGGCTTTTCGGGATTTGAAGGACTTTCTTCCTTTCTCTGTCTATGTCTACGTTAAGCCACCCAGGACCATGCACAGCAAGAGGGAAGAGATTCTGCTCAAAGTCTCTACAAGTTCAAGACAGATCAGCGCAACAGGAAAAGCTCCAGTGAGCAACTGCAGTTCATCCGATTGCTGAACGGTGAGTAAAACAGCAGACCAGATCGCGACTTTTGAATAGAAAAATCGCGTCGAGTACATGGTTCAATCTGCGAGGAAACTCAATGGAGGAAACACGACAACCACGAACTCTACATTCTGCATCAAGATGTTGGTTACACTAACTGGAACAGATCGTTCGGACACTTACACTCCAGCCAAGAGAATCTTCAGGTCCCAGCTGCACTGTTTATCTTAACTTGAGACAAATGAATTTTTCAATTTAAAAAAAATCAAGCCTATATGGGAATAGAGATAAACTCCGCATCCACCTTCACCTTCACCACCAACTCCAACTCATCCACCTCGAGTCCTGTTGGGAGAGTGAAGATAAATCGTTCGTCGCTGGTTGGTGCACGCGATGTTCGTACTTTCACATTCCCTGGCACCGATCGTATCGTCATTTCCAACAATCTGTTATGAATAGAAGTACAATAGGCGTCGGATCAACCACAGGGGCCCGACGAATCAACAATTGTCTGAGGTGTGCTCAGATCTGTGACCCCATAGAGGAGAGAGAAGGCCCCATCCACTGGCGAAAGAACACTAGCTATGCACAGGATGAAGATAGGGTAAGAAGCTAGGCTAAGCTGGTATTCAATTCTGTCACTAGCAGTTTCTAAATTTCACAGCAACGAGTCCTTTGAATTTTTGGCAATGCTTAGAGAACAAAATTTTCCCCTTTGAAATCGGCATTAAACTCCAAGTGCCCTATGGACACGGCCAACAACACAAACGAGTGGTTTATGGGTCGTGTGGTAGTGGAGCCTTTTTCGCCTTGGCGTCTTGTGAAGAATTGATAGCAATTGATTGAAGTGTTATTTATGCTCTTGTACTCTGAAGACAGTAGCGAGGACTCTAGTAAGCCCTAGCTAGCTAACTCTAGCTCATTTCTCAAATCATTTCATAAATGACTGATTGTGTGGAAAAAGGAGCCATTCGGCCACACATGTAGCTCTAGACGGTTCTTGTTTGTAACTGAAATCGATAGGCACGAAGAAATTGAATCATTTCACGATACCGAACACCATTGATTGCTTGCGCTAGACTTGACTCATTTTCATAAAAAAGGTCCACTGATTCCTCCAGCTCAAAATCCACACCACACAGTGACACGTTGAGGATGCACTTGCTTCTCGTGAATCACTCGAGAATTTTCCTCGTCCCAAATGCTACAATTCTGCATATTGACGAAGCCATCAAGATGGAAATGGGCCTCGTCACTAAAGATGATCTTATCGGCAAAATTAGCATTTTCATGTTGTCTCTCCAATACCCGATTAACGAACTCCCTTCGCTGTGCATGGTCAGCTGGGATCAGTTCCTGAGTCAAATGAACTTTGTATGCATGAAGATACAAATCTTTCGTCAAAATTCGCTGCATAGTGGATTTGGAAACACCAATTTGGTGAGCTCGGTGTCGAATTGAGTTGGATGGAGTTTGAGCGATATCATCACGTACTGCTGCGATATTTTCGGTCAATCGACCTGCTCGAAGGCGCGTTGTTGTCTTTACATCAGTTACAGACCCAGTTTCAGCTCAGACTCTTTTGGAGCATTGTTGTTATCCCAAATTGATCGCAATTTGCGAACTGTAGCCGCAAAACTTTCACCATTTTGGTAAAACAATTTCACGATGAGAATGCGTTGTTCATTCGTACAGCGCTCCATTTTTATTAACCTTATACCTTCTACTAACAAACAATAATAGTTGTTCAAATGTCATACAATGAAAATTTGAATGGCGCCAAATTTAAATCATGCCTTCTTGTTGGGACACCCTTTATAACCAGGTTTCCAAGGATTTTTGATAATTTTTGCTCACTCTTGTTCACATTTTCGAAAACCTTTCTGCATTTCCCTCTACCGTTGAACCGCACTGAAAGTCAGCCTTATGTCATGAATTCGGTTAATCTGTAAAATCCCATTCAGCTGTTAAGGGCAAAAATCGAACTCCCCCACAAACCCCTCAGGCAGTGTTTGCCTTCTTCCTTCTGACTGAATTCTATTCAATAGAGACCGATTACGTTTCACACAGACGCACCCCCGATTACCCAATTAATCAAATCAAACGATTATCGTGGCTTTGCACCACCCATCCCATGTTCTCATACACGCTCCCCTCCCCCCAGCATACTGCTATCTCAGCACGTAAATCCTTTGCTTTTGCAAAGTTTTGTTTCTTTTTTTTTTTCTTCTCCGCGCTGATCCTTTCGACGCACATTCACAACCCATTTCGCCATTGCGCCAGAAAGTTAATTCAATTGAAACCATTTTCTGGTTGAATGTGGGAAGGTCATCATTTCCACCCCAACCCCTTTTTTGGGTTATGAGAGAACCTCATCGCCCCACCGAATATCGCAACGTAGAGCAACGTAACGCAACTTAATGTAAGGACATGGCGACGATTACACCTTTAAGGAGGAGAACAAGTCAGCCATGCTTTAAGACGGACGGCCAAGCGCTCGAGGAAAAAGGCGAAAAGATGAAACCCACCACCCTGTGGGAAGGGGAAATTTTAGAGTCTTACGCAGATTATGACCTCAACTCCCTCCTCCTCAACCAGCCACCACGCACAACACACACACAACACAGCGCAGATAAGGACACCATTCAAGTGTAAAACAACCACCAGACCATTACCCCGCTCACATCTGTGCAAGGACGGCCACGACTGGTGGTGCTGGGGAGGATTTAAGGGCTCGCACAAAGTTCCAATCATTTAATCAAACTTCAAAGTGTTTCCAAGAGATTTCCTCATGTAAACTGATAATTGATGGGATGACAGGGCGGCTTGAGGGGGTTGGCGAGGGGTGATGGTAAACTTTTCGACAAAAACTTTGAATCCAGGGTGGGGGTAGTTTGTTTGTACTTGTTCGTCTTCCCCCCAGTGCAAACAACGCACACAAAATTAGGACTGAAAAACAATGGAAAAGTTGGGGGTTTCTTTTTTTTTCGTCGACACGACAGAGAGGGAGAGGGAGGGAGCGAGAGAGAGAGACGAGAAAAATCCACAGAACCAGTGAACTTTCATCTCTCCCTTTAAAAAGTCACTGCGTTGGTACGCTCGTATTTTCTGTTCACTGCGGCGGGTGGTGGTGCGCGGGAGCAAGTGAACACAAAATCTTCTCTGCTTTTGCTGTGTGTACATGAGGACACCAAATTACACCGAATAAGGAAACGAAACAAAAAGCAAAAGAAAAGTTAGAAGGAGCGGCACAGGGCTGACGGTGGCGGCGGCGAGTACGATGAAGAGAGAAAACGAAGATAAAAGCATTTCATGGGCTTCGGTTGGAAAACGAAGACGAGGGTGGCGGTGGCGTGGTGTGGCTGCAGGTAGGTTGTACTCATAGTAGGTTACAGTGGGCTTATTTAATCGATAATCCAGGTACAAGTGTGTTTGTTATTTTGCTTGGTTTAATGCCAAAGCACCCCCAAATAGCTCGGTCGTACACATCGAGCGGGTGGTTATCGATGTGCGGGTGTGGGTTGCAAAGGGATTGGGTGGAGAGATAGTTGCTAGGTATCGTAGTGGATGACGAAAATCATCTTGAGTGCAAGTGCTGTACGGATTCGGGTGTACATACGTGGCGTGGTTGAGAACTTAATAATCGTTGTGCTGGAGGTCTGACACGGCTGTGCTAGGAAGTGCTGCTGCTGCTGGTGGTAAAGAACAGCCATCATGAATAGTTAGAAGGAAGAAGGCGTTTTGACTGGTACCTTACAGTGGAGCCGTTCAGAGGAAGGATGTGCAGATGCTGCTTGGGTTGTGATATGTGGCAGGACGCGATGGGAGCTCTAACGAATTTATATGAAATTCTGTGGAAAAAAAGGAATTTGAAATTTTGGAAAAGAAGAGAAAACAAGGAAGAAGCGACAGGTAATAAGATCCAGCACAAGATTGGGGCTCTCTTTCAACTAGAAGACAAATTTCGTCAGTGAAGGGTATGTTGGAACACAAGTGTGAAGTGGATGTGGGAGAACACAAACAAACACAAATTTCGTAATTAGATCCTGTCTTTCGTCTGGCTTATATTTTCGATTATTTTTAAGCTAAATTTGCACAGCGATTCTTGCGCCTATTGTGTTCTCCAAAGTTGGCTTGTATGCTTATGAGTTGGCTCTCTCCTCCGCAGAATGATATCGAAGAACTAGACACCAACAGCGTTCCAGTAAAGGAAATTCATGTGAGATGTCTTTTCTCTTTCTAAAATTTAGAGTGGGACATGTTTCCGGCGACTTACTATCCGCCTAAATCTCCTTGTCCCCTGTGTTCTAATTCTCCACAAGATCCCAGTGCATGCTTCATTTGATTCACTACAGAACCTACAAAGTCCCCCCTCTGCTAAGTCGCCTCTGCTAATCCTACGCCTGTTACGAAGCTCTTTACCCTGTGCTCGGCCTTAAAGTTGCTTTTACACACTTGGATACAGGCTTTAACATTCTCGAGGTTCTTGGCCTGTGTCTGGCCATCAGGGTGAAGGTTTTGACTGGATAGTTCCTTCTGTTTCCGCTGAATTCGTTCTAGAGGACGTGGTCTCCCAAAAGAAGGTTAAGAGCCTTTTAAAAGTTCCTACGGACGCGATGCTGTAATAAAGAAAAAAAAAAAAAAACAGCAGCGACGAGAATGGGTCGCTTTTTCTTCTTCTTGTGGCGATACAGTCCGGTGTGGATCTGAGTCTCAACCAATATGCCTCTCTCTCAGCTGCCGCCAGTTGCGCACTCCAAGTTGCTTGAGGTCCTTCTTCACTTGTGTGCGCCACCTAGGCCGTCCCCTGATGCGTTGCCCCAATGACTCAGATTCGAAGACTTTTCGGGCCAGAGCAGTGGTGTCCATGCGCTCTAGATGCCCTAGCCATCTTAGCCGAAGAAGCTTAATTTAGCGCATGTCGCTGTACAGCCCACAGATTTCGTCAATAAATATTCTCCTCCAGGAGCCATCAACGCAAACAGGACCAAAAATCGCTCGCAAGACTTTTCTCTCGAAAAGACTGAAGGCTTCCTTATCCGCTTTTAGTAGCGTACAAATTTCTGCTCCGTAAAGGCGGACTGGGATGATCAAGCTGCTGTACAGAGCCAGTTTAGTCCTTCGAGGAAGGCTCTATTAATTAATTGTCACTTGAGTCTAAAGAAATAGCGAGTGGCAAGAGTGATTCTGCGTTTGATTTCGGTACTGATGTTGTTGTTCCTATTTACCGTGGAGCCGAGATACCACCTCGAAGTTTCTGCTGCCTAGTGTGACGCTCTGCCCGAGACGTCGATGTTGTGCGTCTTTCCTTGATGACAACGTGTACTTCGTTTTACTCTCATTAACCAAAAGACTCAGTTTAGCCGCTTCTGCTTCAATGCCTACAAACGCCTCATTGAGGGCTCGCTGTGTTCGTCCAGTCACATCAATGTCATCGGCGCAAGCTAGCCGTTGAACAGACTCTTGGAAGATCGTTCCTCTGGTATTGAATTGTCAGTTACGCACGATCTTCTCAAGGATGATGTTAAAGAAATCACATGACAGTGCTTCTCCTTGTCATTTTTTAACATTGAAGCTCTCGGTGAGTTCCTTGACGACCTTGACGGAGCAGCGAGAGTTCTCCATCGTCATCCTACACAATCTGACGTTTGGTAGGAATTCCAAATCTAGACATGTCACCGTATAGTTCATCTCTATGCACGCGATCATATGCGACCATGAAACCGACGAATAGGTGTTGAGTGAGCACTTCTTGGGTCTTTTCCAGGATCTAGAGTAGTGTGAAGATTTGGTCAATGGTCGACTTCCCTGGCCTGAAACCACCCGGATAAGGACCTATCAGGTTGTTGACGAATGATTTCAGGCGTCTGAAACTGCCATTTTCTGACTGATGATAATCCTCAAGTGTATGCTGAGACACCGTTAAATTCACAAAAACTGTCTGTCTGATGTGCTTTATGGGTTAGTGGCATAATTGAGCAGGACGGCAACCTCTGCAAAGTCATGATTACTAAACTTTTCGTGCATCATGTGAAGAACAGAACAACAAGACGGGACAACAATGTACGGGCCGATGGTGGTGGTGGCGTCATCGGCACGTACTTCTTTGAAAATGAAGTCGGCCAAGCAGTGAATCCTTGATAACAGGCTTCTTCTAACCAGAAATTGAGGATATGAATCTGAATGTGCTTTCAACAGAATGGTGCCTGTTGCCACACTTCATCTTCTTCTTCGGATGGCGCTACACTGCGCGTGGACTTGGGCCTCAACAAACATGCCTCTCCAGCTAGCACGATCTTATGCACGCTGCTTCCAATTGCGCACTCCAAGTTGGTTGAGGTTCTTTTCCACTTGTGTGCGCCATCTCAGTCTAGGACGTCCTCTGTTGTGTTGTCCCTGTGGTTCGGATTCGAAGACTCTTCGGGCCGGAGCAATGGTGTCCATCCGCACTACATGGCCTAGCTACCTTAAGCGCCACATAGTAAATGAAATAATAACCCTTTTTGCCAGCCAGAAATTCAATGAGTGTGTTTTCTCACGGGCGTGGCAATATTCAATGGCTGCCACGATCATTTGAGTTGACACCGCTAGACTTCTTTCTTTGGAGAGCAGAGCAGTTCAATGCCAAAAGGAACCTCGTTTACGTCTCAAATCCATTGAAACTTTGGACTATCGGATAGGGGTATGCCACCATAAGGGTGGCGAGCATTTGACCGTTATTTTCTTTCACACACGATTGTCATTGATCCTTCTAGAGAATATGAATATAATACTTTGAAATCTGTTGCGGTTGGTTCTATTTTGTCAGGCAGCGTGCGTTTTCGTTGAACCACCCTCCACATACGGAAGCCACCTTCATACGTTTCCAAATCTCAAATTTGTCTCCCTGTTTCCAAATGGCCTGCAAAGGCAGAAAGTGTGTGATAGACAGACGTTCCGACTAACATACTGGAACCACAAAGCATAGAAGAAGAGTTCGATTTTGCATCAAACGACGTACATCACCACAAGCACCATCCCCTTACCGACTTCACAGTCAAACTCCTCACACAAAACCAATGAACACCAACTTGTCTCCCTCTTTCCCTCCCCGACCCCATCGGCTATGTCGTGTTATATTGTAAATATTTTATAACTTTCAACCCCACCTGGACGTGAAACAACAAAAGCGTTCGTTCGTTGGTTTTTTTTTTGTTGGGGGACGGATGGAAATTTCTCGCATTGTTCCCAACAAAGCGGTGACCTGGGAAGGCGGTAAGGTCCTTTAAACGAACGAGAGGAAAAAAAAAACGTGACACCGAGGGATTTTACTTTTCATTAGGAGTTTGACGGAGATTGCCACTCGTAGGGTAAGTTGTGATATTGTAGTTCGTGGGGACAAAGCAAAACTTTGTCTTTCGTCCTTCCGGAAAAATCACAGCTCCAGAATTCATAAACTCCCCGCAGAATCGATTTTCGCTCAAGGGTAGTGATTTCCCAGGCCAGGTGCTGTTGCCTTGAGCGCAACAAGTCCAGTCCCCCGCAGTGAGACTGTTGTTGCTGCTGGATTGAGTGATGATTGGCAGCAACGATTATGGGTCATTAGTGGGCAATCGGCGCACACACACACATAAACACTCACGTGCAGAGACGCAAACAAAATCATAATCGACGAACGCTGAAATTGAAATATTACTTAATAGGGCTTGGCGCGGAGTTGAAGTGGAGTGAAATTGGTGACGACCGTCCTCTGTTCATTTGCGAGCTTATGACGCGGATGAGTGTGAGGTGGGCAGTGTCAGTTTTATGACAGTTTGTTTTTTTTGTTCTTTTTGCTGGGCTTGCTGATTGATGAGACTGGCTGGCGGAGGCGTTGTAGGCGTCACGTCGGTAGCTCAATTAGAAAATGGATTGCAGTTAACGTGAGCTCGTTACGTTCATTTATGGCTTCTCAATTGAATTATGACTTGTTTGTGAGGTGTTTTGTGATAACTTGGAATGTGGGGAAATGCACGAATGCGTGAGTATTAGTCGATAAATATTAAGTGTGGCGAGGATTTTATACTGACAACTTCTCACAGCTGCAGGTCTGAGTGTTGGGCGCATTTTGTGAGACTTTTGGCTGCAAAGTCCCTTGAATGTTGACAGGAATACCTGGTTTCGGGGGTAACTGCAAGACGCAAACAGATCTCAGAAGGAACGACAGAAGTAGTCATGAGTTCTGATTGAGTCACAGGGAATGATTTAGGTTAGATTAGGTTTGCAGGAGTGGACTGAAAGAGTCGGCTCTAAGAGGTCAAGGTTTTCTTTCTGCAATGTCACGTGAATCTTAGATTTCCTCCAACTAAGGACACCTATAACCATTGACAACTTATAACTAATAAGGGTGACGAATTGTGGGAAGAAATTTCACACAGAGCTCCCCGAATGATGGAAGAAATATGCCTTCAAGTGAATTTTTCTTGTCCCAGCATGAGCTTCGCAATGACAGACAAGATGAAGACTTTTTGTACAGCTTTCTCGTCTCTCCAACGTCGACAGAAGTCGGGGTGGACGTCCTCGGTGATGACATCCACAACATCGATCTGCCTAATCTGGTTAAGCTCGAATAGCATTTTAAAATTTTATTTGAATCAGACAAGTTTGGTGAAACAGCAAGTTGTAGTTTCTGACACTCAACCATTCGTTGAAGTTGAACAAGAAGTTTTGTTGAGGCATACGACATGAAAGAAAGAGCACTTTAAGGAGTCCACAGGTCACAGATGATTCTGGTGAGTTCATCGTCCTTAAAATTAGCTAAAATTGAATTGGCCAAGTTTTGAATTGGCTAATTTTAAGGCCAGTGAACTCACTGGAAGCAAATCGCTACTCCTCATGAGTGAACTCCTCAAAGTGCACTCCTCAAAGTGCACTTCTCACATTTTATAGATAATAGAGTGCTTGGCCATTCTGTTATGAAATAAAAGGAGGACAATGGGCATGCCTTCGAAGTAAAAAGAACCTTGTTTAAATTGCCTATTCAAACCATGAACATCAAGTTGTCTATTAGCCAGAGAGTCATATAAGATGTTGTAGAATTCTTCGAATCTGAGCCATTGGTCAACGCAACAGAGGACGGCCTAGGCTAAGGTGGAGCACACAAGTGGAGAAGAACCTAAACCAACTTGGAGTGCTCAACTGGCGCCAGCTAGAGAAATATCGTATTGGCTCGAGAGGTATGTTGGCTGATACCCAAGTCTACGCCGGACTATAGCGCCACAAGAAGAAGAAGAAGAATGTAAAGTTTGAGGAGAATTGGTGCCACTGGCGATGAAGAAGAAGACGGGTGGAAAGTTTGTTTATTCGAGCCATTTCATTGTTTATTTAAAGCATGAAAAACTGAAACTGCTCTCAGTCTACTCTGACGTAGTTGTTACGTGCTTCGACTCCTACGCCGAAGATCTGCATTCGAATTCTAGACTGGACTTTCCTAAATCTCGTATTTTCCACGACTCCACATTTGATTAGCAACTCCATTGGTGATAGAATTTATTGTCCATGTTCCCCGACTTCGGTCGTCAGCTACATTCGTGTGACTGTTGTGACGTAGTGGGTAAGTGCATCGAATAAAGTACTGAAAGGCACAGGTTCGATTCCGGGACTAAATATTTCGTTTTTTTTTCTAAGTCAACACCTCTTTCGAGTTGCTGACAAAACTTAAAAAGTGTTAGTTGGTTATAAAAATCGACAATAAACTGTAGGACCGATTAATTCCTGAGAAAATTAATAGCCCGCAGAACATGAGAAATCGCTGAATAAACTGTGGTTCCTTGTGGAGTGAAACAGCGCTGTATTTACGTGACTTTTGACAGGCAATAACGGCGGTTTCGGTTCGTTTTCAAAAGATGGCGCCACCTACAAGTTGTGGCTAATATTGGAAGCAATTACTTATTTCATTGGAAAGATGTGTGCGTCGGAGACTGTTTAAGACAACAACATTGTTTTTCACCACTTCCAAAATGTGCGGATTTGTCTTAAATAAACAGCACTTGCTGAAAGTTTCGATTTTCTTATTTTAATTGAAAGAAAAGTGCAAGTGATACAATCGATAAATTATGCAGAAAGTGGGCTTTACGATTCAAAAATGGTCGAACAAAAAGAGCTTATTGGCCAGCAGACAAAATTTAAAAATGAGGAATCATGGGCTTTACAGGATCAAGATTCTTGCCAAACGCAAAGCGAAATCATAAGATCGTTGGGAGGGACTTAGCAAACAATTTTCCTTCGGTTAAAGAAATTTGAATTTACTCAAGAGCTAAAAAATTAGGTGCCACACTAGTTCAAACCGAGAGATGTCGAAAGGCCAGTTTTTACCTTGGAAGACATCAAAGGAAGACATTTCCGCAACAGATCGCGAGAAGAAGAAGAGAAAAAAGTGCAAAGCGGGTTCACCAACCCGTTTCAGTACGCCAAAGATAAACATTCGTTATGATCTGGCCAGACGTGTGTGGTGTACCATAAGCTGCTTAAATCTGGCGAAATCATGAATGAGAAAAGTTATTGACTAAAATGTATGCATTTGAGCCGTGCATTGCCGACCAGAAACTAACGAAATGCATGACGAGATGATTTGCAACATAAGAGCGCTCGACCCTAAGTGGTTGTAGCGGTCAAAACCTACCTGGAAATGCTGAAATGGGAATTCTTAACCCAGCCGCCGCATTTCCGATTAATGCAAAATGATTTGGGGGGTCATCGGTTTGGGTCTTTTGAAGAAATTGAAGATATGGCTTAATGATTAGATCGATGTCAGAGAGGACTCATGTTTTAGAGATGATATTTGAAAGTTATCAGAGAGATGGGAAAGAGTAGTCGCTTCGAACGGACAATTCTTCGAGTGATGCATCTTTTCTCAAAACAGGGAAAAGTAAAAAAATTTACACCCCAAAAACAGACCGAAATAATTTGTGTTCCCAATAGTAAACGTTTGCTTCTAACATCTTCTGCATTTTCTGAGTCTTTAGCTTACGCATTCCTTTCTTCAACTTCTTGCTGTAAGTCCTCTGTTTTAGAAGACTGAAGGCAACTTTTGAAAACTTATCCAACACATGAGGCTTGGCATTCTTCTCAATAGGTAAGGAGTTCTCAAGGCGAAGGGCTTAATGACGCTTGCTACCAGAGAGAGAGACGCCTCTACAGAAAATGTCACTTCAGAGAATGCCACTACAGAAAAACCCACCACAGAGGACCCCACCACAGAAGACCTCACCACAGAGGACGTCACCACAGAGGACGTCACCACAGAGGACGTCACCACAGAGGACGTCATCACAGAGGACGTTACCACAGAGCGTCCTCTGTCGTCTCATAGAAAACCTCATCACAGAAAATGTCACAACAGAGGACGTCACATAAAGAACGTTACCGCACAGAACGTCACCACACAGAGCAACGTTACAGAGGACGCTAACTCGCGCATTATTTGGATAACTTCCATATGCAGGAACGCGACAGATAGGAAAGCAGCATTTGGTTTTGAACTTCCTCAGAGTTTATCTAACAAACTGACATGAGGTCGAACGTTGCCCATCGTACCGCCACTAAGTGGTAAAAGACCCACAAAAATAAATTGAATCCAATTCACAAGAGTCAACCCTTTAAACATAACTCGTGACAGGCACTCAATTCAAACGTGAATTCAGTCTCAAAAGTCGCAAATGAATCGACGCAGAGCTTCATCAAAATGATGGCTCCCAGCGCAAAGTCTAAAGCAATAAAATTCTGTTATCCCAAGCCCGCCCCGGCGTTCTGTCCTTTGTACAAACCAACCCGACCATCTTTGGAGAAAGTTTCGCAACAATTTCCAACGTATAGCTCATTCGCTGCACGCTCTCTGACTTCGTGTTGATTTTTTTCAAAGCGTCATATCTCATAATTTGCTGAGCCACTCTTCATCAATTAATTACGACGCTCTTTCTCTCGGCCTGGCATTGCCTCAGGACCGTTCAGAGTAAGAAATGAAAGTCTTCAGCAAGATTTATTGAAGCACAACCCAACCGGAGAAGGATGAGGGACGGCGTGTCTGGATAATTTATTTTTACTCACTACTTCCTAATTAATTGCTTCGCTTCTTTTTTTTGCGCTTTTTTGCTTTGCTTTGCCCTTCTCCTCATCATCATCATCGTCAGTAGCAGCAGCAGCAGAAGCATCATCATCATTGTCGTCTTCCTTGTTCGAGGACAAAGTAGGGCCATGCATTTCATTTACCATTTCCGCTTTCCCTCTCTCTCTACCTCTCCGGTTGCATGCACCATTAAATCTTCATTCCACGTGACCCTATGCAGTGAATTTAAAAATACTACTGTCAGACCCTCTCAGACACCAGCAGAGTTGCTACACGAGGAAGGAGGAGGATTGTTTTATCCTTAATTGATACCACAGGCAGCACATTACATTGAAGGCCACCTCTTAACCGGCAACGAACGCAAATAACCTCACTCAAGGCAACAGCGTAAGGGAAACTGATGCTGTCATGGGTGGCTGCCATGCCAACCAGACACGCAATGCCTGCGTACAAATGTGTGTACGTACGACAAGGATCTCACATTAGAAGCAAATGAAAAAAAAACCGAGAAACAGGCGAAACCCTGCGACAAATCAATAGGAACACGCCCAGAAGCGGAACCACCGCCATTACCATCATTTCCACCATCCATCCTGCCCGGCATCGTCCCGATCGTCAATCTCGATTCAGGGAATCTCTCTCCGGCTCTTAGGCGCGCACTCGTCACCCGCAAGGAATTCCTGTTTACTTAAGCAAAGTAATAGACTGCCTGCCTGCCTGCTTGCTTGCTCCCCTACCGATTTAATGGAATTGTTTGCAAAAGGAGTGAGAACTGTAGGGGGAGGAATGTAAGGAATCCCTCTAGGAATGAGAGGGATATTCACGCACACACTTTTGCTCAACCAGGGGGAATGGCAGGGTTGTTTTTTTTTTGAACATACAAATTCCATTTAGGCACCCTCATTGACGGCAGGGCACAATTTGGGGCACTTGTAAAAAAAATGGAGGGCGTTAGCACAAGCCGAACTACAGGCAAAATGGAGACCGTCACCTTAGAGAGCCCGAATAAGGTGTGATCTCTGGAGGAATGCCGTCGAAGGTGCTTCCAGAAGAAAGGACCATTTCGAGGAGCTAGATCAGAAGGTTGAACTTTATTGGCTGTATGGCGATATGCGTCTGGTCAAGCGTCTTGGTATACAACGCTTAAGATGGCTAGGTCATGTAGAACGTATGGGCACCAGTGCTTGGACTCGAAAAATCGGCAACAGAGGACGGCCTAGGCTAAGGTGGCGCATACAAGTGAAGAAGGACCTTAACCAACTTGGAGTGCGCAATTGGAGGGAGTTGGTGAAAGATATGCTGTTGATTTAGGCCCAGGTCCACCCCGGACTGAAGCGCCAATGCGAACGCCACCATAAATGGAATGCACTAGAAAAAACCTTGGAGAGGGGTCACCATATAGAGCACTATCATAGAAGGCCTCAATATAGAGAGGAAACAGATGAAGTCGCAATTTTTTAGCTCTCACTACTCCATAGGACGCTGGTAGGTACGATGTAAGTTGTTAGTTATCACCGTAGAAGACGGCACCATAGGATGTCACACCATCATATTTGAGGAAACCAACATAGACGAGTCCGCCATGTAGAAGCACACTTATCACCATCATAGTAGGCGCCTTTACAGAAACACCACAGAGGACATCACTAAGGGTATTGCACCATAAAAGATGCCAGCATAGGAGATGACACCAGACAGGATGCCGCCACCGAGGACGTCACCACAGAGGACGTCACCATAGACGACGCCAGTAGAGAGAACGCCATCCTATATGAAGCCAACACAGAGGAAGCCTTCACAACCTCGCCATCACATTGGACGTCACCGTCGAGGTCGCCAGCGCTAAGGACGCCAACACAGAGGACGCCAATACAGAGGACGCCAATACAGGGGACGTCAATACAGAGGACGCCAATACAGAGGACGCCAATACCGAGGACGCCAATACAGAGTACGCCAATACCGAGGACGCCAATACAGAGGACGCCAATACAGAGGACGCCAATACAGAGGACGCCAATGCAGAGGACGTCACCACAGAGCTCGTTATTATATTGGACACCACTACGAAGGATTCCACGAAAGAAGACGGCACCACAGAAGACGCTAACACAGAGCAAGCCTCCGCAGATCTCAGCATCCTATTGGTCGCCACCACAGATGTCGCCACCACAGATGTCGCCACAACAGAGGTCGCCATCAATGAGAACGCCACAAAAGAGTTCCTTACCACAGACGACGCCACCACAGAAGACGTCACCAGTGAGGACAACATCAGAAAGGGTGTCACCAGAGAAAACGTCAATACAGTGGATGGCAGAAGACGCCACCACAAAGGACGTCATAACAGGGGAAGCCTCCAGAGAGTTTGCCCTTACAGAGGACGCGACCACCGAGGTCGCCATCACCGAGGACTCCAATATAGAGGACGCCATCACAGAGCTCGTCATTACATTGGACACCACTATGCAGGTTTCAGCCATAGAAGAATACACAGAAGACGCTAACACAGAGGAAGCCTTCATAGAGCTCAGCATCCTATTGGACGCCTTCACAGAGGTCACCACAACAGAGATCACCACCACTGAGAACGTTACCACAAAAGTCGTCAATTTAGAGGATGCCAGCACAGAGGTCGTCACTATAGACGACACCATCACAGAGACCGTCACGAGAGAGGACGCCACCTAGAACACGACACTACAGACGACGTCACCATAAAGAACATCACCCAAGAACCATGAGAAATGCCGGCATTGTGGTGGATGCCCCACATTAGGAAACTCAATGTAAGGGACTCTACGAGTAAAAGTTGCGTTCAAAGAAATCTGACATTCAGCATAGAGGGCGCCACAAGATATTGTCGCAAGTTGTCAATATAGGGAGTATCACTGTGTACTACGCCGTCATAGAGGTCGTCGTCATAAGGGAACACCATAGGTGAGCACCGGGTCAAGAGAGCCATATAGGCCACTTACCACTATAAGAGGTACCATTATAGATAGTCACAAAAGAAGTGACATCTAATAAAAATTCAAAATGGCAAAAATGTGGAAACCAGCACACGATGTCCTTAAGCAGCTTCCCTACATAGATCACAGCAGACAGCCTCACTTTAGAAGCCTCCATCACATCAAGCTCTGTCAAACAGGTCCTCATCATGCAGCATGCCACCATAGAGGGCGCTGCGATAGAAGAAACCGGATCCATCATTAATTTAAGAATACTGTCGGAAGGTCCATCTGAAAAGAAAAAAAATCAAAAAGACGTTTGTTTTCTTTGTAGGGACTTGAAAGAGTGGAACCCAATCGTAACAATTTCCCTAATCCCTGGCAAGTCAGGGACCACTTAATTTAATTCGTTCCTGTGTGCGGGAGGTCATATCCGAATGGGCTTACGGGGTTTATTGTGGGAAAACAAGTGAATAAACAAGAAATCCTTTTGTCGGGGATAAATGTACACAGGACCCTGACGAAGGGGTTGGAGTGTTAAGTGCTTCGAGGAGCTTCTTCATTATGTCGTGTTCGCGTACCCAAGTGAATCGTATGAATCGAAGAAAACGGGTTAACAGGAGGTCAAATGGACATCCATCGGCAATCAAAATCAATCCAAATCCACTCTCACCCCGCGCAACGGTGAGGTGGACATTAAATCAATTACAACAACCTTGTCCATAAAAACGACGAACAAGCACTTCCAGCCATCGAGTGGCCAGGGCTGTTAAAATAAATAATTGAGCACAAACTGCACTTGAACAATTTAATTTTCACGTCTTTACGGCAACCATCCTGCCATCTGCCGTCACAACGGCTATTTGTGTTTCAGTATTCATTTGCTTTCGCCTCAAGGTAGTGAGCGAGAGAGTAGCGGTAATAAATCGTAAAGAAGACGACGAAACATGCTTTTTCAGCAAGGAGTCGCAAAACATCGGCGAACGGTCATCGGAAATGCTTGCTTTACTTTTATGACGCCATCGTCTTGTGCGCTTAAATTCCCTGCCATTGCCACTGTCAATATCCCGCACTAAATTTTTGGTTTGGTCAAAAGGCACCCAGAATCTGACAGTTAGTGCCGTAAGTTCGGCGAAATTTTCATGGCTGTCATAAAATGCGTCTCTTTTCTTTTCCCAGGAATATTTAACGACCGTTTTCCCCAGTATTCCATTTGGCGCAAAGTGGAAGATTATTATGGCACACCCTACCCATTCATCTTGGCTCGGCTCGTGAATGAGGCGACGTGGTGCGGCGACGACGCTGACGACGACAACGTGTCATTCTTGGGAAAGATTGGAACTTGTTTGCACTACAAAAGAACGCAGCAGGGATGAATGACTTTTCATGTTCGCCTTAGAGGATTTATGCAGAGGGATGGGGGGGGGAAGAAAGAGGTGGGTTGCTTTTGGGCGCGAACGAAGGAACGAACGCAATCATAAAGATTAGCGTATCTAAGCAAATAAATCAAAAATCAAGAAACACTGGGCGCGGAAGGCATGATTAGCGGGGGGATGTCCTGGAGGAATGTTGATTTCATCGTTGGGAAGGGGAAGGGGGGGATAACGACGGAATTTTATTAAATGTCTAACGGTGATCGTAAAATTTTCTTTCCAATTTTCTTAAGTAACGCTCGGTGAGAGAAATGAACGTGACCTCGGCTGCCAGAATGAACTGAATGTTGGAAGCAATTCGAATGAATTTTGGAACGTAATCACTTGGAAAATGAAGGTGAGTATTGTGTATTCGGAGGCATGGTTCATACCTAAGGCCGATGTAGGATGTTTTTTGTGATGGCTCTTAAAATGTCTATTTCCATCTGCCAGGACAAGTTTTGAGTGATTGCTTAGGCGGTGAAGAGGGTGCCATTTGATCTTTTAACTCTCCACCTAGGGATGTACTTCCATATTTTGTGTATCTGGTAAGAAATCGATTGCCAAGCGATTCGTAATCGTAAATCGCATCATCTCTGTCAAATAGGTCTTCATCATGAAGCATGCCATCATAGAGGGCGCTGCAATAGGAGACACCAGATCCGTCATTAATTTAAGGATACCGTCGAAAGGTTCATCTGTAAAAAAAAACAAGTCAAAAAAACGTTTGCTTTCTTAGAAGGGACTTTGCAAGAGACTTGAAAGGGTGGAACCCAATCTAAACAATTTTCCTAGTTCCTTGTAAGAAACCGATTGCCAAGCGATCCATTTTTGTAAATGGCAAACATTTGACTACTACCTTTGTACATCGAGTGACGGTTAAGTTTGGTAGCTGTCAAATGACAGCCCTGTCAATTTGAAACCACACAACTAATAAACCTTCATAGGTAGGTTAAGGAACATTATATTGTATGACTCCAAGCTTCGCCAGCACAACGAAATCGCTGACACAACGTCTGGGCCAACGTGAAACCTGCATGCCATCACGCGCGGCAGGTGTAATCTGACGACACCCGTGCGATAGCAGCGATGTAGTCAGTATATAAGGAACTTTAAGAATTTTTTGTGAGTTAGTTCTAGTTTTGCGTTCGAAAAAAAGAGGCGTGGTAGTAAGCGTAGTGGGTAAGCCCCTTTATCCAGACGTTCGATCCATGGTTTTTGTAACGACCAATCCATAGGTCACCAGCTGTTTGATCATTAGATCACCCCTTTATTGCCCTAACCGTATGTTTTAAGTCATTTTCCTGCTGAAAGATCCAACGCAAGGGAATTTCCAATTCCGGATATGACGAACATCCACTGGTCCTTTAGTGGTTCCACTCATGAAGGCGAAAATCTGCCCCAAAATAACAGCTTATTGCTCACTTACTGACTAGTTAAGCCTCCACCGCAAGAATTTTTTTTTTTGAAATTTCCCAACATCGCCGCCCAAACTGTTGCCTGTCACCACAAAACAGTCCATTTATCACCTCTTCTGAACTAATTTACGGTTCTTTGTCATTGCAGTCCACCTCTTGTTCCTTTCATGCTCTCACGTGACTTCAAGACACTCAAAGGAGCCTACCTACAGCAGAACTTGAATTTCCTCTGTGAAAATACCCGTGTTTTCCTCCTTTTTCTTTGATTTCATTTCGCTCTGCTGTGCTTCGTTCCTTTGTTGTGTTTTGTACTGTGCTTTAATTAAATAAATACCTCTTGGCTATTAAATCATGTAATATTGCGAAAATAAATTATTTATGTGACCCAGTTCATGCAGTGGCGTGTACGTGTAACGTACCAATGAGAGGTAACGTGTGCCGCAGGCTACATTGCTGTGAGTTGTGTTATGAGGGAAAAAAATGAAATTAAAACATTGTACAAGGGATAACGAGCACATCAATGGTATTCGGAAATACTCCATTTAAGCATGCTAACACTAGTTGGTAAGTGATCCTGGGGCTCCATTGAGGGGGGAAGAAGGGGAAATTGCATGCAACTTTGCCATGAGTTTGTGGTTAACTTGTTTGTGAAACTAAATTGGTCAATCAGTGACAAGGACTGAGCGAAGCAAGGATTCTGAAAAGAGGAGCAATAGGGAGTCACAAGCTTTGCTGAATGTTTTTGACGCGAAAGGTCTAGATTTTCATTGAAAATGAGTCAAGATTTCAACCGAATTCAAACAGCATTTGTCGGTGAAGTCCTCTACTCGTAAAGATTCAAGTTTTGAAAAGGAAAATGGATTTTATGCACAAATAGCAAAGAAGTGAGCATCGATCCAAGTTCTGATAAATGCTTCTTAAACTTAACCTAGAATGTGATGTCAAGACCGACCTTGGGATGTGACTTAAGCTGTCTTCATCTCCAGGTCTGTAGTCTGAGATTGAGAAAAAAAAAGAAATTGATTGACTGTACAGTTCACAAGGTGATCCCTTGCTTAGCTTTGTCAACAACTACTTGTCTTGCGTGTGCTATTTTTCCCTCACGACTAGGGGGGAAGGGGCTATAGGGCCTTTGTACACTATCCTCGCTTATGCACAGTCAGTCAAGTTAACATACAGCCATCTCCTGCCCCACTCCCCCTCTCACAACACTTATTGTCTGATCAACGAATGTTTGCATCGAACGCCTTTAATATGGGCCTTGCCAACCAGTCTGTGAGTTGTGCGTGAAGCTAGCTCCCTCAGCACGCAAAAATATTTCAGTTTAGAGCCAACTCAATGATCCATTTCTGGAGAGCCTGGACTGCTACAAAGCAGATCTCACCGCCATCCAGGAGGTGCGATGGGATGGGTCGGCAAAAGGAGAATGGAAACCTGCGACATCTACTGAAGCGACTGCTACAGACAGAGAAGAGAGTGCCTATTCGGTTACGGATTCATTGTTTGAGGCAGATTTAGGCAAAAAATCGTAAGCTACGATCCCGTAAGGGAACGTCTTGTGACAATCCGCATCAAGGCTACATTCGGGAATATCATGCCGGACTTGCGCTCACTCCTCGACTAAGCAGAAGGATGACAAGAGCAAAGATGACTTCTGTGATCTCCTAGAAAGAACATACGATCGTGGTCCCAGCTACGCCACCAAGATCCTTCTAGGAGATTTTAATGCTCATCTGGGAAAAGCAGATATCATTGCCGGCGTCATCGGCAAGCACAGCCTGAAGGACATCACATTCATAAACGTACTTAGGTTGGTGGACTTCGCCGCGGGGTGGAACCTCTCTGTGGCCAGTACCCGGTGAAAGGAACCTGGCGATCACCTGATCAATCAGATTGATCAAATTGCGATCCACGTCAGAGACTCCTCCAGTATGCTGTTGTATACAAGGCAAGAACCCGGGTAACGAGAGAGCATAGGAGTTAAGACAGGCCAATACGGTTTGACGTAAGGAAGCTAAAGTCGCAACTCTTTCCAAACTCCTTCAAAGTTCGACGGTGCCCGCACTGACAATTGAAGAAGGATGAACACGTTGTCAAGAAATCATCAATAAAGCTGCCGCTGATGTGCTGGGTTTCACGCCACCACCCAGGCTCTTAAATGACAACAGGAACCCATGGTTTGACGACGACAAGCAGGCACCTGCAGCTAAACAGGAGGTCTTCCAGGTAACGCTGCATCGGACAACGAGAGCTGTTCGTAAGCTCTACGAACAGGAAAGAAGGGAAGAGAAACGGGCATGAGAAGCGAGCGGTCCAAGAGGTGCTATGGCAGGAATGAAGTCCGAAAGTTTTACCGAGAGGTGAAACAGCTATCCGGTGGATATAGGGTTCGAACCGAAGTCTGCCGGGACCAAAACGGAGAACTAGTGGAAGAGTCGCTATCGGTGCTGAGAATCTGGAAAGATCAGACAGCAGGCTCTTAAATGACAATTACGGTCTAAATTGTGGTTTTAGGGTAAATATTTGGACCAAGGTAGACAAGAATTCCGTTGCCCAACAAGGTAGGATTATCTAGACTGGAGGCAAACAAAGCTGATGAAGCGGGCTGTTTAAAGCAGCTGGAGAAGATCTGGTTGAGGCAGGCATCAGCTCATTTGTAAGATATGGTCGAGGGAAAGCTGACCAATGAAATTTTTTCTGCTTGATTGAAACCGTGAATCCACAACCTGATAGGTCCCTATCAGGGTGGCTTCAGGCTAGCAAGAGCAGATTTGCACTTTAAGCCAGATAAGTAAAAGACACAAGAAGCACAGATCGACACCTACCACCTATTCGTCGATTCAGAATTATGGATCTAAAATGCCATAATGAAGGAGCTTAAGTGAAAGACGCTTCTGGAATGGCGCCCAACCCATGTCCACCTTTCATAAAATGATACTTGCTACGAAAATTACCAAGGCGAGGGTTCCATCCATGTATGTAGGATCATCGAAACGTAATTTTACTGTGAAACCACGGTTGACTCCGATTCGCACGTTTTGAAGAAGAACTCTAAAGAATATCCTTAAGAACAGGAAAAGAAAGGTAAACATCGAAAAAAGGGTCAAGTCCCAAAACGACATCAAACATCTTTCGCCTCACGTCCCTTCCATGTCAATTACCCTCTCCAAAGTCCAATTATATTCAACAAGACATCCACTTCCACTTCCCATCACTCTGACACATATCCTCCTCGATACTCGACTGCATCATCCATGACATGACATAACTTAGCACTCACGTGTCACAGAGTCCAAAAACAAAAAAAAAACCCCTCCCAAGTAGCTCCCTACATGCACAGTGTTCGCGTCTCGCCGCGACCACACGTGAAAATTATTCCAACAATCCCGCCCCCCGCCCGCTGCAATAGCCCCATTCCGTGGTATGAATAATTCACAAACGTCGTTGATAAGATCTCAAGCAAGTGACAAATTGCCAATAAAACCCGAAAAAAAAAGACTGTGGAACAAAAACGAACGCGAAGAAAAATCAAATACAAAAATGGGAAGACTTCCGGCGGACACACATTACAGACTAGGGAATTGCCAAGCTTGCAAATAAATTCCAAATACTGCTGCGATATTGAGTGTAATTACTCGGCACGAGATTTATGTGTCTTCTGTTAAAGTGTCATTTTTCATTTGGCCGAAGGAGTGCTGGTTGGGGGGGTGGTGGGGGAAATGTAAAATTACGTCAAATCCTGATGGTCGTTGTTATCGAGATTGTCGCTGTTTTTAGGAATGCACTTATGAAGTGATTGGAGGTTTGGGAATTTTTCATTGACATCAATCAGACCGGGCTGGGAGGGGTGAAATGAGAAGATTTATGTATGTCGATGGAAATGTTCAAAACACTGTTTTAGTTGGGAAGAGAAATTAGGTCACAATGGATTGGACATCGACGTACAATGATGATGGTGATGGTACACGGTTGATAAAAATTGTTTTTTGTCATTCAGATAATGTTAAAAAAAGTTAATAGATATTATTGATTATTCATCACAGAAGGACTAAAGTTAGTGGTGGGAAATAAATATTTTTCAAAAGTGAAGTTCTTTCCCACTTGTGTGAAGTTTCTTCCCAATTTACTTTAAAATCAGTGAAATTAAATTCCTGTACCCGAAACCATAGCAACTCTGTCAAATTCATAAGGTGCTATTAATTTCTCTTTCTAGCTTTATATTCAGTGGTCGCCGTGGCGCAGTGGGTAAGTGCGTCAACCCACACGCAGAAGGTCTAGGTTCGATTCCCAGACAGGACTTCTTCTTCTTCTTGTGGCGCTTCAGTCCGGGGTGGACCTGGGCCTCAACCAACATGCCGCTCCAGCCAGCACGATCTTTGGCTAGCTGACGCCAATTACGCACTCCAAGTTGGTTGAGGTCCTGCTCCACATGTGTGCGCCACCTTAGCCTAGGCTGTCCTCTGTTGCGTTGTTCCAAGGGCTCCGATTCGAAAACTTTGTCCATGTCCATACGTTCTACATGGCCTAGCCATCTTAAGCATTGTATCCGAAGACGCCTGACTAGGCGCATGTCGCTGCCTACAGCCCATGGATTTCGCCGTTAAATCTTCTCCTCCAGATGCTATCAACGCAAACAGGACCAAAAATCGCACTAAAAACTTTTCTCTCGAAAAGACTAAGGGCTCCCTCATCCGTTTTTAGTAACGTCCAGGTTGCCGCGCCATAGAGTAAGACTGAGATGATACAGGTGCATAAAGCAAGCTTCGTCCTTCAAGAGAGGGCTTTATGACTTAATTGCCTCTTGAGCCCAAGGAAGCAGCGATTGGCAAGAGCGATTCTGTGTTTGATTTCTCTGATGTTGTTGTCCCCATTTACCACTGAGCCGAGGTCAACAAAGTTCCTGACGGGTCGAAACATCGAGATGTGTGTGATCTGATTTGATGATCATCTTCCCATCATTTATTAAGGCCTCCAAAAACCACAATATTAGACTTTACACACTTAAGGTAGTTTCGAGTCGGGTTTCCAAGTGGAAACGTTTGCGATTCTAATGGCCGCAAAATACTATATATTATGAAGAATAGGAGGAAGAAGCGAAGTATCTGCATCTTTAGCGACAGTTAAACTCTACTTAGGGCCTTACTCAATCCTATAACCACTTTCAACCTAGTTAAGGAAGGGAAGTCTTCCCTTAATTTGTTCGGCAGACTAAAATTGCTAGGATTTGTGTGGGTGCACCACGGGGACATGGGAACCGAGATTGCTGATGAACTTACCAGGCAAGGATCAAAAGAGACACTCATGGGGCCCGAATCCACCTTGGGACCACCGGCGTCCTTGGTCCGGGCCTTCATGGAATGTTGGATCTTTCGACAATACAATCAGAGATGTCATGATGTCAGGATGCAGTCGGACCAAGCTCGTGTTCCAAAACATCAGCAAGAAATTCGTGGTACTTCTGTTACCTCTAGACAGAAAAGACTGCAGACGACTTGTTGGCGTACCTACGGAACACTTCACATTCGCTAAGAACTAACATGCGCTTGGGCTTAGCGATGGCACCCTGTGGAGAAGGTGAAGACACTGCAGATCACTTCCTTTGTCAGTGTCCCGCTTTTGCTCGGATCAGGTGGCGGCTAACACGATCTTTCGCTAGGTGCCTCCAGTTGCGCACTCCAAGTTGGTTAAGGACCTGATCCACTTGTGTGCGCCACCTTGGTCTAGGCCGTGCCTCTTCAGCCAGCACAGTGTTTCGCTAGCTGCCTCCAGTTCGTACTCTAACTTAGTTGAGGCCCATCTTCACTTCTGTGCGTCATCTCAACCTAACCCGCAGGAGATAAAACACATCCTTCAGTACGGTGTGTGACCTATAGTACAAGTTATGAGTACAATTCGAAAAAGCACTTTCCCTGGGGGCTGTGAATGCTCATCAGCCTTTCCAAGGCCTACTGCGCAAAAGAGGATACAGTGAAAGGCTAAAACTAATTTGGTAAACTGAGGAGGTATTTACTTAAGGACAAAGGCGCGCTTTTGAAGAAAGGTCTACCGCAGCCCACACCTCAGGGTCAAATACAAAATACGAGACCTCTAAAAGGAACCGAAGCAAAGGCCAAACTTATCCGCTTTCTACCTCCAGCTCGCTCACCCCCTTCAAAAAGGACAAACCCAAATTGATTGTTCCTGACTCGCAACAAATCGAATCGCTTCGCGTTGACTTGACAGGCATAGAAAACACGTAGTCATCACTCAGAAAAACACACGGCACCAGCATACGTAGCGCCTTCGCCCCGCACACAGTAAATGTCAACTTCGAAAGTTCGCTTTTTGTCGCGCCCCGGGTAAATGTGTGTATGTTGAGTGTTTGTGTTACGCTGACTGGCTTCGCCACCGGAAATAGACTTTCCTTGTTTACACGCCCTTCGCTTGCCGCATCCTGCCTGCTGCCGCTGTTGAATTCCTCATTTCGAATCAGCCGAGTGTATCAGTACAACGCCACCGCTATAATGACCTAATGTCAGTGTTACACCATCAAAGTCACGTCACGCCACGCCACGGCATTCGGTTTGGTTTTTGATTTTTGGGATGACAGTCCGTGAACGGCCGAATTCTCACTCGGAGGCGATTAATTAAGTTCCACCGACACCCGGCTGACCTATTGATTTCGGTTTCGAATGGTAATTTTAAACGCTGTAAATGCAAATTGGTTTTGTGTGGCCATTAGTCCTGTGAAGGACAACGCAGACAGTGTGCGAGCCATGGGGCAGGTGGACAAATCGGATCCAAGGCGAAGTTTGCTGATTGAAATTTAAATGTAAGCAACGAGTTGATGAGGTATTTTTAGATCAGAAAAATGTTACACATACGCCAGAGTGAGGTCGGAGGCAGACTGTTGGGTGCGAAACAAGTGGAGAAGTCATTTGATTTGCATGTCAGAGCGAATGTAAGTGGCCTTGACTAGAAATGGCAGAAGTTTCAAACCACTGCAATTCAATACTGCAATGCCCAGACACCATGACACGAAGTTCCCCCTTTTGAGGCTCTTTACAACTTCTTCGAACTTTGTAAGGTCAGATCCATGTTCCGTTAGGATTGTTTAGCGAACTTCGTATTATTCTTTTTAGGTTGCGAAACACCGCACTGGAGCTCTCAGATTCGAAAACTGGTTCTTTGTACACCCAGGCAGTAAGCTACTTTCTGTGAAAAAGGGTCTAAGATTTCAGCTCCAACCACATCAGCACCAAGCAGCCGCTCGCCACCTGATCCGAGCAAAAGCGGGACACTGACAGGGGAAGTGCTTTGCAGTGTCTTCACCTTCTCCACATCACTAAGCCCAAGCGCATGTTAGTTCTTAGCGAATGTGAAGTGTTCCTTTGGTACGCCAACAAGTCGTCTGCAGTCTTTTCTGCCTAGAGGTAAGAGAAGTGCCACGGATTTCTTGCAGATGTTTCGGAGCATGAGCTTGGTCCGACTGCATCCTGGAGACTCATGGCATCTCTGGTACTGTCGAAAGATTCAACTGTCGATGGAGACTGTCGAGGATGCCGGTGGTCCCAAGGTGGATTCGGGCCCTATGAGTGTCTCTTTTGATCCTTGCCTAGCAAGTTCATCAAAAATCTCATTTCCCATGATCCCGTGGTGTCCCGGGACCCAGACAAATTTTAGTCTACCGACCAAATTAAGGGAAGACTTGCATTCCTGTAGTTAGAAGATTCATTTAAAGGTTCGCATGTGCCAATGTGCATTTTTGCCTTTGGAACCCGGGTACCCTTTGAAAAAGGAGGGCATTGTAAAGGTAGGTAAATTTTTGGTCTTTTTCAGGACCTTTAAGTTGCCGTTTAGAAAATGTTCGACGGGATGAACCTCGAACCAAGAACAACCACTAAGAACTGATGTGGGAGTTAAACAAAACGATGGAAGGGCTTTTACTAACGTTGTGAAGCAAATATTTGCCTGAATATCTTCTTCTGAAGGATATATTCTTCTTCGTGCTAGTGGCGCTACAGTCTGGGATGGACCTGGACCTCAACCAACATGCCTCTCCAGCCAGCATGATCTTTCGCCAGCTGCCGCCAGTTGCGCACTGCAAGTTGGTTGAGGTCCTTCTCCCCTTGTGTGCGCCACCTTAGCCTAAACCGTCCTCTGTTGCGTTGTTCCAAGGGCTCAGATTCGAAGACTTTTCGGGCCGGAGCAGTGATGTCCAGGCGCTCTACATGGCCTAGCCATCTTAAGCGTTGTATTTAAACGCTTGATTAGGCGCATGTCGCTGTAAAACCCATAGCGTTCGTCGTTAAATCTTCTTTTCCAGCTGCTATCAACACAAACAGGACCAAAAATCGCACACAAAACTTTTCTCTCGAAAAGAATAAGGGTTTCCTCATGCGCTTTTAGTAACGTGAAGGACATTTTCTGGTTCCTCCTAGTTCCAAGACAACTTACGTGCTCGCCAATCAGACAGTGGCCGTTTCTGTCTTCCACAATCAGGCTAACTACCGCTCTACTAACTGAAGCAGAGGACGTAGGTAGGTAATCTTGGGTTATCAGCATAGATCTGGTGAGGGATGTTTGTTTTCCTGGCGTTTGGGCAGCGTTGTTGCATACCTGTCTTATTCTTCAGCTTTGCAATTAAAGGAATTTCTCGTTTGTCTGGTACCCAGCTCATCTCAGCCGTCTCACATGGAAATGCTTGGCGGACAATGACCCGTGAGAGACTTCTACTACAGGTCAGTAGAACTGGGGGAAATCCGCATGGCTTACTAGATGAGTATGGAAATCGTTAGAGCTTCGGACGTTAGTACATTATGTACCACTTAAGATTTAAGATTCTTCCCGTCCAGTACTCGATTTACTAAAGGAATTGAAGAAAATATGATTTTGGTCCTTCGAGCCGGATAAGGAGGCAAATGAAACAACGCCCTACATCAAATCTCTGGTCACCGTCTAACCAGTCGTTGAACACAAACATCAAGCCAAGAAGAGTCCTCCAAGCTCATGAATCAATCTCCTTTTCAACAGCCGCCTTACAGAGTAAATTATTTGTTTCATATTTGCACTCGAAACAAATCAATTTCCCTCCCTGAACGTCACTCATCCAGTTCACACAGACAGAAGACAAAAGTCAATAACTTACCGCCTTAAATAGATTCCAAACAAGTCCATTGAACTTGAAGTTCATGTCCGATAATAAATTTTCCACTTCTGCATAACCACAATTGATTGTCCTCGAGCAACATGCCACTCGTCACTGACTTGACCTTCAAGGACACTTGTCCTTATTCAATTCACTTCGCCCCCGTCCCCGTACCCTCCCCCAAGACACACATTCACCACTCCGTCAATTGCTTCCGGTTACTCAAAAGGACACATCATCATGGTGATGGCACACATTCATAGAGCTACTAAAATTAATCCCTACTTAGCATACTTTCGTCGTGTCCTGGCAGCCGACACACTTTCCGACCACCACGAAGACGACGACGATGACGGTCGGCTGCGGGCAAAGCTACTTTATGTTAAAACGGAAGCAATTCAATATTGGACCAGTGGGGTGAGCGTTTTTTCGCCACCCCTCACATTCATCCTCTGCACTCGCAACCGCAAGCAACACCAGCTCGGTTCAAGGCTTCGTTTCCACACGGCGGTGTGGAGGGCGAAGGGACGAGCTGTAAAGAATGTTACTGGTCTCCGCTTGACAGAAGCCTATTTTCTTCGTGCTGCCGCACGTACATATTTTCCGGTAAATTGAATTGTAAATGTGTGCGGAGTGTGGAGGCCGCAGTGAAGCACGTTTTACATTATATGTCGACGTCGTTGAATGGAGCCGCTCTCTGCCAGGAGTCAGGACATCGTCGTCGTCGTCGTCGTCGGCGAGCACACACGTAAAGCATAACTCAATTTTATTAATGCAACATTACGTCAGCCCATTTGACCTAATTTGAATAAATTGCTGCCAAATGGATGATGTGTATCCCAGTGACTGTGTCTGTGATCCATCCAAGAGATGCCCTGCCGACCGGACTGATTATTGTCGTCTCCCCGCAGGCCAGAGAGTAAATCATCACGAATGGCAGCATAAATCTGATGAGACGTCTTAATGAAGTTTATCCATTTCGAAAGCAACTCGCTCCTCTCTCTCACACACGTCCCCCGTTGAAAGGAGACGCACCACAGCCAACATGTGTAATTATCTCTGCATGGGTTATGTGTCAATTTGCATGCAAAACGGAGGCGTCAGAGTTGCAATGAGCCCTATTTGTATGTACGGCCAAAGACTACGCCCATCTGACAGATGGCTGTTGGGCCCTAATGCAACGGCGGCTAACTGCTCTGCGTATTATTGCAACACGAGCATGCATCCATTATGCATGCAGTCCCTTGGGCATGGTCAGGCTGAAGTTGTAAGCGAGTGCAACACGGGCGCGCTGATGAGAGAGCGGCAGTGTGTTGTGGAATCCGATTTGCAGTTTTCAGCCAGCAGCCAAGGACCGGAGTGCAGAATGTGAAATGGATTTTGATTGCCGCTATGATGGCGGTGGTGGATGCTGGAGGATTTTGGGTTGAATTTTATGTGACGTGGAGAATGGCTGCATTTCGGACTGGCAATGAGGGCAATTTGCAAGATAGCCGGCATTTGGAGGTTTTTGAATTTAATGCGCAGCTTGGAAAATGAATTGCTGTGAGATTAGGTCGGAATATAACGGTAGGTTGCTGTGGGGAGATTTTTGGGTTTTGACTGCTTGAACCCTTACAACAGAGTGCAGTCACTCAAAAACTGATTGATTGGAAGTCTTCTTTCAATGTTGGCATTGAGTAGAAGGGGTGTCTGATATGTCTTGTGATGAATGTTGGCACTGAACAGAGTGACTGTCATATGTTGGAGTGACAGACTTGTTTTTTGGCTGTCTCTATTAAAATGCTCTTTTTCTCTTAAAAACCTCCATATTTACCTAAACAGTCCGTCATATGCTTTAAAATCAATTTACACAACATCTTCATCTCTATTCATACCCAATTGGGAACACCTGTCTCCATTCTCACCATAAACACCCCAATTCAATATCAAGACCTTTCCAGCCACCACACCAGGGACTTAAAGCCTTCTCCCACATGACCGAAAGCGAGGAGAGAAACTTTTACCCATTAGCCACATCCTTGGGCAATATTGTTATTAGTACCCATCTGCTGAACGTATCATATGTCACCGGCATTAGAGCATAATCGTTTCAATGCATGCTACAATCGCTCCGTAACTCACCGTCATGCCGTGTCCGTATAAAACTTCATAAAACTTTTATATGAAGACGACACCGGAATAAGTAATGCGCCAATTCTCGCACTGAGCATTGACTGGAGAGTGTGGTCTCCCTCGGCGCCGGGCGGTGTCTAGGCACAGCGCACACAGATGTCGATAATCGTGCAGAGATAATTTTTGGATCAAATAGAACCGCTCCCAAAATACGAGGACAACCATTGTCGTCGGGGAAAATTGCACAAAATCGTATGAAAATATTAGAACTCCGTGCTGGGAGAGGGTTTGACAGCATCTGTGACTCGATGGGAGGTCTAATAGAGTCATGTAATCGTTGTTATGACATTTTTGGGATATTTCATTTAGAAAGGTGATGCAGATTGTTTCGTGAATAGAGCCCATCAAGTGTTTTCTCAATTTTGTTCAGCATCGTGTGGCAAACCTTCATGAAAAGACGCACGCCACAAGAGTGTCAGCAAATTGTTGTAGCTGCAAAACGAAAATGAGCGTTTTGTGAGAAATGTTTCACGTGCGATTTTTGGATCTACTGAACCCACTATTGCCCATACCATTTCCAAATTTGGGTCCCGGCTTACATTAGAATATGATACTCGACCAGATAGACTACACCCAGTACCCAGTCGACAGAGTATGGCAGCTGTCGCTGAGAGTATACTCAGAGACTGTGACGTAGATGACAACGAAATGTCTGCAGTTTGGTTTGACGTATTTGCCAACTTTGCATACTTCACGTGTCATCGCTAGTAAATTGACACCACGAAATGAATAAGTCTGTATTATAGTAATTGAAAGAGTCTGTAAATACGCAAAAGATTGGGAGGGGGAGCCATTTAAGGGTAATATGCACCACGAGTAGCATTTGTCCCGTTCTTAGCAACATGGGACGTGACTTTGACCGTCTCAAAAGAAGAACAATCCTCTCTCAGAGATCAGGCAATATTTTATAGGATAAAACGCCGGCACACACCTTCAGAAACTGCTGCGTGACAGAGGTCAGTGAACAACCTGCTTTGTAAATAACAGGCTTATATTAGGACACGATGTACAATGTTTGGTGAGAATGTTTTCAATTCACTCAGATGTGCTCGTTTCCCAACTACATGAGCTCCTTAAATTTCCATATATCTCCGAATCGTTTTGCTTCAAGTAACGATGCCAGGTAGATTGTGATTTGGCAGCACTTAAGAAGTACTGGACTGTTCAAAGTGTACCCGCACACAATTGGGAGTGTTCGAATAATTTTGAGCGTGGGATGAATATTTTTGCTATTTCCAAGTGGAAAAGGCTTATTTATAGGTGTATTGGACTGAGTCTATGGAAGCTGCGGTCGGTATAATTGCACATTTTAGGAACTTGTTGTTAAGGATGAAAAGAAAACGTTACAAAAATTTTAACTAAAACCATTATTTCCTTAAAAACTTTCTCAGCCTCTGAAGCCAAGTACATACTGCTTAATCGTGGGCGGATAATGAAGGAAGAGACAGATTGGTTGAGTCTGTCAAACTTGACACCTCGTGCCTGTTGGAGTTTCAAGTCGGGAACCTGAATTGTTTGAGCTACCAAGGGAACAATACTCGAACCAGCACTCGGCTAACTCAGCGCATGTGGCACTCATTGACAGTGGCCTCCCCATCTATATTACGTGTCCCGAAGGATATATAAAGAACTGAATAGACACTACTTTCTCTATCATCCTTGAGATTATTCAATTTTCTAAGGCAATGTGTCGATTTCGAACTGGTTTTGACAGACATTCAGGTGAGCTCTCTTTTTAAACGTTTGTTTTGAAAAGAGAACTGAATCTGTTTCTAAGTTGTCATAATACTTCTTTTGTTCCGCTACAGTCCGGGGTGGACCTGGGCCTCAACTAACATGCCTCTTCAGACAGCACAGTCTTTCGCTAGCTGCCTCCAGTTGCGCACTCCAAGTTGGTTGAGGTCCTTCTCCACTTGTGTGCGCCAACTTAGCCTAGGCCGTCCTCTGTTGCGTTGTTCCAAGGGCTCAGATTCGAAGACTTTTCGGGCCGGAACAGTGGTGTCCAGGCGCTCTACATGGCCTAGCCATCTTAAACGTTGTATCCAAAGACGCTTGACCGGGCTCATATCGCTGTACAGCCCATAGAGATCGTCGTTGGATCTTCGTCTCCAGATGCCACCAACGCAAACAGGACCAAATATTACACGCAAGACTTTTCTCTCTCGAAAAGACTAAGGGCTTCATCATTCGTCGTATTATGGCTATATTAAAAATGATGATTTTTCAGCAAGGAATGAACAAAAAACCGCTAGATGAATGTTTTATCAACTTTCAAACTTTTGCCTGGACTTAGTTAATCGCCAGGAACGCTAAAATTCCTTCCCATACCGAGCAAACCAAGTGTCCATCCCTTTAAAACCTCACATCAGTCCTTCATGCTCCTCCTCAAACCATCTTCCTTCTCTAAACGGCCATCAGCCCGTTAGCCCTCTAATAACAGCGACGAGGCCAACATCATCATCAGCGAACAACCTTCAATATAGGCAGTCCTGTGTGATGGAAATTTTCCTGCTGCAGTTTTGTGACATCCTGCGTCCTGAGGTTAAGCACTTTCGATTCGATGTCAGAGAGTGAGTGGAAATTTGCAATCTCAGTGTCACATCATGCGTCACTCATTCGCCTCCGAAAAATGAAACCACCTCCCCGTTCTCTCGCTCACTCACCGGCCGACCACTGTGAAACCAGGTTATGGTCATCGGGTGTGTGCTGTGAATTTGGGTCAAATTGGGGCGTTGGTTGCAACTTTATTGTTCGAAACCTACGCAAATGCACCTAGACAGGCCCCTGTGCATGAGAAACTCACCACACCCTCGCGTTGTCTCACTCGCTCCGTGGTTTGTCAGAGAATACAGGTTAAGGTCAGCTCGGGCACAAATGTATATATCTCTTGCAATTTCTCATGGACACACTCACACACAGTCGGTTGCTGTCCTGTTGCTGTGTGTGAGGCAGCAAGAGAGCGAGAGAGAGAGGGAGACTCAATGCAATTTAGTGGGGATGACGCACAGATAGGATATTCCCACACCTCACTGCGTCGGATTATCCCAGTGCAGCAGAGAGGGGCTTTGAAGCGAATATAGAAAAAGTCCTATCTTCATCGGGAGTCTTTGCATTTAAAGGCCGGCCACGCCATCAACTGTACATCCCGCGATTTGGTGATGGCGCTGATGGTGAGTAATGAGGCTGCCACCACCCCTACCACCATGGCCACCCCCAGTGCAGCGTTATTAAAAGTTTCCGCTTGTTGTTGCGGCTTGAACCAGTTCATGAGGCGCTTCCATGTGTTGGTCGGTGGTGTGCGAGTATCTTGAGCGGCTGCTCAACGGTCTGCGTCTATTTTTAGATCAACTTTTCTATCATTCTGACCTTCTTTCTGTTTTGTGTTTGTTCACTCCTTGTGCTTGTTTTGTTGCCTATTTCACAGAGAGACAACGGCGAAGAGCTTCTTTTTTCAAAGAAGAGGGAGGGCGGGGCGAATTGTGACTGTGCGGTTAGCCCTTGTTTGTGCAGCAGCACTGTGTGACAGAGGAAGAAGGGCGCTGAAGAACAAGGTCCTGCAAGCGACATTCTATTGCAGTCTCTAGTGGCCACAAGGGATGCGAGGCAAACAAGTGAACAGCTTATGAATAAGCGAGTAGCACAAAGTTGACATTCGAAGGCAGTAAAGAGATTTATTTCCATTTTTCCTCCATCTCTATCTTCCGTCATTGGCGGAACTGAAGGATGACGGTATTAAGGTTAGATGTGTGGATACTCACTTATTCTGTGCTCAAGGGCGAGGTTAAAGGAAAAAAGCATAGTTAATTGGGGACAGGATGTTGGTGATTTGAGGAGGAGGTTTTAAGGGATTGGAGACATGTCATCTGTGCAGACTGTGGGTCATAAGCTGGCCTAAAAGTTGCTATCCGACAACAAGCCCAATACACATGTTCTCAAGGTTATCAAAAACTGATGAAAATCCAGCTAAAGAGACGGTAAGATGTGGCACTATAGTCCGGGGTGATTTGGGTGCTCATCCAAGAAACCTCTCAACCGCTCTCGCCAGTTGCCACCAGTTGCACAGAGCACGTTCAATGAGGTTCTTTGGCACTTTAAAGCGTCATTGTAGTTGGGGACATATCCCTGTTGAGTTGTCTTAATGTCTCCGACCTGGACTTCTCTAATTGTAAATCCTCATCGAGGACGTCCTCTCTTGCTTTGTCTCAATGGCTCAGAGTCGAATGTCGATTGAAGGCAGTGGCACCACCGCGATCGCCACTGCAATCCAATCAAACCTGACTGATGTGAAGAGCTTCTAAGTGTTTCGAACTGACACGCTTTTCGAACAGATTTTGCGCAAATTCTTCCTTGAGGAAGCCACAGAAAGGCTGCGATACAAGAAGTCATCTTCCAACAGCCCGACGAGATGAGAGGATACGGAACGTGAAGCCCTTTCCTCTAGGCACATGGCATTGTATACTGAGCCCTCCACTTGACGGATGTAAACATTTTCCACATGACTTCTAAGTTTTCAGTTGACACACAGGCTTCTTCCGGCGTCACCTAGATGCCATAACGGCAAAGCTTGTGTGATGAACAAATACAGCGGTCTCCCTCTGCTCGAGGGCGACTTACCAGCTACGTGACGTTAACGCATTCACCAGCTTTATGTTACGAACCGATGACATGCCACGAATGAGGATTGATCTATTGTAGACGATCCCTGCAAGGATAACGACTGCACGTCGAATGTTTCTGATCCCTTAACAGTCCGCAAGTAGCCGGTTAAACGTGTGGAGGTCCAGGCGGACTACAAAGCAAACATCCAGAACATTTGATGTAGCGGGCTAAAGGACGCGACATCTACTACAGTCCGCGACGTCTACTACAGCGATTGCTACAGAGGGGGTAGGGAGTCCTTATGCGGTTGGCAATTGAAAAAATTGAGGCGGACTTAAGCATTGTCCGTCCATGACAATCCGCATTGAGTCTTAATTGGGGAACATCATCCAAGCCCCGACAGAAAAGAAGGCTGACACTTGCAATGTCTAAGCCACGACGCCAAGACAACTCAAGGAGATCTTAACGCACAACTGTAAGGAAAGTCATCATGAAACACAGTCTTCAGGACAACATTTTCGGAAGCTCCCACTCCACTTCAAAGCGTAAACTCCCTCAGCAGTGAGTAAGCACCTCAACTTCTTCGAAGGAACCTGACGGTTTTCTGATTCATGAGCTGCCAAGAAAATGCATCTCATAACGTTGGTTCAGTCAAGGTTGAAACTCGGATATTGAGAAAATAGAGGAGTCCAGGCAAGGCAGCAGATTTGACCGCTAGACACTTCCTCTACCTACATCCTTTAAGCTCTCAAACTATCAACGAAGCTACCACTGAACATTCTGAAACTCATGTTGTGACAAAGAGTGCAGGCAAGCCCACACAGACTTACAGGAGGCCTACAAGCCAAAATGGAGAGTTGTTCGTGAGTTTAAGTTAAGCGCCAGCTTGCCAAAGGGAAGAAGCATGAGAAGATCAAAGTCTAGGAGATGGAGGGATGCTATGGAAGGAAGGAAGTTAAAAGATTGAATCTGGGACCGAAGGTTACTTGGAATAAAAACGGACAACGGGTAAGAGAGTCGCAATCGATCTGTAAACAATCACATCTCTTAACATTTAAACTGCGATGATGCCCCAAACACTGTTGTCAGGCATAATGCTCCAATCAATGAAGGTGTCGATTCCGTCTCTTCGACTTAGACGAAGTCAAGGTAGCAGAAACACTGAGACCAAAGTCAATCATTGGTGGTGAGCTGACGAAAAAATCGGTGGAACACTTGAAAGTAGTTGGAAATAACCTGGTTGATCACACGGACCAGTTGGCCGACAAGATATGGCCAGAGGAAAGCATGTCCGACGAGTCGAGTGTTAGTGTCATTTGTTCAGTCTAGAAGAAAGGAAGACAACTACCAGGGGACTTGACTCTCAAACATCGCGTACAAGATCGTCTCTGCAATTTGGTGTGAATGCCTGACACCATTCCTGAACAAACTCATCTGGTCCTTGTCAGTGTGGTTTTGGGTTAGGGAAAACCATGAGAGATCAAATTTTTTATATTGCGACACAGACCCAAAAAGTGCAGGTCGACATCCGTCACCTATTCGTCAGACTTTAGGTTACCTACAGCTTGCATAGGGATAAGAGTCATGTCTCGTTTTAGCATATCTTCCAAACTCAAATCTAGGTTTTACATGATGACAAAGAAGGGCTATCTCTCTCTCTCTCCATCCATCTCTTATAAACTGGCTGATACCTTAAATGTCAAAAAGGTTTCAAACAAGGTAATGCTCTGTCATAGACCTTTTCAACATCTTTTGAACATCTTGACCGCCATGGGGTAGTGAATAAGTCTGCAGAACTGATTCTTGGTGACTTCGAAAGAAAAATTCTACGTAGGATATATGGTCCCGTCTGCGAGGAATGTGAATGGAGGAGGAGAAGACATAACCGCGAACTCTACGAGCTATACCAGGATATGGATGCAGTCCGGAAGGCAAAAATCCGTCGACTATACTGGCTCGGCCACATCGAACGCATGGACAGCAACGCTCCAGCGAAGCGGGTCTTCGAATCTGAGCCTCCTGATTCGAGAAGAAGAGGACGACCGAACCCTTCGGTATAGAGACCAAGTCATCGCGGACGTAAGACAGATTGGCCTTGATGACTGGAAGCAGCGTGCCCAGGACCGTCAGCGATGGAAGGCAGCAATTGCTCAGGCTCTGACCCTTCATGGGTCGCCGGCCTGATAAGAAAGTAAGTAAGTTAAGAAAATTGTGGTCGCCGTGGCGTATTGGTAAGTGAATCGACCGCCACGCAGAAAGTTTAGGTTCGATTGCCGGACGGCACCACCTCTTTCGAGTTGCTGACAACACTCAAAGAGCACTAATTGTCTAGATAAAGCTTCTCAAATCTCGCCGTTCGGAGTCGGCAATAAACTGCAGGTCCAGTAGCATGCACAAGACAAGTAGTTGTTGTACAAGCTAGACATTGGTCCCTTGTGGGCTGTTTTACAACACAATCGTTCGAAATTCACAAGTCAACAACAGGGACACAATCATCCAAAAGTCAATTCAATGAATGTCATAGACGTAATTGAAAGGACAGAGTGAGCCATCAGCGCCCATCTGATTCGATGATTGGGTGCGAAACAAGCCTAATCAAGCGTTTAAATAAACGCTTAGGAAAGCTAGGGTTCCCAAATTGAACCAATTATCTGATCAGAGGCTATATTCAGGTGCCACAGATAGTCAGGAGTCCTTGAAATTTTGTTTTAGCTTGACCGTGCGGTATCGTGGTAGCTGTGGCTTAATACTCAAAATCGAGAGCAGACGCTAGGTCTGAAGCATATTTTTAGCCCTACTGACACAAACCAGGCTGTTATTTGGCTTTTCACAACTCAGTGTGGAGGATCACTTTAACCGATGAGCCATATAACGGTAGGGACGTTAGAAAAGCCTCGCTTCAGACTACGGTGGAATGATTATCAATAAAGCAAGTTCTGATTTGGAACTTATTGGGCTGAAGGAGTCCAGTCTAGCATTGCTTACGACTAATTGATTAAAAAGGGCGATGCGAGAAGCGAATTGGTATCTTCTTACTACAATATCGTTGAAGCAGTTCACAATGGAACGTGGCTCGTTAGAAATTTCTTTTTTCTCTTTCGAATGTTTTTTGTAGTTCACCGCCCGTGTGTTTCTTTTCGAAGTGAAATTGGTTGAATCGTAGATAGTTAAAACTGGAAAAGTAAAAACTAACGAGAGCCTTTTCAGCATAACAACGAAACTGCCCATTCAACGAGACAGAAAATTTCTATTAAACTAAAGTTTTATTTACTCGGTACATTTATTTTTTTGAATATCATATAACAGGTATCCCGATTATGACCCTCGCTCTGTTTTCGTTCGAAAAAAATAAGAACATTAATATATGCATCTCCAGAATGTTATCCAGAGGGTATTTACAAACCAGTGGTATTGGAAAACAAATAAATATGTGTTTTAATTATTCACAAACCTTCCCCAACATAAAATGTTCTCCATTTTACTAATTATTTTCAGAAAAACGTTAAAAACAAAAATTTGTTGTTTTCCAACAATACACAACATAATTGGCGAACTCATCTCCCACCAAGCAATCATGGAACGCACCCTTCACGCACAGTGTCCGACAAATTTCCCTTCATTTGACAGCTCTCAATGCAAGGGACAGAAGAAAACGAAAAAAAAAATCAAAAACAAAATGTCATCAACAGCTGCAGAAGAAATTGGTAAATTTATTTAAACAAATTCTGCTGAAATTCTAGCAAAATTAATAATTTAAATCTATCCAAAGTTAAACCAATTATTATTCCTTCAATAAATTTTCAAAAATTCCCATCAAATGTCCGTAATTTGTGTGTTTTTTCACATTGAACCCTGCGGCGGAGCAATTTGTCTATGATGAGTCGGAAGAAAGACAAGAAGAAGAAAAGAAAATTAATTTTACATATCCTACGCATTAAATTAATTCCATGAAATTTTTTCATGAATTCCAGAGCTATTGGAGCGCGTTTTGTTGCGTTTGGGTGTCGCTGACACCGATGAGAAACTGGAAGCAACTGTTGGCCGGTTCCTTACACCGGTCATTCTGAAGATAACTTCACCGCACGATAATGTTAGAGTGAAGGTGCGTTCTGAGACTCTAGAGCGATAGTCGGACATGGTCAGAAAATATATTTTCATGCTTAATTTCAGGTTGTTGAAGTGCTGACGCACATAAAGCGTCGTGTTACATCCCGACCTCTGGTTCAAATTCCAGTTGAAGCTCTCTTAGATCAGTACAAGGCTTCGGGCGAGTCGCCATTCCTACAGAATTTCGCTATAATCTTCATCACAATGGGTTACCCAAGGCTTCCAATTGAGAAGCAGGCAGAATTGGCTGCAAAGTTGATCTCATGCGAGGAGAAATTGGAAAATTATCAGGATAAGTACGCATTAAAACCACTCGTCTGGGGGGTGTTTTTTTGAATCCTTTCATCTTTCAGATTGTTTATGTTGTTGTTGCCGATCTTGGGTGACATGAAATTGCACGATGATCCTGCCAAGAGGAAGGAGGTCCTTGCTATTGACGATAAGCCCACCATAAAGAAGAATTTCATGGGACTCTTGCAGGATGTCCTTCTGCTTCCATATGGGTAAGAGAGCACAATCATTTCCAAAATCCTCTACTTTATCAGTCTGAACCATTGGTAGAGCAACACATGATGTGATTCCCGCTGGACTGAGTCCTTATTCCTTTAAGCGCATCAGTGCCAATAACTGGAAAGCCGAAGAACTCGAAAAGGTACGCCTGTTCGTCAAAGATCTGCACCAGGTTCATGTAACTTCATCAAATTTCAGATCAAGCAAGGAATTGTCCGCTTTGTATGCTCAGGAATATTCCCAGATCAGGAGGTCTTCATCCTGCTCGTCATCGCCTCGTCAGACACCCGCTTCAGTGTTGCCACACCGGCAATAGCTGAGCTCAGCAAAGTCTGCACGATGGTCAACTTCGATGATCCTCACATCACCGCACCACTCTACACGCTCTTCTCTGGGAATAATTCACAGAATTCCGATCGGAAGACGAAGCCATGTTGCGCTAGAGTGCGCCAGAAGCTGCTGCAGTATCTCATCAAAGCTCGCGGCAAAGGCATTAACACCCCCAAGGGCATTCAAGTCATCTTCGAGGGTCTCTTCGGGGAGTTTACCAATCAGAAGTGCCGGGTGTTGGCCCTGCAATTCTGCGAGATCTTGGTTAGAGAGGGACCAATTGAGATCGTCTCCAAAGTGGCCAAAGTCATTCTGACCGGTTTGTCAAAGCTGATTGGTCGTGAGACGGACGAACCAATTGATGTACAGAACGCCGCCTATTCTGCCCTCGCTCAACTGTCTAGGACCTGTCCCCATGTCATCAATCAGGACTTGAAAATCGTCCTCTCATACTTCAATCACTTGGCAAGCGCTCAGCCGGAGTTGCACTCCTCCATTCGAGAGGCCTTGGTGGCGATGGCTCCAGCGTTTGCCTTCAATTCTGCCATGGAGACGGATGACAAGGACGACTATCAACTGGACTCCCAACAGCATCTGTTGCTGGCCATGTTGGCAGACAACGCCGAATCTAAGCTGAACATTGTCCAGAATGTGACGAGTGTCTTTCTGACCACGTGCTTCCCAGAGCACTTTGCCCCGGCAAGATTCTTGCTGCTTCTCATCGCTGGAGAAAGGTAAGTGCCTCGAGAAGAAGTCCAATTCGTCACCTCATTCAGCATTTTTGCAGAAATTCCCTCCGAGAGACGGTCACATCCTACCTCTACGGAGTCTCCAAGAAGGACCAGGTCAACTACAACTACCTGTCGTCAGTAAACTTTCCCGACGGGCAAAGCGATGACTTTAACAAGCTCAGCTCTGAGCAGCGGAGAGTTGTGTTGCCTGGCTTCAAGCCAATGATCCGACATGTCAACGAGATCGCCAAGAAGCGCCTGGACAAGAGCTCCCAGTACGTGGTGGTGGGAAAGACCAAGTTGGCATTCAATTTGCACGCCTACGAGGAGGTAAGGTTTTGTTAGAGTCACTAAGTTAATCACGACTAATGTGTGACTCTGGCTTCCTTTGCAGATCCTCGACTACCTTCGTCTGTGCCTGTGGTTCTCGGCGGGAGTAAAGGGTGGTCCGGGAGATGAGAAGAACACAATGCTGCTGAAGAACTACATTACCGATAACTTCGAGGAGAGCGAAAACAACGAAATCTATCAATATCTGGTCCTGGTCCAGAAGTCTGTTGAGGCGAAGAGGAGTAAGTCAACGGTGTCAATCTTCGAGGTTAGGAATTGATAGAAATCGCTTTCTTCTAGGTGAAGGAAATCTCCTCTGCCTGTATGATCTGCTCAATGCAGCCCCGGAAATCCTTTCCAAGCCACAGATGCACTTGATGGAGTCCCTTGCCCATTCACTGAAGGACGTATCCGAGACCACGAGACTGCATGTTGCTCAAGTTTACGGAATCCTACTGGCCTACGGGACAGACGAGAAGGAATTCAACTCCCAAATTGCGGAGATTTTGTCTTCGCTTCCCCAGAAGTCTCTAGAGAACCGTCATGGGTGGTTGCTTGTTCTGGGTCACGCATACAGTCGACGCATTGAGTCCATGAAGCTGGACAAGCAGAAGATTGACTTTAGCAAGTCCACACAGTTCATAGACAGCGTAAAGTTACTTGGTAAGTGCATCCGTCACATGGGCATCCCCAGAACCTGATCTACGTCTCATTCTAGTCAAGACGCTCTGTGAGTCGCAGCCACTTCTGGTTTCTGCAGCAATCAAGGGCATCTCGATGATTGGACGGACTGTGTCACTGCCGGACTTTGATATCGAAATTCCAGTTCAGAAGGAGAAGGAAGATGATGATGCCATGGAAGAGGACACAAGTAAGTCTCACGCCGATGATCAGGATGACAGATTTTGACAGATCCCTTCAACTTCCTGCAGCTGAATCCCTGTCCACAAAGTTCATCATATTTGGAGTGATTTTCGGGCTTCTTCGCAGCTCGATGGTACGGGCAAAGATTCGTGAGGACGCCTGCAAGTGCTTGGGCAGTTTGGCAATCGGCGACGGTGAACACTTTACCGCCAAGAACCTGAACAAATTCCTCTCCTTGCTCAAGGTGCAGAAGGACGCAGCTCTGAACATCGCCATCTCGGAGGCCATCGTCTCCACAATCAATGGCTTCGATCCCAACTGCGGTCCACCCTCTGAGAACTTCGAGAACAAGTTCTGTGATGATGCTACTTTCAACAAGTTCTTGAATTCCCTGATTAAGGTCGTCTCCGATCCGAATCCTCATTCCAGACAGGTTTGACATAAGAATTCCCTCATTCCTTGGTCCACTTCTATTTACTTGTCATCGCAGGCAAGCGCTGTGTGGCTTCTGGCCATCGTCAAGCACTGCAGCAGTCGCCCCAGTGTCCTGGGCAAAAAGCAACTTCTGCAGTTCGCCTTTACGGAGCTCCTGTCCGACGACAGCGGTAAGAGATTTCCATAACTTAAAAATTCTCCTCCTCCTATGTCCTTCGTCTTCCAGAATTCGTTCAAGATGTAGCATCCCGTGGCTTGGGCCTCGTCTATTCGCTCTCCGACACCAACAGTCAGAATGATTTGGCCAACTCCCTACTGGACCAGCTGATTGGTGGCAAAAAGAAGGTGAACCAAGTGGCGGAAGACACGGAACTCTTCGCCGAGGGTATGCTGGGAAAGACTCCGACCGGTGGCAACATCACCACCTACAAGGAACTCTGCAGTCTGGCCTCAGATCTCAACCAACCAGAGATGATCTACCAGTTCATGCAGCTGGCGAATCACAACGCCACATGGACCAGCAAGCTGGGAGCAGCATTTGGCTTGAAATCGATTTCCAAGGACGCCAAAGCCAAGATGCAGCCGTACTTGGGGAAAATCATCCCTCGGCTGTACCGATACAAGTACGATCCGACACCCAAAATCCAGAACTCCATGATTTCCATCTGGGATTCGATTGTCGCCGACTCCAAGGCGGTCGTGGAGGAGTACTATTGGGAAATCATGAGGGAGATCCTCGACAATCTGACGTTCAATGAGTGGCGTGTGAGAATTGCTTGTTGCTTGGCTGTCCGAGACCTGCTGAGACGCCCAAATGGCTTGAGGTTGAGGACCACAGACCCGAAGAAACCGAAACCCAGCAATGCCATGGATGTGGGTGAGTACCTTCTGTGAATCCTCATGTGTCCATGAATCCAAGAGCTTCCCTTTTCAGACACCGAAGTGCCAGAGCCAGAGTTGAGAGAGCTGTGGTCACAACTCTTTAGGGTTATGGATGACATACACGAGGGCACGCGCCTCGCTGCTCAAGGTTCAGTCACCGCCCTTAGCAAGGTACAGTCCTGGTCCCTCTTTGCATGGCAAACGTTCACAGAATGCTTTTATTTCTAGATCTGTGTGGTTGCTGCTTCAAGTGATCACGGAAAGTCCGGTCTAGCCGTGGCCAGCTCCATTCTGCCCCTTCTCCTGGAGACGGGCGTCGTACACACAGTCGCTGACATTCGAAAGATAAGCATTCAAACGATCTCCGAAATGATTGAGTCCTCGGGATCTCTCATCACTCCACACTTGCCGTCGCTGATACCCTGTCTGTTGAAGGCAACCGGAGAGCTAGAGTCATCAAAGCTCTCCTACCTTTCCACCAGACTGGGAGCCGAGGCTGAGGCCCAAGAAGCTGTCGATTCTATCAGAGCAGAAGCCGCTAAGTCCCATCACACGATGGAGACCACAGCGAAGTGCATTCGCTACGTCGACTACGCAGCTCTGGAGAAGATGACGCCGGAGGTCATTGAACTGATCAAGACCAGTGTGAATCTGGGCACCAAGATCGCCTGTGCACATTTTGTGTGTCTAGTAAGAGCCTACAGTCCCCATTCCTGCAAGCAGGGTCTAACCAAACTCTTCTACTTCAGATAAGCATCCGGGTTGGTAAGGAGATGACGCCTCTGGTGGGCAAATATTTGGGTGCCTGCTTCTCTGGCTTGAAGGACCGCAACGCTACAGTGAGGAAGTACTACGCGAGTGCCCTTGGACACCTCATTGGCATCGCCAAGGTACGTCACATCCCTCAAACTTGAACCTTTCCTCAAATTGTGCCTCTTTCAGGAGCAATCCATCAAGAATCTCTTCACAAAGCTGGACGAACTCTACACAGAGAATGCGTCTAGTCGCGCGATCGCCCTCACCATTCAGTCGATAAACAAGCGCCATCACGAACTCCTCAAGGACTACACGGAGAGTGTGCTTCCGCTGATCTTCTTCGCCATGCACGAGGAGCAAACGGAGGAGAACAAGAGCAACATCGAGCTGTGGAAGGATCTCTGGAACGACATCAGTCCCGGCGATGCAGGCATCCGACTTAATCTGAACGTGATCATCCCGAAACTGGAGAAGTCCATGGATGACGCCAGTTGGCTGAGAAAGGCGCAGAGCGCCAATGCGATCTGCACAATCGCCACGCGGCTGAACACTAGCCTGGAGGAATCCGACCGCCTGCGGTTGATAAACCTCCTCCTAACCGCACTCCAAGGTCGGACATTCCAGGGTAAGGAACGTCTTCTCCAAGCCGTGGCAGCCCTCTGCAAAGGACTGGACAAGAAGAACGAAATTTGCAACAAAATTATCGACGCTGCCCTCAAGGAATGCAGGAAGGAGGAGCCTCAGTACAGGACCCTGGTTCTGAGTTCCCTCGGGGACATCTTGGAAGAACTTGAAGCCGATCGCTTTGAGGAGGTCTACAACATGATTTGGTACATCCTGGACAAGAAGGACCTCAAGAACGACGAAGACGAAGACATGAGCGAACTGACGGCGGATCAACGCAATAAGCGCGCTCAACTCTTCAACAAGCTGAAGGAGACAGTGTGCGAGACGCTGGGCAAATCGTGGCCAAAGAACTCTGAGGAAACGCAGGACAAGTACCAAGTGAAGTTCGCCGAGCGCTGCTCCCAGTGCTTGAAGGACAACACTCGTCCCGTACAAGTCAGTCTGATGGTTGCTTTGACCAAATATGTGGAGCGTTTGAAGATCTTGGAACCGGAGAAGCCGGAGAACAAGGAGAAGAAGGCCAAGGTGGACTCATCAAGGAGTCTGATCATTGAGAAAATCTGCACTGACGTGTTGGGCGCTGTGACTTATGCTTCAGGTAACCGAATCTCTTCTTGACTTCATTCCATTCACATTTTGGTCGGTTTTAGGTCTTCCCCACACTGGACTCAAGAAGGAGTCCTTGAACATTGTTCTCGTTCTCATCAAGAAACTCACAGAATCCCACGACGATGTGCATTTGGCTCTGGTGAGGAAGACATTTGATGAGACCCTGCAGCGATTTGAAAAGGACTCAGCGCCAGAAGTTCGCTGCCGCATCAAGAATATTGAAGACAAACTCAGCAAGACTAAGACTTAGATGATTGCGCTCATCTCACGATGTGTACGCACTTGGTAGAGTGGTTTGGCTTATGTGGAGAGATTTAAAAACTTTAATATGGATTAATATACGAACGCATGCGAATGATGTTGGAGTTTGGATTAGTCTGTTGTGACTGTCGATTTGACGATGATTGGTTGCAAGTTCTGGAACCTCTGATGTGTGGACTTATGTGTGTAGGGGGAGGTGATAGAAATTGTTTGACTTTTGGCAAACCAAATGGAAATGTTTGTTGAATTAGCTTCAGCCCAACAGAGTGCAGAAAATCATTGCATACTTCTATGCTTATTAAATTCAAATGTCAAATGGCACCGTGCGCAGTGGGGAAATTTACCGAAAGACTGCCTCAAGAAATGTGAACTTGGTTTCGTTTTGAGAACTGGGCTCTTCCATAAATTATTCACTTACATTGTAAGCTGTGAATGTTCAGCCCGGGGCTGGGTATTTAAGAGGTAAAGCGTTTCAACAGCTCATCGCTTAGGAACCAAGAGAAGTTGCTGTTTGTAGACGATAGCATTCCCCTTTGTGCGATGATGCAGACAGAACTGGACGTTGTTCCTAGCAAAACAAGCCATCTGCAGATGACTGTTTTTAGTTGCATGCAACTTAAAAGCTCTTCACTTTGCTCTACCGGTAATTAATACATCTTGAGCTGTAGTTGAATCTTGTCGTTTAACTACCAACTACCAACACTGTCCCGCGTTGCATAGAATCAACTTCTTTCTCTTCATAGACGTCTCACACTTTTGGTCAAAGAAACAATGTCTAGCGGGAGTATAATAGTTGTCCATTTGATGATCGGTGATGATATCCAGGATGAGAAGATAACTGAAGTTCTTGTTCACCTCGAAGATTGACTGCTTATTGCTGCGTTATGTCAGGGACATCGACTTACACGTCCTTCCTTTACAATCGGACACATTTTAGCCGCCGCGATATTGATGATGCCTGCATACATAAGTAGCAGTTGAAGGGTATTTTTGCAAAATTACATCTCTGTTGCGTACCTGTCGTGTTTCCATTGACCCCTTCAAATCGGCATATTGACCGATCTAGAGGTGCATTCAACTTTATCACATATTTGAGTCTGATTCTGGTGCCTTGAAAAAATTGAGATTCGACACGCAAGAAGCCATTTTAGAGAGTTCAGCTTCAACAGGTCTCATTCCGTCTACACACATGATATAGCTTCGAATAGAAGACTATAATCTCCTTCCTCTTTTGGAAGCGGCGCTACATTTCGGTGTCAAGTTGAACCCCACCGAACATTCCTCTTCGGTTGTCACGTTCCACCTGTCTGTCTGTCTTTCTGAAGTTCTTCTCCACTTGCATGTGCCATCTCATGTGAGGTCGTTTTCTGTTGTGTTCTTCTAATCGCTATTTAACTAGATTTCTTCGACTTGGAATTGACTTGTCCATGGCGTTTTATCGATGCAGGCTCAATTAGGCACATGCCGTCGTACAGTTCCGAACAGTTCGCTTCAAACTTCGTCCAGCAACCAGAAACTAAAGAAAGACAAAGGGGGCACATCTCTGTGGCGTAAGGGCCCTTCCCAAAATTCTCCACTAGATGACATCATCGGGTCAAGGAAGTCCACCATCGACCAAATCTTCACACTATGGCAGATCCTGGAAAAGACCCAAGAAGTGCAAATCAACAGACACCACCTATTCGTCGATTTCAAGGCCGCATATGACCGCGTGCATAGAGACGAGCTATACAGTGCCATGTCTGGTTTTGGCATTCCTACCAAACTCGCCAGGTTGTGTAGGATGACGATGGAGAACTCTCGCTGCTCCGTCAAGGTCGGGAAAGAACTCACCTAAACTTTCAATGTCAAGAAAGATTTTAGACAAGGCGACGCACTGTCGTATGACTTCTTCAACATTATCCTTTGGAATATCGTGCGTAACTCACAAGTCAACACCAGAGGCATGATCTTCCAAAAGTCTAGCTTACGCCGACGACATTGACGTGATTAGACGAGCACAGCGACCCGTCAATGAGGCGTTTGCTGGCATTAAAGCGGAAGTGGCTAAAATGGGTCTGGTGGCTAATAAGGGAAAAACGAAGTACACGCAGTCATCAAGGAGGTCATCCCTCCTTGATGACTGCGTGTATCGACGTCTCGGACAGAGCGTCACACTAGCCAGCAGAAACTTCGAGGTAGTGAAGGACTTCGTCTACCTCGGCTTCGCGGTGAATAGGGACAACAACCGAAATCAAACGCAGAATCGCTCTTGCCAATCGCTGTTTCTTTGGGCTCAAGAGGCAATTGAGTAATGGAGCCTCTCTCGAAGTACTAAACTGGCTTTGTACAATAGATTGATCGGAAACTTTAACGCTACTAGAAGCGGATGAGGAAGCCCTTAGTCTTTTCGAGAGGAAAGTTTTGCGTGCGATGTTTGCGTTGATGTCATCTGGAGGAGACGATTTACCGACGAACACTATGTGTTGTACAGCGACATGCGTATAGTCAAGCGTCTTCGGATACAACGCTTAAGATGGCTATTCCATGTAGACCGTATTAACACCACTGCACCCGCCCGAAAAGTCATCCAATCTGAGCCAATTGGACAACGCAACAGAGGACGACCTAGGCTAAGGTGGCGCACACAGGTGGAGAAGGACCTCAACCAACTTTGAGTGCGCAACTGGCGGCAACTGGCGAAAGATCGTGCTGGCTGGAGAGGGATGTTGGTTGAGGCCCAGGTTCAACTGTAGCCGCACAAGAAGAAGAAGAAGATGCCATCAACGCTAAAGATCGCAAGCAGAACTCTCGAAGAGACCAGTAGGGCTTTTATGGCGATTCGAAAAAATTGGTCTTTCAAGAGTCAATTTTCTTCCTCAATTGTTTCTTGACCTCAAGGAAGCAAGAGTGTTTATGCGTTTGAAGCATTCATTGCGATGCTTAGTCCATGATGTCCGTGCTGTGGGTCTATCGTCGCGCTGACTGCATGTAGTTTGTTTTGCTCTCGTTGCCAGATGCTTTCGTTCAATCACATAAAGTTGTAAGTTTCGTCGGAATTCACGGTGTTATATTCAACCCTCAATACGATAAAAAGGTTCTGGGTATCAAATTGGACTTCTTAAATGTTTTCCAGGATCTCTTCAGGTTTTTTTACCCTCTTTTCTATTCACAGAGATCACGAACAACTCTCGTCATTCGATACAGAGTTCTCTCTTACGCCCTTTCGCCGCAACACTTGGTTCCTTTCTAGGTGGCGCCGGGTGGGTCTCTCAACACTTCAATTCTTGTACAAGTGACTAAAAACTTTCATAAAGTTCTTGAGAGATTCAATCGGCAAGATCTTGTTTCGAAAGTAACTGCCCGACGTCAAACCGTATTATTCCCGGTTTCGATTTCTGGGTTTTACCTTGACTTAAGAAATAATCCTTGTTAATGTTGGCAATGCAGAAGAACTGAACATTATGACTGTTGAGAGAGACCTGACATTGATCGCAATGTGAAGACTCTGGCTGATAGTTGATTAGTCAATTGACCGACAGTTCCTATTATCGATTTTAAGCTGTGAAAACTGCCTACTGATCGCAAAGTGATTTCGTCCCAAGGCGATGTCCACAGTTCTGATTTCAATTCTATGTGTGGGCTATCGTGCAGGCTTAACGGTCCAATGACACAAGCAAAAATATCTTCCCTAACCATCAGGGGTATTGAAGGATATCTCTCTTTTTACGTGGCGGACGTGTATCTTCCTTGGGGGAAAGTTCCTCTTCCTTCATTAGGCGAAGAATTCATATCAGACCGATGTCGGTGAACGCCACCAAATGGGCGCCAATCTCTGTCTCCGACCTGACCGCATAAGTCTACTTCTTGACCTGAACTTCGAAATATATTCGGTCAACACTCAAAGGTTGCATTGCTCACAAAAGAAAAAATTTAGTGGCCCTACAGTTCACATGGGACCAGGGTCGAGCTTTTACAACAACTACTCGTGTTGTGCGTGCTTCTGTTTTCTCACGAGTAGAAGAAACCTGCAGTTCTTTGCCGATTCCGAACGGCGAGATTTGCGAAACTCTTCATAGACAATTGATACTCTCTGAGTGTTGTCAGCAACTGGAAGAAGGTGTTCCGTTCGGGAATCGAACCTCACAGACGCCTTCCACAAATTGGAGCTCTAGTCCCCGACGTTGACAGATCACTTGTTGTCATCCTTTAAACCTCACCGAACAGAATTATTCTGTTTGCTTTGACAAGTGTGATTGGCTGGAGCATCGCCCGCCAATTCGTTGATAACCTCAGGCACCACCATCCTGAAGGGTATTCCCACTCTCTCCCATATCAGTGTTGTGAAGTAAAAATAAAATTCGCAATCCATGTGGCAGAGACAACGATTTTATTACATTTCGTGTGTTGGCTCAGCTGATAAACATTTCTTTCAAATTCTCCGTCATTGCACACTTCAAATGTGTTCAAGACGAACCAGGTGCTTGTCGAAATCCAAAATAATTTTCATTCCAAAACAAATCTCGTCCAGCTCATTTCAATAGGGGGTCCTTGATGAACTTCAAAATAATTTGATCCCGTTCGGTGGTGATGAGGGATCCTGGCTTGAAGACAACCTCCTTTGGAGTTTGGTCACACATTCCGACGCGGTGATTCCTAAGCACGCTAATCAGTCCAACTTTTGTTTGAATCCGCGCCAGACGCTCTCCGATGCAAGCTCTAGGGCCAGTTCCAAATGGCATGTACGTGAAGGGTACAATATTCGCCTTGTTCTTCGGCGAGAACCGCTCCGGATCGAACCTCAAAGGATCGGGGAAGTACTGGAAAAAAATTTACCTCAACTCATGCCGCTGAATGATTCAAGTTCCTTACCTTGGGATCCCGTTGGAGTGAATAGAAGGGGATGGCAACAGACATTCCATGAGGGATGGCAAAGTCGCTGAAGGGTTTCAGGGAGTATTCGTCCTCCCCCTTGGGCAGTTCACATCGTCTGTCCAGGAAGGGAAAGGTTGGGTAGAGCCGGAGTGCTTCGTCCAGAACCATGTCCAGGTATCCCAACTGGGGCAGCAATTCGTAGGATATTTTGCCGTTGCTCTTTGTCAGCGCCTCCTTGATCTCATTCCTCAGCCTCTCCTGTATGTCTGGGTTCCTCGCCAGTTCGTAGAGGGTGAACGTGAGGGCTGAGGCCGACGTATGGAAGCCTGCAGAGAAGAAGAGGGCTGCCTGCGCCACAAGAAAGTCCTGGTTGCCGTCAAAGTCATCGGATTTCTTGAAATCCAAGAGGATGTCGATGAGGTCATTCCTCGCCACTCCGGTCTTCTCTCGCTGCTCCATAACGTACGAGATGACGTTGCGGAAGAAGGCGGTGCCCTGCTTCGAGAACTGCTTCGCTCGGATCAGGTAGACCAAGCGTGGGAAGAAGAAAATTGAGGCTATCTCAACGGCCCGGAAGATGTTGATTGTGGTTATGATGCGGCCGTGGCGCCGGAAGTCTCCATTGGGGTTCTTTAGACTGTTCGCGCTCACACCGAATGCCACGGAGGCGATCACGTCGGTTGTGTAGGAGCTTGTCAGCTCGCGGGTGTTCAAAATTGTCTTCCCCTCCTCAAGCGAGAGCAAGAAGCCATCCAGCTGCGATCCGACCTGAAAGGAGATCAATTGATAGCTGGAAGGGATTCGGATCAGGTCTCAACTTACCTCCTCAATTAGGGGGAACATCATCTTCAACTTTCCACTGCTGAAGAACGGCGTCAGTTTCGATCGCAGGTCCTTCCACTTGGGGTTCTTGATCATGAAGAGGTTGTTCCATCCCAGGGCGTCCCGCTTCTCGTCTGTCGTCGCAGAGCGGTTTGAGAATTTGTTAAAGTCCTTCACCAGGATCTGCTTAATCAGTTCCGGATCGCGAATCATCAACCGCGGGGAGAAGAAAATGTGAAATCCAATCACAGCTTGGTTCTGGCCATTCGGGTGGTTGTAGATGTCGCCGAAGAGTTCCGCCGCGTTTCGTTTCCCAGTGACGAAGTTCTTCAGGTTGCCCACCACTGGAGTCGGCTGCACATTGGGCACATTCCTCCTCACCCAGTACGAGTGCAAGTGTCGCATCCACAGAATCAGCGCTGGAACTACCAGGCCAAGTAGGAGAAATATTGCGTCGTTCATTGCTTCAAGTTGACTGTTCTGGCACGCAGATTGCTTAAAACTGACCGGAGTCACGGTTTGTTTGCTACTGTCACTGTCACTTATCAAGGCACAATAAAGCGGCTCCAATCAGTGTCGTGGGCAAACTCGATATTCGGCTGCCGGCAGACGATGAGCAATGGGTGCCAAAAGCTCTGCTGGAATCAAGATAGAAAGAGACCGTGAATCAGCGTTTGTTTTGATCGGCGTGGTGGCATCGGCTTGTTTACCAAGTCATGCTTCGCGTCATGGAAGCGATCCAAAATGGAAAACAAAAAAAATGCCGCGTTGTGTTGAGATAAGCTTTTGGGGGGGCTATCGCGTGTGGGTGATCGAACTAATTTCACTTTACTCGTCGAAATTGTTATCTTTTCATCGATGAAGGTTCTTTGTTGCGAAGGATCGACGCAGACTAGAGTAGAAATTGCTTATCTTCAAGTGTGGATGAAGTTTTTTTGGATTGTGATAAGTTTATGTCGCTTGACAGTGACCTTGGTGACAGTGATTAGCAATTTTATGCTTCAGAGACTTCATTTGGATTTAGCTGACAAACTGTGCTGTCTCATGTGGATCATAATCACATGTAAGTGCTGAAATAAAAATGATACATCTCTGTAAGGGCACATGTCAAGTTGCTTTACTGATTCTTTTTGGCCCCCACCGGATAGTACACCTCACGACATTCCATGTTTGATCAACAAATGTGTGCAGCAATCATGCTTCATCTCCCTCTGGTGGATACTTCAATGATGAGCCAACCTTTGAGTGGTTGTGCGCGATACTTCCACGTGGGGTAAGCTTAATCTGGAGATTAGACTTCAAAGAGCTGCTGATGTGCACAGATTTACTACTAACAACCCCCGGGACAATGATCTTCGTTTGTGTGAGGTCTTTCGAAAGGCCGACGAACTTGTAGCAGCTATGAACGAATAGAAAACAGATATAAGGTTGTTGAGGAAGTTCCGAGAGATGGGCCAGGCCAAGGAAGGAGTGAAGCAGCTACATCTACAAGGACGATTGTTATAGGATGAAGACAGTTTAGAGAAGACGGATGAAACCTGCAAGGATAACTGTTCTTAGATGATATCCTTGAATAAATATACGGTCAATACCCAAGCTTCAACATCGAGAACAGTCTAGAAGAGCGTTTACTTGAACTTTGAGGTTTTAAGCTTTAGATAAGGACGCCTCTGGACAGACCTTCTTCTTCATCTTTTACTGGCGCCGCAGTCCGGGGTGGACCTGGGCCTCAACCAACATGCCTCTCCAGCCAGCACGATCTCTCGCCAGCTGCCTCCAACTGCGCACTCCAAGTTGGTTGAGGTCCTTCTCCACTTGTGAGTGCCACCTTAGCCTAGGTCGTCCTCTGTTGCGTTGTCCAATTGGCTCAGATTCGAAGACTTTTCGGGCTGGAGGAGTGGTGTCCATGCGGTCTACATGGAATATCCATCTTAAGCCTTGTATCCGAAGACGCTTACTATGCGCATATCGCTGTACAGAGTTCGTCGGTAAATCTTCTCCTCCAGATGCCATCAATGCAAACAGGACCAAAAATCGCACGCAAAACTTTCCTCTTGAAAAGACTAAGGGCTTCCTCATCCGCTTCTCATCATCAAGCTGTTTTATAAAGCCAGTTTAGTCCTTCGAGGGGCTCCATTACTCAATCGCCTCCTGAGCCCAGCGATTGGCAAGAGTGATTCAGCGTTTGATTTCGGTTGTTGTCCCTATTAACTGCGAAGCCGGGGTAGACGAAGTGTGATGCTCTGTCCCAGATGTCGATGTTATGCGTCCTTCCACCAGACCCATTTTAACCGCTTCTGCTTGAATGCAAACAAACGCCTCATTGACGGCTCGCTGTGTTCGTCCAATCACGTCAATGTCGTCGGCGTAAAGTAGCAATTGAATTGACTTTTGGAAGATCATGCCTCTGGTGTTGACTTGTGAGTTACGCACGATCTTCTCAGGGATGATGTTAAAGAAGTCACATGACAGTGCGTCGCTTTGTTTGAAAGCTTTTTTGACATTGAAGATTTCGGTGAGTTCGTTGCCGACCTTGACAAACCGCAACAAGGATAAATGAAGGAACATCACTTAGGAAATTTGAGGGTAAGTTATCATCCTTTCGCAGATGACTCAGTTGTCCTCACATCCTCCAAGACGGAACTCCAGCTTGCGTTTGATATGTTTGTGGCCATATGTTTTGATACTGGAATGAAGGTGAATGTGATGTGGTCATATCCAAGACGCCTGTCTAATGTCTAATTATCATGGGGTCCTGGCCCCGAGTGGTGGAAGAAGGAACGCTGAATTTTCTTGTAGGATTGGCCAGGCTGGATCAATTTTGAAGCATCTTTTTAGATCAGTAATGATTCAAATGATCGGTGAACTCACAAGTGAAGACCAAGAAGAGTTCATCCTCTGTTGTGTTGTTCCAAAGGCTTTGATTCCTAGCCATCATAAGGGTTGTTTCCTTAGACGCATCACTAGGCAAAAGTATTTTTTACAAAGCCACTTGAGCCAATTAAGTGAGGCTTCAAGTGTATTTTCTTGACGATTTTTACCCTTTACCGGTCCTATAAAGGGTCTGACAATTTTTCTGAGAGACGTTGGAAATAATCACGTTGAACGCAGTCTTCATCATTCCACCTGAGAGTTTCGATCCAGATCATCGCCATTTTCTGAAAATCACCCTATTCACCATCTTATCTTGTATTAAATTTCAGACAACTTGATTCAAATCTGCCTACGTCCAAGTTACACTCACAAAAGGTTTCGTTTTTCTCTTTAACAGCACTTAGATGAGGATATGAGTGTCAATCACTTGCACACCACTATTTAAGAACTGCTTTTCATGACACCTTTCTGTTGTTGACAGCTGCAACTGTCAAGTAGTCATTTGCATTCAGATTTATTCAGCTGATGATATCGCCCTGTCTGGCTAGTGCTGTAGCCCCAGGCTTTGTGTTGTTGAATATAAAGAAAATTTCATTAAAATTATGGGTCTTGTGCTGTCTAGGACTAAAGCAAAAAAAGGTTTGCCATCTGTGACTCCTTTAAAAGGAGAGGAAAGCTAAGGTGACCACTCACAATTTAGCTATTCACAAATGTCCTGGACAAAATTATTATCGAAAAGTCGAACTCTATGACATATACTAAGCGGACGATATTTGTTTCCTAAGTCTGTCTTCTGAAGCTAAGCAACATCCAAGCTAAATTTTACCTCTTCGCAAGAGTAGCACGATTCGCCGGATTGGACACATATATCCAGAAGACTGGAATCAACACTTGTAACAGGTTAGACTTTACCATCGAAAACGAACCCCATCAAATACTCGTATATACACAGCTTCTGCTTTCTAGGGACTTTGGACTTACTTATCAGGTCGTGAAGAGTCTGAGGCCGACCTTGAACTGCCTGTTATTCCTAACGATCTTGGGTGCTCTGTTTCGAGCAGTCAAGACTAGCATTCGCGATCACTGGGTCTGGGATGCGAGGACCCGATGCTGGACCGCTGGAACGTCGTACACTGAGTCTGGGATTCGAGGACCCAACGCTGAACTGCCGCAAGGTCATACCCTGAGCCTGGTATTCGAAGACCTAACGCAGACCATGGGTTTTAAAGGCCTAAAGCTGGCCCGCTGGAACGTCGTACCCGGAGCCTGGGATTCGAAGACCCATCTGCATCTGCGTCTTAATCTAGAACGTAGAGTTTGCTGTTGTGTCTTCTCCCTCCACTTGCTTTTCTCGCGGAGAGGACGCAAAGTTTTCGAAGGTATCAAGAAACTGCTCCAACACTCGGCACCGTAGCAGAGGAATATCTAAGTCGTTCGAGTTTGGAGTTTCGATCCTATCTCTACGTCGAAAGTCCATCAAGTTGGGCTTTGTGGAGTTCACGGTTGCCCCGAGATAGAGAAACTCCTTAATTTCCTCAAAGTTGTAGCTTTCGATTGTAACATTTTGACCGAGGTGATGTTCGACGGATCTCTTCTTTGTAGACAGCATTTACTCTAAGGCCGGCTAGCCTGCAGTGTACATCTCTACAACGGCGCCCTGGAAACGGGCGATTATGATCGATGTCATCAGTGTATTCCAGCATTTGTAGTGTTTTTTGGAGGTTGATAGAACAGCTAGCCGAAATCAGGCTCGGATAAACCATCTGAAAACAGCAACAGAATGATGTTAAAGTGGAGTCCTCAAGCCGAAAGATAGAGAGGACATCCTGAGAATAATTTGAGCTAGTTCATATTTCTGGAACTACGTAAGCTCAACCTCACTGTTACAGTTATCTTGGAAGTATACAGATAACTGTAACTAACCGAGTGAAGTGGAGATATCAAGTGGAAGCCAAGTGGAAACCAAACATTCTAGCCAACCGCCGTGTCCTTGGGATTAGACATTTGACAAGAGACTATCTATTAACCTAGTCTGTGTAGATCACACTTGGAGACAATTTTCTGAAACAACAAATGTTCTGCTGACATGCACAACATCAACGGTCACTCCAATTCATGGAGAAGCCACCAAAGTTAGCCCAAGTATAAACAAATTTATTTACAAACAAAACAAAACCATTAGCGAAGGGAAGGACCTCTTAAAGTGGATCGTACACGAGTTTGCAGAAGATTCCACCTTTAGCCTGAATGATCAGTGCCTTCGGTTCCAGGGTCATCTTCTTCGGTGTCTTCTCACACGTCGTCACATAGTGATTCTTGAGGAAATTGATGAGACCGATCTTCGATTGGATGAGTCCAAGGCGCTCTCCAATGCAGTTGTGGGGACCCTTGCCGAAGGGCATATAGCTGTAGGGCACCACATTGGGCAGGTTTTCTGGAGAGAATCGCTCCGGATCGAATTCCTCAGGATTTGCAAAGTACTGAAAGGGGGAAGCATCCGGTTACAGGCGGTTCTGTGATGGTGGCATTTTTGAACTCACCTTGGGATCCCGTTGAATGGCATGGACGGGAATGTAGACTGGCATTCCGTGAGGAACTCCAAAGTCAAGGAACGGCTTCAGGGCGAACTCAGTCTCGCCCTCGCTCAAGGTGCACTCTCTATCCAGGAATGGAAGTGGCGGATACAGTCGCAGGACCTCCATGGCGACCATGTTGAGGTACTCCATCGAACCGAGCATGTCGTGCGAGATCTTGCCGTTGTTCTTGGCCAGGGTGTCTTTGATTTCTTGTCGCAACCGCTTCTGTACCTCGGGCTTCTTGGAGAGCTCGTATAGGGCAAAGGACATCGTTGACGAGGCAGTCTCGAAGCCGGCATTGAAGAAAACAGCCGCCTGTGCAACAAGCATGTCATTTGTGATCTTCAACTGTCCATCCTCGTCCTTGCTCTCCTCGGCAGCTTTTTGGAAGCCAACGAGCACATCGATTAGGTCATTCCGCAGCGTGCCAGTTTTCCTTCTCTCCTTTATCACAAAGTTGATCGTGTCCCGCATGAACTTTGCCACTTCCTTAGAGAACACCTTGCACCCGAATATGGATGCCAGCCGTGGCAGGAAGAAGATGATGTCGAACTCGAAAGCTCTGTAGAGGGTGAAGGTGAAGATTTTTCTGCCGTTTTGCAGAAACTCCGACTGCGGATTTTTCAGGCTGTTCGCCTGCACTCCAAAGGCTACGGACGCAATCACGTCACTTGTGTAGAGGCCGCTGATCTTCTTCACTTCCTCGACGACGACACCGTCCTTGGAATTCTTGGTCAGTGAGCAGAGATATTGATCCAATTCACAGCCAATCTGCAAGAGGAGGGACATGAACGTGGGAACGTGGTAAAGATTGTGCACACATCTACCTCTTCAATGAGGGGGAACATCTGCTTCAGTTTACCACTCGTGAAGACAGACGTCAACTTTGTCCGCAGCTCCCTCCAGTAGGGGTTCTTGATGAAGAAGAGATTGTAGTTACCCAGGGCGTCGCCGTGCGGATCACAGCCCGAGTATCTGTCGGAGAACTTGTTGAAGTCCTTGATGAGAATGGTTTTCACAAGTTCCAGGTCGCGCACGAGTAGTCCCGGCTTGTTCATAATGTAGATTCCGACGGCTGGCTGGTTTTCGGCTTTCTTGTCATGATAGAGCGTGGCAATGTTGTCAGCTGCGCAGGAGTTCATTAGGATCATGTCCTTGATGTTCCCAAAGAGAAGGTTTGGCGCGATATGCGGGACATTCTTTCGCTTCCAGTAGGCGTAGTGATACTTCAGCCAGAAGTGCAACGCTGTGAGAACCGCAGAAATGAATAGAAGCCACTCGGCCATGTGGTAAGCCATGATTCTGCGAAAAACTTGATTTGTTAGAATTACTTTAATTGCACATGGTATTCCTGAAACGTACCTGTCACTGTCAATCACCAGTCAAGGTGATCAAGCACAACGCAATAGAAACTGCAGTTCGCCGGGGGTTGCGTGCATTCAGATCCACAACGTGCTAATGTGATGTGATGAGGTTGTTTCTACGCCGCCAACTGCCGTGGACTGTTCAGTTAAGTGAACCGATTGCACTTTTATAGGCTCGCCTATGGTTGCGTTCTTATCACTGAGCGATTGTCTGGCGAGCAGTGTTTGTTTGTTTGGCGAGCGTGTGGAAGGTGCTTATCAATTTGAATGTTGATGATGAGATTATATTTTCGGTGGCTTATCGGAATCATCTAGTTTGCTAGTTTTAGAAGTGTAGATTAACTTTACAATTCATGTGTTACTTTCCACTGTAAATAAGCTTATGTCACATTGATGAGTGTGGTATGTTTTTTTTTGTTTTTCTTTGGAGTTGTAGATTCTGCCCCACCCACCCCCTCCCACACACCCTGTGACACGTGATTCTATTTAGAAGATGTAACAAGTCTGAATAATGCTAATTTGTACGTGCATGCCGCACATTTCAAGTTGTTGCACCCCAGTTTTTCTTCGATTGCAAGCTTATTTATGACGTCAATCGTTACTTGTTTGTTTCAAGATGTGTGTGTGATTCTAAATTACGAGAACAATATAATTCAACATTGCCTTCTCAGGAAAACATCGGTCATCGGTAAAGCTGTGAAGAAATTCTAAGCTTGACTAATGTCCGAAGGCACGAGCAGTCGTTGCTGCTGTAAGTGCAAATGTTGCTGCGGATGTTAAGTTATCTATTTTCTGGCGTGTTGCTGATGATCAGAGTTTATCGATTTACTGGTCTCTGCAGCAGTCTCAATACAGAGAGACTGAGATTTGGATCCTTGTAACTTATGTTATTCACAATGCCGTAGAGACCCTTCATGACTGTTAAAACAAGAGAAAATAAACGCACCGATCATCGAACAGCAACATTGAAGCACATATTACTCACTTGATGGGTAAATAAACCAAATGGCTCAAGAAACCCACAAGTGATGGAAGAGTTGCCGCTTTATCCAGATAAACGGACGCTCTATGATCGAAAGGTGTCATTGGCTGCTTTGAAGCGGACACTTACAGTCAACTCCTAACGATATGGCTGAATGATAGCCAATTTTCTTGGGCCGCCGATCAATTATTGCTTTCACATTTTGGCGACGTCAATTAACCACAAAGAGAATTACACAATGTTCGGTTTTTTTCTGTTCTAAAGCGAACAATCCCCGAACTCTAGGCACAATAAAAACTCACATTTTTCAAGTTATGGTCGAGATACAGACCGAAATTCGCGATAAAGTTGTTAAAAATTATCTTAAAAGAATTGCATGTTACAAATCTATCCGAGGCGGGCATTTCAATGATTTTGTGTATCGCTGTGTGGGTTTTATTACGCTTTACTTTTGAAACCGAACAATGAATGTCTCTGTAGCTTCTTTAATTTAACTGCAGTCCTTCGCGGATGAAGTGGCATATTCAGAAAATCGTTAAAAAATCTTCAATTCCAACTGGAAATCATACAAAATAAAAACGGAATACGATACATAACAGATCACTCAACAAGTCCTGGGGAAGGGAGAAGTGGTTAGCACACTTTAAAGTATTAGGCAACTTTTGCTCAAACTTACTTACTGCGTTGCGGACACGGAACATTTCATTTTAACAATAATTTCTAATTCTTACAAATAATCTCTTGTCCGCCACCTTAAATCAAATCCACTGCTTCACTGAAGACAGTACCTTCAGCTTTTTACATCCTTCCTTAACTCACGTCCCTCCCATTCGGTCATAGACAGCATAATCAAATGGGGGTAAGACAAGGTTTGTTCTCAATGTAATTAGTCATTATTCACGGACGACACTTGTGTCGTTGAAAAGGAAACAATTTCACTCCTCGGAATGTGTTTCAACTCAGCAGTGAATTTGAGATCGTCAAGCACACTGCAAAATTCTAAAATACTCTGACTTGGCTACCATTTATGCAGAGGACCTATAGTTGCCCCAGGCTTATGTATAACGCTCCTTTTTGTTCTAGTGCTTCAAGGACGTCCACACGCTCACTAGATATAAGTACCATCCAGAAGAGAGCAATCAAACTGAACTCTTTAAAACACCAACGAAATCACTCATCTTGTCACACTTTTGTCGCAATATCCCTGCATTCCTCCTCTCTTCAAGAATGATCGCCTCACTCGGAATGTCAACCAATTCACCTCCTGTTTCGGATGTGCAGTTAAGCTTAGACATTCGTTTTTTAGCCGCACCACAGGAGTATGCAATGCTCTGCCCAAACTGATGTTGCCCCTGCCCATCAATTCGATCAACAGACAAAGTGCCAGACCACCGATAACTCCTCTTCGTTGCATCCTACAGAAATACCTCTTTCTGTGCTGTGTCCTGATTACAACAACAAAAACAAACACAAACTGAATAAATTGGGCAAATCAGAGCTGCTTTCGCACATAGAAGGTTGCGTTCTGTTAATGTAAATAAAATTTGTGATATTTTATAATTTTTCAATAAACACATATGCCGTTACTTGTGATGTAATACCGCTTAGTGTGTATACTCCAGAACTGCCTTTTTAGATTTTAATTGTTCGTTGTTTATCGAAGTTACTATTTAACGGTTTTCTTGGGTAGTTTCAAATTTGTTGGAGTCAGAGCGCTCAAAATTGGTTTCGTTTAAATTTCTCATCAGAATCATTTTCATGTGTGGACAATTAACGTTCGATGAAATTAATTTTCCTTCGAAATTTCAATTAGAAATAAAATTAGAAAGTAGACTGACAGCCAACAGCACTGAAAATATCGTACAAACGAAACCTTAAAGTACTGGCAACTCGCAAAGCACGTGAATTGCTTCTCTTGCACACAATGAAAGATGTATCTGAACAACGATAATAGATCCGGCTAGCTGCAGTAATTAAGAACCACACAAGACTGAAATAATTTTTTTCGTAACTTTATTCCTAAATAATATTGTACATTTTTTTCCATTTCAGTCCAAACCTAAACCTTAAGCAAGGGATCACGAACAATTTTGCAGAAGATGCCACCCTTCGACTGTATGATCAGGGCCTTTGGGTCCAGGACCATCTCCTTGTGTGTCTTCTCGCAGGTGGTCACGTAGTGATTCTTCAGGAAGTTGATGAGACCAACTTTGGTCTGCAGGATGCCGAAGCGTTCGCCGATGCAGTTGTGTGGTCCTGTTCCGAAGGGCATGTACGTGAACGGAGTCACTTTGTGCTTGTTCTCAGGCGAAAAGCGCTCTGGATCAAATTCAGAAGGATTTGGGAAGTACTAAAAAAGAAATCATCGGTCAGGTGTGAAGGAAGGATAACAGACTTGGTTTGTGCTTACCTTTGGATCACGCTGAATGCCGTAGATTGGAATATAGACGGGCATCTTGTGGGGGATGGCGAAATCACTGTGAGGCTTCAGGGAGAAACCTGTCTCTCCCTTGGACAACGTGCACTCCCTATCCAGGAAGGGCAGCGGTGGGTACAGTCGTAGAACCTCCGCGATCACCATATTCATGTACTCCATTTCATTGAGCATGTCATATGTCACCTGGCCATTGTTCTTCTCCAGGGCATCCTTGATTTCTTGCCGCAGTCGCTTCTGGAGCTCTGGTTTCTTTGAAAGCTCGTAGAGGCCGAATGACATCGTGGCCGATGAGGTTTCGTAGCCTGCGGTGAAAAATATGGCGGCTTGTGCCACGAGGATATCATTGTTCATGATCATCTTCTGTTTGCCGGAGTCGGCTTCAGCTGCCTTCTTAAACCCGATCAGCACATCGATCAGATCATTTCTGGTGCTTCCATTCTTGATCCTCTCATTCATCACAAAGTTGATTGTGCTCCGCAGGAATTTCGTTGACTCCTCCGAGAAGACCTTGCAACGCAGCAGCTTGACGAGGTGCGGCAGGAAGAAGATGACGGAGAACTCCATGGCTCTGGGGATGGTGAAGTCGAAGATTCGTCGGCCATTGGTTCTAAAGTCCCCATTGGGATTCTTCAGACTGTTCGCCTGCACACCGAAGGCCACAGTGGCGATGACGTCAGTGGTGTAGAGAGCATTGATTTCCTTAACCTCCTCAATGCAGCTGTTGGTCTTTGGATCCACTGGAAGCGAGCACAAGTAGCTATCAAGTTCCTTTCCGATCTGTTAAGGGAACGACCATACATTGGAAGGATCAATTCAGTTTGGACATGTGAGAGTTTCTTACCTGATCGACAAGGGGAAACATTTGCTTGATCTTGCCACTGGTGAAGACCGGTGTCAACTTGGTCCTCAGATCCTTCCACGAGGGGTTCTTGATGAGGAACAAGTTGTTCGATCCCAAGGCATCTCCGTGGGGATCCGACGAGGAGTAACGATTGGAGAACTTGTTGAAATCCTTCACCAGAATGGACCTTATCACTTCTGGTTCGCGAATCAGTAAAGCTGGCTTGTTGAAGATGTGAATGCCCAAAATTGGCTCGTCCTTGGCGATCTTGTGACTGTAGAGGTTGGTCAAGTGATCAGCACAACTTGTAGACAGCAAAACCATTTCCTTGAGGTTGCCGAAAATTGGATTTGGTTCGATAAAGGCCACATTCTTCCGGCGCCAGTAGCCGTAGTGATGTCGCGCCCATAAATAAATGGTGACCAGAGACGCAGCGGCGAGCAAAAGCAATTCGTTGACGCCGAACATTTTGAAGGAGGGGTGGTGGGTGCTGATGGCTGAAAGAAAAGTTGCGTAAGATTTGAGAAATGGTATGAAGTAAAATGTGAGATGAATGGAAGGCTCATTGAAACTTATATCAATGTGTGAGGCTCTCACTTTCCTGTACAATTTTTGAAGTGTTCTGGATAAGAAGAAATTTTTGGACTCATTTTAGACGGGAGGACTTGACTCTCAACCAAGACAGTTGTCCGATTGAAGTGGTCCTTCGCCAGCTGCTTCCAGTTTCGAACGTCAAGTTGGTTGAGGTTCTTCTACATTATGGATAATGAAGTTCTTCGTTGTTCCAATGACTCGCATTTAAGGGTTCTTTGAGCGGAGCTATGCTGTGCTCTGTGTGTAAGTGTCAATGGAAACACTGATGGGAGCACAAGTCGTTTGGTGCGATGGCGGGTACTAGGAGCGAGAACTTGGGCACAGAACACTGATTTTTGAGCCTGTCTAGTGACTTGATTCGGATGTCATGGAAGGTCAAACATTCCTGAAATTTCCTGTGGGTAGGCTAAAGCAGATTCTTCACCCTACTGACTCAGAGCAGGAGTTGCATGTGCTGTGACCCATGGAACGGCAGAGGTGTTAGGAAAGTCTCGCTCTCTATCGAGGTGGAGTGAGTGTTTGTTCATCGCTCAGGTACTTAGTGACTTACTAATCTAGTCTTACGATTGCGAAAATTGACTCCATGACATAAGGCCGTGAATCCAAATCCCACATCTGTTCCCCTACACTGCGGGGCCGAAACAAACAAAGGCTTTGGCTACCTCAAAGTATAGAATCTGTCTCAGACGCCGATGTTGTGCATCCTTTCTTGAGGACATATTCTTTGATTTGCACTCGTTTACCTCCAAACCCTTTTTAGTCACTTCAAGTTCAATTCCAATAAAGGCCCCTGGGATCGTACAATCACATGTCAGTTAAACAAACTTTTAAAAGCTCGAAGCGGGGGTTGACTTGTGAGTTAAAATTTTCTCAAGAATGATTTTCATAAAGTCACCTTGTCTGAAATCGTTTTTGACATAAGAATTCTCTGTCGACCGAGGTGCAAGTACAATTTGGAGAGTTTGGTAAGTAGCTTGATCATCCCAGTCCTTCTTTACGGAGCAGAAACTTGCACGCCACTAAAAGCGGATAAGGAAGTCCGTAGTTTTTTTGAGAGAAAAGTTCTGGTCCTGTTTGCGTTGATGTCATCTAAGAGAGAAGACTTAACGACGAACATTATAGGCTGTATGGCGGCCTGCGCTTGGTCAAGCGTCTTCGGATACAACGCTTACAATGGCTAGGTCATGTAGAGCGTATGGACACCACAGCTTCGGCCCGAAAAGTCTTCGAATTTGAGCCTTTGGGACAAGGCAACAGAGAACGGCCTAGGCTTAGGTGGCGCATTCAAGTGAAGGAGGACCTCAACCAACTTGGAGTGCGCAACTGGAGGCGACTAGCGAAAGATCTTGCTGGCTGGAGAGGCATGTTGGTTGAGGCCCAGGTCCACCCCGGACTGTAGCGCCATAAAAAGAGAAAGATTAAGACTGCAGTTTCATGATTACTTAAGAAACACGTTTTTGTACAAATAACTGTTGAAATTTTATTTATTAACTCGATTTGAGAATATAACTAAAAGGTGTGTTACTGGAGAGAGAGTCCAACAAACCAAAGCCCGTAGACACAGTCAAATTCAGTCAAAATCGATTTTTGAAAGTTATCAGCTGATCAAAATACACTCCAAAAAAAGTAAAAGTATACAAAGGTATATAACAGAAAGAAGTATTCTTGTAATCTATAGGACAAGAGGACTTTCGAGTCAAAAGCGTATGCCTCTGTTGGCACAGCAAAGCGCTGTCATTTTGGTATTCACCTTTGCCTACATTTTAAAACTTCCCCATAAGGAAAGCTTTTTTGAGTTTACTAAAACTAGTTGATACTGGCAATACTTCGAATTTCAAAATATACAGGTATAAAACCGTGTATATAGATAACTGTCCAAAACCAATCGCAGTTCAAATTTAAGCACACAATTCTGCGTCACAACCCCCAAAACACTTATTTTGTCGCGCCCTTTGAATTTTAATTCTTATACGTATACATACATATGTACATGTTTGCGCACTTATGTACATATATAGTCATGCGTAGACATCAATTTTCTTCGCCTACCTACACGGGCCATGTCCTTGCCCGTAGCACGATCCCTCCTCATTCTCAATCGTTGGCGTGTGCGAACTTCGTTTAGAAGTTGAAAATGAAATAAATTTGCGCGACGCCGACGCGAGATTCGTATAGCTTTACTACCTAAATGGTGTCGTAAAGCACACAATAATCTTTTAATTTTTGATATCTTCAAGTTATCAATTGAACACATATTCTGATGGTAAGCAATTCTAAATGCACAAACTGCGTTCTTCAAATTTTGAAATTCTGAAGGTGTTTGGTCTGCTTGGGCCACAACTCCCGCAACAATTTGAATTAATTCAAAGTTTTCATTGAGTACAAAATTTAATGAATCGAATTGTTCACTGTCCTCTCTCTAAGGAAATGGAAACCGGGTGGGATTACCGTAATTTTTTGAACGTTGTCGTCAACCGTCGTTTCAAAAGATCTATCGATTGATATCTCATATGATGCAATTTACAATTTTACTTCAACTTAATGAATGTCTATGAGAGCCACCCTTACACGCATGAATGTCACTTCATCAGCTCTGGAAATATGAGGAGTGTGACAGATATGACAATTGAACAAAGGGACGCACAAGCTTTCGAAAACAAATAAATAATTGAAGTAAATCTCTTTTTCAAAGTGGTGTATAAAGAATCGAAAGCGAAAATAAATAGCCAAGAGGTGTGAACATGTAAGACAACTTGAACACACTCTCTTGTTACACTGTTGAACAACGCTGCGCAGATATTTATTTTTCACTCACAAGATCACGCAAATTCAGAAAGTGCTTTGTTGGCCCGTAAAAACACAGACTCGTAAAGGGTAAATGAGTTTAGTCAATTTTAATGGCTATCGATATAGCGGTAGGAACAACGAAACACTGTTTAAGGCATTCCAAGACACTTTCACCACATTCCCACAGAAAAAAGGACACATTTTGAAAAAAGGAAAATGTCCTTCAGAAATACAATGCTTTTCCACACTTTTAAGGGTTCAACGTTTACGCGAAACCAAATTTAAGCAATTCATTAGAGTCTGATCAAACTGTGCCTTGAGCAAGTCACAAAAACCCGCTGACTCAAAATTAATTCAATTTATATTTTCCACAGTGGGAAATTTTCTTTTTCCGCCTTTTTCGCGCACCAGTTAAGTGCATTTTTTAAATTATTACATTAATGCAACCACACAAGAAACACCAATAGCGATCATTACTCACATTCACTAAAATTCTTTTCAGCAGCCCTTAATCGAATGCGTTCCGTTGGCTGAAAAGTTAATCCTCAGACTAACCTGTCCGACGGCACGCAAAGCGATTATATAGAGAGTCGTCGTGATAGCAATGTCCTACGGTTATCTGTCTGATTTTAGAATACGACTTATCGCCCGGACCATCTTTAAGGCATATCGTGGATACGTACGAGTACTTTGTTTTTGCTTTGGGTGGGAGTTTGCCTATTGTAGTGTTGTTGACAAACAGTCGAGATGAGTGTGTTTGATTGATTCTTTTCGACCGCTGCAGAGAGCTTTCGATGGTAAGCTTGGGCATTGCTCAGCAACGATGTGATTAAACCATGTCTATGATGTGTTAATCTGTGATTACTTTGTCTGGCGCTCGGATAGAAGAAGTGTGCGCAGAATTTTTATAGAAAAAAAATTGGTTGAGCTTTCGCGGTGAATGTTTGGTTGTAGGGGATAAACTGGTTGCGTTACAAAATTGTTAGCATACTGAAGACTGAATCGCTTAGCGAATGCTTACAAAGTGGTTTGTAATTGCGAGATACATACACGAATACTGATGTAAAATTTAGTGGTCTAGACGCTGCTGGTGTGAATTGGACGTCCGTCACAATGTAAACAGTGTCAGATTGATATAAATGAAAAATACATTTGGATCGTCATCTTGGAATGAAAACAATAAATTACATTTGGAAATGTGGTCTCCTATTAACAGGGTGGCTAGATACATGCCTTGGTTTTAAAGATTTTTTTTCTTTCTTTTCTTTCTTTTCTTCCATTATTGTCAAATGAACAAAATTCTATCTGTTCCAATGTACACATTTTAATGCGATGTAAGTAAGAACAAACACTTCCATTGTCACACTTGTAAAATAACGGGTGTTTTTATTAGATGTAAAAGACTCTAAGTTGGCAGCTGTTAAAAGGCATTTTAACATAAATGAACTGATGCGTGGTCGCTGTGACTTAGTGGGTAAGTGCATAGACCCACAGGCCGAAGGTTTTGGTTCGATTCCCGGACGGGACACCTCGTATTTTTCCCCGGCATCAACTCTTTCGAGTTGCGCCGTTCGGAGTCGGCAAGAAACTGTAGGTCCCTTCTACTCGTAAGAGAACAGTAACACGCACAACATGGGTAGTTGTTGTTTGAGCTAGTCCCTGGTCCCACGTGGGCCTTAGTGCCACTCAATTATTATTACTATGAAATTATTAAACTGACGCGTGAAGTAGGCCTTCAAATTGTGTAAATTTTGGCCCAAAATATTCCCATTGATCCAAATTCTTATAAGCGAGTTTTGTTCAGCCACTTTTGGTTGCCGTATTTGAAATGATGATAACCCTCAAATAATGTTGTTGTTGTTTGGTGTGCTTCATGGGTTGGTGAAACAATTGTTCCGTACGTTACATTCAATGGTGACTGCTATAGAGCACTGATTACTGACAGTTTTCTCTAGTAGGCTGTAGTGTCACTCATTTATTATTATTGATTGAACAACTATGAAGTGCTAGAGCTGTGGTTACAACCAGACGGAGCAACATGCCACACAAGTCGTGCCACAATTGGTTTATAGAAGGAAACTTTTGGTATCCGCATAGTTTCACGTTACGATACGCATAGATCCATGAATTTTCCACAAAGATCATGCAATTCAACGGCGCTTGAGTGTTATCCGTCAGGACATGTGAAGTCGAGAGTCTACGTTGATTCGCCGCGTTATTGTCGATATACGCCCACAAATATTTGAAAAAGTCATCGAAAAATTTACCTCCATGTGGCAGTCATATGGCAGAGATCACATTTAAATTATCTTTTGAATAAAGAAATCATCTTCGTTTTCTAAATAATAATAATTGAATGGCACTGCAGCTCACAAGGGACCAGGGCCTAGCATCTGCAACAACTACTCGAGTTGCGCGTGCTATTGTTCCCCCACGAGTAGAGGGGACCTACAGTTTTATGCCAACTTCGAACAACGAGATTTGAGAAGCTTTTCATAGACAAAAGGTACTCTTTGAGTGTTGTCAGCGACTCGAAAGAGATGGTGCTGTGAATAACATTTAGTTTTCAGTCCGGGAAGCAAACCTGAACCTTCGGGGTGTATGGACTTACACACTGTGCCACTGGGAGCACTCGTTATATAGTTAGATAGAGCAAAAGACCACGGTTTAGCTTCTTCAGCAACTCCTCATGTGTCGTGTGTTCTGTTCTTCTCTCACGAATAGACGGGACCTACAGTTTACTGCCGACTTCTAGTGACGAGAATTCAAAAAATTTGCATCAACATTCAGTATTCCTTGAGTGTTTTCAGTATCTCGGAAGAGGTGCTGCCTTGAAAAATGAGGGGTGCTCCATCCGGAAATCGAACCTGGGACCTTTGTGTGAGTGGACGCATTTACTCAATAAGCCACGGCTCTTTACCTTAAAAACAACACCCTTTACAACATCGTTCAAGTGTCATAGCACCGGTCCTTCATGGTTCTCGAAAAAAAAAGACATCACGGTCTAAAAATGTCGACTTGTAGCTCAGCGGCTTTCAGAAGGCATTGCAAAGACGGTTGTTAACACGATATGAGGATTCGAGGAGCCTAGGATTGATTGTAGAATGGGTCGGTTAATTCAGAAAAATAAAAGAGTCGGTTAACACAAGCATCAGTGACCGCTGTAGCGTAAATTTTTCCACTTCACTTTCGCACTTCCGCAGTTGCAAGGGTTCTTAAAGATATCAGTGTGCACACATCCCTTGGCTTTGGGATGGAGGTGTTCTTCAACGCTGTCTAAATCACTGCGTTAGCTTTTTCATCTGTCCTACGCTTTATGGCTCTTTCCGAGTAAATGAAAAACAGCAATTCTGGAACCCGTTTCTTAAAAGGACGGATCTTGATCACCCTCCTCCTACTGATCCGTAGCACTTACGTTTCTTATTTCATAAAAACGCTGATAAACCGTGAGATTATGAAATATCTTGAATCTCGGAAGCTTCTTGACTTGGACCTTGACAGCATAATCAAGTAGAGTAGAGTAAAATTGATCTGCTTTTGATCTGCTACCATACGCAAGGCTTTTGTTCATCTAGAGCTTGAGTATAACTCTCTTAATTGACTCGTCAAATTATCGTCCTTATTACTTTTTGCCAACAAGATACGGTAAATTGAATTAGCTAGGTGCACTTCTCCCTTTCAAGAATTTACCCGCACACCTCGTGAGAAATGCCTACCCGTTCAGCCCAAAGCTCTCCTCCGGACGTACAGTTAATTTAGAGACTCGTTCTTTAACCGCCCCACAGAATTAGAAATGTTCTTGCCAGCTCAACTTTTTCCCCTCATTGCTACTTCCTCTCTCTCTGTCTGACACTACCTTCGGGCAGTGCTGTAACTTAATTACGGTAACTCCTTAACGGTCGCCAATTATAAGAAAAATGCGCAGTACACAACAATAATAATTTTTGTTAGACAAATTTGTCAACAAATCGTTAAGTTTCGCGGTTCATTTGAAAACCACTAGCTCAGCGTGCCAAATGATTGTCAATCTGATGCATTAGCATTCAAGGTACGTTTCGGAAGTCGTCATGATCAGAACATTCGTGTCGAGTTATCGATTGAGCGAGTACCTCTTACAGCAACAACAACACAAAGAAATGCCAATTCAAGATCATTAATTCATGTTCTTATCCTTGCGGTAATTTTTACAATTCCATGACAAAAGTTGAGAGTTGGTTAGTTAACAGTTTACAGTTTACTGGCCTGTTTTGTGGCTTGGTTTTTAAGTAACTTCCTAAAGTCGATCAGATGAAAAACGCCATTTAAGCGCATGGTCTGACATTAAGAGCACTTAGAATAAGCACTCCAAACTTGTTCCTCTTTGACTGGCTCTACAGTTTGGGGTGGACCTGGGCCTCAACCAACATGCCTCTCCAGCGAGCACGATCTTTCCCCAGCTGCGCACTCCAAATTGGCTGAGGTCCTTCTTCACTTGTGTGCGCAACCTTAGCTTAAGCCATCCTCTATTGCGCTATCCCAATGGCTAAGATTCGAAGACTTTTCGGGCCGGAGCAGTGGTGTCCATACGTTCTAGCCTAGCCATCGCGTTGTATCCCAAGACGCTTGACCAGGCGCATGTCGCCATACAGCCTATAATTTTCATCGTTAAGTTTTCTCCCTCAGATGACATCAACATCCGCTTTTAGTGGCGTGCAAGTTTCTGCTCCGTAAAGGAGGAGTGGTATGATCAAGGTGTTGTACAAAGCCAGTTTAGTCCTTCGAGAGAGGGTTCCATTACTCAAGCGAATCTTGAGCCCAAAGAAGCATCGATTGGCAAGAGTGAGTCAGCTTTTGATTTCGGGACTGATGTTGTTGTCCCCATTTACTCCTTAGCAAAGGAAAGTCCTTGACTACCTCGAAGTTTCTGCTGGCCAGCGATCCATACAATATCATCCAAATTTTACCAAAATTTGTGAAAAAGATCACATTTTGACAGAAAAATCCATGATCAGAGTTCGACATCAATGTCACCGAATGGATTCAACAAAACAGAGTGATGGATGCAATAAGCAACTTGGCGCTCCTACAGCAAATTACAGATTTAACTTTTGCCAGCAATTCAACTGGAACTTAAAGGCACGCGCAAAAAGGAAGTGCACCGTAAGTACACCGCACACTTAAGACAAGTCATCGCAAACTGGCTTGAAACACTGTCAGTCAATGCGGTCACTTACATTTTACCATTCCGCATACAGTGGCATGAAATGTAGCTCAAAATAAAGCCAGAATCATATCTCACGTCGCTGTTTTATGCAAATTCGTTTTCCTAAACTTTTAATCTTATTTGTCATCCGGCAAAAGTTATGTCGTGTGTCAGGGTTTTTTAGATTTTGCGTTTCCAGGTAATTAGCGTCTGATTAAACGGCGACTAACGGTGGTAATAAATTCATTGAACTCACTGTTGCAAATAAATAATGAACAAGAACTTTTCTGGGTGACTTACTCACAGCTGGCGTAAGAAAACTTGAGTCTGAAGCAGTTCGATATACAGGGAAAACAAATGGGTTTTCAGACCGTGTCTACAACTCTTCCACCGTAAGCTGTATGTCAAGCTGCTGATCACCGGTTACATTTATAGAAATCAGCTCGCACAGAAGAAGAAGTGTTTATACGTGACTGTTATTGCTTTTATGGTTTCGTTTTCAAAAAAACAATGTTTTTATGTGACACAAAGAAATTTGTGAATATATGCGTAAAAAATTGAAGTTGGGAATAGTTGCTTGAAATATAAAATGTCATACACCAACATATGATATGTCAATAGGTCTTGTAAAATGACGCCTAGCTTTGCTTTTCAACATTCCAAACTGATGTAACGGCACAGACGTAAAAAGCTCTAAATTTAAACCAAATTTCTGATAAATCACATGATTGTGGCAGTCATTTAATATCGGTACGACTTGAGTCTGTATCCTCATTTTTGGGCTACAAGAAGTCCGTTATCATCACGCCATAGCGAACACTATTCATGGTAAACGCTTGATCGATATCACCTCTATCGTTGTCATATTCGCGTATTTCCCGGTGACACGAGTTACTCTATGGGTGCAAAAGAGACGATGAGATTTCAATGAGACACAACCAGAAATCAAAATCCCAGTGGGGTGTCGGAGTAAGAACATCTAGAATCTCTTGCATCTAAAGGGTGTCCCAACAAGAACGCAAAATTTAAATTTGGAGCCATTCGAATTGCCATTGTTTGACAATTGAACAATTTTTATTGTTTGGTAGTAGAAAGGTTAATAAAAATGGAGCGCTACACGAATGAACAACGCATTCTCAATGTGAAATTGTTTTCCCAAAATGGTGAAAGTTTTGCGGCTACAGTTCGCAAATTGCGATCAATTTGGGATAACAACAATGCTCCAAAAGAGTCTGAGCTGAAACTGCGTCTGTAACGGATGTAAAGGCAACAACGCGCCTTCGAGCAGGTCGATCGACCGAAAATATCGCAGCAGTACGTGATGATGTCGCTCAAACTCTATCCACCTCAATTCGAGATCGAGCTCAGCAAATTAGTGTTTCCAAATCCACTAAGCAGCGAATTTTGACGACAGATTTGCATCTTCATGCATACAAAGATCATTTGACTCTGGAACTGAAGCCAGCTGAGCATGCACAGCGAAGGGAGTTCGTTAATTGGGTATTGGAGAGACAACATGAAAATGCTAATTTTGCCGATAAGATCATCTTTAGTGACGAGGTCCATTTCCATCTTGATGGCTTCGTCAATAGGAAGAATTGTCGCATTTGGAGCGAGGAAAATCCTCGAGTGATTCACGAGAAGCAAGTGCATCCTCAACGTGTGCATTTTGGGCTGGAGGAATCCTTGGACCTTTTTTTATGAAAATGAGTCAGGTCAAGCGCAAATAATCAATGGTGTTCGGTATTGTGAAATGATAACCAATTTTTTTCGTGCCTAGAATTGAAGAAATGAATGTGGAGGGGATGTGGTTTCAACAAGACGGTGCCACATCTCATACAGCCAGAGAAACAATTCAATTGCTGCATCAGTCGTTTCCCGGTCGTGTTATTTCGCGTTTTGGAGACCAGAATTGACCGCCTAGATCGTGCGATTTAACACCATTGGACTTTTTTCTTTGAGGATTTTTAAAGTCGATGGTTAACGCGAATAAGCCGACGACGACTCCACCCTTAAAAGAGGAAATTGGACGCTGCATTAATGAAATGCCGCAGCATTTATGCAAAACGGTCATTGAAAATTTAATTTAAAGATCGCGCATGTGCCAGCATGGCCGATGTGTCTACTTTACGATATAAAAAAGAATTTACGATTTTTTTTAATATCCGCGTTTTATTTAAAATTTAAATCTTGCGTTCTTGTTGGGACACCCTTTAGAAGGGACAATTGTTTTCTAAAGGCAAATTTTTCGAAAATTTCTGTATACTTTGTAGACATTCCATTCCATCCTTACTTATTTAAAGTGTTGCTACAATCCAAGGTGGACATGCGCCTCACCCAACAAGCGTCTCGGCTGAAGCTTACCACTATATGGACGCGTAATCTTGATACAGGATGGGGAAGGCTGCCCTTTTATCTTTCATGTCGCACGCTGAATAGAAGCAAATCTCCTCCAATAGGAGCCCGAATGAACTTGCAGCCACAAGGATTTCCTATGGTTCAGTAGACCTATTTCTGGCCGCGGATACCTAAGAAAAGTGTAACTATCTGATAATTGGCAACAACAAAACTGACTTCAATTAACTGTCACTTGATAACAATTACACGTGTTTAGAAGCGATTACTTGAATCAGACTGACAGTTTGTTATTATCTCGTCATCGTTCGTAAGACGTTTCAATTGCCTGTCATTTCACTTAACAGTAGATTTGCAGGAGATTTGCTTGTGCAACGGGGTTGTGTAAGACGTGTGTGAACTTGTAAGCTGCATGCTACGTCTGAATTGAAATGATGGTTTAGAATTGTAATTTATATCGTTAGATGCAGCTGATATTCAAAATGTCATTAAGAGGGGCACTAATCAGCTGTCAAAGCGATAGCTTGTGTATGAGGGCCGTCAATTATATCTCAAAGTTTACGTAAGTGGAGGTGTGTTACACTCAACACAACAAAGCAGCGCATTTAACACGAATGATCTTTCGTGTTGATTGTTTTTGAGAACTTCTGCACTTCACTTGTGCCACTTGACCTTCGCGATCGGCATTCTTCTGTTCAAGACACGCAAGCGAGTCTATTCACAATTTCATGCTACGGACACATTTCACCAATGTGCATGCTATCAATTTAAGTCGGGGAGATCAAATTTCACGTCAACATCTGAAATGACGTGATAATTGCGCTAAGAAATGATTCTCTTATCTCCCGAGGCTCGTGCTCAGTCATTTTAGTGATTAAGTGTCAGGCGCTATCTGCGATATGTCTTTGTTTTTTGCCAAGCGAATGATGGTGCAGTTTTGGAACGATTCACGGTGACTGTGCTGAAAACTCCACCAGACTGATTGCGTCTGACTTATCAATAGGTCACCGGGCACCAGGCAAAACATTTCCTTCAAGCCGTTTCTAGTTCTAAGAAAATGCCAGTTCATTGGATTCGATTTATTTTTAAACAAGTGAATCCCTGACAATGTTACAATAGATTCCGCCATCTGGAACAGTGATTAAAGCTTTAGGGTCGAGACGCATCTCCGGCATGGACATTTCGCACGTGGTCACGTAGTGATTGCGGAGAAAATTAACCAGTCCCAATTTGGCCTGCAGCATGGCGAACCTGTCTCCGATGCAGCTGTGCGGGCCACCTCCGAAGGGCAGAAATGTAAACGGAGCGATCTTTGACTTGTTCTCCCTCGAGAAACGCTCCGGGTCGAAGTGATTCGGGTTGGGGAAGTGCTGCAACACAAAAAAAATCATCCTTCCCTATCAAAATCCTCGAAGCAAACTTACCTTGGGATCCCTGTGCAGTCCGAAGATCGAGATGTAAATCGGCATCCCTCTTGAGATGGCTAGCTTACTAAATGGATCGAAGGAGTACTCCTCTCCCTCGGGCAATGTACACTCCCTGTCCAGGAATGGAAGGGGCGGATACATCCGCAGCACCTCGAGGAAGACCATATGCAGGTACTCCAAATTCATGATCATCCTGTAGTTTACTTCGCCCCCATTCGCCTCAAGGGCTGCCCGGATCTCATTCCGGAGACGTGTCTGCAGTTCTGGCCGCTTGGCCAGCTCGTAGAGAGCGAATGACATCGCGGATGAGGATGTTTCAAAGCCAGCGATGAAAAAGAGGGCTGCCTGGGCGACCAGAATATCTCCCTCCAGAGCCAATTGGGATGATTTCTGTTTCTCACTCTTCGATGATTGTTGGAGGTCGAGGAGGACGTCGATTAAGTCGTTTCGAGCCATTCCTGTCTGCTTGCGGACTTTCATCACGTAGTCGATTGTGGAACGAAAGAAGTCCTCTGTGTAGCTGGGGAAGACCTGCAGAAGAAATTGAAGCGAGGGGCACATCTCACCGTCAAAAGGCGCTTTACCTTGAAGCGGAAAAGCGGCACCAATCGAGGGAGAAAGAAGACAGTGACGAACTCGATCGCACGCTTCGTGGTGAAGTCGAATATGAAGCGACCGTGTCTGCGGAATTCTCCCTCCGGATTCTTAAGACTGTTCGCCTGGACGCCGTAAGCCACGGTGGCTATGACATCTGTTGTGTAGAGGGCACAAATCTCCTTGACTTCTTGGCATTTGGATTGATTCCCCTCGTCCAGCGGAAGGGACAGCAGATAGTAATCCAATTGACGACCAATCTGTGGAAATTTCAGATTATTTACGAAGCTCCGTGGAGATCGAACCCACCTCCTCAATCAAGGGAAACATTTGCTTGATCTTCCCGCTGGTGAAGACTGGGGAAAGCTTTGAACGGATCTCCTTCCAGGCAGGATTCTTGATAAAGAAGAGATTCGTTGATCCCAAGGTGTCCGCGTACACATCAGACGTTGTGTACCTTCAAGAGAAAGTTGGTTACTTGAAGGATGAAGAATGGAACACTCACCGATCGGAAAACTTCGAGAAATCTTTCACCAAAATCCTCTTCACCAGTTCGGGATGTCGGATGAGAACGGCGGGCTTGTGGAAGATGTGAAAACCGACCAGGGGCTCATTCTGCATCTTGGGATGCATGTACATCGCCTGAAATTGCTCCGCTGGACATCGCCGAAGGGTGAGAATCTCCTTGAAGTTTCCCACCACGAAATGCGATCGAATGAATGGAATTCCGTGGCGCTTCCAATAGCCGTAGATGGAGTGAAGCCACACGTAGGTGAGGATGAAGATGATGTGGAGTAGGACAATCGTGGTTCCGTATGTTGTGAACATGTTGTGCGCTGTGCAACGTTTCCAATGTGACTGAGATTTGAAAAATGACTGGGTTTGGGTTTTCGGCGTATTGGATATGTGAGGGTCAGGAGATCAGCACTGAGTGGAGATCTTCAAGGGAGATTTCATTGATTTCATGCAAATTTGGCTAACACTGATATCTGGCGTAGCAGGCCATTGAGAGGGCTTGCACAGATGTGCGTCAAGCACTTTCCTTTGTTATTCAAAAGTCTAGATTTAGAGATCGGCATTCAAATGAACGAGAGATGCATTCGGAAGGCATATGTTGCTGTCACGTGTGTCAGTAAAGCCTGTGGGCTCTATGGGAATCTGTCCGACATCACGCGATGTTTTGAAAGTTCATCTCGATTACGATTGTTTTGAAATATCCTGTGCAACACAGGAGGAGCTCCTAGTTATTGCAGTCTGTCTACTTTTGGCCAGAGGTGTTTGTTCACTCACTCGCGCCCCCCGTCGTTACAGATGCAGCAGTCTAGTCAGATTGCTTAGTCTAACTGAATGATCTCCGAACACCCAGTGTCCTGTCCTGAGGTCTTTCATATCCAGAAGTCGTAAGGACTTGAAACATCGTCGCCCTTCGCCTGAGCCGGGCCAAAAATCGACAAAGGTTTGAAGCGGCGTATTCTAACAGGCTTCCTAGAAGGGCTATGTACGTCTAAGGAACACCTAGCGAAGCAGAGGGACTCTGTAGACTCCACAGTAAATCAAATTAAGTCCCAGAACAAGCAAGGGAATCTTGTGAGTACACCAGAGACAGATACATGACCACGTTCCAACTTAGAACCGTCCCCGAATAACAGCCTCATCACATTAACCGCATCGCTCATCAAAGATCACCCAAACCAGAGAAAGAATCCACCAAGTCTTCATGTACAAAAAAATATATTTTCTCCGCCTTAACCTAATACTTCCAAGCGACAATGCAAAAACGTCTAGGCGACACAACCGGATCAAACAGGGGAACCAGGTGGCTACTCTCGTACCCCGCCTCTCTCAAGTACAACAGCCTATCCAACAGGACGAGTGTCTCCAAAACCGGAGCAAAGCACATCCGAAGCAGGTAGAACAGCTCCAGGAACTTTGCTTGCTCCGAATACCGCCCCTCGACCTCGGTAAGGTACTCTTCAGTCAATGTCTCGAATCCCAAATTCGATTTTTTGCTACACAACTGCACGTATTCGCAGAAGTTGTTGAATTTCTTGATTTTCCCCACTTGGACAGTGTCCTTGAGATGAGGATCCTTCTGCACGATGAGTACCTCTAAGAGTGCCCGATAGAAGAGGGACTTGCTTGGGAGCTGCTTGTCATCTTGTGTCCTATGGATTGACTGAGCGGCAAGCATTCGTGCATTTCGACCGATTTTCACCTGTTGACTTCGGAGGAACTGACTCATGGGGAAACCGATTTCGGACTGTTTGTCCATGACTTCTTTGTTGCCGAAGAATTCATCCTGAGAGAATTCCTCCTTTAGGAGATGATAGCAGCAGCCGATATTGCAGAGGATTTTGAAGTCTGTCTGCGCGGCGAACACCTTGAGGCAGGTTGGAGCGAGGTTTCCGCATGTGTGCAAGCCGGTGAGGCAGAGTGATGGACCTGCTGAGGAGGGGAAGAATTCCTTGATCAAGCCTTGGATGTCGAGCTGAGTTGTGATGAAGTGGTTTGTGGTCTTGTAGTTGTCTGGCTTTTCTTGACTTGGAGTGATGGACTTCTTCTTTTTTCCTCGTCTGGGTGGAGTGATGCCCTGACTTTGAAGTTCCGCACGCTCTGTTAGACCATTCCAAGCTCGCTACAGGAAGAGAAAGACAAGTTTAAGATTTCCAAAACTCCTGCTGACTTACTTGAAGCTTTCTGTTCCTCTCCACTGCATTTTCAGTGTTCGTTTCCTTGAAGTCGATACCCAGAACTTTGTAGCCATACTGGAGCGCCAAGCGAGATGAAAGATATCCCTTCCCATCTCCAGCGTCAACTACGTACACATCTCCATCCCGCTTCCAGCTGTCTATCAAATTATTGACCAGTTCCGCAGTGATTTCCACCTCATGGCACTTCTTTTCGCTCATGAACTCCTTAATGGACAAGGAATTCCCGCATCGCTCTCTTTGCAGTATCGCCTTCAAGTCCTCCCAGGATGTGCAGATATTTGTCATATTTTCCAATCGGAATTGGATTGATTCCTGAAGAAAGTTGAAGACCTCAGAGAATTTTGTGCTTGCATGCGAATTCCAGAAGACATCATCAATGCACTCATCAACGTTCTGTGCACAGCCGACATTTTCTCGAAGACTTTGGGGAACAAACTTCTCCCAATGATTGTCAGTCAGATAATTCACCATGTGGCAGTTCACAAAGTCCCAGTAGGGAGTCAGGAATCTGTGAACCGCTTGCAAACTGGACCGCAATTCATGTGTACTCATGATAAGGTTTAAAATGACAAATCCTTGTGTTCTGGTGATTCTTCGTCGGTGGGCAGCCTTAGCATAGCCTTAACCTTCTTATACTGAATGCGAATGCTTTGAATTTGCCCCACAATATCAGCTTCAGGATCGTTTGTGCGAGAAAACACGTCGATTGCAGCTTTGAGCTGTTCCAGTGTTTTTCTCACACGTGGAGAATGTTGCTGTGTGTGCAGGTGTGCTACAATTGTGCCGTAAATTGTTCCTAGTTCTTCTCCTAAGTCAACTCCTTGAGCGTAGCCTAGGTTATAGCCCTCTGCGTTGCCTTCTTTAGCTCCGTCTTGAAACCCTTCGTCGTAGCTCTGCTTTGAAACTCGTTCTTCGATGAGAACGATGTCTTCAAAGATATCGTTGATGTCGCGATCGTTGTCTAATGATGTCATTGCATGTTTTGGGAATCAGGCAAAGGATTCCGGGTGCTGAAGAAAGTTGAAAAGGAGAGAATACACTCAAGTGCAGGCAATTTGTTTGAATTACACGTTTCCGGGTGATAACAAATGACAGATGACTGTTCTCAGTGACAGACTGTCATCGATTGAAGAAGTTTGTATGCCAGGGATGTTATGCGGTATAAGATTGAGATGAGAAATGTAATTTTTTTAACGATTTTGTTTGTTTAGGTGCCTAACGGTCGCATAATTAAAACAAGTGACTTCGCAGAATACAAAAAACAAAGTTTACAATTAAATAAACTATATTTTGAATAAAATAAATTTAACAAATAAATTTTTTCCTTTAAAGATACACATTGCCAATCATTTCTAATCATCTATGTACATCTATAGAAATCTTATTTTCATTCAAACAAATTTTGAGAAGCAACTATTTTCCTCTGGTTTACACGTTTACTCTATTTAATGCTTATTTTCTTGATTTTTAACATTCTCTGGAATGAAATTGTGTTTCGAAAGGCAAGTGTCGCGTGCAGACGCACTCGCCGCTGGTTTGAGAGACGCCCTGCTCTATGATGCTGGAGGTTCCTTTCAACATAAAATTGAAAAATCTTTTTGTAAATACACTTTTAATTCGCAGTCATGTGGTATCGAGCTTTGAGATGATCCGATTTCTGATTTCTAAGTTGATTTCTTGCAGGTTTAAACGTAAGGTAAGTGTAAGGCTTCCATTCGTTTATCCAAAGTAGCTTTGATCTTTCTGCAGCTCCTATATCCTTTCAGCTTATTTATCATTTAGTCTTTCACTGGTCTTCAGTTCTTCACCGAAAACAACTGGGCACACTTGACGGCCTGTGCCTTCATGTAGGAGTAGGTAGCTTTAGTGGCGCGCTTAATTGCGTCCGCTTTACTGGATGCCTGCTGGGCGACTGTTGTTTGGGTCAGGGTCGTTGGGGCGATATGTTCACTGGGTGTTTTCGTTGTCGCCTCCAGCGATTTCAGTTTGTGTGGAAACATATTCTGAAGGACGTGGTTGAAGCCGAGAGAGGCTTTGCTGCAGTTTGATTTAAAGCGCTCGACACCGAACGCACGAATCGCTCGTGAGAATCCAAACACCTGCGAACTGATGAATGCTGTGCGTATGGCAATGGTTGTACCGTCCTTCTGTTCGAGGTATTCAACGCGTTCATCTACCCGCTGGGATCAGAGAGAGAGAAAGAAATGAAAAATTGCAATTATGTAGCGACACTAAATTTAGAATTAATTGGGTGTAGCAACGCGAATATGCAAGCGTTCGAAAGATTAGACATCACAAGGACGGAGAGCAAAGTTTTTTCAACTAAACGACACGTATATACACAAGAATGTTCGATGTAGATACGACCGTTTGTTTGTGCAATGGGAACGCGTGTGTCAGAGACAACAAGGGGCCTGTGAGGAGATTGTGGGGCAAGTGTTGTGATTAGGCAGTTTGTTTGATGCGAATTCTGTGATCTTTTCAACAGGGATATGCAACAGGAGACGAATGGGACCTTGAAAGCTCTTTTCGAGGGTGACTTCTTGCTTTTCGTGCTTGGAAGGAGCTTCTTAAAGTCAGCAAAGATAATGACTTCTACTTCAAAAAGTGAGTCAGAGAGAAAAAATACAAGTACAGAGAGCGCAATCTCCTGACCCGAGTCTTGACTTGGGAGCGTATCACGGAGCAGCCGCTTACAGTTCGGTTGCCTGCCCATGAAGTGTTCGACGAAGACGTTCTTTTTCTGGAAGGAGAGCACGCGAAACTAGTTACTGATCAGGTGCAAGGTTGTGGATCTTTGGTGGATGATCTTTGCTCTGAAAGCTAGCCACGGAGGACAAACTTACAGCTCCGAGACAGGAATGTTCCATCTTCGTAAGACGGAGACCATCTTTGCTTCACAAGCGACCCAAGGAGGGCCCACGAAAGACAATTATTTGTGATCAGGAGGAAGAATTCAGTAATTCATCGTTTCGAGTCTAGCAAATGAAAGTTTTCCTTCTTGAAAGTATGTCATGAAGGCGAGAAGATCACTGCTCATCAAGCGCATTCATTTGATTCCGAAATGCGCGTTTAACCAATCACACTGCAGACTTGCTCCAATCTATGCAACTACAAACAACACTTGATATGACTCGCTAAAGCGATAAGATAGCCGGTTGATCTATTTGCTCGAGGAACCACGTGAATTGCCCGCAATCATGAAGACGAGTCGACTCTGCGTGAGAAAATCTTGGCCCATTCACCTGTTCCCACAACAGCCTACTGATCTGACAGTTATTTGAGGAGATCCCAAGCCGTCAGTCAATAATTCTTGCCAGTTTCAGGTTTAATTACTCGTGGCCTAACCTAACCGGCAAAATCTATTGTTTGCGTCACAGAACGCGTCTCTCCATCTTGCCGAAGATTGCGAAATTCAGCCCACTTAACACACACTTACCATGATTTTCTTAAAACCAATATTCCTCGTGAATGTGATAAGTGACCTCTTTTTCAGATCCAGCACTGAGTCCTCGATAATCTTCACCGATTTCGCACTGTAGAACCGCTCCCCCCACTTCGGGCATGGATTCGTCTTTGACAGCAGGCGACGAGAGTACAGTTTCCCATCACGTACTTCCCGCGAGATGGTATCTTCAGTCAGCACATGTGAACTGTGAAAAGAAACGAGAATCAGACACGGTCCACAATCGATTGATGACCTTTGATCTGTCGCAATTATCAACACCATACCTCAGCGGATTGGGGTATCTGTTCCAATAGGCTTGCACAACTTGTTTCCAGCTGTAGTCGAAAACTGTCCTTGACTCGTAATAGGTTCCCATCTCTCTGTGTGTGACGTTCGTGAGTGTGTCCTGATCTTCCAATTGGAATACGGCTTTCTTATCACCACCGGTCCTGCTGGCGGAACGCAACCGAACACAAAAAAAACCGATAAATCGACGAAACTTATAAATAGACTGGCGAAGAAACTTCTGGGTCGGCTGCGCGCTGTTTATTTGACTTTCTTCTTTGTTATACAATCGAACGCTCCGGTGCGTGTGGAATGAAAGAAAAAAAAATTCAATTAACACAACACCTCTTTTCTCGCCAATTGGAATTTTTCCTCGGATTGTCGTCTGAATTGATTGGAAAACATACGGGGAAGGAGTTTATTTTGATCGATTTTCAGCAAACGCGCGACGGAGGCGTTGGGTAAACGTGAGCCGAGTCATGCATACGAAAATATTGACTTCACAACGAAGACGGACCGAAAATCAGTGAGAAAAACTGCGAAACCGGATGAGATGACATCCAGACTGACAGTTTGGAAAAAGTGAAAGTGAAATGGACTGTGTGTGAATGTCAATTGGTCTCTTTCTTTGAGGAATGTACTAGATGAGACGTAAAGGGAAATTATCAAATGGTTGATGTATGAGGAATGTGAAGTGACTTCAATTGGGAATAAATTGATGGTGATTAGTCTGAACACGAACCCCAGCGGGGGAAATATTGTGTCACAGACAATTATAAAGAGATGTGGCACCCGGCCCAAGCGACAAAAACCAGCCGTTCTGTGCTTTTCCCATTGTTTGTGTGTGTCCCGATTCTTTTAAAATTTGGTCCCGGGGAAGATTCTGTTGCGGGCATCTGTTAAAACGAAATAAACTACATTTTGTTGGGATGTGTAAATGACATCTTCCGCGTTGCCAACGTGCACCAGTGGACACACTTATGGCAATCGAATCAAAGGCAAAGCGAACTGGTTTCGAGGTCGAAGAGGATGAAACAAAATATGGGCTGTGGACCAAAAAACCTGCCATCACACGTCACCTAAAATATCACAATCGGCAGCTACCGTTTCAAGGGTGTAAAGGAGGATGTCTACCACGGGTCAAGTGTAAACTTCACCCCCCTCGGCAACTGATTCTACTTCGGCTTGTCGAAGCAACTGGGCTTAAGGCAACTGCCTCGAATGCACAAACTTGTGCTCCTATATCTTTCTGGACTTCTTATATAGGGGCGTTTGCTGGATTTGGAAGAAAAATTGTAGAGCGGTATATGGTCACGTCTGCGAAGAAGAAAAGTCAGAAAAACTCTGTCGACTGCACCGGTTCGCCCATATCGAGCGGATGTCCTCGAGCCTACAATCGACAATAGAATGGAGCATCGAGGATTCTAACTATCTTCCTCCTGGCTTTAAGTCCGAACATCCTAGACCGAGAAAGAGAAAAAACCATAACTCCGGTATGCTGCCTAAGTAATAGTGGCCGCAAAACAGCTTGGAATTGGTAACTGGAAGCAACGGGCCTATTGGTCACTAATTAGAAAGTAGAGGCCGAATTACAAAGACATGACTGAACCAAAATATCACAAAATTAGTGAACGAAAAGCCTTGCGTGTGATTTATATTCCTACTAGAAGACATTCCTACAAGAATCAGAAAACCACGAGTTTCGACATCCCATCGTACGTTTCTGAAACCACGAACTTCATCATAAATTTAAGCGATTGGGAGCAAAGGAAGAAAAATAAGTCCCTTCTTCCATACTCTCCATTAACTCACTTGTTTTTTTTCCTGAGGTCTAGAACTTAAGGTTGGCAGCAGTATTTCAGCTGGTGGCCATTTTGTCATCTGTCATGTGATTTATGTTTTTGTTTGGTTTGGAATATCAACACGAATGGGCTGATGTCCCAAAAACGCTCTAAAATTGTGCAAATTTGGAAATTTGGCCTGAAACAAGATTGCCGTTGATTACCCAATTTTTAAAAGCGATTTGTGTTTAGCGAACTAGCTCACATTTGGTTAAATGATGTGATGATAATCCGCAAGTGTAAGCTAAGTGACCGTTAAATCCACGTCTGTTTGGCGTGCTTGATAGGTTGGTGGAATAAATCTTCTTTAAAGCGATGCTGCCCAGTCAATGTTGACCGCCACGATTGGTGACTTTTTCGTTCTTCTTCTTTTTCTTCTGCTTGTGGCGCTACAGTGCGGGGTGGACCTGGGCCTCAACCAACATGCCTCTCCAACCAGCACGATCTTTCGCCAGCTGCCGGCAGTTGCGCAGTACAAGTTGGTAGAGTTCCTCGTCCACTTGTGTGCACGATCTCAGTCTAGGCCGGTCCAGGCTCTGTTGCATTGTCCCAATGGCTCAGATTCACAGACTTTTCGGGCAGGTGCAGTGGTGTCCATACGCTCTACATGGCCTAGCCATCTTAGGCGTTGTGTCCCAAGACGCTTGACCAGGCGCATGTCGCTGTACAGCCCATAGAGTTCGTCATTAACACTTCTTCTCCAGATGCCATCAACCCAAACCGGACCAAAAATCGGAAGCAAAACTTTTCTCTCGAAAAGACTAAGGGCTTCCCCATCCGTCCAGGTTTTCGCTCCATAAAGTAGAACTGGGATGATCAAGGTGTTACATAAAGCCAGTTTAGTCCTTCGAGAGGGGGCTCCATTACTCAATCGCCTCTTGAGCCCAGCGATGGGCAGGAGTGAGTCTGTGTTTGATTTCGGTTCGGAGCCAAAGTAGACGAAGTTCTGGACTACCGAGACGTCGATGTTGTGCGTTCTTCCTTGATGACGGCTTGTACTTCGTCTTGCCCTCTTTAACCACCAGACCCTTTTTGCCGCTTCTGCTTCAATGCCAGCAAACGCATAATTCGCTGTTCGTCCAATCACGTCAATGTCATCGGCGTAAGATAGCAATTGAACTGACTTTTGGAAGACCATGCTTCAGGTGTTGACTTGTAAGTTACGCACGATCTTCTCAAGGATGGTTTTAAAGAAGTCACATGACAGCGCCTCGCCTTATCTAAAACCTTTTTTGACATTAAAGCTCTCGGTGATTTCGTTCCCGACCTTGACGGAGCAGCGAGAGTTCTCCATCCTCATCCTTCACAATCTGACGAGTTTGGTAGGAATGTCAAAACAAGACCAGGCACTGTATTGAATTTGAATTTTAATGCATTTTTATTTTCCATTCATTATTACTTATATGCTAGACAAAAATACTTAAAACTAGCTTAATAATATAATCCATTGCTCTTAAATCTAACTTACTGACTCTTCACGAGTACTCTAAGCTAATCTAGGACGTTTTTCTGTCTGCCTTTCGGCCTCTTTTATTTGTTGAATTCTTTGCTTAAAACTAATAACAATTTTTTTTTATTCCTCCAAGAAAATTTATAAAACTTGGAATTCATAATTATTCTTACTTCTTAACTAACTTAAAACTAAATCATTAATCTATACTACCTAAAACTAAACTAAAGCTAAACTAAAATATTAGGCTATATACAATTAAATTACCCTAACTTAACTCTACTTAATTATTAAACTTACCTATGTCCGTAAAAATATACGGACGCGTGCACCAAGGCGTATATGTTATTTATATGCTTTACATATAGATCTCATACGCCGTGATGCACCTTTTTTTTAATTTTTATTTTTTGTTGTTTTTTTTTTGTGTTTTTATTTTTTTTTTTTTTTTTTTTTGCTTTTTAATTTTTTTTGTATTTTTTTTTTTATAGTAAAATGCTTAAAACTACCTTAACCTATGTAAGTTGGCCCTGTAGACTCAACTACCCCGTCTATTTGTTTGAGAAGTAAGCGGCATCGAACGCTGGTTCTGGTGCAACCACCAGTAGAAAAGCCGTTCTTTGGCAGAAACTACTCTGTCGCGGGCAGAAATCGCTCTACTGAACCGTAGGAGTTCCTCGTGGCTGCGAGCGACGTCCGGCTCGTATTGGAGTTGCCTCTCGACTGTTCGGCGTGCGACGTGGAAGATGATAGGGCAGCCTTCCCTATCTTGTATCAGGCCTTTAGCATCTAAATAGACGAAAGCTTCAGGTGGAATGAAGCCGTTAAGACGTACCCGTTCATGGTACATTTCATTTGGGTAGTAAGCCCCAAAGATCAGACTGTTGGTTGAAGCCATGCCTCGAGCAGTGTGACTACGTATCAACTTGATAATAAAATTATCTATCCTTATAAGGTTTGCCTCGTTGTACAGAACCTCGTTGGGGTAGAATTTCTTGTACTGGGATTCTGGTGTTCGATATAAACGGAGACAGGCCCGAAGACACTGCCTCTCGAACACCCTCATCTTTTCCATCTGGGAAGGACTCACGTTGAACCACACAGGACAACCATACACCATAATTGGCCGGATGAGGGCCATGTAGCAGATGACCTTCACTCTGGTGTCAAGTTGACTGCTGTAAAACAGCCCTCTTGCCATAGCGAAGGCCTTCTTAGCCCTGGTCAGAGCTGTATCTATGTGGATACCACCATACAGATACTGGTCCAACCAGATGCCTAGATACCTGACTACACTTTTTACAGTTAATGGTCGTCCCTGTGGGTCAACTATGCAGAACTTGCGCCAGTTCATTTTCGTGTCCCTTGATGCCCTGGACAGCGGGGTTCTGAAAAGGATAGTTTCACACTTCTGGTAGTTGATTTTCAACTTCCAGTCGTCGCAAAATCGTTGAATTGTATCGAAGTCGCGTTGCAACAAGACATTTATTACTTCTACCTTCGGACCTGATCTGTACGCGATTAGATCATCGGCAAACGCTATGATGTTAGGCATAGAACCTATGAGATCGCTAGTGAATATACTGAACAAGATCGGCGAACCAACAGCTCCTTGTTGCCCATTTTTTATATGGAACACTGTAGTTGAAATTTCGTTGCCATTTTTAACAACAAACTTCCTACCTGTGACCATGTCATAGATCATATATAGCAATGTTTTATTGATGCCAAGCCTGACCAACTTAAGGAAGAGACCTTCTAACCATACGGTGTCGAACGCCTTCTCCATGTCGATCAGGCAGGCGCCTGTACACTGGGTCTTGTTTCTATTCCACTGTATGTCGGAAACCAATTTAGACGCAGCATGAATGGTGTCATGCCCCGCCCTGAAGCCAAATTGATTTTCCGGTATTATTTGTTTTACCTCAACCCATTCTTTGAGAGCTCTAATGACTATCTTCTCGAATACCTTGCTTATGCACGGAAGAAGACTTATAGACCGGAGATTTGTCGGGATGGAAGTATCTTTGTCCCGTTTCGGAATTGGCTGTACCACAGCTGTTTTCCAATGCTTCGGGTAATATGCATTACTCAACGCATTGTTAAACAGTGTTGTGTATACATCCACCGCCTCAGAGGGTAGATGGCGCAGAACAATATTTGGTATCCCATCGATTCCCACTGACTTCTTATTCTTCAGTGAGTTGAAGATACCTTGGAGTTCATCTTTCGAAATAAGGATGGAGTTGTTTCCATCATCGGCGACGGCATTATTTGCCAGAAGATCGTCACTGAATCTGGTAAAACCAGGATTCTCGGATCGCCATTGACTTATTTCGTTCCGAAGATAGAAATGGTTTAGCAAGGCTCTGTTCTCCAAATCGTGGTTCGGACTACGAGTCTCGTTGACCGTGTACACCTTCTGGAAAACAGCACCAATTGCATTAACCTTCTCCTGGGGATCTTCCACTACGAAGAAGTCGTTGTCAAGCACTGCCCCATCTGGATCGATGCCAACTGACGTAAGTAAGTTGGCGTTGTCTGTTGTTCTGTCAAGTCGAACGCACTGAATGTCATTATGATCTCTCCTCCGGAAGATTTTATTTACTTGCGGGAACATGCTCGGGTTGTTGGATCTTACAGCCCGAATCTTATTGCCCCAATGCAAGCTTACAGCTAGACTGTAATTTTGTCGTATTAACTGTTGGAGTACTTTGATCTGTGACTTCAGAGAGCGAATCTCTGTACTCTGTGGATCTGTAAACCGCCTGTACAAGAGTTTTAGTCTTGACAGGAGTCTACTTTTTTGCACGTGAAGTGCGTCGATTTCAGAGTTCCGATAGATGTCGCCATAGTCGGTTTGTGACACCTTCGGAATCGTCCTGTCCATTGTACGTTTAATTACCTCGTCCATTTGTGTGAGGTACCTGTCAACCTCTTCGTTCGTAAGGTTTCTGTTTGTCGGAGGATTGATCACACTCGAACTTATTTCTCTGGATAAGGCTCTAGAAAAACGTGGCCAGCGCACCTTATTATAATTATAAGGATGCGTTTGGACATATTCCTCTAGTTCCTCCAGCTCGTTCGGGAGCTGTATTACCGCGGCGAGACCACAGTGATCACTGTCATACTCGACCGTAGTTAAACAGTTCCTCGTGCGTCGCTCCACGTTAAGTATCGTCAGTCGTCTGTCGACTAGCATCACATCCAGATAGGACCCGCTTCGAGGAAAGGATGGTCTATCGGTTGCAAGCAAATCTAACCTGAACTCGATATTGTTCTGCTCCATCCACTCTAAGAGAGCGTTTCCTCTCTCATTTGGAACAATGTTGCCCCATTGACCGTGTTTAGCGTTCAAATCTCCGGCTAATATATAGTAGTTTTCTTCCGCGTTCAAGCGGAGGCAAGTGAAGAGAGCCTCAAGCTCAGAAAGAAAATTAGGGCTTTGAGGTTCTGATGCATAGGCAGCGATCACAAACAGCTTCTTTCCACCTTGGAGAGAGATGCGTGCGATGGATGCTTCTAGCACACTAAATCTACGTACCACATTGCTATATACGATCTTATGACAAATGTTCTTTTTAATCAAGAGGGCGACCCCGCCACCTCGAGTGGATTGTGGTCGATCTCTTCTTATTATATGGTAATTTTTGTACCTGAGTATGCGCGTCTGGTTAAGCTTAGTTTCGCTAGCCATCAGCACATCAGGATTGTGGGTTTGCAACAAGTTAGAGAGCGTTAATTTTCGTTCGATCCTTATCAGCGAATTTACATTCACTGCTAGGATCTTAAGGGTTCTTGCCTCGCGTGAGCCCATTATATCTGCGAGCGTTGGTTCACAGGCAGCTTAGAGAAGAGGAAATCTACTCTAGCCGTCTGCGCAAGGAAACTTGTCTGTAATTCGACCATCTGTTTCTGCAAGGCAATCATCTGCGCTTGCATCGACTGAATGGAGGACATTACGTCCCTTATGGAGGGCTCTGCCTCGGGTTGCCTGGCCATTGGAGCCGGGGCAACCTTCGGCACTGTCCGTTGTGCCGGTTCTCTGCCTGACACCATTTGGGCGTAGGAGACGGCCGGCGTAACAGTGGTAGCTACAGCTCTGGCAATCGGCCTGGCTTCTACCTTCTTGTTTATCCTTGCGTCTTTTACTCTCTGACGGAGTTCTTTTATTCGTGGACACCCCAAATAGGTTGCAGGGTGTCCATTTCCTCCGCAGAGTACACATTTGAGGAGCGCCTTATCCTCGACTTCCTCCGTGCCTAAAGGGCATTCCCCTTTATTGTGGCTGAAAGTGCATCGTGCGCAGCGGAACTCCATGTTGCAGTTCTCCGCGACGTGCCCCAGCCTTCTGCACCTCGCACATTGAAGTACGTGGCCAGTCTTATTCAATTTCTCCCATTTAACACTCAGACCACCTACGAAACGGATTTTCCGTAGGTTGTCGATTTTGGTGTCATGGGATACCTGTATTAAGAAGAAGGGAAGTGCCTTATTCTTCGCCTTCGCTGCCGCAGTAATGAAAGGCTTAACCCCTACGAAGTGGACCTCGTCGCTCTCAACTTGGCGCAGCTTGTTGAGGAGGACCTTCGGTTCAGTGGAGGGATTAATACCTTTGAGGAGCAAGGTCTGTGGCCTTTCTCCTCTGGGGGTGTACGTGTAGAAGTCAGCGTTCGATGCCGCTAACTTCTCTTTCAAAAATCTAAACCCATCCATTGTTAGGCAATGGACGGTGTGTGTTTGGGGTGACTTATATTTAATATAATAGGTCTTATTATCTAGGGCCAACTCACAAAGGGTCTCCAGTTCATCAGTCCCCATGCCAAAGACGTTGATTGGGGGACAGCGTATCTTGAGTTTCTGCTGCTGTTGCTGTGGCTGCTGTTGTCTCTGCTGCTGCTGTTTCTGCTGCTGTTGTCTCGGCTGCTGTTGTCTCGGCTGCTGTTGTCTCGGCTGCTGGTGTCTCTGCTGTTGTGGCTGTTGATGCTTCTGTTGCTGTTGCTGCTGCTGCTTTTGCTCCGTTTGTTGTGCTGCTTTCAATAGGACAGGCCGTGTCTGCTTTTGCTGCTGTTGTTCTTTTGTCTGCACCCGTTGCGCTGCCTTAGATGTGGAAGGCAGCGATTCTTGAGGTTTTTTCAGGTTTTCCTTCTCCTGTTGCTTTTGTCTTTTTTGCTGCAGCTTCAAAATTTCGCTCAGCTGTTCCTTTTGTTTGGCTGCTTTCTCAGCAGCCTTTCTGGCTGTGGACTGCTCATAGAGGAACTTGATGTGGGCGTCTAGTTTTGCCCTTTCCTCATCAAGTTTCCTGAGCCTTATTTCCTCCTCCCTGATTTCCTCCTCCTCATCGTCAGCGTCCGATGTGGCGAGCACCTTGAACGAATTGTCGCTCCCTCGGTAGGAGAATCGACATTCGTTGCCCTCAGATTCACATTGCAGGGCATCAATGTCTATTACTCCAGACAGCTTCGTAATTGCTTTTGCTGATTTTTTTTGCGGTGTTGTTGTTGTTGTTGTTGTTTTTGGCGGTGTTGTTTTGGTCGCCACCGACCCGCCTTTGTTCGGTGCGACCGCCTCTTCGTCCGACGTCATCGTCGTCGTCCTCCGCTTCTCGAGATTCGGCTGCGGTTGCAGCCTCTTTCTCCTCTTCTTCCCCTCCGTAGTCAGGCTCGTGGGACTAGCCACGCGGATACTACCATCGCTGGTTAGGTGGCCTGACGTCCGGGCCACCGGTGTTTTAAAGTCACCCGATCTACTGAGCTCGGGACGCTCATCACTCTCCATTGCTCTTACTCTCACACTTAGTGTTTCTTATTGTTTTAATTTAAAAAGAAAAAAAAATTTTTTTTTTCGCTGGGATTCGAACCCGCGACTCACAAGTCACTGCACTCTTGCTCTACTGCCTGAGCCACCAATCGATTTAGAAGTCACTGTCTTTACACTATATACAAAACACTGTTCTAATTATTTGCGAAGCCGAAACACGTGCGTACTCCGCGGAGGTCTGTGAACGACTGTGCCAGGCACTGTATAGCTCATCTCTATGCACACTGTCATATGCGGCCTTGAAATCGACGAATAGATGGTGAGTGTCGATTTGCGCTTCTTGGGTTTTTTCAGGATCTGCCGTAGTGTGAAGATTTGGTCGATGGTGGACTTCTCTGGCCTGAAACCACACTGATAATGACCTATCAGGTTGTTGCGGAATGCTTTCAGGCGTTCGAAAGAATCTTGTACGCGATGATGAGTCCCGTCGATAGTTGGCGCACTCGAAGGGTCTCCTTTTTCGTGACTTTATCGTTCAACCATTGAATATGTGGTCACCGTGGCGTAGTGAGTAAGTGCGTTGGCCCACACCCAGAAGGTCTAGGTTCGATTCCCGGACGGGACACTTCGCATTTGTTCACGGCACCACCTCTTTGGAGTTGCTGACAACATTCAAGTAGCACTAATTGTTTAGAAAGGCTTCCGTTCGGAATTGGCAAAAAACTATAGGTCCCTTCTACTCGTAAGATAACAGTGGCATGCACTACACGAGTAGTTGTTGCAGAAGCTCTGCCCTGTCCCCTTTTGCGCTGTAGTGCCACTCAATTATTGTTGTTAATGAAATATCCATGATGTGCCAGAGCAGTGGTTGCCACAAGATAACACAACATGTCACACAGTTCGTGCCACATCTGAATTATGGAAGGAAACGTTTGGTAATACGGTCCGTAACGCATTGAACTGAATTGAACTCCAAGATCGTGCGGTTGAACACCGCTTGACTATCTTCTGTGGGGATATGTGAAGTCGCCAGTCTACGTCGAACGGCCCGAAACGATTGACCACTTGGAGGACAACATTCGCCGTGTTATTGCCGATATACGGCCACAAATAATGTCGTCGAAAATCCGATCTCCAGATTAGACTACGCCAGAGCCAGCTGTGGTGGTCTAAAATGCCAGAAGATTGTCACGGCATTCTTCTTGACAAGTTCCTCTTCCAGTTCATAGAATGTGGTCACACGTTGTCACAATTTCGAGGATGTCCTTCAGCCATGGACTTTGTCTTGTGTATATTTTGAGAAATGCCGACGCTCTGTAGATTGTCGATGTCCCAGATTCCGGTGATACTCCTCAACTCAATGAAAAGATGAAAGAAAGACCCCAACAAATCATTTCTTTTTGCCTCCAAAAAACTATCCCCTTCCACCGTCCCCTATCAAACGACTCAAAGGCAAATGAGTTGAAGCCCTGCTTATGCATCAGTAATTCACCCAAAACCCATTCAGAAAAAAAAACCCAAGCGCTCACTCACAAAGCTTCATCTCGGTCTTTTGTGCGGCTCGACTTTTTCCGCACACAAAGCGAGAGAGAGAGCTCACTCTGAACTAGCAGCTAATTCCAAGGATTATCGTCTGACCATTGACGAAACGTGGTCAAATTAAATATCAACAAAGTCCCTGTCCCTGCACCGCCACCACCATCACCAGAGTCACTCCACAGAGCGTCTCCGGCCACCATTCACACAGCTGCTAATTAAAATGCTGAATTACTTAATGAGCGCGCATCCGGGATTGGTTCCTTTCACCCCACAAAAAACCGCCCCCTCCCCCTCCCCCGCGCCATGCGGTGAGCCCCTGTGTGGGTCCTACTCTCATGCAAATCGGAAAGCGAAATCCTTTTTCGGGCTTTGATTTGTTGGATGGGCAAAATAAATGAATTATCCTTGGCACATGGATTATCCTCCTTTGTCCTTGTGGGATTCACCGTTCTCCGCTGTCCTTTGTGCATTTGCGCGCGGCGGTGGCGCTTTGTATTCATTGTGCGGCAAGCCGTTTCTGTGTGTGGGGGTGGTTGATATGCTCTCTGTCTAAGGATGTGGGCGAGATAATGTGTCCTTCCCATGTAATTGTGATTCCCAACACCAGCGTTCTAATTAAAAAATCTTCCCCGCCTCCGCTCTGTTCGTGTAATGGATGGCCGGGCCATATCCACTTGATGCTTCCTCCTGCACAGTGCTTCAGCCGTTTGAACAGACCGCAAAGTGTCCAAGGAAGACTATCTGGGCGAATGGAAGGCGAACTTCTCGGGAGATTTATAGGCGGAGCAGCTTGCGGAGCATCAGCGCTGCGCTGCGTCTGAACAACAATTATGGAGTGCGATTCGGAAATTTATTTTTGCGAAGGGATCTCGCTCTCGTTCATGTTGGAATTTTCATTTTCATTGGCGCGGGGGGGGGGGGGGGGGGAGGGGTGGTGTTATCGGAATTTAATGCTCCGAAAGAATGCGAAGAATCTGCGTCTTCGCCTTTATATTCTTTCGCCATCGCTCACCCACTGTCTCTGTGCTGTTGCTGGCCGACGGTAGATGTGGGCGAACGTCGGGGGAGAAGTGGGATTCCGGGCCGGACTCACGATTGGAGGAGGAAGTAGTTAAGAGTTGTGATTGCAAGACCACTTGGCGGCGTTGATTGCGGTGCAAGAGGTTCAGATTTATGTAACACTGAGTTGTGGGGCTGAATGCGGGGACGAGGATGGATTTTATTTTTCGGTGGACTGGGAGTGTGTGTTGCGTGGCGGGGGAACGGAGGAAGGATTTTTTTTTGTGGATTTGGTGTAATTAGTGAAGATGCAGAGGAGGGAATGTGGTGGAATCGACATGATGCCCAGTGCACAGTGGTTAGTCAAGGTTCCTTGAAGTTGACAGCTTCTGTTCCTTTGATACTGTGGCAACACGTACAAAGCCGCAACCAAAACTTACCACATAGGGATCTTATTTTAACACCAATAGTTATGGAGGACAGACGGATGGACAGACGGATGGACAGACGGATGGACAGACAGATGGACAGACGGATGGACAGACAGATGGACAGACGGATGGACAGACAGATGGACAGACGGATGGACAGACGGATGGACAGACAGATGGACAGACGGATGGACAGACGGATGGACAGACAGATGGACAGACGTGGAAAGTGACACTATCCTATTGGATGCACATATCATCGAGGTCTACATCCTCAATTTCTAGCCACAAGAAGTTCGTAATCATCTCGCAACAGTGCCCACCATTTACGGTAACTGCGTGGTCAAACCTATTTTCAAAGACGTACGGCCCAAAGACACCTTTTCCTTTTTCTTGTGGTGCTACAATCCAGGGTGGACCTGGGCCTCAACCAACGTGCCTATGCAGCCTGCCCAAGCTTTCGCCAGCTGCCTCCAGTTGTGCACTCCAAGCTGGTTAAGGTCCTTCTCCATATGTGTGCGCCACCTTCGCCTGGGCCGTCCTTTGTTGCGTCGTCCCAATGGCTCAGATTCGAAGACTTTTCGGGCCGGAGCAGGAGTGCCACCATACGCTCAACATGGCCTAGCCATCTTAGGTGCTTGTATCCGAAGACGCTTGACCAGTCGCATATCGCTTTACATCCCATAGAGTTCGTCGTTAAGTCTTCTCCTCTAGATGCCATCAACGCAAACAAGAACGAAAATCGCACACAAGACTCTTCTCTCGAAAAGACAAAGGACTAAAAGACGCCGTCAGTCCAGAAATCGCACCAAACAGTGACTTTTCAGCGTGCGTAGGTGTTTTTACATTTCCCACAGAGCCAGGTTACTGAAAATTGCCCATAATTCTATCGATTGCGGGCAAATTTGAACGTCACATCTTCACCATCCCCAAATTTATAACTATCTTCCTTCCTTCCTTCTTGCCTCTAGTCCCGATGACGAATTGAATTCTCCAGCAAACATCAGAACTTCCCTTGGCGCAGAGTAGCGAAATTAAGATGCAAAACTGTCCAACAGAATTTATCCCCTAAGTGAGATCTGATGACGATTTAACGCATAGCCTCCGCCCCCCATTGTCCACCCAACCTCATGGGCAAACAAACAAAAAACGCTGAAAACAAAAACGCAAATCCAATTTTAATATGCTTACACCATGGATTTGCAAAGTATGTCCTCACATCAACTTCCGGCCCCCCTCCCCCGCACCCCACGCTCCGACAGATCCTTGGTGACTTTTCTGTGGCAAATAAGCATGTGGTGGCCATAAATTCATGCACTGTATATCGGGACGCAAAATTATTCCTCGTAATAAATTATAAAAACCTGTCACATACTCCACAGTTTAGGGATAACATGCTACACTCCCCCCCCTCCCCCCACCCACCCACATCTTCACACACGTTCTCCCGCACATCCTCACCACCACCACGAGCTTCGGAGAAGATATAGAGTATTCGTTTGAATGTTTTGGCGCCATATCGGATTTATAAATAATCCCCTCCTCCCACCCACCCCTCCTCTTACTTCCGCTGTCTGCTTAGGCGATAACTCATCGAGATGAGTACTCCTCTCGGGCAACGGGAAACCGTAAGGCGAAGCGACGACAAACGGACGGATAAATTTGGTTGACCCTAGAAAATTTTCCCGGCTTCCTTCCTGCGCCTAGATGTCTCATCTCCGAGGGTGATGTCGCTCCAAAAAGCGTCATCGGTACACATATGCAAAATTGAAATGATTTTCCGGGAGCCAGCACCCACACACTCTTGTGTCTCCACCACCGCCGCCAACGCCACCGCCATCGAGTGGCTAAAGGACGAAAGACAGAAATAAATTATCCGGTCCCACGGATGTGACCCATTTTCCTAGTCATCCCACACCCCGCCATCCCCTGTCAATCCATGAATTGGAATATAATAATAACGATAATAATTTTCCGTCAACTTTGAAGTGCGTGCAAGGAGCCAAGCAATTTAGCTTTTCCTCTCCATCGGCAGCGGCATCGTTGTCATCCTCGTCCTCGTCCTCGTCCTCTTCGTCGTCGTCACTCCAGCTCCTTCGTGTGTGGCGTCTGGTCGATGGGGAAAAATGAGACATTTGCATTTGTGAGTGACGCAAATCCACAGAAAAACAACAAGAAACTGCCGTTACTTCGATCTTCTTCATTCACACAGGAGCACTCACTCGGCGCTGGAGCACGGTGCTGGGTGGGGAGTGGGGTGGTGGAGAGTCTGGGCAGAATATCGTCGCTTGGTCTATGCAAAGTGAAAAAGTTTTTAATTTGACTAGGGAAAAACTTTTGTTATCCGTATGCGCTCACCTCCTTGTGCAGGCGGCCAGGAAAGTCATTTGGTCGCTAGGAGTGAATTTTTTTCCTCCCCTCCCCCCACCGTCCTACCACATCCAGCTGCTCCACGGTCCTGACTGTTAATTTCAGCGAGAGGACAACGCTTGTAGACACACGCTCGAGATCCTTGCAGGTTGCCGCCGGCAAAACGCTATCGTCCGCGTTCTGCTTTTTTTGTGTGCTTTTATTGAAAGCAGGTGTTGCTAACGTTGAAAATTACTTTCAGGGCAGAGTGGAAGTGGATTTTTTCTTTTTTTCAGAAATTTTCTTTTTCTTCTGGTACTTCTCTTCAGTGTGCGCCTTTTCGTGAACTATGATGATGGTCTATGTCGTTAGTGGGACGGTCTTGTGCGGGTGGGGAAGAGAGCCGAAGTCCACATAACTGCGAGTTATTTTCGCGCAAAAGTTTGTGGTCATAGCGGATGGCAAGGGGTATAATTGAAATTATGTCGGCGATTATTTTTGCTTGGATCCTTGGAGGTAGTTTTTTTGTGAATTTAAATGAGCTACGGGTTGCAGGATTTGCTGGGTCTTGTGAACTTGTTGCCAGTTTGCCAATTCTTCTTGTCGCATTTGATCGTCCTTCCACTGTCTCCAGATGAATGCAGAAAACTTGTATTCCTGGAGATCTGAGATTTTACATATTCCCAGAGAAAATGGTCCAAAGGTATGATATACCACGACCTTGGCGGCCAAATGTCACATCAAGTTCTCACTATGATTTCTCAACAAACCCGTAGCTTCACGCACTGTTTGGCTGTACAACAGGCTCTCATTCTTCTGTTTCTTCTCCTTATTGAGGCGCATCAGTCCAGGGTCGACCTGGGCCTCAACCAACATGCCTCTAGGGCCAGCACGATCTTTCGCCAGCCGCCGCCAGTTGCGCACTCCAAGTTGGTTGAGGACCCTCTTCACTTGTGTGCGCCGATTGACAAGAGTGAATCTGCGTCTGGACTTTTGTTGTCCCTCTCTCTTCAGGGAACACATAAAGTATGCCAGTAAGAAGGCATCACTTGTACAAGGAGCACTCTCCCGAATCCTTCCAAATATGGGTGGACCCGGGTATGCACGCCGAATCGTACTTTCAGTTCAGTCCTCCTGTATCCGATTTGGGCTTCAGCACTCACTTCAGGGCGACTGAAACGAATGCTAATGTCAGACGAGCTTACGAGAGTATACCACCAAGGAACTCCGGACTGGCCCCAAGCCAAACTTATAAAAGGAGAAGAACGAGTAGCATCCATAGTAATGTAGCAAGTCAGAAGGGACGCCTCCACAAACGGTAGATGGGCGTATGTGCGTATCCCCGTCGTCGATACCTGGACATCAAGATCCATAGGGGAGTGCAACTACCGACGGTCACAGCTCCTCTCTGGACACGGCTGCTTTTGAAACTATCTGCACAGGTTTGGGGTCTACACCTGGTGGCTGTGTCCAAAGTCCGAGGAGCACACAGAGCCCACAGTTTTTCAATGCAGCCGCTTTGCGCAGGAGAGACAGAAGGTAAGCTTACCAAGCACCGCGGTGAGATCTGTAGGACACTGATATGCTCATTTATTGTGAAAGTTTATTCATTATTGCGTTTGTCTAGTAAACAGGAGATCGTAGTCTATTCAAAACTTAGACAGGCTGAAGCGGAGAGGGCTTCCCTCTAGAGCAGAGTGCTACGTTCATCGTTAACTAACCCCGCGAAGTAATACTCAAAGACAGTTCCGCGGGGTGAGTGACTAAAGTGTGCAGGGTGTGGCGTGTTTCCGTGTCGATTATACCGGTTTGCGAATCGTGCATGCTGGCGTCTGCTAGTATTTTCGGAAGATTACGGCGTGCTTGGGCGCATCCCACAAAAAAACAAAAACCTACTGTTTGACTTGTAGCTTAATCTTGTTGCAACCAGAGCTCACTGAGATTGCAGGATTTACAGAGTCCGGTAACATGGGTAAGCTGAGAATGACGAGCTGCTTTGTAGTCTAACCGGTTAAGTTTCATTCAGTAACTTCGGGCTCAAATTTGCGCAAAGTAGGTGTCGAATCCCATGAAAACATTTCTCAAAAAGCGTTGATTTTCGAAATACAGCTGAACAAATTGGAGACGCCGTTGCGGCGTGAATCTTTCGATGATGACTTGCCAAAATATGCTGAACACAAATGACAAAGCACTTTGAGAGGAGTCAGATGTGGTCTTTCAAAAAAGGACTCTTGAAAATTAAACCTCACAATGCATCAGCGGATATTAAATCTTGGAAAATATCTTGGACTTGATACTCTTGGATCAACATGAATCTTGCTGGAGTGGTTCTGCTCAACTCCACTGTGGACCCCTACGTGTCTAGAGCAGTTCTGCGGTGGACCTAGGTGGTGTTGTCCGGAAACAAACTACTCCAGAGTCAAATCGAAACAACTTGGTGGTAACCAGCTTAGGGTTTGAAGGTCCTTTAACCTTTTAGTCCATGGTAGGCTGAAGCTTCAGACAACACACATACCTCTCCATCTGGAACAGTCTTCTATCATTTGCTTTATGTTCCTCACGTCCACCAGATTTAGATTGTCTTCAGTGGCGTAGTCCTCCTATTGAGCGTTGTCCTAAGGGTTGGAGATATGTTGTGTTAGAGTGACGTTCAGCAGACACTAATCAGCCAAAGCCCATTCGTCGCTCAATTTCACCTCAAAACAACATCCCCGCATATGGGATCAAAGACAAGCCAAAGGACTTTTCTCTCAATTCAACGAAGAGCCTTCTCGTCCAACAAAAGCTATTCCCCTTGCTTCTGCGCCATATAGCAGCACTGGGACTATGGTTCGCGTATTGGTCATTTTTCACTTGCCGTACCTGCCTAGTTACCCATCGATTGGCTAGGTCTAATCCTTCTTCTCCATGATGACCACGCTACCCTCGAAAACTGCAATCTCCGGCTCGAAGAACCATTTCGTCCCTTACAAGTCCACGTACAAGTACGACTTTTGAAGCATCGTTGCAATTGATCAGCCCAGGGACGCCGTTAAACCCTAGGTCACTTCAGCGGATAGAAATGTGAAAGATACATTTTGAAGCAAGGATGTCTTCCACGTGGTAAGGTCTCATTCTCCGCATTTCAGCTGCCCCTCATCCAGAGCACATCGAATCCGGATCCAATTAAACGTTTCAACGTGGAAAAAAACGTGATTCCCGGCGAACGTGATTAAAGGACATAACGCCCGACTGACTCATCAGATTCCGTGATTTTCATCGGGGAAAAAAAGCCTCAATTCCAACAAATTTTGCGGTCAACACACAATAAACCCGCAGCCGACTAGAATACCCCCTCCCCCACCCCCACCCCTCTGACGGGCAGATGCCAAACACATTCAGCGCCATTGAATCGTAAACATGCTCCAATTGTCAAAACTAATTCGACCTCAGCATCCAGCTCCCACCCGCAATCCGCCCAAAACGTGTCACACACGTCTTTGTGGCCGTGGGTCTGGCCCAGTCCCATTTTCTGACTTTTTTCCGCATCCGCACGGAGCTAGGATCAGGATATTTCAGTTAATTCCACAAACTTCGCCACTGGACATCACATAGTGGACCGGCGCATGAGAGGGTGGATTACCATTTTGGATTAGGAAGACGGAGGGGGAGGGGGTTGGTAAGGGTCGGTTGTAACTTGCTGTGTGATTCCTTTTCGGTCCGAGCCCGAGATCGGGTTGCGTTCGTAATTGAATCACGTTTTGTATTAAATAAACTTTTCAAATTATCAAAAGTCTATTTAGGTGAGTACACACACACACACACAAGCCCCCAAGACCACACACATCCACCGGACAACGTGTTCTTTAGTGCACCCGTCACGGTTGGGCTGCTTCCCGCCCGAGTTAACACAGCGCACCGTAACAGAGGCAAAATCTGCGCTCTTTACAAGGATTCCGTTTGTGCTGCAGGTTTATCTGTTGATGATGGCCCACATCCGGGGCTGGGCTGCCGATTTATCCGCGCCGAGGATGTGATCAAATTCAACCAATTTTTGCCACCACCCGATAGTGCCACGCCGCCTGTGTGCGCCGGATAATTGATGCCGGTTGTCGTCGCTGGGGATAGTCGGAAACTGCACACACACGCGCTCGCCACCAATCGAAGTGGAAACATTCTGAATGTGGTATTTATAATTTGATTGGAGGAATTTCGGGCAAAATAAAATCGAGGACAAAATGCACACGCGGAGGGGCGGTCAACAGCAAAGCGGCCAGCAACCGGCAGTCGGCCCTTTGAATTAGCTTCGGCAGGTATTTAGTTTTAATTGGTTTTGCGTCTCTGGCGGATTGGGAGATTGGCTGTAAAAATTTGAATCGGGAATCGTGTGATAGGCAAATGTAATCGCATTCACTTAAGTGCCTTGTAATCAATGGATGATGGAATTGCGCTCAATTGGAAGCGATTTTGGGTGCAATTCGCTTGGAATTAGATTTGTGGGGATTTTGTTGTTTTCTGTTTTATTTCCGACGTTGGTTTGGTTGGATGAATGACGAAAATGATTAAATTTCAGTCGGGTGAACGTGAGATTCAAGTGACTGCCTCGACTAGAGTCTGGTCTCCACAGCAACCACTTGTTTTGGGCATTTTATTGGCTTCTCAAGGGAAGAGGAGACCTACGGTTCATTATCGACTCCGAACGGTGAGATTTGTGAAGGTTTTCATTGACAATGCGTAGTCTTTGAGTGTTGTCCGCATAGTTCAACAATCAAACGTGGGATCTTCAACTCACTACGCCACGGCAGCCAACCACATTGGGTGAGTGATGTGATGGTGATGGACGTATCCTATTCCTCGAGGACGCTGTAGCGTACTTAATTTAACATCCTCAAGGACTGCAAGATCAAATATAACCGGATCTCCTTGTACTCAATGACGCTCCGATTGAACGTGAAAACGAACAAATTGAAACGAATTTTGAAGCGATTCCGGTCGATGAAAAATTTATGAAATACGAGAATATCCAATGCAAGGGATGGCCGACAACCGATCAGAAGCGACTGCAGAACCTGAATTGACGGCAAACAAGGTCATGTTGAGTGCTAAATATAAATTTGACTTTAGTGAAAGGGCGATTAATCCGAAAACTTACAAGGGCTTGTTTCGTGTGGAAGTGTATCTGTACTGGAAAACAAACTGTAGAGGCAGTAACTTCGGGCAGCCCTTCGTTTGTATCGAACTTCTACAAGGAATTTTATTCAAACTGGGCTCTGTTCAATGAGGCAAACCTGATCAACTTAATTTGGAGTCACACATGACTTCCACCAAGAATCTGGTTTTTGAGGCTTTCTAATAATTAATAATAATTGAGTGGCATTACAGCCCACAACGGACCAGGGCCTAGCTTTTTCTGCGTGCTACTGCTCTCTCTCACGAGTAGAGGGGACCTCAGGTGTTTTGCCGACTCCGAACGGCGAGATTTGAGAAGCTTTTCATATGCAATTGATATTCTTTGAGTGTTGTCAGCAACTCGAAAGAGGTGGTGCCGTGAAAAAATGCAAGGTGTCCCCGTCCGGGAATGGAACCCAGACTTTCTGCGCGGCGGTCGACGCACTTACCACTACGCCACGGCGACCACTTTTGAGGCTTTCTACCCAAACGCAATGTAGCATGAAAGAGGTTGCCTTAAAATTGCCTGACACAGGATAGGGAAGACTGTCCTTTTATCTTCCGTGTCGCACGCCAAACAGTAGGAAAGTTACATGTACACACTGCACATAACTTACCATGACCCTAGACAACAACCTCCTTTTGCACCATGGCTGATCGAGGGCTCCGGATTGAAATCAACATCCCCGCCGATTGCAGGTCATTTGTGACATCAACACATCACAGTACATTGCAGCCTGAGACAAAAAAAAAACGCGGTTATAAGACCAATTTTTAAAGAAGGTCCAAGAAGTGAACCGTAAAACAATCGTCCATCATCAATATTGCCGGTAGTTGAAAAGTGTATGGAATAGGTGATGACTAAGAGGATACAAGACTTCATCGCTAAAAATTCACTGATAAATGCTAGTCAGTAGGATTTTCAGAAACATAAATGGCCAAGCTAAGAATTGCTTCGTGATGGTCTTTGCGTACACTCTCAGCTACAGCTTCTAAAGGGTGTCCCAACAAGAACGCAAAATTTGAATTTGTCGCCATTCGAATTGTCATTGTTTGACATTTAAACTATTATTATTGTTTGGTAGTAGAAGGTATAAGGTTAATAAAAATGGAGCGATACACGAATGAACAACGCATTCTCATTGTGAAATTGTTTAACCAAAATGGTGAAAGTTTTGTGGCTTCAGTTCGCAAATTGCGATCAATTTGTGATTACAAAAGTGCTCCAAAAGAGTCTGAACTGAAACTGGGTCTGTAACTCATGTAAAGACAAAAACGCGCCTTCGAGCAGTTCGATTGACCGAAAATATCACAGCCGTACGTGATGATGTCGCTCAAACTCCATCCACCTCAATTCGAGATCGAGCTCAGCAAATTGGTGTTTCCAAATTCACTAAGCAGCGAATTTTGACGAAAGATTTGCATCTTCATGCATACAAAGATCATTTGACTCTGGAACTGAAGCCAGCTGAGCATGCACAGCGAAGGGAGTTCGTTAATTGGGTATTGGAGAGACATCATGAAAATGCTGATTTTTCCGATAAAATCATCTTTAGCGACGAGGCCCATTTTCATCTTGATGGCTTCGTCAATAGGCAGAATTGTCGCATTTGGGACGAGGAAAATCCTCGAGTGATTCGCGAGAAGCAAGTGCATCCTCAACGTGTCACTGTGTGCTGTGAATTTTGGGCTGGAGGAATCCTTGGACGTTTTATTTTATGAAAATGAGTCAGATCTAGCGCAAACAGTCAATGGTGTTCGGTATCGTGAAATGATAACCAATTTTTTCGTGCCTAGAATTGAAGAAATGAATGTGGAGGGGATGTGGCTCAACAAGACGGCGCCACATCTCATGCAGCCAGAGAAACAATTCAATTGCTGCATCAGTCATTTCCCGGTCGTGTTATTTCGCCTTTTGGGGACCAGAATTGGCCGCCTAGATCGTGCGATTTAACAGCGTTGGACTTTTTTGGTTTTTTTTTTAAAGTCGATGGCTTATGCGAATAAGCGACGACGACGACTTAAGCCTTAAAAGAGGAAATTGAACGCTGCATTAATGAAATGCAGCAGAATTTATGCAAACTGGTCATTGAAAATTTTATTAAAACATCGCGCATGTGCCAGCAAAGCCGCGGCGGCCATTTGGCCGATGTGTTATTCCACACATAACCTCACCCTGTTTACTTTACGATATAAAAAACAATTCACGATTTTTTAAAAATATCTGCGTTTTATGTAAGATTTAAATCTTGCGTTCTTGTTGGGACACCCTTTATAGTCGTTTCACTCTGTGCATCCTAACCGGTAGAGGATCATCCACTAGTGTAAATTTGCCAATAGGAGTGGACAGCTGGCGAGATATCGTGCTAGCTGGAGAGGCATGTTGGTTGAGCCCCATGTCCACCCCAGCCAGTAGTGCAATAGAAAAAAGAAGGCTGAAAATAATGGTCCCAGTACGCCCTCAAATTGCATGAAAAACATTTCTCATAAAACGCTGATTTTCGAAACACAGCTGAACAACTTGTGGACGCTGTTGTGGTGTGAGTCACGCCACGATCACTTGCCAAACGATACTGAACGAAAATAACAAATCAGTTTGATAGGAGTCAGGACTGGTCTTTCAAAAACAGCCTCTGGAAAATGAAACCTCACCATGAATCACACCTTTTTTATATCTCTCGTTGCCCATCCCACATAAACGAACTAAATGCCATGAGAAGGGTTTAATTTCTTACCTGAAAAAAACTTTATGGAAAGCCTTACGATTGGCTGAGAAACAGCAGCAAGAAGAAAATGCATCAGATTCTAAATACTTTCTTAGACAAAGGCGGCAGAAAGGCTTTTGAAAATTTGAATAATGTTTAGCAACTGGTAAAAATGCTGTTTCATGCACTTAAAGTACTGTTACGAAATTGGACAAAAAAGCGCCTACAAACCCAAAGACAGTCAGAAATCACCCTTTCCCCCGGAGCCAAATGAAAAGGACATTCTTTTGTTTCTGACACTGTTACAATTTAAGAATAATTTTCAATTTTAAACTCACTTTCCTCTCCTCCCGTCTCTCTCTCTCTCGATCTTCCTCTCTCGAGGACTTGCAAGACCCCGCCAAGCAATTACTTGTCCGCTTAAATAAAATTGCCAGCCTAACGAACTGCAGCAGGAGCATGCAGTGCGTGCATGCTCTACGACTGTTCATTTAATTCCAATTATCGTTTATCCGATTCGAATTTTCCGTCCCATTCCCGTGTCTGCTCAAGACCACCACAACTTAAAGCACCAATGAACCCGTCACACAATGCGCCGCCAGTGTGCATCTGAAAAATGCACCCACCCACCCATGGCGGGCGCACTCTAGTGCGTCATGAATAATTTTTATCCCATTTGGAGTCGCTGGACTGGTGCATCATTTCATTAGCACTTCCAGCTTAATTCCAATTGCGAAATAATTAAAATTGTTTGGCAGCACTCGTTTCGATGGTCACTTGAAGTTCGCATCGCGTGCAACGATCGAATCGGTCCACCCTTTCCACCGGCCCTCACGCGATGTCCTGCCCCGGCACAATGGTCATTTCAATCAGGTGTCAGCCGGTGCAAACTATGAAACGTGATCATCGTTTCTGAATGTGTCGCCCCGGTTGTCCTTGCCCTGGCTGGCGTCATGTGGAATTCCTTCGAAAGTGCACACAGGTCTGAGCGAATAAAAAAAAAAAAAAACCGCGCCAGCGAACAAGTGAACGAAAACGGAATTAAATAAAAATTCCTTTCACGAAAATTCCATTTTCAGCACATTAACGGCACCGGTGGGTGGTGCGGTTCGATGGGTGGCGGCGGCTCGGCAACCGCCTCGCCCATGCGAGGCATGTGCGTTGACACATCCGAACGATTCGGCTGCAGCGGTGACAACATTAAAATTGCATTTTTCGCTTAAAATTCCACAAGTGCGTCCAGTTGTTGAAATGCGAAAGCGCTGCACGATAATCTGCTGCGAATTACCGCGATGGAAATTCGAAATTCCAAAGTTTTTCCACTTGTGTAATGAGGATTGTGTTCTGTGTGTGTGTGTGTGCACGGGAGGGTGAATGGATGGACGAGTGGACAACTGGTCAAGTATGTCGACCGTGCGAGGCGGGCACACTCACTTGAAAGTTTTTAATCGGGCATTAAGAAGCACGAGTGGATAGGCCGTAAAATCTGCAAAGAGGTCCTGCAGAAAATCTCTCTTAAGAAAAAACGTGCCATATCTGCAGGGATTTGCTGCTGCGGTGGGGGGGGCGATGTTAAAGATGTCCAAGGGATTACGGGAGGCTCGAAAATGATTTATCTGCATTCGTGGAGTTTCCAGAGGGAGTGGAATGAGTGGTGGATCAATTCACAATTTCGACACGGGCGCTCACTTGACTGTCTTGATGACAAAAGCGGCTTACCTTAAAGTGCGTAGTGGACTTCTGTCAAGGACTCTCTGTGATGATGAGAATTTCGGCAGAAATCTTTGCTTGCAGTTGATTTGTAAATGAGGAATGTACCGAAGGGACACACGAGAAACAACCGATGTCACCTGTCACCTGAAAAGGACTAAGAATGATGAGGCTATTCGAATTTGCTAGAGGATACCCAGAAGAAACCGAACTAATGTTGTATAGGCTGTACGGCGATGGATGGCTAGACCATGGATAGCACATCTCCACCACGAACGATCTTCGAATCAGGGCCGTTGTGAAAACGCGGGCATTGTGAAAAACGTCTTCGTCTTAAATTGCGCACAAAAGTGAAAAAGGACCTCAGCTAACTTGTTGTGCGAAATTGGAGGCAACTGGCGACAGAATGTGACAGCTGAAGCGGTATGTTAGTTGAGGCTCAGGTTCGACTCGGAGTGTAAAGGTCAATCCCATCTTTCTGATGCCTTTAAGCGAACAATCTTCATCTCTCTGTCATCACTGAGCTTGCCTCGTAAAGCATTGTTTGAGGACCGAGTTGCTTGTATGACCAATGTCTGATGAGTGTCTCTCCTCATCATCTTCCACATATTGTCAAGATCACTGTCAATTGTCTCCGCCATTCTGGCTTTCCTTAGATAAGCGAGTGGTGGCCAATCTAATCTATCAATGTCAATTTTCAGTTTCCTTTGTACATGCCCTACTGTCCTTCCTCATCAAACAATCAATCCACAATTTTGGGTGTCCAAGTGGCGCCATACGTAGAAGCTAGGCCCTGGTCCCTTGTGGGCTGTTGTGCCACTCAATTAGTTTTATTTTAAGTGGCTCCGTGCTTTCGAAAAAACAAACCTCATGCCCACGAATCCAACTTTCCTTTCCTTCTTGGTTCATTTTTAATGCATCTCTCCTTCCGCCCATTACCATCTCTCAAGGGCTGAGACAAACTGGCGACACTCCACTCCATGGACTGAGAGTGGTATGCACCTCTGCCGGATGTCCAGTGCAGCACTCTCCACCCGTAGCGTAGAATCCTTTTAACCGGCAGGAATTCAGACGCCACCATCGCCATCATCAGTTGTCGGCGAATGAACTCAGACTTGTAATGTGGTCGATGCCAAGCAGAATTGAATTCTGTAATCCTTCTGTTCCGTCTTTAATTATGCATCCTCTCGTCAAGTGTGTGCGTGTGTGTGTGCTTTTGTCAAACGCTCGTCCTGCTCAATGATGCACAGCTCCAGAGACTGTGCTCTCTCAAGTGTTTCATTCAATTAAGGGTTCAAATAGTTGCTCCTGCCTGCATTGGACGCGCTGTTCTGTTTGTCAATTGGCGGGGACATCCTGCGTAAGTCAATCCTCCTTCCCCCCCCCCCCCCCCCCCCAACCCAACACTCTCGTTCCAACAGCCAGTAGAAAGAGATTTAATTAAATGAAAGGACCAGCACCTGTGCTCCGTGCACAATCCCCACACACAAACACTTACGCGGCAGCGGTCCTGTTGCTGCTGAGACCACGACAAGGCTATCAAAGTGCAGCGCATATTTATTCGTTTCACCCCGTGTCGAGAACGGTTTTCCTTTTTAATTAAAAAAATTTCGCAATGACTTCAGCCGGCGAAAGGGTGTGCTGTATGCTCCGGAACGTGGTGGTGCGCTGTGCTGTGTGTGCGACGCAACATGTAAGACTATGGTCGCGACAGGATGGTCGATTTAAAAAGCAGTAATTGGAGGCGAAAAAAAAAACGGCGACAACGCCCTGCCCTCAATGGCAGTCTTGAATTTATGATAATTATTTAATTTCGCAGCCATGTAATCGTGGGTCACATGTGTCAGGACTAATTGGAAACATCCAGTGGCAGGGTTCGTGAGATTGGCGAACACAGAAATGAGCTGAGGCACTCTTGGAGTTTTCCTTTAATTATGACTCATGACATGCAGCAGGATCTGAGGAAAAGGGACTCAGTGAGAAAGTGTGTGAAGAGTGTTCCTAACCTTGGACCGATTTTGATGAAAGTTTTCAGTCTTCATTTAAGATTTCACTTGATTTTTAGCCAACGCCGTGTTTTGATTCTTGACTTGAACTGATTTTTGAAAGGTTGCAGTTGAAAGGAAATCAGGGCCTAAGTCAAGGGCTGTGATCTCTGGAGTAATGAGTTTAACAGTTTGAACCAACATTTCGAGATGAGACGGTCTTGATAGTGCTCCCCTAATTTTGAAAATCTGCTTTTAAGTTCTTTAACGAATTTGAGGGAAAGTATGCCTGATGAGTGGAATCTCAGCGTCGTTTGTTCGGTCCACAAGAAGGAAGACCCCTTCGAGTGCGCCAACTATCGAGGGACTAGTCTCCTTAACGTCGCGTACAAGATTCTCTCGAACGCCTGAAAGCATTCGTCAACAACCTGCCAGGTCCTTGTCAGTGTGGTTTCAAGCCAGGGAAGTCCCCAATCCACCAAATCTTCACACTACGGCAGGTCGTGGAAAAGACCCAAGAAGTGCAAATCGACACTCACCACCTATTCGTCGATTTCAAGGCCGCATATGATCGCGTGCATAGAGACGAGCTATACAGTGCCATGTCTAGTTTTGGCATTCCTATCAAACTCGTCAGATTGTGTAGGATGACGGCGGAGAACTCTCGTTGCTCCGTCAAGGTCGGCAAAGAACTCACCGAGAGCTTCAATGTCAAAAAAGGTTTCAGACAAGGCGACGCTCTATCATGTGACTTCTTTAACATCATCCTTGAGAAGATCGTGCGTAACTCAGACGTCAACACCAGAGACACGATCTTCCAAAAGTCAGTCAATTGATAGCTTACGCCGACGACATTGACGTGAAAGGAGGAACACAGCGAGCCGTCAATGAGGCGTTTGCTGGCAGTGAAGCGGAAGCGGCTAAAATGGGTCTGGTGGTTAATGAGGGCAAAACGAAGTACATGCTGTCATCAAGGAAGGACCACAACTTCGACGTCTCGGACAGAGCATCACACTAGGCAGGAGAAACTTTGAGGTAGTCGAGGACTTCGTCTACCTGGGCTCCACGGTATATAGGGACAACAACATCAGTACCGCAATCGTACGCAAAATCATTCTTGCCAAACGCTGCGTCTTTGGGCTCAAGGGGCAATTGAGTAATGGAGCCCTCTCTCGAAGGTCTAAACTTGCTAAATTTGTAACAGCTTGCTCGGAAACTTCGACGTTATTAAAAGCGGATGAGGAAGCCCTTCGTCCTTTCGAGACAAACGATTTGCTTTCGATTTTTGGTCCTGTATGGGTTGATGGCGGATGGAGGAGAAGTTTCAACAGCGAAGTCTATAGGTGACAGGTGGCTCTCTGTCAACTGTGAACTGACGAAGTTTACTGAGGGTATGTGGTTTTGAAATGAATACGCGTCTACTTAGACACTTTTTTTATAGTTGGCGCACTCTAAAGCGGTTGCGGCTACCCTTAAGTGACCGGATTTAAGTCACAGCACGGTCCGAAGGTGTAGAGGAAGAGAGGGAGAGGAGCTACCGGTGCACATAGGCCTTAAATGTCTGTGGATTGTAATGAGAGGGGAATATTGAGCTGGGAAGAACATTCCATATTCGTGTGGTGCGACTAAAGAACGAGTCTCTAAAGTGTACTGTTCGCCCGAAGGTGGGCTTAAGGGTGAACTGATGGGCATTCCTAGCGAGGAGTGTATTGTGGGTGAATTCTTGAAGGGGAGGAATGCAGATGGCTAATTCGTTTGAGCGATAAAACAGTGACAGAGACGCCACATTACGTCGGTGTTCTAACGAGTCAATCGACCTCGCAATATTGTTATCTGCTATAAGTTTTATCGCTCGCTTTTGGATTCAATCCAGTAGATGCAGAGGGGTCTTGGAAGCACCAGACCAGATGGGAGCGAACTTTCGTTGTTCGTTCGCCGTTTTTAATCTCTGGGGCTTCATTCTTTGATTGGACTTAAGGGTATCTGTGACATTAAAATGGCAACTTATGTTAATTCTCATTTCTTGCGTCGATTTTAGTGCCGATGATGCCTCAGAGTCGTCCTAAGTTGAAGCAAAGTCACATCTGTTAACTTTTCCTTGTCCTTGAGGCAGTCTGCGATGCGGCTCAACGAGAAGTCAATAAGAATGACCCGGAGAATACTAGAATACCGAAATACATCACAGAGGTTATCTAGGAGTTTTAAAGAGAAGTGTCTAGGAAGGCGCGCTAAGGGGACAATGACAACGTCTCCAAGGGAAACAATAGAGAAGTATGCCTACTGTGCATACTACCAACCCGACTCTTCAGTACTGGCTTTGACCTTATCCCTGATCGCATCAACAAAGGCGCTTCTAAAGGCATTCGAGTGTTCCTTTCAAAGACATTCGAAAGGGACACTCACTCAATTACGCTGAATCCACATCAACAAGCCATTCAAACTCATTCAAGCTCGAGGCCAATACTCGAGGCGTTGCAGCTGAAAGCCGCGCAAAGTCTAGCAAAATCATGGACTTTCACAAAACTGCCTTGAATGCTGCTTTAAAATGTAGCCAGCTTAGTTTTAACCCTTCACAGCAGTGTGATTTTAAAAAACAACATTTTCCCACTTGTCCTTAACTGATCGCCAATTGGTAAGGAAATCAATTTATGCCTTATCTCATCATTATCCACCCACAGATTGCCATCCTCACAACCAACAGTAACTTACGAGCATTTAAACAGACCTTTAAGCGTCACCTTACATCAACCAAACGCGGCATCCACAAAAAACTCCCCAGTCCACCCCTTCTGTCACCACCACTGACCTCAATTTATCGAACCAAAAAAAAGTCCCACTCGACCGATAACCGATTACCCAGTAAACTGCACAGCCGCTGATAAAATTTGCATATCTCATAGCTTGCGAAAAGGATTTTCGCACAATAACTATTAATTACAGTGTTGCAAGGATACACAAAAATGCCCGCGACATGGCCGTCGCTTCCCGCGCGTAACCACGCCCAACAAGCCCTCACATGAAATTATGCTCAAAGTCTCTCGGAAAGGATCAAGCGCATCGCTTCGAGCGTTTTTTCGCCACCTCGTGCACGGCGCAAAGGACAGAAAACATTCGCACCGTGTTTACAAGGCACACACCCCCATTCCGATCCCCGGCGGGGTATGAATTCAATTAAATCCTTTAATCTGCATATTTGTCTGGGGTTTTCCTGGCTGATGCAGGAAGATACATATCCTGCATGCGTGCATGTGGTTTATCCACTCCATTTCTCAAATGTCTCATAAACGTTGACATCTGCTGCTCGCCTTGCCATCCCTCCCACCTAGATTAAGGTGGAGCGTCGTTGTCGTTTTTTTAGTTTCAATCCTCAAGGAGCTGCGTCGAATCTCAAACCCCCACACCTTACATCATGTATGCTCTCTAGTGGGGACTGTTGATTTTGTACCAGTTTTGTCATAATTGACGGCAAACAATTAGAAAATTTAATTGAAAAACAACATTTTGGATTAATTGAATTTTGAGTAAGTAGTCAGAGACATTGTTTGTTTGTGTAAAGGATTCTTTTCTGTTTGTTTTTGAAAGGGATTTTCATGTTGACACTTTTCATTTTGGAGTTTGTTTACTTTTGTTTAGATTGTGTGTACATATGGAAGGGGGTTGGAGTGTAAGTGTTTCGGTGATTTGAAGGGATTTTCGGAAGGACTGTTATAGTTTCTAACAAGCGTGGTTTCAGAGTGATGTCACGTTGCGAAGATTGGAAGATTAGTGAAGGTAAAAATGCTGCTGGTGTAGGCTTTTGTGGGAATACAGTGAGTCTTAATTTTATAGACTCATTATCTGAAAAAACAAAAATGTACCTTTTTAGACTCAGAACATGCTGTCGCTTGTTGGACTTGATTAGAAATAATTTTGATTTCACGTTTTGCTACAGTAAATCGGCTTCTGAACTATTTTCTTCGGAAATATGGCAAGTCTCAGGTTTCCAGAAATAACCCTGCCACCATTGACGCTTCGGAAGCCAACAGAATTCGTTTTATCCACAAGATGTCAGTCGCTGTGGTGGAGCGAGTCGCCCAAAATTGGATCTTCAAAATGGATCTCTTCAGACGTAGGTGTGGCCAACATTCATGTAGCATCATTTTCGAAAAGTAAATGCCATGAATCGGTCTCTTACCTGATGGCAAAAATTTTAAGTCCACTTTCGCCTGTATCTATTTTTTCCCACATCATATATCAAACCTCACGATGAATCACCCTTTCCTTGTTAAGAAATACCCTATTAAAGAAAAAATCATTGAAGAGGGTGAAATATACATATCTTCTATGTTCTTCTTGCCACCCCAACGACTGAGCGGACAATCCCGGCTTGGACACTGTTTGAGTCAATTCACCAGGATGCGGCCGAGACTGTTTTCCCTTGACTTTGTAGTCAGTGTTCCACTTTTTGTTGGATAAAGACAATCATTCTCATTTGGAAATTAACTCTTCTTTAAGCAACTTACAGCTGAATTGACAATTTTTCCATCAGCTGGCTCTTAAAAACCTGTCTCCTCGCTGTGCCATGAGCTGACTTTGTCTTCAACGCGAGCCGTCATGAAAACCCTGATCCGGAGGATGTGAGATTGAAGTCAGTCAGTTTGAGTCTGAAAAAAGTCATTGAACGCTGACAGTGTGTGACAACCTTTAAGTCCCTCTGCCAAAGCCATCCTTCATCCTTCCTCGAAAAGTATTTCCCTTTTCATGCAAACTCTGTTCCAAGTGTGAATATAAACCCATTCCACAGCGCTCCCTCCCGCCTGTACGCATTCATTACGCAAATGCACTCGTCCTTTGAGGCACCCCTCCCTCCCCCGGACCACCCAAACCCACCCATCATTGAATCGAATGTCCGCATCGCATATTTACTCCTCGGTGAGGTGACTATTAACGCAGCATCCCTTGCCGGTGGCAATCTCATTTTCTGGTTACTTTTGCGTGCAATTCGCAATCCTGCGAGAGGCTGCAAACAACTACACACACACACCCACGCACACACACACGTACAAATTATGAAAACTGCTTGAGCGCATTGTGTCGGAGGGATAATTTCATTTATTAACTTGACACAACTCTCAGCCCTTTCGGTGGGGTGCGTGTATTGACTTTGTAAAAAGGACGAAAGCAAATATTTATTTATGATTTACTGTGTTCCTTGTGCAAGCAAACACTGATGCTTCTCATCGTGCTGCTGCGCTTCTTTACCTTCTGGCGGCGGCGTGGCGGTGGTGTCGATGCTCTGCGTCGACTATGATCCCAACCGACGTTGCTGTTGGTGATGATGTGGATTTGATGAGTGAATGATGTGATGAACGGGGTGGTGGACGAAACTGTTTGCCTTTCGACTAGCGTTCGCGTGTTTTAGTGAGTGCTTCACCTCTCGGGGGATACTGTCGTTATTCCAGTCGATCATTTCTAGTGGAAGGCATTAATGAATATGATTTCATTTGTGGGGTGGTTCGTTGATTGAGTGAATCGTGTCCTTTGGGTGCGAATTTCAAGCGATTGACAATTTGAAAAGCAATTAGTGTTGGCGCATGTGAAGAAGAAGCAGACGGAGGCAGTGAATTGGGCGTGGCTTTCTTTTTGTTCTGGATGACAGATCAAGTCCAATCAATTTCTCTTGACTTCTTGTCATCCTGAATATTGACTGTCTAAAGGAGGGTGGCCAACCACACAGTTGTCCCAAAATGGATAGACACACCCAAATTGAATTTTTCTGGCCAAATGGAACAGAATTTTCGATTCTAAAAAAGGGAAGAACTGCCTGGCTTAGAAGCGCCCCGAGCTCAAGAAGCCATCAGAGAGAGGTAGAAGACCTACAAAAACTGGATTCACTTGGGGGCCTCTGCTTCTTGTGACCAGGCGCGAAGAACTTGCAAATTGGCTGTAGGAACAACCAAGGAACGGTCGACGACGATGTTCTCATTCACCGACTCAGAGGAACGAAGTTCAGTATCATCAAAGGACTCAAATCCTTCTTTCGAACGTGGTAGACATCTTGCGCAGATGGAGCGAGAACTTTTCGGAGCTGCTCAATTTCGAGCAGGGCACTGAAGTTGAGGGACCTTTTGTTTTGAGTGGAGAAAAGTGCAACGGTGCAGGATGTCACATTGGCCTTTGAATCGCTAATAGTTGGCAAGTCCAGCGGTGTGGACGAAATTCGGCCAGAAATGTTTGAGGCGTAGGGTAAAGAGGGAGTCTTGTGGCTTCTTCGTGTCTTTAAGGTGACATGGACATCTGGCGAGACAGCTGGCGATTGGTAGACTATAGTGATTGTTCCTCTCTTAAAAAAGAGGGATCAAGGGATTGCTCAGCTGTCTTTAAAGTCTCCAGATCATCTCTGGAGGCCCGTCCTGCAGCCAAAGTTGAGTCTAGTTTGGGGATTGAACAGCGTGGCCAACCGACCAACACTCTGACAATTGTAACTGAGAAGGCCTGGGAGTATGCCTAGATGATTTACACCGACCAAATCGAGCAAAACTCTGGAGTGTTGTGGAGTATGCTGAACCGATCTATACTGACTGAGTCCTTGAACGTAAGCTCAAGAGTGCTCATCAGAAGTACCCCTGTAGAACACTCCAACTGTAGCTCGGGTAAACGGTAGTAAATCAGGACGCTTCACCTTGGGCTCTGGGTTTCCCTGGGAGTATTTGGACTGACGCCGGAGCCAAGTCGAGAAATTTTTGTCACATTGGGAGTGTTGAGGGTAAGCCGTCTTCTTCTCGCAGATGACGTAGTTGTCCGTACATCTCTTCTCGTTTGTGCATCCCGTGCTGATGCTGAGATGGAGATTCTTGCAGAGAAGTCCAAAGACGATCATTTTTACCACGTCTGTCTAATGTACTCTACATGCTAGGGGAGTTCCATGAACGCAGGTGGAGAAGTTTATGAATCCCGATTTCCTTTCTACGAGTGGTAAGAGTAGCAACGTTCAGCTTTCCTGTAGAATTGACCAAGGTGGATCAATTTTGAAGCAGCTTCGTAGATAAGTTATAATGAAGGCCGAGTTTGGTGTCAAGGCCAAACTCTTACCTCTGTTCATGAAATTTGGATAATGACCGAAAGAAGAAAATCGCGAATACAATCTGCTGAGATGAGATTTCTCTGTGCTGTTGAGGGAGTTTCTAGTCGGTAAAGGGTGAGAAACTTAACACTGCGGGAGAAGCTCAATATGGAGCAACTCCTCCTTCGGCCGAAAAGGGTTACACTTTGTTGAGAGTGCCATTCTGACTTCCAAAGCGTGCCTTAGATGCAATTCCATCAGTTAGGCAACCGCTCGGCAGACCCAAATCGAAGTGGTTGAATGAAGTCCATAAACTTGTTTGGCTGCGGGTGAAAAGAATTCCTGATGAGTTAAACTTGACAGAGGATCGAGGGGTATAGAGGTCTCTTGTGCGTGCACTGTCCCAGCGACCTCTTAAGTGGAACAAGCATTTGATGTGAAAAAAATTTGTTTGCCCAAGCGACGCCCAGTTATACTCTCTTCTCAAGAAGATCCCCCCGAATATGGCTCGTCGCGCTGGGTTAGGTTGATGTGAGGTTGATGTGCGCGTACTCAGTTCTCATCAGTTCTCATTGGACCATTGCGATGCCTCATGACCAAAAGGGTTGACGGTGTCCTACACCTCTGAGATCCTATTGTGTATCGTCTCCACTCTTACTTGCTTATCCAATTTGGATCCTTGAGGAATTGCATGATCTCTTGCTTCGCTGGCACTAGCCCGTTTGTCTGTGTTGTTGTGGAAGTTAGTTGACAATCATTTTCAGACGTACTGGTGGAAAAGACGGGCACATTCCAAGATAGCGAAGAACAGTCCCTTCTACCTCATCGCCTTGGTAGAGCCTATAAAAGTTATTCAGAATGCAACCCTCTGGCATGGAAAGCCATTAGACAGTGTCCAGTTGGTTTACCTGTTATGAGACGAATGTCACTTCTTTCTAGTCTGATGATGACTTTTGTCCGTATTCCACTGAATTGGGGCCATAACTGACTTCTACACTTTTGAAGGCATCTTCGCACATCTTCTGGTATTTTTTTTTTGGTTTACTATTGAGGGGGTAGGATGTTCCCTGAATGGGTGAGGGCAGCAGATTTGCCACCTTTCATGCTTCATATTTTAATGTCCACATCAGAGACAAGATCTTCCACAAGCTAGTGCAACCGCTCATAAATGCCGAGAAAATGGACATCAAAGGCTGTCAGTGGGGCGTTTGAAGTAAATTGAACTGGCCGTGGTCTGAGCAATTCATTGAACTGGCTGTTGGCAGGTTGTTTTTGAATCACTAACTAATGGGGCTGGTTTCATGAATAGTGCTAACTCAATACTTCTTTTAAAGAGATCGCCGCACAGTTAAAAAAAAGTTAAACAAAATTAAGACTTTTCCCAAAAATGATCTTTTGACTCAGAAATTGAATAGAAATTGTCAAAGATGAGTTGAAAGTCAAAAGTACTCAAACGCACCCTCTCGATGTGAGCATCTCTCCAAACATGAGCTTAGCTTAACTTTCCCTTTTGGTTGGTTGATGCGTCCACCCAACACCAATGATTTGGACAAAGTACCACAATAGACAGCTAAAGCTTTGAAGCAGTCAAAAACTTTCTCTGTTTAGGCAGCGAAGTAAATCTTACATGATACCGTCTCGGAAGGCGGAAGGATCCCTTAGAATAACCACTATCAACTGTGACAAGACTCTCACTGCAGCTACACCTTTGATTAGTCCCAACTCTGCTGGATGGCAAAAAAAAAAAAACCAAAAACCAACGCACCGCTTGAACCTCACTGCTTTGCCCACTGAGATGTCCTTTCAATGACTCAAATCAGGACGCATCCCATTGCTCGTTTCCCTTCTGTCAAGCAATCAGCAATCTTGTCAAGAGTATCTAAACTTTCTGCGACTTCTTTGATAAATTGCCCTCGCTGTAAGCACAAACCGGTCATTAGGCCAGCTTTCATTGGAAATCTCATTCACCCCCCCCCCCCCCCTATCCCCTCTTCCACCAGTTGCAAATGACTTCCCGCGAAGTCGATAAGGAGCCGAATTCTATGCGATATCGTTAACAAAGCACAAAAATACACATCGAACAATAATCCTTGCCCCATTCAGCCTTCAGACTCGTCCATAAAATGGGATTTTAATCAACCCTCGCCCACTCGGTTCCCCGGGATAAACTTAATTATCTACCAATTTTACGACATATTTCCAGCAGGACTATCTTGCCTAATCTTAATGTCAAAAGTTTTCCAACTAACATTCAACTCATCCAACCCCCCTCCCCACCACCCAACGAAACCGGGTGAGTCTTGAGAATCAAACAGATCCATAAACTCCTTATCGCATCCTGGCAAATCAGTCAATGAATGTCTAATAGGAAATCCATCCTCATTATTCGAACTCGCTGCCTTTGGGGGCGCGCGTGTGTGTGTGTGTGTGTCAGTGGAGAACACAAAGGAGAAGTAAAGCGCTTCCAGGATATTCTATTGAAGAAAATGGAATACACGCTGAAGCTCGTTATGTTTTACGTCTTGTTATGTCAGGATTAGATGGAGCTAGCAGCAACTGGAGACGCACACACCGAATGCCAGGCAGGGCATAGTGCCGTTTATGAGCATCGAAACGGCAGCAGTCACCTTGATGGATGAAGAATCCTTTCTGACAGCCATTCAGCTCACATACATTATCAGAGTCACACAGAGGAAAGGACGCAGATTCTTGACAAAAAAAAAACACATGGTTACATGCGTTATCCTTGCGGAGAGGATATCTCTTGGCAAACGAACGAGTAGGGCAATCGTCTCTAGGAGCTGCTTGGTTGAGTTGATGTGGAGTGTGAGTGAACCTTGCCTCTGCTTCTTTTTATCTCTTTTGCAGACACAAAAATGAGTGTAATCCTTGAGAACACGAGGGCAGTAACGAAGTAGAGACAAGCAGAAAGTTTCTTGAAGAATGTGCTTCATATTACAATACACTCTCGACGCGGTACACATCTCCACGCCACTTGGATCCTTGTCGGAGCTGTTGTTCCCCCTGATGAAGGACTAAGATGATGATGGTGATCCTCTTCCGTTTGTCATTTTTCTTCATTTTCCTGCGAATTTTGCAAGTTTCCGTCTCCGTATTTTGCCTAGGAGTTTCTCCGTTGTCATGTGTGGGAGAGCGTGGGCAGGATAATAAAATTAGTTTCGATTGTCCCTCACCCCAGCGCCATCGCCGAAATTAGATGAGGAAAATCTGCTCATATTGGCGGAAAAAATCCCTACGACAACACAATTCCGAATCTGCTCCTAATTACTGGATCCATTGATTAGGCGTCCATTTTCCACCCTCCCGTAACGAGTGAGTGTATGTGTCGACTTTCTGCCGTCGACAGTGCGTCCTTAAAAATTCTTCGACTGGTGGATGTAGGGAAAAACTTGGTTGTTCCATTTGCGTAGTTTATGGCCGATTGCCATCATCATCAGCGGGGAAGATGTGCGATTTGAAAAACTTAGCTAGTGGTAAACAGGATTTTTTCTTCCTTTCAACAGAAACTTCCGAACACACTTTGTGCGTTATCCCACCACTACACCCGCACAGGGGATGGACTTTAGCACTTGAGCTGAGTGTTGTTTTGGTGTTGTTCTGTTTTTTTCTCTGTTCCACGCGGAATGGTAATGAGTTTGGGGAAGTTTCTCAAAAAATATTCAATAATCGTAAACAACTACGCACATCAAGTTTTGAGAACCTGCTTCATGGCGCTGCCTATTTGATGGTGCGTGTCGGTCGGAATGACAACGCACGCGAAGAGCCTCGTAAAGATCTGTTTTTCGTGTCGAATTTACACTGACACTTGAATTGAGTTAAAGTTATGAGCCTGTAGACTTTTGGAGACAGGATCGTGTTTTTTTATGCTGATTGAGCGCTATGGAGAGCAGTTTTGTTTTACCGGATGTATGAGAATGTTCAGGCCTGCGTGACCTCTAGTTTTGGAGGTGAGAAAATTTAAACTTTTTCCCACCAATATTTTGTCAAACTTAACTGTGGCACCAACTCTTCCTTTCGACAAGAGCAAGGACTTTCATATAAATTTGCCAAGTTTAGTGCGGTTCTTTGCCTTGCTCCGGGATAGCGTTCCAAAAATTTGATGAAACCAAAGCTAAGAATGAGAATATGCTTAAAATGAGCACCATTTCGAAAAACAAGTATTAATGGACAAGACATGGTGAGGAAGCTCGACCTTTCTGCTTAACACTTAGGGATTTAGGATCCTCCGATGAACAACCATTAGTTGATGTCTAAAGAAATATGGAAACTGACAGGTGTCTGTTAGACAATTGAGAATTAGAAAAAAAAAATCGAGAGTAAGTTCACGAAAGATTCAACTGAAACTGTATTAAGGTAGAACGCGGTTAGTCATACGAACCATAGTACAAAGAGGAGACGAAAGATGGGGATACTTTACAGAAAGTTCACCCGAAGGTGATGTGACCCACCGCCAGGTTGCAATAATAACTCTATTTCCATTCTCTTGTGTCTGTTTATACACCAAAATTGAAAGGTGGACACATGACTTTTTTAAAAAAATTGTAACTCTTTCTTTAAGTTGTCTGGAAGTCCTTGTTCAAGACCTTGTACAAATCCTTGCATAAGTTCTTGTCCAAGATTTTGTGTTTGTTTTTGTCCAAATCGGTGTCCAAATTCCTGTCAAAAATCTTGTCCAAGTTCGTGTCCAAGTTCGTGTCCAAGTTGTTGTCCAAGTTCTTGTCCAAGTTCTTGTCCAAGTTCTTGTCCAAATTCTTGTCCAAATTCTTGTCCAAGTTCTTGTCCAAGTTCTTCTCCAAGTTTTTTCCAAGTTCTTGTCCAAATCAGTGTCCGAGTTCCAGTCCAAAATCTTGTCCAAGTTCTTGTCCAAGTTCTTCTCCAAGTTTTTTCCAAGTTCTTGTCCAAGTTCTTGTCCAAGTTCTTGTCCAAGTTCTTGTCCAAGTTCTTGTCCAAGTTCTTGTCCAAGTTCTTGTCTAAATCAGTGTCCGAGTTCCAGTCCAAAATCTTGCCCAAGTTCTTATCCAAACTCTTGTCCACGCTCTGGTCAAAGTTCTTGTCCAATTCATGTCCAAATTCTTGTCCCAATTCATGTCCAAATTCATGTCCAAATTCTTGTCCAAATTCATGTCCAAATTCTTGTCCAAATTCATGTCCAAATTCTTGGCCAAATTCTTGTCCAAGTTCTTGTCCAAGTTCTTGTCTAAGTTCTTGTCCAAGTTCTTGTCCAAGTTCTTGTCCAAATCAGTGTCCGAGTTCCAGTCCAAAATCTGGCATGATTCCGATACTTGCGGCCCCTCGATTGAGTGATGCAGTTTTGTAGATCTTAATGAGACGAAAAAAAAATTGTATGGGGGGGGGGGGGGGGGGGCTTAATCGGCTTAGTTTAGACGGTATTCGTGTTCAAAAACTGAAAAAAGTCCATATAAAAAAAGCGCCGAATTCTTAGAAATATATTTTTCTTGAAAATTATTTTATGTTTCTGTTGCATACATTTTGGCAGAGATATTAATGATCCATTGAAATTGCCCTTAGAAGGGTTTGTGTCCTTACGAAGAATATACGTTGCATTGCATCCTGTACTACTACCTTTATGTTTGCAATTAAATAGAATTAATTTCGTGATGAAATATTACCAAATTTATGATTAGGATATGCGCGTAATAAAGGAGAAGATGCATTTTAAACAAAAACAGATTATTCATTTCCGAATAATTTACATATGTGATTTACAATTTAACAATCTACAATAAGCTTATTTGTAGGTGGGTGGTAGAGGGGAGATTGAGAAAGGGGCAAATTGGTGTAAGAAACGATTATCTTAAGAGGATGTATATATTGAGAGGGGATGTTACTATGGTGACGGGGATGAAGAGGGACGGTCATTAACAAGGGAACTCGGGCGTTTAATTTTGCTGCCGGTATTGTTGTCAAGATAGACGAGACAAGGCTTCTGACAGAATAAGCTTTCAGTTGAATTCGAAATCGTTCCTGGTGTGAAATAAAGTTGGATGAAAATCAATTGAGTTCAACTCAGAATTTGAGCTACGAAGTGAGTGAAATGAGTGAAGTCGTAGAAGTTAAGTTTGATGGCGTATATCTCGGGAATTCTGCGTTCGAGGTCCAAGTGATATGAAGGACATTTGAAGAAAATTTTATGGTCTGTCGAATGATGGGAACTTCGGGATAGTTGTTTCCCCTTTTCAAAGTATAGAATTATGAAGAAAAACAAAACGCCTTTAAATACAAGGTTTCTTGTGGCTTGAGATACATTTTTGAATCGGTTTCTGTGGTCTCTGTACCAATTTCTTTTTCATAAGACAGGCAAAAACTCCATCAAACGAAAGTCGCTGTGCGATGGACCACTTTCAGCTTGATATCAAAATAAGCTTCTCACACTAGTGATAGTAAGCTTCGTCTTTTTCTGATTGAACTTTGACCCACATCTAATGCCAAGATCTCTATTTTGACAAGGGCTATAAGTTTTCTTTCATTTGATGTATAATTTTTCGTTTGCCAAGGAACGCGCTCCGATAGAACAAGTGCTTCAAAATGATGCTCCTTACCGAACTACTAAGTTTTGACTAAGCCGGTTTCAGTCATCATTTGAAGCAGCATCTGTTTGCAATTCAAATCTCCACTTAATATGAGGAAGAATAAGGGGATTTTGTGAATCACAATTTCAATGTCCTGCTTTAGTTGCAGTTAATGCCCTGAAAAGGACATATTCCGACGCATTGACGGCCGTGATAGACAGTGTTTGAGACAAGAATGATGGTTATGAGTGCAGATTTAGATTCGAACGTATCCTCGTCTGCGCTAGGGACTAAGCCTTCGTTAAATAACGTCTTTATTCATTAAATTTAAAAGTCGCGTGCTTTCTCAAATTGTCGCGTTATTAGTGATGCTTAGAAGTCAAGTGAGTCATCAACTGATTCCTCAAATGAGTCCACAAGTGATTCCTCAAGCGATCCGTCAAATTGATTCCCCAAGTGAGTCCTCATATGAGTCCTCAAATGAATCCACAAATGTACGAGACAAATGCTTCTTCAACTGATTCTTCAATATGATTTCTCAAATGGTTCCTCAGAGATGACTTCAGACTTGATTCTTCAGATGCTTCCCCAACTGATTCTTCAACATTGATTCCTCAAATTTAACGCAAATTTAAAGCAAATTTAAAGTATTTAGAAGTCAAGTGAGTCATCAACTGATTCCTCAAATGAGTCCACAAGTGATTCCTCAAGCGATCCGTCAAATTGATTCCCCAAGTGAGTCCTCATATGAGTCCTCAAATGAATCCACAAATGTACGAGACAAATGCTTCTTCAACTGATTCTTCAATATGATTTCTCAAATGGTTCCTCACAGATGAGTTCAGACTTGATTCTTCAGATGCTTCCCCAACTGATTCCTCAACTTGATTCCTCAAATGATTTCTAAAGAATAATATAATACCGTCGCGTCGCGCCCGCCTGAAACGAAATAAGAAAACCTGAAAAGAGCAGAGCAGAGGCCTACCTAGCCTCAGGACACCTGTTTGGGTCCTGAGGGGTCCCCTACCTAGCCTCAAGGACACCGGTCTGTCACTTGAGGGTTCCCCTACCTAGCCTCAGAGACAGCTGTTTGCCGTCTTGAGGGGGTTAATTGGAAATAAATTTTCCCGAGAAATGTATAGTTTGGTATGCATGCTTTCAACCGAGAACCGAGAACCGAAGTGAGTAAGGTAAAGAAATAAAAGAACAAAAATTCTTACTGATTGTTTTTGTATGCACCGAAGTGCCTTACCCTGCATTTTTGTGCCACGTAACTGGAAAGCTGCGGACATTGTTGGACCTCTTCTGGTCATCGTACGAAAAACACTTTTGGGCCCTTACACATATGCGAGAGACATGGTAGGTCGTGAGACCACTTTCAGCCTCCTCCCAGAGGGAAGAAGCCACCATATCAGCTCACATTTTCACTTTCACTTACACAAACACATAATACAGGAGCAGGAGCAGGCACAGGAGCAGGAGCAGTAGCACGAGCTGGAGCTTGGTTTCTGGACTTGGAATCTAATCCGGATTCTGATTCACCTGATGTCCGCTTCAATCGATGTCTGCTTCAACGGCAATCGCGGTCCGCCGAGCAATGTGTCGATCGAAAACCGTCTTCTTCTTTCTTCTTTTTAATGCATTTTATGTTGGAAATATCAGTGAATTATAATCTCAAAACGAGATAAAATGCTTAACCTGGTCATGTATTTACATATTTTATATCTAACTTACTGGATCTGGGCGAGCATCGAAAACCGTCTTCAGCTGCTTCCATATTCTCAATGCTATTCTCGCGATCGATTACGCCCGAAGCCAAAAGGCCAAAAAATGCTTTGCAGCAAACTTCGAGAATTTCCGACTAACCAAACGGCTAACAACGAGAATAAATGGCCAAGGAATGCTTATGAAAGACACGTGCACGTAAGACTTAATCGAAGAACGCAGCTGCATTAACGCCACTCTGCGCTGAAACAGAAGAGAATATATTAGAACCCTACCCATCCTCGGGAGCACCTGCTGTGCTCCAGAGCGGTCCCCTACCTGTCCTTAAGCACTTCTGTTTGAAGCACTCAAGGGGTCTCCCTACCTATCCTCAGGGACACCTGTCGGGTCCGCTGAGCGGTCCCCTACCTAACTTCAAAGAGACCTGTTCCTGTTTGGCTCTCGAATTCCTACACCAAGTCGCGAGCTAAGCCTATACAGACTTCTCCACGCAGAGAGCATTTTACCACCGCCACAAAAACAAAAAAAAAAAAAAAAAAAACCAACCGCCTATATCCTCCCGCCCGAATAACGCAAATGTACTGACAGCGATAAAAGCTTTCTACGTGACTAAGTCTGCAATTTCTAAGCCCTAGATCTTTGCACAAGAATTTTGAAAAATCGACAAAAGTGGGAGAATTTTTTGAAAAAATTAAGAAAATTTCGTGTTTAAGCTGTCTACCTAGCTATCTCCCTCCTAAACTGTCTAAACCTACTCTTGATCTGCGTTCGAGCAAAACCAAAAATTGTGCAAAGATATTGGAATGAAGTAATTGCACCGGACTAGCAAAAAAAAAAAAGCAAAACATTCTGAGTCCCTACCTATCTAAGCTAAGTGCCTGACTAAGTATCTCCTACTAAAAGTGACTATTCCCTGTCTAAGGACGGCCCTATCTATGCCTAGCTCTTTGGCTGTCCAAAGATTTACTCAAAATCTGCATCGCATCTAGCTATCCTAACTAACCTGTCTAACCTAACCATCCTGTCTAAGGTATTCTACCCGATCTGTTGATGTCCTTTGATAGAAACAATCCAGGGGGAACAGACATCCCGGAACCAAGTGTATGCATACCCTCCATTAAAGTTTATTTTCAAAGGCAAGTAACGATAGTCCTGGCCCGTGATAAGGACAGAGATTCCCAAGTGTTTTGAACGAAATTTCTAAGCCCTAGCTATGCCTAATCTAAAGAAACTAAGTCTGAGGTCTTGCATTGAAAAATATCAGAAAGAAAAGCGTTTGCAACGATTGCAAGGAAAGTGTCGAACAACTAAGAATTAATTAAGCAATTTAAAAAGCAACGCGAAGCAAGTCAAAGCCTAACAGAAGCTCCTTAAGCTAAGTTTAAGATTAAGTTGAGTCGCGAAGTATACTAGAAACCTCAGACACTTCTGTACAAATGGAGCTTCTGTGTTTTTCTTAATACAAAAAAAAGAAAAATATAAATAAATATGTTTAGGAAACGGCTTGCTTCTGTTGGACCGCTTGTGGTCATTGTTGAACTGCATTCCTGCATCTTTTCTGATCAGCAACGAAAAAAAAAACACTTTTGGGCCCTTACACAAATCGCAAGAGATGTGGTAGATCGTGAGACCACTTTCAGCCTCCTCCCAGAGGGAAGAAGCCACCACATCTGCTTGCAACACACAACACTTCACTACTGCTAATCTGGTTCTTTGGATATTTCTAAAGCGCTGCCTGCCATACAGGATCTTGAGGAATACAGCAGTCAAACACCATCGCGAATGTCTTCGACAGCGAGGAGAACCCGAGAGGATCGCGAATTTCTTAAGTCTCTACAGAACCGACTATAGCAGCAATAAATTCAAAAAACGTCTGAAATCGAAGACGAAAGTGGATCACGATCAAAATTCAAATCGAGTTCCAAATCGCAGACGAAACCAGAATCAAAATCAAGGCAACATCTTCTTGAGCTGGCCCTTGAAGCGAGATGCACATTAAGGAAACCTTGGCCATTACCGATCACCTCAGACGAAGCAGTGAGGTTTTCTTCGAACTCTGCGGACACGAAATTGCAATCAAAAGCAAGTTTTTGATCCGAGGATGAATTAAGTATCAAAAGCGCGACTAAACGAAGACTATCTCGAGGACAAAACTGTGCCCAAATCAGAAGCCACAAAATAGACCGAAATCTAGAGATCGTTCTCAGTTTGAAGGAAGACCGATGAAACCGATGAAACCGATGAAACCGATGAAACCGACGAAACTGATGTCCCGGCAATAAAAGATTTTCCCCAAACTAACCCCAGGAGACAGAAAAATTCACGTTAAGTAGAAGAGGCTCGAAAAATTAGGGATCCATTTCAAAGCCCCTTGTGCAAAGCTAAAGCTCTAGAATGAAAAAAAAAAATGTTTCTAACTTAAGAGCGTTCGCTGTCTATACTAATCTACGCAGAAACTCAAACATCACTCTAAGAAGCGCCGAGGGGCTGTTCTCGAACTGCCACAGAATCAATCAATAGTTCTAAAAGCCGATCGCGCTTAAATCAATTTGAGTTCCTGCACAAAAACGAACAAAGCCAAAGCACCCGTTCGTTGTCTACTCTACTTCAAAGCGAAGCCATTCTCGTCAACTCCAGCTCGTCTAGCTGCAACCACCAACTTCGGTGAACTTTAACCTTACACCGAGAAGTGGGAGCGTTGACGAGCACGAAGGAGAAGTCTTCCGACTACAACTAACTACTGATGCTTACTGCGAGATTTCGAATAGTTGCTAAACCTGAAATCAACTACAAGAAAGAATCTACGGAGAGGTAACCCAAACATCTCTAAGAAGCGCCGTATGACATTCAAACTGCCACAAAATAAATTAATAGTTCTGAAAGTCACGCTAAAAGGAAATCTGAGTCCCTCTGCAATCTACACTACGAAGGGGGCATACGATTGTCCGTCTTAACTCGAGGGCAATCATCTATTTGCTATCTTGGAGGAGCACCAGTTTGTTTACAGTCACGAGCAACAACGGCGGAGGCAACTTCACATGAAGAGTTGAAGGCCCAGACAGGCTTAGAGGATGGCGCTTCCGATCGCTACGAACGAACAGGATGTTGTCCATCTTAATGTGATGCATATCATCCGTCCGTCGTCTACTCTACTACTCTACGAGGGAAGTCTCAGTTCAACGTAATTCAGCGGAAGTCGAAGGAGAACACTTCTGACTCATATGATCGAACAGGATGTTGTCTATCTTAATTCGATGCATATCATCCGTCCGTCATCTACTCTACATTTCTACAAAATGGATGTTGTCTATCTTAACACTCAATCTACAGCGAGCGGATCAAATGACCCAATTAGATTTTTTTTTTCAAACGTTCTTGCAACTACTATCCCACCACCATAAAAAGAACGTAAGTTTGCTAATTCTTATAGCTTTGGATTGGGCCACTGACCGTGCGGTAGTTGTAGTGTCATTACGATGCATATCATCCATTTAATAAACTACTACGAGAGAAGTGTCCATTCCATTCTAACTTCGTTCGACTGAATGCGCTGAATGGCTTCCAACTACTACTAACGAACAGGATGTTGTCTATCTTAACTTGATGCACATCATCCGTCCGTTGTCTACACTACGTTTGCGAGGGAAGCGCCTTTTCAACTCTCGCCGCACGAGCTCTATTCAAGCATCTTCGGTGCAGTGCAATTCCGCACGACGAGCCCATTGCGCAAACAAACCTGATGCTATCTACCACAAGACTGGCAAGAGAAACTAAATACTACTAGGGAACTAAATACTACGACTATCATCACGACTCGCCCGGAAAGTTGGACCTAAGACGAAAGAAACAAAAAAAACTGAAAGTAGAAGAACAAACCTGAAAAACGATGAAACAAGCAGACCTGAAAAGAGGGAGAAGTGAGAAAGCCCTACCTAACCCAAGAACACCTGTTTGTGTCTTGAAGAAGTTTAAGAACCTAAGATTCGACGAAGCGCGCCTGCCCGCATCATGCTAACATGTAAATTTTCGACGCGGGAGTCATGACTCAAACGAATGTATATGTATGTGCGCATATATAATATGTGTATATATTAAAAAACTATTGTGCATAGAAAAGAAATACTTAAGTATACTCATTTGAGCAGATCCCACCAATCATCAAGCCACTTGTAGTCCGCTTCTGTCCGGCACCTTCAACCATGTCAGCTACCATCCAGAAAGAAGGCACCACCAACCATCTCAGGCACCCTCGAAGACGTCAGTCAATATCAACTATCGTAGATGTGAGGTAGCATCGCAGATGTGAGGCATCATCGCGGATGTGAGGCACCATCGACCATGTTATCCATCGTCCAAGAAAGGAGGCACCATCAACCATCTCAGGCCACATCGAAAACATCAGACACCACCATTATTGCAGCCACCATTAACCATCGCAGATGTGAGGCATCATCGCGGATGTGAGGCACCATCGACCATGTTATCCATCGTCCACGAAAGGAGGCACCATCAACCATCTCAGGCCACATCGAAAACATCAGACACCACCATTATTGCAGCCACCATTAACCTTCGCAGATGTGGGGCACCATGGCATATGTGAGGCACCTTCGGCATCATCGCAGATGTGAGGCACCATCGACCATGTTATCCATCGTCCACGAAAGGAGGCACCATCAACCATCTCAGGCCACATCGAAAACATCAGACACCACCATTATTGCAGCCACCATTAACCTTCGCAGATGTGGGGCACCATGGCATATGTGAGGCACCATCGGCATCATCGCAGATGTGAGGCACCATCGAACACTTCTGCCTCCATGGACCATATCAGCCACCATCCAAGAAAGGAGGCACCATCAACCATCTCAGCCACCATCGAAGATGTGAGGAACCACCGACCATGTCAACCAACATCGAAGACGTCACCCATCATCAAAGACATCAGCCACCATCGAAGACACCAACCATCAACCATCAGACATCACTGGTGGGTGGTGGTGACCCCAACATGCACCCGAGGACATGAGTACCTGGGAAAAAAAATCAGTAGACCCCAATTACCTCCGATGTACACTCTAGGACAACTCACGACAGACTAAACTCGCTCCCGCGCCTGGACCCCCTTATATACCCTCGGAGCGGCCTCTCCGGCCGCTCTTAATTTTCCGATATTTTTTCCCTTTTTTCACCTTTTTTCACCTTTTTTACCTTTTTTCACCTTTTTTCACCTTTTTCCCTTTAAATTTTTGTGTTTTTCGATATTTTGGCTCTTTTATTGTATTTTTCGCACTGTCGGAGACTCAAAAATTGCTGCGGCCATATGCAGGGAGATCTGCCTAGTGATCTTAGCCATTTTTGAAAACATTTTTAGGTGATTTGTGACAATTCGAAGTGGATTGCAGCAGATCTTAACACTTACATTGGGACCTGGAAACACCAAGACTTACATATATACGGAAATCGTGGCGTAATCTATTGTTTTGTGCAGTTGACGGAATGACATGAATAAATATAATGGCCTTTCTTTCACCAATACAAGGTTTTCCTTTCCCTACACTCTTTTTTTCGAGGCATTGATCAGGGCCAGTGGCAGGTGCCTTCAATGGGTTTGCCACACAACACACGCTCAATGGTCCTGCTACACTGGAGAACGATGTGAGAACTTTGTCATCTCATGTGGAGGTGATGTGAACAGTCTACTAAGATCGAACGAATTTGATTCTCCTAGACCTTGTGGGGTTTTCTTAAGTCAGAAGTCCAAGCGAATGTGCCACAAGTCACAGAGACTTTCTTCCTTTATACCTTCGACTCGCTCTGTGAATTCGGACACTGAAGGCTACTCGCAGTGGAGTGACTGACTCTTCTCTGAGCAGTGATGACCACTTTGTTGTACGAAGACGTTTTAAAGATGAAGAACTCTGCATGGCGGTTGGCAATTGGGTGCCACTTCAGCTTGCTACCGCTATCGTAAACCACTTCATCCCCATCACCATAGTAACATCCCCTCTCAATATATACATCCTCTTAAGATAATCGTTTCTTACACCAATTTGCCCCTTTCTCAATCTCCCCTCTACCACCTACCACCCACCTACAAATAAGCTTATTGTAGATTGTTAAATTGTAAATCACATATGTATGTAAATTATTCGGAAATGAATAATCTGTTTTTGTTTAAAATGCATCTTCTCCTTTATTACGCGCATATCCTAATCATAAATTTGGTAATATTTCATCACGAAATTAATTCTATTTAATTGCAAACATAAAGGTCGTAGTACAGGATGCAATGCAACGTATATTCTTCGTAAGGACACAAGCCCTTCTAAGGGCAATTTCAATGGATCATTAATATCTCTGCCAACATGTATGCAACAGAAACATATAACAAAATAATTTTCATATAACAATTTCATTTTCAAGAAAAAATATATTTCTAAGAATTCGGCGCTTTTTTTATATGGACTTTTTTCAGTTTTTGAACACGAATACCGTCTAAACTAAGCCTATTAAGCCCCCCCCCCCACCCATACAATTTTTCTTCGTCTCATTAAGATCAACAAAACTGCATCACTCAATCGAGGGGCCGCAAGTATCGGAATCTTGCCCAAAATCTTGTCCAAGTTCTTGTCCAAGTTCTTGTCCAAGTTCTTGTCCGAGTTCTTGTCCAAGTTCTTGTCCAAGTTCTTGTTAAAGTTCCTGTCGAAAATCTTGTCCAAATTCATGTCCAAATTCTTGTCCAAATTCTTGTAAAAGTTCTTGTCGAAAATCTTGTCCAAATTAATGTCCAAATTCTTGGCCAAATTCTTGGCCAAATTCTTGTCTAAGTTCTTGTCCAAGTTCTTGTCCAAGTTCTTGTCCAAGTTCTTGTCCAAGTTCTTGTCCAAGTTTTTGTCTAAGTTCTTGTCCAAGTTCTTTTCCAAGTTCTTGTCCAAGTCAGTGTCCAAGTTCCTGTCGAAAATCTTGTCCAAATTCATGTCCAAATTCTTGTCCAAATTCTTGTCCAAGTTCCTGTCGAAAATCTTGTCCAAATTCATGTCCAAATTCTTGTCCAAATTCTTGGCCAAATTCTTGGCCAAATTCTTGTCCAAGTTCTTGTCCAAGTTCTTGTCCAAGTTCTTGTCCAAATCAGTGTCCGAGTTCCAGTCCAAAATCTTGTCCAAGTTCTTATCCAAAATCTTGTCCAAGTTCTTGTTAAAGTTACTGTCCAAATCCGGGTTCAAGTCTTAATCTAAGTCCGTTGTCCAATTTCTTGTCTAAGTTTCCTCTGTTGGCTGACGTTAAATTGAGAGCCCTTGACTCTGGAAACAATTGAAATATGGTCCGAACAAAAGTCGAATTGGTTTTTGCGTATTTTCAGATGCCCTTGAACAGTCTTTCTCTTTCAATTTCAACTGGAATAGCTTTTCTCTATCTTAGCTCTACTCTAAAGTCCCAAACAGGGACCCTCTGACTGCTACCAGGCCCTTTAGAGCCCACAAAATAAAGTATAAAGGTAAAATTTCTCTCAAATTTTTCAGTTTGTACACTCAAGCCTTCATGTCGGACATATGCAGACCGCAGAGCGATTGTCTCAACTTCCCCGTCGCATGGCTGTTCCCTCGACATAATAAATGAATGCGTCCACAGAGAACGACGGTGATTAAATCATTCACTGTCCCCACTGTGTGCTTGTGTCTTCCCAGTTATTCAGGTCACACGGGAAGGCCCTAATTAAATACACCCCCGCAGTCTAGACGTGGTCAGAAGTCCACCGAAATCCGTCGCAGGACCCGCGTCCATCAGCAAATTAATTACACAGGACATCTTCCACCACATGCGTCCCGAAAACTGATGGCTGCATGAGCCACCACACACGAGCAGAAAAAAAAAGGAAATCACCACAAAACAAAAACCTTTTTCTCAGTTGACAGCATCTGCAGAGATGGACTGCTCCTCCTCCAAGATCCCTCTCGACCCTCCAGACTCCGCCTCCGGTGGACCCCGTCCCACCAACGTCTAAGCTTTAACTTCAAAATCAATTATCGTATTAGGATCAAGTTTACGGTTGAATACACACCATCCCCATTCACCCTTCACTCCATAATTACATAAGTACCCCCCCCCCCCTCCCCAAACCGACGGTGGGCTACAGTGACAAGCCGGGTAAAAAAAAAGGACACATCCTTTGATGGCAAATCGAATCGAGCGACCCTTTTTTCGGTCCATCCAATTCCCAATCTGATTAAGAATTGATTCAACGCCGTGTCCCTCTCCCGCCCAGCACCAGGAAGGACACGATAATTTACTTAGGCGCACTGAGCACTCCCTTAATCCACCTAATGGCTGCCTTTCCTGCTCCCGCTGCTCCAGCCGAGCGCATCGCTCATCCCCCCCAAAGTCATCACGTGGGCGCCAGCGTGGGACTCCTTTCACTCGGTTAGCTCACTAATTTAACGCTTGAATGTGATTTTTGGTTGCAACTCGATTGCAGTCAACGCATCCGCTGGTGACAGAACTTTTCGGATACCACGAGCAGTTTTGAGTGTCGCGGCGACAACGACGCTGACGGGAACGGCTTAAGTGTGGAGCGCTCTCAGAGAGACCAACGTCATCTGTGATGACATTTGAAATTATGGAAAAGTTTTTAATTCGCCGCCGGACGAAAGTTTTGCCTCCTCGAACATCTTGTTGAGTTGTTCGAGCGGCAAAACGCTACGCTTCGCCTTGAGATGGGTTGTGCTTAAAAGGTTATACATCCCGCGCGCAAAAAGCTCGCCTCGCCCATCTCCGTCGGGCTGTTGTCACTTAAGACAGAGGCCAGCGGATGGGGTGCCCGCTGACTGTGTGGAATAAATCCACTTGCATCTGACGGACAGGCAGATTGCATCCTGAGCTCTGAACTTTTGCCCCCTCCTGGGGCCGCTGGCGGTGGTGGTGTCATGAAACACGCCTGAGCAACTTCTCCGAAACACATTAACCGATGCTACAGCGAAATCCTTTTAAGAAGCATCGAGAGATGAAAACGAGAAAACTGCAAAACTTCTTCAGTCAGGGTGTCAGAACAGCGCATCCACTAGTTTCGCTCTCAATCACTTTCTTCGTCCCCTCCGCCCGTATACGAGTTTGTCGGATGCAAAAAGGCACTTTTGGATATTATGAGAATCTAAATTCGCCGCATTTTAGGGGTTCTGCGGCAATAGCGGTGGCGGCGGCGGCAGCAGCATGGGAGTGATGTGGAATGAATTCAGCAGGCTCTGGTTGGTTTGAGGCTTTTCAACTGTTCGCTGAGTTTGGGAAGATGCCGGCGAGAGAGTGTGGAGTGCACATGTTTGGCTGTGACCTCGTTTGGTGTTTTCTGCTAAAGCTGTGCAAAGTTTCAAATGTGTTGCTCGGTGGTGGGGGGGTGGTATTTATGATTTTTCCGGCAATCTTGTGGTTGGTGATTTTAATTGGTTCGGGTTTTGCGTTAAGCAGGAAAGAGTAAGCAAATTTGAGGAAGGTTGCGTTTTAAGCAATTCTAAAGAAGACTTGGGAGAAGGGAAGGTTATAACTTTAGAGTTAAGCTAAGTATAGGTTTTGAGTGAATGAGTTCACTTGACTGGAGGTTTTAGAAGCTTGTGCTGCTTGTTTGATTACACATCATTGTTACACACTTAATTTGTTCATGCCTAATGTAAAAACGAAACCTTTTATTTGTGAGTGAAACTTGCACTTTTGGAAGTGTGTTTCTGTTCAACGACAACGCTAGCTGAAGACAATTGTTAAAGTTTTGGGCTTCTAATTCGCTTCTTCTTCTTCTTCTTCTTCTTCTTCTTCTTCTTCTTGTAGCGCTACAGTTCGGAGTGGACCTGGGCTGTAACCAACATGCCTCTTCAGCTAGCACGATCACTCGCCAGCTGCCTGCAATTTCGCACTCCAAGTTGGTTGAGGTCCTTTTCCAGATGTGTGCGCCACCTTTGCCTAAACCGATTCGAAGACTTTTCGTGCCGGAGAAGTGGTATTTATACACTCTACATGGCCTTAGCAGCTTAAGCGTTGTATCCGAATACGCTTGACCAGGTGCATGCCGCCGTACAACCTATAGAGTTCGTCGTTGAATCTTCTCCACCAGATGCAATAAACGCAAACAGGACTAAAAATCGAACGCAAAACTTTTCTTTCGAAAAGACTAAGGGCTTCCTCATTCGCTTTTTGTAACGTCCAGGTTTCCGTGCCATGAGTAGGATAGGGATGATCAGGATGTTGTACAATGCCAGCTTAGTCGATCGGGGAAACGGCTCCATTACTCAATTGCCTCTTGAGCTCTTTACTCTTGCCTCAGCAGCGTTAGGCAAGAGTGAGTCTGCGTTTGACTTCGGTACTTATGTTGTTGTCCCTATTTACTGCAGAGTCGAGGTAGACGAAGTCCTTGACTATCTCGAAGTTTCTGCTGCCTAGTGTGACGCTCTGTCGGAGACGTCGATGTTGTTTGTCCTTCCTTGATGACAGCATGTACTTCCTTATGCCCTCATTTACCACCAGATCCATTTTAGCCGCTTCCGCTTCAATGCCTACAAACGCCTCATTGACGGCTCGCGGTGTTAGTCCAATCACGTCATTGTCGTCGGCGTAAGCTAGCACTTGAACGAACTTTTGTAAGATCGTGACTCTGACTGAGGCGTTGACTTGTGAGTTACGCACGATCTTCTCAAGGATGATGTTGAAGAAGTCACATGACAGTGCGTCACCTTGTCTGAAACCTTTCTCGGTGAGTTCGTTACCGACCTTGACGGAGCAGCGAGAGTTTTCCATCGTCATCCTACACAATCTGACGACTTTGGTAGGAATGCCAAAACTAGACGTGGCACTGTAAAGCTCGTCTCTATGTACACTGTCATATGCGGCCTTGAAATCGACGAATAGGTGGTGAGTGTCGATTTGCACTTCTTGGATCTTTTCCAGGACCAGCCTTTGTGTGAAGATTTGGTCGATGGTGAACTTCCCTGGCCTGAAACAACACTGAAAAGGACCTATCAAGTTGTTGACGAACGGTGTTCAGGCGTTCACTCTATACGTCAGAGAGAATCTTGTACGCGATGTTGAGGAGACTAGTCCCTCGATAGTTGGCGCAGTTGAAGGGGTCTCGTTTCTTGTGGACTGGATAGACAACGCTGAGATGCCACTTATCGGGCATGCCCATCCAGGTCATCTCCAGCTGCTTTAAACAGTTCTGCGAACAATTCATCCGCTCCAGTAGCTCTGTTCGACTTCAGTCTCAGGACGGAATTCTCGCCTATCTTCGTCCAAACTGAGAGGAACATTCTGCCTAACAGCGGGATTTGGGCCGTCATCGCCGTTTAAGAGTCTGCAGATGTGATCTTTCGCTCAGCATCGATTGCGACTCTAGTACTACGTCTCCGTTTTGGTCCCGACAGGCTTCGGTTCGAACTCTATATTAAGACTAAGAGTGTCGATGCGTGCGTTGGTCGTTCTTCTTTTGCCGTTAACTTTTATTAAGCCGAAGGTCGAAGGAATCAAAACCTAGTGGTTATCACAAACAACGGGTCATTCCTTTAAACACAGGAGGAAGCGCTGTTGGATGAAACTAATAGTTTTCTATCAACTTCTGCTTCACTTTTCACCTTCAAGAATTTTCCCGCAATACACATCTCGCTAGAATGTGCTCACCCGGCTGTCCTTAAGCCCTTCTTCGAACTTATAGTTAAGTTTATAGAATCGTCCATTAGATGCTTAGTTAATGTTCTTTCCAGCTCAACATTTCCCTTCCATTACAATCCACAGGCTGTTGCCTCCCTTCCTTCTTTCTGTATACCCTTCCTTTCAGCTCTTTCTAACTCTGTCGTTGATCACCAGGTTCGAGCACATTCAACATCGATTTATTTCACATCCACTTAAGACTGATTCAATCCACTCATAAAATGGATTCCCAGGGTTATGGAAGTCAATGTGACCCGAGCGTTGGGCGCCACTATTTGCTTTTGATCACATTCGCTTTTCTTTTTGACCTTATTCCCCCTTTAGATACCATCTCCATGTCAAACATAATTAATTTTTACATTTAAATTCGTGGCATGATGCTCTGTGTTGGGCGCCACTTTTCAAATTGTATTTGTCGTCCACCCGCTTCTCTCATTTATTCGGAAGAGAAATTAGAAAATCAAACAAATCCACTCTGCCTTCGCATGCAAACTGCCCCCCAGATTAAGCAAACATGAAAACATTCAACCGCAAACAGCATCCATAACAAGATTGACTCATAAATCAACTCGACTTCAATTTCCCAGCAGTTCGGTTACAGTGTTTAAATGAGATCCACATTCGAATCCCATTTCCAGCAATTACCAGCAGAGTCTCCCAGAAACAAATGACAGTTGCATGGGACATGTGTGCCCTTGTGTGTGTTCGTCCCACCCCCCCATTAATTAAACCTTCGAAAAGTGACCATTCTGCTGTCACATCCTCTGCGGCACAGCTTTTCGAATCCGATTTCGATTAAACAAAATTATGCACTCGGAAATTTAATTGTCCAACCAAAACGACGATGACGATGAGAGGCGTGCGGTGTGTGTGTGTGTGCGATGCGAAGGCCAACATCGACATCGAATGAGCAGAAAGGCAAACACATCAGTTTCTGACAATTACGACGAAAACCCCTAGATAATTGAAATGACAATGTCCCATGCTCCAGCTGAATTTGAGACCCTCCACAGCTGAGAGGCGATGGCAAAATTTATTCATTTCACTGCCGGAGCTGGGGCGAGGGCGTGTGTGCTTAGGATCTCTCCATCAAACTCATCATCATCGTTCTCATAGCTGGATGGGACACGTCTTGTGTATGTGCTGCCCTCTGGAATTTCATTATCAAAGAAGGTTGACACACAAAAATTGCCGTCGCTTAACTATGCCATAAAGCATCCCTTTCATGCTCAACTTAGAGAATCATTGACATTCAACCGAAACACTCCCTCTGCCGTCACCGGCAAAAGGACACCCCGGGTACCCCGATGATGAGTAGGTTGAGGTGGGGCGGCACTCTCTATCATAAAATCTTACAGAATTAAGCAGTAAAAATTCTCATTCCCTCGTGCCACACTACACCACTTGCAGTCATCCTCACCCGGCCCCCTCCCTCCCTCACTCTCTCTCTTACTCTCTCATCGGGGACATTCTGGTGTCTAATGCAAATTACGTTCAAGTTTTTGTATACGAGTGTGTGTCCTCGTAAAACTATTTCGGACCAGTTTCAGTACAGCAGAGCCCACCGTCCGTCCGCCCCCCCGATCCCCCGTGCCGTTGGCAGAGGCTTTTCCCGTAGCAATCATAAATAAAACGGGCCAGAATGGCTAAAGTTTTATATGCGCTTAACAAACTTTACCAAGGATATAAATATTCAAAACTGAGTATCACTATGAGGCGGTGAGGACGAGAAGTCCTGGCACCACAACGCCCCCATGTGTGTGTGTGGAGATTCGGCATCACCTCACCTCTGTGTGCAGGGCTGTGTAAATATTTAAATTCTGTTTTCACTATTTTGTGTAATTTAATCATGAGGCATAGGGCAATTTATTAGTTTGCTCTGCATCGTCGTCGTCGTCCTCGGCGCCGTGACGTAACGTTGTGCTGCCAAACTATTAAAATGGACTGCAAAACACAAAACAACGGAGCAATGCATCCTCTTGACTTGTGTGACTCCTTCTCCTCCTCCCCCCCTTTACATCGTGGTGTAATAAAATGCAACACGCAGAGGTGGCTGCAATGGTGGTGCTGCTGATGGCGTTAATGGAATAAGGGAGAAGGGGGGAGGGTTGGGTAAAAATATTAATGAAGGATCTCGAATGCAGAATCATGCATGCGATTATGTAAAGCGAGACGAACAGCGCTGCATTTAGATGCTTTAATTAAGCGAAATTAGGAAGTTAAGTGTTTTGATTGGCTCCACGGATGGGGCTCTTTGGCTTTCGCTTAACGGTGCGGTTGCGTGCGGTGCACAACCGCAGCCGTCTCTGTGCGTGGGAGATGATGCAGCTGTGTGGAAGTGAAGTTTTGTTTTATATTTTGCGGAATTTTTAGTTTTCCTGCAAGACTGCACTGATTTCTCGGGGGAATGTAACTGTTTATGATGCTTGTCTGCAGACATATTGAAACATTTGTTTTGGCATCACTGTTGGCTTCATTGTTGGTGGACTTCAGTTCGTCGTAGTGGAGAGTGGGATGCAGAATACGATTGCGACAAAATTTAAATTGAACTGTGAGTACTCTGCGTCAAGGACGGTTCAGGAACTTCCAAACTTTCTTTATTTTTCGAAAAAGAGTGGTCACCCAATCTTCCGACTGATGTCCAGAGTTGAATGGTACTTAGTGTTAAATTCGGGTTGCTGCAAAAACACCCGACGTGAAAAGGTCTAGTTATTGTATATCCCGAAGGTTGTACACCCTGACAGACTTGACCTACAACCAATATTCAGACTGCTGTAATTTCCAAACCGTTCATGTCAGTCACCTGTCAGTTTAACACATGACAGATAAAGAGCCCTGTAAACAAGTCTTTTAAGCAATGTGCATCTCAGTTGTGTTGAAACATTTTAATCCGCGATGGAATTCAAGCGTGATAGTGTGATTGCGTTTTAGAGGGTGATTTTTTAAAAGCCATAGGAAAGTTTTTCAAGAAAAGAAAACACATAAAATTCAGAAAAATGCATGAAATCCTTATTTGAATCAATAGTACGGTCCATATAATTTAATGTTTGATGATTATTTCATGCGCCTTTCAATGGTCCATCCGCTTAGTCCAATTTTGGCGTACTCTTTCCAACATTTCGGCCGGTATCTCACGAATAAATGCTTCAATGTTGTCTCCTAATGCATCAATAGAAGCGGGCTTGTCTGTATAGACATGAGCTTTAACATAGCCCCACAAAAAATAGTCTAAAGGCGTCCCGAACGTGAAATAAAATGTTCACTGAACTCACCTCACTACCTGTGTGGCATGTGGCACCGTCTTGTTGAAACCACATGTCATGCAAGTCAAACTCTTGCATTTTGGTCAATAAAAAGTTGGATATCATCTTACGGTAGCGCTCACCATTCACAGTGGTGTTACGATTCGCATCAACTTTGAAGAATTGCGGTCCAATGAGGCCACCAGCTCAAAAAGCGCACCAAACTGTGACTTTTTCTGAATGCAATGGTAGCTCTTGCAATGCTTGTGGCTGATATTCACTTCAAAATCGACAATTCTGTTTATTTACGCATTGCGCCAAAAATGAGCTTTGTCCCTGAACACAATTTTTCGGCAAAAAAGTTCATCTTCGCTCAACTTTCCAAGAGCCCATTCACCAAAAATTTTACCTTGCGGTAGGTCGTTCGGCTTCAATTCTTACACCAGCTGTATTTTGAAAGGTATCACAGCTAAATCCTTCCGCAAAATTTTCCACGTTGAGGCCCAATTGCTGCGAACGGCGATGAATCGATAGTTGATGGTCATCATTAACACTGGCCGATACAGCTGCGATATTTTCTTCAGTTCGCACTCTACGTAAGCGTGTTGGTGGTTCAATGTCCAACAAAGTAAATTTGGTGCGAAATTTAGTCACAATAGCCCGAATTGCCACTTCAGTGAGTCAATACAACTGACCATAAAATGAAAGAAGCGCGCGATGAACTCCCTTAACAGAGCACGCATTTTGATTCAAATTCAATGATTTGCAAGCATTGTTCGTTTGTAAGACGATTCATGGTTAAATAATAGATCAAACTGAAGATGTTTGATAGTGAAACAAAACACGAAACGTGCGTCAGCTGTTTAAACTAGTGTTTGCCAAAAAGAAAATAGCCAAAAAATAACCCTTTATTTCCCGGAAAACCACAAGAAGCTATCGTTTAAACGCCTTCAGCATCTCAAGGTGAATCAATCATTTACGTCTTAAATTATAACTCGTTACCGCAATGCGGACGGCGTTGCAAAATGCCATGGTGGTCATAAACAAAAGCAGCAACATTGGCAAAAATGGTTTGGAAAGTGAAGGCTCTAATTGAGCGGAACCCACGTCGAAGTGATAATTTTTCTATCACCACTCGTAAGCTGATCATATTGTTGAAAAAGATACAATACATACCGAAAAATGAGCTTGAACTAAAGCCCTTGAAGTTAACGATGAAACCCACGATCTTACACCGCAAAAGAAAAATGTTAGAGCCGAAAGGGTGAAGGAGCTGCTACGCTTACGCCCTTCGTGGTGCGTTGCCGGATTTTGTTTTTTTTCCGATGCGCCACAATTTCTTACCGAGCAGTATGTCAGCCGTCAATCAGGAAACATATTGACCGAGCTAGCTTGTCAGAGAAAATGTACACCTTCGGACAGCCACCAGAAACCAGGCAGCACTGATGTTTATGGTTTGGCCGCCATAACCGCCGATGGTCAGTCGTATTTTTGGACCGTGGCATCAAAATTTATGCGACCGCGTACCGTGAAACTGTCATAGACGGAATATTGAAGTCTTGAACAAATGTTCGGAGACCGTGGACATTTAGCGAGACTCAGCACCTTCTCATATAGCGCGCGTCAATCAAGAATGTTAAAAATATTAATAACTGAGTGGCACTACAGCCCACAGGGGACCAAGGCGAAGCTTCTACAACAGCGACTCGTGTTGTGCGTGTCACTGATCTCTCACGAGGATAAGGGACATACAGTTTTGCGACGAGATTTGATAAGCATTTCTAGACAATTAATGCTCTTTGTCTCGTCCGGGAATCGAACCAAAACCTTCGTGGGTCGACGCACTTACTCACTACGCCACGGCAGCAACCGATTAAGAAAAGCCACATGGTAGCAAAAAAATAACAAGGCTTGGACCACCTCAAACAAGCACTTCGCCAGGAATGGACTAAAATACCGCAGAGCCACTTGCACGCGGCGTACGATGTTATCTTAGGCCGTCTCAAGGCCAATATTCGTGCCAAGGCTGAAGATATTAAAAACTTCTGATACATTTTGAAATCTGGAAAATTTATCAAAAAATGAAAAACTTATAGTACTTTACAAAGTTGGAGTTCCAGACATTTTCCCTGTTCTGCTCTCCTTATGAATGGAATTGTCTCCCTCGTAGTCAACCTTTCCATAGGCACTGAACAAATATTCCTCCTAAGTTGAACAGGACAACCTCTCCAGTCGCTCTAAGAAATTGTTCCTTATTTCAAATGAGAGCGTCTTCTGTTGCCTTGTCGCAATGATTCGTGTTTCAAGACTCTACGGTCCAGAGCAGTATTGCCCCTGCACTCTGTATGACCTAGCTATACCAAGCATTGAACTAAATTGTACTTAAGCCAAGGTGTCTGACCATAAACTGTTGAGGGGTGTAACGAATGTCTCTTGTCAGCTTGCTTCGGCTTACATACCGTCGATCCCAGGCCACCACCTCTTTCACACAAGAATTGAGGCCTGTTCAGCATCTTTAAATTTCTGCTTAGTTTTTGGACGGATTCTGTCCTAGAATCTCGACAGTTAAGGAACAATTTTTTTTTAATTTGGAAAAAAAACGTAAACTAGGGGGACAGCGGGACATTGTGGTTGACCTTAGATTTTGGGAAGAGACTTGGCGCAACAGAAAATGTTTCTGCAAGAACTACCATCTTCGATGAGAACGTTCAACTCGTTCGGCAGGAATTGTGTTGCCCCTACACTCTGTATCCGCAGACGCTTGACTACGCTCATTCCATAATAATAATTGATTGGAAAAGAAAACAAAACAGTCTCCGAAAGACTGCAATGTGTTAACCAGCAGATGTTGCAGGTGACTTGTGAGTAAACAAAAGGATTACGATCGTTTCCCTCATAAACAAAGACATCCCAGCAGTCAGGTCTTTAGTTAATCTGTTTGTTACACATTTTGCTGCCAGCTCAATGAACCCAGTTAACACTTTGTCTTCCCCTGGACTTGAAAGCGCACAAGAGTCCATAACGTACCGTCAGAATGCAGAAATTTGCTAGCATATTCACTATCCCTTTGAGAGGTCTACTTCAAGCAAAACATGTTTGCTTAGGCTTGTCCATCTTTCCTGCTCCTTAGAGCCCTTTCTGAGTAAGTGTGAAGCGGTTCGGATGAATCACTCACCTCTTAAGAGCCCATTGCACTTCTATCGTCACTTTATGAAGTGTCTAAATTCACTTGAATCATAGAAGCCAACACCAGCAATAGGAACTCCTAGCGACAATTCTGCTCCTGTTCTAATGGCAGATCTCAGGATTTTGTTGAATGCAAAAGAAGAAAGAATACAGTGGGGTTTCAAGAATGTTTGCAGTGAATTCAGAAGCTTTAAGTGTTGTATGTAATGCCGACCTGCATCCTGTCCCAACTTATGTTTGAGAAAAAGTTCACAACCTTGTCTGGAAGACGCACTACGAACGGGTCAAGCGATGGGATATAGAGTTCCATCTACTTCGGAGACCTCAACCATTGTCTCTTCATTAATCTGCCTTCATACTGTGGTGTCTTTCTGGCAGAGATTATGGCAAGCGAAGAAGCACTGTCATGAGGGAGGAACAATGACATTTCCGAAAAGCATACGCTAACCTCTCAGACTGGAATAAAAACCTATGTTTCATTCAAACACATCCCTCAAGTGCAGCCTATCGCTTACAGAGATGGCCAAATACTTAAATATCCACCTGGTATGGCGATATCGGGACGAGGAAAGGTAGGAACATCGACTGCATCGACTTGGACGAACCCTTACTCAGTCGTATAAAAGATCTGTCCGGCAACTTGGACACACCCTTCGCAGTGCTTCGAGTTCTTTGGTCGTCAAGGCTACCTGAATACTTTCGTGTTGTGTTATCTACGGTCAGAGGTAAGCCAAACAACGTAGCAAGGATCGCCGACAAAGTAATAGGTTTGCCAACCTGCGACCTCACTAACCGTCAATAGCAAACAGCAATGACTTCCTTCAGACATCCAACACAGACTGATGGAGCTAGAGGAAGCACACACTCTAAGACAGCATTCACTAAGGAGCACCGCAAGGAGTCACTCACGCTCAACTAATAGCAACCGATGGCATAGATCTGGAAGCTGGTACTATCGTCGCAAGAGGTAAGATAGCATTCACTAAGGGGCACCGCAAGAAGTCTCACTCACGCTTAGCGAGTCGCGACGGAGGGAATTGATCCGGAAGTTGGTACTATTGTCGCTAGGTTTACCAGGCCCGCAAGTGCATGAGCATCTTTAAGCATTTGCAAAGACAAACCTTAGAAAAAGTCCGCCTACGCACCATAATTGGTGTTGTAGCAGCCTCCATGCTATTGCAATACAGGCTTCCACAAGCAGCATTCCTAACAATGCTCCAAAGATCCAGATGAACGAAGTAGATGTTAAAACCATTTCTTACCTCCTCTGTGACTAACAGGCACCATCCACCAGCGCATCTTCATCGGGAAGACTAAGCTAACTCAGCGGCATGCTGTACTACAAGTTACTGAAGAAGGACACAATAGGTCCGAATGTGGTCTAAGTGTGGCTGCCCATTGACAACCTGCCCTGTGATGTAGTTTTTTCATTTATTTTTGGATTCAGTTTAACATTTTCCTCAGGAATCTGTTCTCTTTGCAACTCAGGGATCTCGAATGGCCAACGATGCCCTAACGATAATTTTGATGAAGCTCGTTTGCCCCAGAAGCAAATTGACTCCGTAGCATTCCTCATGCAGTCGCTGACCTCTCCGCCCATCCTCATCAGCCATCAACCGCACCCTCTGCCACATCCACAGGCCAGCACCGCACCTTCGACCACACATCCCCATTGTTTCATCGGTAGCTTCCTGCAGATTTGTCACGACTCATATTGCCTGGCCCCCCACCCCAACCTCTTCCCCGTCCACTTAAGGATTTCCTAGTGCGCCATCCCTAGAACCACTTGGGATCTCATTACTCCAACACTTTGCAACAAATCCACGTAACAAGTAACATTCCCGCCGGAAAATTTTTCGTCCCCCCCCCCCCCCCCCCCCGCACTGCCATACCCATCCAGCCAGCCAGCCAGTCAGGCATCAAAGCCAGGCCAGAGGCAAGCAGAGGATCAGCGCCGACAACATCCTCGTTGCATGCGAATGAGAGTGAGCGCTCCCGTTGGACGCGTTGCGCGATCCTTATCTCGACTTTCAATTATTTTATTTGGTTCAGATGTGGCGGACGATAAAATCGTTGATATGAGGTACACCGCAATATAATTCCTGGGCCCTTCTTCGTTCCGCCACGCTTAATTGACACAAGAAAGAGTTGCCGCCGAAAAAGCGGCAAAAGAGCAGCGCAACAAAAAAATGCGGCAGCCGCCACACACACACACATGGCCTCCGTAAGTCGATCGACCTTTCGCAGAGGCTGAGGTGCGCTCCGCACGTCTTCCGGCCGCCCTTCTCGTCCCGGAAGATGCCGCGCTCTGCTCTGAGAGGTGTATGAAGGTCGGTCGACATATTGACGATGATAAAACGATTCTCAGTCCATAAATAAAGATACTCAGCGGTGCTGCCCGCGATGCACACCGGCTTTCAGCGATATGACGTGCGAGGGGGGGCAGCCTGGGTGGACTGCTTATCGCGGTCCAGCACAGCAGAAGCAGCCAGCAGGCAGCAGTAATGTCGGCGCTCTGTTGTCGATTATATTCGCGAATCTTGATCCTTCTCCTCCATTTGGATACACACAAACACACACACACATGCGCATACACTTAGTGTGGCTCCTTTGTTTCCACCCAGATTCGGATGCACAGCACTGCGGCTGATGTGCACCGCCGCCGCGAAAGCGATAACTAAATGCTCCTCTCCGTGGGACACGGGAACGGCCGTTCGGACGGCTGCTGGTGGATGGTGGTTGGTGTCCCTTTTTGTATTGTGTTTCTAAAATATTTTCCTTGTTAGTTGGGATTTTTTTCTCCTTCAGTCCGGGGTCCAGCGCTCTCCGAGGAGATGTCTGAGGCGATAGTGAAACGTTTTTGACATCGTTTGGTCATCGATTAAGAGGATGCTCCGACGCTAGAACAATGGATCGATATTTTGGACCGACACAAGGGCGCAAGGGTCGTCGGAGGGAGATAATTTGGAGTCGTTAAAGTGTCAGCGATAGCGGAGTCCAGTTCGCTCCTCCGTCTCCCTCTGGCAACCGGGGAAAACGGATGAAAATTGGGCCGACAGCAAATTTAATAACACGACCATCACCGTTTGTGCGACCACTACACCCATCCCCGGTGAGCAATGCTCCTTTTTCACACGACCGAACACGACTCCTTCGAGCTGTCGCACTGACACTTCTCCCGCCGCCCCATCCCCCACCCATCCACCCCTTTTAGGGCACTAAACGACGACGCAGGCAAACAAATAGTCAAAGAGGTGACACCGGCTGCTGTGCTGTTGCTTCTGGCGGCTGGCTCTTCCTCTGTGTTATGACAACACAACTACGAGGACCTGGTTCCTGCGAAGAAGAACTCCCTTCAGGCTGCTGTGGATCCTCCTTTTTCACTCGTCGTTCGGTGCGGTGCGGTGCGGAGCCTTTTTTAACTGTCGCCCTCGTAACGCCTTGCTCAGGCCACAATATTGCGTTTGCTGATAGTTGACACTGTCTCGGGTACCTAATTATTGGGGTGTGTAGCACCTGCACACGGAGCGTGTTTAATATTATTACCTGCGGAGCTTGTTCAAGCGGTTTGATGATGGTGCTACGAAGGCGGTAGTGCGGTGGGGGGTGGGGGGTGGGAGGGCTTGAGTAAACTTTTCGGCGAAAGAGAAGATGACGAACACACAGTTCGGGATGCTTGGGGTGTACACGACACAAACTTTGAACAGGATCTCGACAGAGGAGAGCAGGCTCGGCAAGGATCACATGTGAGAGGTGCATGTCAATGAGTGTATTCATGGTTTCTGACATGTCGACGATAGTAGCCTTAGGAGGGTTGGAAAATGTTAATTTTAATTAAGATTCATTAGGAGGCCACCGCATGAGGGGGGGTGGGGGCTTGAGTGCTAGGGGAATCCTTAGGGTTGCAGGATTGTGTTCGGTCCCATTGAGTTCAAACTAAAGTCAGCAAAGTTCTCGGTAAACGATGTATCGAGGAAATTTCGATGGAACTGAAGAATTATTTGCTGAGAAGCAACAAAAGCAGTTCATGTGTGGGAGAGGGATGACAGCTTGTTCAGAAGAATTTTCAGAATTGCAACAATAGACGTCGTCGAGGCATTAATGGACTGAACATCAACAGTGACCACTTTCCCGGCTGTGGAGATTGCCTGTTAAATGTCAGGGTGATGATCCAGTCCACAAAGAGGTGCTCTCACATTGAGCACTTCGGTATGGTCGACTGCAGTCAGAGGCTCTCTTTCTTTTAATGGCCCTACAGTCCGATGTGGACCTGGGCCTCAACCAACATGGCCCTCCAGCTACTACAATCTATCGACAGCTGAGCGACAAATGAGCACGACCGGTTGATTGAGTCTTCTCAAGTCTATGTCCAGAAACTCTTCAGTATGCCGATCCACGAAGTAGCTGAAGCCACGATAGGCTATAAACCTGCCCTGACACAAAGCCCGTTTAATAATAGCGAGGATGACCAGAGGAAGCATGCAGCCGACAATGCAGCGAAAAGAAAATGCGATCGGAAAGAGTGTGAAGGCTGGAAGACGGGTGAAGAAACAACGTCTACATGCCTCCCTGCTTAAGGGCGTCGAGGTCCCGGAAATATTGTCGCAACGATTTCCGAGTGTAAATTGATTCAAGGACCAATGAAACATTTTGGACATTCACCGAATTTCCGCAAGAATCTCCACTGTCCTGTGATTTCTTCAACTTCAAGATTAGTTCAACTGCTGAGTAACGACATTGGCATTATTGTCCATGCCCATTAGTCATTGTAAAAGCAGGTGAAACGAATATACCTAGTACTGAAGGAGGACAAAACAAAAATTCATACAATACGTCTGTTTAACACCACCGAGGCAATATTGGACTCTGTGATCTCATTCGGCATCGACTCGGATCATCACCTTCTTGTAGCCAAGGTAATCCAAGGATATCGAGAGAGCAACGGATTCCAGATAGGCCAAAATGGTTTGACGTTGGAAAGCTACAATCGCAACAGATTGCTGGGATCTTTGCCGACCGAGTCTCCCTGAAACTCTTCCAAAGTTTGACTTTGCCTGCACTGACAATAGAAGAAGAATGGAAACGTTGTCAAGAAGCCATCAAAGAAGCTGCCGCTGATGTGCTGGGTTTCACGCCAGCACCAAGAAGGAACCCATGATTTGACGACGAATGGAGGCAGGCACATGCAGCTGCACAGGAGGTCGACAAAGCAACGCTGCATTTAACAACGAAAGCTGTTCGTGAGCTCTACGAACAGAAAAGAAGGGAAGAGAACCGGCTTCTCAGAACGAAAAAAAAAGAGCATGAGAAGTGCACGGTCGAAGATATGGAGAATTGTCATGGAAGGAATTAGGAAGCAGGAAGGTGAACAGCTTCCGGTGAATATGGGGTTCCAACCGAAGACTGACGGGACCAAAACGGACACCTAGTAGTAGAGTCGTATTCGATGCTGAGAATCTGGAAAGATCATTTCTGCAGACTGTTAAATGGCAATGACGGCCCAAATCTCGCTGTTAGGCAATTTGGCCGAAGATAGAAAAATATTCCGTTCCTCTGATAAGGTAGCAATATCGAGACTGAAGTCGAATAAAGCTGCTGGAGCAGATGGACTGTCCGCAGAACTGTTTAAAGCAGCTGGAGATGACCTGGATGGGCACATGCACCAGCTCACCTGTAAGATTTGGTCGGAGAAAAGCATGCCCAATGAGTGGAATCTCAGCGTCGTCTGTCTGGTCCACAAGTAAGGAGACCCTTTCGACTGCGCCAACTATCGACGGACTAATCTCCTTTACATCGCAAACAAGATTCTCTCGAACGCCTGAAAGCATTGGGCAACAACCTGCTAGATCCTTGTCAGTGTGGTTTCAAGCCAGGGAAGTCCCCAATCCACCAAATTTTCACAGCGGCAGATCCTGGAAAAGCCCAAGAAGTGCAAATCGACACTCACCACCTATTGGTCGATTTCAAGGCTGCGTATGAAAGAGTGCATAGAGACGAGCCAAACAGAGCCATGTCTAGTTTTGGCATTCCTACACAACTCGTCAGATTGTGTAGGATGACGATGGAGAACTCTCGCTGCTCCGTCAAGGTCGGGAACGAATGCACCGAGACCTTCAATGTTACAAAAGGTTTTTGACAAGGCGACGCGCTGTCATGTGACTTCTTTTACATTCTTGATCCTGCGTAACTCACAAGTAAACACCAGAGGCACGATCTTCCAAAATCAGTTCAATTGCTAGCTTACCCCGACGACATTGACGTGATTGGACGAACATAGCGAGCCGTCAATGAGGCGTTTGCTGGCATTGAAGCAGAATCAGCTAAAATGGGTCTGGTGGTAAATGAGGGCAAAACGAAGTACATGCTGTCATCAAGGAAGGACACACAACATCGGCGTCTCGGACAGAGCGTCATACTAGGTAGCAGAAACTTCGAGGTAGTCAAGGACTTCGTCTACCTCGGCTCCGCAGTAAACAGAGACAATAACACCAGTACCGAAATTAAACGCAGAATCACTCCCGCCAATCGCTGTTTCTTTGGGCTCAAGAGGCAATTGAGTAATAAAGCCCTTTCTCGAAAGTCTAAGCTTGCTTTATATAACACCTTGAGCATCCCAGGTCTACTTTATGGCGCGGAAACCGGGACACTACTAAAAGCGGATGAGGATGTCATTGGTCTCTTCGAGAGAAAAGTTATGCGTGCGATATTTGGTCCTGTTTGCGTTGATGACGTCTGGAGGAGAAGATTCAACGACGAACTCTATGGGCTGTACAACGACATGCGTCTTCGGATACAACGCTTGAGATGGCTAGGCCATGTAGAACGTATGAACACCACTTCTCCGGACAATGCGACAGAGGACGGCCTAGGCTAAGGTGGCGCACACAAGTGGAGAAGGACTTCAACCAACTTGGAGTGCTCAACTGGCGGCAGCTGGCGAAAAACCGTGCTGGCTGGAGAGGCATGTTGGTTGAGACCCAGGTCCACCCCGGACTGTAGAGCCACAAGAAGAAGAATATCTCATTCTGGCCTAATGGCTTCCAATATGTACATGTGAACAGCTTAATGGAGAATCACTACAACGGACCTTTCTTCAGTCTGTCGAAACAAAGTATCTCTCTAGGAAACGCTTATCGTTCCTCCCAGCCCCTCCCTCCACACGCTTATCCTTCCAGTGTCACTATACGGACAATGACAGAGAAGATTCTTTGTGCCTTACAAAGAAAAGTCTTCCATCAGATATACATATTCCAAGAAATTAAAAATGCCCTACTATAGTGGATTCGAAAACGTCTCAAAAACTGGTTGAAATCATTTGAAATTGATCAAAATTTGCAGAAAAATGTGCTCATTTCAATGCGTTTCAATGCGAATACCACTCTTGACTGATGAGAATGTGGTTAGATTTTGTTGTAATGCACTCGAAAACGCATCAAAGTCTTTCAAAAACTCATAAAGCTATGACCAAAATTAACAAAATTTGTGGCTTGTCATATGAAATGCTCGCAAATGTTTTCAGAAGCACCCAACTTAGTGCATTTCGAGGTAGAAATGGTAATATTTCCGAAAGTAGGAAGTCGAAAACACTTGAAACCCCTTAAAATTTGGTTCAAGGTTTGTGAGAATGCCACAGAAAACAGAGTCTTCCACATGAGAATATGTTTTGATTATGTTTTCGAAATATTTCACTCGAAAACGCATCAAAGTCTCTCAAAAACTGATCAAAACGATTCCAAAATCATTGAAAATCGTTGAAAATCGCACTAAATTGATTTGAAAACTCTCAATTCTTGTCGAAAATCATCCGTTGGGGGAGATTTTTGAAGATATGATGTTTCTGAAAATATGCGTTTTTAAGATTTGGGATAAGTGTTGGCCTCCTCGCCTCGGTTAGGCATTCACTGATTCACTACCCACAACTCTTAAAAACCATAGACCTTACCCCTCCACACCATAAAATTCACGTCCGACTACAAATTCCACGTCCCTCAACCCCCCAACCCCATCGAAATCCCATTAATCTCCTTGTAGACACGCAAAGTGAATTGCAATAATTTTGCATCTCGACCGCAGCCGGAGGCAGCAACACGTAGATCTTCCTCAGAGCCCACCCAGTACCCCCCGAGGGGATAAATCACCCCTCGAACCGTATAAATAACCTCATCAATTAATTTCCCATTTTAATAAACTGAAAAAGAAAGTCCACCCCTACGTTGCGCCGCGCACATACCGCCACCGGCCAGCGGGCGATACACTTCTCACATCTCCGTCTGAGGGCGCACCCTACTGGACCGTACTGCCTGTGCCCCCCTCCCAAAACCCAAAATGATTTACTACCGCTGCGGCAAGTAACCACATTTATATTTATTAGCCAACATAAATCTTTTCGGTCGCACTAGGCGGCGGTGTGTGTAAGCTGGCGATGGCGACGCGTACGCCTGCTGCCGAAGCTTCAAAGTGTGATTTTTAGTGCATTAGTTCGACAAAGTTACTCGCAGAGGCTTGCGCTCGCCGTGGGGCAGGTGTGTGTGTACTTCGCTAAATGTCCTATTTTATGAGGGGAGGTTGTTCGGTCCGGTGTGCGGATATTTGCCGGTCGATTGGTCCCGATTGATGCTCGAGGTACTATTAAGAGAAATGGAGCAGACGTATTTTATGGGATACAATAAAACTTCTCTCTCTTTCCATTGCCCACTACCCCCCTTCCCCTCTTCACCTCTGCCCACCGACACAAATGCTGGCCACGGGACAGCACATGGGGAGGAGTGTGGGAATGCTAGCCGTAAGCTATTGGATATTAATCAACGAGTCCTTGAAGAAGATAAATACACGAAACGAAATTTATTTTCCCTTTTAAAGAGATATGTGCTGGTCGACCTTGAGTGAGGGGTGATCTGCTGTGTTGCTTGAGTCGGGAGATGGAGAGCTTCAGCGAGCAACAGTCATCAAACTTCAGCGTCTGGGGCATCAAGTTAGCCAAGTGCCACTGAACGTGACGAGAAGGCTGAGGGTTCTGCGAACCTTGGCTTCAGCCTTCAGTAAGTTCGGCACCAGCACGATCTCCTGGAACCTCGCACTTTCTCGCTGATTGAAACCACATCCTATCCCTGGAAACGAATCCCTATTTGTGGCCTTTTACCTTTTCCAATAGGCTCACAAGTGTAGGGTCATCCTGCTGGACAGCTGCCCACCGCCACCATCACAGCCGCCCACAGTAAATGGAAAAATAACTGACTGTGTCCTTGAGCGGAAATTGAATTCGCCCTGATTATTCCGAAACAAAAGCCGAGAATTTCCTCTTCGGGTGCCTCTGCGCTAAAGGACAGAGGTCACCGGCTCCTCTTCGCCTAAACGCACGCAGGCTGAGAATGGCATCTGTTCCCACACATATCCTGTGCGTGCTATTTTTTTGGGGAGGGAGGCCAACAAGATACAATTTTCCTCAATTCCAGTTGAGCCGGGTGTCTGTCGGTCGGTTGCCTGCGAAATCCATCGTCGAAAAGTGGAAAATCAAAGAGCCACCACAGAGAGAGAGAGAGCGGCACTAGTCGAGTGAAGATCCTGCGTCAGACCATAAAGCAAATTAAAAAGTTTATTGATTCCCCTCCCGAAAAACGGACACATCTCACTGCCAGCACACGCAACCAACGTCGAACGGGCGTCCTCGTTCGTCGTCGGTCGTCGCAAGGGATGACAGGGAGCGTTCGTGGAAATTAAAATGAAAATGAAAATCCTTATCCTTATCGCAACCAATCGACGTAATGAAAATTTTTCATTATTATGCCCCTCAGACAAATTAATATGTCTTCTTGTTCTTCGCTCCGTTCATCCAACCCCCTCTCCACACCCTGCGAGGCGGCGACTGCGTCTCAGACTCAGACTCCTACTCCTGCCCCGACTCATCATGAGGCCGAAGTGTAATCTTGTAAAACTTGTCTATCGGCGTATCGTGGTCTCGCACTCTCCGGCAATACACGGCAATGGCGACGACGGTGGCGGCATGGCAGCTGGGGAAAAGTTTCACAGGAAGTTTCGTTGTTATCATGGAAATGTGACATTTTCCGGGCGATTTTCTCGGTTTTGGTGTTTTTTTTTTTGTTTCTCTGTGGAGGCTGTGGAAGGGAGTTTGGTTTATGTTCAGCCAGAGCGGCGGAGTAATAGTCGAAAAAGTTTATAGTCACGTTTTGGAGTACTACGACGACGACGCCTGGCAGGTTTCCATCGATGCCGGGTGGAGTGGGGAGTTCTGTTTTTTTTCTTCTGCCCCCGATACACTGGCATTGGGAGGCAGACGAGCAACAGCAGTCGTCTGATGGGATCGTTTAAGCAATTATCACAAATTGCTTCGACTCTAGATGATGGAGTGGAGGACTGGAAGAGGGTGGTGGAAGACTGTGATTGTCCTGGAGGCGTTAGTTATGAAAATTTCATGTGGTCTCTCCATCGTTCTCCGTTCCTCACTTGAGGAGTTGTGGTTGGTTGGATTGAGGAGAATTTAATTTGAATCTGGAGACGAGTCCTTTTGGGGTAAAACAGGATAAACCCTCGGAGGGAATCTTTGAAATAATGAAGCTTAGGGGGGCGATTTGGAGTTTGCATATGGGTCTTCATAATGGGTAGCCAAGCCACGTTTAGAGCTCAATGAAAGTTCAGGGAAGAACTGATCCAGGTGTGGCATCTACAAAGACAGTGAGTCCCGCTTAAATGACGTTCGGCATTGAAAGATGACCAAGATCCTCGAAAAATGCTAAATTGAATCCATTTCATTATGAGGATCTGTACCAATTGTAGGTACGGCTTGCTTCAGTTGAAGGCGTTGCCCGTCAAGCCATTTGCATGATGGATAAGTTAAAGCAAGAAACTTGGACTAAGTATGGTCTTAGCTGCCTCTAATTGCACACTCCAAATTGGTTGAGGTCCTTCTCCACTTCTGTGCGACACCTTAGCCTAGGTCGTCCTCTGTTCCGTTATCCCAATGGTTCAGATTCGAAGTCCTTATGGAGAGGAGAAGTGGTATTCATACGCTCTAAATGGTCTAGCCATAGGCGCATGTCGCTGTACAGCCCATAGAGTTCGTCGTTAAATCTTCTCGTCCAGGGGCCATCAACGCAAACAGGCCCAAAAATCTCACGCAAAACTTTTCTCTCGAAAAAACTAAGGGCTTCCTCATCCGCTTTTAGTAGCGTTCAAGTGTCTGCGCTGTAAAGGAGGACTGGGATGATGAGGTTGTTATACAAAGCCAGTTTAGCGCTTCGATAGAGGGCCCCATTACTCAATTGGCTCTTAAGCCCAAAGAAGCGGCGTCCATATTTACCGCGGAGCTTAGGCAGACAAAGTCCTTGACTACCCCGAGGTTCCTGCTGCCTAGTGGTCCACTGTACGTGACGTCGATGTTATGTTTCCTACCCCGATGACAGCATGTACTTTATTTTGCCCTCATTGACCACCAAACACATTTTAGCCGGTTCTGCTTATATGCCCGCAAACGCACCATGGACGGCTCGCTGTGTTCGTCCAATCACAACAATGTCATCAGCGTAAGCTACCAATTAAATGGACTTTTGGACGATCGTGCCTTTGGTGTTAAGAATGATGTTAAAGAAGTCACATGACAGTGGGTCGCCTTATCTGAAACCTTTTTTGGCATTGAGGGTCTTCGATGAGTTCGTGAACGACCTTTGCTGTCCGGTGCTAGTCCGTTCCGGGCACTGACGTTCACCTGATTGAGGGCCCCTTTCAGATGCCATTTTGTTGCAAGGTGGGTCAGCCACGGGGGCAGCTTCGATGAAGTGGAGGAGGACGCGGCAAGCTTGTGGTTGCTCGGTTCAGCTCGTCGGGCGGGGTGGTCCTTGTCCCCCTCACACCCACATCACTCATTGCACACAAAAAAATGCTTGCCTTAACTAGCTAAAGGGAAATAAAAGGGAAGAGGAAGAAAAGGTTGTGAAGAATAGGAAAGCCTAATACCCTAACCTGACAGCGGACGGACATCTAACGTAAGAAAGGAAAAGGGGGAGGGACAGAAAAGAAGGGTGTTCTAGGCGTATGCCCTTACCACTAAACAAGGCCGGAAGGTTGGTTGGTTTTCTTTAAAACTAAGCCTACTCTAGACCTATACTACGTTAAAACTACCTAGCTTCACCCTACTACGAGCCAAAGGCCTTCCCGCGTCGTTTCATGATAATGGTTCGTTAGCAACCTGCGAGTGTCTGATGTTGTTGGATGGCAGAAGTCGCCATCCCACTCCTCATGTCCCAGTTGGCATGACCTTTGCTATCTCTCTTGGCGAATCTGCGAGGCTTGGCTATTCCAGCTAGTCCAAGAAGGACGGCCTTCCCTGTATCCCACACACACACCACGCAAAAATTAAACTATTCCATTATAGAAAACCACTGGAATCGTGGTTTTCCTTAGCCGCGTTGTCCCACGGGGTTGAAGTCGAAGGATAGGTGACTCTACATGTCCCCCCGAAGTCATCGGAGACGGATGAATTCCGCTGCACAGTCTCTACATTTCGACGTCCTGGCTCCTCCACTAGACACCATCAGTTCATACGAGATGGATGAAATTTCAAAGGACTGTCCACTCGAAGCGTCTGAGAATCTCCATCTCCCCATTAGGTAGTGCCCATGTTTCTGCCCCAAACACCATGACTGAAACTTCATCGTAGCCATCTTGACACTTACAAGCGCCCCACTGATAGCCCGTCCCGCTCTTACGATAATGTCAATTTCATCGACATATTGGAACAGTTGCACAGATTTGTGAAAGACTGCGCCTCTTGTGTTGACGTTTGTCCAAGGATAATGTTTAAGACACAGACTGTGACGTGTGATGTTGAGATTCTTTGCAGGGTCCGAGAAGTCTTCATTTGGAGTGTGGCTACACAGAGGAGGTGTTCCAGATCAATGCTAGCACATCGGAACGTCCGGAAGTCCGAAATGCTGTTAAACTGTCTTCCGTCCGTCGCAATATGATCAAGGTTTGGTTGACGATTGATTTACCTGGAGATCGTCATGTTCCTTTCCCATGTGTGGGAAGTTGCGCCGCAGTCGATACCAGAAGAACTTCCACGACAAACAAGACAAGACCAGCCCAAAGTTGCCCACCTACTTGAACAAGAAAAACATAAGACGACCATCAATTGTGGTCCCAAACTTGATAGCCATCTCCCTCCTTTCGCATATATTCGAAGAGCTTCCCATCGCACATCCTCACTCCGATTCACTTTTCGCAACACATATTCAAACCCACACCCCCAACTCCACTAGACTCCGCACAACTAGAGTTATTAGGCATCCTTAACCGCCTAGCTGCGGGCTATCAGAAAAGGATAACTCCTTGAAACTTTCGCGTACACATACCCATTATCGTCGCTCAAGAAACCCCGGCCACGACACATAATTGCTCCCCTGGTACCCAGAAGACTTCCTGGCCACCATCACTGTGCGCAGAAAAGGACTCGAAGAACCCCCAAGCGATACATTTATTAAAATTTCTCAAGATGCGCATAGTTGTGCGGACTCGCCGCTCACCATACCGAACCCACGTCCCACTAATCAAGCGAAAAGGGATCGGTGTGGTCGGAGGGCGGCAGATGATTTGATAACGTATCCTTAAAAGGACTTAATATAAATTTCACAGGCGACCTAATATGATTAATGCCAGCCCCTGCGGCAGCCGACCATGTGCGTGTGTGGTTAGGCCAAGGAATGTGTGTAGTCCTGTGTGTCGGGACGAAGGAATTTTGAATTTACATCGCCTCCAGACTTCACTTCTTTCTTTTCTTCAATATTGTTATTCTTCCTCACTCCTTGTCTTCCGCCTCCCTCCACCCACACTCCTTATGCACATTCCAGGGGAGGAGGGGTGGAGAGTCGTTAAAATGGTTGACAGCAGCAAAATCTAATCAAATTCCTCCTACCACAGGGACCCACCGGGCGAGAGGGTGTGGGAGACTAAATCCAATCCAGGAAAACCGCGCGCCAACTTTATGCGATTTGATTTGATTCCATCCCGCCCTCCAGTTGCCCACCACTTTCTGTACTAACTACCTACGAGTACACGACTTGTGGTAACATCCTTATCCGATGTAGGTAAATGGTAAAGTCCCCCCCGCCCCGTCCGCCCACCAACCCCTTCGGCAAAGAGAGATGAAAACTAATTCCAAAGTTTGATTTGCTTGATGCGATTTGTGATTTCATTTTATTTGAGTTCTCGACGCTTTTTTTTCCTTCCTCCTGTCACTCTGTACTCCTTCTTGATCTCTGCGCCACCCCCGACGTCTGCCAGTGGCGACGGGGTTGGTCGTGGGTACGCTGCCGTTGTGTAAGTTCATTTTGTGCCGAAAATCAGAGTGAACATCGAGAATCTAATATCAATTTTCAATTCCATTGTACTCGTTGTACAGGAGATGGACAGGTCGTCAGTGGAGCGATCGGGGGTGGGTGGTCCTGTCAGTCGTCAGATTAGCTTCAAGGTGTACAACAAGTCGTTTCAAATGGCATTTGCATACCAATTTCATGGCATATCTGAGGGGATGACAACGGCTGCCGCGACGGCGGCGGCGGCTGGTGAATGAACACGCACCGGCAGAACAGCAGCAAGGACCTCCACGACATGACGCGGCGTCGCACTGTGGAAAAGTTTAAAGAATTCAATTGCCAAGAATATCAATTTGATTGTCATTTCAATTATGTCCTCGACACTGCCGTGGCAGATCTTGGTTAGCTGGGGAATGGGGGGGACGGCAAGGGACAAGGGCAAGTGAGCTCAGAGGAGTGAGAAGGTTGTCGAAGGGCATATTGTGGTTTTTGACTGTAAGGAGAGTAATTTGTTGGAAATACTTCGGTTTGTGGGTTCTACTTCCGGCAGGGGAAGTTCTGCTCATAAGCTCAGTCTTCTGAGTTGGGGAACGCGCTTCGCGCGTTTTTCTGCTCATGAACTCAGTCTTTAGAGTTGGCTTAGCGACCTCCTCGATCCGTTTACTTCCGAACATGGCAGGGGAACGCGCTTCGCGCGTTTTTCTGCTCATGAGCTCAGTCTTCTGATTTGGCTTGGCAACTTCGTCGCCCCACCTACTTCGGAAGACGGCAATGGAACGCGCTTCGCGTATTTTTCTGCTCCTAAGCTTCAATTTCTGAGCTGGCTAAGCTTCTTCCTTGCTCGGCCTGCCTCCCAAGTTGTCGAGGGACGCCGCAATTGGCGTCTTTTTTCTTAGCAACCCCGTCTGCGGGTCTCCCTGTTATTAACCATGAGGTTATGAGGCCATGAGGTCATGTTAAGCATCAACGATTGGCGTCCAGTATCCTAAATCCCTCATCACAACAGGTCTATGAAGAAAAACTAAACCATGCCACTTGAACATTCCTTCAGTCAGTGGAACGACTGCACACACGCACACAAGCAAAAAAATATTGCAAATTTGATCCCCCCGTACTAAGCATCAATCGGTTTTCGGCCAAAAAGCGAAACGAAACACAATACGTCGCTTGGAAAGGAAATTTCTCAGCCACCGACCGCCGGCACTTGCAGCAACATCACCCTCTCGCTGGCGGACAACTCGACAAAAGGACAAAGATTGAGTTTCACAACTTAGTTGCATTCGCTCCGCTCCTTTGCATCGTCTCGAAACACATTGTCCTCCTCTGCCAGCCAGCCAGCTAGTCAGTCAGACAGCCACACTGCGTTGTGCTCGTCGATTGATAGGGATGTTTACACACAGTCCTGTTCCTGGAGGCGACAAGGCGGCGCGCACGGATGTACAGAATGAATGCACTCATGCAAATGTCATTTCGAGTGATTATTATACGGGTCAAGCTATTGTGTGCAGCAACTGAACAGTATGGAGGTATCATCGAGCCGGCTTACGAAGTTCCGAAGCATCTGATGATCTGGAGAGGACGGTTCCTCGCATGACTGTGAGGAATTGAATTTTAACAGGAGCACGACTGCTTTCCCGACGTCTGTTTGGTCGCCCACACAGACAGTGGGATGGCGGGAGTGAGGGAGTGATACCTCCTTGAATCCATTTTTGTGTGATTGTCAATAAAGGGAGACAGAAAGACAGAGAGAGAGCGGGAGTGGGGTGTGTTGCATGCAACTTGAGTTTCCGCCCCCGTGTCTTGGGACCAGAAGAGAGTGCAAGTGGGACCCAGCTTCCTGTGGGATACGCTCCCGATGGATGAATTCAGAATTAATATTTAGTTCACATACGAGCGTTTGGGGGGTGAGTGGGTGGGTGCCGCCACCGCTGCAGCCGCCACTGTTTTCTTTCTCGAATGCCTGCATTTCGCATGCAGGATCAATATTTTGCACATTTTCTGCTCGTTGCAGGATGTTTTGTGAACGCTACGTGGGGGAATTTTCAATTTGAAATGTTGCGCTGCACCCACGCTTGCAAAAAGAAAAATATGTTTTTTCAAGTGTTTTCCGAGAAGAAGGGGGAAGGACGGGGCCGTCCTGTATGCGAGAATTGACGTTGTTGCAGGTACACGTGCACGTGATGCGGATGCAAGAGGAATTGATCCTCTCAAGTGATTGGTTGGTATTTATGGAAGTAGGTCCTTTTTACGTGTACATTAGAATCCTGAATCGTCTATCTAGGTCAGCAGATTATATCTGCTCGATGTGGGACATGCGAAAAAAGAAAGTCATCCTAACGGTCTAGGGGGAGATTTCAGGACCAAATCCTCTTCCTTTAGGTACGCACTTCCACTTGGAATGATTGTTGTTGCTTGGTTCCTAGGAACCGAGTTGTAATCTCAAAACTCTTGTCATCTAAGCCTTGAATTGAAGAAAATGACAGAAACCATGGATTCTAAGTTCAGATGAAACAGTTTTTGAAATGATTGGGCCTTAAGGACAAGAAGGACGAAAGCGTGAGATCTCCCCACTTAAAAGAAGCAAAGAGCGACAGCTAGGAACTCGCCATTGAGGCAATGGAAAGGTGTTCTATGACAGAAATGACGTCCGAAAGTTGTAACAACAGAAGCGCCTGTCGGGACGAAGAGACCACAACTCGTAATAGACTCCCACTCGATACTGGGAACTTGGAAGAAACATTTCTGCACACTGCTGAACGGCAATGAGGACACAAATACGCGCCATGTGTTGTGCGTGTCGCTGTTCTCTGACAAGTAGAAGGGACCTACAGTTTCTTGCCGACTCCGAACAGCGAGAAGCTTTTCAAAGACAATTGGTACTCTCTGAGTGTAGTCAGCAACTCGAAAGAGGTGGAGCCGTGAAAAATTGGAGGTGTCCCGTTCGGGAATCGAACCTTGACGCACTTACCCACTACGCCACGGCGACCACAAAGATTGTCATATTGAGACTAAAGACGAGTCAAGTTGGTGATGCACACGGCCTGTAGATGATAGGACACCACCAACTCTTCAAGATCTGGTCGGAGGACTGCATGCCAGAGTATTGTTTGCCCAGTCCACCAAAACAGGGGACCCCTTCAACTATGCCAACTACCAGAAGAGGCCTTCTAAGCATCGAATCATCTGTCGTTTTGTGCAAGCGCCTGATAGAACTCCTCAATTATCTGGCAGGTCCTTATAAGTGTGATTTCGGGCCGGGGTAGTCCACCGTTGACAAAATCTTTACGCTGTGGCAGATCCGGGAAAAAAACCCATGAGAAGCAAATCGACGCCCACCACCTATTTGTCGATTTCAAGGTCGCATATGACAGCCTTCATGGGGACGAGCTCTACGACGCTATGTCTGGTTTTGACATTCCTGTCGAACACGTTCGTTTGTACATAATGACGATGGAGTGTTCTCGTTACTCCGTGAAGATCGGTTCCGAACTTCCTTCAAGGTTACGCGCTGTCTTCTTCTTCTTTTTCTTGTGGCGCTGCAGTCCGGGGTGGACCCTGGTAACGTCCAAGTTTCCGCGCCGTAGAGTAGAAAGAAAGAATAAAGTCATGCAGACCTCATTCGCCAACACAAGAGTCACAGTCTTCCAAGAAATCCGTGCAATCGCTAAAGCATGCGGATCACAATGACGTGAGTGGTCGAAAACTGCCATAAAAGCGTTTGCTTGGTTCGAGGAGAAGGCGACACAAATGGGTTCAAAGGTGAACGACTACAAAATAAAGAACAACTACGTTGTCCGTACAAAACGAAGTTCAACTCCGTTGTCATCAAGGAAGGACACACAACATCGACGTGTCGGACAGAGCGTGCTACAAGGTAGCTATAACTTTGAGACTACGAAGGCTTACCTCACAAATTTACAGAACGAACAAAATCAGAATTCTGATTAATCGCCGAGGAACTCTTGCTATCCGCTGTTTCTTTGGGCACAAGAGGCAATTGAGTAAGAGAGCCCACACTCCAAGGACCAATCTACCATTACATAACGGATTGATCGTGTTCTATGGCACAGAAGCCTCGATAGCGTCAAGAGATGAAGGGATATGTCAGCATGTTTTGTGCTCATTCCGGTTGGCGTTGATGGCTTTTTGAGAAGAAGATTCAACAACGAATAGCGACATGAGCCCAGCACGGCGTCAATGAACTCAACGCCAAAGATGGATAGGCCATGTAAAACCAACACTGCTTCAGCCCGAAGAGTCTTAAACTCCGAACCAGTGGGACAACGCAATGGGAGGTCTCTACGGACCCGATGGCGGAGAAGGACATGAGCCAGCTTGCGGGCACAAGTGGAGAGGGACCTCAGTCAGCTTGCCGGCACAAGGGGAGAAGGACCTCAGCCAGCGTGCGGGTACAAGTCGAGAGGGACCTCAGACAGCTTGCGGACACAAGTGAAGAAGAACCGCAACCAGCTTTGAGTGTCAAATTGGAGGCAGCTGGGTAAAGATTGTGCCACTTGGACAGGCTTGTTGGTTGAGGCTCAGGTCCTCCTGGGCTTGCAGCGCCATATGAAGGCGAAGAAGAAGTGTGTGTGAAGCAACATATCCCTCACCGATAAGGATGTTGTTTCCAAAATTTAATTTTTGTTCTGTTTGTACTGATGGGCTAATGGATTGGAGAAGGGGTTGGCGGGATCTTATTCGACAGGTTAAGTAGAGTGTCTCCATTCTCTTGGCCAATAGTAACAGAACTAGGGGCATGGGCCTGTCCACACGAGGCAATGTCGTTGATCGCGTTCAACGTAGCGAGTTGCAAACATTATCCACACTAGTGCACTCATTTGGTAAACCTTCTTCCAACAATATCCTGGTGAATGCATCCCGCCAGATCATCAACAGCTGCCTTAGGCAGGTCAGGAATGAAGTCCCAAAATGCCTTAGATACGGAAAAAGTCAAAATCTCGGTAAGCAGGTGTTAGACACTTTGAGAATGTAGTCAGTCTCTTGAAAGAGGTGGAGTCGTGGAGAGATGCGAGATAAGAACCAGAAATCGAACCTGGAACCAGCAGCTTGTGAGACAAGGCACTTATCCACAGTGGACACGTTTGTCCTTGTCAATAGGTTCTACAAAATGTGATGCGTAATGTTTCTTAGCATAAGAGCGAATTTACTGAGGCTGAGGCCAAGCTAAGTCCAAGCAAAGGCCTTAGTCTAAGGCTTCAGCGCGCAATCCTGACAAGCAAGTACTCCACGACATAATTTTTTTTTTCTTTTCCTTTAATTAAAGGCCTCCATTGCGGTTGCTCAACACTCTGTCCGCCCAGACAATCCCCAACATTCGTCTGCAGAAATTACTTCAAGGCTCTGCGACAGTGTTAAAATAATCCACGGCAACACCAGCCTTCTCCTCCTCCCGCTCCCGTCCGTCTTTCTCTTCCGAGTCTATATTAAGTCGTGCATATGAGAAGACTGGTTACAATCATCACTTAGTTTCATATTTTTTTTTGTTGCTTCCTTTCACCCTCCCCAACCCCCTGGCCAATGCCATCCACCATCCAAGCTTTCGGTCGTTTCATAATGCGAGGCACATTGCCGCAAGGACATGAAGTGGCTCAGTTTACACTACACACCGTTGCTGTGCATCATTCGCCGCAATCCGACGCCACTGCTACCGTCACCGCCACTAAGGGTCCTGTGTTCCACTCACGCCTGGGCGCCAGTGTATGTGGATCCTTTGTATACTTCCCGAAGTGAAAATAATGTAATTTTCCCATTTTCCCTTCTTCAATGGGAGACTATAAAATCCTGCGCCACACTCGGGTTCCCCCCCCCCACACACCGAACACACACACACACACAGATACATAATGCCAACAATGGAGAGGAAAATCTGTTTGGAATCTTGAATTAGATATTATGTAGATAAAAGCGCACCCTGCGACCCCGTCATCGTGGCAGATGGGTTCTCCCATCCTCCCCCTTTTCATCTCCGCCGCATCCGCACACTCACACACTCACACACGCCACATTACATTGAAAATATCTTTTGATTATATTATTATTATGTTTGCTCTAGCGGATCCTTGGGAAGGATGTGCTACTGCTGCTGGCTGAGGTGGATGTAGGTGCCGGGTTCCTGGTGCGGCTTCGCATGGCTGGAGGAGGACATATGGAGAGCTCGTGAGACAGCGGAACAAATCGAAGCATCGAAGCGAGTACGGAATTCAATTTTAATATTTTATACGTAGACGATAGCGATTGCAGGAAAACAAAAAAACGACGACGACGTGGTAGTGGAGGGGGGGCGAGGGACAGCGAAGGCGACACGATGCGGAACTGGGTCTTGAGCGGGCGCTAGTGTTGCTTGCTGTGCGAATGGCAACAGGATAATTTGCTTCGACAGGAAGTTGGCGTAAAACAAGCACAATAGCGCAACACTGGCGGGGCGGTGTTTTAATTGAGTTTCGCGGAGGACGGAAGAGCGCCACGGATGCCGATGGCATTAGTAAACAGATCCAGCGACGAGATTAACGTGCAGACATGATCCCAGAGTGCGTACGTGTGCTTAGTGCTCAGTTTGGAAGGTTTAATCGCAACTAAGTTGGAGGGAGCATCTTTATCGGTTCTTTCTTGGAACTTGGTAATCGAATGTGGGTGGCGGAAAATTCAGAAAAGTTCCCAGAAATTTGTAAACGGATCGTACTGGCGGAGACAGTTGGGGATGATGAGAAAAAAAGATTCTTTTCTTAAAGTGGTGCCTACGAAGCTGCGCCTTATCCAACAAGTCCTTGACGGCAGACAACATGCCAGCATTTGTGTCCTGTTGTGGTCCTCAGCTCAAGTGTGGGGCGTCCTGAGTTGAGTTGTCCCAATGACTGGGATTTGAAGATATTGGGCTCTGCATGACCTCTTCATATGAAGCGTTGCATTAATATGCTGACAAGTCAAGGTGTCTGTTCGATAATTTTTGTGGAGGGAACCAAGTTTCTTGTGGCCTGCGTCGACTCACATGTCCCGGGTCCGATTCCTAGATTGACCATCTTTTCGCTCTTGAGGTCCTCTCGGTCTTGAGGTCCACTCGGTCTTGACGTCCCCTCGCTCTTGAGGTCCTCTCTACTCATGAGGGACTTTTAGGGAAACGAGAACCGAAGCCTTGGTCCTCAGTGGACTGTAGTGTCTCGTAACTGACTGATAGAACCATGTGTCTTGTGACGCTGAGTTTGAAGAGAAAAAACGTGTGACCCAGGAGGCATACAAAAAAGTGCTACAACGATAAACCAGAGCAGCGCACTGCTTAAAGAAAAAGTCTCTCGCTACCACCCAATTCAAGGAGGCTTAAGAATCTAGAGACAAACACGAAGCTACAAACAAAAGGCTAAAACCGTGGCATCAGGCATCCAGGACCTTCGAAATTGTGAGAGTGATCATGTGACTGATCAGCAGGGAATTGTGGTCGTGTTTCAGCGTCACGGCCTAATGGGCATGACCAGGAGACAATGATGGAGCACAGAGGAGTCCCAACCTCAGTCAAGGAAGAAGTTCCCACCCAGCTATGACTAAGTCGTCACAGCTTTTAAAAAGCTGAAGACCAAAAAAGCTGCAGGATCGAATGGCTTACCATTGATCCTGCAACATCGAAGCCAGCGGCAGTGTTCTGGTAGGACGAAAGCATGCCCGATGATTGGAGTGTAACCTCCATATGCCAGAACAACAACAAAAGCGTTTCTTTCCCCTGCAGGAACCGCCAAGTCATCTCTCTTTTGAACGTCCCCTACAAGACCCATACCGTGTGAACTTCTTAGGCCATCTTCCACCGCCCTTTCGCCCAAATTTTCGCAGCAAGTCAAACCCTAGAAATGACCAGCGAGCTCCAGATCGATCCATACCAACTCTTTATCGATTTCTAAGCCGCATACGAGGGCATTCGTCGCAAGTACAAGATCTTCGAAACCATTTGAAACCTGCACTAAATTTGGTCAAGGAGATGCCCTCTCGTGTGTCTTCTTCAATCTTCAACTGTAGAGGATAGTACGGAGGGCGGGTGTTAACGAGGAAGGGACTACCTCCTTCAAATGAGTACAACTGCTGGGCGACACATATGACATAGACATCGTCGCGTGATCCGTCGTAGAAGCTTTCACGGCGATTGAAGAATAGGCGAAGTAAGCTGGACTTCAAGTCAATAAGGAAAAATCCAAATATATGGCGTCGTTCAAAAATCCTGCCTGTCACACAACATCTCGGACAAAATGTCCCTGTCGACAGCTATAATTTTGAGTTAGTTAAGGAGTTTCTCTGCCTCGAGGAGAGTGCAAGCTCTGCAATCGATATCTTGGCGGGTATCCATATTAAGGTTGCCCTTGGCAACCGATACTTTTTCACCTAGGGTCAAATCTCCGACCGCCAAAGACCAAGATCGTGCTTTATAAGACCTCCTGTCAGCCTTCGTAAAAGGAGTCGAAACCTGGACAATAAGGGAAAAGTTTGAGTGGATTTTTGGGGTTTTTGAGAGAAAAATTCTATTCTAAGGCAAAAATGCGATCCAGTCAGCTCTCCCCCCATTACTCTACTCTACGTGTTGCATCGACATGAGAATGTAGTCCAGAAGGCAAAACACCGTCGCTTACTCGGGCTCGCCAACATTGACCGAATGAACAACAACGCTTCAGCATAGAAGATCTTCGAATCCTGGTTTGAGGCGAAGATGAAGATTGGGATCGAAACTTTTGTGTGAAGACGAAGGTATGGGAACTTGATTTGGATGAATGGAAACAGGGTGTCTAGGACTGTCAAGGATGGAAGCTAACATGAGCTCAGGCCTTGGCTCCACATGAGTTACCAGCCTCAAAAGAAGATACAAGTGCCGAAAGCTCGTCAGCTTCCTTAGATTTCTGTCAACTTGCCAGACAAATTTTATGTCAAATTCTCCCTGACGATGAACAACGATGTCAAGAGAGGAGGGCGGTTTACCTACTTCAATATGGTTAACTTAAGTCTTTAAAATATTATCAACCATTCTCTTCCACCAAGTAGGACGTGGCTCCCAATCAACATACCTCTCCAGTTGGTATCGCCAGTGCCACCAGTGAGGTGAGGTCTTCCTTAGCATGTGTGCCTAATATTGGCCAACAACTGCCGGAGCCAGTAGGCGCGTAGTGCACCATGATCAAAGGTTTTTGTTTTTGCGTCAGCTCTTAAACTTCAAGGTTTTGACCAGTGTGAGGAGCAAGATAAGCCCGCTTTTGGAGGACATTGGACTGAATACAGAACAACGCCATGGTGGGTGATAAATATTTGATTTCTTCTTCTTCTTCTCCTTCTTCTTCTTCTCCTTCTTCTTCTTCTTTTTCTTCTTCCTCTGCTTTTCTTTTTCTTTTCTGTATTCTACTTCCTCCTGTTCTTCTTCTTTTTCTTCTTCTTCTTGTTCGCCTTCTTCTTTTTCTTCGCTTCCACCTTTTTTTCTCGTTCCTTTTCTTCTAAGATTGGCGCTACAGTCTTGGATGGACCTCGGCATCACGATTTCTCACCAGCTGCTCGCACCCTACTTTAGTTGCGGTCCTTCCTGACTTAAGTGAAGTGCGAGATCTCAGACGAAGTGCGAAGATTCTACATGAATTTGGTCTCCTTTAAGTTGCATACGTCGACCCTTGACTCCTTGCGCATCCCGTCATACAGCCTATGGAGTTCGTCGTAAAATCTTGTCCTTCAGTTGCCTACAACATGACCAAAAATTGTTTTCAGAATCATTCGATCGGAAGGAAAGTCCATGATAAAGCGCTTCGTAGATCAGAAGCAGGATGAGCAAAGGTATGGCACAAAGCCAGTACGATCTTTGGATGGAGATCCACTTAAGTCCAAAAGAAGCAGCTGTTGGCAAAAGTGATTCTACATTTGATTGTCGCTGATGTTGTTGTCCTTGTTTACTACGAAGCCGAGATGGAGGAAATCCAAGGCCTACCTCAAAGCTTTTGCTGTACTCGTACATTGTGACGCTCTTTCCGAAATGTCGACGTTGTGTACCCTGCCTTGATGACAATGACCCATTCAAGCCGGCTGCACTTCAATCTCAGTAAATGCCTGACAGGCATGTTGCTCTCTTTGCGACTCTATTTGCTTAACGTCGTAAGGGAGCTAGCCTTTTATTTAGCCCTCGGGCAGAGGTGGTCCCTGCATACATTGGTTCACCACACAGCGGATGTTGTGTTGCCTATCCAGGCGGCGGCACTAGAAGCTTTGCATGGGCGAGGATAGTGTTGGTCACTTCGTCATGGTGAGTGCGATCAACGACGCCGCCTAGTGTACACAGAGAGCAAAGCGAAGTATTTGCCGGCATCGAAGAAGGGCACAAAACTTCGACGTCTTGGACATAGTATCACACTAGGTAACAGAGACTTCGAGGTAGTCAAGGACTTCGTCAAGGACTATTGGCAAATTGGGACAACAATTACAACTTGATTAAACCAGCCCTCCTTTACGGCGCAGACACATGGACGGTACTTAAAACGGATGAAGAAGCCTTTAGTCCTTTGAAGAGCAAAGTCTTGTGTGCGATTTTCGGTCCTTCGTTGATGGCGTCTGGAGGAGAAGATTCAACGATGAACTCTATAGGCTGTACGACGGCATGCCGCTAGTCAAGCGTCTTCGGATACAACGCTTAAGATGACTTAGCTGGCGAGAGATGGTGCTAGATGGAGAGGCACGGTAAGGAGGACGAAGAAATCCCTTACAGACAGCTCACTGTGTTTATCCAGTTATATGATGGTGGTAGAGTTACAGGATTCCGCATGGCTTTATCCCAAACTTTTTTGACATAAAAGGTCTCAAGGTACGACCTTGAGGGAGAGGCAAGACTTCATCATCTCATGAATTTGGTAGGTTTGCCAAAACAAGCTCATCTCAAAGCACGCCGACATAATAATAAAAATTGAGTGACACAACAGCTCGCTCGTGCACGGCGAGCTTTGAGAAGCTTTTCTTAAACAGTTGCCAATTTGAGTGTGGTCAGCAACTGGAAATAGATGGTGCCGTGAAAGATGCATTCCGGGAATTAAACCTGGACCTTCGGCATGTGCTGAAATCGACAAAAAGGTGGTAAATTCGGATATGTTTTTCTGGGTCTTCTCGAGGCTTAGCTCCAGTGGATTTCTCCTTCCTGAAACCAAACTGATAAAGATCCAGCAAATTGTTACAGACGTCCACGCAAATTGATAGCGAGGATTTTGTGGACCATGGTAAGAAGACTGATCCTTTGACGGTTGGCACAATCTTAGGGGAGGAAAACAATGACACCAAGTGAAAAAAAATCCAAAACGATGAGTATTCCCAAGAACACAGACGATTTGAGCTGCTTACTCATACACGGCAACAGAATTTGGCAAAGAAACAATCCCCAAACTTGCACAAATCACTCCCGATGGTCCAGAAATTTTTTTCACTGCAGAAACCTTGGAGAAAAGTCCAACAATATCGCGAATTCCTCAAATTAGTATGACTGACTCAATATTATCCGCCAGGAACATCTACAAGTGTGTCAGACGCTTGAAAGTTTCACCAAATGTACTCCTCCACTCCTCAATTCAAGAAGACAACGTTCAAATTCCTCCCAGCCTGGAGCACGTTTTTCCAATTTTCAAAGCCCCCTCCCCCCGCAAAAGAAGAAAAAACCGAGAAAATCCAAATCACCCATTGGCGTGCCATCCTCACTGATTAAGCCCTGCATCGGCACGAATACACCCGTGTGATAACTTGCCGACCGCCCACTTTGCACGAAAACTTTTCTCCGCTTCTTCTCTCATATTTTCATTTGCTCCTGCTTCCACCCTAGTTTCACCCATGAAGCCAAATGATAATTTAATAAACTCTTCAATGGTTGGGGATCGTTTGTTTTTCAGTCCCCTCACCCTCCCCGCCGTGGTAAGCCGCCCTTTGTCCCACTGCCGGTCATAAAATTATGCGTATGGTATTCGAAATTATGCAATCTCCACCCGCCATCGCAGCCACCAGGACCATCCCTCCCTCCGTCGGCCGTCTCTGTGTGTCCTGACACATAAACTTGCAAATTACATTATCGGAAGTTGATCCTGGAGCAGATTGCCGAGGTGGAGGCGACGACGATGATGATGGGGCTATGGGCCAATGATACTTTATTTGTTTCGAATTATCCCTCCCACGCCCACAACATACCCCCACCCTCTGTGAAATTATAGTTTGTGTGACCTCATATTTGGGATTTCAGCCACCAAAAAAATTTTGATAAATAAATTAGTTTACATCCGAAAAGGGGGAGGTGGGACGGTGGGACGGTGGGCCCAACTCATGTTTAAAGTAAATATATTCATTAGACTCGAATTGGGCATTAGGCTGCTTCTTGGGGCGGACTGCGGACTACGATGGCTGCGTCTACGTCGATGGTGACGCCGACGATGCTCACTGAATCGTAAGCAGGTGAGTTAAAGAGGTTATTTCCTTGGGATTACCAGATAATGAGTGTTAATGGGAAATGGAAATTGGTCAGATTTTCCAGAGAACAAAAAAGAAACGACGTAAATGGGTTCTCGAAAATTGCCGTTTGTTGGGGAGCCGAATTGGAACTTACGCCGACGAATGTCGTTCGTGAATTCTGAATGAGCGGCAGGATTAGTGACGATCTGGAAGTATTGTTTGGAGGGGATATCCCTGGCCGCCTTAGTGGTCGTAGATAGACGCTTATAGACACATGCTCTGCATCAAAGCCAGTTCAACACAAACGACAGAGCACAACCACCTCCCTCTCACCTACCTCATCCAAAAATGTGAGGTCATCACAAAATACATGCCACAGGCAATGAGGTTCCTCCTTTGAACGTTCATTCATCATCACCATCAGCGTTGCGGATGGTCTTTCTAACGCAACACGCCTCACAGTCGCGGCCGTTTGCTGCATTTGACCCAATTACTCCCTCAACCACGACCACATGAGTCCGGCACACGTGATCGAACACAAATTAAATTCCAATTCGGCTCGTCCAGCTGTAAATGAATTCATTTTACACTAAAGCGCGCTTCGAATTCTAAATGAAAACGCTTCACTGCGCGAATTACCATCGCACTCTCCGGGCGTGCTGGCGACACGGGGAGCACATCCGCTTGCTTGTCGGAGCACAAGCACTGAAAAAAAAAGAGCACATTACACGAGAATTACATTGTATCCTGCCACGCGTTTAATGCGGCGCAGCGCGCGCCCTCCTAATTAGCTGACGTGCAAACAAGCGCGGTAATTATTGATTAATTAAAGATTAACATCCAATCAAGTGTTTCGGTGTTTGTGAGAGGCACAGGCTGGCCCATGGCTTGTGCTAAAGTGAGCTAAGCGACGCTGCGTCCTTGTGCTTGTGAAGGGCATTAGGAGGGGCGAGGCGCTGGATATTTGGAGGCTGTGTGCAGAAGTGCTGATTCACTGTTGTACGGAGTCGCACATGTGGATAAATTGTTTTCGGAGGATTAAACGGAATTCTCGATGAATCAGCGAGGGAATGCGTGTAGACGTTGAAGAGGATTTGTTTATGGAAGAGAAGCTGTGTGGAGACGAGTAAAGGTTTGACTGTGGCGGACGAGGTGCGCGGGCATCTGCAACGGAATTGGGAAGAGGTCAAAAGTTGAGTTTTTTTTAGAGCAAGCTTTCAAACAATTTTTGACAGAATTGTGTATGTCGAGCTGATACTGGTGGACTTATCTTAAAAGTGGCGCTAACAGAGGGATGGAAAGGGAAACTGATTGAAAGCAGGAAGGATCGAAGAAGAGCTGTTTTCAGTGTTAAATTTCCACTTGCAACGAGTTAGTGACGACTTTTCGTAAGACATGCCATCTTGTGGTTTCAAGTTGGTAGCACCGGCGTTTGACACTCGACAAACTCAGCCGTCAACAAATGCCTCAAATAATTACAGGAATATTTGCCATTTACTATAATGGATAGCTTAACCATCAAGGAACGTTCGAAGATTGTTAAAACCTTACTGCAAATGTGGTGATTCAAACGCAGCCACCTCTCATGCATTGTCTGATGATTATAGTCGTAACACATAACCAACTAGGAAGCAAGCAAGATGAAAATGTAAACGTCCTGGTATCGCAAGGTCTTTGTAAGTCCTGGTCAGTTCGCCAAATGGTGCCGCCACCACTACACACTAATGTAAGTGTTGCTAATGAACCCAATTTATCGATTTTCCGGAATTCGCAGCAATTGTACGTGTCGTGCTCCTAACAGTGGGGTTTTTGGATGCATGCCTCTATCTTTATGAAGTTAAATTCAATTCAGTTCAGCAGTTGAAGTATTCTGATCATTCACAACGACGCAGAGATGCTTGTTGGATCTTCGAAAAAACAGACAATAAGTGTCGATATTTCGAATACAACCTTTTCGCAATGGGGTGTGTGTGCAAACAGGCAAATTAAACCCTTTGGGGCTCCGAAATCTCAGAAGTGGACGAAGACATAAATTTCCATCGAACAAAATGACAATATGGTATTTGCCAGAGTGTTACAGACAATTCGGAGCGATATGGTGAAAGAATAACAGATTTTTTTGACCGACGAGTGGCTTAGACGGTGTGTAGTTCCAACAAATTAGTCTAACAAGCTTCAAAATTCTGGTTGTGTAAGTCCACGTCGATTGGAAATCAACATCCGCATCCTCTGCATATGGCGCTACAGTCCGAGGGGGACCTGGACTTCAAACAACAACCCTCTCAATCAAAGGCCAGCTGCCTTAAATTTACTTCAAGTTGTTTGATTTCCTTCTCCACTTGTGTGGGACATAGGGTCCGTGAGTATCCTCTATTGAATTCTCCCACTGGCTCGAAGTTAAAGACTCTTCAAGCTAAAGCAGTGATGTGCCTAACTAGGCCTAACTCCGCCTAGGCATCTTAGGCGTTGAGTCCGTAGACGCCCAACTAGGCCCATGTGACTGAACAGCCCGTAAAATTTGTTGCTAAATCGTCTTCTCGAAAAATCTTTAATGGGTCCGAGGAAAGGACTTCCCAAGCTTCATCTCCTAAGATTGTTAATTCTTCTGCCCCATAGAGAAGGGCTCAAGGTGTTACACAACTTTAGCTCGGTCCTTCAAAAAAATGCTCAACTGCCCGTTCAGCCCACAGAAACATCGATTGCCAAGAGTTATTTTGCTTTAAATCTCGTCACTGGTGTTTGTTCGTACTGTTCACATGGGAGTCGAGGTAGACAAAGTCCTTCACTCCCTGCCTATGGTGACGTTGACACTGTTAGGTTTTTATCCGTGAATAATCCGTGAAGTCTAAACGCAGACCCCAGCTTCTTCAGCAACTTCCAGTGTTGCTCTTTTGCAGTTTATTTCCGGTTGCAAACAGCGATATTCATAAAAGAAAAGAAAACAGAGGTGGTAACATGAAAAAAATCGAAAGGTTTCATCTCGGAATCTGCTTAAAGAGTGTCTGAGACTGTAGTCTCACGGTATAACTTGCTGACCGGTGTGAGCAACAGCGGGAAACCCATCGCGCAAACAGCTTCGTGCCCTGAATTACACGTCGGATATGATCAACGAGGTCTTTTGAAATTCCTACTACATACCTTTGCTACCTCCTTCGCTCCTTCAATCGGTGGTCTATTACAAGATTTTTGTCACGTCATCCTCTCGCTACAACTGAATGTTGACGAAGAAGACGAGTCATCCGACAAAGCATCCAAGGGCTTGGGCCCACTTCCACACAAAACTTCATTCAGATTCGGCCTAAATATTTACAGCAGCTATCTGCGAATATACATATGCAAACGATGTACCATACGTAAGTGGCTCCATCGATGGTTAGTAATCTGGCGAGTACAACTGGATAACTTTCCAGGATGTAGGCAAACCAAGCCCATGCTCCTTAGCCTTTGTAAGAAATCGGCGGCATTTTTGTTATCTCTTGACAGAAAAGACTGCTGACCACTCTCCGACGTACTAACGAGCTACGCTCGCTATACCTTCATCTAACTACAGGGAAAGTAACTCGCCGGGAAAGTGTGTGGAAACACAGGCGGCAGATAGAGAAGGAAATTGTCGATGCATGGGTTAGGCTTCAGGAATTGGGACCTAAACCACATTCCTTCAGAAACAGGTTATTCCTTCGTTTCTCTTCGGTTCAGTCTTCGGTGCAGAAGTCAGTCAAAAGACTGAACTTAGGGGCATATTAGAGCCGTGCTGTGAGGCTTATTCAGAGCTGTATATTAAGCTTAAGTCGAGCAAGGCTTTACAGCTGTGACAACGTAACCAAAATTATTTGGCAGACTACGCCGCCGGGCTGCGGTCGCCTATAGGCCTCTGCCACTCAGAAAAAAATTATGTTACGATTTCCTGATCTAAACTGTCAGTTAGCCAAGGTCCAGGCCTACTATAGATTTAGCAAGAGAAATCGCATCTCTGTCCACAGAAGGTAAGCCTGGTTAGTGAACCCTACTGCCACTGACTCCTGACAGCTTGCAGAACATTGCACTTTCGACGTTGTCAAACTTTTTCTATCCCTGTCCCCAAGAACAACTTTACTGCCCCGACATCCAACCCTTTCGAGCAGCACAAACTATCCACTTTGTCACATTCGCGACACATAAGCCAAGCTACTTAACCGAGCGTTTAACGCTCATTTAATCGTTCAGTGCCCCACTTAGGTCAGTGCGCTGTCATTCATTTGCTGCCACGTCGAACTTTTCCCCATTAACGCCCACCTCCCCTACTGTCTCCCTCCCATCCCCCCCTCCACCCGCCATTTGCCGAGGAGAAACTTTTTAATGCGTTCGCGTTTTTTTTTTTAATTAGGCAATCGATTAAACTTCGCAACAGTAACTTCTCCTCTCCCCGGCCCGCCCGACAACCCCTTCGACGACACAAAGGACACGTTTACACAACCGTATCGCGAGAGAGCGTTATGCAACGCAACATCAGCGACGCTTTCCAACACTCCATCGACACGCGGCTTGCGGGAAGTAAATCTATTCGCGTGGCACTTCTCCGTTGTCCCTTAGGAGCGCTTCGGATTTATGAAAAACTTTCATATCATCCTTTGACACAAGTTTCATCCGTGGAAGGGGAGGGTGGGAGGTTGTCGACAACGATAGCACGCCTCGAACATAATTTGCTGTGGCTGCTTGCTGCCACGAGCTGCCTTTGAGTACAGAAACTTTATCCTTTTGCGTTGCAGTATCGGTTGGGGTTTGTGTTGTTTTTTTTTGCGTTTCCTCTGCGAATTTTCTTGTTTATCATCTTGTATGTTCCACCCTTCCCCTTGGCCGCCTTTTTGTTTGTAATTATTCGCGAATAATTTTATCTCCACTCAGCGTCCTTGGTGGGGAGAAGAAGGAGGAGGGCAGAGTAGATTGAAAAAAAAAATACAAGCGAACGTAACGAGAGGTAGACAAACTCAAAATAAAACTTGATCCTGCCAGAAGGACATCCATCAGATGGTTGGTGGTGGCAGGAGCGGGGAAAAAAAATTCAAGAAAATATGAACAAGTTTGTCGAGTTAGCAGTTTCCTGCTGCGCTTCACTTTGTGGTTTTCCGTTTTCCCCTCCTTTTTGCGCGAACTTTGCTCGAGCTCCTAATGAGCTGACACGATGAGTGAAATGGGGGTGGGGGCGGGTGTTGCCAATTATTGGAGAATTGCCCCACAAGGCGTCTGCGGGAGCACTCACCCAAAAAATAAACCCAGCTCCCACAATGGAATCCTTAAGTGCCTGCGGTTGACTATGCGGTGGCATGTGGCGGCAACTGTGGACAATGGCGAGCTTCTGTACGCGTAACTATTCGAAGAGGAATTCCCATTAGCTAGTGAGGTGATTTTCTAATTTAGTCCCTTTTGTGTTGGCTGCAGCCATCTCTCACACATGCACTCGTATGCCCAGACCAGAGAGATAGAGAGAGCCGACAACGACAACGACGATGACGACGACAACGACGACGATGACGTTGCCAAAAAGTTGGGTTGAGTTGTTCGCGGTTGCATTCGGTGGTGAATTGCTACCGCTAGCGCCGTCGCTGCTGCTGCTGCTGCACCAGCAGCAACGTGCGGCATTCGTCGACATCGTCGTCGTTGTCGTCGGTTGTCGCATCTGAATGTTTCAGAAATTTTGCAGAACTATTTGTGGAATCGCAACATGGAATGAAATGGATTTAAATTGCTTGTGGTTTTCGGGATATTGTGTGAGTGTGTGGTAGTGGGGGGGGGGAGGGTTCCAATATGAGATGCGACGAACAAGAATTTCCGCAATTTGGTGAAGAATTTCAATTCGGGCATGTGATTGCATGAATAATTGAAAATTGGTGGTCAATCTGAGTTGGCAAGCGCTTGGGTTGTATGACTAGGCGACATTGACTTAAAGTGAGTCACTGGATAGCAGAATGATTCAATGACTCCTCTCGGGACACTTAGGCCCCATCGGTGTGTTGTTATGGTCGCCATGTGAGCGTGAGCTGGGACATGCAAAAGAACGTGTGGAGAGTCTGAACTGAAGCTTATTCAGTTCATGACCCTTGAGCTGTCCTGGATACAAATCGTTACCTTCTTTGAATTAATTTTCTTTGATCTCATTATTTGCACTCTTGTTGGGCGCCAATTAGTTCGATTTGACTTAAGCCTTGTGCACGTCTAGACAGTGAACAACTTCAAAACACAATCACAATTCAAGTGCCGCTGGAACTACGAAACCCAAACAAACTCCCAATCCACAGCCAGCCACTTCAGCTGTGCCCCCCCTGCCCCAAGTCACTTCTCAACTCCCACCGCCAGTGAACTCCTTCACCTAGTTTCGTTTCTTCCAAGACTCAAGTCCCCACCAGCCAAAAGAATGAATGAAATCCGTAATCCAACCTCTCCTTACACCTGTTTTGACCCAGAACCGTCATCCCCACCCCCCCTCCCCCCGCCGTCTCACGAGATCTTCACAATCTCCAGAGTACTTACAATTAACCTCAAAAACTTTCGAAGAACAGGAAAACTTCTCCTATTGGATTAAAAAATTAACACTTCCCTTGTTTAATGTGGATTTGATTCGGATTGTTCCGGCGGTGCCGTGCCTCCCACCACACCTGACTTCATGAATTGGTCTCCATTACCTGATGATGGTCATTACATTGCGAGTTGAGAGCTGCAGCCCCTTCGCCTGAGACACAATCGTTGGATGTGAATGCGAGCGCATGGAAGTAATTTCCTTGTGACCCATTAAGGACGAGCCCCTCTCCTTCTCCTCCTCCTCCCACTCTCCATCTGCCAGTCCATCTTGGCGGGCTCGGTGCGTCTCTAAAACTATGAGCAAGAGAACAAAAGTTCTCTGGTTCCTTGAAAAGCCATTACGTTAATTACTTCTCCTTGAAGAACATGAAGTGGAACGGTGTTGCGGGGAGCACGTCCAGTCTGTGAGTCCAGTCCGCCAGCAGCGGGCGGGTATCTCTCTCTCTCCCCTGAAAAGTTAAGTTTTTCGTTCATTCTTCTCGATGGTGTGCGTCTCGGTGGTGAGGAAATCTGTTCACAGGCATGTGGCTTTAGGTCATCACGGTTCTATTTTCAGATGTTTATGTCTTTTTGTTCCTTCGCACGGGAGGACCAGGACCTGGTGGATGGTGAAAGGGGGGCAGGCGGGATCTATGTCAATTGGCTTGCATTGTTCGTCCGTGGAGATACAGCGTTTAGGGACAATGCAGGGGGCGGTGGAAACAATTAGGGTAATCTCGAAACCATTCATGTGGTGTAGAGTAGGAGAGATTAAAACTTTGAATAATGACCGGCTGGGGTGTCGAAGATTTAGTCCATTCAATGGTAGGATCGGCAGTTCTGTGGGGGTTCCTAGTGGCAGGGAGATGGCGATCGAAGGCTGGGCAGGTTTAATGGGGAATTCGAGGGCAGGCCGGTTGGCCGGGCCTGGTATTGAAATTAAATTTTGTTTGAATTTAGGTGAACCACGTTTAGACGGTGAGTCAGATCGGCCCACAACTTTTCTGGAAGGTCGAAGACGATCTCTCAGACCCTTGCGAGAGTGAGGGTGATGCGTGGGTAACTGGGATGCGATGTCAGGAGAGAAATTCACGCACATCTCATACCTCAACGGGAGAAGGACCATCTAGCAAAGATATCGTCAACCACTATCTGTCGCGGGTAACACTTTCCCAATCGGCGATTGAAATGGTGGGAACAGCAACAAGTGTCCACATTTCAGTGTGGTGCCTAGTCACACAGCCACTACGGCACGAGAAACTTATAGTCGTGTAGTATAGAGTAGGAGAAGGTGACTATCATGTACATAGAAAATTCTTGTAGACGGCTACTGTCAGTCATCTCTGCCAAGTCGGACTCGAAGTTTTGTTATGACTGAGCGTGGACTTGGGTGTATTCGCGGATTTAAGAAAAATGAAAAAAGACCAATGTCGGGCAATGATTCGAGTCCTGTTTCTGGAATCTAACAGCAGAAGCGTCTCCAGACAAGATTCAATGTCCAGTTACCGCGAAAACAGAGACGAAGGATAAGGAGACGAAAATCCGGTGGCAGACCACCGATTAAATGTGCGAAGGATGTGCCTGAGGTAGAATGTATTTCGTGGCTCATATCCGACGTGTAATTCAAGTCATGAAGCTGTCTACGCGATAGGTTACCCGCGGTTGCACACCCCAGACAGCATGTGTTGCCGTGAGACCACACCTCAAAGCAGTCTCAGGCGCTCTTTAAGCAGATTCCGAGATGAAACCTTTCGATTTTTTTCATGTTACCACCTCTGTTTTCTTTTCTTTTATGAATATCGCTGTTTGCAGCCGGCAACAAACTGTAGGTTCCCTCCACTTGCAAAAGAGCAAAACTAGTAGTTGCTGAAGAAGCTGGGGCCTGCTTCTCGACTTCGTGGATAATCTACGGATAAAAACCGAATCGTGTCAATGTCATCATAGGCAGAAAATGAAGCACTTTGTCTACCTCGACTCCCATGTGAACAGTACGAACAAACGCCAGTAACGTGATTAAATACCGGACAGCTCTTGACAACCGATGTTTCTTTGGGTTAAAAAGGTAGTTGAGGCTTTTTTTCGAAGGACCGAGCTAATTTTTGTAACACCTTGATTATCCCTGGCCTGCTCTGCGGGGCAGAAGAATTAACAATCTCAGGAGATGAAGCTAGAGAAGTCCTTTTTTCGGACGATTTAGCAACAAATTTTACGGCCTGTTGAGCAACATAAGCCTAGTAAAGGGTCCACGAATTCAACGCCTAAGAAGGCACATCACTGCTTCGGCGCGGAGAGTCTTTAACCTCGAACCAGTGGGGCAGTGGACATGCAACAGAGGACACCCACGGACCCTATGACGCGTACAATTGAAGAAGAACCTTAACCTACTTGAAGTGCAGACTTGAAGGCAGCTGGTTCGAGATCGTTCCAGCTTGAGGGGCTTGCTAGTTGAGATCCAGTTCCACATCGGACTGCAGCGCCATATGAAAAATATGAAAGTGTCGAATACCATTATCTTGGTGCCCAAAGCATGAGCTTACACAACCAGGGAACTTGCAGCGCTATAGTAGCTTGTTGCCCTGTCTTGTTGGAACCAAATACCTCCCAGTCTCAGTCAATTTAATCGGTTAGAAAAATCGATTGACGGTATTACTTCAAATTGACTATCATCCTCCACCCATTGGCATTCGACCACGGAGCACAGAAAACTGGCCCTTGGTCTTGACAAAACGGCACCTCTTGAGCAATTGCTCACTGTTGAGGGATTCATTATCGTAAATGCCAAACATACGAATAATTTTTGGACACGTCAAGTGACAGCTTAGTTTGACATGTGCCAAATGCCAGCGCTGGCAACTTGAAACCATAAAATGAAAGACTCCATTCCTGAATGCACCACAATGCTTTCGAAAACAGGCCCAAATTTGATTTCTTTAATCAACCTTTTGCACATTCTTTCATGACTGCTTAAGGTCCTTCTTAAATTCGAAAGGATTAGCCTGACTCACCGCCCAGACATTTCCTGATTCACATCCCCCCACTGAATCATAAATCCTCAAAAAAAAAAACAAAAACAAACAGACATCCAATCGTGACCGCCTTACGAATTTAATTTTCGAAAACAGGACTTTCTTTATCGTTTCTGCGTCGACTTCTTATTGCCTTCTCGGAATTCTGGTTCGCAGTTTCGTGCATTCAGACCCTCCATTGAAAAGCGCACATTTACTGACTTACGACACACACACACACACACACACAACTGTTCAAAGTCCAACAGCACGCAATCAGCTCTGAGGAGCCCCACCCGCACCAGAGCAGTTAAAATAAGCACTTTTCCGCTTTCCAAGGAAGCGACATATGTCACTGCCACCAGCTAAGCCAAACAACACGCCATCACTTCTCGGTACCTTTCTGTCCTCCTCCGTGTACTTTAACGTCGACTGTCCGAAACTCAAGTAACAACTTCCACGAACGACAGCGGTTTAAAAACACGCTATTCGAAGGATACATTGAACTTCCGACGATCCCCCTTCCCCTCCGCACTTCCACACACGACCAGTGATGAGAAAGTTGATTTTTTTCTAAAATTTCACGAGAAGGCACATTCGACAGCGAAAAGATGAAATAATCTACACCCTCGTCGACGGGACATGAATATCCTCGTGGTGGTCGTCGTCGGCGTCCCAGATGGACGGATAATGGCATTGGCCACAAGTGAACTCGCAGCAAGCGACATAAGAATGAAGCCATTACACAGGACCTCGGCGGGAAAAACTCAAAAGGACACACTAAAATACAAATACAAAGCGTCGAAGAGGGAAAAAGGACTTTAATCAATTTATCGTCGAATGAAATTTAATTTTCCTCGCGATCCGCGTCATCTCCATCCTCCTTCAGACTCCTGCGAATGCCAAAGGTCCTTCCAACTTTCGCTGCTTGGTTCCTCCCTTTCATCGTCGTCGTTGAATTTTCCTTTTTTTTTGTGTGTTAACGGTTCGATTCGTTCGTTCGAGGAAATTCCTTTCCATCAAAAGTATCCACACAGACTGTCGGTCGGTCGGTCGGACGCGGAGGGTGCTTGGGCTTCCTTTTCATTGAGCTCATCATTATTAGGGCTGGGGCCACTAAGAGTATTTTCTTGGGGCAGCCACCACCATCGTCGACGTTCGCCTTCATGTCCTTGAGCATGAAAATTTTCAATTTTTCCAATGGACCGGAAAATCAAACATTCTAAATACTGGAATCTGCCTCGGTTTGAAGATCCTTGCGCAAACATCCGCCACGCGGTGCTCAGAAGAGCCGCATCATTGTGTGGAGCGGGCTGCAAGTTTCGTCCTCTTGAAAAGTCATAATTAAATATTTGATGGAAAAAGACGCACTCACCGAGTACTGTACGAACTGCCGGGATAACGGCGGGGGTTGTGCGAGAATTAAGGATATTAAACTAATTTATTAATATTTGAGTTTGCGGGAGGAGCATGAAACCAAGTGAAATGGGTTCAGACGATTACCAGTGACGAACGATGTGGGTTTCTAATCACGATGGTACTGGGAACGGAATGATATATTGAAAGGCAGTTAGAAGTGACAGGACACGGCTTGCTAAAGGTCGGACAGACGGCCTTGGTTGATGTTCGACGTTGCAAATGGCCATGATGTGTGGTTGGAGTTTTGATTAAAATGAAAGAAGCCCTTCCAAGAAAAGGATCCTTGAAGAAGACAGTCTGAAGGTCAATGTCGGTGAACCATACTTGCATGTAGCGAGGAATACAACGGAGTCTCTGAGGCATCCTTGATGCTCTTTTACATCTATGCACTGAGAGGCTTCTTAGACCAGTTTGCATGCACCTTTGCTTTTTGCACACGCGTTTAAAAAACCCGCGCGCGGTTCTTTCGTAAAGCCATAGTGACACTGCCTTGATGTTCTCATGCATCTGTGCACTGATAGGCTTTAAAAACCGGGCTGCATGCGCCTCCCTTTTTGAACACGCGTTTTAAAAAACCCGCGAGCGGGTCTATTGTAAGGCCATTGTGACAGTGCCTTGAACCCCCTTCGTACGCAGACAATTTTACGAAACAGTATTTGGGTATGCGCATGTGGTTCGAGGTCCTGCGAGTGGTTTTTATTCAAAAAAACACGCGCGCGGGTTCTTTTCGGCACTATTGCGGCATCATTGCGGCATCTCGTCGCTGCATAAAAGTGAACTTAGAATTGTACTGAAATGTCCATCAGGTTATGTGGTACCACAACTCGACTATTTTGACTAACCCGCGTCCAAATTTAGCCCAGCGCCATTGAAAAACGTGTGTGGTTTGAGGTGGCCTTCTTACAACTCTCAAGACTCAACTTAGTGGCGATTCCCTTCTCCCAGGTCCCCATCCTCTCCCACCAAGCCATCGCCATCAATTAGGACATTGGTTTGAGGCCCCACAGTCCCACTTCCTTTGACGAAAAAGAACCCCGCGCGCGGCTTTTATGTAACAACACGCTAGTGGGTCCGCTGTGGCACCGCTCCGGCACTAGTGTCAAACTTTCACAGCATTCCTTTGACGTCATTCAGTAGTCCTCAGGCATGAGTTATGCGTTAGCTCTTCGGTGTTTGAGGAAAAACAAAACCCGCGAGCGGGACAAATGCGGCATTATCGAGAAACTTCTTTGAAACCTCTCCCACTTGCATAGAAGCTCACGGAAAACTAAATAGAGTTGTCCACGTGAACGCGGGTCAGATGCTTTTCCAAAAAAAAACCTCCACAGCCTCACAACGGCCTTAAAAAAACCGCCCACAGCCTCTCAACGGCCTTAAAGCGACCTAACTAGACCATCTTCACCATCCGCGAGCGGTCATTTACGATACTGCGCTCTAGAAGAATCCGCGAGCGGGATTAATTGAGATTGAGTTGACTGAGTCAGAGCCACAGAGTGGCAGCATGCCATGCCACAAAAAAAAAACCCGTCAGTCACCAGCCAGTCAGCACTACCCCAGTAGCAGTTTGACATCCCTCGCAACCACGAGCCGCACTTAAAACCACCTCTTCAGCCATTCTCAGCACAAGCCTCCTCCGCCTCACACCATTGAATTCTGAGGAGATTACACAGTCATTGTGTCGTGTCCCCAACGAAACAGATGCCATTCAGAGCAGAAATTCGTTTAAAGCCAATCCCAGGAGGGCCGTCGAGTAACACCAAGTCTGCACCCTTGCGTGTCATCGCCCGGCCAACGCAGCAGCATCTGCCTGCACACTTAATGCCTGAAAGGGTCCTTGTAGTTTTCACTTAAGTTGCTCCGTGTTCGTTTCAGAGCTCTTTATGCCGTCACAACAAGACTGCCCTTCCACACGTCCGAGATCGGAATCCTACTTCCTGCTGCTCCATCCACTCCCTTCAAGTCATCGCCACCACTTAGGTCTATCTTTGCCTGCTCACTCCCAACAGATTCTCCCCCCAAGTCACCGTGATGCTGCAACATCGGCACTGTCCTCAGTGACGGCGTGTGGGTAGGCTCCAGCCTAATCCCGATGATGAAAGCCGACCGGAGTCAAACTACAAGGGGACACAAACTAATTGCTTCCTTCTCCTGATGCTGCTGCCACTGCTGCTTATGATGTTCTCTGGAGCGTATCAGCAACGCCGGCAAACTCTTGAACAGCATCGTCATTGTTGCTCGGTTATCCTGGCAAAGGACGTGTCGGCGTGTGTGTGTGCTTTCCGAAATGGACAGCTCCACTGATAGAGGTCCCCACACTGCGTGGAGAGACTATCGTCATCGTCGTCGCCGTCGTGCTTGTCGACCACACACACACCCATCACTTGAGGGCGTTGTTGGGCTCACCGCATCCGCACATCTGCATCCGAGTTTCTTTTCGTCCAAATGCAGGTTAGGAGAGCATTTAAGGCTACGACGACGACGTCGACTCTGGTGCACTCAATGTGCGATGCTCTGCTCTTGCACGCATAGAGTATCGAGCCGAGTACCGTTTCTCCTTGGATGAGTGCGCTATCTGTGTCCAGAGGCGGTAGTTACACCAATTCCAAGAGTGACAAATGCCCAAGATAGCCAACAGTCGACACTGGACAGCAGTTGCAGTTTGAAGGCTGTCCCGGCTGGCCTCTGTCAGCTCTGATGCAATGGAAGGAGGGGAATGTGTGGCAGGGTGAACATGGGCTCTTTTGTTCCGCTTATAGGACTATCGGGGAACTGGACGGTTTTGGAAAGGCAAAACCACTATAAATGTGATGTGTGCACGCCTGGGTGGTGTGGCTGTCTTCGGAGAGGTTACACCGAGGTCAACGCTTTGTCGTCCGGTTGGTGCTTGATGCTTGACTGGGTGCATTGTGCGAACGCCAGATGTTTCGTTTGGAGGGGATTCAAGCCAAAAATGGTCAAATTGCACTTCTAAGGGGCATCTGATAAGCAGACGGGAATGCCGCAAACGAAGCGGCAGCTGTTAATTGATTGGGGAGGTGAGTCATTGTGAGGGGAGTTTTCTTATGGGGCCTGCAACTTATTCACGATGTGCAGAGAAATTTCTGGGGACAATAAAACATTTGTTTCAAATTTCTACTCTAAGAACGCTAATGAATTTTAAGACTGAAAACATTCAAAAGATGCTCTCAATGGGCCTTAAAATTGAAAATATAATGAAAGTTGCATCCTTTACAGTTTTCTTAGCGGCCTGTGATGCTCCTTTCTCTTCTCATAAGGGAAGTGCCAAGTATGAACAAATATTTCGAATGTTCACTCAGTTTTAAGCGTTAATAACTTTTCACAGAAAAATGCAATTTTAACAGTTTCTTCTAACAAAATGGCGTCGAAGATGTTACCTTTCTTTTAAGGTACAGTATTGCCATATGCAATTAATATTATCACAGATTTTTTGTTTCAAAGCCGACTAACAATAATATTCTTTTGAAATTTTCGGTTTGACAGAATTATTCATTAGTGGTTTCAAGTTGACAGCATTGGCGTTTGAAAACTGTTCAACTATGCTGTCGTTTGAAGTATCCTTGTATTAGCTGAATATTTGCCATTTATGATTATGGTACGCTTTGTAGTCCATAACGTGCTGGAATTGTTAAAAACTTACTACAAAGTTGGAGATTCAAATGTAGGCACTTTTCGCGCGCGATGTCTTTGGCCGTCATAGTCGACCGACTACGCAGGCAATTCGTCAAATTGTGAGGAATTTTGAAGAGGGTGAAAACGTCATTGATGTCGTTGGACACGGTCATTCGAAAACATTGCTGTTGGAAGTGCAAGTATTGCTGATGATCAGAATCTATCGAATTCCGGCGTATCGGATGGTTTTGGTTGCCAATCTCCAGCCACATACACTTCAACTTAGACAACAATTGAAGCCTTCTTCTGTGATTTGGGCCATTGGATGTCAATCTTTTTCCTTCTGCTTCGGCCTGCCCCAATGAATGTAGAAGCATAGTGAACTTGTCATGAAAGCGATCAGGCTTTCGGAGTTCAGAAGATTAGCCGTCTGCGGTGAAACCATGTGTTCTGCGTCCTCTGCCACATCAGGAGATTGTGGGCACAGCGACGAACTATCATGTCCACAATTCAGTGGCGCCCTATCAGGAGACGGAAACTGTGAGGTGTGGTTGCGATAGTCTCCTGTTGATCTTGATGCCCAACTATCGAAACCTAGCCTCTGCGTGCATCTACTTTGGCAGACGGGCTGGACGAGGTGTACCGCTAGCAACAGGCCAAACTCATGGAAGAACGGTCAGATTCAATCGCAATATGGCAAGCCAGATGAAAATAGGCACTCGACTGCAGTTGACAACCATCGGAGGTATCACGAAATGAGACGATCACGACGACATCCGTGGAGCAGTGACAGTGAGGGGCATTCATCAGCGGAGTATGTCGCTTTGCCGAACATCCAAGAGGACAAGAACTAATACGTGTCCAACCAATTTTTTGTTCTCTCTATCCACCACTCGAAATCTAGTGCTCTGAGCAATGTGGGTTTGGATGAGGGGATTGGCTCCTTGATGGGCCGGGTTTTTGTAAGGGAACGTATGACAGCCAAATTGGGTTGCTCCGCGGTGGACCCTGGCCTCAACCAACATTGCTCTCCAGCCAGCACGATCTTTCGCCAGTTGCGCACTTCACGCTTCTTCACTTGTGTGCGCCACCTTAGCCTAGGCCGTCCTCTGTTGCGTTGTCCCAATGGCTCAGATTCGAAAACTTATGTTGCTCTACCATATGTGAATGGGTCAGTTGTGGCACCACTCCAAGAAGGATTTCTCTACCCTCTTCTATTACCAAGTGCCAAGATCACCAGAAGGTGGAAGCTTGTGTGGATGACACTGCTATCACAGTCTGTTCAAACATCCCTTACGCACAGATGCTACTGTCCCAATGGATATATCCAGGGCCAAGAAGACAAAACGTGTCCACTATACCACTAAGCGTAATTTCCCCACATAGACCCTTCCACCTCCTATGACCAACAGTGTGCTCCAGCACAACACGGTTCCAGGGTCTCACGCTCGACATGCTCCTCTGTTCCCTTCAAAAAATGTCCCCCTTTGCGAAATTCCCTTCAGAAGCCACCACAATGAGGCAAATTCTAATTCTCCACAAGAATCCTCATTCAAGCATGAATTCAAGAAAAATTCAAGACGTTCCATTCCAACATGTCCCTCTCCTTCACCAGCAGTTTATCAAAAGCGACCACCCACTCATCAGCTAGATGGTCACTTGAAATTGCAAACGATCCACTTGTAGTCCATCCATGCGCCCACAGCGCAACGCAACGTATCACGACACTGCATAGGATGTCCTCTAATCAAATCAGACGACAACAACAACAACCACAAAACACATCTCTGCCCTTTCACCGCCTGAAAACTTTCTTAATCTACAAAAATGCCAAAGCTTAGAATCGCATCCCAGCCGAGACATAAATGCACAACAACATCCCGCCTCCTGCACTCCCCGCCCACACACCCCTCAGATATCGTTTCAATAAAAAGTTTAAATAGTACTTGCCCGCTTCGCTGGATGGTTACAGGCCCCGCGCGCCTTACGTACTCCGTCCGAGTTTTGAATCCGTTTTCGAATGCAATCGGACGGGACTTTGTCCGAAGTCCTCTCTGGTTTGGATGGATTTCAATATCCTCAGTCCACGGCGACCACGTGGTCGTTGTCGTTCCTCGCAGAAAAGTCATTTAAAAGTTTCCCTTTGGTTTGATGATGCCCTCTCCTCTCTCTATCTTGCTCTCTCTCTCTCCCGCATACTCTCACTGACTACAACAACGATGATGACGTCTGCAAAACAGCCTTTAAATCATTCGAAAGTTTTATTATGGACTCTGCATTGGTCTCTGGCACTCCGTTCTCTCGTTGTGGTGGTTAGGGAGTCCTTATCTTCTCTGCGAAGGACACCGGCAGCAAAATACAGACAACAGAAAACTGGTCGAAATGCACTTCAGGCCAAACTCCATCAGCCTGGAGGAGAAAGTTTCTGTCGAAAAGGGGGGGGCAGGAGTACTCCTGAAGGGGGTCATCTTCCAACTACCCGTCATATTGCTCGATTTATTTGAATTAATTTCGAATAATAAAACGTCCAGGATGTGAGCAACTTACACACACACACACACACAAGGTTCCTTCTCACTGCGAGGGGGAACATCAGGAGACGTGAGGGCTGCAGTTTGGGAGGACATCGACTCTCCCAAGGGTCATTAAATACCGATTTCGTCGTTTGATTTCAATCAATAAACAGAGCTCAGAACTCAATGGGACAGAACTTTTAAATTGGGCTTCGTGGTGGCTGTTGCCTAATGGTCGTCCTGTGGGATGAGTGGAGGAGGGAGGGGGGGGGGGGGTGTGAGAGGGGCGTAAGGTTATTTGAAGGAATGCTTTGTTGAAGGGAAAACTGTTTGTTTTTTTTTTTTGGTTTTGAAACAAAAGGAGTTTTTAAGTATTGAAAAGTTTTTCAATTTTCTCTCTCTGAGAAATCGTGTTCATCGGCAGGGGGAGTTGACAACAACAAAAACAACAACAAAACAATGAAAAGAACCTTCACCAGCAGGACATGGATGGAGATGAAGGCGGATTGTGGTGATGGAAGCCTGCCTGCCGCCTGTCGCCTGCCTTGGAGTACATTAGAACCAATCGGTCCTGTTGGTTTTGTCGGTCGGTTGGCCGAAGTTAACTGTGGGTCGGTCTGTTGGTTACAGTTATAGAAAATGAAAAACACAATCAAGATTTCATAGCCATAGAGGTGTGGAACATGCCTGCAGGGGGGGGGGTTGCTCTGAAAGTTTTATGCACCGACATTGTGTTGCAGAAACGGGGGCGCAGCTGTTTTGAAGAGTCGCCCGAAGGAAATCACGTGAAGGATACAACATATTTGTTTGTTTCCCCAGTTTGTTGCAGTGCGGAACTGGGCTGAGTGCCGTTTGTTTGTTTTTTGTTTTTTTTTTCGCATACATTCGGTGGGGCATTGCATTGCAGTCGGGCGGTGATGAAGTTTGTGCTGCTGCTGTGGACTGAGTTTTGTATGCATTGAGAGTTTTGCCTTTGAATTGAAGATGAGGAGACCAATTCATTTGGAGGGCTTCAAGTTGAAGTTGAAGTTACTTGTACTTGGAAAATTCCAAGTGTTTTTTGAAGAGTTGATTACATTACCGGGGAGGAGCTCTGCGGGGGCAATGTGTTGTGCAATGCTGCAGCAACAGTGTGTAATCGAGATTTTATGTCAACTTCATGAAGTGTGGGGCTAGCTAAAGTTGAACCAAGGGAAACTGTTACTCTGACTGATGTGGTCGTTTGTGAAGTTCTTTCAAAGTTGAGCGTCGTGGGTGGCAAATTAAGAGTTTGAATGGGTTTAGTTGGGCTTGACTTAAGAGACTATGCGAGGTCAGCTTGGGTTTCGTCTGGGAATTGTTCGTCTTTTTCAAGCCTGCTTGAGGCTTTTTATACAAGGGCCTGTTACACCTACGGACAGGATTTATCCACTCAGGGAAGCCTTGGAACCTGAGCTCTAGCAGCCGAATAGCGAAAAAATTGGAGCGTTGCCGTTAAAGTTCTGGGTGAATCTGGGCCTTAATCAGTATGCCACTTCAGCTAGCATGGTCCTCCGCCAAATGAAGTGAATGAAATTGAATGAAGTTACAGTTTGCAAGGGATCGGGGTCTGGCTTCTTTAGCAACTATTCGAGCACCTCTCAGTTACATGGGCTCATTGTGACGCCCTGGAGAACTTATTTTCTCTCCTTCTTCTTCTTTTTCTCCTTCTTCTTTTTCTCCTTCTTTTTCCTCTTCTTCTTCTTCCTCTTCTTCTTCTTCTTCGTCTTTTTCTTTGGCTGGCGCTACAGTCTGGATGAACCTGGGCTTCAGCCAACATCACTTTCTAGCTGTGTGCGCCATCGGAGGCGTGGTGTCCCTTTATCGCCTTGTCCCTCAGTGTTGGAATCGAAAGGTAGGTCGCTCTGCATGAACTTAGACATCTGAGACAAGGGACTTGAACTCGTTCGTCTGGTTCGATTTCACTGTACATTCGGTCACTTCCGCGTCCAATCTCCTTCCATACATCGGGTCGATAAAAATCGAAGACCTTTCCACGTGAAGCGATCAAGAATTCCTTCGTCCTTTAGTTTGCGCTATGCTGCTGTACCATAGAGCAGGACTGGGACTATCAGGTGTTATCTTGGTTCTTGGAGAGAGGGCTGTCTCGTGCTTTTCTTTTTCTTGAAAAAGCTTGGCAGTCACAGGAAAAATGAGTGATGGTCTACCACCTCCGCGTCCCTGCAGCTTCTGCAGAAGTCATTGTGTTGGATGTCATGTCTAGAGACGTGTGTTTAAGTTGCACAGTGGCCTGTTTTGACGTCAATTTGGATTAACCCTTAAGGAGCGTGGCTTCATGGCCTTGGTTGTGGGTGGCTCTCTGACCACCTTTTGTTATCCTCGCTGAATGTGCCTTGAGAAGACATCTGATTGTCGCAAAAGGGATAGAGGGTATGTCACCCCCGGTCGAGATGCTTGATTTGGTGCGGCAAGTTCATAGGCTTTGCAGTTTTCCTGGTTATCGCTGTGTCCCGGCACTTATATGAGGGGGAATGGCGGCACTTGTGGGACGTGTTTGACTGCAAATTGTTTACACCAAGCACTTGAATTGCATCCAGGCTATGAGAACGGATGATTATTCCCTAATTGGATATAGCCTTGTTCCTTAATCTGGACTTCTTGTTTGTCTTAATCTCGGCTTAAAACAAACAACGAAAGTTGGAGGAAAGACCGTAAGGGCTCCGTCTCTCCTTCGGTAAGGGCTCCGTGTCTCCGACGTTGGTCTCTGACCCATTCATAAATATACAGAGTGGGTCTTTTAATCTTCCAGCGACATAGAAACGATACCACAGTCCGATGGGAGGCCTCCCTGATATACGAGTTAGTAGAAAATGTATTTTGTGGAAGAAGATTGAACCGCGGAATGACCGTTCGGGCCAAAATTCAATCGATTTCAGTCTGATTGCCGTGCGAGCTGCCTAAAAGATCCAGCAGAAGAAGAAAGAGGAATCGGTCTAGAGTCACGTGGGGGAGCTTCTCAGTGCTTCTCATATGTAGACGCCTAGCTAGGTTAGCCTTTGCATTCGGTTGAGTAACTTGCAGTATTCTCCTACTCCCCAATCGCGTACATCTCTTCCTCTTTGAAAAGTCGATGCTGTCCTGAGTAGATGTTCTGAGCTGCCTTCGTCCTTTTTTGCTGCATTGGCTAGATTGTGGCTTTCCTGATGACTTATTGCCACTGGCCTCTAGTGCTGTCGACAGCATGTTCATCATCTCAGTCCTTCATCCCTCCACCAGACTTCTTCCACCCAAGACACACCACCAATCCCACAAAGTAAAAACACGGTTTTCCTTTCCCTCTCTCTGCATTATCTAATTGCCACCTAGCTCCTGGGCACAACCCCATCTCCCCACCCACCCCGGTCGTAAACGTGTAAACTCAACAAAGGAACATCGCATTTCGCTCACGGAAATGAGCTTTTATCAAATTTATTCCAATTCCGTCGTATGGATATCATATGCGCTCATCCTGCTCCGTCGACACCCCATCACAATCTCCTCTGCCCCTGTCCACACATCTCTCTCTCTCCCTCTCTGGAGGGCCTGCAGCATCTCGTCTAACGACTCACACAAGTCACACGAAGAACGGCGGCGGGAAAACAAACGTGATCAGAAGACGGAACCAGCCAGTCGACACCCAATTGCACTCGACAAAGCCTCTGTCGATGCGCGTTACCCCAATATGAAGTTGTGCGGAAGCCACAGCCAAAATCCGTCCGAAAAAGAAGCCAACGGCAACCGCAGAGCTCGCATTTCGAATTCCAAACAGATTTTCAGCTGATTGTGTGGTGGGGGGGGGGAGGGTGGTAGCTGAGAAATTACGTTACACTTGCTCCGCATGCAGTACAAACAAGACAGCAGCGTCTTCAAGGACCACGTCAAAACAACACGACTCGAATGAAAAAAATATTTATGAGTCTATCACGCGACGAGCGGTCGTAGGGTAGTCCTCGGGCGTCGTCGCCAGTCAGCTGCGGAACAGAAAAATAGCTGCGAATTGATTACATTATGCTAAGGACTCGGCGGCATTCATCGTCGTCATCGCGGGCGCTGCCGTCGTCTGCCTCGAAGCGGGCGATGATGTAAATTGAAAATTAAATTGAATTGCATTACATGCGCACACCCGGGAGCGCCGCCCCCCGGGGGTAGGGGGATTTTGAAGAAAAACTGTGGCAGAAAACCCGGGCGGCAGGATCTTCTCTGTTTCGCAACAAACAACAAGCCAATCATACAAATCAATTTAATTGTAATTCAATTTGGCTCGCAGAGAACGGGGTGTCGTGTCGTCTAGCTGTGCGTCGGCGTCGGCATCGGGCATACGAGCGAATTGGGGTACGACTCGTTATCTGCTTGCCACGGTCGGGTGGACACTAAGATGGCGCTCGTCGTCGTCGAAGGGAAATTTGATTATTTCATTGTGTGCAGCGGCAAGCGGTGAACGATTGCTGGCTTAATGATGATTTAATTTCGCGGATGTTTCACTGGCGCGGCGAGTTTACTGCGAACGAGTGAGATTTTTTTAATTGTCTTCTGGTGATTAATTTGATTAAGAAATGAGGAGCGTTACGACGGCGATTGTGGCTTTTCTCAGATTTGCGAATGAGACGAGGTTAAGAGGAGAAATGTTGAAAAGGCTGTTTTACTTACAAAGATTTGTAAGGAAAAAAATTGTCTTCTTTTAGGCGCGACTTTGCCACTGTGGGAAAGAGAGTGGGTGGGCACTAGCCCTGTGAATTGCTGAGGATTCCCGACGTTTCCTGGGATATCTTGGCGCCTATGAAGATTCCTGAAATTGCTCGGGACACGGGGATTTATTATTTTTCCGTGAAGAAGTCAAGGCACTAGTACCCACTGAGCAAAGTTTTTCCTTCAGCGACAAGAGATTTTAAATGTTGTCCCCAACATGCAGGGATGATGCCACGAAGGACTCCCGGTCAAAAGAGGTTACATACTTTATTCAATTTGATTTAAATTTTGATGACAAAGTGTGGTGTCAGCTAGGAAAACCCTCTGATATTGAGTTGAGTCCATGAGGAGGGAGAAATCTCATTCACATGTCAGACACATTTTTGGGCGTCTTATTCAAGTTAAGGATGACTTTGGTTTCAAATGAAGTTGACAGTTTTTGTGATTACTCGTGTGAGCATGGTGGGAAGACTTGGAGAGACAGAGAACTCTTTTGGATGTCTGGTCCTACAAAGAGATAGACGGCTAGGAATAGTTCACCAGAAACCTTCACTATCTACCATGTAGAAGTCAGAAAACAGTTGTTGAAAGAATCACCCAAGCAGAAGGTGGGATGAAGCTTGAAGCGTGCATCCGCATGAAGACATGTCAGGTCAGTGAAGCAATAAGTAGGTTAGAGGCAACGATCGTAGAGGCTTCTCATCAGGATTCTGCACATTCAGAGAAGCCCTAAGGAAGCCGTAGATGGTCATTGCTGAATTCAAATTGTATGGGATTCTTTCGGGGTGCTAGCTAGGGAATGATGTCAGTTGAAGAAATGCAGTCAAATGCAGTAAACATTTTTTCTCAAACAAAGAACTGTCAAACTGTCCTCCAACATGGATCTGACTGGTCTAGGGGCTTACAACTTCTGTCTCGAACTTCAGTCTCGAACTTTAGTCTCGAACTTCAGTATCACTCTGGCCAGAAAAGTATGCGAGCAGAACTCTTACGGGGCAAGGTAGGGTCAAAGCATTTCATCCTCGACGGTCGCGGGCACTCTGTTTCCACTGAATCCAAGTCATCTAAGTTCAGTCTTCCTCTTCTCCCTGAACTTGGAGGCTCTCATTCGAAGACACTCTTAGCTGGAGCATTCTTGTCCATTCGCTTGATGGGGCTGAGTCATCGTAGTCAATAATATTTTGCCTTCCGAACTACATCCACATTCCTTACAGCAAGTAGAGCTCACAGCTGTGACTTTTCGTCCAATAGCCCTCCACACAGATATTCGTAGTTCTGTATATCTTCTTCTTCTTCTTCTTCTTGTGGCGCTACAGTCCGGGGTGGACCTGAGCCTCAACCAACCCTATACAAGTTTGTATATCTGCCGTAGAATTTTCCCTTCAAATGCCGATGGAATGACACACTGGTACATTTCATGGAACTGACGAACGGAGAAGTGGATGCAATTAAAGGTGACAACCACAAGCGCGCACAACTCAAAATTTCGTACAGATGTAAATCGAAGGAGGGACAAAGGCGGAAGCCAATAGAAGAGTCAAGTACCAAAGCTCAGTCGTTGTAAGGACTAAACCATGGAGAGCTAAGCCTCTTGACTGGAGTCGAACAGGGCATTGTGCTTTCGATACGATAAGGCATTCCACAAGTGATTACTGCAGAGAAGGAGGGCATCCGTCTGATGCCTGCTAAGCGGCTGTCTAAAATTGGAGATTAGCAGAATAATCCAGCGCTTTCTTTGGAGTTTTTCTTCTTCTTCTTCTTGTGGCAGTCCGGGGTAGACTGAGGCCTCAACAAACATGCCTTTCCAGCCATCACAATGTCGCGCTAGGTGCCTCCATTTTCGCACTCCTAGTTGATTGAGGCACTTCTCCACTTGTGTGCGCCATCTCAACCTCCCTGTTGCATTGACCCAATTGGGAGACTTTTCTGGCCAAAGCAGTGGTGTCCATAGGCTCTACATGGCCTAGCCACCTAAGTTACGCTTGTCGCTGTGCTTCTTCTTCAGATGCACATCAACGCAAACAGGACCAAAAATCGCACGCAGAACTTTTCTCTCGAAGAGACCAAGGGCATCCTCATCCGCTTTTAGTAGTGTTCAAGCTTCCGCGCCATAAAGTAGGACTGGGATGATCAAGGTGTTATATAAAGCAAGCTTAGTCTTTCGAGAGAGGGCTTCATTACTCAATCGCCTCTTGAGCCCAAAGAAACAGCGATTGGCAAGAGTTTTGACTTCGGTACTGGTGTTATTGTCCGTGTTTACTGCGGAGCCGAGGTCCCTCGAAGTTTCTGCTGCCTTGTGTGACGCTCTGTCCGAGACGCCGATGTTGTGTGTCCTTCTTTGATGAAAGCATGTACTTCGTTTTGCCCTCATTTACCACCAGACCCATTTTAGCCGCTTCCGCTTCAATGCCAGCAAACGCCTCATTGACGGCTCGCTGTGTTTGTCCAACCACCAAAAATGTCATCAGCGTAAGTCAGCAATTGAACTGACTTTTGAAGGTCTCTCTTTGATATTGAAGGTTTCGGTGAGTGTGTTATCGACCTTGACGGAGCAGCGAGAGTTCTCCATCGTCATCCTACACAGTCTGAAAAGTTTGCTAGGAATGCCAAAACTAGACATGGCACTGTATAGCTCGTCTCTATGCACACTGTCATATGCGGCCTTGAAATCGACGAATAGGTCGTGAGTGTCGATTTGCATTTTTTGGGTCTTTTCCAGGATCTGCCGTAGTGTGAAGATTTGGTCGATGGTGGACTTCCCTACCCTGAAACCACACTGATAAGGACCTATCAGGTTGTTGACGAACACTTTCAGGCGTTCGAGAGAATCTTGTACGCGATGTGAAGGAGACCTATTCCTTGATAGTTGTCGAAGGGGTCTCTTTTTTTGTGGACCGGACAGACGATACTGAGATTTCACTCATCGGGCATACTTTCCTCCGACCAAATCTTACAGATGAGCTGGTGCATCCACCAAACTAGGTCATCTCCAGCTGCTTTAAACAGTTCTGCAGACAGTCCATCCGATCCCGCAGCTTTGTTCGACTTCAGTCTCGATATTGCTATCTTGACCTCGTCTTAGTCTGGGCTACGGAATTCTTGTATATCACCTTCCAAATTGAGAGGAACACTCTGCCTAACAGCGAGAGTAAGAGATAGAACAAATTGGATCTCACACCCAACTTGGGATGGTTTTAAATCAGGAAGCACGTCATATGTGGCTATCGAAAGGAATACTATTTTAGGCTCATTTTTAGCAAGAGTGGAATGGATTTGGAGATGTCTTAATCGATTTTGATCCCCTTCGTGATAAAGGATAGATAGTTCAAGTGCTTATGCACTGTAACGCGTCAATAGATCACATTGCGTTTTTTTTTTCGGGGTCAATGTGGTGTAGAAGAAATGTAACTGACAACTTTCTCAGAGTGTCAACTTCCCAGAAAATCTTCTCAAACTCAAGATTTTAAGTCGAGATTAGACTGCAGATATTTCACAGTCGTGGAAGAACAAAAGTACGTACGAGAGGTTTCTGAAGAAACAATGTTCTGCGTCCTTGTGAACTGCAGCGCCCCTCGCCTAATCGAAGCTCATTTTCCCAAAACCATGTATCGTCCTCTATTCATTTTGCAGACTTCAACCAGAATTTCATTATCAGCGTCTTCCGCCACTCACCTTGGTTGCTCTGACTTGTCGCAGAACGACCACCAGTGTTCTCCCATTTAACTGGAGAACCACCATAAGCATCCATGTCTTCCGCAAACTCAATTGTGGAATTTTTAGGATGTCCACATGGTACAGCAGCTGGCTTAGACCTGGCTGCTTTTTCTACAGACAGCCTTACCAAACCAATGACACACTTCACCCCTCTTCCTACGCACTTCCTTGAGTTCCTTTACGTCCACATTTTCTGCAGAGAGTTCTATCTGTCCAAATTTCTGTCAACCATCTCCTCGATTGATACTCCTCAAGTTTGTCCTGTGAACCCGCTTAAACGGCACTTATTGACGGTGTGATGCATTACTTCTGTCTTTGGAAGGTGACGCGCATTTCAAATTGATCGCAATGTGTTCCATCTAGAGTACAGTCCGTCAGCTCCACCATGTCCTTTCATGGACATTGAACTGTACCTCCGTCACAAGACGCAGTCCATCGGTCTGAGCCTGGTTTAGGACGTGTAGATGAATCCGCTTTGTTCAAACTTACCTCAATTGCATATCATGAGGCCAGCTCAAGAAACCATTTGATTAAGTCCCAGAGTCATCCCGAATTACACCACTTCACCAAGAGAACGTCCTTCATGAGCACTTGGCCATACTTGTAACCTTCCTGCTCACTTGCCCTTTCTTCCTTCAATTTGATAAAGATTGTGCTCGAAGGATGAAACGTCACCCTTTGGACCCTCTCTGACTACGGCAGAGTCTATGAACGGTGAGCTTGAATGATAAAGTGGTCATGGAAGCTTTTTGACCACATTCATCCAATTTGAGTCAAATTTACAGCCATAACGCGGTACCCTTCCACACCACACTATCGATGGTGATGCTGGTGCTGGTGCTGGTGTTGATGCAACGGTTTTGGTTTTTGTTCCCAGATTGGTGAGGAAGTTGTCCCAAAGTGTCGCTAGCTCAAAAAAGCCGACTTTTCTGCAGCAAACTGAACTCTGAGGCCCCTCCACACCATTTCCTACAATCCTTCACTTCAGCTTCACATACTCCGCATCTCACAGACTCAGCACATTCTCACGCGGCTTCCTCTCTCCCTCGCAGCCCTCCCGGATATAACCATCTGCTTATCATAAAATGCCTTTTTTGGACAAAAAAATGTTCCAACTCTTACAATGTTGCGTCGTCAACGACACAGAGCGAATCAAATCCCAGCCCCCCGCACGTCAAATTTTTATTGCCACAATTTGCAATTCTTTCTGTGAACGCTTTCAATAAACAGCTTTATTAGGGGGCCTAGTCAGCGTGTGTGTGTGCGATTGTGTGTTTGAGTGCCCGGGAGAAGAATCACCACTAACTGCCAGCAGGCGTCCTGCAATTCGTTCGCCCACACCGCCTACGCTCCCCCGGGCGGATGGCAGTCACTTTGCTAATATCCAAGCCATCCAGCGTTGGATGCACGTAGCTGTTGCTACTGTAACTGCTGCTGCTGTTGGTGCGCCTATTTATGGACCGCGAAGGGAATTTTAAAACCCCGCCGCATATAGAACGCACACACACATCTCGCAGACCTGCAGCCTCAGCCGATGGCTCCTTTTTCACAGGCCTCCGGTTGAAAACGATGCCGTTCTTATTTTTTTTTTTGTTGTTGTTCTTGCCTTTTATCGAGTCCCAAATGTTGTGGTTATGGCCCATTTCGGGATCGTTGCCATGGGTGTGGGGCTGATGCCACTCCGCCTCTGCCTTCCGTCATTGCCGTAAGAGTTTGATTCTGTTCTGCTCATATGTGCTGCTACCCCTCTTTCGGGGGGCGCGCGCTCATATGTGTGTGTGTGTGTATTAGCGGTTCGTAAATTTGAATTTAATAAAACTCAAGAAACAGCGCGGTGAATGGAATGGAGAATATGAAACAATATTTCGCACACACACACACGCGCGCACGCCAACAAGGGAGGCAAGCAAGCAGGCAAGCAGCCTATGTGCCTATTTCTGGGGCATATTGCGGGCTAACTAGGCCGGAGGCAAGGATGCTGCGGCTGGCGCTGTGGCTTCTGCTCGTGCTGGTGATGCCGCTCTGCCGCCACAGCCGTCGCAGTCGCTAGTGTTCCTGGTGGCTGGTGGTGATGCTGGTGCTGGTGCTGATTCTGCGGAGTTGCTTTTTGGCCCACATGTGGCACATTGGTGTTTATTGATTAAATTTTCCGCCACATGAAACCTTCCCAGTGGAGTTGTGGCGACCGAACGGTGGTGTGGTGGGAGGAGGTGGCGTATAAGTGAGTTTGAATGTGTGACGATGTGGTTTATTGACGGAGTCCTGGAAAGATCGTAAACATTCTGCGGTGGTTTTGATTAAATCAATTACGATACTGTTTTCGGTTGTTGTGTGGCAGGAGACGGAAAAAGTGGGAGGGGGGAGGGTTGAATTTTTTTTGCTTGTTTTTGGGAGGGCGAACCGTTTGATGGATTTATCGCTGATGGTTAAGGGTTTTCCATTTCTGGAAGTGGTGCACAGTGAAGGGAGCGGTCTGACAGTTGCATCAAAACCGAGTTGAGGAGGGGCTACGAAGGACTCTTAATTAACCGCAAACGTTGTACCTTGAAATCGGTTTACTTGATATTTGTTTACGTGGTATGCGGTTACCAGTAGGAGGGGTGGTCTTGTTTATGCTTTGCTGCTTGGGTGAAGTGTAAACATCTTTTGGAGGAATCTTTGAAATTCTCCGATCATTCTGGAATGACTGATCAAGCACATTTCGACAACATCTTTGTCAGATCAGTTTGGACAGTGTCCGTGTGGACATGAACATTGTCTTCACCTTGCAAAGCTTTGAACTGGACCCTTCTATCCTAACCTAAGACAAAGCTCCTCTACTATCGACATTTTCATTCGGAGACGAATGTTTCTTTGAGCATCCTCCGTAGATTTGACCAGGAATCCTTGAGTAGAAGTGAAGGAAAAGCAAGATTACCAAAAGGAGTAGCACTAGCCCCCAAGGACCAAATGAGGTATCTTACTCATAAATAGCCCTTCAAAAGGTCGGTTTCGCTTTCCACCGCATCCTAAAGAAATAGTTCTAAGTTCGGTCGAAATCTGAAGGAAGGTTGTCGCCTAAATATAGGCAACACATTGCGACTGGATAGGTAGAGTTCGATGAGAAAGCAGGAGTTAGGATACCAGCTCGTCGGTTTTTAAGATTCAGGTTCGAGTTCCACCGGATTTGAATTTGTTTTTCTGTTTCTCTCTGCACTTTGAAGGAGGGGTGGATGGGCTCGTTGGAAGGGCAGGCTATGTTGCAAAGGAACTCTTCAAAGGAACCTAGCATGAGAGTCAGTAAGACAAGGTGGAGACCATCTTGATCACTTAGTTAGCAGTAAGAGGGTAGCAACTGAAGGAGAAAGTGATCTTTTGTGGTTCAAGCTCAGGGAAGAAAGGCAAGTTTCTCTTTGCTAGAACGAAATTTACTGTAAACAGCGAATTCTAGTTACAACAGAGAGCGAGTTTGAAAGAAGAATGATGAAGATGTGACGGTCAGAGCATTGATTGCGACACTTTCCCTCTGACAGTGAAAGTAAGTTGGAGGTTTTTTATTTGGAGCACAGCCTGGTCAAAAGCGCAGGGTAGAGAAGGGCAGTTGAAAATGTTCCTTAGGGGACAAGCACTTCTATCAGGTTCGACCTAACAAAGGACACAGCACCGACAGAAGAGTAGGACAGAGGCGAGCAGTAACAAGTTTTTCCTTAGAGGACAGACACCTCTGTTAGTCTAGTCAATACAACAGAACAGAGATGAGCAGTTAAACGTTATTCTTGGAGGACAAGCACCCTTGTCAGGTCACGAATGGAGAGTTTAGGACAGAGACGAGAAGTTGCTGGTTTCCCTTGAAGAACAGAAGCCCCTGCTAAGCCACTTCAGCACATGCGGTACAGTGCGAATAGGATCATAGAGCAGAGGCAAACATCAGGCTAGAAGACATGAGTGGACCTATGGCACTGGCAGATCAGTGTATACAGCTTCAAATTTTAAGTCCCCCATTAGCGTCAGTCGGCTAGGCTAGGGACCTGACTATTTCTCAAGTAATGTGGACTCTCAGGGTCCACTAAAATTTAGAATTCCTAAGAATCGTCGGTAGCCTCAGGAATCGCACGTTTACAGGTACTTTCCGTCAGGACGTATTTTGAGTAACAGAAGTGTCGATGATGGCAATGGCAGTCTTCATGTTGGCTGCTGAGTCAGAATGTACCGGCGAGCGTGGCGATTGTCAAGACAACCGATGATTCTTGGGCGTATCTCGGCTGTATGAGAATAACCAGAATTTGCTGGAAATTCTCATCAAGTCAAAATTCTTACTCCTATACAAATCTGAACGAGACATACGAAGGAAGTGCGCCCGAAGCTCCGCCAAATGAGGCGGCTTCTTTAAAGATATTTCAATACGTCAAGCCGGAGAGCGATTTAAGATCCTTACGAGTCCTTTGCTAAGACTGAGAAGAGCGAGTGAGGCTATGACTTACCAATTCCCTTGGACTTAGAGTAGAGATTGCTCGTGGAAAGTTGCATGAGTACAAGATACTCGTAGCGTGGGTTAAGCTCTTCCTCTACTCATGCGGAGAAGAAACGAAAACCATTTTTGTGTCACAATTCATATGAGGCAACGAACCGCGGCATTCTTCTTTCAATTGGCCCGGCACTCTCATGATTGGAAAGAGGGAATAACAACGGAAACTGAATCCACTAAGGAGTCGAAGGACACACTAGCTATGCCAACTAATAAGTCGAAGATAATTATGGTTTTCGATGAATGTCTCGAGGGCTGTACTAAGAGGGAGAACGTGATGAAACAGAAGAAGAAGGAAAAAGAGAGAGAGACAGATTTGGAAATGGAGAGGACGAGAAAAGAAGAAATAAAAGCAGAAAACGAAGAAGAACAATGAGGAGAATGAGAAGGAAAACTATTGAGCAAGTCATGGAAATGACCAAGTACTTCTAAACAGTGATTCAATGTGAGGTTTGATTTCTAATTTAAAATAAGACGCATCAATTTGAAAGTGAACTGAATATTTTTAGCACAGTTCATGGCATTTATTTTTGAGAAGGGGATGGCATGTAAATGCTGGCTATGACTATGCCTGAAGTGATCCACTTGAAAGATCTACCTTTAAGCGACACGTTCGAGCAAAACGACTGATATCTCGAGGACAACACATGTGATGTTGGCTCCCAATGTATCAATCATAGCTGTCTTATTTTTGAAGGCTTTACAAGATCTAGGTTGCCAAACGTGACATTAAGTGTTCATTAAAATTATTTCTCAACAAGCGCATTCATTCACTTGCTGTGTGGCTCGTAGCGCCATCCTGTTGAAACTAGACTTTAGGGAGACCATGTGCTTGAATTTCAGAAATCACAGTAATTTAACATGGCCAAGCTGATCAGAACGAAAACGAAGCGACAAAAGACAACAGAGTTTTCGCACAAACTTTTCCTCACAGAACGGTATACTTCTGAACGTTTGGGGACGCTTTTGTGGGCCCTTTCACGATGACTTGCCAAGCAGTACTGAACAAAACTGGAGAAACCGTTTGATAGGAGTGATGTGTGGTCTCTCAAAAAATGACCATTGAAAATCAAACTTCACGATGAATCACCGGATCTAAAAATTTCACAATATGTTGTGAAGAACAGGTGGAAGGGACGAGGTATATGCGTCCGAAGCTCTTTAACAACTTCCAAAATAGTCCGGGAATGCATGTCGTCCCTTAATTTGGTAGGCAGACTGAATTCGGAAAGACTTGTTTGGGTCCTGGGACATCACGGGATCACGGGAAACGATATTGCTGATGAACTAGCTGGGCAAGGTTCTAAAGAGGCAGGCGGTAGGGCCCGAAACCACCTTGTATCCTTGGTTAGGGCTTCAGTCGATGGTCGGGTCTCCCAACAGCACAACCAGAGATGGCATTACTCTCCAGGATGCAGGCTTACCAAGGGCATGCTCCCGAGGCTTTTCTGCTATCTCTAGCCAGAACAAAGTGCGGACACTTCACCTTCGCTAAGCACCTTAGTCTGCTTGGGCTTACTGATGACACCCTTTGCGACGCCTGTGGCGAAGGTGAAGACACTTCAGAGCACTTTCTCTGTCAACGTCGTATCAGGTGGCTGATTTTTGGCGCCGATATGGTCAGAGCTGTAAACTTAAGCTCTTCGTCACAGAAGCGCATGCTTCTTCTGTAAACGCAGATCACTGCCTGGTAGTACAATGAACCAGTTTTAGAGGCTGAGCGCTTCAGTGCTGTGTATACAAACCTCCAAAAAAAAAAAACATTCCACGTAAAAATGATGCACCTTCCGAATCGTTTCCCATGGAAATTTGCAACCCCTCATGTTGGTATCTGTTTGCCAACTGTTGTAACGTGAAGGCGGCGAACATGATGAGAGTGACATCAGAGGCAGGGTCATGTGGAACATGTATTCCCCGATTTGGCAGCACTTATTGTAAAGTTTAAGGCGAGGCGCGACTCCAGCTAGTTAACAGATCAAAAGACACTTGCACACTGAACTCCTCGTAGTCTCCACAGAAGTGAGTTAAAAACTGTCACTTCCTGTCAATCCACCACGAAACTCCACAACTTTCCTAGCAATCACCGCTTCTCCAGCTCATAAAGTCATAAAATCCGGACGGCTAGCCATCTGATGTCCATCACTCCCGGCTCCCAGTTCCCGTCTCCATTTTGCGGTCACCTCAAACTATCCGCCGATACAGTAATTCATTTATTTATTCTAGAATACAGTCCAAGTCCTCGATAAATTTGCATAATCCCAACAGACTCTGGCCGCAAGATCCAAAGCCGTATATCATCCATCCACTGCTGCGTCGTCATCGTCGTCGGCATCTTGGCTCAGTTCTCCCTTCCGGGATGTGTGTGTGTGTGAGTCAAAGAACCTCTACTCTCTGAGTCCAAGCAGGAAGCATCCCACTTCAAGTGGCTTTATTAGGCGCACAGTGGCAGCGGCTTAAGTCCGTGCACATCTGCGTCTAAGCATCTCCTAAGGACTGCCGGCCCGGCCAATGCCACTAATGAAATTCAAATTCTTTATATGGCCGATCATCGATTGCTTATGACATGGCCCGGCCAGATTGGGTCAATTCCCATATATCAGCCGGGAGTACGGCACGGTCATTATTCAAATATGCATTCCAATTGAATGGGGGCGAACGACAACGACGTCGACGAAGGCACTGGCTATGGCGGCATGGCATGAGCATCGGAAGCTGAAGCTGCCGAGCCGGAGTAACAGCAGTAGCAGCGGACTCCGACTCCGACTGCGACTCCTTTTATCAAATCTCGTCGAGAGTTATAAGACCCAAATGGGATAATTGCTCGAGAGAAAGACCACCGCCACCCCGTTGCCTAGATTGAGATTTGGGATTGAAAAACGAATCATGCCATATGGACACACAGCTCAGCGGCAGTGGCGATGCCACTGGTGCACAATGAATGTAAAAATGGAACCAACACAATGCCACCAGTGATGACGAGAACCAGCAAAAAAAGACTGAAGAGAAACGAGGAACAACAGAAGCAGTGGCGAAAAAAAAGAACGCCGAAAGGGGGAACTGCAATGCGACTTCCAGCAACGTTCCGACGATAAGGGCGGATGACCCAAACGGATGTGAGCGAGTGTGCGGGGCTGGTAATCGGGCAGGCCATGTGGGAATGATGCATTCGATTGCATCATACGAGCGAGTGAGCGACCGATTTGGCAGAGAGAGGGACTCACAGTCGTCGTCTTCCTGGTTTTAATTAATTTCTTGAATATGCATCTGCAGTCATGACAATACCGTGCTGCACCACCACCGTTGTCGTTGCTGCCGACGCCGCCGCCGCCGCCTCAGCAGTTGGCATGAATGGATGCCTGTGCGGCAGGGTGCCTTCACTTAAGCTGAGAAGAAGATGATTTGAAGGAGAGAATCATTTAAGCTGAGTGCTGGTGATTGGTGGGGTGGTGGGTGGACATTGAATGGCTATTTGAAGCATGCCTGGCGTGAGAGTGTGTGATGAACATCTGGCGATACTTCATCAAGCCTTGTCCCAAAACCATTAAATCCAGTCGGAAACTCTGTGTAATTTGATTTGATGGAACTTTTTAAAGACTGCGTGCGGTGCGATCTTGAAAGAAATTTACTGATTATAGACAAGAAGGAGAAGAATTTGGCCAACTGGAAGGTATAAGGATTCGAAAACGTTTGAAATTGCCGGAAATCGGATTTGAATTCGGGATCGAGAAGCAAGAGTGATTAAGCCACTGCCTCAGAGAGTGCAAGAGGTCTCCTTAAAAACCAAGGGCGACGCATGGTGTTGATTTTTTGCTTCCTGTGTCATCCTGTGGGACTTGATTCTCTCTCCATGCTCACAATCTAGAAGGTTGTAACAAATGAAATGTATGATTTAAAAAAAAATAAAGCAATTTTTATAAAATTTTACTTAGTCAAATAAAATGGTCCGTCATTTTGTGGTTTCAGGTTGGAAGCGCTGGTATTTGGCGCCCGCCAATCTCCACTGTCATTTGAAGTGTCACAACACTAGCTAAATACTTTCCATTTACGATAATGGATCACTTAACAATGAAACAACGTGTAAAAATGATGAAAACTTACTAATAAAGTGACAATTCCAATGTAACCTCTTCTCTCGCATTTTGCGATGATCGTCATAGTTCACCGTCTTCACAAGCAATTGGTAAATCTGTGGACAAATTTAAAAAGAGTGAAAGCGTTACTAATTTCGCAGGGCCTGCTCATCGCCGTGGTGCATGGTCAGCAGAAGGTCAAGTGTTGCTGATGAACATTCGCTGCAAATGAATGTGTCGTCCTCTTCAGCATTTCCCTTTCCATCTCCATCACCATAACATTCAAGCCACGCAACAATTGAAGTATGCTGGCCATTCACAAGGCAATAGATACGCTTCTTGGCTTTTGGAACAACAGACAGAACAGACAGACAGGAAACACAGATCTTTCGAAAAAAAATTTTTTCACTGATGAGGGGCCTATCTCACTCAGTGGGTATGTTATGATACAAGGGGCTCAGAAACCGCACAGGTGCTCGAGGGAGCGCCGCTGCATCCAGATGAGGTGGCTGTTGTGGTGTGCTCTATGGTCGAATGGTGTCATTCGTCGGTTTTTTCTTAAAGATGTCAATGGTGGGACGGTGACAGACAAATCGGAGCGGTATGGTCTAATGATTTCCGGTTTCTTTGACCCAGTGACAGTGAGTATGCACAACAATAATCATTGAGTTGCACTACAGCCCAAAAGGGACCAGGGCCGCGCTTCTACAGCAACCACTCGTGTTGTGTGTGCTCCTGTCCTCTCACGAGTGGAAGGGACCTACAGTTTTTGCCGACTTCGAACGGCGTGATTTGAGAAGTTTTTCTAGACAATTAGTGCTCGTTGAGTATCGTCTAGGCCCCGGGCTGCCTCATGCACCCTTTAGTTCTGGCGGTCCCAGTGTACCCATGTCCCCTTTTACTTCTTGCTCACCTTTCACTCCCTTCGGTCCAGACGGTCGAGGAACTGGGCTGCCAGATCCTGTGGGTGCCGGTGGACCTGATGGTCCCGGAGGATCTGGTTGTCCGGGAGGACCTGGTGGTCCCGGAGGAAGTGGTGGTCCCGAAGGACCTGTTGGGCCCGGAGGACCTGATGGTCCCGGAGGGCCTGGTGGTCTCGGAGGACCCTGTGGTCCAGGATGACCCTGTGGTGCCGTAGGATCCTGTGGTCCCGGAGGACCTGGTAGCCCCAGTGGTCCCTTATGACCCCTTTATGAAAGAGGCGGTGCCGTTGGGAAATGCGAGGTGTTCCGTCTTAGAATCGAACTTATGCTTCGGCGTGTGGGTGGACGAACATACCCACTACGCCACATCGGCTCCTTACTTAAAGCGGACAGTAACATCAGTACAGAAATGAAGCACAGAATCCCACATGCCAAGAAGTTATATCCCCAGTTGTGATATCGGTCACATATATCATATAGTCAAGTAGGCAGTAGCTTAAAAGTGGAAGCCATCTTGTCATACCTTGTCACAGGTCAGCGATATGTCTAAAAACTGCTCTGGAGCACATACTTTTTCAACCATTACGATAACGTTAGCAACACCATGCCCTGGTCAGTCGTTGCATTCTTACTTCTTAAGACAAACTGATGGCCTGGGATAAGTTCGCCTCTCGAACTCTGTGGATATGACCGACAGAAGGAAAACTGGTCTATCGTCTATCGTAACTTTGGTTCGGCATGTGCCTTAAGCTGAGTGAGATGTCAGGGAGACCTTTAAGAACTTGTCCGGTGATTGAAGAAGCGTTCCTGGTCCACAACTCCTTGATCTCTTGTTTTGATTCTTTAAGAGATAGAGTGCTGTGATTGCTGAATTTTTTTTAGAAATCGCTTCTGTTTTACAAAAGGTCGACGTTCCAAGACGTTGTCTCTCGTGCTATTGAAAGGTTGTCTCCATATGCGCAGCAAAGACATCCGCTTTCTCTTCCTGTACTCACTTTGAAACCAAAATTGAATGGTCTCCTCAGCAAGTATTTTGTCCGCATCAAATAACCAAACACGCCCACCGCTGTAAAGTTTTGGGCAGCCGACAGCGATGGGTGAAGTTGGCACAAATGTATTTCACAATCTGGGTCTCACTTGAGAGGGATGACGTGAATTTAGAACGAGCAAAGATGTTCCATTTTTAGTCCACAATAGTATTCCAGTGTCACATGTCGGTTTTAACATGACGGACGCCCCCACCCACTCCAATTTTTTTGTTTCTTGATCCTACAAGCGATCACACAGAGGGCTCACGAAATGTAAATTCATCAACCCACCCCACTGCACCCGTCATCACCAGAGACTCTCTCTCAACCATGATAAACAAAAAAAAAAAATACAGAAAGGATAACAATTTTCATTGATATCCTCGCGCATTCATTTCTCAGCGCCACGGCTGCTGGTTGCTGTCCCTCGTGTCTGATCTGAGTATGCACAGCGAACGGAGGGAGGCAGCATATTGCATCTCGCGGTATGTGCCAAGTGCAGGCGAGCCCTCACAAAAAGTGACAGGCTTTCAATTTTTGCAATATGGAACGCTGAAACCGCGCCACGAATGGATCGCATCTGCCATAAGATTACACACAAGGCGAATATTCGTTGCATCCTTCGATGGATCCTTCTCTGCTCAGTGATGGTGGTTCGGGCACGGGCTCTGACTCTGACTCTGACTGGTTCCGCTTTGTAGTTCGCGTGTGCATTGATGAAATTTTGAGTTTCATCATCTCATGGTTTCGTATCGCGAGAAATGTGCAACTGATATCAAAGACATCCTATTCCCATGCCGTCCTGGTTCTCTTTGCAATCGTTCGCAGTCTCTTTATGTTTGTATGTGGGTGTGTGGGGGTGTGTGGGGGTGTGTGGGAGTGAAGGGTCCTTTGTAGGGGTTGTCTGTCAATAGGATGAGTGGCATGACGACAATGTGTGTAATCGCGTATGCGAGTAGTTTCATTGTGCATACCGACTTACCTCTCCCCCCCACCGCTCTCTCTCCCACTCTCCCCTATTATGGTTAATCTTCTCCGTCTCGGTAATATCGTTGTCGACCTCCTCTCCGTTCCGCAACCCCGTTCACCCTCAGCCATCCCCTGCCCTTGTGTGCATATCGGTTTGGCATATTTTTTTCCCCCTCGACAGGATGCAATTTTCATCGTCCCGATGGAATTTCTTCGCAATATTGCAATTTCTTCTTCTTCTTCTTGTGGATCCTTAATGCGCTTGTATGGATTTGTTGTTGATCCTTGTCATTTGATGGCAGTGGGGTGGAGGGAACTATTGCGTCTGCAGCCGCGTGATCCAATTATGTTGTGTTCAAAGTTTAGGTGAAGCAACGTATCTTTGTCGATGCGCCTTTGAGAGTTTTTGTAAGCAACGGCAACAACGACGACAACGACAACGACATTGACGGACGGATGCGCGCTCTGGGGAAAAGGTGTACACACTGTTCTGGGATCACGAGGAATGCAATATTGAAATTTTGTTGCGAATGCATACGTCTGCCGTGGATCGTCTGCATTCTATTATGTTTTTGATGTTTATGATGCATGGATGCATGGAATGAAATATGTTTCGTTTTTGGCGAGGAGATGCAGTGGGAGGACGGGGCGGGTGTACATAAATTTGATTAAAAGAGAGTGCGCTGGTGTGGTTTATTTATTTCTTTCTTTCTGGTTGCTGCATCTCTCAGGACAATCTAAGATACCACGCTGGAGCATGCATATGTTCCAGCTCACCTCCAGGTCAAGGTAATTTCTTAAGTTTTTCAAAAATGCCAATGATCCAAGATACGAGTACGTACACGAAGTCTTAACCGTCATCAAGTGCTTGAAACTATTCGCGGTACATCTCCTGGGAAGGCAATATCAACGTCGCTGGCTGCCAGGACATAGGCACCAACATTATGTAGGCCGATATCTTGAGTGGGTTGTGGTGGCGAATCAGTTAACCCACGATGGGCCCGCTGGAAAATATATGGCAACGAAGATAAGCATGGCTTTGCCAAAAGTGAGAGCTCCCAGTACTTAGTTCAACTCCTGAAAAAGAATGATTGATGGAACGCCTCTCCCACAAGGTTTTGTTCTTGGCCGTCACTAATCGCGATTCTGATTCCGACTTGAATGCAATTCTAGATGGTGATGAGGAGGAGATACTAATCGCCAGTCCGTTTAGGACTTCATTGTAAGCTTATATGGTGATGAGGAGGAGAGCTTTGAAGAGACTGTGGTGGAGACTGAGCAGCCGACGCCATAGTGGGCATCGATCATTCACAGTTGGTCTTGCCAATGATGCATAAATCGGTCTTAGGTGATTGATATTCCTGTCTTTTTCGCGTCTTTTTCGCATTTCCCTCTGCGACTTCAAGGTGCGAGCCTCCATTGAGTCTGCATTTCCTCACAAAGAAAGTCATCCTCGCCATGAAATGACTTCAGTCAAACCGCCATAAGGTCCACATTCAACCTCCCAATGAGCCTCGAATTAGCAACCAACTCGATCATACAAGCACCTCATCCATTGTCATGCAAGAGATTTTCTCCAAGACCGAAGTGGTGAACTTGGTGGTCATTCCTCACTTCGACGAGGAGTTCGAACGCCAGCAATCATCCCGAAGCCATAAGACCACGGGACGCCAGCGAGACCTTTCCAGAATTCCCCACATCATGCAGGCCATCATGGGTATCGCTGCCACTTCCACTGCCTTTGGCATGCTAGGTAAGTTCTCCAAGCAGAGAATTCCTCTTCGGAAGGTCTCCTCAAAGATACTCAGCTATTGGCGCTTCTTCTTCTTCTTCTTGTGGCGCTACAGTCCGCTTCTCTCCAGGCAGGACGATCTTTCCCCAGCTGCCGCCAGTTGCGCACTCCAAGTTGGTTGAGGTCCTTCTCCTCTTGTGTGTGCCACCTTATCCTGGGCCGCTCTCTGTTGCGTTGTCCCAATGGCTCAGATTCGAAGACTTTTCGGGCCGGAGCAGTGGTGTCCATACGCTCTACACGGCCTAGCCATCTTAAGCGTTGTATCCGTAGACGCTTGACTAGGCTCATGCCGCTGTACAGCCCATACAGTTCGTGGTTGAATCTTCTCCTCCAGATGCCATCAACGCAAACAGGACCAAAAATCGCACGCAGAACTTTTCTCTCAGCTATAAGCGCTGGTCCTAGCTAAAATGAAGTAAATCCCAAATTCGGAATTCCCCCACATACTGAGTCTCAATTTGACTAATCTTCTGTCTTCCATGGTCTAACCTCTGCAGACTTTTTGTTCCTTCGATCCTTGTCGCGTTTTTATCTTTCGAACACATTCATTCCAAGCTAAGATTGAGGCACGCAATGGGAGCTTCAGGTGGGAACTGTAGGAGCTGTTGAAATTCTCTTAACTTGCTCACATCTCCAAGACTTCACACACGACTGCCACCTGTTTAGACACAAACTTACAGATTCTACTGCAACAGACAAATGAGTGGAGAACGCGATTGATGGTGGAGGAACGCAAAATCGAGGCTCAGGTGAAGGTGAAGGTGGTTAGGTGGCTGCTGATGGAAAGTTCCAAACGTTCACTTGACTCACTACAGATCGGCAATTTCCGAGATGTGTGGCCTGAGAGAAGACAAACCAACCGCAGTCATGTCCCTGTCACCAATTGTGATCCTCTGTCAGAGATGTCGATGCTGCACGTCCCTTCTGCAAGGATCGCATTTCAAACACTCGCCAGTTCAATGTCTGGTTAAATTATTCAAACTTTGACTCATTCAAGGCTATCGGCTTCTACCACGACCATGTTCTCTTGCAGTCATCCATCCCCAGAGAAGACCACCAGGTCGCTTGTCAAAACGATGACAAACAACATCTCACACAGCTCTTTCCCAAGAAGGAATACCACCCAAGTGATGTCCTCCGCAATCGCGCCACCCCAATCGACAAGCCAGCGATCATCAGCGCCGACAATTACAATGCAAATGAGTGCTCCTCGCAGTTGCCCATAAATCAGCCATGTCGCCGCCGTACGTCCCTTCAAACATCATTTTCATATCTGCGATGGGGAAAGAGTCCGAAACACAGCTCCTGTGCGACAGCAATTTCACATTTAAATGAAATGTTCGGCGGGGCAGCCGCCTCCTGTGCGCCGCTGCGGCGCACTACCCCTCAGCGGTGCTAAACACATCAAACAACGACTAACCAGTAGATAAACATTTCCCTTGCATCTAGTCGTTCAATCAAGATCCGAGTGCGCGCCTGCAATTCGTGCCGCTGCTGTTTTGGGTTTCATTAGGAATTCGGGCGGCAGGCTGCACTGCGATACCCGTCGCTGAACCTCTGTCGTGCACAAGCACGTAGAAAGAAAGCCATCAACTTCTAATTAACGTTCGAATGAAAACATTTCCGATATATCCGAGCCAGATCCGATAGATTCAAGCTGTGGCTGGAGTCCGGGAGCAGCCCAGAAACAGAGGCAAACAATGCTGCTGCTGCTGCTGCTGCTGAAGACAACTTCTATCGGAGTCTCGCGCTCGCTTGCTCTCTGTGCTCCGCTGCTGTGGTTACAGTTCAATTTCAGTCGCAGATACCATTCGCTCTGGTTACACACACCCTGTGTCCATGTCCCATCTCATCATCATCCTCATCGCCATCGTCGCCGTCCCCATCCTCGTCCTCATCATCGAGGCTGTCGTTTGATACCCGGACGGTATGGGGCCAACCGAGCAACTGGCAGTCCAATTGCGCGCTACTAAATCGCGCACAATTAGAGAATTTGCATAGGCGAGCGTCTAACATTTCATTTCGTCCGCGTCGTCCGGAGATACACGGATACATGGAGTCGTCGTCGTCGTCGTTGTTGAATGGCGTCCCCCGTCTCAGAGGGGCGGGAGACTCGTTACGTGAGGCCGGCCGACGACGAGAATTTGGCTGTTTTGACGTGCAGAGGGACAGAGCGCATTGAGCGCAGGATAGCCTCGCGTTTGCGGTACGAATTTCGATTCAGATTCGAATTAAATTGGATCAATCCGCGCAACGACAACGACGGTGGCGGCTGTTGCTGGCAGTGGCAGACAGATCCCAGTCGTTCGGCTTACCTGACGGTTCGAATTGAATTTTAAATACGCGCGCTGTGCCCCCATAGCCTCTCCGACGCCCCCCCTTCCCGTGCATCTGTTGCTCTGCACTCATGCTCATTAAGATCAAATTGTCAATTAAGATAGGAGTCGGGGAGCCGGTGGGTTGTATGCGCACTGCAGCGGATAGAAATCTCCAGTTGCCGATCTTCGGACAGAAGTCATATGTTCGATGGTTTGCTCTCAGTGGCTAATGATTTGCTGGCATGCCACGGCGCGAGGGGCCCACTTAGTGCTGGTGCTGGGCCATGTGGTGGGGCGCCCTCCATCGGGGAGTTTGCCGCGCGATCTGGGTCTCAGGCAAACGTCGACCGAAGCTGTCGTTGTCGATTAATATAGCCGTTCCCCAGTCGACTGCGGTGAATTTAATAAGACATAAGAGTCGTGAAGTGGAAAATTAGAGCAGCGCCGTTTGGGAAAACGTGGTGGTTCTGGTTTTTTGTCGGCTTTGTGCTTTGAAATGTGCCGCCACAAATAACCGCAGCCACCGTGGCAGCAGTGCCAGCACCGACCGAAGGGTCATCGGTGGCAGCAGCGACAGAGGTGACGGCAGCGGCAATTCCGGTGACAAGTTAAGTTAATATGCGGTGAGACGTGTCCTTGTCGTCGCGGTTTTAGAGTGACATGCCGCGCCGCCGCCGAGATAAAGGGTTTGTCCGCAAAACGTCTGAAGTTAGGTGCGATGGTGAGGGATTCTTTTGCAGGAATTCCTTAGGTGGACGCGGAGTGCGACAGTCTGTGGAAGTTAAGTCTCCAAAGGAGTCGCTGAGTCACAGACCCCAGGAAATTGAAGGTAGTCTCTGATTAAAGAACAAGTGGCTGTTTGAATCTTCATCCCATGGGATGAAATGGAATCGAGGAACACATCAAGCAAGTCACCACACGGAAAATCTCCACATGGTAAGTAACCACAAAGCCAGTCACCACATGACAAGTCACCACACGGAAAGTCACCATACGGAAAGTCACCACACGGTAAGACAACACACGGAAACTCACCACACCGGAAGTCACCACACGAAAAGTTACTACACGGGATGTCACCACACGCAAAGCTACCGCACAAAAAGTCGTCACACGGCAAGTTACCACACAGCAAGTCACCACACGGCAAGTCACCACACGGAAAGTCACCACACCGAAAGCTAAAACGCGAAAAGTCACCACAGGGTAGGTCACCACACAGAATGTCACCATATGTAAAGCCACCACACGGAAAGTTACCACACAACAATTCACCATACCACCATCCACCATCACTGTGCCACCACAGGTTCCATACAGTACTGCACCACACGATGGTTCAGCAATACAAAGCAGAGCACCATACCACACGACACTGCACCGTGCTACGTAGCGGGGTTCCTCTTGGCAAGACCGCTCCCGACTCCCGATTCGGAGTAGCCGACAATTATATACTTTACGAGAGAGAAAATCAATTAAACCGCCACCACACGCGCCCATGCACCACCGGCACCAGTGCCCACCGCCGCGACCATCACCACGACCATCGCCCATCGCACATCATCGGCGAGCAGGAGCAAGAATCGTTTATGCTCCCAATCTGGGCAACATCTTGGTCAACATGACACACTGCATACCAGAACAGAAACAAAGTGGAAGAGACAGAGAGCGAGCGAGAGAGACAGAGAGAAGGGCAAAGAAATTCCACCTCGAACAGCAGCCATTCAAAGTTGTTAGCATCACGAACTACCAGGGGGAGCGCATTTTGACTTCTTTTTGCCGCCGCCACCATAATGCACCCACCATACCCACCATGGGGGACGCCCAGCTCAAGGAACACGACAACGTCACGAGCTATCCACTCCCAGCCTTCCCTTAATTAGATTGTTATAATGAACTCCTTGTGGCATGCGATGCTGGTTATAGCCCTCCGTCGGCGTGCTACTAGCCAGCCGCCCAGCCAGTTGAAACGACTCTCGGCCGCAGTCAACGGCCATTAAGACCGACAACATGTTTTTGTCCGACATTATCAGTTCTATTGGGCACCATTACCAAAACTACTAACTACGACTCCGGGCCATGTCCATGAGAGCAGCACCAGCAGTCTCCCCACAGACCGACGACGACGGCAACGGAGACACCGAAGACAACGAACCACCAGCCGCCGAACGAACGAGATGACGACTCCAAACACCGCAGTCGACTCCTCCGACGACGACGATGGCGGAGGAGCGACTAATATCGCAAACATACAGATTATGCGGCGGTCATCATCGTTGGCCAGGGCAAAACATCGGGCTTATTAATATCCCATCGAGTTGGCAGTCATTTGCTGCGAGGAGCGAGCCCGCGCTGCCCATATAGCGCAGCCGGCAGATGACCAACGTCGCGTCGTCTCCCCGAGAACTCTTCATTAAAAGGGATAAACTGAAGTCGTGATAGGTTGTTGCCAACATATTATTATTGTTATTAGTACACGGGACCGATAATGTTGTTCCTGGCGATGGGGTGTCCCGGGGGAGGCTTGGTGTCTCCATCTTCGGCGCTGTGTGTTCTGCCTTGCTCGGTCGAAGATTATGTTCCCTGGCAGGGGAAGAGAAGGAGGGGAGGGGGGAAATGGAGAGGTGGGTGTGTGGTACACATGACTATGAGTTGGTGCGCCATAATGTGCGCAGATTAGCGAAGCGCGGCAGCCTTGTTGGGCCGATAAGGTGGATCTCTTGCGAGGGAGTCCCTGTGCGCAGCTGTCCCGTGTGTATGCGTCGGTGATGCTAATCACCACTAAATCACAGATTCCCTGCGCAACATAATTCCCGTGAGATATCCGTAGGAACGTCAGCGATGCCGGCCCTCGTGGTCAGAGTGCAAAAAATGAGATCCCGGAAATGTTGCGCGAGCGCGCCTGAGATGGTTGTTAAGATGACAAAACGGGGACTCCATACACACGTTGCGACTGGATGACACTTTGGGGGTGCTGACGGGGAGCCGGCATTGTGCAGCATCGGCGGCGACGGTGAGTGAGTTGGCAGATTAATCAGTGTGATGGTTGGCCGGCTAGATTGGACGGACGCTGTGGCTCCTGGGAGCTAACAAATGAGTTGTGCTTAGGCTTCGCTGGGCAAGGTACCAGCACGAGAGTTATGGAGTTGCTTAACCTTAACGGGAGCCTGCTCTCGCCTCGGATGTGAGAAGAATTTTTGATGTGACATACCAGGCCAATCTCCTCGCAGGCGTCATCTTCTCTCAGGCGTCATCCCCTTGTCTTCAGAGATGTAGATCATCGGCGTATTTTGGGACCTCCCACATCATCCTCCGTCCCAGGCATTACCCACGACGCCGCGGAACATCTGTACAGAGTGTGCGTTGGAGGCGCGCTGAGATTTAATTCGGGACAACTTCGGCACGGGGTGCAGCAGACTCTCACTTGGAAGTGGGAGTGACCGACTCTGCCGAATTTTTTAGTCACGCAGCACTGCCGGAAATCGCGCTTCCAAAGGCGCGAATCACCGGCGGGTGTGCATCCAGCCTGATTTCCCAGCCACTCCAGATGGGAGTCAAACTGGCGCCGTACCAATTCCTCATTGACCCAACACTCCAGCTGAGTGGAAGTTCAGAGTGTTGCACGCAGCACCAGTCACCGCAAAGTCATTCAGTTTGCCACCTCCATAGAGTCACCATATCTCACGAGGGAAGAATCAGCCCCCTTGCGGAGGACAATGACATGATGTGTGAGTGTGACATCGCTGCGACTACGCGCAGACTTCCACCTCACGGAACATTCAATTAAATCGCGATACATCACCGCACACGCCACGCGCCTCGAGCAACGACATCGGAAAGATGACAAATGTCGCTGCCATGTGACATCGCGAACCCACGGCAAACAAAAGACGCGAAAGGAGAAGTTGCCTCCGGCTAGTGGGTGTGTCGCACCGCGAAATAAGTGACAGTCGAGCGAACACCGCGTCCGTCGTCCCTTTGCCACCGCACGCACGCTATGTACCATTGCATGCTAATTAGCCATCAAAGTCCGTGTTCCGTGTATGGCAGTGTCACTGGTCCGCCGGATGTCGCCCGGCGATAGCATCGCGCTTCGCATCGTGACGCGCATCTCTCCCTTAAACGCTCTCGATCATGGTCAAGGACCATAAATAAATGCTCGCCTGTCCATAAATAAGCGAGTGCGTCCCGCTGAGCTCCAGATTTCTCGGCCGGTGCACGCCGCGATATCGATGCAATCGATGAATCACGACACATGTGCGACGGTGTGCGCACACACGTCGTTGCGTTTCGGAATGTCTTTCCGCGAATCGGAGATGCCTCTGCGTGAACTTTCTACGAGTCGGACTGTCACTTAGGCCGCGTTCACAAGTTAATATCCGTCCGAGTCGGCGAAATGTAACAGCAAGTGACGGCAGTCGGGCAGAGTGACACAAATCATGGGTCTGGGTGCACGGTCGGATGACCATTTGTGACACCTACACGATGGGCGATGGGGGGGCGCGATAGGAAGATTGTGTCTCTCTGCCACTGTGACAAACTGCTGCACGACTGTTGTTGTGCACCGCTGCTGCACCGGATGAAGTGCCGTGTAGGTGCATAGCTGGGGGGGGCGAAAGATGTGACACTGGCGGTGTCTGGTGCCTTATGTGGCCCGCGAGTGGGTTAAGATGCCGAGTGTCGTCTGACCCACATTGTCGGCGACGATCAATTGTCGCGTGAAGAGGAAGATCACCGCTGGGACGTGTTTGCAACGCACTGTCATAATGGCCACCTGCGGGTGACTTGACGCCTAGCCGTGGGTGGCAGGTGAAATGGCTTTCACTGGCGATGGGTTGATGGTCCAGCTGCGATGGAAATGACTAAACAGAAGCCATTGTGATCGTGGATGCCGTCATGAAGTTTTCCAATTCCGCAGAGGTAGGGGTCTTTTTTGGAATCTCAGTTTTGGAGAAGCTGTAAGCAGGCGCTGAGTTAGAAGTGACTTCACTTAGTTCTTATGTCACAACCAGACATTCAGACAGACAACGACGAAGGGAAGACAGAAGACACGAAGATGCTCGCATCATACACGGCCTTAGCTTTCCATCGATGAGGGTCCTAGACACGCTGCTTGCAGTCATCTAGACCAAAATCTCGTCTTTCCAGCGCCCGTTCTTCAATTGCTTACGTTCTAATTGAATTGAATTGTGCGAGTAGAGTTGGTTTCTCAATTCATCAATCCATCATCCTTATGCCACGTTCTCAAAGTAAAACACAACAAAACTGACCCACTCCAAGAAAGACCTTCTCCCGGCATCCTCGCCCAACCAACAACTCTTTTCGGCCAAAAAGTGCCCATCATCTGGTCAGTTTTTCGCACTTGTCAGCCACAAGTTGTTCGAGATTCAGAAGAATCCACTTCACCTTCTCCCATTCCACACTCATGTTCCCGTCTTATCAATCGTTTCCGGGAACTGATTCTGATTTATTAGCTACCGTTGCGGACTCTCCCTTCGATCGCGATGACTTCCACTTCGACGAATCGATTTGGACAGGCGTGACGTGTTCCATTGCATGTCCCTCTCTCTAGCCGTGTTCCCCCTCCAACCAGCTGTCTATTAGCATCCACATTAGGGATTCCTTCGCAATGAAAACATTCCATTTAAGTGGCCGTATCGAGACCAGTGCATCAGCAGCACACATCCGACACGCTCACGTGGGATGTGCTGCTTGTCCACCAATCCCACACAGTGACCACAACCAACACGACAACGCATCGGGATGTGTTGTGTTTTTTCTGCAAATTTCTGTCAAAACAATCGGAAAACTTGAACAAGCACGTCATGCAGTTTCGGGAACCCTTCGCAGCCAATCGCTCCTGTGGGTACGAAGGCAACAATGTTTAACACTTGTTCTAGTTCATTGCCGACATACTCGCCGACCGAGTCCGAGACGCGTGACCAGAGTTGCCCTCGAGACGGAAGGGGATGCCGGCGCAGATCTCCATCACAATTCACTCGGATTCTGATGCATTCCCGGAGACCGGGCAACTCTGGGCTCCTCCTGATTCGCCTGAGGCGAAGTGCACTTGGTGTATTTTTCCCAATTTCCCTGCCCATGGATGGATAGATGCTGCTGCTGCTGCTTGGACACGGGGCGCATCGGAAAATATGCAGATGAAGCACATCATCTGATTGACTGGGAGCAGCTACCATTCAACAGCCACCAGGCAGTGGCGGTGACCAAGTAACGACACGATATGGCCAGACTTGTGTTCACTCACTTGTGTGTGTGTGGGATGTGTGTCTGTCCAGCAGAGTCCGAGGGCGGGACGGAGGGCGATGGGGAATAAGTCAACTACTGCTTTTCTGCTTATAATAACTGTTGATATCTGCTTTGAAGAGACTTCCGCCCCACCCCTCCCCCTTGATCTGGTCTCAGAGAGTTCAGTCAGGAGGAGCATTATGCGGACTCAGGGATACCGTGGATGATTGGATGGGGGTGGGGGGGGATGGCTGGAGGAAAGTGTAATTTTCGATCGATTGGACAAATTTGAATAAAATATGCAAAATGCATTGGAGCCAGAGTTCGAGATTTTGACCAAAACCGAACGGACGTCAGTGATCCCTTCGGTTCGGGGAAAGATGCCAGTTGCGAGGACGTGGAGGTGGTTTCATTCTTTTACATCCACGAACCAGTGGAGTGGGGTGGAGGAGTGGTTGTGTTGGAGGTGCACTCGGAGGTCATCTTTGCATTGATTAGAGTGGAGGGGGGGAGGGGGAGGTGGAGAGGGGGAGAAGTGCTGACATAGATTTCGATATGAATTTGGATTTTCGAGGTTTCTCTGTAAGTACTTGCTTGCACTGCAATTGTTTCTGATTTGGTTTGTAAACTGCGCGAAAGTGGGTTAGGAGTCAATTCGCAGATTGACCAGATTTGATGAGAGATCATGATTCGGATTGAGTTTGGATTTGGAAATCAAAAGTGAGATGGTCAGCAGAGAGTGGGTGGATCGGGGTGGAGTTTAAGGAAGTTTTTGTTGAGGGCGACTGGTGGGATGGCTTCATGGGGCACTTAGGCAAACAACGATCACTGTCTCAGCGCACCAGGACACCGTTTCGAGCTGGCTCGAGGAAGCTCAATATCAGAGTCGGGGGAATGTCCCTAAGGTCACTCAAGCTATCAATGAAGCATACAACCAGATGATAGGTGTGAAGGGGGTTCCGGGTCAGCTCGCGTGCTCTCCTATCAGAGGGAGCTCAATAATGGTCTAGACTGGTCTTCAAAATGCGACAGAGTGAAAGTGGGGCAAGATTTCGTTTCAAGAGCTCCTTGTTGCTATTGGCACCTTCATGGACATAGAAGGCACCTTCTCTGCCGGTGAAAGAGATGCGAACAAATATACTGATACCGGCGTGCATTTGTGCAACAGGGGCGATGAGTACTCCACCAAATGCAGGCTTGGAAGTGCTCCTCGTCTTAGCTCAGCGACACAATGCCGAACAGCTGAAGGACAAGCTGCTGGACAACTCAAAATAGGGCAACCTAACTGGCCACCTGGAGATTCTTAGAATCTAGAATCTAAGAATCTCCAGGTGGCCAGTTAGGTTTACCAAGCCAATGAACTGACGAAAGTCAGCGATCTCATGACACCGGTCCTAGAGGCTCAGTAAGCCTCCTTGGTCGACTGATGACGTCCAAAGATGGTCGAAGTCGGGTCGAAGTCAGAAAGTGGAGTAGGAGCTGTGTATCATGGAAATCATCGAGTTAGTCCGGCATGTGGCGTCTCGTGACATTGCCCAGGAGATGGAAGTTAGTCACCAAACCATTTTAAGCCATCTGCAGAAGGTTGGATACAAAGAAAAGTTTGATGAAACCTTCTGGACCGAATCAACGCTTGCGATATGTTGCTGAAACGGAACGAACTCGACCCATTTTTGAAGCGGATGGTGACTGGCGACGAAAAATCGATCACATACGACAATATCCAGTGAAAACAGCCGTGGTTTAAAGCCGGTGAATCGTCCCAAACAGTGGTCAAGCCGGGATTGACGGCCAGGAAGGTTTTGCTGTGTGTGGGAGTCATCCACTATGAGCTGCTCCCATATGGCCAGACGCTTAAATCTACCATCCACTGCGAACAACTGGACCGCTTGAAGCAGCCGATCGACCAAAAGCGTCCAGAATTGGCCAAGAGAAAGGGTGAAGTGTTCCAGCAGAACAACGCCAGACCACACACTTCGTTGACGACTCGTCAGAAGCTACGGGAGCTCGAATGGGAGGTTCTATCGCAACCACCATATAGGCCGGACTTAGCGCTTAGTGCTTACCACCTGTTCCTGTCCATGGCGAACGCCCTTGGTGGTGCAAAGTTGAACTCAAAAGCGGCTTGTGAAAAGTGGCTGTCCGAGTTCTTCAGGGGGACTTCTACGAGGGGGGTATTATGAAGTTGCCGTCTTGATGGAAACAGATTATCGATCAAAACAGCGCATATTTGAACTAAATCCGTTCACTCTAAAACTTTCTATGAAGCGTTGGATGAAGAGCAAAAAAGCGGAAGGGATCTTTAGCGGATATTTGACAACCTTCTATCATGAATCAAGCATCATCGATACTCTTAGACAGTTTTTAAAGCTCCAAGCTGTTTCGCATTCAGCTACAGGCCTGTCTGGGGCGATCAGAAGGTCAGAAGGTACTCATTACTTAGCGCACTGTCAAATCTTTCCACAAGACTTTGCTTTTGAGTGCAAGGAAGGGATCTTACCTCTAAATGGCATCAATTGCCTCATGGGAAGTCATCACTGGATGCCATCTGTCACTCCGTCAAGTCGGGTAGACCCTCACCCAAGACTTGCCCTTCACCCGACTGTCATCCATTTCCTTTCAACTCCTCCCCCCTTTTGCTATTCCAAACATCGCCCCATAACCTCAACTCATCGAGGCCAGACAAACCGGCGTCGGTCATCCAAACTAAGAACTCACATCCTCTCACCCTGCACGGTCTCGGGGAAGTTCGTTAAACTGCACAAGTTTATGCATCAACTTCAGGACGGCGTGAAAACTAATTGCCCGACAAAAGCGTAGACACTTCCCTTCGAGCGCTGATAACATGGTGTGAATGTGAAAGTGGAGGACGATGCCGACACCATTACCGCCGCCGACGACAACATCATCAACGCACCAAACCCCTCCTTGGTCCGAACCGTATCATCATCCGTCCCCCGCCTCGGAATGATTCCGACACGACAATGACCGGCTAAGTGCACGTTCCCGGATTGATAGCATTCGGTTAATCCAAATCTCCTCGCATCGCTCAGGGAACCTCTTCTTCCGCCCTCGCCGTCGACGTTGTTCTCGTTGTTGTCGTTGTCGTCCGTGCACTCTTGCCAGTCCGTTCCGTTCATCCGCTTATCCGGTACCCCGGCATTCAGTTGTTTATGGTTCAATTCAGAGCCAGAGTGTGGAGCGGGTGCAGCGAGTCAGCCATCCAGCAAGCGACTCCTTCGGACTCGGGTTAATCCACCGATGCATGCACCATGAAAGCGAGACTCGCCCGCTGCTCACATATGGGCGAGCATGAGACTAATGCGAGGATTTAATTAAAATATACAAATCGGTGCTGGCATTGATCAAGTGCTGATTCCTTCGGTTTTTTCTTCTTTTGCCGGACTGCCTCTTTTGTTTCTTCGCTTGTGCGAGCCCTTCGTGCGGGCCTGTGCGACCTAGAGAGGCAACGTGTCGGCGGCGGAAAGATACATTTTTGCGAGGCCACAGCACCGGCTTCGGAGCAAATTTATTGCGAATTTAATTTCTCTTTCTGTTCGCGACTTTTTCGCGGCGCAGATTCCGGCGAGCCCTGCACACGGTACACACCACCAGGATTATGTGAACCGTGTGTGCGGTCTCACTCCGCTGCTGGTATGGGCCGGGCGCACAGGTATCCTGAACTCATGGATGGATTGTCTTTTCGCACTCGACACTGCGCTGCCCTGCCTGCCTGCTTGGCTGGTTGACTGGCTGGCTGGCTGACTGGCTGGCTGGCATATGTGTGTGAGCGCGGACATAATGCCTTCGAATTATAATATAATTTCGAGGCTCTTATCAAGGCGGCCCACGACGCTGGCGAGACGGTGCGGCAGTGGATTAGCACTGGTGCTGAGCCCCAACAGCCAAGACAATGTCTGTTGCTCTCGCTCTTAATTTATCGCTAATTGTTACGTCAGCCCGGCCTGTGAGCCGTGCCCGGCCGATGAACGGGACGAACGGAAGAGATTTATCTTGGGCGCGGATAAGCAGACACCGAAAACGCGGCCGCAACGGAGAGAAAGAGGTGTGCGTCAGCGTGGAACTTATTGGTGATTCATGGGCTAATGGATAGTTGGCGGCCGCGGCGGGACGGGAATGCGGCTGTTTTTCTGTGGAAGTGCTGCTCGTAAATCCTGCTTTTGGTGATAATTTGTCGGGAGCCGAAGCTCTAATTTTGAAAGTTGCACTTCTGACGGCCGACAAATTGGTTGCTTCGTGCTAGGAGTTGATCATAAGTCTTCTCCTGGCAGGAGTTTCACTGGAAGTCGAACCGGATTGGTGGTGTGAGCAACTTAATTTTTTGTCTATTCATTTGCCGGTGGGGAGGGGAATCGATCGTGGATTAGGCGAAAGGCGTGCCAGGTGATGGAGAGACAATAAATTTGGATTTTCGTTGAACTTGGCAAATTCTCTTTTCGGTGGAGGGCAGCAGCATTCCGAGCCGAGGGCTGATTCGAATTGATTGGGATTTTATCGCTTGTTGTTCGTTATGAGAATGGATCGTGGCCAGGCGGGGAGATCGGTTCTCTGAAATGATTTCTTGATAGTTTCCAACTGGTGGGAATGTGGGACGGAATTTAAGTGGGTTTTACTGACGATCTTGGCAACTTTGTAGGCTGTGAAATCACTGATCATATTCTCCTCCATTACAGCAGTTCTTTGATCGATCTCAAATCACCGAGCAACCGTCTACTAGTGAAGGAACGAGGATCACTGAGTGAAGGAGGATCACTGAGAAAGCGAGGATCACTGAGTGAATGTGGATCACTGAGTGAATGAGGATCACTGAGTGAACGACGATCACTGAACAAACGAGGATCACTGAGTGAATGAGGATCACTGAGTGAACGAGGATCACAGATAAAGCGAGGATCACTGAGTGAAGGAGAATCACTGAGTGAACTAGGATCACTGAGTGAATGTGGATCACTGAGTGAACGACGATCACTGAACGAACGAGGATCACTGAGTGAATGAGGATCACTGAGTGAACGAGGATCACTGAGTGAACGAGGATCACAGATAAAGCGAGGATCACTGAATGAACGAGGATCACTGAGTAAAAGGGGATCACTGAGTGAACGAGGATCACTGAGTGATCGCTGATCTGCTAGCGACTGGTGATCACCAAGCACGAGGCGACTTTGTCCTTATTCGATGGTCATGATATTTTTTCCAAAGGAATTGACTGATTTTCTCAAAGCGGGATTCGTCCTTAAGGATCTGTCAAATGGTCTAAGTATCGGAACTGCCAAAAAATCATTCCTTAAGGGTTTGTCCAGCTGTCTCTCTAATTCAAGTCTTCAAAATGTTAACCAGAGACCATTGCTACAGACATTACAAGTGAGGATCAGAGCTCGAAGGGCTCTTCGCCATCGGTTTCGTCCAATCTTGACCAAAGCAAACGCACTTTAGACTGTCTGACGATCTCGAGAACTCTAAATTTCTGTTCTTTTCTTAGATCCTGCCATCAAGGAACACACATGCTCCTCCCCTCGATCGGTTTTCCTTTCCTAATCAAGCCGCTTCCAGCCACCCCATATCAGAATCAGTTTCTCCCCACAAAGTCCTCCGAGATCATCGAACACGATCATCAATATTTCAATAAGTCACCTTAACGATGGAACGTTAAACATTGTGTCGCCAACATCTCGACCGTTTACCCCTGTCACCCATGCCATAGCCCATCGACAATCACCGATCACCGATCGACCCTCGATCACTTATCATCTCTCCGTGAGACTAAACGTGTCATTTTCCACTCAAGCGTTCCACTTAAGCGTTCCTCAACCCCAGCGTACCCTCGTGTTGGCACAGCTTTAGACAGAAAAAAAAATTCAAAATCAATTTCCTTCGCCTGCAAAAAAGTATCGATTACACACTCGGTTCCGTGTTAATGAGCAGCCAGTGCCATGCCCCATAGATCTTCAAAGTGCCCGGCGCGCACAAAACACGTCGTTGACTCCGAGAGGTATCGCATGTCAATCACAGCCCTGATCCTCACATGAGTTCAAACTCATTCCCGGGCCAGTTCGGGTTTATTACGTCGTCGTGGAACACTCATCATCATCATCACCATCATCGGCAGACACCACCAGCAGCACGGGCACCGAGAACGGGGAGATGCTGCTGCCTGTGTGTTAACTTGTTGCTCGATGTTTTGAGCTGCTGCTGCGCTGTTGATATTGGGTAACATCACCTCCTGCCGGCTCTGGCCCGCCGGGGGGAGCACAAATCAAAACGAAAATTGTAATCCTATATGCACCTGTCATCTAAATTCCAATTTCAATCCCCGAATGACATAACAGCGCGCGCACGAGTATCACGACACTCGGTGTGCACTCCGGTGCTGCGATGCTCCGGTGTTCTGGCATCGAAGCTCCGGTGGCTGAACGCTGGATGGGTCCGCGTCATTGCCGTCATCGTCATCATCGACAGGGGGACACACGGCCAGACGCTTTTACGGAGGAGCCTCCATCTCGGTGCCAGTTGGTGGCTCCTTTGCTAATTTTTGTGCTCGCTGACGGTGTGACGCTGATGCTGCCGATGGTCCAGAGAATGTCTTTGGGCCGCTTTTTGTTCTGCTCTTAATCCGGGCATCAGGCATCTCATGCATCTCGGGCATCCTGTGCAATAAATCCGTCAACTTTGTCTTTCCCGTATCGGCGGGCATTAATCAGGCGGGACGACGAAGGAGGAGCGTGAAGCGTAGTTCAGTTGGCGGATAAGGAGGAAGTGACAGTTGCTGTCGTTGACATATTATGGCAGCTCTGGTCAACGAGTTGGTGCTGTGTGGCCTCGTTATGTTTGGGGTAATGCGATGAGGGTGTTCTGCAGTTCTTGGTGATCGCTGGCATCATCAGGAAGAGAAAGTCCTGAGGAGGTGTGAAATTTATCACCTTGCTGGTGATCTATTGCTGATCAGATGGCGGTAAGTGGGTGAACATCTTTTCGGAGGTACTTAAAGTTGATTTATTTTTCTTTTTGAAATACCGTTAAATGGCGCCCAACGAGAACCTTACAGTGCTGTTCTGTTGGCATGCGGTATGTATGACTGCGGTGAAGTAGCACAAATTCCTTTTAAGGGCACCCAAATACGCTTGGACCATAGTCACTTTTCAGGCTTTCTTTTTCCATGACGACAATAAATGGCGCCCAACAAGAATACCATGTAACGGTCTCTTGTTAATGTTTTATGTTGCCGCGGAGTAGTTTTAATGGAATCCCAGATATTTGTGGAAGCTGTTACAAGTAAGATGCACTCCGTCTTAATCCTCGGGGTTGTTCAGGAATAGATTGGCGCCCAACGAAAGTCCTCTACACATAACTTGTGTTTTGAATTTTTAAATATAAATGGAGTATCTGCAAGTGATACAACCGGAGTATAGTGTGCATTCTCGCTTCAGGTAACAATCTTTTGTGTGGCTGAGATGTAAAATGGCGCCCAACAAAAGTACTTTTTTTTCAGAAATTTTTGCGATGAAGCGCAAAAGGTGGTAAAGGACACGCACTAGCGACAATTTCTATATCCAAGCATGTGAATCCTTATCACTTCAGTGGCCGAACAATGTTCAAAAAAAGAAGAAGCCGTCAGCGCGAATCTGATCATGGATCAGCTCCATCGTGTGCCTAGTTGGGCGTTAATCTTAACAACAGGTCGTTCATCAATTTTTTCCCATCGCAATGATCAGTTCACTGATTGAACTCAATCCAAACTCCCCCCCCCCTCACAGATCACCTCTTCCGCCAGATAGAAAATCATTTCGCTCCCACTGGGACGAGAAAACTTTTCAACGAAATACAGACCACAAGCCATCGCCACCCGGAACGAACGAGAAGGGCCAGCCCCCCACACAGCCAAGTCGCATACGAGCAGCGCCCACCTAGATGCCACGGCCGCCCTATAGCTTATGACCCGAGCCACCCCGTGTGCTCCAATGGCAAATTCATTCGCAATAGGAAAATAATTAATTTCGAATCCTTGTCGCAAGTAGGCGTGCACGGCGAGTGCTTGAAAGTCTCTACATCTTCATCTATTTCCGCTGAATCGACGTGCTGGTGGCGGCGGCGGCGTCCACCTGGCCAACGGCGAACGCCCAGCGCATTCCAACATGACTCCCCCCGTGCGAGGCGAGGGAAGATCGCCGAACGATTTCATTTGAAATCACATCCCAGGAAAGCGGTGTTAAACATGTCCAACGACACATGTCGCTCCACACGGTCCGCCAGCCTGCCTGCCTCGGATCCAGGTAAGTATGCGAAAACCTATATTTCCCAGGGCGGATAGCACATCAACAACACCGTCACCGTCACCGTAGCCATTGCCATTGCCATCGCCGTCGTCGTCGACAATGTCGCTGTTGTCGTTGTCCCCATCACCCGAAACGGGCACTGTGCCGTTGTCCATTGACGTTGGACGCATCGCCTCTCCCTCGGTTCGGGGGAGACACGTCGCAGGTGAGCAGGCAAAAAAAAAGACGCACAGCAATGAATGGTAGGACGGGCAACGCGAAATCTCATCACACGCGGAGACCAAGCCTGGCCAGGCCCATACACCATCCGAATCTGTATCTCTTCTGCTCCAGCACAAGAGGAGACACTCCATGTTGGGGCTTGTGGTTAAGCGTGGGCGCGTGCATTCACTTGCGAGGTGGTTCCCCAAACCATGACCGTCACCGGTGCGATGTCGAGTGTGGCGCGACGTGTGGACCGCGTCTTTAAGGCTCGCCTGTGCCCGTCGTCGTTTGCCTGACCCAAACAAACTCTCTAATTAAGTTGCAATAATCTACACCACCAACGCAAGCAATTTTGAGTCTCCGCGATCCCCAGGAAGAGGCACAACGCTCAGCGATTGCGCCCATAAATCGATCGCGCGATCGGTGCGAATGTACGAGCATCGATTGCGGACAACAAATCGATGGACGATGTGGTGCGAGTGTGAATTTCACGGCGGCGGTCTGGAGCAGTCTGAATTGATGCCGAATTGACTTCTAATGACCACCTTGGCGATACCACAGTGCTTAGTGGATGGCATGAGAGTGTGGTGTGCCGCCCTGAATTTGGCGAGCCACGAGTGGGATGCAATTCATGCAGGCGACGATGCAGTGTGAGGAATGGAAGATGGCTGGTGCCCCGAAGGAGGTTGTTCATGGATATGTTTTCGATCGCTGAACGAGATTTGAGCTTACAACCGGACAAAGAATGACTATTTGTTGGAAGAACTACAAAAGAGAGATACGTACAAGCAGAACATTTAGCAGAATGAAACAAGCGCTTGAATAGATGGTTGAAGGAGTCTTAGAGAAAGCGACGGGCATAGCTGTGCAGTCTTTCAAGCTACTAACGCTTTTTATTTTTCTAAAAAAAATATTGCTTGCCATTTTATAAAAAGCGGAAAACTAGCCGAAGTGTTAGAGTTGGGCCCCATTTAACGGCATCTCCAAAAGCGAAAATAAACCAGCGGAAAGCTACTCCAGGACAGTTGTTAGGGGAGTGGAAAAAGATACCCTTGGAATAAATTCAGAGATTGGCCAAAAAATGAACTTCGTTGGGCGCCATTTAATAGCATCATGAAGTACATGTAGAAACGACTTTGAAGTAAAGTTGGGTCAAGCATAATGAAGTACATTTAGAAATGACTTTTAAGTAAAGCTGGGTCAAGCAGGAGGAGGAATTTTTTTTTCAAAATTCTCCCAAAAACTGCGCAGAACACGGAAAACCCCTCCTGTTGGGCGCCATTATAAGAATTTTCAAATGTGGAATTAGACCGAAGGTCTACCTTCGTGTAGAGGACACTTAAAGCAATGACAATTCAATTCAATTCACAATCAAACATAACTAAATACAAGGTTTTCGTCGGGCGCCACTTAATAGTATCTACCAATTATGCACATCAAGCACCTGTCAATCATTTCAAAACTTCAATCTACAAAGTAACGGTTCATGTTACTTCAACCGGGCCCAAGAAGTGAACAAAATTCACGATTTTTGTTAGACAACGGTAAATACTGCCTTTTTAGAAAATCGGAAAAGTCGCATAGCTGTCTCTAATGGAATTGGAACAAGTAACCCCCCATGTTAAGCGGATCTTCAGATGAAGTTTGTGTCATTTTGATCATCAAAACTGAAGTTATCGCCAAAAAGTTCTTTCGTTGGGCGCCATTTTATGGCTAATGCACACCAAAGAGTAGATATAAAATAGAAGAATGTACCTTCTTCAAAATTTCATATGCATCCTTTAGCTGGCAACATCACAAGAAACTGGAAAAAATCTGAAAATCAAGCCTTTTGTTGGGCGCCACTCAACGGCATGCTCAGAACTTGACATTAATCAGACTCGTGCTTACAAAGTGGCAAAGTATGCCCGTCGGACCAGAAAATACTTCCCCTGCAATGGAATCTGCAGAATTTATTATCGATAACTCAGCCGTTATTATCAATCGATGTCAAATTGAAATGACTTCTCCATGATTCACTGGCCATGTGGAAATTTCAAATTGAATTACACCACCACGGGCATAGGCACTCCCGCTCGCTGCGTAGCTGCTCTCATTCATCACACCCATCCCCTAATTAATGTGTCACCTTGAATCATAACTCCGTCCGTGCCCCATGATTGAATGCCATTAGCCGGTGGTCCCCGTCGCCCGGTTAATAATGTCATCTTGACGGCAATAATTGTCTCCTATGCATCTTGCGGATGCACAAACTATGACCAGGCCGCAAGCGCGCACAATTTCGAAGCCTCGTCCGCTTACAACGCACACCGCGCAATTTCGCCAAAGTGACAATTTGATTTATCACAAGCGACGGCCCGCAGCAATACGAAGAGTTCGTTCCGCTCGCCGGCCTGTGCTACAGAAACTTCTGTCCCGGGCCATAACTCAAGTGCATCCCTTTTGTCGATATTAAAATACATTTTGTGCCGCGCCGGATGAGTCCCGGGCGCTGGGAGCATGCGCAAGCGCTTCACTATTCATAGGACGGGACAGTGGTGGTTCGAGTGTGAGTGTGAGTGTCGCGACAGATTATTTATGAGTCCGATCCAAGAACATTGATTGCGCGAAGTGAACGAGAGAAGATCAACACCAGCCAAGGTTGCACTAGCCGCGGTCGGAAGACACACACACTCGCGCCCCGGCTCAGGGGAAATGAATGGCAACGAATCCATATGCGATAATGATCCTCTTTAGAGTCAGTTCAATTCGATTTGATTTACAATCCACGTGTGATTATAATCGGCCGGGCGGCGGCGGCGATGCCTGGAACTGTGCGCTGCAATGGCTCCGGCAGCGGTGGTGGTGTCAGTTGGTCCGTACCTGTTGCGAAGGATACGGCCTCTCTCGCACCCGCCGACGGCAACGGTGCGGCAGATACCCCCGTGGAGTGTGGATAATCATCTTCCTGCCGCAGAGAGAAACCAAAAGTGCCAAATGGCCGCGCGAAAAATCGAATTCAATTCAAATTCGTTTTAGGTGCACATCGGGCATCACCACACCAACAGCCGCGGCAAGAGCCAGCAGCGGAGCGAGGGAGAAAAAACACAAACCGAGGTGTTGGACGTCGCTGTGCTTTTGTTTACCCGCTAATGGGGATGCCGTGGAGAAGGATGGCCTGGCCCTATTGTGGGACAATTCCTGGAAAGGCGACGGCAGCGGCGGCGGCGCGACGGTGTGCTGCTCTTGCTCCTTTCACCCTGAGTAACGAAATTTTTACCAGGTCAGCTTGATTTATTGGCGGCAGACTTGGCTGGGGATTGCAGTCTGGGAGCTTAGGTATGGAATTCGGATTTGAATGGATGCACAGCTGAGGGAGTTGGTAAAGGGCTGCAGGTCAAAGTGAGTGGAGGTTCAAATTGAAGGTTTCTGGGTTCTGGTTCGAATGTTGCTTCATAGTGGTTAATGGTCTGCAGGAGAAGGTAGAATTCATTTGCAATTTGGCAGGTCCTTCAAGACATTCACCAAGAACATGATGACAGAAGTAGGGCCCGTCCAAGGCGGACCGCCTTGTTCTTCTGTAAGTTCCCAAGTTCCCTTTCAAAACCAGGAATCTGTTCACTTGTTGCTCCTTTTCAAAACTTTTTAAAACCGCGGACACACCAGTTTCCACACGTATGAAAAAAATCAATCAGATCACAGAACAAGATGAAGTAGCCGATGGACAGAACTCTTTCCTGTCCTCAACCAATATAGACATTACTTGTTGCTTGCCCCTTCTCCGCTCCTTTGTCTGTGTAAACATATGATCTTAAGATCACCACATGAATGCAGATTACGGTAAAGACAAAGTGAAACACTCAGAACCGCATTCCTTGCATTCTAAGTCCTTTTCAATGGACAGCAGCGTTGAGTCTCCTCTCCAACGTCCTCCCTCTATCTTCACAAATGACTGTTTATTTTATTTCGAATTGGAAACCACCCACGACTCTCGTTCCCTTGCCGCTAGAACACCATTCACCCGGAATCCAATTAGATCAGAGTTAATCCCCTTTAGTGCTTGGTGTCCATAAAACCGCCAGCCAATAAGTATGCAATACCGTCTCACCCATTAGCTCCTAAGACTATGCACCACCGGCACACGTAACCCATACGGCATTGACTCCAACGGTGGGGGCGGATGAAACGATGCCCCACCACGTTAAAATTGAATCTGAATTTTAATTAGGCGCTTCCCATTCTAACGGTAAGAGTCCGGTGGTTCACCCGCAAATAGCATCTGACCATTTCGAGGGAGATGCGCTATTTTTTGCGGTTCGACGTAAGCCAGGTTGATGGCCACACGACTGCACAGATACATCCCTCCCCCACGTCACCACCACCACCACCACCACCATCATCATCATCATCATCAGGAAGCGAGGATTTGCTGGGGAAAAGGATTTAAGAATGAAGACAGCAACATAAACAGGACACAAATGGAACTCCGTGCCATTCAACTGGCCAGGGAATGCTCGGTGGCTTGATCGTAGTGCTCGCACACTGGGGGAATGCAAAAATAAATCTCAATTTTACGCTTCAAATAATCAACTAATTAGAGAAAGGACATAGCCACGGAAAGGAAAAAAAAGCAGATGCACGTAAAAATAAATAGCAACGACGGAAAGGGCGAGGAAACAGCAGAGCAGCAGTTGCAGGAAACCTTTGAAGTGACTGTTGGGGTGACTTTTTGGTCGTTATTGTGTGATGGGAGCTTAGCAGTGGCAGGCGGGGAGTCCTTTTGATTGGAGGCAAGAGACATCGCTTGGGAATGGAGGGTCAAGATTCTTTGGAGGGTGGCGGGACTTCGAGAGAGATCTCAGAAATATTCCTTTCAGAACTCATCAAGGAAGCGATCGTGGATTGACCTTAGGTCCTCGATCCTCGATGTACAGTAGCGAGGCGCCGGAGCTTAAGGGTGGTGAAATTCTGAATCAAAATGACAGACGATTGAGTGATCGAGAAAGTGATCACGACATCGAATGAGTGCTCAATTCAGTTCGGTCTTGGCATTCGATCCCGCTTTCAACCATCTGCCGTCTGATGATCATTCGTTCTAAAAGAAAAGAGGGTTCAACTAAATAAAGAGCATGTTTGACATCAAGTTGGCAATAACTTGATCAAAGTGGTTTTGCAAACGTTTGATCTACGAGATGATCGGGAAAGCGATCAGACTCTCAACACAAGGTGGGTTGAGACCACCGTCCATTACACGCTTTGTTCAGTTCTTAGTCATCAAAAATCTGTAGAAGGACGTCGACTATCAGATGGATGGTCAGTTCTTGTAGTCAGTGATCTGCCAAATGATCATGCGTTGTGAACTAGATCACCGCTTAGGGCACATTTGGGACAAAGTTTATATTTGATCACGGTAGTCTTCTAAATGCCAGTCCTGCTTTATGGAGCTGACAGCTGGACGATAAGCAAATCTGGAGAGCTGATTCTTGTTGCCTTCAAAAGAAAAATTCTACGTCGGATATATGGTCCCGTCTGCGAGAATGGTGAATAGAGGAGAAGACATAACCGCGAACTTTACGAGCTGTACCAGGATGTGGATGTAGTCCGGAAGGCAAAAATCCGTCGACTACACTGTCTCGGCCACATCGAACGAATGGACAACAACGCTCCAGCCAAGAGGGTCTTTGAATCTGAGCCTCCTGGTTCGAGAAGAAGAGGACGACCGAACCTCCGGTATAAAGACCAAGTCATCGCGGACGTAAGACAGCTTGGCCTTGATGACTGGAAGCAGTGCCTGACCCTTCATGGGTCACCGGTCTGATAAGTAAGTAAGTGGTCTGTGAGATAATCGAGCAGGTGATGCAGGTCGGTAAGATCTTCGCTTGAAGTCGACGTCTCTTGATTGAGTTAAAATCTGGGAAAAATCTGTCAACAGATGTCGACTATCAGACGGATCGTCTGTTCTTCTTATCCGTGATCTGATAGATGATCAAGCAAGTGATCGTGGGATCGCATGGTTTGAACACAAATTCTGTAGGAAATCTGCTGACAAACCTTACCCTGAATTTGATTCTATTCCCGTCACATCTTTTCGGATTGATCGTGTATGCGACTGTGATCCTCAACTCTGCAGGGTGTAACTTGTCAGATTGGCCTTCCACCTCAGACGATCATGCAGTCCTACTCGTCCACGATTTGAGTGACTGAGGAGGTGATCATATTGCCAGCAAGATGTCGAATCTGTGTACAATTCGGCAATAATTTGGTGGCTTAACGTCTAACGTGAGATCTGCTCGTCAGAGATCTTGCAGAAGATCGTGAAAGTGACGTGGGACTGACTTCAGTCCCTTTTCGGCAATATCTTGGTGTAGATGCCCCAATGGAAATGGATTTCAGCAGTTCTCCTCGTGAATGATCTCCCAAGTGATCAAGCAAATGATCGTGATGTCAAATTTTATTGCGTTCCAGTGTAAGCTCCACTCGTCAATGAACTGCCAGAAGATCGCTCAAGTGATCGTCTTCCTAAAATTGTCTAAATCTTCGTATGAACTTGAATATCTGCAAATTAAAGGATACTCTCACTTTCCTCTGATCCTCTTCTGATCGCGGTTCATACTTAAATTCGAATCTGTCAAAAAATCCGCGACGTAACTCATAAATTCCAAAAACCCAAGTGATCGCTTTTTCTTCCGTTCTATCAATCCGATGATCTCCCTCGCGAACGTGATCGAATTTGTCTCTCATCCACAACTCGACGCGAAGCAACGGTCCATCATTTAGTGCCTAATGAAGAGAAAGTGATCAGCCATCAGCATCAGAGAATTCACGACTCGCTGCAAATTCGCTTCTCATTAGATTCTCGAATATGGTAAATCACAAGCTAATCGGTAAATCTGTTGTGACTACTGTCTCACGATCTTTCTTTCCTCCTCCTCATCAGCCTTGTCATGCATTAATCCATCGAATTTGCAAAAGCAGGTGAATACACGAGGCCAACGAAGTGAACTTTCCCCCGATCGATTCCCCAGTGACTTGTCAAAACCCCCCGACTCACATCGGCAATGGTTCCCATCGACAGATCAATCGATCAATTGTCACAAGACCAGCTTCGCGCTCCCTCTCTGCCACCGACATCGTGCCATTTGATCCCGTGGAACTGATCCAACGATGCACCGATGCCCACAAAGGCTCTTGTATTCATATTAGCCGTTCGACTGAGACGACAATTTAAATATGACCCAAGCTTTGTCTTGCCAACTCTAGGCGGCATTCCACGAACTCCGTCCTCCTCCACGGCGCCTCTCCCGCTCGCCCGCGAAGCGGAGTCGAAATCCAATCAATTCAGAAATTATAATTGAATCGAGCGCAGTCGTAATGATTTTTCTCCTTAAGCCGAGATGCGCGCGAGAGATTCCTTTCGGGCATCCTCGCTCGGCTCCGCGCTCACACACGAGCTGAAATTAAACTCCACTTGATTAATTTGCATAAGACAACAAATTCGTGATCTAAATTATTTTCAGTCCTCCGCGGGGATGGGGAAACGGACGGACCTAGCCAGCCGGTGGGTACTCTAAAGACAGCCACTTAGGGCTAAAGACGGAGTTGCACTCCTGGTGTGTGCAGTGCGACCATGTGTGACGGCACAGAGAGGAGGAAGCCAATCGAAGGTAAATGAAAATAAATCGAAAGTCTTTAAATGGAATTGGAGAGGGCTGTGGATGTGAGGAGCATCGATGTCCTTTTTCGGCGCCGAGGCATTTTATGCCCACTGACGGTGCATGAATCTTTGACAATTATCCATTCTGTGGTGACAATAGGTTGCAACTGAGCTGAGGGGTGAATGAACGAAGAGATCTGTGTTTAGGCATCACGGGATTGTAAGGGTTTTCTCCTTGAACTGAATTTGTGCTCCAGGTCTCCAGGTTGGGAATTTTAGTTCCGGCAATCTCTTGCTGAAGGTAGGCATCGTGGACAGTAAAGGATGGGCTAGGAAGACTCCATGTGTCCTTCGTTACAGGGTGGACCATTCCATCATGACATTTGTTGCTCGCTCGAGATCTTGACAGAAGGTCAGCATCAAACATTCGTGAGAGCAACTGAATCTCCAATGTGAGTGTTGTGCAGCCCATTGGTTTGGTCAGAAGTTTCGCTCGCGACTGTTATGCAAAACGTTGCTAAGACTGATGACCTAGTGGACAACACTCATTATCCTCGTCGTCGTACAGTGAGGGAAGGTGGGAGCTGTGGCTGAGAGTGTGAGACTCACGACCATCAACTTGTCATCGCTTTCGAAATCTTCCTTCACTGGCTTATGGAGTGTACTGTACAAGGATCTCTGGTTCACTTACAACACCCAACTGATTCAGCAAATTGAGGGCACACTAGTCTTCGATCTTAGAGCAACTTAAGTTGGACAAGGATTTGGAGGAAAAAGTCATCACTTCTGACGAGGGCTCTATTTTCGAGAAGCCAAAGCTCCCACAGAGAGTGTCAGAGTTTGTGGATTGTAGACTGATGGCATTGGAGCATTATTTTTCGAAAATGATGTTGAGGACAACGTTACAGCCGACGGTGGGTGTAACAGAGCCACGTTGTCGTTGTTGCCTTTCTTAAAAGTGAAGGAATGGACTTGGAAGACCTCTAGTTTCTTCATGATAGCGGTCCATGTTACAAAGTCCACACCAATATCGATCTTTTGTTCAAACGAAAAAACCCACATCGTGCTATAGGCCATTTAGAGCGTATGGACACCACTGCTCCGGCACGAAAATTCTTTGAATCTGAAACATTGGGACAACGCAACAGAGGACGGCCCAGACTAAGGTGGCGCACACAAGTGGAGAAGGACCTCAACCAACTTGAAGTGCGCAACTTGCGAAAGACCGTGCTAGCTGGAGAAGCATGTTGGTTGAAGCCCAGGTTCACCCCGGACTGTAGCGCCACAAGAAGAAGAAGAAGAAGAAGAAGGAGAAAAAGAAGAAGAAGAAGAAGAAGAAGATATTTCTGAACCTCTGTCAAATGTGTGATCAAAGCGTTTTCGTCAAATTGACACCCACCCCCTCGCCACCTTCACCGTTTCTTGTCGCCTCTGTCACTCCTCATTCCTCCGCATCTCCATTTGAACCTCATTCCAAATTAAAAAGTTACCCGACAAGTGTCGAAAGTGTCCATCCTCAAAGTCCAACCAGAAGAATGTCAGATCTATAGTCGGTCTCGCGATACAAGACCCCCTCCTCGGATCGCTCTAGTTTCCTCTCAACACAATTCCCATCCACAGAAACACACCGATCTTCCTCCCTCCTCCGCGGCTAATTACACCCCATCCCAGAGGCAGCAACGTTAATCGCTCGCGATAGCATGAGCTGGCCTGAGGCTCTTAATTAAATGCACTCTCCGCACCGCAGCTCAGATGCTGCAGATAGCTGTCAGGCCCAATGACGGATTCCTCCAGACACCAAATCAATTAAACGAAACAATAAAACCCTAGCCGACCGCCCTCCCTATCGGAGTCTGTGATTCCCAATTAATTCCCGGGCTCGTCGTAAAAGCAAATCGAAGCCAAGCTCCTAGTGAAGCGCCCTGGCGTGGCTAATAACGCACCAAATTGGACAGCAAATTGGTCGGCAATTCGATTCTGAATTTTTCAATCGCGGCCCGTTTACATCTCATAACGTGAATTGAGACGTCCGCCTCTGCGATGTCCCCCCCGCTATGATCGATGAGAGTGCCGCTCGCCGGCCAGTGTCCGCCGGGGCATTGTGAATCGTCACATCGATCGCGGTCAACGGCGGCGCCGTGGCGGGGTGTTAAATAAAATTCAATTCACCTGACAGATAGATCGGAAGTGATTCGGGGCGTCTGGAGGAGGCGCCTAACAATGACGCGGGCAATAAATTTCACCGGCCGCCGTGCCGTGCTCAAGTGTCGCGGAGGATGCACGGCATTGTCACCATCGTAAAAACGGTCGCGAGGAGAAAATTGGTGCCTCTCTCTCTCTGAGAATAAAAGTGAAAATTCACAGGTATCGCCGGCAGAAGGGCTTGTGTGCCCGCCGCAGGTAGGAGGTGATTATAGTGGTGACCCGAGGGGCGAACAAGACATCATCGTGCACCCCATCGGGATGCGATAGGTCTATTGTTTGTTTTGCTTTTGATTGGTTTTATGGCTTTTTATTATTTGGATTTGTTTAGTCTGGTTTTTGTCCCGCTGAGGGATGATGCGTGCCCCCGCCGCCGTGATGTCCAACGCAATCCGGTTTCACTCTCTGCGATGGATGATGACGACTGGGTTATGGGAACGCACGAGATGGGCTCTGGGAAATTGAAAACGAGATGAAAACTGAAGTCAATCAATCGTAGAGGTCGACAGTTGCATTCGCTGTGGGTGCTTGATTAACGATTACGTCTCATGTGTACTGGCACAAGGTTGACTTTCGCGGTCAAGTCAAGATTCTTTCTTAAGCACAGCTCTATCTTGATTTGCAGAGTTGGCCAGGTCAGGCCTTGTGGTTCCACGCTGGCTATGAGTCCTCGAATTTAGGTTTTCAGAAGGTTGACCGTCAGAACCCGATCTCCTATCCTTAATGAACGACACACCAGCCACGTCAGTGGAACTGGCTCAATGGCCCAGAGCAAATTTAAGATCAGGAAGGAAATCCCTTGAGCTGCTTCCAAACATCGGTGTCACTATTTTTACGACATCTACTCCGTCATCTGCCAACCGTCTTCCGTCAGCTCAAGTGCATCCTCTGTACGATTGACTCCAACAAAGAGCCCTCATGCACCCGTCCAGTGTCACAAGTTGCAGTTCCTATACTCCGCGACGGTGTTTCGCTTCTCCCCAATTTCACATGACCATTAATTAAGTCGTAAAAAATGTTCAGTGGGATGCGTCCGTCCAGCACAGATGCTTCTCGCTGTAACAGCCCCCCAATCGTACGTCTCCCTGTGGTTGTGGTCCATCCACCAGCGCTTTCCCATTCAACGTTCCGTTTATTGATTCTAAATCTATGAAAGTTAATTAAATTTGTTGTTAAACAAGGAAATCTTTTATGACAACGCTATGCAGTGGGCTGCGAATGGGCGCGGGATACGTTTTATGCCGGGGACCTCGCGAATTAAATTACGGGCGTAAAATCGACGTTCGGCGGGATACGGCCGGGCAATAATTGCACGGCGCGTACCTGCAAATTACATTTTCTTTTATTTTACAACTCATTTAATGCTTATTAGGGGCCGAGGTGTCCTTTGTGTGTTAAAATCGGTGCGCGAGAGAGAGAGAGAGAGAGAGAATTATGGAGGTGGCCCTCGGTAGGATAATAAATTATTTGCAAAGCTAGGTTTTGGGTGCTCGAAAGGAGGTGACAATGGCGGTCGGTGATTGAGAGGGATAATTAATCACCCGGCGGCGATGTCATGTGCCGTGTGTGTATGGAGGGGAATTTAATTAACTTTTCAAATTATGCAACTTTGTGTTTATTGCCCTTTATCCGAGGGGTGAATCGTTGTAATGTGGGTCATATTTGATGAGTTTGTAGATATTTGAATTTCGAAACGTCAAATTCTGATATTTTGTGTGTAGTTTTTTCTTTATCCAAATAGCTTTTTTTGAATCGGATAATGGGTTTTTTGCACACAATTCAGAGAACTTTTGTTGCTTTGAATCAAATTAAAGTTTGGATTCAGGTCTTTCTATTTGACCGATTATCCGACTTATCCAAATTATGAAATAATTTCAAACATTTCATTAAAGCATCCGAATCCATTCAATGGGCACATTATTGATACACAGCTTGCCAAATGATCAGCATTCGGTAAACATCTGTCAGTTCTATATATAAAATCGAAATGTGCCGATTAGGGTCATTAGGGATGACTTATGAACTTATCCGGCGCTGTATGAACAAGGTTTTCGTCGAATAATTCCTTCTGTCTTTCACTACTACTGATTTCTCATGCCTCTATGTATTCCCTTTTAAGGCGATTTGCAATAAAATTCAATTTATGCATTCAATCATTTATCCCATATATTCGAAATTCGATTTCATATCGCTTATCCGAATAAGAATCATTTGATTTTGCATCCAATTTTGCTAAAAACAAAACTTTAAAAACGTTCCTAAGTACAAATAAATTTATCCGAAATCAAATCATCAAGTATATTCCTTATCCGAAAGATGATCACCCGTCTTTTTATCAATTATGCCTTATAGTCTTACCCTTCTTATTTATCTGCCTAATTCACAACATTTTAAGGGAAGAGCTAGCACAATTTCATTTATCCCAGTCATTTTTATAAGTTATCCGAATTCACACAGAATGATTAGGAGTCGTATATTGCTTATCCGAAACAAAATCACTCAATTTTACATTGAATATAATATTTGAGGCTTATCCAAAGACTTTCGGGATGATTGTTAGAACATTATTATTTATCCGGATCAATTTAACGAATTGTATGAATTCCTGCATTGATTATTCGAATGATTGTCACTCGATTTTACATAGTGTATGCATGATCGTCATGCTCTCCTCACTTATGTAGCTTATCCGACACCTTTTAAGACAAATTTTAGAATATTACATTTTGTTAAATTTTTCGCATTATCCGAATCCACGCACGATGGTTATATGCTTATCCGAAAGATTATCTTTCAGTTTTACATCCAATATTACATACCTTTCAATCACATATATTATCCGAATACTCTTTAGACGACTTTCATTATAATGTTGCTTATCCAAATATTTTTTTCTCGATTGGGTATCGAAGGATACTTATCCCAATCAATTAAGATTAACATTGTTGCTTATCCGCCATCCATCTGAAAATTAAAAGTCCCCACAAATTTGTCACCTTCAACCCTAACCCACCACCTTCACCCCCCGCACAGCCCATTTGATCCTAATTATGAGATTAAATTCCGCATAACAGGGATTCCCATGCAGTTAGCTTGCTTCCTGAAAGATCATCGACGTTACCCATCGTCGTCGCCAGTATCTACGGCAATTCATCTGCTGCGAACGCTAAAGCGACTAGAGGCAGAAACAGATTCCCGGCTACGATTCCATCAGAGGGCCTCGCTATCCGTTCCCTTTCCTACTACCTTAACTCAAAATCCAACTGACCTCTGCCCCAAACATATAACCATGGCGGCGCAGCAGCAGCAGCCGCAGCACCAGCAGCTAGCGTGCCAAACTCACGGCACGGCAGCCACAGCGGCCGTGGAGTCCCCCAAATGGCGTCTGTGCGCGATTGGATGTCGTGATGATGGCAAATTGTAAATGGTCTCAGTTATCACACACTAATGACACGAAATTAGGAGAATTCCCGTCCAATTGGACAACTGTGCCACCAACGAACGACGACGATGGCAGTGGCGGCGGTCGTCGGTCGGCGATGCAGATGCCGAGGCCTCTCGTGGCTGCGGCAGATACGCTCACTGGGAGCGCTCTCGGAGTTATTGTTAATTTTTATTGGACCTCCACTCTTGTCATATTTGGGTTTAGTTTTGCATTGTTTATCCCGTTGTGGGGGTTGGGGGTGGTATCCTGGAACTGTTGTGCCAGGAAGTCAGCAACAAAACTCCCGGGGATCAAGACCTTTTTGCGCTCGCTCTGTCGACAGATGCAATTGTTTGGCGTTCGCGCTTAAATTTATTGAACGTCATTGGGTGGCACAGTAGTGGGGCCCAGCGCGATGTCAGTGTCCCGTTGGCCCTGCTGCCCTGCCATTGCCATCGAACATTTGTCGCTTGAACTGATTTCGAATATTGACGAAACGATGAGAGCGTCCCATGTTATCACATCGGGAAGCGATTACCATCGCGGAAGACGAAATCGATTGAAGGGGATCGTAGCGGTATTGACTGTGGGTCATGGAAATTGTGTTGTTCATGACCGAACCGCTATTTTGACATGAGGGAAGCTTCACGCTGTTTATTCATGTTCTGGTGGTGGTTGGCACGCCGTGCACGTCCTGCTTCCCGCAAACACATAAAAATCAAATCTTCTTATCCTCTCTCTGCCGGGGGGAGGGCGGTGAGGAAGGCGATGCAAAAATCTTGCAAAATCTTCCAAGATCCCCAACAAATTGAGAGCGTCCGTGCATATCCTTACAGTCGCATGTATCACATGCACTGCACGCCATACAAGATATTTCACTTCGCAGTCGGCGGCAAGCGGTTGGGTTTGGCCCACTCGCATGCTTGAAAAGTGCCTGCTACCGCAAATGCAATGAAAGTCCATTAAAGTTGTGGAACTGGGCGTGAGCGAGGATGAAACGGATTCGGATGCGAATAACAAGTGGGGATGCATCTACGAGTTCCTTTCGGTTTTCCTTTTTTTTCTTTCTTTCTGGCGTACTGAGCTTATGAAATATTTACTGACTTGGCTTGCCGAACGGTTTCCAGGGTGGTTCGAGCACTTTTGATGAGAACGGTTTTGGGTGGTTCTGTGGCAGTATGAGACTATGCACAGGGGATGGGTACTTGAATAACGAATGACACGGGAGTCACTAGATTATTTAAGAAGATGAAACCAACCTGAAGTGAACCATCAGTTGCCTTAGATGGTCAAAGGAATTTTTTTTTCTCCAACTTTTGAATGTCTTCGGGAGAACATTTTGTTGGACCTAGAGCCCGAGGTCCATTGTGTTGCTACTGAGACAGTTGACATCCTGCGGATGAGTTTTCATTTCACTTTGACATCCACTTCAAATATGCCTGAAATTGAGTGGAACTACAGCCCACAAGGGACCAGGGCCTAGTTTCTGAAACAACTACTCGTGCTGTGCGTGCTTCTGTTCTCTCGAGAACAGGAGGGACTTGCAGTTTTTTGCCGACTCCGAACAGCGAGATTTGAGAAGCTTTTGTAGACAATCAGTGCTCTTTGAGCGTTGTCAGTAACTCGAAAGAGGTGGTGCCGTGAAAAAATCCGAGGTGTCCCGTTCCGGAATGCAAACTAGACGTACAACGTTTGGGTCGACGCACTTTCCCACTACGCCACGCCGGCGACCACAAGAAAGCATTCTCTCATTCTATGCTGGACGCCAACGAGGGCCACATACAGATTGGATGTATGGGAACTTCTACTTCTCCCTCGTTTAGTTTGTCTGATAACCCCAGTCTTGGGATGTCTCTGCCTACTGCGCACTCTTACTGAGGATCCTGCTTAGTGAAACTGGCTTACTGACTCATCAGAGTCCTATCAGACTCGGACTCTGATGAATCAGTAAGCCATCGACACTTTCAGTCGTTGACAGTCCTGGGCACGCTTCCTTCAGTCATCAAGACGGTCTTACATCCGCGATAACTTGGTCTTTATGCTGGAGATTCGATCTTCTTCTCCCAGGAGCCTTTTGTTTTTCCCCTTTTTCCCCCTTAAACCAGCAGACTCAAATTCAAAGAGCCTCTTGGCTGAAGCATTGGTGTTCATGAACTCAATGTGGCCGAGGCAGTGCAGTCGACGGTTTCTTGCCTTCGGGACCACATTCACATCTTGGTACAGCTCGCAGATTTCGTTTATGTCTTCCCCTCCATTAGCCTCTTGCAGACAGGACCATATATCCGACGCACGTAACCAAAATTCAGCTCTGTACTTTTACTTATCATCCAGCTTTTGTCTCCATTTAGCAGAAATGAAGAGGGTTTTGTGGAACATAACTTTCGTCCTTCGAGTCAGGAGTTTGAAGGCCAGCTTCATTGAAAAACCGATGTAGCACGAGATGCTAACGCCAATTCTACGCCGGATCTCAACAAGGATGTCACGTTTGATCCTAGGTAGGCCAACTGTAGCTGTCGATAGTGATGTTTTGCCCCAAATGGTGAGTGACCGAACGGCTTGCCCGTCTTTCCCTCATGAACACCAGCTCGTCGCGCCTGCTCTCGAATTGCCATGAAAGCTTCCACAACGGCACGATGTAAACGCGCAATAAAATCGATGTCATCTGCGTTCCTCAACAGTTTCACCGACTTGTAGGAGTCCCCTTCATGCTTACAGCTGCCCGACATACAGTCTTTTGCAGTCTCAAATTAAAGAAATCAGAAACGAGAGCCAGTCTCCTTGCCGGAAACCGGTTCAAATTTCAAATGGCGCTTGGAAGTCCTCGAGCCGAAGTACAGGGTGCAACACAACCGGATTAGTTTTCCGAATTCGGTCAACGCGTTGAATAGCTTTAAAATCGACGAAGCTTGCTGGTCGTCTTCAACGAAGCCTTAAGCGAAAATTGGGTCTGTAGTCGATTTGCCTGCCGAGAAGCGCACTGGTACCTACCGATTAGTGCTGTGCAACAGAGACAGACATTCTTAGAGAACGCTGGCCAGGATCTTGGAGGCGTCGCCGTGGCGTAGTGGGTAAGTGCGTCGACCTACACGTCCAAGGTGTTGGTTCGATTCCCGGACGGGACACCTCCCATTTTTTTACCGCACTACCTCTTTGCTTCTCTGATAAAGAATTTAACTTTTCAGCTCCCACCACATCGGCGCCAAGCCGCCACCACCAGATACGAGCAAAGGCGGGATATTGACAGGAAAATAATCTGAAGTGTCTTCACCTTCTCCACAGGCGTCGCAAAGGATGTCATCAGTAAGCCAAGGCAGGCTAAGGTGCTTAGCGAAGGTGCAGTGTCCGATTTGTACGCCAACATCTCGTCTGCACTCTGTTCTGTCTAGAGATAACAGAAAAGCCTCGGATGTCTTGCTGGTTGGCCTGCATCCTGGAGAGTCATGCCATCTCTGGTTGTGCTCGTCGTCGACGGAAGCCCCAACCAAGGATGCGGGTAGTCTCAAGATGGGTTAGGGCCCTATGAATGCCTCATTTGAAACTTGCCTAGCTAGTTCATCGGCGATCTCGTTTCCCATGATCCCATAATGTCCCGGGACCCAGACAAGTCTTAGCGAATTCAGTCTGCCGACTAAATTAAGGAAAGACTTGCATCTTTGGACTGTCTCGAAAGTGGTTAAAGGGATGAGTAAGCTCTTAAGCACAGCTTGGCCGTCACTTCAGACGCAGATACTCAGCCCCTTCCACTTACTCTTCACAATATAGTTAGTGACCATGTGGAGCGCAAACATTTCCTTCAAGGCGGAATCCTTACCCGAAGTCGCTTGACTGGAAAGGAAAAGCGACTTCCGGTAAGGATGTACCTCTATAGTTGTCGCAGAAGGTATGACCGCCTTCTTGTGTGGACGAAGCTCACATTTCAAGTGTCGTCTTTGATCTTCCCAAATTCTAAAAAAAGTTCCCGGCGCAAGCTCTTTACCAGAACAAACAGCCTGGTTGCGGAAAGGAACAGCTTCTGATGAGTTACAGCCGATGGTGGAGGATCGAGCGGCCTTGAGGTCTCTCGTGCGGCCACTCCGCATGCCACCTTTTTAGTGGAAAATTCAGGACACCAAAAATTATGATGATGATGGTTTGTCCTTCATTCTGATTGAAAAGTAAGACCCTGTCACGCTCAGAGAGTTAGAAGCTTCACTTAGGTCTTTTCGTTACAGTCCAAAGCAAGAGGAGTTTTTGAAAAAACCGCCAGTAAATCAGATTGAAAGCAGTTCTAGAAGAAGTTACTCCAAAGACTTCTAGGGGACTAACTCCTCGTGAAGATTTTTGACTTTGCGACGGAGCATCTTCTTATGTTTTCCGAAGAACTTCATCAGTGTCGTCTTTGATGAAAACGAAGATCAAGCTTTGCCGAAATTGCTTGAGGGCAGATTACGCACCAGCAGGCTGTCCTTCGACGTATTCATGTTTGCCATGTCGACAGCTGCATTTTTTTCTAAGAGTGGGATATCAACCATGATCTGAGCTGAGACCAATAGAAGCACCCAAATCATTCTTTTGAGCTCTGAACTGCTACTGATAGTCAATCAGTGCAGTTCCGACGGTTTGTGTTAGTGTGTCGTGTCCAGCCATTGTCTTCGTGTTTCTCATCGCCCATTCAAATTTAAACCCTCCCATTCTGAAAGGATCAAGCGAAGATACTGAACAAAGATCGCATACAATCCGTTGTTCACACATTCTGAGTAAGCTGCTCAAGTGATAAATGCGTTTCATCAGCCAACGCAATCAACCCAATTCGCCGTGGGATCGTTCCAGGCGCTGTTGCATCCACTCACCCAAGCCGTGTCCATTTCAACTGACAAAATGCACTAAAATTGAGATAATCTGCCTGCCCCCCCCCAAACCCGGTCCCATTTCGACACAGCCGCCTTAGTCACCGTCCTTATCGTCGCATCGTCGTCGCTGTGAACTGGGTCATACGTCTTAGTCACATCGGACCTGTCGCCCGGCAGTGTTGCCACTCATTCACAGCCAATTGACATTCAATCCATCCAACACATCAACTCCAGATTACCCGGGTAGCCGTTAAATGCCTCCGCCCTCCCTCTCCCCTCTCCCCTCCCTGCCGAGACACAATGCCCCAAACAAAAGACGACAAACTATCACTAATCCAAGATTAAAATTGGCCTTTTGTCAGAGGGCCCCTGCAGCCCTCCGTGCGTCGAGAACATGGCCCCAAAAGTAAAAGTCCGCCCCGAGAGCGACCGGCTTAAGTGCCAGCTCCAATTTATTATTTCTTAATCTGTGCGTCGCCTCGAAACGAAAATATTTCAATAAATTAACAAAATAAATACTCGTGGCCTCTTGCACCACTCCAGCCACAGGCCACAGCACCACCACCGTTAGCCTAGGGTCTTCCGTTCCGAATTCCCTTCGGCCCGGGCAATAACAATTATTAAAGTGTCCGTTCCAAAACGAATGCATTAGCGTGCGGCGCGCTGCTCCTCCGCCTCCCGAACGCGAGATAAGGTGTCACATGTCCGCTCCTCACCGCTGACACTCGAAATTAATTTCGCCTCTTTGGACACACCACTGATAAGAGGTGCCTGCACTCCGGTCCAGTCATCCGTGCCGGACAAATCTTAATTATGTCATTTTCACCCGAAAATTTCGTCATCTCCCCGGCCGCGACCCGGCTGCCCATCGAGACGGATGCACCAACGACATGGTGTCGCCGCGCAGCCGCTGCCGCCTTATCCGGAAGACGTGAGAATGTCGACCGTGCGCCGATGATAAAGCGGAGGCAGCAGACGGAGACGAGGCAGCAACACAAACATCGAATCCGGCCGGCCGAAGAAATGTGACAGTTGACGAGTGTCAACTGGACCGGGCCGCCAATCAGCGGACGCATCTCGCGCGGATGGTGTTTGGGAATGAAATCCAATTTGTTGCAACGACTGCTACCTATGATTATGGTTCGATTCTATGGGTGTTTGTGTTGTGCTCTGCCGGGAGATGACTTAATCCGAAGATTGGAGGATGAGTGGCCAGAGTGGAATTCAGCACTCTGCACGAAGATGGTGCGGTGTGGGGGCTAATCCCTAGTCGAGGTGCGTTGTCAGTGTCAGTGGTAGTCGTAACCGATTGGCGCTGTTAGCGAGGAGGGGAGGGTGTTTTTTTTTTCTTGAATGGATCGTTGATTGTTTTTATGAAAGGATTACCGATAAGGCACGGTGTTATGATGTTTGCTTAGAGGGGCGCTGGGGAGCTCTACGGAAACGTTCGACATTTACAACTTCATCTAGATTGCCTTTGGCTAATGAGTGTGCAGTCGTCGAGAGCTAAGAGAGACGATGTGTCATTGTCGTTCCGTTTATGATCGTGGAGGGGGAAGTCATTTGTGCGGTGGACAATGATTTGAAACTTCACACTCAGCCAGAGGCTTAGGGAAATTCTTGGGAAGGTTTTCAACTTGAAATGAGTCTAAAAATGATGGAAGCTGGTCAAATGTCTGGAGATCAGTGGAATTCTTTGAGAAAGAGCGAAAAAATTCCGAACAAAGAGCCCTACTGCAACTTTTATACGGCGACTCAGTCGTCAAACTAAACCGCAAGAAGTGGCCCTTATACCACATGGACACGAATCCTTATCCACATCCATGTATTACTGGCTCCACTTAAAAGGATATTCTTCCTCGAATTTAGTAGAAAGCGGGGATGTCTTAAGTGGTAGAAAGGCGTTGGAGCTGGTGGACTATCCGCAGAGCTGGGGATGATTTGGTTGGTCGCATGCATCATCTCCTCAGTAAAACATAATCTAAGGTGGAATCTGAGTATGATTTGCACTGTCCACAAAAATGTAAATCCCGGGTCTTCTGAAAACCGTTCATAAGACCTCCTCTACCATTTCGTGTAAATGCCTGAAGCTGGTTGTGAACAATCTGAAAGGTCCTTATTGCTGCAGGTCAAAGAATTCCACTGTCCATTAGGCTTTCATACTACGGGAGCCTCAAGAAAAGACCCAAGAAATTAACATTCACCGCTTATTCGACGATTTCAAGGGCGCATGTGACAGTGAGCAGATGTCTTTCCTTGTCTTTCCTTGTCTTTCCTTGTCTTTCCTACCAAACACCGGAGATTGTCTCGAATAACAGTGGAGAGCTGTCGCTGCTCCGCCAAAGCCGGTTCTGAGCTCACCGAAACCTTCAATATCAAAAACGGTTTTAGACAAGGCGACGGGCGGTCATGTGACTTTTTCAACATCATTCTTGAGAAGACCGTGCGTAACTCACAAGTCAACACCAGAAGCACGTTCTTCCAAAAATCCCTTCAAGTGCAAGCTTGCGCGGGCGATTGCTGACAGTGAATCGAAAGCGGCTAAAATGGGTCTGGTGGTTAATGAGGGCAAAACGAAGTACATGCTGTCAGTATACAGCCAGTCTTCCGGTTTATGTCCCATACAGTGCTTCTATTTTTTAAGCACTTCTTCTAATGAGTCTTGCTTCTTAACTAAGTCTCCTGTCTCGTGTCACATCCAAGGTCTTCGACGCATTCGGGAAAGGTACTGGAGTACCATTCAGTTTTGATGTCTTGATTTAAGGAGAACCTGGTCAGTCTCTTCTAGATTCACGTCCAGTCCTCATCCCTCGTTCCACTCTAACCATCGGATCTCGCCATATCCATATAAGTGACTCCTAAGGACAAAGGAAGCCAAGTAGGCCCACATATGCCACCTCAAAGGTGAAGAACTTCAGTTGGCCACCTGTTCCAGCCAACTGCAGGCACCCAACTGAGAACCACAACTCAAAAAATTCAAATTCCCAAACTTTCATCGAACTCTTCCCACATCCGCCCCCCCCCCCCCCCCTTCCACCGTCTCATCCATCCAAATAGTTGCGAATAAATCACTCCCTCCAGACTCTCCTCCGCCACCATTTCCCATCGTGAAAAAAAAACAAGTTGTATTACATCAGCGAATTCCCCCACGGATCAAAACAAACCAACGACTGTAGCAGCAGACCCAACAAAAGACCCGATTAAGCAATTAGACACATCTCCCCGAAGACAAGGTCTACACGTCTACACCGGCCACTGGGGGAAATAAATCAAACGGAGCAGTTCTGCATACATGCCCCCACATTAGCATCCATAATCAGGCATTACAAGCCGAACTTTTAATGGTATTCGGGCCGCGGATGTGTGTGCTTCCCTCCCTCCCCCTCGGTCATTCTGTTTTTTTTTTTCCAGATTTTGGTCAAGAGATTCCCCCACGAGATACCGGGCCACCTTAAGCAAAATTGACACTTATCTGAGCTCGAAAAATACGCACAAAGCCGTAAACCCCCCTCTCGGCGCATACAAACACACACACACACACACACACATGGCACAGGCACAGTGAGACTGAGAGATCTCATAAAAAATCGCCACGACAAGTTGGAAACCCATTTCTTTCTGCTTCTGTGGAAACTCATAAATTGATAAACTGGACGACGACACCGGGACAAAGCGCGGACGACAGACCCGAAAACTCTGTCGCCGTCACCGCCGTCACCACCGCCGCGCCGCCACTGCCTCTGACGGGGAGTTGAATGAGAATTTGGACTGGATTAAGAAGCCATAAATTAGTTTATTAATAAAAGATTTATTTGAAGTTTATGTGCTCGGGTGGAGGCTGCAGGTTGTCCGGTGTGTGGTGCGGACGGATGGACGGGCGGTTGGTCTGCTGGTCTGCCGCTCTTAAGTGGGCTTTTCGGTCGAAATTTCGAATCGTCTGCCGATATCTTTGCGCGAATCTTTGCAGTCAGTGGGGTGATGTTGTGAGGGGGGGAGGGACTCTGTCCGGTGCTAAGTAGTGCTTCAGGGAGCGATCGAATTTAATGCAAATTTTATGTTCATCTGATGAGATTTTATTTGAAATTTATTTTCACAAATGCGGCGGGAAGATGCTTCGCCACCGAGAGACAGGGTCAGTGAGCGAGAGTGAGAGTCATTGGCGGACAATGCAGGCGGCGAAGGTGTGGAATGCGAGCATAAATTGGCGAAACAAAGTGACTCCTGGGTGGGCGGGAGGTGTGTTGAGTCACAAAAATGTGACGTTCGATCGACGCAGGAGTGAACTGCAAATGTATGATGCATTCTTGTTCACTGCCACTGTGCAACTGAGTTCAAAGTTTAGGGGACACTGAGTGAGGATGAGTCTCACTCAGGCTTAAGCTGGTTTACTGCAAAACACTGACTTCGAGTGAATGTTCACATGGTTGCCCTTCTTTGGGGACAAGGGGCCAAGCAAACAAAGGACTCCAGCCCACTCTAGCTAGCACAGGACTGATAAAGAAGAGACGCTCTAGCTGTCACTGTTCGGCTGCAGTTTCCACATAGAGACTTAAACGATTTCGTAAGCACGGTAGATCAGATCCAAAGCAAAAGTCTAGAAGAACTAGCTGATGGTGCAGAAGGAAAGGTGAAGAAATTTCTTAGTCAGTGGTCAGAAGTCCTGGTGGCAGGTTTCTTTCGCGGACCAGGAAGACGACAATCATCCGGTGCGGGAGTTGCATCACTATGGGCCCACTCGTTGACTAAGTGGACTTAACGCCCATCCATCTTACCACACCTAATCCACCAGGCAATATCTTGGGACAATGTTAGAATGTTGGACTCACCCTATAAGCAGTCCAGAAAGTCTGTCTACTGCGACTGAGTCCTTTTTCGCCTACGTATGTCTGGCCTCTGTTAGTAGCCTTGTCTCGTATGATGGGGCCAATGGTCTGTTTGGAGTTCAATTGACTGATGAGGTGAATACCTAGTTGAACTGCAGGTCCATTCTCTCGGTTGCCCTCATGGTCCGCATTCCAGAATAGAGAGACATTGGTGTTACTGCAGAGATTTTGTAGGCAATTGCAACAATGACGTAGAAATTTGAGTGCCGTTTGACTTCCGTGGTGGTCCCTGGAGGCCCTAGGTATTTCGCAATTTTCACGGAACCACATCTTTCAAAGTGCCGAAATACAAACAAGAAAAATTTTTTTGCGGTTGTCCATCTTCCCTAAACTTGGAGGCAAGTCCAAAGTATTGTAGTCTTCAGAAAGCGCTTGCACTTTGCACTGTAAATTCGATGATTTCAGCTGCAGTCTCGGAATGGACTCGGGTCTGAGAAAAAGTGCCTCACCACCTAGCCCGGTCTTATGGTAGTTACCTCACCCGAACAGGGTCTTTCTTCAGCGTGGAGGCTTGGTCTCCTTTTCTGAGACAACGAAAACTTTTCGAGCAGAAGCATAGGTGTCGCTCTACATACCCTAGCCACCTTTGAACGTTACTGAAAGCAACTGAGGAACCCCTTAGGCCTTTCGAGCGAAAAGTTCTCCGTGTGATTTCCCGGTCCTGTTTACGTTGATGGCGTCTGGCGGAGAAGATTCAACGGACAAACTTTATAGATTGTACGGCGGCATGCGTCTGGTCAAACGTCTTCGAATATAACGCTGAAGACGGATAAGTCATGTAGGGCCACCTCCGCTCTGGCCAGAAACGTCTTTCAATGTGAGCCATTGGGACAACGCAACAGAGGATGCTCTAGGTTCAGATGGCGCACACAAGTGGAGAAGGACCTCAAACAACTTGGAGTGGGCAATTGGAGGAAGCTGGAGAGAGATCATCCCATCAAGAGAGGCATGTTGGTTGAGGCTTAACTCCGCCACGGACTGTAGCGCCATGAAAAGAAAATGAAGAAGCCATCTGAGACGAGAGATTCGAACAAGTTTCACCAGATCGATGTCGCTGTACAACTTGTACTGTCTCCACTTCCAAGCACCAACAGTAAATGTGGTGGATGTGGCTTTCAAAGCGACCAAGAATCTCCTTTTTCGCTTTAGTCAGTGTTCATACTTCTGCGCCAAACAGCAGGACTGCTGCTATTTAGGAATACGTTGGTTCTTGGGCCTATCCCTTGTTTTTTTTTTTCCCGAACGACCTCCCAAGCATGATCTCTCCGTGTGCTGGTGCCATTACTTGTGTTACCTTCAGTGCCTAGGTAGTCAATGTCTTTCTCAATTTGGAAGTTATAGCTGCCTACAGTGGCGATCTATCACAGATGTCGATGTTGATGGAGTCTGTCTCACTCTCATCGACGTCTAGACCCATCGTAGCCGCTTCCTCCTCGATGCTTACAAATGTCCCACTCACAACCCGCTCTTTACATTGGATTATGACAATGTCTTCGGTAAAGTCAAGGAGGGGCGAAAGGGAAATGAAAGTTTGTGGCTCTGGTTCGCGAATGATATCGAATGACACGCCTTTTCTAGACCTATATTGACACCAAAAGAGCAACATTTATTCTCCGCCGTCTCTCAGCAAGGACGCATGCAGAGAAGCCAAAACTAGACACTGCACTCGACTCCATAAAACCGTCGCAGCCCTAAAGTCGATGAATGGGTGTTGGATATCAGAATGAGTCTCTTGGGTCTCTTCCAAGATCTGCCGAAATGTGAATATTTGGTCAATAGTGACGCACCTCCTGTTAACTATTGGCTGGCCCATCCACAATAACCTAATCCTGCTGTTGACGCGATGTTTGAGAGTATACACAGAACTGCAGAAATGTGTCACAGAATACAAAAAAGAACAACAGTTGGACATACTCGGTGTTTATCGTGCCTTTACGACACCTTTTGATTTCTGTCTTCAATGACTATCGATGGACGGTTTTAAGGCTTTAAATTGGCTATTCATGAGCGCTCCCAACATACTTCGCCAAAATCAGCCATAATTTCAGATCTCTTATATTCTAACGGATATTTCATGGACTGCCCCCCATCTTTACAAAATCTCGATCCTGAATGAACCCTTTTTGAAGAACTTTAAGCACCATCTTGACACCCACTCATTTCTCCTCTACTTGTCCAATAGGCCAACGGGGCATCACATTTCCCTACACTTCTTCTTTTTCTCCCTCCTCTTCTTTCCTTCTTCTTCTTCTTCTTCTTCTTCTACTTCTTCATCTTGTAGCGCTACAGTCAAGGGTGCACCTGGGCCTTAACCAACATACCTCTCCAGCCAGCACGATCTTTCGCCAGCTGCCGTCAGTTGGGCACTTCAAGGCCGTCCTCTGTTGCGTTGTCCCAATGGCTCAGATTCGAAGACTTTTCGGGCCGGAGCAGTGATGTCCATATGCTCTACATGATTTAGCCATCTTAAGCGTTGTATCCGAAGACGTTGGTCGTTGAATCTTCTCCTCCAGATGCCATCAACGTAAACAGCCTCTTGAGCCCAAAGAAACAGCGATTGGCAAGAGCGAGGTAGACGAAGTCCTCGAAGTTTCTGCTGTCCAGTGTGACGCTCCGTCTTAGACATCGATTCCGTGCGTCTTTCCTTGATGACAGCATGTACTTCGTTTTGCCCTCATCAGACCCCCTCACCAGACACATTTTAGCCGCTTCGGCTCAGTGCCAGCAAACGCCTCATTGACGGTTCGCTGTGTGCCTCCAATCAATGTCATACACGTACATAAGCTACCAGTTGAACAGACTTTTGGAAGATCGTGCCTCTGGTGTTGACTTGTGAGTTACACACAATCTTCTCAAGGATGATATTTAAGAAGACACGTGACAGTGCGTCGCCTTGTCTAAAACACTTTTACACATTGAAGGTCTCGGTGATTTCGTTCCTGACCTTGACGGAGCAGTGAGAGCTCTCCATCGTCATCCTACACAATCTGACGAGTATAGTAGGAATGCCAAAACTAGACATGCCACTGTACAGCCCATCTCTACACAGTTTCCCTAATCTCCAGAAATTTTAGGCACTTTCAAACATTTCCACACTGGCCACAGATCGGTGTGATGGCGGAAAAACCGCGCATGCGTTGCACATCTTCCCCCCAAAACTACACTCATAACCTCTCCATACATCGAATCCGAATACCAGTAGCAAAAGAACAGCAAAACTTGACAGCTTCAGCCACCTTCACTGCGAATTGCACTGCGGACTTGAACATGATTCCTTCGGTTTTCTCCTTTTTTTTGTGCGACTCCTTGTCGACTGTGTCCTCACCTTCTCGACCTGCCACCACCACCAGCGAACCCCACCTGACGAAGATTCTGTTGACAAGACGGCATGCTACGACGGCCGTGGCGAAATGGCAGCACTGCGGAGGTGTGTACGCTCTGTGATGACAGCAAACATAGACTCGCCGGTAAAAGACCAACGACGACGGCGACAACGACGAGGACGACTGTAAACAGAGCACCAAGAGAGACCGAGAATCTCAAATGTAAACCTTCGGCTTCCGCTTAGATCTACGACCGGGCTACAGAGGTTCCCAGGCTCCGGATGCTTTGCATGAATAAATTTTTGCATCTCTGCGGGCTCTGTGTGTCACACGTTGCAGGGATTTTTCTTGTCGCTGGAGCCCACCGAACACACACACACACGTGGCTCCTCCAAGTGAAGTGGACTGATGTTGGGAGCACAGAGGTGCACGCTGTGTGCGCACACCACACCGATGGCCTCATTGTTGTGAGCAGCCGTGTGGAGCGGGCGGCGGCGGCGTCGCTCGGGGCCCAAGACGCGGTACGTTGCGACAGGTTTGTAATATTCATTCGATTTTTTCCGGCATGTGTACCGATAGCCGGGGATTAGGACGACAACTAGTTGAATGGACACAGGTTGGTATTTATTTAGAATTTAACGATAAACCGACTGGCTTCCAGGGACGAGGACGTTTGAGGATGTTGGACACGGCGACGTGGACTGGTGGTGCTAATAAAGATTGCCGCGGCACTGGTGCAATAAAGATGTCTGGGGCGGGAGATTATCTGGAGCATAGGTCGCGACGTTTGTGGATCATTCAGCAATCTTAACGGAAACATTGTCGAACATGCACGACACCAACTGATAGCCGCATTCACAGCGCTCGTCAGCGCTTACAGATCCTTGGCATTTTTCCACTAACGTATGAACGAGCTCCATCTGTTGCATGCCCGCGAGGGCGTTCGCGTTCATCTCGCAATTTTTCAACACACCCATAAACTCAAAGATGCAGGCGGCAAAGCACTTTAGTTGCGGTTTGCTCTCTGCTTCCTTCAACTTTTCCAGCAGGGACGCCGTCTCCAAGTCCTTCTTCGTCAGGTGCTCCTTCTCAAGGCACTTGCTGTCGTCGAGAATGTTGTCCATTGACATCTCAGCCTGGGGAAAAGGATTTTTGGTTTCTGAGGATTTTCGGGAATTTTTCAAGTTACCTGAACGAGGGCCGTAATGAACAGGGCCACCAATAAGTTGACGATGATCTGGTTCATGGCTCTAACCGAGGGTTGGAGAAGAGATTTGATTCGCTTGCCTGTTGCGGCTGTTTATTTTATAGCGGAGGCGTTCGCTAACAGTTTCGCAAAGTTGTGTAACGTCGGTGAGCAAAAAACGTCCAGAGCGGAAACTGTGTGCATGTGTGACTAGATTGGGATCCACCGCTTTGAGTACAATGGGAAAGGGTTTTTTGCTGGACGGCGATGTGAAATCAATCACGCAACGTCAGAAGGCGTTTGATGATTCAGCCATGGATAGTAGACTGTGACGAGCATTCGGTGGTAGGGCGGGAGAGAAGTTAATTGCTTTGTTTGTCATAAGACACATAAGAACACTCGACAAGAGCCCAATAGGAGGCCTAAGTCAGACCCGAAAAAAACTGCACTGGGACCAAAGGTTTTTAAGAATTCCGAATACAGGGACCGGATATTCAAGAGAACCCTGTGAAGTGTCCGATAGGCGACCTGAACCAAAGCCCCACAAGAGCCTTTAAAAAAGCCGAATGGGACACCTTGCCAGAGTTGAATTTAAGCCTTGGCTAGATTTCAAGGCAATGGGCCAAGACCTGGAAAGAGCACAATAAAAGTCTTGAATTAGGAAATAAGAACCCTGAGTCAAACTGCAATTAAAAAGTGATCAGAGACATGTAAGATCCCTGGAGAGACCTATAAGAGCCCGAGTAAGAAACCAATAAGAGTCTCAACCGAGGCCCAACAAGATGTCCAATAAGAACAATGACGGAGTTCAATGAGGAAACTGATGCATAGCCCAATATGAGTCCTTTTATGAGTCGAAAAAGATCTCTTCCAGAACAAATGAAAGTCCTTGCCAAGGATCTATTAACGCCTTTCGCAGAGCCAAATAAAAGTCCCGGACCAGAGTTCAGTGAAGGCCTTGGGAATAGACTAATAAGAATACTGAACTAGGCTCCAATAAGATCTCTAATTCAGACTCCAGTTAAGTCCCTGGCCAGAAAATTATAAGAGTCCTCGGCCCTTCGGAGAGGTCTACATATGGGAACTCTGAGCAAAGGCCATTAAGAGCCCTGAACCCTACTCGTCAATGCCTTATGATAGCCCTACCTCAATCTCCAATAAAAGCCCTGACTAGAGGGCTAGAAGAGATCCTGCAAGAACCCAATAAGACTCCTTTTAAAAGCCCAAAAAGATGCCCAAGAAAAACATTGGCCAGAGGCCTGAGCCGGAACCCAATAATAATACTGGCTAGGCTCCAATTAAAGCCCCATGGACCAAAGGACCTTCGGAGTCTATTAAGAGACTTGGACCTCCCCAATAACAGCTCCAGCCAGACTTCAATAAAGGTCTACAGCAACTACCACCACAATTAAATTTGCGTCAGGGGCAATCAAGAGGCCTGGAAGGGTCCTTTTGGGTCCAAAAAGCACCCTGACCAGAGTCCAAAAAGGACCCTGACCAGAGTCCAAAAAGGACCCTGACCAGAGTCCCAAAAGGACCCTGACCAGAGTCCAAAATGGACCCTGACCAGAGTCCAAAAAAGGACCCTGACCAGAGTCCAAAAAAGGACCCTGACCAGAGTCCAAAATGGACCCTGACCAGAGTCCAAAATGGATCCTGACCAGAGTCAAAATTTCTGACTAGAGTCCTCTGTCAAAACCCGATAGACTTCCTTGACCGAGGCACAACAAGACTCTCCTCCGGAGAGCACTCAGTGCTGTCGCGGCGATTAAATAGTCACCGCACTACGTCCCCAGAAAACTGATCGCCCAGACCACCACGATGACCACAAGTCGCACCCCGACGAAATTCAAGTCAACCGATCGCCAGTCCAGTTTGCACATTCTCCCCGACCATTCCCAAGTGGCACCGAGACAACGGAGAATTCCCCTCGTTTGGCGGGGGTCCTCGCCGCCCAACAAGACGATCAAATACTCCACTTGACCTCTCCGTTCACCTGCTCCTCCTCCCCATCCTTCACATAGTTTCCGGGGACACGATAGATGACAGATAATCACGACTGCCTGTGAGGTCCGTCGTCTGGGACACATCCCTACCCACGCTCTGGCCGAATTCCGGCAGAGAGACAAACAAGAGAGTGAAAAAAAAAATGATCCACAGGGGCACCTGCGGATCAGAATCTCGAAGCGCTGCTGATAGCAACGCTCTGCTCGCCCATAGACCACGGTATCATGTCACATGCTGCTTTGTCTTTACTGTGACTCCTTCCCTCGAACTCACTCTGGTCGCCCTGTCTTATCGCGCGCTCCTCCCAAGGCGCATCTCAGATTTCGTGAGTGTTCCTCGTTTTTTTTGTCTGGTTTCGATGTTCCCATGAGTCGAGGATCTCGGCAGAAATTAATAACCCGGCCGCGAAGTGGAGACAAAATAACTCGCTTTCAAATTAATTTGATTTAGTTCATCCAGTCATTCATAGTGTCTCCCCCCCCACTCCCGCCTCCGCTGTTGTCCAACGGCCACCCGATCCAAGCAGCCTAATCCGGGCCATAAATATGTATGAGTTACCGTTGCATTGTGGAGCTTTTCGGGACTCGCGTCATGTTGTAAGCGTTATAAATCGGTTACAAGTTGAAAACGCATGTTCCGCTCCCCCCCCCCCCCCCCCCCCCCATCCCCGCCCGACGCAGGGCACAGCTCACAGTGGCCCCAAATGAGATTAATTAGCGAATCAATGAGCCCTTCTGTCTCGTAGGTTCGTTTCAATTAAAAGTTTGTTAACAATTGTGTGCTCGTAAAGTTTATGGCGGGCAGCAGTCGCCCCGGGAGAGGGGGTCTTGGGGGGATTATGGATGATGGACGGACGCCACGGCTGACTTGGGGTTTTATGGGTGTTTCTCTTTTTTCCGTTTGAAGAATTTATGAGATTCTGTGCGTCTTTTGATGGGTCATTGACGAATGAAAGGGTTGCTGATTGGCAGCCAGTGCCGGGAAGCGCTGCCTTGTGCCGATAAAGGGCTTGACAGAGTCTGTGCGACTGGCGGTCGTAAAAGTTTTGATGACATTATTAGGGGCGTTAATAATTCAAATTGTCTATGATTACTGTTGATGTGAAATTGTTGAATATTTGGAAGCGAAAGAGGTGGAGGAGCCGGTGCCTGGTTGCTATGGCGATATGAAGGCTTATCGTGGGGGTAAACCGCTTTCGAGTTCGGGATCTTTGTTTGCCTGCAGAGTTCCTGCGACAAATTGAGGATTAAACGGAGTTCCGAAACGCGAACGGTGTTTCGGGATAATGGAGCAATTTTCATGATCGGCTTAGGGAAATTTGAAATGTTGTCAGCTGGGTATGCTTACGGTAATGCGTTGATTGGTCCGAATCAATGGATGCCTTTGGAGATCGAAGAAATTATCGTCGTTTTGACAAGATCAAAATTTTTGAGGCTGAAGGAATTTGTTTTGTTGGGGAATTTCTACAAAATTGTGTTCATCCTTCTGGACAGTCATACGTTCCACACATCTCCGTGCTTGTGTAACTACCAATAGACGGGCGCTCGATAAAGGGATTATTTGTTACCCTACATTGACCAGAACTTAGTCACAATGCGGGCCGTCAAGCAAAAGCAGATGACCTTTCATAGTCTATGTCTTCCCTGGTTCGGCATAGCACCTCTTTAACTCCCTCATTGAGGGGCATTGCAGTCCGGAGTGAACCCAAGCCTCAACCAACGTGCGTCTAAGCACGATCACTTGCTAGCTTCAGTTTCTCCAAGTTGGTTGAGATCGATCGTCACTTCTGAGCGCCATCTCAGACGTCGACAGCCTCTGTTGTGTTGTCCCAAGGGTTCTTGCGGCCGGAACAGTGTTGTACATACACTCTAGGCCATCTTAAGCGTTGTATCCAAGGCCCCTACAGCCTATAGAGTTTGTCGTTGAATCATCTCCTCTAGATGAAAAAACAAAGCCCGCATGTAGAACTTTCCTCTCGAAAAGGCGCCCTCCTCCGCTTTTAAGAACGTTCCAGTTCCTGCACCATAAAACAGTTGGTCCGTCTAGAGACGACTTTGTCGATAGACGAAGTCCTTAACCACCAAGAAATTGTAGACGAAGCGGTAGACCAAGTCCTTGGATACCATGAAATTGTAGACGAAGCGGTAGAAGAAGTCCGTGACAACCACGAAAGTGTAGACGAAGCGGTAGACCAAGTCCGTGGCTACCGCGAAATTGTAGACGAAGCGGTAGACCAAGTCCTTGGCTACCACGAAAGTGTAGATGAAGCGGTGGACCAAGTCCTTGGCTACCACGAAAGTGTAGATGAAGCGGTGGACCAAGTCCTTGGCTACCACGAAAGTGTAGACGAAGCGGTAGACGAAGTCCTTGGCTACCACGAAATTGTAGACGAAGCGGTAGAACAAGTCCTTGGCTACCACGAAAGTGTAGATGAAGCGGTGGACCAAGTCCTTGGCTACCACGAAAGTGTAGATGAAGCGGTGGACCAAGTCCTTGGCTATCACGAAATTGTAGACGAAGCGGTGGACGAAGTCCGTGACAACCACGAAAGTGTAGACGAAGCGGCAGACCAAGTCCTTGGCTACCACGAAATTGTAGACGAAGCGGTAGACCAAGTCCTTGGCTACCACGAAAGTGTAGACGAAGCTGTAGAAATAGTCCGTGACTGCCACAAAATTTTTGACGCCTGGGACGTTAATGGTATCAAAGTTATCCGCTCTCTTAATTCCATTCCCTCTCTTTTATGACAACAAAGGAGTTCTCTCTTTCTATGTAGAATCTCATTCTTCACCGCAGCACTTAAATCTCTTATCCTCCATCGCATCTGACGGGCCAGTTCGTCGATCCTTGTGCACACAAATCGAGTCATCAAACTCTAGCCCCAGCACCTGTTACCGTTTTCGACGAATTTTGTCGTAAATATTCCCTCCAACCAGTGCTCGCAAATTCCTAACCACTTCCCTTGACGCCGCCGCCACTACTTGCCACGCACAATGCCTGGCTGCGATTGTCCCGCCCATTGTCCCCCCGCATTATCCTTCGGCCACTTAAAGCCGGCATTCAAATGCTGTCCACTGCTGTGACATTCTGACGCAAAAAAAAAATATCTCCTTCTGTATGCAAAACTCCAGCACCCCGCCATCACGCCCGCCCAATCGCCATGTCAACGATTACAAATTCAAATTTTTCCCATTTTTTCTGCCGAAACGTCACAAAACCTACAACGAGTCCAAGCGCGGCGCAGCGGTTCCTTGCGTTTGGCGGATGAATCCCCACGTTTGAATCGTGGATACGTCGCTGGACTTGTTTATGAGGGTAACCCAACGCCGAGAGATGCGCGAATTCAATCCGATGACCGATTTTAGTTCCCTGGAGAGCAGAAGGACTGATGGATTGATAGTCGGACTGACGGCCTGCGCGCCTTCCTCGACGACGATGACTTGCGAAAGGGACAGTGAATCGGGGATAAAATGGAAATTTCATTGCCCACCACAGGCCGATGACCCCGGCGAGTGTGCGCAGTCGTCAAGTTCAACTGTCATAAGATCACACGGTAATTGACGTGCCCCTCAATCGATCTGCAGTCCAGCATCGGTCCGAAATTAGCATTCTTTTCCTAGCCCCGGAGCTTGACCCTCATTAGCGAGCGATTCGGAGCATGAATGCCAATCCCGCAGCAACACTTTGCTCCAGTTGCATGTCGCCGAGTCCTATTATCTTCAATTTTCGTGCGGACAAGCAAAACTAGATTCTGTGGCTGCAGACAGGTGAAAGGCTAAATTGTCATTTTGGCGTCGTCGCTCGAGCGAAATGGGTCATGAGTGTGGCCTCGAATAAGACGTCCTCACAGTGAGATGGGGGGGGGGGGGGGGGGGTTGGAGATTGTGATTCCTTTGGCTGAGGGGAATGCAACGTTCCATGGACTCACGTGATATGTCTTGCACACGCATTTAATCAATCTTCCCCGCATTCGACATTTGTTCCATCTGTCTTGCTGTCCATCTGTGGGATTTATGGACCCAAGACTCATGTCTATCTGCTCGACAGCGGTCGGTCGTCCCTTTTCCATTCGGTATTGTCCTAGCCAACCCATGCCACGCATTCGTTCCGTTCACCGTCCATGGGCTATGGATGGGTTTTGGAATGCCAACTGAGCTTTATGTGGGATTCCCTTCACAATGTCTTTGCTACAGTGAGTGATAGGAGTTTGCTTCATCTAATAAAAAGGAACTATACCTGATGCGATACACGACACGTTTCCTGAAGAAGAGGGAATTGGACTCTAGGTGAGATGGTCCTTTAACAGTTTGAAAGGTTGTCAAATTTGGGACCTTCTACTCAGACAGAGGATGTGATTGGGAGAGGTTTAGGGGCAGGACACCTTCTTCGAAGTTTTTAAAATAACGCATCCACCGCAGTCCAGCGACTGCTTCCACTACGTCGATACACCTGTTGACCACCTTCTAGGGTTGGACAAATTTTGTTTCTCTACACGCGACGACTGAAATTTGGTCGAGGGAGGGGTGTAACCTGGGTCTTAACCAACCAGCCTCCTCACTATAGCTGCCTCCAATATCGAGTACCAAATTATTGAGATCCCTGTCTACTTGTGTGCGCCAGACGTAGACGTCCTCTGATGCGGTATCCTTATAACTCGGATTGAAGTCCTCTGCAACCTGTAGTCGCACCATTTCCTAAAATCTTGAAGTGCCTAAAACTGAACAGATCTCGAAACTGAATGGAGGCATCTCTCAGTCCCCCACAACGCCCTGCTTTAGTTAAATTTGGGACTGAGGTTAATCTCCAAGGGTTGGACAACATATCCCAAATTTTCGGAACCATTTTTTGACTTTAAGTGAATTCTGGATTTTGTCCTATCCATTTCAGACTTTGTCCATTCCTCACAGTTTGGCAATTCGAATCTTTAGTCACTCAGAAATTTGGATCTATTCAAAATATTTTGCATTTTGACACTTAAGTTCGAAATTTCGAGTCTCTTCCAACTTCAGACGCAATCTCTTGCGTCGTCTTATTTCTATCTACGTGCTGAGAAATGTAGTTTCAGCAATTTATCTGCCAATTGCCTTCATCTAAGAGTTTAGTTGGAAAGGAATTTGGGTCAATTGTTCGAAATTTCTGCACAATCTTCAAAAACTTTTCAGAAACATTCAAGCCATCCCTAACCGGCCCTCAAATATTGAGTTTTCATCTCAAAAAAATTCCAAAATAAGATCTGAGTGGCACCGAAACCTTGCCTCAATTTTGGCCATTTCGGAACTTTGATCATTTTAGATAGCAACCAATTTCAAAATCCTTAATGTTTGAATTTTGGTCAAGTCTTGGTGGATATGAAACTTTTGACCCTTTTGAACTTTAGACACAAGCTTTGCCGTTGATTTTCTGACCTCAAAGCCCCAGCCATCTTTCATGTTAGTCATGAATTGTTGACTTAAGGTCTCTATTGCATGTTCCGAGAACCAACTTCAGAACTTGGATTCTAAGTTTTAGGCATTTCAGCATTTAGAAAATTTAAAAATTTTGGCCACTTTTGATTTTTGTTATTTTGCATCTGTGGACATTTTTTAAATTTTAGTCCTTTCGGGAATTTGAACATTTCACAAATATGGCTCATCGATCTTACTTCAGGTTTACCGTTATTTCCATTCATTTAAGATCGTGAACATTTTGTGTTATGTTGATCTGAACACCGTATGCGGTCGCCTCAAGTTTCAGCCTAAATTAAAATTTTAGGCCAATTCGGTAGCAGAAAGTTGAAAAATTTAATTATTTCACGTTCGAAATTTCCACAACTTTGAAATGAATAAGAAAATTGTGGAAATTTCGAGTTTCCAACTGGCATTTGAACATTTCTGAAATGTTTGCTGTTTCAAGGTCATTTAAGGACTTATCGCATTTTTATATTTTTGACTTTTTGGAATTTTGATCAAGTCGATATATTTTTCAGTGGATGGTCTTGGGCGTTTTTGGTTTTTCTTCACGTCAAGTCCTCTGCGTTCAATATTTTCCGAATTTCTATCTGAGCCAAAATTCTCTCTTAGGCCTTATTTCCTATTTCCTTGCCTTCGGTATGAATTTTTCCCACCCGTGAAGTTTCTCTTCGCCCCCACTGTTCGCTCCTTCCTTTCAGACTCCCATGTCGATCTACTCTCGGAGACATTGTCTGTTCCCCTGTCAATGGGTGTGAGCGTAGAAGAGACTTGTTTGCTACATTCCCGTTCGCTGGCATTCATGCAAACTAGACGAAGAAAGTCCTTCGACCGAACTAATCCTTTGACATTTTCTCCTCACCCGACTCCCCAGCCGCTTCCCCCCTGGCAACCCATTCAAGTGGCACAATGAAGTCCTCGACCATCATCCGTATGCACAGGAGATTCCTTCCCGTGTGCGGCGTCGGGTGGGTGGTAAGATCCTTTGCATTATGCAAGGACAAATTGTGTCCTGCGTCAATCCCCACGTGAAGGACCATCATCATCATAAATCGTATTGTGCGTCACGTAACCTGGGAGCTCACACCGCAACGCCACCTCAGCACCGCCGCCAGCTAACTGGGTCACTTAAGGTTCGTGCAGTCACCTACAGCAGTCGATGCAAAATCGATGCGAGACAGCCCCCTTTTCGTACACAGAGTCCATTGACACCGTGCTCGGAGCCTTGTAGGACGCGCCTTTAATTGGTTGTCCCCGTCATCGACGTCATCGCACCGTCTCCGGCCGAGGATGAAAAATGAGATGAGATGATAAGCCGGGGACCGGGGAGGGAGCACCACAACCGCAGCATTGATTTATGACGCAGGCTAATTAATAATAGAAAAATGTGTGCATCCCTCGGCGAGTGATGCATTGATAGCACGTCTCCCAGCGACGTCCACAAGGATACACATCCGAGACGCGGCTAATTAATAGTCGGCCGGGCCTCCGAACGTCTTGCGGTTGATTTATGGAAAGGGTTCGGATTGATGTTGGTGGCTTGTAGTGTCAATCTAATGATAATTTTTTGTGTGCGCCTGTCGCGGTTATCGCGCCGCGACAGATTTGGAAGTCGCTCGTGGAGGTCTGGGCTGGCCCCCATTCTTGAACTTTGATTTTATGGAGCTCACTGCGGCTGCGAGCGGGGCTAATTGTCGGGAATGTGTTTTTCGATCGTCAAAGATGGGCTTTAAGTGGCCATTCGATGGGTGGAGCTGGTTTGGCCTGGCAGCTGCGTGTGGGCAATCATTACACTGTTGGTGATGACGAATGTTTTGTGTTCGGCACTGCCAGCGAACCAGTCAAACCTGATAAAGATACACGCAGTCGAGATGTCCACCGGGGTTATCTTGTGACAATCTGTTTTGTTTTTGGTCGTTTTCATGATAAACGATGTAACTAACGACTGTGTATCGGGCGATGATGGATTTTTGGATAAAATCGGAAGTTTATGACGGTGGCTTGTTGGACGAAGATCTCCCATGAGATGAATTGTTTTTCTGAGACTGGTGATTTACCGGTGGGGTCAATGGCACTGTGCGGTGTGACAGGCTTCAAGCGAGTCGATAGCGCTGTGATGAGTTTGTTGTATGCGGTGGGGGATGAAAAGTGTTTCCCATTTAAATGAATATGCTGGAGTCTTGGAGAAGGCTGGACAAGGTCTCAGCTTCAGTCAGTTTGTTGATATTTGTAACAATGCCACTGTAGACGATCTTGGCAAGACTAACATGCCTTCTTAGACTTGCCTTCCTCTAAATAGTGCTTCAGAGATGGTTTGAGGTAGAAGATGAAGAAGAAATCCCTGTCCTGTCCTTTTTGAGTCTTTGGCGGTCTTGTAAGATGTTGACCTCCCCCTTGAGCTTTAGTTGAACTCAATTGAAAAAAATTGAGACTTAACCTGGTTTTCCCTTCATTACGGGCCCTTAACAAGTCTTTTAACGCATTTCTGACCCCTTTCAGGCTTCAACTGTAATCTCTTACATACCTTGTCTTTTATAGATTTTTTTTTCCTATTCAGGGGTCAGCTGTCATCAGGTTCTGCATTCCTTGAGCCTTAGGCTTCTGCTGCGTTCTCTTGCATATCCTGTCTTTGAAAAGCATGTCTGGTCTTCTAGCCTTTCACATCAAGCTTCAGCTGTAGTCTCTTGCATCGCTTGCCTTTGAAGACCGTTCAGGGTTCACATATTTATCCGATTTAAGGGGTTGGATCGAGTCTTTTGAATCCTTTGGCCTTAAAGAGCATCGCTGGTCTTTGATCCTTTCATTCTCTTCGAAGATTGGAACTTCCATGTACACAGAATGCACCTCAGATAAGTTTGGCCAGATGGCGGAAGAAGTTATGATTTGAAAACTTAGACTTGGCGGTCTTCAGCATTGGCCTGACGCCTCTTTGTCCCAGGACCCTCTTCAATATGTGCGCCATCATCAATTTCCATACACACGACCCTTCCTAGTCAAGTTAAAGTTCCTAAGGTCCATAGGGTGACAGTCTTGCTGGTCAAATTTTCTTCCGCCTCAGCTTGGAAAAGACTGCAGTCATAACTGAGGGACTCTTTCACAAATCCGATGCACAAGCCTGTGTCAAAACTGATAGGTCTACCCTTACGTCCACCTTGTCCAACCACTTGACTGACATTAGTTGCTGGAAGATACTCTGTGAAGAGTGTCCTTGCGGAGTAGTCTATCTTGCCAGGATCAGCGCATGCCTAAAGGGTCAACTCCCCCATACCCCATCTCTCTTCGCTTCAGGGACTTTGTAGCGATACTGGCGCTGCAGAGATGTCCAAGATGGCAAGAAGTAATATTCCTTTAAGTCAAAAAGGCGGATGAAAAACAGCCTTTTCCTTAAATTCTCATCAAGCCAGAATATATCAAGACGCTGTCAGTCACTCAGCTTCACCTTCCATATTTCGACACCACCACCTCTTCGGAGTTGAAAAGATTTCCCGCCCTTCGGATTTAGCAATAAACTGTAGATCCAGTGAGAGAAGAATAGCTCTCCCAACGGAGAGTCGCAGAGAGCAAATAACAACTGAGCGCGACTGCCTGACGAAGACGAAAGCCAAAACAAAACATTCAACCGCCTGTTGGCCATCAGTCTGCACAGAGACACAACCCGGAGCACTTGTTGAAACGAGGCCTTGGTTCCTTGTGGACTATAACACCACCCAAGTTTTAAGGGAATGTCAGGCTAGACCTGGAGTCCATGATCTAATGGACTCTGTGGTATGTTAGGACCTCTCCTCTTCCATGCAGCTATCGTGTTGGGGAATAGGCTCTACCGAAAATACCAAACAGCCTAGTTTCAAGGATTTGTCTGTCTCTGCAGAGGGGCAGTCTCCATAGCGCCCAACTCTGTTCTCCCCAATGCCCCCCCTCCCCCTTGATAATTATCCATAGGGTGAACTGCAAAGGCCATCTTCCGGCTGATAGAAAGTCTTTTCACTAAAGGTTTGATGACCTTGTTCACTGCTTTTCGTCTGGCATTAGTTTCAGGGCCCAGCTCTCCAACTTTTGCTGCTCACAGTGCTGTCTCTGCTCAGAATTTGAGACAAAAAAGGCTTGTGGACGAACATTTTATAATTGCTCCATAATCGAGGCTGGAGCTACGTGCTTCTATAGGTAATCTAACGTCAGTTTTTCAAGTGGAAACCGATGGACGGGGCAATGAATTTGGGACTGTAGAGATAGCCGGACTGTGGCTTAAGCCTTGTTCAACCTTTGTTGTGCTCCTTCTGATGAGCTCAGTTTTTGCACAATTTTTGGAACTTAAAGTCTTTCCTTGGACCTCATGCACTTCACCTGAAATCTTTGCTTACCGCTTACACGTTCGAGAATGAGAATGAGCCTCCTCTTAGGTTCTCCTGCCTTCAGTTTTTCAAGTCAATATCAGTATAAGTGGACCGGGAACAGACTGTACACTGAAGTTTGGCGAACTTTTCGATGACCTTAAGTCGAGAAAGACGCTAATTTCATCTCTATCCAGCAACGGCAATCCATAACGCTTCCATAAAGCCGTCAACCTTCGAAGATTAGACTTGACATCCCCAAGGTTCTGTCAATGGCTACACCTGACCCTCAATGAATTGCAAGATTCTCCAACACTCCTCTTAGACTCGACTTGCAGCTCAATAAGTGTCCAGCCCAAGGTGCATCCATCTTGTCACTGTTTCTTCACACAGAACACAATTTGCTTCAACTGCCAGAATCATAGACCCCACTTGCAACGAAATTTGCAGAATTTCCTCACTCCAAGGCAACTCCTCCACATCGTCATTCACATTCATAAGTCCCTCCTATTCTCCATCAGTATCGCGTATCGTTCACTTCCCTCAAAAACCATCAACCAAGTCCCACCCCCGGTCAGTTAGACATCCGTTTCGTTTCGTTTTGTTCTAACGACATCCCCCACCCCCATCACCCCTTCATTTCACCTTACTGCCCCACTTCACCGCTCATGAGCTAGTTAATCAAAGTGAAATGTCTCAATTTAGACACGACATGCCCACGCGGCCGGTCACCTCGCGCCATCGACGATCCCTGCACACACCGGTCATTCAGCAGCACAAGCTCAGAGGCCTCCCCTCCGCGTCGGACATCCATTAAGAATGACAGTTTCACTGAAAGGCCATAATTACACCGTCCCCAGTCCCCGCGAATAATTACCACCGCCACCCCCTCCCCAAGTGGACCGTGCAAATTACGTTTGCAAAAAAGGCAGCCAACGAGCCTGCCAATCGATCTGCAGGCGGCTTTGACAATGGTGGAGGTGGTGGCGGTGCAAAAGTCGTTCGCAACAACATATTAACCCAGTTTAGGCAAATTACCTCAAAGGCTGGTCGGCATACATCAGCGGCACACCAGAACCCCAGAACCGACCCTAAGCTGACCGCGATGATGATAAGCCTGCCACCGCCACCGCCATTAGGTTGGTGTTGCTGAAGCTTTTGTTTTGAACGAGGTCCACTGCGAAAGGTAATTGAGGCATTTGCTTGGCCGGTAATCGCCTCTGAGCTTTTAATTCGCGTCGCCTTGGGCCTGAGACCTGGTCGCGATGGTCTTCCTGCCCCCACATGTGGGAAATCTCACTTCTGGCATTGATTTGGGCGAGACGAAGACGCACACTCGTCGGGGCGGGTATGGTTCTGGTCAATCATGTAATCAGGCGGGTGGCCTCTTCGATAGCCGGCCAGCGCTGAGATAATTGGCAGTAATTTGTGTGCAGAGCGGACTTAAGTCTGTCAGCTGCAGCTGGGAATCCATAGTAAGTGCTGGGCTTCGCTTTTTCGTGTGTGGAGCGAGAGAGTGTGTCATTCGGTGGCCTTGTCAAATGTGCTTCACAAGGAAATCCATTGTTCTGTGCGTGGGGGGAGGAAGTAACTGGACTGCAACTCGGAAGGGACGTCGTTGCACAGTGCTGTCCCCTGCTGATACTGCAATTTAATGGGCAGAACGAGAGTGTGCAATTAGGCGACGATGATGGTGACAGACGTCGTCAGGATTAGGGGGTGGAGAGCAATTTTCACGATGACGGGGTGGTAATTGGGTACGACAGGAACACTAAGCTCATTTGTAGTCAAGAAACGTAGGCCAAGAAGGCGGACGATGGTCAAAAGTGGCCCTTATGCGTCTTCCTAGGCACTTCCTCGTACTGCGCTCAGGTAGGAAAACTATATTTAGTGAGCTGGGGCTTAGGTCATCCCAATATAAGAGGGTGGAAGAGGCGTCTACCCCTTTTAAGACCTCACTTCGCTACGTCCCCCTCCACTCAGACTTCGAATTGGCGTCTCCCTCTGCTAAGACCTCGAATTGGCGTCTCCCTCTGCTAAGACCTCGAATTGGCGTCGCCCTCTGCCAAGACCTCGAATTGGCGTCTTCCTCTGCTAAGACCTCGAACAGGCGTCTCCCTCTGCTAAGACCTCGAATTGGCGTCTTCCTCTGCTAAGACCTTGAATTGGCGTCTCCCTCTGCTAAGGACTCGAATTGGCGTCTCCTTCTGCTAAGACCTCGAATTGGCGTCCCCCTCTGCTAAGACCTCGAATTGGCGTCTCCCTCTGCTAAGGACTCGAATTAGCGTCTCCTTCTGCTAAGACCTCGAATTGGCGTCTCCCTCTGCTTAGACCTCGAATTGGCGTCTCCCTCTGCTAAGGACTCGAATTAGCGTCTCCTTCTGCTAAGACCTCGAATTGGCGTCTCCCTCTGCTTAGACCTCGAATTGGCATCTCCCTCTGCTAAGACCTCGAATGGCGTCTTCCTCTGCTAAGACCTCGAATTGGCGTCCCCCTCTGCTAAGACCTCGAATTGGCGTCTCCCTCTGCTAAGACCTCGAATTGGCGTCTTCCTCTGCTAAGACCTCGAATTGGCGTCTCCCTTTGCCAAGACCTCGAATTGGCGTCCTCCTCTGCTAAGACCTTGAATTGGCGTCTCCCTCTGCTAAGACCTCGAATTGGCGTCTCCGTCTGCTAAGACCTCGAATTGGCGTCCGCCTCTCCTAAGACCTCGATTCGAAGTCTCTCTCTGGCAAGATGCACTTGTAAGTTGCTCTACGATGTGTTTCCTTTCTCTAAGGCGCCCAATCTCATCGCTTTCTGCCTTAATTGGCGCCCAGAAGAAGACCACTGACTCAAAATTTGGTTGAGGATGTCTACAGCCTGAAATTGAAAACAGTGTGAGTACCTTCAAAGCTTTGTCTCAGTCGCGACACAGCGCAGACCTCGAAAGAGCAGATATTCCCCCCTTCCCCCGCACTCCCCTCCAAATCCATCTGAGTCCCCAAAGAGCTGTGCATCATCGACTCTTAATTGCCAACAAATTGCCAGCCATCATCGAAGGACGACACCGATCCGCCGACCGATAAACACTCTCGCCCTTCAGACTCTCGACCAGACACCGGCCGGCCGGCTGGCAACAGTTCGCACGCCGTCCCCGACGGAGGCTCTCATTCTGCAATTATTAATGGCAAATCGATCGGAATGCCTCATCTATCCCGTAGATAACACGGCACGGATGTATCTGCCATTCCGACAGCACTCCCGCGCTCATCCCCTGCGAGAAGTCACAGCCGCCCTGTGCACTGGTCGCCTAATTAAACTCGCGAAAGTTGAGCGGCGCATTCTTGCAGTGCCACAGCAGCAGCCGCAGCAGCAGTCCCTCTCCAAAGGCAAGGAAACAATGGGTCATATAATTAAGTCCTTGTAATTATTATATTAAGCCACCTCCGAGGGGAGACGCGGCGCGCCAGGGATGCGGCTGCCCATTGTCCTCCGCGGTCGCAAGTGATTGCGGCTGCAAATGTGTGTGACGGCGACGTCGCTTCTCTTTTGTGGTCAGTTGCACATTAAATCGCGTCTTCTCGGACGTGAGCGTCTCGAAGGTGCACGCAGAGGACTCTGAACGGCGGTGGCGGTGTGATGCCGCCGCTGCTGCCCCCGATGATGAGGATGACGACGGCGAATCTGTGTTGCGCCCTGAATGTGCCCCGCATGAGTAGATTATCTGGCATGACTTAAGGATATTTATTGAACGTTTAATCGGCAAAAATCGAACATTAATCGGGCGCATTGTGGTGGAGTGCGCAAAGGAGTTATACGCGATATTTATTGGCATACCGAGGGGCAGCCATCAGCAGCGGCAGCATTCCCTTGGCTACCGCCAGTCGGTGGCCAGTGGACACACGCGGACGCGGAGGGGGCAAAGCACTTCCCTGAGAGTTGTTGTGTCTGCGGTAATTAATTGTTCGCCCGTTTTGAATGGCCGGTGTCCGCTCTTGTGCGTTTGTTGTTGTTTTTTGCTTTCTGTTTGGCCGTGGGACCTGACTACTGGCAGCCGGAATTTTGCGCAAAATCATGTCGCAACCGCCGCACCGTCCGGTTCGATGTCGACTTTGTCCTTAAGCGGATGCAGTTGTGTGTGACACAATCAAAGGGACTCTTTGCGGGGGTTTTGTCCTGTTTTATTGTGTTGTGTGCTTTGAGGAAAACTGCCACCGACGCCGACTCCGACGACGGTGTTGAGTGTTTTTCGTTTGGAACTCGCTTTCTGTCCAAACACTTCACAATAATTTGTCAGTTTAACGGTCATTGAGCGCTGTTTGACAATCATTCCCACATGGAAGAGAGGAAAGGTCGCAATGGACGGCAAAGAAATACAGAAACGCTGATGATTCTGTGATGCGCAGGTTTGCCTTCCGTTGCGAGGCACTCAAAATTGTGTCGCCGACTGCAGAGATGCACCAGATAGCGACATCTGCTAAGACATCAAACAGATCATCTCTTGAAACGCGTCAATAGGTGGCTTCAAGTGACGCTTCTGTTTTAGACTCGAAATGATGTCCCTCTCCATACAATGCGCAAGTGAGTGCCGCGCATTAGCCCTATCTCTGCTTAGAGCTCAAGTTGGAGTTGCGTTCTGTTAAGAGACGCCAGCAAGAAGCTTCAAGTCAAGACTTCCTCCACCAACACAGCGCACTGACGTCATCCTCTGTTAAGACTCGCCAGTGAGTGACTGCCTTATATTGAGCCTTACTTTGCATAGAGATCGAATTGTCGTCGCTCTCTTTACGCCTTTTTTTGCTTCGAAATCGAATTGGCATCCTTCTTTGCACCAGCAAGTGGCTTGAAATGGCACCTCTCTGCTTAGACCGCGAATTGGTGATGCCCTCTGAACAGACGCACGCAGTGAGAGTATGACTCACTGTATAGCGAGCCACTGAGTGCCTTCAATTGAGACCTTACTTTGCTCTGATTGACGTCGTGGAGAGGACGAATTAAAGAAACCCGACGCTCAGCTAACCACGTCCTTGACCATATCCTCTGTAAAGACGTCTTTCTCCATTAAGACCACACGTTGGTTTTTTCCTCTGTTAGGACGCGCTCGATAGCGACCTCGGCCTCTCTGCAGAAGCACCTGTGAAAGCCTGAAATTTGCGTCTTCCACTCTACAGACACGCCACTGAGTGCCTCCAATTGACACCTTCCCATACTTCGAACTTCAATTGGTGCCTTCTTCTGCTTAGACGAGCTAACAAGTTTGTTAAAGAGGCACGTCGCTCAGCTAAGACCTCGCGTCTTCCACCACCACTTGTGGTTGTTCTCTGCACAGGCGTGCGTACAACCGGCTCAATATGGCATCTCCCTCCCTTAGAACCGCGAAATGATGCCTTCCCTCGTTTCGACCACGACGCCTCCCAGCCAGAAAAGTGACTGTTCCTACAAACAAACCACGCATCACCCTATTTCGCCTTCAAGCCGTTCCCCACAACATCTCCCCGGACCACTTGTGCTTACCAACCATCGACCAGATTTAAATTTGTGTCCCTCCCTCTCTGTTGTCTCACAAAGGACCACATCGTTCACATCTGCAACCGCTTGCGTCCCCCTACACCAGCGCGCAATTGATCCTTTCAAGAATTGAGTTGTCCCACCGACACTGCCGGCACCACCAGCACCATCATCGTCGTCGCTGCATTGAATTCCGCCAACGATGACATCGATGTCAACAAATTTCTCAAGTTTCACAAAAAGGACGCTGGAGTGCTGTGTGGCGACATTATTATTATAATCATCGTCTCGAGTTGTCCCTCCTCCGGATCGCCCCGTCCCCGCAAATCGCCACCAACTGCCGGCGACCCGGCGCAGAAGAAAGGAGCAAGAGATCAGGTACCCTCCGTCCTTTTTGCCATCTCGAGTGCCTTGTGTTTTTGCATCTAATGAGGGTCTGGTCCCCGCCCGTCCTCCGTGCTCCGCTCTCCGCCGCCGTGTGCATTAAATTGCACCACGGTGCGATACTCGTCCCTGTCTGGGAGGAGAAAAAAAAAACTTTAAATTGAGCGTAAAAATGCACAAGCAATGGGAAAATTAATTGCTTGACAGGACATGCCCAATGACGGTGAATCCTTGGCGATTTTTTGTCAGTAGTTGCGCTCTCCTAAATCGACTCGTTAGGTGAAACTGTCGTCGACGGTAATCGAAGACTTTTGGGATCCTATCGAGTTTCCTGCTGCTCTGTCTTACTGGTCTCAGTGTGCTGAATCTCAGCTGTGGATCGGGGCGAGATCCTTTTCGTTGACAAAGATCTTTTTGCGTCCATCCCGACACCGGTGTCACGGAGATTCATTGAGGCTTCTTCTCAGCGATTAGACGGAGGGAATGTCTGTGAAAGAGATATGGCGACGGGAACAGAGAGTTTTTTCCTCTGTCCAAGCCTGTGGACCCAATTATGGGAAGTTTGAGTGCGTGGGTGTTTGCTTGAGTGACCCCAAATTGCTCTCTGGGAATGGAATTGCAAACTTATCAAGTGTCGGGGTTTTTTTTGTTAAACTGAAAGTGGAGGGCGATTTGGCAAAAGCCACAAAGGATTGATTCCTTCAGCACCGTTTCTAGGTCCTTGATCATCATGTGAATGCAGCTGCTTGTGTTATTGAGCGTGAAATTCTGCCTTGAGTAGAGGACGTGGAAGAATTTAGCTGAGGAAGCCATACAGTGGACTGGGAAGCATGAGCTCTTCAATCTTCTGATGGAGGACCTTCAGATTTTGAAACATCCAAAAACGAATCCAAGGCGCTTCAAGATAATCGTTGCCGAGGAGTTTCATACACACTTGGGTCAAAGTAGGTGCGTTGTAGATTTCATGTTCTTACTATCGTTCAGGTGCCAAAGTGTTTCCGTTTCCCTGTGAAAACTTGCTGCTTCTCTTTCTGTCCTTGGGTTTGTTTTGATGGCTAGGATGTGGTAATTTTTGTGTTTGGTGGAATCGCCACAAAGGGGCATAGGCCTATGCATACGAGGTAACGTCGTTTACCGGACTCAACATGGCAAGCTGCCAACGCTATCCTCGTCCGTGAACAGATCAGCCGGCATACAGTCTCCCCGTGGTGCCCCCTGAATAGCCATCACAACATCCGTTGTGTGGTGAAACAATGTATGCAGCGAACCCCTCTGGCCGAGGATTAAATAATAGGCCTGGCCTACCAGACTGTAGGTTGTGCATGACGCTAACTCACTCACGACATAAAAAAGAACCCATTCAGAGACAGAAACATGCCTGGGATATGGACATATCTAATGTTGACGAAAAGTTTTGCGTGCGGTTCTTGGTCCTGTTTGCGTTGATGGCATCTGGAGAAGAAGATTCAACCACGAACTCTATGGACTGTACAGTGACATGCGCCTATTCAAGCGTCTTCGGATACAATGCTTACGATGCCTAGGCCATGTAGAGCGTATGGACACCACTGCTCCGGCCCAAAAAGTCTTCGAATCTGAGCCACTGGGACAACGCAACAGAGGACGGCCCAGGCAAAGTTGGCGCACACAAGTGGAGAAGGACGGGAGTGCGCAGCTGGTTGGTTGAGGCCCAGGTCTACCCCGGACTTTAGCGCCACAAGAGGAAGAAGAAGAAATGTTTCCAAGAGGCTCGTATTAAAAGTTTGTAGTTGTACCACGTTTAAAAAAAAGACGAAGCCTTGGACGAGCGAGTTGATCCTTTACTTCAATCATATCAGCACAACGTCATTGTTTCATATCTTCTTCCATTCTGGGACATACAGTAAAAACAGTTTAAAGGAGGAAAGTTGGAGGTGTGTTTGGAAGGGTGGGGCAAGATGGTTGCGCAGGTGCTTAAAGGCAGAACTGTCTAAACAGGACTGTTAGCCTCGCACCTTGCTCAGCTAAGAGCTCGAATTGGTGTTGTTCTCTGTTCAAACGCGCCGACGACTGGTTCTAATTTATGTCTTCCCCTGCTCAGAGGCTCAATCGGCGTCGTCCTCTCATTAAGACGCACCACCAAGTTGCATAAACTGGAATCTCCGAATCTTCCTTGTAAAGACGCTACTGTTTAAAAGAGATCAACTGCAGCAAAGAAAAAATAGTATACAGAGCACAAACGGAACCGTCTTGTTCGATGTAACTCCTCGGCTTGCTGACTCAAAATTTCTGAACGCGGGTGACAGTAGGAACAGAATGGGTTGATACAAAAATTTGGCCTGCGAAAATATAAGTCTGGTTTCTCTTTGGTACGGGTAGCAATGCAAGCCTTGGGCTGTTTCTTCAGGATACGACATTCAATGTCGAGGAAGAACTCGCAAGCAAAACAGCACTCGCTCATTCTGTGGAACTCTTAGATGTCATTTCACTTTCCAACTTTCTACGAACATACCAAGGCATTAGAATGAAAGTATTCAAAAATGTACCGCAAGACCCAACAAACACTTTGAATTTTACATCGGAGCTCCAGGCTTCACCAAATTGGACTTTCACTAATTTTTTAGGCTTCTCCCGGCTTCAACAATCCTCAGGAAGTACAAAATAAAAGTTTCTCAAGCCCTGTACTGGGCGTCAGCACTAAGCTGGCCAGAAGTGGAGGGTGTCCTGTGAAACAATCTTTAACTAAACTTTTTTTTATTTAGAAACTTTGCCTGAGTCATTATTTCTCGACACAAACGTGTCCACAGATGACTCAAGTGCAGCATTTTATCATTCCGTCATCCCTGGTCGTCCTATGCTCCCCCCTCCCCTCCCTAAGCCCACAACAAATTCACTTTTGATTTAAAAATCAGTTAGCCTGCTCCAACCGAATCTGTATAATCATCGGAACAAGCGCTAGTTAAGCCACAATTTTCATAATTCATTGACTGCCGATCAGAGCGGCGGCTTTCCACTCCACTTTTCGATGCAATGCAAACGCCATAATTACTCCGATTAGGGGGCAACTTTAAACCACGAAATTGATGGTTTGGCTTGTTGGAGAGGTCGAAGGAAACCCGCAGCACCGTGTTTCCCCCGCGCAGATGCACAATTTCCAGGTGAACTGGGTCAACTTTGTTAACACTGTCAATTGTTATCGTTCCGCTGACGAGATGTCTTGTGCGCAGAGTTTCGACATCGCCCGAGAACTCCGCTATCAGCAGCAGCACTGTCTGACAACGGAACGCAATAACCATTTGTGTCAGTTGACTTAAGCTCTGTTTTTTCTTCTCCGCACCCAATGCGCGCAACGCAACGCGCAATCGGCCGTGTGTGCTTGCGGTGCGTCGCGCCGCTGGTTGCATCAGAGCACGCCCGCCGCCACTCTGTTTTTGTTTTGTCAACGGGGAGCTTCTATCTAAATGTTCATCCGGGCTTGCTTGTTCAATGTCCAAAAGCACTTAGAAGAATTATTAAATTTTTAAATTATCACCGAAAAGCACTTATCGCGAGTTCGGCGCGCTGATGTGATGGGCAGGTTGCCGATGATGGTGCTGCAATGCGGACAAAAGCGGGTGGAGTCGCAGACACGGAGAAAGAGAGAGAGAGAGAGGGTAAGGGAACCTTGTGTGGCGGACGAGGCCTCTAAATGGGGTATCAGTTGAGGTTTGTCATCAGGTCTTTATCTTGATGGGATTTTGACGATGTTGTGAAGCGGCGAATGAAGCCTTGTTTGAGGTGCGGTGCAGCATAATGATGATTGGATGGAATTGGCGCGATGCACTGGCCAGTGCGAGATCAACAAAAATGCGGGAGAAATCGAGACTGATCAGCTTTTACTCGCATACCTTGAGATGCTCTAAATTTCTGAACTGGCGTCACTTCCCAATCGTTGAAGATTGTGACTTAATATGAACTCTGGTCACCCACCCCCTCCTATGTGATCTCACACCTCCCTGATGGATCCAGTCAGACCTTTAGGCACCCAAACACAACGTTCACACGCCTTTTGAAGAGAAGAGGATCTCCCGCTCGGCCATCTCCCGAAATTCGATGATTAACGATCTCAATTGCACCTCGCTTCACACCCTGCCAACTCAAGAAACAAAAAATCCCCAAAAAGTCGTCTCCCAAGGGGCTGCTCTTGCTGCTGCAGCAGTGCATCCAACCCCGTCCCGATCGCATTACAAATGACTGCGTGCCCCGTCGAGCGCAGTGATTTACAGCAGCCGCTCCATAATCACAAGCATTATCCCTCTCAAATCCTTACACGGCCCTACACATGTAGTTCATATCTCTCCCACTGAGTGCCGAACTGCGGCGATTAATTTTTCATTTCGCCGCCCGGCTGATAAAACCGCCGTCGATCGTCCCTGCACGTCGTCAACGTCGTCCCGGCACTCAGCACTGCTAACGATCTCCGTGACGTAGCGGTGAGTTGAGAGCGAGCATCACTGCGTCTGAGATGATCGTTAAATTCGGACAATTCCGGAGACGGCATCATAAATCATGCGCTCACAGGTGAATCGGTGTCTTTCCGAAATCCGCATGCCAGAGCGGGAGAGGGGAAGGGAAGAGTTTGTTGCAACCCACCGACTGCGGTAATTAACACCCAATTTGTGAGTCGCTCTCTCTCTCTCGCCACACTCCCTGTGCACGGTGCAGAGCTCATACAATGCGGGAAATATGATCATTTGCAGGACGCTTGACAACTAAACGACGCCTAATGACAGACATCATCATCGACAACTTGTGTTCGGGTGCATTTGGGGAGCAACAAGGATAATTGCCAATTCCGCAGCAGCAAACGAGGCAGGTCCAGTGGCCCTGATTGGATGTGAAACGCACGAAAAATACGCCGCGTCGCCAGCACGCCACCAGTTAATGGCGAAGAGTTTACGAAGAGTGTTGTTTGCTTTTGGCTGGTGAGCGGTAAGTGCTGGGTGCCTTTGCTGCACACTTGTTGGGTGGATAATTATTTTAATTGTTTATTGGAAACGGTTCTAGGTGGGTAGGAGGTGGGGAGAAGGGAGGGACAATGGCCCCCATCTTGCATTAGTCAGGACGTCTTGAAATTGGCGCTTCCATTTCCGGCAGAAGATTGATTCGTTTGGCCCAAATTGCAGTTGGAATGATGAGAGTGAAGATTGGCTTGGGACTTCCACAAAGAATCTTAATGGCTTGCTGCGGTGATCAAGTAGCCAATTACCCCAAAATGGCATTCCGCACAATTGTCTCTGATTACAGAGCGTTCACCCACCCAACCACCCACCCACTCACTCCGACAGGACAATCTCCTACAAAGACATCCCTTTGCGCTATCTACGGCTATCACTTCACCGCAGTCGGCACAGCATCTTCTCCATAAATGCCGCTGCTACACCCATACGCGCCTCCATCTCGATCACTGTGCGGATCATTGACCCGCCAGCCCCCTCGTTAATTAGCATTCACCGAGTGCAGCAGCGCGCTACCCACACACACAGGCGCACACCGGCCGCAATAAAATATGCATTCCACCGCCGCTCTGTTGCTCTGGCTTCGCCGCTTCAAACAAACATTTGCTTATCCTGTCCAGACACAACCTCTCCATCAACCATTCACCATGCTCCACATGGTCGCCGGACGCTGTGCCTGGTTGCGCGAGTGCGCTCTAGCTCCGCACACACATCCAATTTGCGTCACTCGGCGCGCATTCGAATATTATTGATCACCCAAAGTTGGACGCAGTATCCGGGAGACCTCGGGAATTATACGCCCCGATATGCCGTCTCGATAGCGCAGCGATATTTGTGTGTTCCAGCTTCAATTGTGGCGCGTGTAGGCAGCCCCCACAACGATGATGAGGATGATGAGGAACCGGATGATGGCGCAGCATCTGCAGAGAGCGCTGGACGCTCTGATAAGGCGTCTTCACTTATTAGAGTCAGTCGAAGTACCTTGTAGGGTTGAGGCTTCGAATGCTGCCGCTGCTCCTGTTTTCTGCGGCTGGCCGTCCCTTGGGGTGCGCTCCAGATGCATTCCGAGTGATAAAGTACTTCGAGTCGTCTGTATGTGTGTGCCAGGGCATGAATACAAATGCTGCGCCATAAAGAGCAGGTTCACGCCTACATTTTGAGTCCGAGAGAGTACCTGTGCGACTTCCAAAATAGACCACTACCGGGCTTGACTGCGAATCGCGGATCAATGTGCGTACATGGTCTCAGATGCTCAGACGGTGCTATTGTGTGTCCGTCTGGACGGCGCACTGATCAGCGCTTCTGATTAAATGTCGCTGGGAAGCGTTGGGCAAATAAATTTAAAACAAATGAGCTTTGCAGGCAGGTGATGGCGTGGTGGAGCACATCGAACATGCAGTGGACGGAGTGGGGGTGGGGGAAAGGGGTCAAGGATGAGGTTGGTTTCAGGAATCAAAGGGTTGAGAGTTTTGCATAAAAGTGAGCGACTGGGCAACAATGAGTCTCTTCAAGGAGATCACATATTTTCTTCCGGTTGGCTACGGGCTGGAGGGGGTACATCTTGTGCGGGGACTGCTGGATGGAGAGTGTGAAGGGGGTTCAGCTGGCAATTGAGATTGTGGGATTTAATGTGACTCCCCTGGCAGACGTTGACCATATTTGATCAAATTGAGGAACAAAGTGGACGCCGTTGCGTAGGACGTCGACTCACACACCGAAGGTCCCAGGTTCGACTCCCGGCCTGAACATGTCTGATTTTTTCACGGCAACGTCTCTTTCGAAATCGAGTGGTCGCCGTGGCTTAGTGGTAAGTGCGTCGAATGCGACGCAGAAAGTCTAGGTTCGATTCCCGCACCACCTCTTTCGAGTTACTGACAGCACTCAGAGAGTGTCAATTGCCTATGAAAAGCTTCTTAAATCTCGCCGTTAGGAGTCGGCAAAAGACTCTAGGGTCCTTCATCCCGTCCTGGTCCCATGTGGCCTGTACTCAATAGAGTAGCTTGGCAGTTCTCAAGGAACTTTTTGAATGCCCCACATCTCGATGTTTATCAGGCACTCCATATTGACGAGGGAGACATTATCTCAAAAGTTTAGTGTTGCCGAAGACAGGGCTGCACAAAGCATATGACTGGTGGACCCTATTTCTTCATTGTCTCTGCACCTTCTACTGATATGAAATGCTCAGACGTGTGGCAAGGGTGGAGTGCCCCGTTGGCATCCTTACTCAGCAGCAAGGCGAAGTGCCCCGTTGGCATCCTTACACAGCAGTCCTTCGATTTATACAGCCACATGATTCGTTACTGTCCAGTGGGCTATCGAGGTGGACGCTATTTCCATGCCTCTTCAAAAACTTCACTGTAGCTGAGTTTTCGTGCCTCAGGGAAGCAGATGCATAATTTCTAGGCGCCGACTTGCCATCTTTGAACCATCCCTACCAAGTGCCCTGGGAGACAACTGAGGGTGACTAAATCTACCTCGTCTACGATCGTACAGTCTGCAAAGCTTGGCGAGTTTTAAATTTTTCACAAGAGATGCTTAAGAGAAGCCAATTAACTCGTTTCGATCTTCTTCTTGGTCACGGAGGGTGGACCTGGGCCTCAACCAACATACCTCTCCCGCTGGCACGGTCTTTCAGCAGCTGCCTTCAAATTTGCACCCCTCGTTGATTGAGGTCCTTCTTCACTTGTGCGCTCCATCTTGCACACGTTCTGGATTGAATGACTCCTCGGACCGTAACGTTCTTCTTCAGCCTCTCTACATGACCTAGTCGTCTTTAGGATCCTCCTTCAAGGAGGTTCTGGCTTCATCTGTCAGCAACTCTATCTGAAAGGCGTTGCAGTCATCGTTGAATACTGACAATTTTTCAAATCGATCCCAAAAGATCCCTGTGCCTGTCCACATGACAGTTCTTGAGCCCTCCCATACATCCGATGTGAAATACTCCTCTTTCGTTGGACAACGTGCTACCAAGTCCCTCTGCCCTTCATTAGGACCTGATAAATGCTGCAGTGTCATAGTCTCTTCTTCAAGGATTGGTGTGCGCCGGAAAGGTTCACGTTTTAGAAGCCCCTTCTGGGTATTAGTTCCTCTCCTGTAGCAACAAAATGTCATGCGGCGATGAACAAATCATAATCGCAGCCGCTGCCGATCCTCGAGCCCCCCCCCCCCCCCCCCCTTTATAAGAGGCATTGGCAATCTGTTGGCTAGAGCTTGACAGGGCATATTAACTAGAATTACCCTAACTGCCGCTGCCAGTGTCCCACCAGCGTTTTTAAATCTCCCATTTACTGCTAAGAGCCACAGATATTGAATTTCATTCAAGTCTTCCTAATGCACTCTTCGGCTGTCCTCTTTCCAGCTTTGGTTTGAATTCCGCAGCAGGCCTGAGGAACTTGAATTAAACGCCGTTTGTCCCGACCGAGTTCAAGTCTGACGCGAGGAACAGTTTCCCTATGGTAGAGGTGAAATTTGGGCTCCAAGTCCTCGCCCATCATCCCTCAGTTATAATCAATCCCTCGCTGAGACGTCCAAACGATGTATAGAGGACCAGGATTGTTAAGTCGTCCGCCTCCGTCTACCACCGAGATCCGAAGGAATAGCCTAGTTTACACCATGCCTCTGGTGACTTTCTTAACTCACCTGAAGGACCTTCTGACAGACTTGTGTAGTCGCTGGCGTGTCATGACACATGGTGACACCTCTTTCGGTCAGGTCTGAGAAACGACAGCCAAGGTCTTAGAACCAAAAGGCTTTAACATGCAGACCACATGCGATGGATGAGCCAATAGAATGCCCTCAATCAACGCCTGCATCTGTCTCCCGAGAGCTCACTCCTCAAAGGTGTCTTAATTGTAAGCCCGCAGGCATCATAAATTTGCCATTACCCTGCGGTGGTGGCTGGTCTTTTATGCAAACGATCGACTGCAGTCATAAATTCAGACATCTCCACCTCTCTCGCTCCCTCTCATCGTCAGCCGTCATTATGTCGACTTCATTATGACCGCTCAGTCCATCATGAAAATATTGAATCAGCAGTTGTCTGTGCGGCTTGACACTTTACGACACCATCGAGCCCAGTCCTGCGCCTCGATCCTGCCGCGGCATCTTGCTGTCCGTCCAATTATGGCAAATGGGAATAAAAAGCCGTCCAAAAGTCCGACTCATCAAGCGGGACAGTTTCATAAATTTGAACACGACCATCGAGACGGCCGTTGCGGCGACCGAAGCGGAAGGACCTGATCGCGGACGATCGGCTGCGGCTGAGTGATCGCATGCGTATGCAAAATTAATCGACATTTTGTGATATTTTGGAGCGCGGAACTCGATGTGATGTCCGCCCTCGGGGGACACTGTAAATTTTGAGTTACAATGTCTCGGGGAAAATTAATTTAAAAAAAAGAAAAGAACAAAATGACGCCAAACGCGCAGAGATCTAAGCTGCCGCCGCGGCCTGTTGTCCGCCCGATGCGCTCGTAGTCGGCGAGATGCCCCGCGCTGAGCAGATCCCGCACACAGGTATTTCACAACGGGACAGCACAGAGCCGCAGGCCGAACGGGGTTAATTACACGATACTGATGATGTTAATTAAGTGATTTCCAGTTGAGGTGGGAATGTGAGAAAGGGCCGTGGAAGGAAACAATTAGTTTTCGCGTGGTTCGGGGAGTTGCGGGGGCTGATCGATGGCGAGACGGCTGTGTGCCCATAATTGAAATAGTTCACCGTGATAATGATTGTCTGCGGTGCGGCCAAACGCTTATCGCGTTCCCACCGAACTGAATTAGAAGGCGGCTTGTACTGATGGCGGCGGTTAGGTGTCGGTGAGGATCATTTAGATTTTGACAGGTGCAATTACGGATGGAAAATAGTTTTCAATTCAATTTGATTCTGAGAAGAGTCGGCCTGAGTCAGGCGTTCTCGAGGGTGAAGCGAAGATCATTTGTCTTTTTTGAGGTGAAGAAAGTCTAAGATTGTGAGGAACTGGCAATCAAATGCCAGCGATTTGGTGATCACTTGGAGATCTTTTCGAAGCTTTGAGGGTGGTTTAGTCTTCTTTTGCCTTCTGTGTGGTTTGTGCCGCCCTGTGGAAGTGAGAAGGAGTCGAGTTCCCTAGACAAAGGTCTCTCAAGGTCCACGACTTTACTTCTCTGAGGGTACTTATGGAGAGGCTCTCAAGGTCTATCGCCTAGAAATCACGTTTTAGCTAAAGTGGAGCTCCTATCGTCCACAAAATTTGTACTGAAATCATCAATCTTGCCAATCGCTGGCATCGCTTTTTGGCTTATGAGGCAATTGAGCAAGAGAGACCTCTCTTCAAGAATTAAACTGGATTATACAACAGTCGTTGCTTAAAGGGGAAGGGAAGAAGTCTTTTCGAGGAAACTCCTGCGAGCGATTTTTGGTCCAATTGGCTTTGATGACATCTTGAGGAGAAGGTTCAAAGACGAGCTTAGTGAGCTGTACAGCTGTATGCACCCAGGCAAGGAATATCGGATACAATGCAACAGAGAGAAGGACCTCAACCAACTTGGAGTGCCCAACGGGAGGCAACAGGTGAGACATCGTGCTGTGTGCTGAGGCCCTGGTCTACCCCAGACTGTAGCGCCATTGAAAGAAGGAAGAAGAGCTGCCATCGTGAACGTAAGCAAGAGCAGTGGTGTCAAACTGATTTGGAGACTCTGGAGCGCTGAACACTATACGGTGGGGAATGATTTCGCGGAAGAAAAGACGTTCCTATAGGGACTCTGTCTCGGTCAGTCAATAAGGACAGAGACGCCAATCATGGGAAGGTCTTGCATTACTTGCAGTTGGGTAAAAGTGGCGGCTTGCACCACTTGGGTCAGATTAGTCCCATTGTGGTCGCATGTGAATCGAAGTTCATCTTTCCTCTGACCTAACACCAATTGGAATCTTATATCCTTCACATCGCTTAGACCGTCAAAGAATTATGTTCCCAAAGGGAGTCCTATTCGTCTAGAGACGAACTGCACTGAACCTCCTTGTGCAGCTTCGATAGAAGTCTACCTATCCACCTTGCGTCTGTGCCAATGATCACAGCATTGAGTGTTCTGATCGCTGTTCTGTCTTATGAGCACATATGTCAAGATGTGTCATTTAGCGTTTCATTGACAGTTGTCGGATAAAGAAGATCCTTGGTTGAGGCGTATAGCATGAAAGATACGGCAATGCCACGTATGGATGAGCTCATCGGTATTGCAATTCCCACAGTGAACCGGCACCCGCGTGAGATGAATGAGGCAGGTATCTCGTTACGTGATCGGGGGCACAGTAGAACGTTTTGTTACTGAAGGTGACTTACGTCCATAATCGCCATCGTCCAAGCCTGCGAATTGCAAAGCAAATTGACCGAAAGGTTGACACTGAGGTCCCTAGGGCGCATGCCGATCCCACATGCCTCAAGAAGACCATCGACTGCAACTGTGAAATGGTCTCCCAGTCAGCCCTAGAGGGTATGCTGGTTGCGAAGTTCTTTGGGTTCAGGTCCACGGGAAAAAGTTGAAGTGCCGAATAACTTAGGAGTGACCACCAAATTGGAAACCCGTCCCCACATGATCTGACCTTAGTCCAATCGCTGTCCAATCGCAGGCCGCTATTCGTCTTCTTCTAGCTCATGAGGAGAAAGGTGAAACAAAGCCTCAGGCGCAGTGCCCAGTGTCCCTCATGAACCCCTTAGAATTGAGTGGTACTGCAGCCCACAAGGGACCAGAGCCTACCATCTACAACAACTACACGTGTTGTGCGTGCTTCTGCTCTCTCACGAGTAGAAGGGATCTACAGTTTTATGCCGACTCTGAACGGCGAGATTTGCGAACCTATTCATCGACAATTGATACTCTTTCAGTGTTGTCAGCACTTCGAGAGAGGTTTGGCCTTCGGGAATCGAAGCTAGACCTTCTGCGTGTGGGTCTACGCACTTACACACTACCCCACGGCGATCTTCTTAAATATAGGCCGGCCAAACTTCCCATACACTGTCTGATATTGTGACTGGACCTTTGCCTAGAGCTGTCCAGCAGACAGTGACTCTGTAGAAGAGAAGAATCGGTCTAATCACTGAAGTATGAAATGTCTACCTCGGTCCGCAACATCAGTATCGACATCATCGCTCTTGCCAATCGTATGTTCTGTGGATTCAAAGGGCAATAAAGGAACAAGGCCCTTCCGAGAAGCATCAAAGTGTAGATTTGTACAACACATTGATCATTTTCTGTTCCATCCCTTATGCCAAAGAAAGTGGGGTCCCTGAATTTCAAATGAAAGAAGAATGTTGATGACATCCGGAGCAGAATATTCAAAGAAGAACTTTCCTAGGCTTTTTAGCGGCAAGAGCCTAGTTAAGCCTTTCATAGCGAAGCCGAAGGAATTCTTAAATCAGAGTCATTGGGCGAGGCTCCTCATCTAAGATGGATCACACAAGTGGAGAAAGACACGTCGATCAACTTGAGAGCATTTGGACAACGCAACAGAGGACCTCCTCTTCTAATATGGAACACATACGTGGAGGAAGTCCTTGCTCAACTTGATGTGCGGAACTTCAGGCAGCTGAGAAGACACTGTCGCAACTGCAGACGTATGCTAGTTGAGGCCCTTATTTGACCTTGTTTTATAAACTGTCCTCCGCCTACCACTTGTTACTTCAAATTCACTCAAAACAAGCTTAAGCGTGATAGCCATCTCATACGGCAGTAAATTCCTTAAACCAAGTCCAAGTCACAACTCCGCAGATCTTCATCACACAACTCCTCACCGTAATCGGTGCACAGTTCCCGATTCAATGTCACAACTGTGTAAGTCTCCACCCAAGGCTGGCTTCGCACAAACCCCCCACCGCCCCCCACAACCCATCATGTCAACCGATAAAAATAGATTTATCTCCCCCGCACAGCATCCCCCATCTCCACTTCATTGGCATGCCTCGTGCAGTTTTTCCTTTAATTTGTTGCCATTTCTCTGCGCCTCCTCGCCGCATCATACCGCCGCCATGCGCAATTTCCACCATGAAATCTCTATTAGGAGTTAGACAGACCCCAGCACACACGGCCGCGCTGCTTTCGTCGTGGCCTAGCCGTTTATGATCATTTATTAAGTGTCATCGCGCACAGCACAGCGCTGCTCGGCGGCGGCCAGCAGTGTGTGTGCGCACCCGCAAGATGGAGGACGTTGCGCGCCGCCGCTGCAATGGAGGATGATGGGATCGTGTGGCGGTGACTTGGGCAGCACAAACTTGTTACTCCACTTGTAAACGAATGTACCACACGATCGGAATATGCGACCAGAACGCCTACACACAGATCATTGTTCCATTAGTCGTCGCATCAAGACGCGGGCCCAGTGCTGAGGATCTTTTATGTCCTACACACGTTCGGGTGGACTGCGACGGGGACTGGGTTCGGGCGGGGTACCGATTTGACCCAAAGGAGTGATTTTGTTTCGGTTTAGATGGGATTCTGCGCGGCGAATAGCAGAAATCGTCGCTGGTTACGTTGCGGGACGGAATGCTGCACTTGGTTGCTCCAACAGACGCTTGTGTGCGCACTTGAAGTGGCGATGGGACGTTTTGCAGATGTCGAGCGATGACAGTTGCGGTAGCTGGTGCAGTCTTACGACTGTGGTGGCACTTGCAAAATATGCTCTTGTTGCATGCAAGTGAGCTGCGGAGTGATGGGGATGATGGAGGAGTTGGATGGAAAATGAATTGAGGGCGTAGTGTTCGATTTCATGGCGGTGACGAATCAACGTTTTGGAAAAAAAAACCTTGAGTAGCCGAATAGGCGTGTATGCGATAGTTTCTGGAAAACTTTGAATTTTGAAAACAAGTGCAGTACGCCCCAGATCTGCGCATGTGGGAGGAACTAGAACCACGAGTAAGCGGCGGCCCAAAATTAAAGAAATTTTCAAAATTTTGGACACTTTGAAAGATGGAAATGGCAGGGAGACGTAGGCAGAGGCAAGGCAACTAGGGCGAATAAAAAAACGGGGCTAGGCAATATGTTCAAATGTTCCAGTTGGAAAATATTCCCAGTCAATGGAAGACTTGGTACATTGGCTCCCAACAAAAGACACGCATTTTTGAGGTTACTCGTTTTGACGAGCAATATGGGAATGAAACCGACTAGATAGTAGGGACGATACGAGAAGTAGTGAAAAATACAACAAATGAAGCCTTTCAGTTTCCTTAAATTTTCTTCTCAACATGGCGCCCAATGCGGAGCTCGTAGATTTATGAAGGGAAAGATCCTAAAATTTGCCGGTGGAAAATTAGGAAGAGGGAAGCCAAAAATCGTAGAATACAGAAACTGATTATGTTTTGAAAAAGTGACGCCCAACAAAGACGGTTAGACATTTCAGACACAAACGTTTCTAAAAGTGAGGATGAAACGGGGGGATGGCATTCCAAAATTCAATTGCCCTTGGCATCGTTTCGTGGTGCACTTGTCACTAACTTGGTGATAAAACTGATAAGAGGACCAGCATCCACTTTTAGAGGGCAACTTCGCAAAGGGTTTGCATGAAGAATGGAGTAGGATCCAGGCAACCAGTGGTGGAGGAGATAAAATGGCGCTCAACACATGCCAAGAAATATTGAGCAAACTATAACACTTTTGAAATGAAAATTTATGTACGTAACCTTGTGGATGGTGCGGCTGTTACGAGGTGTTACGAGGTGTAACGGTCCACAATCAACAAACAGTCCACAATCAAGGTGTAACAGTGTCCAATCAAGAACAATTTCCATTAATGGCGCCCAACGGGGAGCAAAAAATGTAGAAACGCAAGCCCTAACAACGAGTGATGCAAGGCGATAGTTGCAGCCACGCATCTGGAAGCAAAAATTCAAATAATTGACGAACCGTTGAGTTTCAGAAAAAATGGCGCCCAACACGGATATCAAAAAATTTCGCAAACGAAAGATCGAAGGGGTTGAAAAGGCGTGAGGACATTCCAAAATTCAGCAGCTCTTCGAGGTACCCATCCCAGAGAATACCTTCCCTAGAGAAACCCAGTGCCTTGCAACTAACCCCAAGAACGCCGATCTGTACACCGCATTCTGGACTGCGAAATTATCCACTTCTCATCACCTTACCGCCGGTAATCCTTGAACTTGCTGTGAGAGCAGACCCCCAGCACTCAGCACCTTTCGGGCACTCGTGCATTTTTACACCGACCGTCGCCACTGGTCAGCCGGCTTATCTGCAGTACTCCCAGGCGAGGTAGCTTAAAAATTGATTTCCCTTTTAATTGCTGAATTCCCCAATTCGAAATGCGTATAAACAGCTCCCGCTTATCGCAGCCGCTCTCTCGACGCAGCGCCTGTACCGCCGGTGGATAATTAAAACTCCCTGTTAGCGGAGTGAGGAATTTCGCACACACCGCTGTGCTGCAGGAGGAGTCAGAGCAGACAGCTCTTATCAAGGATCCACTTGGTGGCAACACACGGCGCGCACAAGGAATTTTGATTGCAGGTGAAGGAGTTGCGTACTTCATCACCAGCGGTTGCCGCGCTATCGCCCGCTTAAAATCGCCAAAAATTTCCCTTAATTGAAGGATAAATCAACGTCGCCGGGGTCCTTAATCGCTGTTGGCCCTATCAGGGCACAGATATCCCCAGCGATAACATTCTAGAGATCCGCAGGCGCACACACACCAGTCCGGATGGGGAGGGAATTTTTCGCAGTGCGTAGAGGTACGTATCTTCTCGTGATCGTCGTCGGCGCGGTGCTATCTCCTAGGTTCGCGTTAATTAAGGAATCCGCTGCTGTGCGCGTCCAATAAAGCAAAAGCCACTCGATTAGATTTGAGATCGCCGGCATGTGACATGCATCGCCACTCGCCGCCGGAATGCAATTAAGGGACCCCGAGGTGGCTGCTGTTGTTTTAGGCGTTGACATCCCTCAAACGCATTATGGCTGCGGGAAGGTCACCGGAGTGCACCTTAATCCCCGACGAGACAGGCGAGGATGTTTACTCTCCAGACTCAGGCATTGTCGGATGGCAGCTCCTTCCTTGAATGACCCATTGTTTATTTTCGTCTGTAGGTGCTGCTGCACTGGGCTACATTGCCTGTGTCTGTGCAGCCTTCCTAGGAAGTGTTGCCTTCCGATGCAGTTGCGGCCTCGTCAAGTGGCTAAAATGAAAATGTTACTGCACAAGAGTTTGACAAATTAGGAGAGAGGAACAGGCGAACGGATTAAGCAGGGCGCACGAGGAGAGAGGACCCGTGACGGGCTGGTGTTATTTTAGGCTGGAAGCCTGCTGGTTCGGCGTAAATAAACAGTGGTTCCGTTGAGTTCTAGTGTAAACATTCCACGGATTGCAGTCCTCCGGTTGATTTATTTTTGTTGCATATTTCGTTTGCTGCCGCTGCTGCTGCTGCACACCGAGGGGCCTTTGCGTATTCTCTGTGAAAGTGGATGCCACGGTTAATGAGTCATTTTATGGAGATGAAGATGCTGCGGCGGCTGCGGTGCCGGTGTCTGTCAGTGGTCGCGAGGCTGTGGTTTCTGTCTTGGCAGCTATGTCAACAAGTGCGAGCGCATTTGTGTCGGTCGAGGGTGGAGATTGTTTTGCTTATCGAGGAAAGATAACAATTTAAGGGGTGAGAGGCCTATTCAGATGGAATTTGCCGTTCTCTTGGGCTGCCTTGATTGGAAATTGCTTGCTAATTGTTTGTGAGGACAAAGGAAGGTGAGTGCGTGGAGTGGTGTGTGGGAAACAGATGTGAAAGGTAATCAATTCAATTTCTCAATGGAGAAAAATTGTGAGATATGCAGCATTGCTTTGTGGCCAAATGGAGTGACTGAAGGCGCGGTTTCAGCTGCAGTTGGGCAAGAATAAGACTTGGGGCGTCATTTACATTGGACACATGTAGCAACTGTAGGCGGCGATAATGATAAATGGAGCGATAAGCTATAGAGCGACAGCCTATGAAACCACAAGCAATAGAGCGGCAAGCGATCGAGCGGCAAGCGATCGAGCGGCAAGCGATCGAGCGGCAAGCGATAGAGCGGCAAGCGATAGAGCGACAAGCGATAGAGCGACAAGCGATAGAGCGACAGGCGATAGAGCGACAAGTGATAGAGCGACAACCGGTTGAGCCACAAGCGACAAAGTGACAAGCTATGGAGCGACAAGCGATAGAGCGACAAGCGATGGTGCGACAAGCGATGGAGCGACTAGCGATAGAGCGAGAAGCGATGAAACGGCAACCAATGGAGCGACAAGCTATAGAGCGACAGTCTGTAAAACCACAAGCCATCGAGCGACAGGCTATGAAACCACAAGCGATGGAGCGGCAAGCGATCGAGCGGCAAGCGATTGAGCGATCAAGCGGCAAGCGATCGAGCGATCGAGCGGCAAGCGATCGAGCGGCAAGCGATAGATTGACAAGCTATAGAGCGACAAGCGATAGATTGACAAGCGATAGAGCGACAAGCGATGAAGCTACAAATCCCTGATCACTCACAAATAGGACTAGACCCCATACCTCCACCGTACTCTCCAATGAATGATCACCTATTTCCCAGTCTTGGGTTATTTTGTCGGCAAAAGGAGTCCCGAAGAAGGCTTTTAAAGCGTCTTAGCGTCACATAACCTCTACAAAACCAAACCCATACAAATAGCATAGAGTTCCCAGGAATGTCCCTTCCCCCCTCCTTCGCTCCACCAGAAGATGTCACTTCGCTCTCATTTCCCATAAACCTCACTCCCAACGACCACTGTCACTGCTGCTCTTCACCGTGATTGAATATCATTCCCCGAAGCCCACCTACACTATGCCCAGCATGATCCCATTTCATCCAAGGAATCAACGACTTCCGTTGCAGTTGCCACAGAGACGAGCCATCACTGTACACGGCCCACCAGCGCAGCGCGCCAATACCGAATCGGAAACCGAAACCGCCATAGATGAGCCCTGTGCGCATCCCGTCACTGTCACGGGAGACGTTTGCGATTCTGGGAATCGAATCCCATTGCTGCAGCGGCCGCCCAATTTCAGAGCCCCCACCCGTGCGCACGTTAATTAATTACATAAATCCTCGATCTCTGGTTCAATTGCACCGGAAACCGGGCCGTAAACAAGTTTCCGTTCTCCACCAGCTGGATCGCTGCGCAGTGCAACGTGGCGCAGCCCGATGATGATTTAAGGAAAATCAATTTGCAATGTCATTTGTTTCACCACCACCGCGTCGCGTCGTCCCATCGCTGTGGCGCAGGAGGTGCACAGCTCTCTGACATCTAATGCGGTTCGATTATGAGAGGAAACCGATCGCGTCCCGGGCAACGTCGTTGCCGTCGTGCTGCACACATCAAACGGTGTTGACGGCGAAGAGCTCTTCCGAAAATCCGCGAGAGCGTAGGAAGCATTTACGATCCCTCCGAGCTAGCGCCCACACGTCGCCCCGCGCCCCTGATCGGTGCTGCCATTGCAGCCGACGCCGACGGGAAAAAAGACCGCAACTAATTAAAACAAACATCGGTGCAAGAGGACGTCGACGACGGGGCAGAGCTTGTGCGCCAATTCAAATCTCCAGCACTAGCTCCGTCGCCGACAACAAAAGCGGAACGGCAATGGGCAGAGGAGCAGCCGATGATGATGATGATGATGATGGTCGCACTGGCGATGGCAGGAAGACGCGCGGAGAGCAGCGCTGCGCGATGCATATAATAAAAGTCAAAAAGACGTTCCGTCCCATCAACGTGTGAAATAAATCACTCAAAGTGCTGAAGATCCATTAGAGTGTTTAGTCGGAACGCGGAGTACCGCCCCGCCGCCGCTTCCCCCCCGAGGAGCAGCCCAATGCCGGCCATCTCGTTTGGGGCGAAGCGAGCGCTCCTTCGATGGAATTAAAGTGTCGTTGTGCGGTGCACTCACTTGCGCGCGGCTGCATCTGATGGCCGCGTGAGTGCTCCTAGGCTGCCGGGCTTATCCGCCCGGCCTGCCATTAGACGCACTCTCTCTCACAAGTCATGCAATCGCGGCCGCAGCGCACAACCCGTTCGCCGGGGAAAAAAAGCTCACGCGTGAAAGATTCCTATCAATCATGGTTAACAGAGATCGTCTGGCCGTGCGCTATAATAGATTCTACCTGCTGCCCCCCCCCCCTGCGCCTTCTCCACCGAATGTGTGATGCACTTCAGAATGCGATTCGCTGTGTGGATGCGGTGCGTGCTGCCGCTGATCGACATGCGTTTGCTTTCCGTCGGTTTACGTAAGACTGGTTCCGAGTGGCGAGAGCCAATTACCGGCGGCCGAGGGAAAGAAGGTCATTGTCCAAAACCAGATGGGGGGGGGCTCTGGAATTGCATCGGAACTGAGAGGAAATTAAATGGAACGCGACCACTTACGCAATAGACCGCTCCCGCATGGACCGAGTAATTATCTGCAGCGCTTTCCCCCCCCCCCCTCTCTCTTTCTCTGTCGCTCTAGTCGGTGTTTGTGTGTCTTGTCTGTTTTGAATTTCTTTTATTTTCACTCCCCCCTCCCACAATGGCATCAATTGGGCGGCTGGGCGGATGATGCGGTGCGCCGCCCGCAAGAGAGTTGGGTAATTGAAAGTCCAGGCGGCAGCGGCAGCGGCGTCGGCGGAGACGATGTTTTGCTTACTTCACCGAGAGCTTGACATGGGATTTGTCAAAACGTTTTGGAAACTTTCTTGTACGGTTTCGAGTTCACTGCGGCTTGTGTTTTGTTTTTCTGTCGGCCGCGGGAAGGCTCTTAGGTGCCAGCAGCGGTGGAGTGTTTATTCGAGGAGAAAGGCATTTGGAATGTGATTGCCCACCATCGTCGCGGAGGTGATTTGAAAGTGGGAATTGAGACATGGACATGGACAGAGGTGCCAAGTGATTTTGGAATAATTTACAAGAACTGCACTCACCACCGGACGTCGCAACGTCAACCGGGCTTGTGTATCGAGATCGGGCAGAAATGTTTGGCAGTTCGGTTGGAGGCTGATGAGTAAGTGCTGTCGTTAGAGGTTGTCAACAACTTTCTTTTGTCAACTAAACAGTGCTTGTGAGGATTGATGAAAGTGGAAGTGAAATTTTCGTCGAAGGTGCAATGACTAACCGAGGGTTTGGGGTCTTTAAGGTCTGCCTATGCTTTGGAGGGGTGTTGGCCCTCACGAATGGAGATCTGGCACGAACTTCATTCTTGTGGACTTGGACTGCGGGAAAGTTTTCTATTCCGACTCTAATCACGGCTGACAGCGTGACCACCTTCTTAACTTTGTACCTTTTAGATCTGTCAACCGTTCCTTGAAACTTGCATCAGGGCTTCGTGTCCTCAGCAACCTGTGTTTTCAGATGCAACTCCACTGCAGACTACTTCAGAGAGCAACGGAAACGGCAAGATATTTCCACTTGGACGGAAAATTCGGTGAACAGATTTAAAATGGGCCATAAGAGGACTCTCTTAGATAGATTGCTCAGAGCTGAGACGTCTATTCTACGTTGTAAGGGGCAGGTGCTGTACCCTTGGACTTGAGAGTATAGGGTGGTTACAAGAAAGGGGATAGAAATATGGGAAATGGTCATCAAGTGGACCCATCGTAAGTCTTGGGTTGAAAAGCGCCAAAACCGAGGAAATTTCTCTAATTACCTTTGAGGAGCTGCACATAGTTATCGCAAGGTTTAGTAAAAACAAAGTTTCTGGTCCAGATGGGATCCCCACTGAGGCAGCGAAGGCAGAGGCAGAGGAAGCGAAGGCAGAGGCAGCGAAGGGAGAGGCAGCGAAGGCAGAGGCAACGAAGGCAGAGGCTACAATCGAACTAGATTTTTTCCAACACTCTTTGGGGAAGCGCTCACTAGGAGGTCGGTCTTTCCCACACAGTGGAAACACCGGCATTTGGTACTTCTGCTTAAGGTAAAGAAACCATCTGCAGATCCGTCCTCGATGCTCCTCGCTTGGCCCAATTTGTCGACGGGATATACCAGACAAGATACTTGAAGGTATCCCTTATGACAGATTGCTGACAGTGGCGGAAGTCAATGGTTCACCTCACATATGGCAGGCAGAGTCCTCTTATCACGAGGAGTCAGTTCAGCGTACGTACAGACTCTTAGCAATACGGACCATCAGTGGTTTCAGGACCATTTCTAATGAAATTGCCTTGGTCTTAGCGGGAAGGCCATTCACAACAAATTCTTATAGGGTGCACAGTGGTGGCATCGAAAAAAGGGTGTAAATGTAGTCACTCGCAACTGTTTGCTTAGACTCGATGGTTAGGTGACAGATCGAAAACCTGCTCCTTTCGACTTCTTCTTTGCAAGTAGCCCTGCTACAGCAGATGGGCAGAACTCAAAAATCCAAAATTCTGAATTGCCAAAAATTCCGAAAATCTTAAAACTAAGTTTTGTACTTTTTCAATTCCACACCAAGTTTAGCAACTTCCAACGGGGTCGACTACAACTTCCTTCCGTCTAGTGTGGCACAACAGTCCAAACTGAATCTGATCTGACTCTTCAGGTGGCATGATCTTCTAGCAGGTGTCTCAAATTTCAAACCACTCGTTTTGATTGAAGCTCTTCCCCCCATTGTGTACATGCCATCCCATCCTTGATCGAGTCCCTATTGTGTTGTGGATGGGATTTGAAAACTCCTGTGACTGAGGCTGTGTTGACTCCTCCTCTCCTGTCCTACCGTGGCACTAGAATTCGCATCTAGATCCTCAAAAACTTCACCAGGATGGCTGACACCACAAACCATTAGAAACCCGTCGTCGTTAACTAGCAGTGTTGTGCACAGACGGGACCTGCAGTTTATTGCCGAAGTTTAAGGAGCTTCTCATTGACAACTTAGTTCTCTCTAGATGCTGTCAGCAAGTCGAAAGAGTTGGTGCCGAGAAAAAAAATGCGAAACGTACATTTAGTCCTGAAATCTTCGAATCTGGGACCCTTGGCGTGTGAATAGACGCACTTACCCAGCACTTAAAGGAATGCTTTGCATGGTTGCTCACGTTCTATGTCATTCTGAAGCCAACAGATGGCAGATATATTGTTCTGTGCATAGACAACTAAGCCGCATGGACCAAAGAACTCATCACAGAGAGAAATAAACACAGGCGTGCCAGCTGGGATGGAAAAAGTTGTAGAGGACCATACAATGGTCTCCGGACTGCCTTAATGAGGATGAGAAGATAAGCATCCTGCATAGATGATAAAGCCTCCCGCTTGAAGTGCAAATTGCGCATGATGCTCCTCTAAACTATCATATGAAAGTTGTCTAGTTCCAGGAAAGGAAACAGGAATCGAGTCACAATTGAGGTTTGTCCACAAGATCAGCAGGGACTCATACATCAAGAGGATGAATCGTGATCCACTGCGGTACAAAGATAAATCAGGCACCGATGAAGGAGCTGTGGTAGGGGCATTTAGGACCAGGATCTTGAAATCTTGACAGAACCTCTAACGAATGCCTCAATGCAGCTATCTCAGACAGTCGAGCTCACAAGGCACAAGGCTCCTGCATCATGAAATCAGTACTCATGTGCAACTGCCTGGAGAGACAGAAAGAGCTGAGTAGGACTCTACTGGATACCTGGTCATACAGCACCTCGAAATGGTGGACTCTCTGTAAAGAAGAGGAGAGGCACTGGGGTGGACGACACCACCTGCTGTTGAGGCTTTTTGCCAAGGGGTCTGTAGAGCATGAGTCAGGAAAACCTTGTTCACGACCTCGTGTGTTATCCCCCCTTAAAGGGACAGTTTCTCCTTCTTAGTAAAAGAAACGATTCTGTCCTAAGCTGCAATCACTCATTCTTTGATCTTGAAAGAACTGTAGGCCAGAACAACCTGTTGAATGTAACTCCCCACCGAAGTTGTTTATTCCTAAAGTTGATCAGATCATGTAGCACAGTGAACCCTCTTGCAGCCTTCCATCAACGTAGACTCAAGCCGCAGACACAAGATGGGGATCAACCACACAGTCAAACTATTTAAAAACCCTCTGCCCTCCTGGGAGGTTGTTTAAGGACGTCCTGCTCTCCTGTATTCCACGAATATTCAAAGCTCTAGAGCGGCCGAGCTGCATGACCTTAAAGCATGAGCATGGACTTCAAGTTGAATTCCTTAACACCAGCCAACGGTGGACTAAAGACCTTTCTGCTACAATGGCAGGGCTCATTTTGACTTTCCTTTCCCAGCGCAGTTCCTTATGGTATCTGCACTAGTCTGGAGTACCCGACTGACAGTCCCATCAGGGAACTTTCGCACATCACGTGCAACCAAGCCTCAAGGCTAGAAGCGCACTAGCATCACTGACTCGCTTAGAAACTGTTTGAACAGAACAGAGTTTAAGAAACCATGTCCTGCAAGCAAATAGTTCAGATAGTTGCTCAAGTTGAGATTACCAATGGGGAGGCTGAATGTCACTCTACCACTTCACTTCACGTTCCTTGGCATTTTCAGGGGAATAGCTGTTCATGGAGTCAGACTTTTGTTCATCCAGAGTTAAACCCTCCAAGCCGATTGAGGAGGAGGGGGTGTGTCTTGATTAATCGAGTGACAGTATTAGAGCAAGGACTTCAAGTGTCTCTGTGGAGATGGTGTGGCAAGCAGGCAGACTCTAGAATGAGGACGTCAAGTATCTCCGTGGAGACAGTACGCACACTGGCAGACACGCAACTTGGCCAGGACATGGAACAGTGTCGGATCTGGATCAGCAGGCATTACTGCGGTTTCTATTTTTTCTAAGTCGCGAGACTAGGCGCCTCACCTATTCAAGTACCAACTTTAGGACATGCTTGAGAGGCACTCACCTAACCTAGGTGGGGATCAAAGTCTTTTACCTCTGCTGTCACAACACCAGGTTGCAACGCACTTCACATTGAGCCCATCCGTTGATAAGTCTCCAAAACCGCCTGGAAACAACCAGTACGGTGAACAATCTACATCTGTCAGCACGGAACTCTAGCTCCTGCTGGGCCCGCGATTTTGAGTACCAAACCGTAGCCACAACGATACTTCCACAAGGGGAGTCAGCCCCACGGTCAGAATGAAATGAGTTTCAGGGGCACTTCTTCCTTCTTTGGCCAACTCCCACTACCGGTGAAGATGGGCTTTGGCTCGATGAATTATTCCGTTGAGAGTCGCATTGTGCAAGAAGATGGACTGCAGAGTCGTTTTCAGACCCTGGACTGCTCTGAGCCGTGGAAGACCAAGCACTCCGAGAAGCGACTAGGAAAGTAGGAAAAAACAGCCGGACAGATGACTTTAACAAAGCTCTTGTCATCAAACAGGCCAAACACTTCCTAGATCAAGAGATCAAGATGAGGAGAAACAGGCTTCGTATTCTAGCAGGCTTTACAACAGAGCGTCTTAAGCTTGGGAAATACTTAAGGAAGCTGGGAAGTAGGAAGGGGGACTTGACTCATTACCAATGTGGCGAATGGAATCTCTGATATTCATGATCTTCTTAAAGACGGTTGTGAAGGAGTACTCTAGCACAAACTTCTTTTACCTGCTACAGGAATGCCTGGAACTTCCATTTCACTCTGAGGGTATATGACGGCAAATCTTAAGCTATCAACTCAATGAAAGGGGGGATCAGTGCTCGCCTTGCTTTTAGCAGACCAATTTGATGTCAAAGCTGCACAGAGAGACTGACAGAATGCCCACAATAATCGCCATCATTCCACTTTAAACAGGCTTTTGCAGAGCGAGACGACGCCAAAACCAAGTCCGAAAGCCGATTTGTGCTTAAGTGGCTAATGCCGCGCCAAACAGTTACCTGAAAGACTATGCCCCCTCCTTCTACTTTCACCAAACAGTCCAACATCCTGTCACAGCGAATGCACAAACCTCAAGGAAGCAAAGAAAAAAAAATCCCATTTCCATGTGAAAAGCCTAATCACACGGCTCTCGGAAGTGCCACATACTGTCGCTGCCATCAAATGCCACCCAGCCGACTCACCCCTCCCCCCCCCCGCGTCCACATGATTTATGAGATCTCCGAGGGGATGTCATAAATTTCCATCATTAACGTCATTCACTTCCCTAGTTGGCGTGTCTGCGTCTCCGATCCACTCTGACAACGTCTTTGCCCTCAACAACAGCTGACACAATTGCCGCATGTTGGCGCATGTCCAGTGAATTTATCTCTCATCCCAACACCTTCAGATGTCACCTCGAGTGCACCACAAATGCGCGCCACAAATGTTCACCACAAGCGCACGTCACGAATGTCCAACGAATGCCCAACGATTGCCCGACGAATGCACCCACAAATGTCAGCGTTGCATTACAATAAATTTCACCTCAATCTGCGCTTAAAATTTTCCATTTATTAAGCTTTTAGGCGCCCATAAATGTCACCCGGCATTGCGGCAGCTGTAACTCAGGCACCCACCAGCTGCCCGACGACGCACGCTCCCTGCCCCTCCGCCCCTCCCCTCACCAAAGTCGCCGCTCCGGCAATCAGTACCGAGATGTGAAAAACAGCAAAAATATAAAAGCGAATCACTTAAATGTCCATTAGCATCCGACTTCACAGTTTCCTTATCTGCTGCCTATGCGCTCACCTCTGCCCTCGGCCGACTAGATCCTCCACACACACACACACTTGGTCGCCTCGAATGTGGTTCAATGTCCACGCAGAGGAGACAGTCCCCGGCTCTAGGCACGATCATAACCGGCTTGGCCCCACGGTCGATGATGGACAGAGGCACGCTGATGATCGTGCTCCTCGCTGACGCGGCGCGGCGCATCGGCAGCGAAGCCAGCGCTCAGTTGTCTACGACCGAGACTGGCCGGTGGTTGAATGGACAAAGCGGCCAACCTGCTCCAAATCTGACAAACACTCCTCGGCCACTGCACGGCCTCCTGCACTCCTGCGCCAAAACAAGTGAACATCTCTGTAAATGGCGCGAAGTGCGAGCAGCAGCCCGGCCGAAACCAGTTCTGCGCCGTAGCCCTGAGTGCCAAAGACTGGTAAATGGATTACGTTCGCATTTCGAGGTCTGCTCTTCGCTTTCGTTGATGCGAGGGGGAACCGCCTCAGCATGGACTGCGACTGCGACTGCGATTCTCTCCCTTTCTCTCGGATTCGCGCACTGCCCGCGGTAATGCGCGCCGGCCATTTGTTGCTGGGATTTGTGTTCCTCCGGCGGGAATCTGTGTCGGTGGCTTATTAACATGTGTTAAGTCCTGAAATGGGCGCCGTGCTAAATCGTTCGGCTACTCATCTGCGGCGTTCATCTGCGACTTTATTTTTCGCGTCGATCTCCCTGTGTGCGTCGATCTTCGCATCGGTGGCAGGGCGGTGGCGACATGCCGGGGGAGCATTCAGTCAGAGAGCCGGTGGGGAATTTTTCGAAATCAACTGCAGAGATACTCGACCTCTCGCGCGAGCGGCTTAAGCCGACGACGCGAGTGATCCGATAAGAGGGTGCACGCGTATGGGCGTCAGAGATACGGCGTTTCTTATGCAAAGCCGAGCGTGGAAATAATTCAAAAGATTTTATTTTACGACTTTCGGTGGAATCGAAATTCTGGACGCTGCCCCTCTGCAATCGACGCGTCACTCGATCGACAGCAACAACGATCGAGGGGGTGTGCGGTCTGATGGGTTTTATGGAGCGAGTGTCTTGTTTGTTCATCGAGTGAGATTTGTTTTGAAATGTGATGCGTGATGGACGGTGGGGGGGGGGGGGGGGCTCTGTGTGCCTTCCCACTACATCTTCCCAACGGAAGCAATTTGGCTTGAGAGATCCTTGTTGGGAGTCTGATGGGTAAGACTGTCTAAGCTGGACACGATGTGAGCGAATGGTTTCGGGGAGATGACTGTGGAGGCCGGTAATTGCTGTAAGAGGATTGGAGTCTCATGAATATCTGGTCTTGACTGGATTCCTTTCAAGATAGCGGCAGGGAAGTTTGACGAGATGAGCAAGAAGCTTTAGGTGGAGGGAGGGGTTCAAACAAAATGACACTAGAAGGCAGTCAATATGAATTGAGGAACAAGGTGTTCTCTGAAGAGGACAACCAGGGGCATGAACTTCCAAGAGTCCATCTAGGCCCACATTGACGTGATTGAATGAACTCAAAGTGCCTCCAATGGGGCGTTTGTTGGCACTGTAACAAAAGTGGTTTAGATGGGTCTGACCATCATGTTGTCACCTAGACGCCTCGGATAGAACGTTACAATGAAGAGCAAAAACCTTGAGAAATGTAGCCAAGGGGGACAACGACATCAGTACAAAATCAAGGCAATCCTGCCACTCGCCGTTTCTTTGGTCCCACAAGGCAATTGAGCAACTAGACGCTCAAAAGACCAAGCTGGCCTACTTTGATCATCCCAGTGAGGATGATGACTCCCACTGGAGCTTTGACGGTCCTGTGCACCACATCTCCTATGACACTGGTCTCACTGATATGACGTCTGATAGGAGAACACCAATTATTCAGCTGCTCCGCTTATACAAGGGACTGACTCTGGCCGAAAACTGAGCCAGAAAGGGAATGTACTCGAATTTTGACGGATAGCCTCAAGACGATGAAGAGACCTGGAGCTAGGGCCGTAGTGGAAAACGAAAACATTTGACTTCACACCTCGTTAGGTAACTTCGCGACGGTTTTCCAAACGGGAACCTTGGCGATCCTAAAGGGCACGAACTATATTGTGAAGAACAGGTGGAAGGGACTGAGTATCTGCTTCTGTAGCGATAGCCAAGATGTGCTTACGAGCTTGCTTAATCCTCTAACCACCTCTTAGATAGTTCAGGAATGCAAGTCTTCCCTCAATTTGCTCGACAGTCTTAATTTACTGAAACTGGCCTGGATTCCGGGCCACACGGAAACGAAATTGCCGATGAACTTGCTAATCAACTCATGGGAGCAGACCCCTCTTGGGACTTGCCGCGTCCTCGGTCAGGGCTTCCATCGACAGCTGGGTTTCTCAACTGCACAACCGAAGGTGACATGACTCCCCAGCGTTCAGTCGTCGCAAAATACAAGCGGAGAACGGCGCTTATGGCGGTCCAAGCCATCTCCATCGAGTGCTGTATACCTTCTGGTGACCGTAGGTGTTAATTTTCAATGAACATCTCTGACAGATTAACTCGGTAATTTTGTTGGCATATTCCTCGATTAGAAATGGCGACTTATCGACGAAAAACCGAATCCGGCAACTCCCCACTTTTATAAAAGCGAAGCAACCCCTTTGCTCTCCTGGCTTTAACTTTTTTCTGTTGCGGTATAGGAGCGTATTGTGGTCGTGTAGTGCGTAAGTGCGTCGACCCACACCCAGAAGGTCTAGGTTCGATTCCCAAGCGGAACACCTCACATTTTTTCAGGGCACCACCTCTTACGAGGAGCTGACAACACTTAAAGAAAACGAATTGCCTAGAAAAGCTTCTAAAATCTCACCGTTCAGAGTCGGCAAGAAGCTGTAGGTCCCATCTACTGTTGAGAGAACAGTAGCATGCACAACAAGAGTAGTTGTTGTAGAAGCTAGACCCTGGTCTCTTGTGGGCGGCAGTGACAATAGAATTAATCGTAATAGGAACGTGTGTTTTTTTGGTCTTCAATGGCTTGAACCCAAGCTCATTTCCCACCAGGTATCACATTTGTTGCCCTGATCACGAGCCACTTCGAAGCGGATTTCGCTCAATTCTTCGCCTTCACTGACTGAACCATTTCTGCCGAAGTTGCTGTTTTTTTTATTACCACCACCATGGCGTGTTGAAACGCTGGCAACGTCACGGTAATGAGCTTTGGTTCGAGACGCAAGTGATTTGTTGAGGTTGAGGTGCTCCAACGACAGCTACTTGTGGTTTTCCAGTCAAATATAAAGCAACGTTTGAATTCCATCGCGGTTCAAAATTTTTCAACAGACAAAAATGTTTTAAGAGGCTTAAAAAAATTAAGTTATCTGCCATGTGCTAAAATTTGAGTCCACTGTCTTGAACGGTTTGTAAATTACAGCACTCTGAAGTTGGTTGCATTTCGAGTCAGTCAGTAAAGACCTCTAGGTTTTGTAGTCCCATTGAAAGAAGGCTACTTTATGTTAACCCCTTTTTTAAATTTTCACGACTTGTAAGAAGGCTCACCGTATTTCCTGCCACAGCACAGTGCGTTAATCTGTGGACAGAAATTAAACAGTCATATCCAAAGGGCCAAGATGGCAAATTGTGTGTAACAACAGCCAACAGGGAACGAAGACCTAGCTTCTTCAGCAAGGCGTCTTTGATGGTCAATTTTTGGGAAGCTCTTCATTGACAAGTAGAATCCATAGAGTGTTGTCATAGACCTGAAAAAGGTGATGTTGGGAACAAAAGTAAGATGTTCAGTCCCAGAGGCGGACAAATGGTGGGTATCCGAAGTGTTCGTCAACACATTAGCCCACTACGCTATGGCGACCGCAAACGGATTCGCAGTAGCGAATTCTATCACTCCAAGACCTTGTTCATGGTTTCAGGCTTTAGCTCACGGATCATAAGAAAAATAATTGAATAGAACTACAGCCCATAAGGAACCAGGGCCTAGCTTCTTCAAAAACTATTCATATTGTGCATGCTGCTGTTCTCTTAAGAGTGGAAGGGACGGACCTACAGTTTTTTGCCGATTCCGAACGGCAAGATTTTAAAAGTTTCCTCAGACAATTCATACTCGTTGAGTGTTGTCAGGAAATCTCTAGAGGTGGTGCGGTGAAAAAATGTGAGGTATTCCGTCGAACCTAGACTTTCGACGTGTGGGTCGACACACTTACCCACTACGTCACGGCGAGCACGGCTCACGGATCATATTGGCCCCAGATTTTTGAATGCTTTTCAAATTATTGACATAACGTCGGTGCATCACTGTCTACGTGGGTCGACGTCCTTACTGGCCCCAATTTTCTTAATTTCTTCCAAATTATTGAAATAAGGTCGGTGCCTCACGGTTTACTACAGAAAAGCCGAAAGAGGTCAAAGGCTCCAATTGACATTGTCATTGCGGCACGACTTAGGATTCTGGTTCGCAAAAGATCGACTGTGGCCTAGGCTGTGTGGCATGGGCTGTGTGGCATGGGCTATGTTCCATGGGCTGCTTTAGGGCCCATGTGCCTGTTTTGGCCCCACAGTGCGCCTTGTCGCATTAACCTGAGATCGTCCAAGCCCAAGCCCAAGCCCTCAATTTTTGGAAAAAAAAACCTCGGTCGCAGGTAGCTCTGAAACCGAAAAGTTGTTCCCCGCCACTCCTCAATCGGCACCAAAATTTCCCTCTTATCGAACGTATTGGCTTCTCGACAATAGAGTGCATGTGTCCGAGCCCCAACTGCTGCAACTGTTTGGTTGTTGACGCAGTCTCGTCGAAAATTATGATTTTTCGTCCTAAAACCTTGTCCTTTTCAAGCTGTTCTCAGGGCCCAGCTTAAGAGCTGATGGTCACGCGCTTAGTCAAATGGACCTTGCAACTGAGATCTTTGTTCAGAATTCTCCTGAAGCTTGTGTAGAGCCGTTGAAATCGATGAACTGGGTCTCACACTCTCAGCCCCAGAGCAGCCACATTCTCTTATCTGTACGCCTGTGCCCACAAACGTACAACGACGGCGACCAACGACTCTTTGCAAAGAGACACGAAGACACGATGAATGTCTTATTTTGGCCAAAACTTCTTTTTTTTCTAAATCGAACTGCTTGGCCTTCACAGCCGTCCCTTTGGAAATAAGTTCGTTCCGAATAGGTATGACGACCTTCTCCCAAGACGCCGAGCGGGAGACAGCTGTCAGCGTCAACACCAGATGCCTCAACACTACATGCAAATTTGCCAGTCCTTCAGTCACCTTTTTCCCCACACACTCATCGCCTTCCGCAAATCACTTCCCACCCAATCAGAAGCATCTCTGCCATTCCAGAACTGGTCAGCGTCCTCTCGTCCATTAACATCCCCCAATCACCTGCACCACGGGTGCATCATCATTTCCCACCCAATTACCATTCTAAGCAGCCAATGAATTCAAATTGCCAGAACGGTATCTGGCCGTTCCTCCTGCAGCCGAGTATCTAAAAATTGTCAATGCCCCAGCAGCGGTGGCGATGCGCACTTAAAGCGGTTGCGGTATCACTTCCGCACTCGCGCACAGTCCGTCAATTCGCATTCACTCCATTCTAATTGAAGAGCCACTAGGCTCGACTGCCATTCCGGCCTCCCGATCATCGTTCCTCAATCGCCTGTGCATCTGGGAAAATATGAAAGCACGGCGAGGAGAAATCATTAAACCAAATGGCGCAGCGACGACGACTGGTGGCTGATGGCTCATTTGAATTACACCACGTCAAGCGGCGCATCCTCCACACACACTTACTTCACATTCCCCAACCTGCCAATTCCGACACCTGATTCCTCTTCAAGCCCACCACGCACACACACACGCTCTCCTCGACGCGCTCAAGTGCAGCGCCATGAAGAGCAGCGATGTTGATGAGGAGTTGTGAGGCGCGGCTGCAGGCAGCAGCTCTATGATGTGCAGCGTTCGAGAGCTCCTCCAGCGCGCACAAAAGCCTCCGAGCCCGTGTGCAGTCTTCGACGGTGAACACAAGAGCAGAACACTCCCATCGGAGACTCTTCACTCAGGCAGATGGGAAACCAGAAGAATTCTTCGCCTGAACTTTCGACGTCGTCGTCGCCGTGGTCGTCGTCGAGAGTGTCGCTGTGGTAACCATTTAATGCATCATCCCGAGTGTTCTGTAATTAGGAGGCGCATTTCCATAGAACAATACGAGAGGCGGGGAGCACCGATCCGACGACCACGACGTGGGCTGTTGTTCTTGGGTGAGCCGCAGAGACAATGAGCCGAGACCGGTGGTGGCCAGGGGATGGGCGAACGACTGGGAGCGCAGAAGAAAGTGGTACAGATTTTCTGTCGTGTAGGATACGCGGTGTGTGTGTGTGCTGAAAATTCATAATTAGACTGAAGATAGAAAGCTGCAAGACGAACGAGGTGGAACAGCGGTGGCAGTGTGTAGCACCAATTCTTGTGGCTACTTGTCTAGTGATTGCTTCTTCCACTCCACGGCGCGACGGCATGGCAGATGCGGCTGCTGATGATGCCCATCCTGAAGCTGTGCCGTTTCATAATTGAGGGAGCACAATGCAAGTAGACCGTCTGGCGACGCGACAAGACTGTGGTTGGTGGACAAAGTGAGCGCGAGAGAGAGAGAGAGAGTGGAAAAAAATTGATTTCGGTGGTTTCTGCGGATACGTGACTTATTACCGGGGCGTTATCGACGCGGAAGCTGTTACATGCAGGTGATGACGCTGTGTCGGGGATTTATGAGGAACTGAACGGTGTTTGGGATCCTGAATAGGGCGGTATAAGGGAAGGGATAAGGACCTGGTGAAGTTTGATTAAATCAGCGTTGGAGTGGACATTTCTTTGAGAAGAAGGAAGGAGGCTTTCGTATCCTCCAAGTGGAATTCGTCGTCGGTTTCGGTACTAAGTCAATGTTCTCTTCTTAAGTGGCAAAGCGCGACAGACTGTCTGTGGGGGAGAGACTCTGAGAAGGGCATCAGTAAACAGGAACACAACTCTTAGGCCTTCAATAAGGAAAGAAATCAGTCTGAGTGGTGAGGCTGAAGGAGGCCCAAGGTACTGGGATCCATCGAAGATAAGTTCTTCCACAGGACTGCCTTCAAAACCCCCGTTTTTGTCCCAATTTTTGCACTGAAATTGATTGTTTTTGCCTCTTTATGAGCTTGAAACTTATTACCGGCCGTCAGGGTTCTTATTTTTTTGCTTATTGTCCAGATGCTGTTTAGTGAGGCTAACTGAAGCTAGTTTGAGTGTTGAAAACTGACATCTTCGTTTCACTGATCTTGGCCAGGGGAATTTTGGGCCTTTGACTCCGAGGCAGGGTCATAAACTGCTGTCCTTAGATCGTTACATAAGTATGGGTCTTGAAACAAGACTATCTCGTTGGCAAGTAGCCACACCTCTAAGACAACCCTCTGTTTCAGAGACCTGCGCTCTTCTGCTCGTTTTTAAGTGGTATGGCCACGTTCTGTACTCCTTGCCGACTGTTGCCATATATATCGACTTCAAAACCAAAGCCTAAGGCTCCTTGTCGTTCCTAACTGCCCGGAAAACAGCCATCTTCGGCTCACTGCTCACTCCAACTGCTCTGAAAACCACAGTCGCCGGCCAGTTTCCTTCACTTAGTGCCCTTAAAACCAGAAACTTAGGTTCAATGATCATAGCTATGGTTCTGACAGTCACAGTTGTGTCTTCTTTCTCCTAGCTTCGACCCTAAGGACCACAGGCCTAGTCTTCTAGATCGCAGTTAATACCTTTGGGTCACAGATACAGCTCGGTTAACCTCAGTTTAAGCTACGGCTCGGTAAACCTCAGTTGAAGACTCGTTTTCTAGACTTTAGCCCTCAAAGTTGATGTCTAAGCCGCACTTATCAGAGGTCTGGCACCAAGAACTACAGTCTCTGGTTCGTCGCTCAGAATAAGAGGCTTTGAAGTCTGTCTTCTGCCTTATATCGGTTTCTGACCTCTTTTCATTTTTCTTACCGAAGTCTTGAACTCATAAGACCCTAAAGAAGGCTCTGAAAACTCCAGGTCCCACACAACTGTCTTTGACCTGAAGCTGAAGAGTACTTCCATAGACCTGTTTAGAAGGTGAACCTCTCCTTACCCCTCTCGCGTCTCACAACTCGTCATCATCTCCATCCCCCTGCCGCCCAGCTCCGCTCCCAGCATACTATCATTTCATAATTTACATCCCCCGCCTAATCTGTCTGACTGTCTGCCTTGTTAAGTTACGACCGATCGCACCTTCCCAAAAAATAGTGTTAAGCCATCCAAAACGCCTGCCTTCGCACATACCAATCAGACACCTCGCCGGGTCCCCCTCCCACAAGATGAATTTGATTTCCCATTCAAATCACAGCAATAACTTATTCAGAGCTTCACACTCCGAAGCTCGCGTCAATTCACTCCCACCACTCCATCCGACTGTCGGTGAGCGCGGTCGCCGCGATCGGGTATCTATTTATCTGCGCCATAAAAGTTAATTTGCCAATTCGATCTATTGCCTGTCGCCTGAAATTAATAACTTCACGTCCAAGCGACGGAGACAGACGGCGGCAGCGGCGCAGTGGCGGTGGCGGCGACGCGGTGTGGTGCGATGCGATGCGACCATGGTAAGACGATATCCAAGGAAGATCACATCGATAAGCGCAAACGTACGAGTAGTGGACGTGTAGGTGTCCCCCTCTGGTTGCGTGTCACTTCGTATCTGTAACGACCCCATTAGCATACTAATATCCGCTGTTCTCACTCGCCGTCATCGGGATTGGAAAATGTTCTCCGGGGGAAATTAATTGAAATCAATTTCCAGCACTCAGGCGCAGGCTACTCCAGAAGCCGGCCCGCTCCGCTACGTGCGTCATTAGTTCGCCATCCAAACTAAACGACGGTGGCAGCCCAGGACACACTCTACACACAGCCGCTCAGCAGTCCATGCAGTGCATGCAGATGAAATTAATAATTCAGACAGCGAGTATCCTTCTGAGAGCCGCATAAGGACGCGGAGACGAGAAGACTCATCACTTAGCCGGAGAGTGCAGCTCATTGCGACTAATCCACCAAACAGCATCCATTAGGACAATTAAAGCTCCCGCCGCGCCCGTCCTCCGGAGAAGGGGGACCCGAACAAGATGAGATACAATTGAATTGCACTTAAGGTCTCCTGAATTGCTCGCACACTGGATTGCGTGTCATAGTGATACAGTCGCTGCAAGTCGGGCTTAATGGATTTAATTTCTTTGCGAGTGACTCCGGGGAGCGAGACGCATCCGCAATCGGGTCGGGATGCCGCCTCAGTTGCGATCCAAATCCAATTAACCACTGCGCTGGGTGAAGTTGTTCCCATTAACAGTCCGGGTGGAGTTGCATTTGTCATTCTTCACTTCACTTCTTCTTCTGGGGCTTCTGATCTGTGCGTTCGTTCGTTCGTCGATAAGGAGGTGGTGGAATGTTGGCGACGGGGTGGAGGAGTGAGACAGTGACGTGTAGCACATAAATAAGTCGCTCTGAATGATGAACAGGTGAGTGAGTGAAGGCAAAGCTGGTGTTGTCGTTGCTAGCTTCGATGCCGACCATGTGTCCAGATGAGGATCTGGAGGTGTGACGGATCCCCTCAAACTCGCAACACATACTCGGGTGATTACGGAATTAATTAAGGGTTTTCCTGAGTTGCCAGGGGGAAGGATGCGATGGACTGTAAGCGGTAGATGGAAATGGACAAGGTTTGTGGCCGGGAAATGGAACTCATCTAGTGACTAATAGCATCTCATTTTCGATACATTAATGATTGGGTCGCATACCCGACAGCGCCGAAGATTCATTAACATGTTCTTGCAGACTGACTTCCAGACGATTCGTCGGCAATTGCAAGTTTGGACCTTTAAAGAATCACGGCCACTTTTAGTTGGACGTCTCAGAGGACACCGTGCGATGAGAAGACACTTCGCAAAACTAGGACTGCCATACAACGACTTCTGAAGTTGATGTCTGGATGAGGATAAAGACGACAACCCCTCAGATCTACTCTGTAAAAACCTTGCAGTGGCCTCCATAGGAAAGGAAATCCTGGGGGAATTCACTACAAATCGATTCATCGTGAGGTTTGATTTATAATATGAAATAAGAAACGGGAATTTGAAAGTGAGCTTAAAATTTGTATTGTCGGTTAAAAGAATATATCATGGCATTTAATTTTTTGGAAACAAAATTATGTGAGTGTTGACTAGGACTACGCCTGAGGTGGTTCATTTGGAGTGTCACATTTTCATCGAGTCATTTGAGCATAACGACTGGTGTCTCACGGATAACACGAGTAACGTTGGCTTCGAAGGCATCAATCGTAGCTGACTTATTTCTGAAGATGTGGGACTGTACATACCCCTAGAGAAAGCAGTTCAATTGTGTGATGATGTGCACGATCTGGGCGGCCGAACCAGAAACTCAAGACTCACCAAAATGATTTTTTAAAAGGTCCATTCGCAGCTCCCACCTTGTAGAGTAGAGTAGAGCTCACTGAGAATATGTGCTTGAATTTCTAACATGGCCAAACTACTTTTCACGGATACTCAGCCAAAGTTGCTGCGTACTGGATATTGTTTAACTAGTCAAGTCTCACCCACTGACACTTGAATTTGCTGGTGTTGGCTCAGAAGGTCGATAATGCATTTCTCAGGGAATTCTGAAAACCTTAAGCTACCTTAACCTATTTGAGTTGGCCCTACCGACTCAACTATCCCGTCATTTGCTTTAAGAAGTTAGCGGCATCGAAAGCAGATTCTGGTGTAACCACAAGTAGAAATGCCGTTCTTTGTCTGTTACTGCTCTGTAGCGGAAAATAGCTCTACTGACCCGTAGGAGATCCTCGTGGCTACGAGCAACGTCCGGCTCATATTGGATTTGCCTTTCTACTGTTCGGCGTGCGACGCGGAAGATGATAGAGCTGTTTCCCTTTATCTTGTATCAGGCCTTTTGCATCCAGATAAAGGAACGCTTCAAACGGGATGAAGCCCTTAAGACGTACCCGTTCATGGTGCATTTCTTTCGGGTAGTAAGCCCCAAAGATCAGACTGTTGGCTGAAACCATGACTCTAGCAGTGTGACTCCAAATCAACTTAATAATAAAATTATATATCCTTATAAGGTTTGCCTCGTTTCTTAAACAGAGGTTCTGATGTTCGATATATACGAAGGCAGACCCGAAGCCACCGCCTCTCAAGCACCCTCACATTTTCCATTTGGGAAGGACTCATGTTGAACCACACAGGAGAACCATATACCATGATTGGCCGGATGAGGGTCATAGAGCAGATCACCTTCACTCTGGTATCAAATTGACCCCCCTGCCATATCGAAGGCATTCTTAGCCCTAGTCAAAGCTGCATCTATATAAATACCACCTGGTCCAACCAGATGCCTCGATAACTTACTACACTTTTGACGGTCAATGGCCGTCCCGATATGTCAACTATGCCGAACTTACGCCAATTCGTTTTTGTGTCCTTTGAGGCTCTGAGGGTTCTGAAAAGAATAGTTTCACACTTCGGGTGGTTGTTTTTCAACTTCCAATCGTCGCAAGATCGTTGAGTTGTATCAAAGTCGCTCTGTAGCAAACCGTTTATGCCATCTACCTTCCGACCTGATCTGTACGTGATTTGATCATCGGCTTTCGATTCGATGACTTTTTCCAACATTTGTGGCCAAATATCGGCAACAACACGCAAATTGTTGTCCTTCAAGTGGTCTGGCGTCTTCACATATCCCCACAGAAAATAATCAAGCGCCCCTTAATCGCACGATCTTGAAGGCCAGCTCACGGGTCCCTAACGTGAAACTATGCGTTTACCAAGCACTTCCTTCACTTAATCAATTGTAGCACAAGCAGTGTGACACGTTGCGCCATCTTGTTGAAACCACAGCTTATGCACATCATGGATGATGACTGATTACACTGATTACAAAATCAGTAACCATAACTCTATAGCCGTAGCCATTGACTGTAACATTCTGCCCAGCATGGGTTTTTAAAGAAGTACGGACCAATTTTTCCACCAACCCAAAGGGTACATCAAACAGTCAGTTTTTGTGGATATAAAGGTGTCTTAACTTCCAACTTAAGGTTCACAATTCCTTCAAATACGGCAGTTCCGTTTATTGACGTATCCTTTCAACCAAAAGTAAGTTTAATCCTTTCGGGCCCCCTCACCGATTCTACCCCCTGCTAAGTTATTCTGTGGCCTGCACGAATTGAAACAAGTAAATCGAGACCGCTTTGCCAAATCTGGGGACTGTGACGTGTAGCACATAAATATGTCGCACTGAATGATGAACAGGTGAGTGAGTGGTGGCTGAGCCGGTGTCGTCGTCGTTAACTTTGATGCCGACCATGTGTGGCGTATTCTCTCCAAGTCGCAACACTACCTCGGGTGATTAGGGAATTAGTTAAGAGTTTTCCTGAGTTGCCGTAGGCAGGGAGGCGATGGGCTGTAAGTGGAAGATGGAAATGGACAAGGTTTAGGGCCGGCATATGGAATTCATCTAGGGACTAATAACATCTTATTTTCGATAAAATCTCTATAACGGATTGATATGGATGAAAAAATCTCCTATAAAGAGGATGGACATGATGGAGGTAGACTGAACATTGTCTTTCCCTACTCTAAGCTTTACAGCAACTACGACTTTTTCTGAACGAACTGTGCGACGACGTCTCCATAGTTAATTCGAGCTGATGGACGATAATGTTAACCGTAAAGAGGTTACCGCGATACGTATTTTGAACAGAACCATGATTTTCAAATTAAATTTTGAGCAATTTGGAAGCGTTTTTCAGCCATCTGCCTGTTCACGTTAAAATGCCAAAGCAAGCTTAAAATAAATCACTTGACATCTGTCAAAATGGCGGCCATTTTGAATAGTGTTGCCAAATGGATATTTTCGAAAAGGATGTCAAATCAATCTGGGCCCTCGTCCAAAAAACAAAATGAACTGTAACCAGCTCCTGGGTCTAAGTGAGTCCAGAACTCTTAATGGAAGGCACATTACCTAAGCGACCCTAGACTTAAGCATCGATGACGGGGAATTTTCGCGGAAACTTAGACGCTACAAAAAGCGCATGAGCAAACACTTAGTCTTCTCGAAAGAAAAGTTCTGATGCGATTTTTGGCCTTGTTTGCGTTGATTGCATCTGGAAAAGAAGACTTAACGACGAACTCTGTGGGCTGTACAGCGACATGCGCCTAGTCAAGCGTCTTCGGATACAACGCTTAAGATGGCTAGGCCATATGTGGACACCACTTCTACGGCCCAAAAAGTCTTCGAATCCGAGCCATTGGGACAACGCAACAAAGGGCGGCTTAAACTGAGATGGAGCACATAAGTGAACAAGCACCTCAACCAACTTGGAGTGCGCAACTTTAGGCAGCTAGCGAAAGATGGTGCTGGCAAGAGAGGAATGTTGGCTGGGTTCCAGGCCCACCCCGGACTGTATCGCCAGTAAAAGAAGCAAATGGAAATCTAAAAACGTAGTTATAAAAAGTCTAATGGGGGCATTCAGGCATTGACAATAATCGCCATCGATAACGAAGAGTTTTGAAACTCTGGAGGCATTCAGACACAGCAATAATTGGAAAGCACATTCGATGCCCCGCTTTGGCACATCAATCAATAGGAATCATTTGATTCTCAACCCCTGCATGCAAAGCATGCAAATTGTTTGAAGAGATTTCCCCCCTTTTTTGACTCCCATTTGCCTTTTCCATACCGTCTCTTCAAAATTTAAAAATTCTTAGTCGTTGATTTTTCATGATTTTTGGTCATTTACAACATTTTGTGACGTTTTTTTGGATTCTTTGGCACATTTGTGTTGAAAGTGAGGATAGAGGCCAGCCTGTAGGCTTCTTAGCTCTGTAACGACACTTTGAGACGTTGTTGCGCTGGGGTACGATGCGATTTTTAACTTTGTCCCAACTTCACCTCCACGGGAGCCTTTACCTATACCCTAAAATTCAATTCGCTAACTGATGCAACAATTTTTAAAATTTGATGAAGGTTAAGGGGGTACCAAGTCAGACCTCAATGAGCAAAAATACAAGAAAACATTTCTCGAAATGACGATAATTCAGCAGCCTTCTTGAAAATGTGCAGGAAACTGTGCAGCAACTCCAGGTTGTGGAAGGCAACTACGCAAAGGAAGACATCCTCCTTCAACCATGAACTTGCAGCATAGTCTAGGTTGAGCCCAGCATACCAAAAGTGAAACCCGAACAGCAATCGGAAAACTGAAAAAGACCGCCGAGGTCTGATCCAGATCTTGAGAGCTTTTGGAATTTCCACAATCTTAGCCGAAATCGTCTCGAAATCGTGTGCAGCTGAGATGACAGATTCCCATCAGAGAGTGAGAACAACTTTCCGACAACTTTTATGACATGACACATCCAATGCACCGATCGGCCGAGATGGGAACACAAGTCCAACTTGTCGACGCGATCGCCTATCGCTCGACACCAAGCCGCGCACGTCGTTAACGCATCCCACACCCCTTCAGCCACAACTCATATGTCAAAAACCAAATTAAACACAACAAATCGATTGTACTCAAGATACAACTCCCCGAAAGTCAATAAAACTTCCCTGGTGGGGCCAGCCCAGAAACGATCTCAAAAAACACTAAATTCACATAAAAACTTTCCAACCGTCCTCGATTTATCTTCTCTTCGGAAGAGGGAGAAAGAGGGTGTGGGAGAGAGAGAGAGAGAATGTCGAGAACAAGAACGGCAGCTGCAATGCATCGCCAAAGAAACTATTTTCGAATTACTCCGTAGACAGATCATCGATAAGCTTTAATTAGATCGATGATGATCGCCGCCGTCTACGTCTATCGTTGGAGGCGCCCAATAGCCCCGCAGAGGGCTCCATTCGGCCAAGACAGTGATAAATGATCCCAATATGTTACCCTCCCTGCGCAGCGCTGCGTTGGAATCTTAATAACTCTCACCTCTCGCGGATGCGTGCGCTGATGTGCGCTGTACAATGGCTTTGGCAAATGGAATTCAAATTGAAAGCGTTGCGGTCGCCGCGGCTGAGACGGTGGCGGCAGTGGCTTGAACTTCCCCCAGCGACCACTACACGGTGGCCTTCGGATGAAAGATGAATTTTTATTCAAAATGAGTTGAAGTAGCTAACCCCCCTCCCCACTCATCCACGGTTCAGCCTTCGGTCGAAAGGTTCAATGGATTTGGAGCACATGTTCGGCGCGGTGTTTGATTCGGGGGAGCCACGACTGCCAAGGCATTCTAATCCACGTCCGTAGACTCATTAGGAAGTGGTCTCGACCGGCGAAGGTAATTATTTCCCTGGCGGTGGCTGACGTTGAAATTGATTAAAAAATTCTTCAAATTCGCGGTTTCCCTGCGATAGGGGCGCTCACACAAAAGCGGATACCTGTGCGAACCCCAGCGTGTCGGTGGTTTTGTGTTTTGCGGTCGTGTCGCTGCGCCATGTCGATGTCGATGGTTTCCCACACACGTTCACACCTGCGCGCCACTACGCGACTGCGCGACATTTTGAGGTCTCAATTTTCAAACTGTGCCTGTCGTGTGTGCTGTTACCTCCCTGAGAGAGAGAGGACAACGGCAACGGCAACGACGCCCACAATCGCCTAGAAATTCCCAGATCTTGTGACGACGCCACCACGATCGTACAGCGAACCCCTCAAGTACGTGGACGTCGAGCGAGTGTGTCTTAATTGAATTTTAAAGCCCGTCTCTCACCGCTCCCCCGCCAGCTGGCGATCGACTGACTAGATCTAGAGCAAACTCCGAGAGCCTCCCGCTCCGTTGATTCTTTCACTTTTGCCTCCGTTCAGGCGGCCGCTTTGGGTTTTATGTTCAAAATCATTTCACTTTATCGCGAGCCAACACCAAAGAAATGTGTAAATGAGGTAATTAGGGCTTCCGGGCGGCTCGTAAAAATCGACTCGACGACTCTTCAGGAAGAACCGTTGCTCGCCCCTTCGGGGAGTTAATTAGAAATCCACAAAACCAAACCGCCAAACACTGGGCGGCGGCGGCGATGGCGATGGCGATGGCACGCGGACGATCATTTCGTTGCCGCGCGAAATGTTTCGATTGATGCCTGAGTTGACACACGGCAGTGACTGGCCGAGTTTGCGATTTATGACGACAGCTAGAGTGGAGCAGAAAAACACGCACAAATTGCGATTAATTAATGCGCAAGAGTGCCGACTGAGAAACGATGATACGATGGAACACAGCCAATTAAGAGGGCCTGGGCGGACGGAAAGGATCGTTAAATGGAGATCGTCTACGGCGTTTAGGCGAACTGATTTGATTAAGTGCTACTGGTTCTTGGAGACTCACACTTCTGACGGGAGGCCGACGCAATAAAAGTTGAATGCCTGATATGGGCATTGTCGAATGGGCTATTCTCTTGCTCTCGAGATTCATGAGGTGATAAGAAAGATGATTTCGATTTTTTTTGCGGAGTTCTTTTGTGGGGTGCTGTGAGGATGATGGGTGTTGAAGGTCTTTGACTTGAGACAGAGCAAGGGCTTACAAAGTTTACAAGATCAGCAACGGTTATGAAGTCAAAAACGTAAATTTGCCTCGAAGACATGGGATTGGGGTGATAAACTGAGTCCTAGAGAAAGAAACAGCAGTAGAAGAGTCTGCAGTGAATTTGGCCTAAGGCCTTAAATTTCGCAAAACGCCCAAAATCTCTAAAAACAACCAAGGTCTACATTCCAGACGGTGAATGGGGAAGAAAATGGGGGCTCTTGGGAAGACAAGTCTCATTTTTCAAAACGCTACCGAATGAAAGGAGTCTAAGATCGAGGTGATCGTCACGATCGTGTGGTGATATCCGGTTCATTTTTCAAAAACTCAGCCTGAGACGGTGACGGCAGTGGCTTGAACTTCCCAGCAACTGCTATACGGTGGCCTTCGGATGAAAGATGATTTTTTATTCAAAATTAATTGATGTAGCAGACCCCGTAGCCACCCCATCACTCGCCCCACCCCACCACTCCCCCCTCCACACCAACACCAAGCCAAACCACCCCCTCCCCACCACTCCCCCTCCCTACCACTCCCCCTCCCTGGTTCAGCTTTCTGTCGGAAGGTTTAATGCATTTGGAGCACACGTTCGGCGCGGTGTTTGATACAAAGGACTATTTTTCAAAAACCCAGACAAGATGTTGTTTTGCAAGCCAACGAAAGGCCTTTTTGGTGAAACTGAATTTAAGGATCCTCTGAACAATCGTGTCCTAAAAAAAATGCTAAGAAAGGAGATCATAGCTGCTGCTATGTGGCCGCAGGTTACCATGATGGTGGAGACAATTGGATCGCAGTGATCGTCTGAACGTGTTTTGAACACTTCATTCAACGGCAGTAAGTGAAGCAGACGATCGAGGGTCTTGGCATCTTTTTGCAAATATTGGAGCCAAGCGTGAAACCAAGTGTGGACCTAGAAGTGATCACTTCTTATTCTTCTTCTTCTTCTTGTGGCGCTTCAGTCCGGAGTGGACCTGGGCCTCAACCAACATGCCTCTCCAGCCAGCATGGTCTTTCGCCAGTTGCGCACTTCAAGTTGGTTGAGATCCTTCTCCACTTGTATGCGCCACCTTAGCCTGGGCTGTCCTCTGTTGCGTTGTCCCAATGGCTCGGATTCGAAGACTTTTCGAGCCGGAGCAGTGGTGTCGATACGCTCTACATGGCCTAGCCATCTTAAGCTTTATATCCGAAGAGGCTTGACTAAGCGCATATCGCTGTACAGCACATAGAGTTCTTCGTTAAGTTTCCTCCTCCTGATGCCATCAACGCAAACAGGACCAAAAATCGCACGCAAAACTTTTCTCTCGAAAAGACTGAGGGCTTCCTCATCGGCTTTTAGTAACGTTCAGGTTTCCGCGCCATAAAGAAAAGAAGAAGTGATCACACTTGACATTAAATAAAGGCTGAGGGAACGTCGAAACGATTATTTCGATCGTGGAGAACTTTGACAAATCAGTGGCTTCAGCAAAGTTTGATCAAGGAGACTTGGACTTGGACAAAATATTGTAAAGCTTCTAGGAGAACGTTAAACGTCCTTAAAGCATTCTGAAGGCAATAACAACAGACCCTTTCAACAGACAGCCATAAGTCGTTGTCTAACAGTGCTGTCAAAAGTAAATTTAAGATGCATCGGCACATCTCAACATGCATACATACACCCAGAAAAAGTCCTTCAAACAAAATGTTAACACAAGGATTATATGGGCGATCAACGGGCGATAGCTTATTTACGTCCCCTGTCACAAGCCTCGTCTGCGATTGATTTATTCTCCTCTCCCCCATTATAAAGTGTCGTTCAATGAAATTGTGTGCGCCTTCCCCTTCTTCTTCTTACTAGTTCAGGCAATTAAGTGAGATCTAAGCCTGCCTGGGTTATCTAAGTGATCTAAGCAGTGGCTGGGTGGTGTGAATCTATAGGAAGGACGATCATGACAATGGATTCTTTCCTGATTTGACAGACGAAGGGATCAGTGACCGATGTGAACCGGTTTCACCAAGATGGACTTCACCATTCTGTGTTTTGTATCACTTACAAAGCCGTTTTCTCTACGGCTATCATGGTGTAGTGGAAACATCAGATCTAGTGGTTTTCAATGTCCATGCATCCTAATTTCTACGAAGACAAGGGGGACATAAGGGAGGGATAATATTCATGGATGTGCCAGTGGAGCCGTTTGAAAGATGTCCGAGACATCTTGCTTGACTTATTTTTAGAGCAGTCCCTTTAGTTTACTTTTTCGAGCTGGCAATCCATGTGGGAGTGGTCGCCTTTGCGTAGTGAGTAAGTAGGTCTAGGTTCGATTCCCGGACGAACACCATGGCATTTTTTCACGGCACCACCTCTTTCGAGTTGCTGACACCACTCAAAGAGTACGAGAAAAGCTTCTCAAATCTTACCGTTCGGAGTCGGCAAAAAGCTGCAGGTCCCTTCTACTCGTGAGAGAACAGTAGCACGCACAACACGAGTAGTTGTGGTAGAAGCTAGGCCTTGGCCCCTTGTGGGCTGTAATGTCACTCACTTATTTATCCATCTGTGATCAAAGCCTGAGCTTATGTTGTCCTCCCCAAATTTCCAAACGTCCGCGATCAGTTGATCTCTTCACCGGTCTTCTACTTCTCCTCACACCAGGAGGCTGGGAATCGAAGACCGTCTTAACTGAGCAGTTCTCGTTCATTCCCTCGATGTGGCCGTGTCTTGTCTTCCGGACAACATCCACATCTTGATATAGCAAGTAGAGTCGAGGTTGCACATTCTCCTTCATTCGTCCTCGACAGGACCTTATATCCGCCTTAGAAGCCCCAAGAATCACCTACCGTCCAGGTTTCTCTCTGCTCCCTATAACAAGACTGGCAGAATTAGCGTCTAGTAAAACATGATCTCGGACCTTTGCTTTAAGAGTTAGAACTCTAGCTGCTTCGAGAGCCCAAAAGAGCATCGGCTGCCAAGGGTCATCCCACGACGGATGCCCTCTAAGAAGTCGTTTGCTGAATTTATGTTCTCCCCGAGGCAGATAAACTCCTTAACTAACAAAAGATTGCGCCACCTGCAAGTTGTGGCTGATCTTGGAAGCGATTACCTACTTCATTGGAGCAGCAATAATTAGAGCGCGCAACGTCTGTTCCGCCGCTTAGAAAATCTTCAGACTTAACTTAAGCAAGCAGCATTTGCAGGAAATTTTTATTTTCTTTGTTAATTGGAAGAAAAGTCCACCTGAAGCCCATCGAATGCTTGCAGAAGCTAATGGCGAATCTTCTCCGATCCGAGAGGGGCCTTGACGCTTCAAAATAGGTGACCTTAGCATCGGAGATGAAGAACGTCTTAAAGATGATTAAGATGAGGAGTTGGAGGCTGCACTGGATGAACGTCCGTGCCGCACTCAAAGTGAACTCACAGCACCATTGGGATTGACTCAGCAAAGAGTTTCCATTCGGCTAAAGAAATTTGAAATATCTGAAGCCAACACTCCACAGATCGCTTTAATTCCAACCACCAACGCCGTCCTTCCATCATTCAGCGCACCACATAACCATCCAGTTCAAATTCAATGCAGTGCATGAGCTGAGACATTCTGATCGCGTAGAAGTGCACTTCTTTGCTCCCGCCATGCAGTGACCGATAAATCAACAATACAACACCGAGGCCACCAGAGTGCATCTACCGCGCGACAAGATTCAATCTTATCTGCACAGTGTGCCACTTCGCAGAGCCTTGTCCCAACAATTGCGTTGTTGCAATTCGAGCTGACTGATGCCACATCGATACACATTGTGGTCATCGGAGAAATTTCACGACGGAGGGCCTCTTGCACAACCGAGTCCCAGTTATCAGAACCCGATTCGTTGTTGTTTGCTCTCGATGACAGTATTTTCGCGAGAATCGCAACTGATCCCGATTCGAACGTCTTATCAGATCACACGATCCCGCAGCACCCTCATCCAAGGGCTAGTCGTCGCTCCAAATTGCGCAAACAAGCGACACATCTGTCAGTGTGTCGCTCGAACCGATAATTCACACCCAAGTGATGGCAATTCACTTTCCGGTCAGATTAAGACGTTGTTTGCCGCCGGCCAAGCCCCCGGTGACCGGATGACACCTTCGGCGGCACCTCCGACGGGATGTTTGCCGTGGAATGGAATGTGTGCGGCACACATGCGGGTCGAGTCGCGGTCAGGTTTGTGGAAATTCCTCCACCCAAGCAAACTAATTGGGATTCACATTGGAACCCGATCGGGAGGCAGGCCATGGCCGAGGAACGTGGAAATTAATTGGTCCAACTGGACGGGGCGATTTGTTTTGTTTTCTTGTGTTTTGATTGGGAAACATGAAAACAAATTGAAACAGATCGATTTTGGGTCGTTTAGGGATTGAGAGGGGGGGGGAGTGGATTGGAGTGCTGTGGCTTATGGGAGCGACTGTTCTGATGGACAAGCAATCAGTTTTGAAGAACTTAGGGCTGAGCATGTAGGAGTCTTAAGACAAAATTCCTGAGACGAAGTGGTGCAGTGGAGTTCTAAGACACGATCAGCAGGTTAGGGGACAGGCTTGGCACTGGGAGAAATATTTGGCTTTGGGTGTTAGATGAAAACGAAAAGAAGAAGAGGTTGAGGATAAAGCAAAGAACGAGACTGCTGAGGTGACCCTTCCTACCGCCCGGTATCATTGAAGGAGCTCGGAAGTTATCGTGTGTGTCTTATCTTTCAGCAATTCGGGCAAGAACGGGTATGTGTCCTGAAGACTGTGCAAATAATCCAAAAGCTTCTCTCGAGAACGATCTTGGCCTGTTAAATGGAGATCTTGAAGATGATCGTTCCATTTGTTGTTCTGGGTGCTGATCAGCCAAGCAAGTGGGACCTTGGGAAGGAAATTCTTTGTTTTCATGATGCTGCAAAAGTCAGAGACGGTTCAAAGAGGAACGAAGATCGAGGTGATCGTGACGATCTTGTGGCAACATCTACTTTGTTTTTCAAATCTCAGACAACAACTTAGACCTGAGCAGAGTTTTCAACAAAATGCCGTTTGGCAGGCCAACGAAAGGCTTTGATGTTGAAGCTTAGTTTAAGGATCTTTAGAACGATCGTGTCATGAATGAGGTTTTCAATGGGCTTGATAAAGATGAAGAAAGAAGAGGATCGTGCAGTAGCTGCTAGTTCCTGCTAGGAAGAGACAATTTGATCGTGATTTTCTGACAATTCATTGAATGGAAGACAGGTGACGCAGACACCTTCTTTGGTAGATGATCTCATAAATGATCGTGGATTTTGGCATCTCCTTGTAAGGCTTAATGTCAAGCAGACAATTAAATGGGGACGTAATAGTGATCACAGTCGGCGTTGATAGTGGTGATCAAAAGTCATTTGAAGCGAGAGAAAATTGTGATCGTAACGATCGTCAGAAACTTTGACAAATCTATGTCCTGAGCGAAGTTTACTAAAAATAGAACGGGCAGCTAAGCCTTGCAACGAAGAACACTAAAGGGATCTTAGACAACTTCCAACCTCCTCATAAGCCCAAGCAGCTAAATGAAGTTCTCGATGTGTCTGAAGTCCATTTCTCAAGTTCTTCTGGCCACTGTGGAGAAGAAGCTTTTTCAAGAGCCAGATCGCCGTGCTGTGATTGTGGAGAAAGAAGTTCCAACAGGCAAAGGAACACTTTTCGTGGCCAATTTAGACCAAGAAACAAACTCACAACAGTCCAAATGCTAACAAATGATTTCTTGTTACAAATCAAGTTCCAGCTAGCACCACAATCATCAACACAACGGACCCCTGTTCCATTAGCTTACGCAATCAGACTCCACGACCTGGTTACGTGGTCGTTCGTTTCCTCTCTTGAGCAAGTGATCTCGCTTCACATGCTATCATTACACATTCCGGTCGAACAGAATGACGGTGCGCCGTGGCGAGGGCGACGGTGCGGCACCGATGCGGGGCCAATGTGCAAATCAACTGGCCTATGACTATCTCAATCAAAGTCTCTGCAAGCCAAGCATCTCGTTCCGCTTTCAATGCGATCGAGCGGTATCACGTTGCGTTTCACTTTTCCCTTCAATGAGCCGAACCCACTCGGCAACAGTAAGAGTCAACAGTCAAGACAACGTCCAAACGTACAATTATGCACGTGTTCTTGGGCCGTGCAGCAGCGCCATGCCACGCCACCATATGCTCGGTTCACAAATTAATTAGACTGCCACGGTCGTCGTCGGCGATGGTGTGGAGCGAAGCAAACCAGTCTCACAATCGCCTTCTAACTGTTGTCATCGATTCTGTCCATCAGTCGTCGCAGCCGAAACATCTGACGGGCTTCAAGATCAATCTCGTCCAATGATCGCCCCGGAGACGCGCCCAGCCGTCGGTGATGTCTCAATTGGGGGGGCTGCCGCCACGTGAAATGAAAAACGACACCATACCGCACTGAGGGTATCTGTGTATCTTGGCTGAAAACAAATTGCCGGGCATATTACGTTTCCCATTCGGCCGAGATACGGAATCTGCATAAATTTTGTGGCCCTTCTCCGCGACGTGGTGGATGGTGGTGGCGGCGGCATCGCGGGAGCATTTGAATTTCTCCTAGACTGCCCAGCCGGCTGACTGGTGTGTATCTGGATTTGGATATCTCGACAGGACTCCGGATCATTAATCGCCATCCACGTCGTAAGCTTCAACCAGGGGCACGGTGGATTGGCTGTGCTTCCAGGCTCGCTCTCTCTCCATCCCTCCTGGCAGCTCAATGTGTGATTAATTACCAGGACCAAGGACTGCAGACACGTTTGGCAGCCGCATGTGACATAATTTAATTAAGTCGCACGCGCACATGCGCACTTGTGACGAACGTAACGAAACGACCCAATCGACTGGAGCGCAATAAATCGTTGGGGGCGAGCGCAGTTACGAACTACAGGTTTTGGAATTAAATCGAACACGCCTTGCGAGCTGCAACTAAAATATTTTCGCCGCCGCCGCGCTGCGTGTACAATCATTTGTCTCCGCGCAGCGTAACGAATTTTGCCCGTAGGCCGTCCGTTGGGTTTGTTGTGTGCGCGCGCACTCGCCTTTTGTTGCTCGAGCCGGACTGGCGTGTCCATGTTCCGAAATTTGAATAGATAGAATTGTTGAGTTGTTTTCTGAAAGATTCGGACTGCTAATGGGGTTATGTCAAGTTGAGCGACATGCAATGGTACGCGCCACGGCGGCAGCGGTATCGGGCTGTCACTCGGACAAGGTGTTTGGTTAGGGGTTTATAAATTAATTTCGACACCCGGTGCTGCAGTGTGATTTTTTCGGGGTGATTAGCTCTCGCAGGTAATGGCTGTAAATTTGTCTCTGTGCACGCGGTGGTGGGGGAACCGGTCGCGGCTGCATGACTAATGAATGTGCGGCCGCCTTGTAATCTGTCAAAAGTTGGCCAAATCTCTGGTGTGGGTTGTTGTACTTGACGGAACTGCGTCCGCGGCTGAGCTGGGCACGCCCTTGATGCATTGATCGCAGGGGGAGATAGAGCACGAAAGCGGGGCGAGGACAGAACAAGACTTTTGCCTAATGGGAAAGGGTTCCATTTGGGTGATCGTAAATGATTGTGCTGTCAGCGGTGGTGAATGATTGCATTCTAATGCCGTGCGGCTTATCAACGGGTCTCTCTGGCACTGGGATTTTGTGCCCAAATTGAGGGCAGCAAAATGTGAAGGTTGCTATTTTGGGAACCTTTTTTGAACCCTCAGCTTCTAACATCTTCTTGTTTATTTGGTGTGGAAAAGGACAGAAATTTAAGCCTTTTCCTTCTTCTTTGAGTGGCGCTTCATCTTGAGGACGTGTGGACTTCACTTGGTAACCAATCGGATCAGCAAGAGATTCCATCACAAGGCGAATGATGCGACAAGAGATAGACATTACCATGGGTTCGGCATCGATTTGGCGTCCGCAGGTTTGTAAGCCCGATTTACTTTGTGACTGAATTCAGACGAATTTGGACTCCCATAGAGAATGCCTAATTTCTCGTTGGAAATGTTGGCTGCAGAGCCAGGTTAAAGTAAGGTTTTCGAAAAAGGCCCAAGGTCTTGTTTATTTTGCGGAGAAAAGAAAAAAGTTCTATGAACAGAATTTTCTTTGAGTGGCACTTTAGCTGGAGGAGGTGTGCACCTCGCTTGGTAACTAGTCAGGTCACCAAGAGTTACCACTCTCGCACTCCTTGGAGTCAACAGAATCTACAATTGTTCTTAAAATGAATGCACTGTGAGACCCCGTCTTCTTCGAAATGAGAATAGAGACGTGGGGGACCCATGCTAGGCAACCTCCAAAAATGGTCAGTACCTATGAATCAAAGCTCCGACGGTGTTTCATGCTCAAAGACCGCTTAAACATTCGAACGTCGCAATAAAACATGTAATTGGCCACCGTTTTCATGATCTCACAATTTAGGACGATCTCTTGTCAATCACAAAAGACTCTATCGCAGAAGAAACGCTGGACAAATTTATGGAAGAAGCAGCTTTTTAGTGGTGTCAGCAAACCACTTGTATAATGTCGTATTCCACAAAACACGAAAGAAGTTGCTGCTGACGCCTGAAGTTGCATGGCTTTAAATGGCTAACATTGACCAAATTGACAATCCTAAATGGTACGTCCAAAGGAAGCTTTAAATGCCGCAACAATCACTGTATCTCAACCAGATCGATTGCGGACATAGAAAACAAGCACGAGCTGAAGTTTCAAATTTAAGCAGCTTGGTATCCATAAATAAAAATTCAAATTGTCAGACCTGGTTACACATGGCCAAGACTTTAACGTTTAATCAAGGCGACACGGTTAACCTTCGCCCCTAACGCGTACTCTTCTCAAAAATGTCACTTAACTGATTCGTCAACATCTGAATTTTCAAACAGAATAGTCGCCTTTTAGTTTTTCAAGCCCTACAGAAGTTGGTTTCTATTCAAATTAAACAGCAATGATGAGTTAGTCCTCCCATAAATATTTTTCGATGATTGTTACAAATAAGCCAGAGTTCATGATACGATCATCACGGTCATATGTCAACCATTCCCCCAATCTTTCCTTATAGCGTAATGCTCCTTTCAGAGGCCTCCCCTGGGCGTCAAATCGGCGTCAAAATGAGCAAGATCCTCAACAACGTCTTCACCGCATGAAACTAATCACAAGAAATCTCGAAAATTTGGAATTTCAAAATGAACAAAATCCTGAAAAGCAAAAAACGGGAATGGTCAAAAATTCCGGTTTGTCAAAAATCTGATTATCCCCAAAATTTCAAATCCTGAAATGACAAATTTCCAAATTTCCAGCCCTAGAGTCAACATATCGAAATGCCGAATATTCCGAAATACCCAAATTACCAAAATTACGACATGCCCAAAATTCCGAAAATGTCTGAATACACAAAATCCGGAAAACTCGCAGATCACAATGTTCCCTAAATCACAAAATTCGAATATGCCTAAGTCCGAAAATGTGAGCATGCCTGAAATTCAAAATCCCGGTATGCCCGTACTTCCGACATGCCTTAGATTCAAAAATTGAAATGTCTTAAGACCGGAAATGCCCAAAATTCAGATATGCCTTTTATCCTAATATGGCCAATATTTAAAATGCCCAAACCGGAAATTCAAATATGTATGTTCAAAAATCAAAAGCCGAAATATCACAAATCCAAAAAATGTCAAAAATTCCAATATGTCCTAAATTCAAAATCTCGATATGCCCAAACTTCCAGAAATGCCTGAATACCTAAGATCCGAAAATTCCTAAGATCATAACATTTCTAAATAGGACCAAAATTCGAATGTGCCCAAATTCTGGAATGAAAATATGTGAAAAATACGAAATTACCAAAATCCTGACATGCAAAAAATCTCAATATTCGTAGAACTCGAATAAGCCCAAGTTCGAAACTGTCAGCATGCCTGAAATTCAAAATCCCGACATGCCCGTACTTCCAACAAGCCTAAAATTCGAAAATTTAAATTCCTTAAATCCAGAAATGCCCAAAATCCAGATATGCCTAAAATCCGAATATGACTAATATTCAAATGCCCAAGCTTCCAATATGCTTGAAATTCAAATATGTACAAAATTTAAAATCCCGAAATGTAGAAAATTATAACATGTTCTATATTCGAAATCTCGATATGACCGAAATCCCGAAATTACAAAAATTCCTAAAATGCTTGAATGCCTAAAATCTTGAGATCTCTCAAATCACAACATTCACTAAGTCCTTTTGTGCCCAAAATTCGAATTCGCCCAAATTCTAAAACGAAAATAGACCCAAATTCATGGTTCCGAAACGTCAAAAGTCTTCAAATTCTCTAAATTCCAATTTATTCCAAATCCAAATATGTCCAAATCATGACATCGAAAATACCGAAAAGGCCGAGGTCCCGAAAAGATCCAAATTCTGCAATCTTAACAATCCTGTGAAAATTTGAATGGGAAAAATTGAGACTATCCCACTCGATGTCTTGCACCGACCACAAGCTGTTGCGAAGGGGGCATTATAACCCCCAATACACCTTAGATGTGATTTGAAGATTTCATTTTTCTGGATTTAGCGGCACAAGGGGTCTTTAGATCTTAGGCCTTGAACTAACATCCAGCGGCAGCGGGCCTAGATATATCTTGAGTGACTTTGCAAACCGCATTCTAGTGTGTTTTTATTAAACTGCACCCAAAGCACGTCGACTTTCTTGCCGACACGATCACCACGATCACCATTACTACGCACCTCCAGCAACAGAAAAATGTGAGCATCTCTCAAGAACCTCATTTCTTCGCGTGTTTGACCAACAGAAGGCCAATGGATTGCACGGTCGTCCTCCAAAACTCTCAAATCCACCAACCGTCCTTCTGATCCTGTCGGCGGTTCAAAGTCTTCCTCAACAGTCCAGAGTTGAAGCCCGTGAGCTGCAACCAGTAGCCCCCGCTCAATCGTTTCCCGCCCTCGATCAGTCCACTCGACTCCACTGAGAGCAAATCAATTTGATTTACTCGGGCGAATCATTCGCTTGGCAAACATCATAAAATATTGCATGCAGCAAACATCGTGAACGAGGATTACTCGAAGCAGGATCTCTGTGTGTGCACACCACGCCCGCGGCCATCTCAGATACGCCTGCACGTCTTCTTCGTATTCATATGCAAACAGTGCGCACACTCTCTGCACGTCGAAAATGAGCGAAATTTGCATACGGCGAGTTCGACTACCCCTCGCGCTTGGTGGTGTGGACTTTCCCGTGCCACTACCATTCATTGCGCTATTCTCACGCTTCTTGTTCGTCGATCGCGACCACGTCCAGATCGCGGCCATAGCGCTGGCATTTTAATTGGCGCCAAAATTAAAGTCCTTCACCCTCCGCGCGCTAATTTTGATTTCACAGGAATAGTGATTGCTGTTCGGACCCGATTGACACAGTCGCCAAGGCAGCGTCGTGGGTGATGCGTCTGAATTTCAATGAGAGTGCACGAGCTGCATTCAACACCTACAGACAGCGGATCGCTATCGCAATGACATGCGTATCTGGCTGTTCGCATCAGCAGCGCTGCACACGTGCAACACCACAGCACCAATCGAATCGATTTTCGAATTCCTCCACTCAATGGTTTCCGTATGGCCATCTGATTAGGCATTCCACTCGCTTCGCTTCCCGAAAACTACAAAAAACGAAAACAAACAGCAATTGCTCATACAAAACGGTAATATAGATGTAAAGATACAAGGAATGTCATTTGGAAGACGTGCTCACCATTCCGCCGCGTCACACTCATTTGCATTCTAATTGGATGGGGGAGGAGTGGGGGGGTGGGGTGGATAAATAATAACCAGATAGTTTTATTGCAGCGACGAAAATGTGGATATGTATCCATAATTTGTAATTAGATGCGTTGCAGTGCAAGGCGAACGAGAAATTTTTGTGCCTTCTAATGCCCACGACGTGACATCCCCCCAAAATGGGGGTTCCTTCGAATGGGTTAATCCACACCTCGCCGGACTCCATCGAATTCCACCTGTTGACTCGACTCGAAGATCGTAGATTGCTTGCGTTTTGTGTTGAGCATATTTTGCCTTTTCGGTCGGGAGGAGGGGGAGGGGGGGAGGAGTTCGATTTGAATTGCCGCGGTTGTCGCGACGCACCGTCATCGTCGTTGTCGTGGAGGATGAAATTTGATAATGCCTCGTTTAAATTGATTGAAAAGTCGGTGACAAAAGGGCAATAATCATGCGGGCAGGTGTGCTGTGTAATTTGTGTCGCTTGTGTCGGTTGTGTCGGTTGTGTAGCTTGTGCAGTTTGTTCGGCGCGACACAGGCACTTAGGCGGTGTAAAACAATTTTTATCGATGCTTTCTCAATTAGGAAACGATGCGATGCGATGCGAGTGTTAAATTTGATGATTTTTGGGCGGATGGGGCCGCGGGTTTCATTGGAAATTTATCGACGATTGGAGTGACGAGATAGTAAGGAGTGCGCGGCACAGCGATTGTTTGAATTACTTTGAATTGAGTGGGGTGCTTGAGGGCTTACGTTGACGGAATTGCTTGTAAGGTACTAAAAGGGAGCGATCGTGGAATATAGAAAGTCCACCGATCGATGGAGGTGCGGAGGAAAGAGCTCAATGTTGGGTGAATGGATCGCGATGCAAAAACAACGAATTGAAGTTTGGAATGGGAACGAGTGATCTTCCTTGACACTCTGGCCCGAAATTTCTGTTCCGAGAGACTGCCGAATACTTCTGTCTCGAAGGTCTTGAAAGCAGACGATCGCTCTGGATGATCGGACGTGGATCTGATTCTGAGAGTCTCAGTTATACTTCGAACTCGATGTTTAGTGAGCACTTTCGCGGTGCATGCTTACAACAAATGCAACCTATGCAAAGACACTGTGTGAAGAAGACGTTATCCCTTCTGCACAGAACCAAGATACTGATGCATTTCGTCATCTACACCAACGAGCAAGCTCTTCTTCTTCTTCTTCTTGTGGCGCTACAGTCCGGGGTGGACCTGGGCCTCAACCAACATGCCTCTCTAGCCAGCACGGTCTTTCACAAGGTGCCGCCAGTTGCGCACTCCAAGTCGGTTGAGTGCAAGCTCTAGGCCCTTCGAATTCTGTCTGCTCAGATCTGAGAAACAGATCAGAGAATCGTGAATTTCCATTTAAGACAAGACGTCATCGTCTTGACGACCATTGAGGATGAACTGTGTCAAGGTCTGACCGTCTACGGGTCACTTGTCGGATGAAGACAGTGATTTGAAGTTCAGATTTAATTTGTTAGCGACACTTGCAATGACTCAGATTCACACTCTCAAATCTCTCAACAGATTGAGTTGAGGATGAGAGCATCAGACAACAGGCGTCCTTAGGTGGGTTTCCGAGTGGAGACCTTTGTGATCCTTATGCTGACGATCTTACTTGTGGAGAACAGGTGGAAGGGGCGAAGAGTCTAAAGCGTTAGCCAAGCTGTGCCTAAGCCTTTAATGACTTCTAAGATAGTCACGGAATGGAAGACTTCTCGGATTTTGATCGATTGTCAAAATTCTTGTTTGAGTCACGACTAAGCCGAGGACCTCCTCAGACAAAGATTAGAGGAACCCATAAGACCCGATCCCGTGTTTCTACTTCCCACATCCACTGTAAGGACTTCAATCGATGATTGCGCCCGTCGACAGCACATCCGAAGGTGACACGGCTCACTATGATGAAGTCAAAGAAAGGCTTCCTGTAGTTTGCACAATCTTCTCTTAAGAGGCCACTTCACCTTTCCCAAACAAAAATGTGCGTCGCGTTGAAACCCTCCACAATGTCGATGACACTCCATGACACAACAGAGCGCCATGACACTACAACTTACTTCTTCAGCAACAGCCCCAGCTCTGCTTGGATCTGGAAAAAATTGACATTGGCGCAGATAATGTGAGCTCCTTGTCACTGAGATAGGAGATGAAGGAACTACATCAACTATAGATTGCTGACCGCTAGGAAACCACTCCTCTCCTTTGCATCAGTTGTTTGATGGAATAAGCTTCCGAGCAAGCACGTGACTGTTGCTTTCCCCAAGTTTCGGAGAATGATCTGTCTTGGCTGCACAGAGGCTTTTCCTGCACTTCTGTCTCCTGCCTATCACTGGATGTTTTGGAGAATCTTCTGAATGCCCACATCATGGGATGCACAATCAAGGCCATCTTCAGACCAAAGAGAAGTGGTCTTTGTTTCAACTCGCACTGGGGCTTTGATGACCGCATCTCCTATGGCACTAGTCTCTCGGATATGCCGTCTGATGCGAGGCCACTAATAACGCAGCTTCGTCCCTTATACAAGGACTGACTCTGGACAGAAACTGAGTCAGGAAGGGAATGTACTTGGATTTTCACGGACGGCTCCAAGCCGGTGAAGAGATCTGAAGAAGGGGACTTGATGGAAAAAGACAACATAAGACTGCAGACCCCTTTAGGTTATTTGGCGTCAGTTTCAGTCTAAGCGGAAACCTTGGAGATCCTAATGGTCACGGGGTATATTGTGAAAACAGGTCTAAGGGGTGACGTATCTGTGTTTCAAGTGACAACCATGCAGAGCTTGAGGCCTTCTTCACACATTACTACTTTCAAGACAGTTCGGAAAACTTTCAAGACAGTTCGTTTTTGGTTGGCAGATTAAATTCGATAAGACTGGTCTGGGTCCAAGAACTCCCTGAAACGAGATGAACTTGCCAGACAGGAGCAGAAGAGGCACTCATAGGGCCGGAATCCACTTTGAGACAGCCCGCTTCCTTGGTCAGGGCTTCCATCGTCAGTTGAGTCCCTCGAGAGTACAGGATGTAGGCTGACCAAACGTATGCTCCTAAAATATCAGCAAGAAATCCGCGGCATGTCTATTCTTCTTCTTTTCCTTCTTGGGGCGCTGCAGTCTGGGGTGGACCTGGGCTTGAACCAATATGCCTCTCCAGTCTTTCTACGGTCTTTCGCCAGCTGCCTCCAGTTGCGCACCCCAAGTCACTTGAGGTCCTTCTCCACTTGTGAGCTCAGTTGGCGTTGTCCGAATGGCTCGAATTCGAAGACTTTTCGGGCCGGAGCAGTGGGGCTATGGTGGCAGCATGTCTTTTACTTCTTGTCAAAAGAGACTGCAGACGACTTGTTGGCGTACTGGCGGGATACTTCACCAAGCACTCACCACGTCCAGGCATTCATCGACATTTCGGCCTCTGAACAGTACAATCAGAGATGGCATGGTTCTCCAGGATGCACGCGGACCTTGCGTATTCTGTCAAACATCAGCAAGAAATCGTCGGGATTTCTGTTGTCTTTAGACAGAATAGTTTGCAGGCGACTGATTGGCATTCTAATGAGACGCTCTATCGTCGCCAAGAACTTAAGAGTGCTTTGGCTCGGTGATGAAACCCTTAGTGCAGAGCACTTCCACTGGTAAGCCGCCAAAGACACTTGTTGCATGTCAAATCGCTTTGGGACTACCCGCGTCGTTGATCGTTACTTTCCACGATGAATGCCACCAAATTGAAGTCAAATCAAACGCATGCTCCTTAAGGTTTCTTCAAATTCAGCAGATTTTTGACGAATTGAGGGCCATAAGTCGAAAATCTGCTGAATTTGAAACTTCTAGAGGGCCACTACGCCTTCGCCAAATACCAAAGTCTACTACGACTAATAACAATAATAATTTGGTGGCACTACAGCCCACAAGGGACCAAGGCATAGCTTCTAAAACAACTACTGTGCGTGGTACTGTTCTCTCACGAGTAGACGGAACCTACTATTTTTGAATTTTGTCAGCAACTCGAAAGGGGTGGTGCCCTGAAAAAATGCAAGGTGTCGCGTCCGGGAATCGAACCCAGACTTCCTGCGTGGCGGTCACCACACTTACCACTACGCCACAGCGACCACACGACTACGGTATGCAAATTTTTAAAAGCCTGTCGAAAGGACAACGACCCTGCAGGATAAATGTATGACCACACAAGGGCGCACTGAAGATAAGCTTTCTTTCAAGCACCAACTCCTTTACATTTTCCCCTAAGCGACAGATGTGGGATTTGGTTCTACGTGATCACCTGCCTTACGGCTTATATCACGAGGTCCATTTTCCCAGTCTTATGTAGATAACGCAAGACTAGACGCCTCAGACTAGACGGTCAGGCTGCAACCGTAGTTCCAGGGCCGCCTTTCGTGGGACCACAACATAGCCTCTGGTGAAGCTGTCACTACCAGTCAGGTTCCCCCAAAACATGGGTCTGTGGGCCGCCATTCCGCCACCAAAGGGACTTTGGCTCCATCAGTGATAATAGTGCTACGGATTTGATTTTGAATCAAGAGATTCACAAATCCAGTCACATCATCTGGACCCCTAAGCGACAGGGGTCTTCCAACAACCAAGGAACACGAAATTCCTCCTCTCCAGCTCACAGTGCTTCCCGTCATAGGCAAACAAAACTACTTCGCCGCCACTGCATCTAATTAAAAGAAACCCCAAAACTATCACCGAACTGATACGATCTCGCCTCGAGTCGTCACCGTCACCACCGCAGCCGCTTGCCTACGCGCCGACTCAATCCACGCTCGGCTCATGTTAACTGCGCTAATCTAGCGCTCCCTCCGCAGTGCGCTGTCTTATTCTGTAACACAACGATTGTAACTGTTGCCGCAGAACCACCTCTCATCCGCTCGCCGTGTTGCAATCGTGACAGAGCTCATGAATGAAATGCGTTCTCTCTCTCTCTCTCGCCGCTCAATCAAAACCGTGTTAACACATTTTCGTGACCCAAGTATTAATTTATTACCGTCTCGATATCAAAATCTCATCAAAGTAGGAGCGAAAAACTTGTTCTCAGCCGTCTCTACCGCTCACCCCGTCCCCGTGCAACGGAAAAAACATTTCACCAACGATACGGCGGACTACCGTGTAAGACCTCGTCGCCACTGCCGCCGCCGGCACGGCATGAAAAGAAAACAAACAGTTCAGTTGTTTGAGCGTTCTATTAGCGCGTGAGCTCACGGATTCAAATGAATTTCTTCACCCCTCAGGGGTACAGAGCACCCCCTCCACAGAAAGAGAATACAAAGTCAGTTTTTTTTAATGAAAAATGATTTTTATTCGCTTTCAGGACGAACACAACGTTCTTCGTCCTCTGCAACCTCACCGATACACTTCAGCATCAAATTAAATATTTATTACACATACATAAACAACTTTAGAGATTTGTTTTAAATACTTAAAAGCTACCTAAGCGATTTACAAAATTAATAAAAAAAAAAAAAAGAAAAATTTACTTCAAAAAACAAACTTCTTCATTTCTGATTCGAAAACAAAACGAAAAAAAAATAGTTCAGGCCAGGCCGCCCAACCCTAAGGGGCGCCGTGTAAATTGTACAAAAATATTCAGTTTTCATATTTTTCGCGTTGAATTCAAAGTTCGCGTTCGCGTCAAATTTTTTTTTTTACAGTTTTCGAGTGAAAATTTCGACTTTCCTTCGAATTCTTGAGTCGAAGCTTTGAAGTACAAATAGTTTCGAGGTTTTAGATATTCTATCAGTCCGCTTGTAAGTTCAGTTAACGACGCCGCGATGACGTCACACGCATGGAAGTCTATCTATCTATGTACACGCACTAACGACTAACTACAGTTACTAAGGCTACCCTAGATACATGGTGCATTTTTTTTTTATACAAAACTTTAATACATATATAATATCACATTGAATTTTATTTAAGAAGACGCGTCACGGCGCTTAAACTAGGAACGCCTGACCGCCGGAACTGCTTGTGCCGGGTGCCGCAGGTGGGGCCGATGCCGCCGTCGAGGTGGAGGGCGGTGCGGTGGGTGCCTGGGCTTGGGGCTGCGCTTGAGCGGATGAGGACTGGGCCGCCGCTGAGGTGGACTGCGTTGAGGTCGAGGCATTGCTGAGGTTGCTTCCGGTGCGCAGGTGCACTGGAGCCTGCTGAATGGGGCGCCACTGGCCGGAGGACGACGGATGGTGGGGGTTTCTTAGACCCTGCTGTGGACCTCCGCTCGCACGAAAGTGAGGCGGCGCCAGCAACTGCTGCTGCTGGCCGCTGGGGATCATCGAGAGGTTCTCCTGCTGGTCGTAGGCGCTGTACTCGGACTCAATGCTGGAGTAGATGTGCTCGGAGGGCGGCCGCATGGGGATGCTGTCGCAGGGGCGGGCCGAGTGGCGGCTGGGCCTGGGACTGGGGGTGGCAGTGGTGGCGGAGGAGTAGTTGGCCTCCATGTCCTCCTGGTAGTAGGCTGGCGGTGGTGGAGCCTGTCGGAAGATGACGCCGGGGCTGACGGGCTGTTTGAAGCGTTCGTGGTGGTCGAGGGTGTAGTTGTTGCCGCGCGGCGACAATTCAATGGGGATGGCGTAGCGGAGCTTCTCCCAGAAGTAGCGGTCGCAGGTGAGCAGGCGGTTCGATGGCACAGATTTCAGGTAGGGGGCCAGTTCTGGGACTTCTTCGGCCTCGGCGCTGACGGCGGTCTCCTCGATGACGACCAGCTTGTTGGCCAGGCCGCGGAGCGCCTCGTGGAAGGCGTTGCGGAACTCGATGCGATTCCACTCGGTCTGGATGAGGTTGCGGGTGAGGACAAGGATGATTTTTCGCGACGCCCTGGACGCCTCGACGATCTGCAGGTGGGAGGCTTCTGGTGGGAGGTCCCTCTGCTGGATGCACAGTCGGAATGGCGGACGGCCGTGCTCAAGCTCGGCGGCGATGTTGCGACACACGAATTCGTAATCCTTGGCGGAGTGCAGGATGATGGCGTCGTACAGCTTGCCGGCGTCCTCGAAGCGGGGCTCGCACACGCGCACGCCGTAGTGGGCGAACAGCCACATGCGCACGGATTCCCTGAACACGAAGACCACGATCAGGACGACGATGAGAAAAATCAGCACCAAGACAGCAGCCAGCAGGGGCACGTAGCCGCCGTTAATGTCTTGCGAGGCGAGGTTGCTGCTGCTCTCCAGGAGTTCGCTGCACTCGGCGGTTGCGGTCAGGTCGAGTTCGCGTTTGACGGCTCCGTCCACGCAGTACATCTCCTGGGTGTCCTTGATGATCATGGCGTTGTCGGAGACGAACTGCGACAGGTCCTGCAGGAACTTGCAGCGGCAGGACCACGAGTTGCGGCCGATCGTGAGCGCCTCGAGACCGTTCCTGTACTGCAGGTTGATGAACTGCGGGATGTTGATCGAGACGAGGCGGTTGTTGTCCAGGCGCAGCACCTTCAGCGACACCAACGGTGCGAACGTGGTGTTTCCGATGGTCGTGAGGTGGTTGTTGTGCAGGTACAGCTCTCGCAGCAGGGACAATTGGCCAAACTCGTGTCCTTCCAGCGCCTGGAGTTTGTTGTTTTCCAGGTGCAGCACGCGGAGCATGCCCAGGTCGCTGAACGTTCTATTCTCGATAGTCATCACGTTGCTGGAGTTCAGGTAGAGTGCGCGCAGGTTCCGACGCGAGTCGAAGACTTGTGGGTGCAGGAGTGGAAGGTTGTTGCCGTCCAGGTAGAGGTCGGTGACGTCCAGTGGCAGTTTGTTGGGCAGGTTGTTGCGGTTCTGCTTGCCGCAGTCGACTATGTTGGTGGACCAGGTGGCGTCGTGGAAGCACGAGCAGTTCTGGGGACACTTCATCTCGCACGGGCAGGCTTCGAAGTCGCAGCAGTGGCAGGATGTGGGGCAGTGGGACTCGTACTTGCAGACGAAGTCGTGGCTGCCTAGAGAAGTGAGCGGCCGGATGGGCGAGTTGCGGCTGTGTGGCATGAGGCATTCGATGTTGGGCAGGTCGACGATCCTGGGGTGTTGGCGCGTAGTCAGGTTGTTGATGCGCTGCAGCCACTCCATGGAGCAGTCGCACTCGAAGGGGTTGCCGCCGAGATAGAACTCCGGCACCTGCTTCTCGATGGGCACCGGGGCGACACGCAGCGAGTTCAGGGCGATCTTGGACAGGACGTTAGCGTAGAGGTCGACGCGAGCGAGCTTCGTTTTGTCGACGAAGGTGTTCGGCTGGATGGAGCTGACGATGTTGTTGTTGATGAAGAGCAGTTCGATTGAGTTGGGCACTGACATGGGGCCGATTTCGGTGATGCGGTTGTGGCTGGCGTCCAGGGTGGTGACACGGATCTCCTCCTGCAGCTTGTAGTAGTTGCCCAGCGTTTCGATGTAGTTGCCGTGGATGTCAAGCCACTTGAGTTTGGCCGGGATGAAAGCGTAGTCGAACCAAACGAGGTGGTTCTCCGAGAGATTGAGCCACAAGAGGCTGGCCAGCGTGGCAAAGATCCCATTGATGTCGGTGAGGAAGTTGCGGTCGAGCCGAATCGCCTCGATTTGGGTGTTCTTGTCGAAAGCGCCTCGCTCAATGGCCTGGATGCGGTTCTTGGCCAGGTTCAGCACACTCAGCTGTGGCAGCTCGGCGAACATGTCCTTGGTGATGTTGCCGATGCGATTGTCGATCAGCCGGAGGCCGCTCAGGTTGTTCAGGTTGCGGAATGTTCCGTTCTTCAACTCGGAGATCTGGTTCTCGCCCAAGTCCAGGGTCTTCAGGGCCAGCAGGTACTGGATGGTTTCAGGCACTTCGGCGAGTTGGTTCGAGCTCAAGTCAAGTTCTTTGAGGTCGGTGCAGTTGCGGAAGGCCATGCTCTCGATGATGCTGATCAGATTGTTGTTCAGGGTGAGCTTTGACAGCACTGGCAGGCCACTGAAGATGCGGTTGTCCAGAGTGTGCAGACGATTCTCGGCCAAATTCAGTGTGTGCAGGTTGTACAGCGGCTGGAAGGCGCCGTCCTCGATGTGCCCGATGGAGTTGTTGCGCATATCGAGGATCTGCAGGAAGTACAGCTCCTTGAAGGTCTTCGACCCGATGCGAGTGAGGGCGTTGTTGGCCAGATTCAGGATGATCAGGCGGATGAGACCGGAAAATGTGGTGTTGTCGATGTGGTGGCTAGTCAGCTGATTGCTGGACAGATCCAGAACCAGCAGCTGCTCTAGGCGATGGAAGAGACCCTTCGGCAGGTCGTACAACTCGTTCGACTGGAGATGAATCTCGCGGAGCTCCTTGTTGTTGGCGAACACGTCGGTGGGCAGGGTTTCCAGGTGATTGTAGCTGAGATTGAGCGTGCGCAGACTGGTGAGCCCACTGAACGCGTCCGGGGCCACGGTGGTTATGTTGTTGTGCTGCAGCTTGAGTTGCTGCAACCGGCGCAGGCGTGAAGCACCCCAGTTCTCCGGCAACGAGCGAATCTCATTCGAACTGGCGTCAAGCACTTGCAGCTCCGACCCGGAAGCCTGAGTGCCCCCGATCGAGCAGAGCTTTTCCGAAAATCCCAAACTGTCCGCCGATCGGATGCGGTTCGCCGTCAGATTCAGCTCCTTCAGGCTGTGCAACGGACACCACACACCCTCCGGCAGCTGGCGGATATTGTTCTCACTCAACTCCAGTGTCTGGAGGTCGCGCAAGCCCGCGAACGAATTGCTCACAATGTCCAAACTCTTGCCGGGACCCCAAACCGAATTCCTCGTATGCACCGACAATTTCTTCAGCGACACAAGTCCCTCGAATGCGTTCGGCTGCAGGCGTTGCAGCTTACACGAACCAATCCGCAGCTCGGACAGCTTCTGCAGCCGCACAAACACATTCACCGGCAAATCACTCGCGTACAACAATTCCTCGGAGCACTGTATATCCAAGTTGTTGGCCGATTCGGCCACCTGCAGGTCTAATCCATTCGGCGTCGGGTCGATAATCCGCAATTTGCACTTGATATCCATGGTCGTGCGTACGAATTCCCACGAGCACTGCGCCGTCGCACCGGCGATCAGGGCCACCGACAGCCAAACGAGCACAATTTGGGTCGACATTTTTTTAAATTTTCGAGTAGATTTTTTTGATCAAAACAAAAAAAACGGGAAAAAATTAAGGAAAACAAAAAAAAAATTTTTTGGACCGTTAGAGCGGGTCCCACACTCGTAGTCGCACTGAATTTGTGGCTGGTTTCTGCTTTTCACTTCTTTTTTTGGATATTTTTGGGTTAGTCAGATTTTGGGAGGTTTTTTGGAACAACTTCTGACATCTTTTCGAATTTTTTTTTTTTTTTGGTTTCGCTCCGATGGGCTGATTGGGCCCCAATTAGACCGTTAAATCGGGTGACGAAAAACTTCGACTCGGTGATTTTCGAATGCGTATCTCAAAGATGATGATGATGTATCGGATTGGGGGCGAAAAAAATTGTTTCTCTCGTTTATAAAGTCGCGGCGGATTTTTTTTTTTTTTGAAAAATGTATCTCTAAGTTTTTTTTTTGGATTACACGACGTTCTCTAATTGCATGATAACCGCTCGACGATCAAACTCAGACTGATTATTCGGTTTGGTGCTCTCGAATCCGTCGACTTGGCTCACAAAATTCACCAGTATCTGACGGCACGGTGTGTGTGAATGTGTGTGTGTGTGAGGTAGGGGAAGACACAAAGTCTCTCGTAAATTCGATTGTCAATTGTTGGACGACGGTTATGCTGGTGCTGTGTGTGTGAGTGAGGGTTTCTTCAGAATGCATTCGATTTGCATGCACAACACTGTTGAGGAGCGGATACCGTGGTGTGCTGGTGTTGGTGGTGTGTAGTGTACCGCTGCAAAGCAAATGACCCTTTTGTTTATTCCATACGCTCTCGCTCTCTCCACTGCCTCTCTGTCGCTCGTTCGCCTTGTTCTCTCGCTCTTTGTGTGTGCGAATGGTGGAGGGGATGTGGATTTCGATGGTGGTGTGGTGTATCTGTTGGCAGTGTCACATGGAAAATGCATGCAGGCGAGAGTCGCCCATGTGTTGCACACCGCATGTATCTGTACATGTTCCAGTTATGCCTGAGTAGGAGAAAGAGAGCGTGTTTTACATCCCCCCTGCCCTACACCATCCTCATCAAGTCCATAGTTCAGCAGAGCAACAGTTGACCAGCCGCAGCTTGGGATTGGGAAAGAAGGAGTGAGCGAGTGAGTGAGTTGATTTTCATTTTCCTCTTTTGTATGCCCACCGAATAGTTGCTTTATGCACTTTTGTCTTACAGAATGCTCCGAGATACAAGCAATAGATACAATACACTTGTAAAATTTCTGACTGAACAGATACTACGTGGTGGCTGACTTTCTTTCTCCCCTCCGTCGCTGGCTTGACAAATTCTGCGTGTCTCTTCTCGTCCTCCTCTTCCAGCCTGTTGTTTGTGCAGAATGCTCGATTTTGTCGGACGGTTATGCGGGTGAAAATAGGCGAAATTATGCAGATTTCGTGATTGAGATGCTTGCGGGTGCGCCTTGTTGTGATTGGACTTCATTGAATTTGTGAGTTGCAACAGGTGACCTTGTTTGAATGGCCGGGTGTCGGTGCAGTCGAATGCGGGCGGGTCAATTTATGCAAAAGACATTTGTGGAAGTCGGGCGCTGTTATTTGAGTCGCGGTTTGCCTGTCAATCACGCGCAGCGGCTGGAAAGTGTGCACGCGGCGCAATTGTGAGGTTGAATGATATCCGATCAGAGGCCAAGTGTGTGACGCTGCATGATTCCGCGGGGCTATTGGACGCGGTGCTGGGTCGGCAACAAAGTTGTTAAGTGCTTAGATTTGCACAAGCATGAGTTACCGTTGTTGATTTCAAGGAAAAGTCTGTCGCATAAGCAGATTCTGGGACTTTGTCCGCCAACAGTCAACAGAAAAGCAACCGCTTGAAGGCGTCTTCACGCTTTGACTCAAAAGATGGATTAAGCTATCGATGCTAAAAAAAATGTCTGTTCACTCATCAACAGGTCTCCCTAGGTCACTCGCCGACGCGATCCAGAAGCACACATCAAGCTTTTGAGAGTCTTGGTCGACGCCATTCCTCCCTGCAGGCTGCAACCTAACACAGTAAAGAGCTGAAAACGACCTGTTTGGACGATTCGTTTTCAAGCAAGTCTCCTGCCCACACAGCTTCAAGGTGCATCGCAAACAATTTGTGATTGTACCTCCTCTGGAATCGCCTCTCTTCACATACGGGACCAATAATTCGCCAAAAAACCCTTTGCCTCGGACCTCGCCAAGAGTTCGGGGTGCCTTTTGCTGAACACCTAAGTTTCGGGTTCATGTGTGAGCGCCTTTTAAACCGTCATCACAGCAGCAGCAGCAACTTTGATGCTTTGGTGAGGTTTCTCGACTTGGATAGCCTTGACAGGCTGCAGGAGACTTTGGTGGATTTGAGCTGAGGACGCTCTGTTCTGACTGTTGAGCCAAGGTAGCTAAAGGGTTGCGCTACTTTGAATTTTTCCCACAGACATCGCCACCATGTACTTCGTCTTTCCCTCGCTGATGTGCAGCTCCTGAGTTCTTGGCCCGCCCTCTAGATCTGGGTGAAGGATTCTTGTACACCTTGTTGTGTTCTTTTGATGACATCAATATCGTCTGTCTGACGCTGGTACTCATCCGGAGCTGGTGGCGATGTCGACGTGCCTATTCCTGTTTCCCTTCTCTTATTCCTTGTTGATGTGTCTATCCCTTTTTTACCGGGAAATACCAAATTCCTCTGATTCTCCAGGTTCCAGACTGCGCAGTAAAAGGCACGCTTATATTATCTTTGTTATTACTTGGCTGAAAAGGCTGACGACGAGCCATGTCACCTTCCGCAAGCATGTCCTAAGCGATGAAACACTGCACGACACGTATGAACAGAACTGAAGAAAATTACACTCTTGAGCACTTTCTTTACAAACGTTTCACATTATCTGGGATCACGCTGATATGGAGAGCTCTGGAGATGTGCACTCCTTGTGACGAAAGCGCCTTCTAGTATTCCCACGGAAGACCAAGAATTCAGTGTAAATTAAGCTTGCTGAACAATGGATTTCAGATGGCAGAAGGGATTTCCAGATTTCCAGATTCCGGCAAACGTTAACTATTAGATCAAGAGTTCAACTCACGGACTCCATCTGCCTAAGGGACTATTAGACACGAGCGTTCAACTCACGGACTCTATGTATCCTCTGAATCCAGGACTCTGGATCCTGCCTAAGGATCCAAGGCAAAGAAGGGTGTCGACAGAAGAATTTCTCAATTGAAGGCGATCCTTCAGTCTTCCACATCAATGTAGTGCCTTCCAGGCAGAAGAACTGTCTATTCGTGTGCCGCTGTGCTTGACTTAGGACGAGCGTTTTATTGGTCAAAGATATCCCGATGTACAGCCTAGACAGTCTTCTCCTTTATTCTCTGTCGCTCATCCTGTGGAAAGGTCGCACAGCAGTCAAATGCCAACCTGTGCTGACTGTCGGGGAAAAGAGATATTTCGTAACACTATGAACTTGCTAGGTAAGGACAAAAAGGGTGTCGCCATAGGGCCCGAATCCACTTTGGCATGGCCCGGGTTCTTGGTCAAGGCCTCCATCCACAGTTGGGCATCTCGACAGCCCAATAAGTGATGGTTTGACTCTCCAGGATGCGCGTGGACCTTGCGTATTCTCTCAAACGTCAGCAAAAAATTTCCGGCTTTTCTGTGGGCTCTAGACAGAATAGATTGCAGACGATTGTTGGCGAACTGACGGGAAACTTCATCTTCTCTAAGTACAGAGTGATTGGGCTTGGTGATGAAACCCTCTGCGGTGCCTGTAAGGAAGGGGAAGACACTACAGAGTACTTCCTCTGTCAGTGTCCCGCCTTTGTTCGCATCAGCTGGCGGTTGTTTGGTGGTGTTGTGGTTGGAGTTGAAAACCTAGTCTATCTATTACAAAAGTGCTGTCTGATACTTCTCCGGAAGACCATGAAATTACTGCCTGTCTGCACTGAAGACCACAAAAACTGAATCAGTCTTAGAGTCTGAGCGCTCGCTAGTGTTTCTCTTTTTTATCTTTGCTCAGATCAGGAAGTGGCTGTTGTAGTTGCAGTTGAAAACTTAGTACCTTTGTCACAGGGGCGCTTACTGCAATTCCTCCGTAACACGAAGGTTACTGCCTGGTAGTGCAATGGACCTGTTTGAGCGAAATGCAGTGTTTCCCAACAAAGAAAAATAATTGATTCTTCTATCAACAGCAGATGGACGACCACTAGGAGCTCTTACACGGAGACAAAAGAAATTTAATACAATTTCGACCCCAAACAATCCTCAAGATTCCAAAGATGCTTAAGACATTGAGCAGATCAGACATTGATCAAAGGGAGACTCTTCAAACCGACTTCAAACACAAGCTGCAAGGATAAAAAAAATACGGTCTTTCCCTGCCGTCTTTGCATGTGATTGGCGCAATCACACGCAAGACAGATCAGTCATCAGACCTTAAAGATCAGCTTCTTGCTCTGATTTAAATTTTTTCACTTTGAAAAGACTGCTTTGCTTCTGGTTGTACTTGGTGTTGCAATAAAAGGGTCCTTATAGCAAGAGCCGAATCAGGCCCGTTAAGTCCACAAATGGACCAATAGTTCAGAATGTAAATTTGTCAGAAGTCCCTCATCACATGTGTGAAAGTCTTAATTCCACGATTTCCCCAACACGATGTGATTCTTCTTCAAAACGTTTTCAAATAACACAAATTTGGCCCAACTTTTAATGTCATCGTCAAGATCACGATGCATCCCACAAATTTGTTCATAATGCGATTTAGCCTAAACGTCTCCATTTTGACGATAGAAGCTCCTGTTTCTTTCGCACTTCAATTACGCGGCAAATAGACACATCCGTACACAGCTAGCAGGGTACGCAAGGTCTCTCTGTCTCTCTCTTTCTCCATCCCTTCATCTCTGGCAGTTACACCACATCTGAATACACATCTGCCCATTTGCGCAAATAACGGTAAAGTCTATGCAGTCGGCTGACTTCTTGAAAGTTCGGACATCTTGCACACAAATACACACGAACTCAGCGATTCTGATTTTCCCAGAAGGGGTATCTGAAGTTTTTCTTCGAATTTGTTCCACTCTATGGCGGTACTGTTATCTTAGCAGTTTTCTGAATTCAAATGTTTTTCACATTTCTTGCGTTGTGGACAGAGAGTGGTCTTTTTATGGGTTTTTTTGACAGTGGTAAAAAACTTTCAGAGATTTTCACAGATTTTCGATGATTTTCACTTGTATGGAGACACACCAACATACATAAGTATTGGCTTTATAGGTCCTATTGAGCTTCATGTATGGAAACCTTATTTAGGACCTATTAACAAAATCTAAACAAAATCCGTTCAGCGGTTCGGGAGATGAACCAAAGTTACCCAAGAAACGTACATCCACACACAGCCAAACACACATAAGTATGTATGTCCACATTCTCCGAAATTCAATTGGGAATGATCGCTTTTCGCAGAAAAGGCGTACCAAGACCATAGAGTGCTGTGTTGTGCGAATTGTTTCGCAGAATCGAGTGTCAGAAACGGACTTCCTTGAATTTTCAGTGGAAGCAGAATGTTTAAAGGAAGTCTTTGGCGCTTTAAATCTGTGATATCTCACTCTCTCTATTTAGACATTTGTATGTACGTGTGTGTGTATGAATGTACAGCTTGCCGAAAACAGTATTTTTAGTCTTTCGTAGACCTTTGGTCCAACTTTTGTAATTTTTGACCAATTTAACGATTGGACGTTGAGATCTGAATGACGATGGAGTACTTGCCCACGAAGAGCATGTTTAAGGAATTGCCCATAGGTAACGCCTAAAGTGCTTGGAACTGGCCAAAATTTAGGTCTAAGTAAACATACATAGATGCTAGTGTGGTCGCCGTGGCATGGTGGTAAATGCGTCGACCGCCGCGCAGAAAGTCTAGGTTTGATTCCCGGCGGTATATGAAAAGCTTCTCAAATCTCGCGGTACGAAGTCGGCAAAAAACTGTAGGTCCCTTGTCCTCATGAGAGAACGGTAGTACGCACAACACGAGTAGTTGTTGTAGAAGCTAGGCTCTGGTCCCTTATGGGCTGTAGTGCCACTCAATTATTATTATTATTACACTAGTGTTAGGGTGAATATACCGTTGCACATGGCATTTAAATGCCTCGGGGGGCACCACCTTATTCCTGTGGTGAAGCAGAGTAACACGTCTCTCAAGTCAAGTATATGTACGTTCAAAGGATGAACATATGGGCATTCTTAGCGTGGTAAGTAGGTGTGAGGGATCAGTGATGCTCCAAACGTCTCAAAAACTCCTTTTTTTCCTGGAGGTTTGCAAGTCTAAGTGGCGGTGAGTCTTTCGACTTGAATTTCTACCCAGCGAGTAACGTTTTCCATCAGCACCGAAATCAAACGAATAGTCACTCTTGCCCATCGCTGCTTCTTTGGGCCAAGGGGCAATTGTTTCTACGAGTCCTCTCTTGATTAACGAGGCTGCCCTTGATTGTCCCAGCCTCAGTGGTAGATAAGTTAAAGGGCCTCTCGAAGGATAAGCTGGCTTTGTACAAAAGCTTGTTCATGCCGATCATCATTTATGGCGCAGAAACTTGGACGTTATGAAAAGCTGATGAGGAAGGCCTAAGTGCCTGCGAATTGTGGTCATTTTTGCTTTGATGCAATTTGAAGGAGAAGATTCAACGACGAACTCTATGGGCTGTACGGCGACATGCGCCTAGTCAAGTGTCTTTGGATACAGCTCTTCAAATGGCTAGGCCATGCAGAGCGTATGGACACCACTGCTCCGGCTCGAAAAGTCCTTGAAACCGAGCCATTGGCATAACGTAGTAGAGGACGACCTGGGTAGACATCGAGCACACAAGTGGAGAAGGAAACCTCAACCAACTTGAAGTGCGAAGCTGGAAGCAGCTGGCGAGAGATCGTGCCAGGCTGGAGAGGCATGTTATTTGTGGCCAAGCTCTATTCCAAACTGTGGCACCAAGAAGAGTTCATTTTTTTCTTCCAACGTCACTGGATGGTCAAATCTGGAAGGAACATAGTGGATAAGATGTGAATTCGAAGTCGCAATGCCGGTGGGGTGCGCCGGGGAAGGTTGAACTGATGACAGACCACTGTTTTCGGTCGGTCGGTTCGCAATTTGGCGTAGAAATAGTCCAATAATTTGGCCCAGTAGAACTTTGTGACAATTTTACACTTCCCCAGATGTCCTTTGCTGATCCTTGCTGATCACATCATTAGAATCTGAACAAAACGCTGCCCATCACCTTACCCGTCATCGCGTTCACCAGATGAAGTCCACTGATTGTCCTTTTCACAACACGGTGCCTCCCAGTGGATCTATGATTCGCCGACGGTCATCAAACAATGCAGAAACGTCTTCGGATTGCGCTTAACCCGTGTCAAATATCTTTCTGAGGTAGCACTTGCTATCTAGAGTACACAAACGCGCAGACAGATTTCTCATGACTTTCAGGGACTTTCGAGGTGCTCTCTGTCGCAGCTTTCTCGGGCATCCTCATCAATCGACGGTTCACCGATACGAAATCTTGGATTTTTGTCTAGACGCGGTCAGACTGCCTGTATCACTGTGGCTGACAGTCACTGAAACTTCATACAAACCTTCCGGCTACCGTGTCCATCATGGCATGCGATGACTCCTGTGTGGGACTGCAGTATGTCGGCGGCCAATTCGCTGATGCCGAGGAAGGTCTCGATTCACATGATAACTAGTGCCAATCACTGATGGAGTCTAAGACCATTTGCTGTGATGGCGGCTAGCAGACCCAGTGGCTGAGGAAAATTTGGCAGTGACAGCTTGACCAGGGGCTATATTCTGGAGCCAGGGGCTATCAGGAGGAACGGGAACTTTGTTTCAGCCTGACCTTGCTGTAGCCCCCCTTGTGGGAGTGCCGTGGTGGCTGTAATTCAATACCTAAGATCTGGGACAAAACTGAGATCCGGTGCATAGGCTTGACCATGGCGGGTATGGCGACTTTTCTGACTCAGTGTGGAGTTGTATTGGAATCGTCTGCTGGGATCCATACAACAAGCAGAGGTTCTGCAAGGACATCGCTCCCCATCAAGGTGCTTCTTTTTCAATCATGACTTTAGCTTGGCACTAGTTTCGCTATACCTACGACTCTTGGGAAAATAGGTATCGTGGTATAAGGTCGTAGAGGCCTTGTCCACATCCGCATGTTCAATTAGATCATCATGCAATTGCCTACCTTGAGCTGGTCTCACACGGCAAAACTCTTGCTTCGGACTTGAGTTAACTGCCGCCCGAAGTACCCAATAGGAGGGTGCCTTCGACAACGATGTTTCAAGTCATCGGGAAAGTTGTTTGGTTGAGTGAATACGTACTTGTGATATTGTTGTTAGGGTCGTGATCACTTTTTGCCCACCTTTGCTTTGTGCTCCGAATTACCAAAAAGCAATGAACGCCTTTTGCAACCAATCTCTGTCCGGATCACAGGAGAGATCTGTCACCATCATGTCTGCAAACTGACGAAGAAGGACCGACGGACGGAGGCGTGTGGTCAACTTCAGTTTAACCAGCCTTGTTTTGGTAATGATGCCATTTGCAAATTGCCAATCTAATCAATTTCTATCAACTTCCGTTCCAGCAGATCCAATTTCTTCTAGGAATCCACTCAAATTTGCATCGTAGCATCAACTCCCTCTCGTTCTCTTGAAAAATCACTTCCAATTTCAAGATCACTGCCCGTCAACAAAAGCCACAACATCCACACCACACCACACAGGGCACACATCTCACTCTTATCGCTCCAAAAAGATCAAAGCGTTGTCATACTCTCCACTCGAAAGGAAAATAATCAAAGCAACGCAGCACACATCCCCAAAAAGCCACACACCACTCCCAGTGACAAAACGGAGAGAAAAAAGAAATCCCTCCTAATAATAATAATAACTAGCAACACCATCTCAGCATACAACAAAATATGAAGTATCTCTGCAACGAAGCCAACGACGCAAAGACGACCAAGACGACAACGACGCCCAACTTCGGGGAGATGGAAAAAAACTCTTAGAATCCATTTAATTCCCAGACCAGCTCTCCGTCGTGCAGAAGAAGATCATTGAACATAACATATCATCGTTGTCGTTGTCGCTCTACGACGACATCGTCGTCGTCGTCGTCGTCGTCAATTCAATTCAATTCCCAGAGATCTTCTTCTTCTTATTCTTGCCCATCACCATCATGATGATGATCCTCATCCTCATCATCGTCTTTTTGTTTCTTGCCAGTCGTTCGCTTTTTTGTTTCCCTCATCGTCGTCATCGTCGACGACGTTGTCGTTGTCGTCGTCGTCGTCGTCGTATCCAACGTTTAACTATGAAGCATAACAAATTTTTATCTATAAGTCCGCACGCTAAAGGAGTAGAGTATCTTTTCTTCTTGTTGCCCCCCCATTCTCGTTCTGAGCGATGACGAGCATCGCACAAAACACCAACAACAACAAAAAATTACATCGTTTCCATTTAGATGAAAATTCTCTCTGCCTCTCTCTCTCTCTCGCTGTCTTCCGTCACTTCTTGTTGTTGTGCGTTTAGTCGTCACTCCGCGTCGTCGTCTTCGTTGATCGTTACTTTTTCCTTTTGCTCCTCGGCTTTTGTTCTTTTTTGTTCATAATTCATAAACCCGTTGAACAAAAAACCAGCAGGTAGAGCGAGTAGCAGCGGAGACCACAGAAGCGAAAGCCAACCACCACCCATACAGGTGCATGGCCAATTTGAGGGGAAATGACCGCACTCACACCATCACAAGCACTCTCCCGCTCTCGGCGATCACTCTCTCTCGCTCCCTCTCTCCCTCTCACAGACACCATCAAAGAACAGAGGATCTCTCTGTCCACCGTGGGAGACCGCCGTATTTTTCATCGCACCTCGGTGGCCACATTCGATCGAGTTACGCAACTGTCAGAGAATTGTTCGCGAGAGCATCCACCACACCACCACCAGCATAGATGGTCACAACCAGTTCTTGGTGCGAGGTATTCCAAGGAGAAAATCGAAAATTGACCACCAACAGATGTCGCTAGCTGTTCCATCAGTCGATGGAATTTCATCGGGCGACTGATCGCTGAGCAATTTGCGGTGAATTTTGTGGTTTTTCAGCTTTTGTTGAAAACGATTTCTTTCCGATGGCTGCTTGGCATGGAATTTGATCATGCGGCGATTTTGGTTTTGTTTTTCGCTCTCCGTCGATCCGTTTTTTGTTTTTCACACACTTTCTGGTTAATTAAGTGATCGACGGTGATTGACGGTGATCGGGTTTGGTTTCAGAGACACTGATGCAACTGATGAATGGAAAGGGCATTTCGCTGATCTGGGCGTACGGTACGGCGAATGTGAGTGTCATCCGGTGACTGACAAACTGGACAATTGTCTCAAATTTCTTGACAAAGACTTTCTAGTTATTGATGACGGTGGAGGGCCTTTTTCTTTTAGGGAATGGAGTTTCGGGTCTTATTCTCTGATTCAAACTGTCGTGGAATGTGATTACAAGACCGTTGCGTTGGCTTAATTCTGACTTCAACAACAGAACTGGATGGTTAGGCAGCGTCCGTTGACAAGCTTGATGCAGAACTTCTTAAAGCCATCACTTCTGATTGTGCTTGTGACTGTTGAATGGAGGCAATGCATGTACAGGCTCTTTAAAGATCGTCTTCTAAGTGTATTTTTGATCCTTGACCTGCTGCCTATACCCTAAACAAGGAGGAAGTGATGTGGATCTTCTTCGGTTTTGTGATCGCGGCAAAGCGCTTTTCATTCTTCTTTATTCGTCAAGGACCATCGACTCTGCACTCTCTTGGCTGCGGTACAGTTTAATCTAGTCAGAAGATGTCCACATAGACTTAAAGCTGATCGTGAATCTAGGATCGATAAGTGTCACAAAGTTCAAAATACATGCAGTCGTTAAATAAAAAAGATCCCCGTGCATTCATCGATCTCAAACTCGATATTTGACTCCAAGTTCAACGCTGGGACGACTTTTTGTCAGTTGGGGGAGCATTGATCGCTTTGATGATCAGCAAAACTCTCTCTACATACTCCTACTCTCACGTGTGGAGGAGACCTACGGTTTATCGCCGACTTCGACCGGCGTCAAACTTCGAAGTGCCGTCGAGCTATAATCCATTGGTCACCCACCATCTGCCACGAAACATCATTATCGGCCGTTACAATTTTGATGTAGGGGAGGAGTTTGTCAAAGTTGGGGCTTGAATGTGAACTCTGTGACATCATATCCTAGTAGAGATTCGGCGTAGAGTCTCCGTTGGCAGCCGGTGCTACATCGGTTTGTTGAAACAATTTTGTTGACCCCGTTGACCTTCATTCTACCAGTTCTGCCGTATGGAGCCGAAAGCTGGACGGTAAGTAAAACTGCAGAGCTGATTAATAATTGAGTGTCACTACAGCTGATAGGGGAACAGGGCATAGCTACATGAACGACTATTCTCTCACGAGTAGAAGGGACCTAGAGTTTCTTGCCGACTCCGAACGGCGAGATTTGGGAAGCTTTTCATAGGCAATTGTTACTCTCCGAGTGTTGCCAGCAACTCGAAAGAGGTGGTGCCGTGAAAAAATGCGAGGTGTCGCCGTGCAGAATTCGACGTACTTATCCACAACGCCACGGCGACCACAGTACGCTGGTTTACAGCACGTATATCCACGTTAGAGTCCTAATCGCCGACCTACACACGTGCTTACTCATATACCCGATGTAGCTTCTTGACCCGATGTCCAACTCTAGACCCTTCCGACTAAGTCTACGGCCCTTAAGCCACCATTCTGTCACCACGATTGCTTCTGCTGGTACTCCGCTCAGCACTGGCGGACGGAAATTGTGGCATTCGAAGGACTACGACGCCTATCTTTGCATCGCGCTATCGCTCGCGCTTTCGAATTTAATCTTCGCTTCGCATCTTCAGATCCCATCCTCGCATCGCATCTTCACATCCCATTCTCGCATTGCATCACCGCATCGAATGGTCTATCGTGAGAGTGTGGATCTGCACTTGATAGCCACCAATCTAGAAGGTGACGAAAACTGAATTGGATTGCTTGGGCGGGAAGTATGTCCATGGAGCAATTGTCGCTGAGAACGGACCAGGAACCTATAATCATCTACATATGAAGCAGAAAGTGGCAGGGGTTGAACACCTCCTATGTCGCAAAGACAACTCCATTGGAAAGAATCTTCTGCAGTGGAATTCATTTACCCAGCACAAGGAGAGCGTTAAAAATAAATTGAAGAGCTCTCCGGCGCATTGGAGACGTTCAATCGAGATGATGTGCAGGCGGGCTTAACGCCCTGTGCACCCGAAGGGGCTAAGACATGACTTACTTCCTTAGGAACCATCACAGATCGTTTTGGTGCAAAGGGGACTTTGAAGGCCATAGCAGGCTTCACACTGAATGCCAAGGCGAGAGTAAGCTAAGTAAATTAGATCCATTACAACCGACACTTGAGCTGCGGTTTCAAGACAAGGCCACTAGAGCCCTCCAAGGCACTCGATCGACTCTTCTTTCATCCTCCACTCGATTTTCTAGAAAAGAAAATTGCAACCTGTATGACCAGCAGGCTCAGATCTGTTGGACAATAGGCTGACAAAAGATTCAGTCGTTCCAGCACATTGTGAAAGTTCAACTTCTTCCCTCTCCACCAACTCATCTTTGTGTTCTCAACGTACATACCGGAAACGTGGGATTTTGACTCTTAACCCAGGTCGCTGAAAGATCAACTGTGTACAGTTGCCTGATATTGTTGCCGGGACATAGTAAAATCTAGGGAGACGGCGATGACGAAAAGTCTAGGCAGATGTCTAGGTGAATCTCCGGTAACGATAAACTTGTCACCTCTACTGCGACTGGCAAGCCCTTGCACAGAGAACAAAGCAAACGCTAGGAGGACACTTCTACTCAGCATCATGAGCGTGGAACACCTCAATAGCAGGAATAAGCAACTCAATGGAGGTAGTGCTGTGGAAAATGTCTGACGTTCGGTCCGGGAGTCGAATCTAGACCTACGGCGTGTGAGTCGATGTACTTACCCACTACGCCACGGCGACCACGGACTACAGAGCTGAAACCAAAGAAAAATGTTGAAGGTACGATCCTGTCTATGAGGAAGAAAGACATGACCGCTAGAGATCTGTAGCAAGATGTGGATGTTGTCCAGAAGACTTGACTCGCTTGACCTAATCAAGTTCATAAACACCAGTGATCCAGCAATGAGGGTCTTCGAATCTGAGCGTACTGGTTCAAGGAGGAGTGTAAGATTGAATTTCCGATATGAAAACCAAGTCACGGGCACTGGATAGCTTAGTTTTGATGGCTGAAAGCTGGCTGCCAAAGATAGTCAACGATGGGAGGCGTCAATATTTCAGGATCAGACTGTCCATGGATCTGTTCAATTCATGAGTGTGAAGATATTCTACGTGTTACCATGAGTAGCCTTCAGAAGAAGTAGAAAACGGAGTGTTTCTCAAAGAGTTGATCTACAGTACTTGACGGGGGAATGTACATATTGGCGTTTACTTCCTGACAAGATCAATGTTTCCCTAAACGTTTTCATTCGACAACTTCTTCAGGACATCGACACAGAATTTGCTTTGGCTTGTCTTTTAGCCCAAATCACGTCAGGAAATGAATTTCGAAAACGCAGAAATTCAAGACTGGCGAGGAGATGAAAATGAACCTTGAGAAGGAATTTGAAACGATACTTCAGCCCAAGACAACTATCAGCAGTGTGTCAGTGCTGTTCATTTCATTTCATCAAACATTTCTAAAACGTACAGGCTGCTGTCAAATGATGGGTGATCAGTGTAAACACTACAAAACTGCCTTCCGGTTATATAAGTTAACACTGATCGCATTTTGCAATTCTTTTGGCATCAGTATCTTGTCAGTCAACTTCCCTGATCGCTTTTAACACCAGAAAGCTGTTTGACGATAGACCAAAGTTTCACTTGTCCTATTTGACATCAATTTGGCAGACAGTTTTCAGTCAAAGTGGATGCCTAAGTGATCCTCAAACACTAGAAAACTGATCGCAATCGAAAACGTTTTCCCAGCAAAGTGTTGCGGAGCTTAGAACCTCATCCAACCCTCCACAGACTTCAGCAATTCCCTACAACCTTTCAATTTGTTCAAAAATCCTTTTCCACCGATCACAGCAACCAACCAAACAGTAGCTTCAACCTGTACGATTCAGACTGGGTTCCTTTCAAATCGGGCGCCACAGTTCATTGCATCTCAATTAAGCCGAATTCGAGAAGATCCACAAATATTTGCTCACTTGTCTCGACCGACCAGCCAACCAACAAGTGCATCGCAGACTCTTTGAATCTTCGTCTCGTCGTCGTGGCGGTCGATGGCGGCACAAGTGGTACTGTGCACTCATTAAATCGAAATTAAGAGATCTCTCTCTCTCTCACCCTGTGGCTCCGACCGTTGGCAAATATTGTAAACTTCGTATCTCTCTTCCAGACCGGAGATAGCGGCATTTCAAAAAACCGAACCGCACAGCGCATAATGGTCGTAAAATGAAAAATCCACACACGCACCCAGGATCACACAGGATTCAAATAGGACACAGAGAACCGTCTACCTACGATTTTATGACTCCATCGCCTCTCTTCGGTCGCCCGCATTCGGTGGATTTCAATTGAAGTCGACGACGACGACGAAGACGCTATCGCCACAAGAAGATACTCTCGTTGTTCCGTAGATTGCTCGGTAGCTGTGGGAGAGAGGGGCGATGGTATTTGAATGAGTACCTTACACCTTGATCGGAGGTAAGTGTGTACCTTTATCAGCTTCTGGGAGTCGTAAAAAAATGAAGGAAACACACAAGAAAACCCTTCTCTGCTGCCTCTTTTCGCGGAATCCTGCCACGACGACGTGGGATCGCATCGCACCGGTAGCATCATTCATTTATTCACACGCACACACGCCGCCGTAAAGTAATGTCCACCGAGAGACCAATAAAACGAGAGACAATATCCTGCAGCTCGGTTTTTCATCTCGCACTTTTTTTTTACGAGATGTCAGTGGGATCCGTGAGACGCAGGTCTTATCTTGGAGGGGGCTGTCTTGTGTTTTTAAATGCTCCCAAAATGCGCGTATCTAATATCTCTCACTCATATTTATTTCGTGAAGACGATTGCGACGACGACGACGACGGTACTCGCGGGTCCTTGAGGGTCATACATGAATTAGGTGGAACGTTTTATTGCCGACCGGGACGACTGTTTTATGGGAGCGCGGGCAATTGATCCTTGATCCCGGTGACTTCTGTTTCTGGCCTTTTCACTTTCATCTGTGTCATTTGTTTGCATCTGTGCGGACAAAATTAGCTTGAAGTCGATTGAAGTCATTTGAATGCGGGTCTTTATGGCGTCGCGGATGGGATGTCAATAAATCAATCGGAAGCGGTGGTGATGAAATTCTGGGAATTGGCTTGCATTCGCGGATGTTTTGGGGGAACATGTGTGCGAGGCAGGAAGGACATACGTGGCTGCTAGGCTAGGCGCCGGTTATTTCCGTTTGAAAACACATTGGCGGAATCTTTGACGTTGCAGTGTACCAAACGTAAGTAACTGGCGCCTTGCCTTAATTTCTTTTCATCGGAAGATTCGCCAAAGAAGGCTACAATTTGCTGAAAAATTTTGACTACTTCTGTGCACTCTGTTTAAGCATTTGACCAGATTTCATTGTTTTGGATTCACTTTCTGGAGCAAAGTCCTTCTTCAGACAACGTCTATGAATTTTAGGCCCTGCCTGTGCTTTAATATTTTATGGCGAGCAGAAGTATCTTGTTGGACCTTGGCATGCGAATTTTGGTCCTGCTTGCGTGGATGCCATCTGGAGGAAAAGATTCAACGGCCAACTCTAGGGGCTGTACAGCGACATGCGCCTACTCAAGCGTCTTCGGATACAACGCTTAAGATGGCTAGGCCATGTAGAGCGTATAGACACCACAGCTCCGTCCCGAAAAGTCTTCGAATCTGAGCCATTGGGACAATGCAACAGAGGACGGCTTAGGCTAAGGTGTCGCTCACAAGTGGAGATGGACCTCAAGTAACTTGAAGTGCAGCTGGCGAAAGATCGTGCTGGCTGGAGAGGCATGTTGGTTGAGGCCCAGGTTCACCCTGGACTGTAGCGCCTCAAGAAGACGCAGAAGCATCTTGGTCTGTAACGATCGGTTCTTTATCCCACCGTTAGCCTATGGTTTATGAATTTATTGCTTCACTCGCCTCTAGTGCTAAGGGCGTCAAAACATCTTTTCAAGAATACCGAACACAGTGTCCCAGGTGCCCATTACCTCCAGATATCCCTTCAGATCACCGTCTTCAAGTGCACCAATGTCGTTCTCCCTCCGGACATAAAATAAGACATCAAAAATATCGCATACACCTTGCAGCATACATCTCTGTTTGTTTCGAAATTTTCCGGACTCCGGTTTGTAAACATGAGCACTCGCCTAAACAACCAAACATCGTTCGGGTCAACAGATGACTACAACGATGCCCGGCGGCTTAGCGGACTCCTCCAGTGGCCCATCCATATTACACGCATTCTCAATTCCGGTGTCAAATATCTGCCCAATTCCGCCGCCGCCCAGCGGCATCTTCAAACACACACACACACGCACCCAACACACACGCATACTGCACCCTCTCCAAAGTCCTTCAACCCGGAACTGCAATTAAAACGCCTGAAAATCGACCAAACCCACGCAGAAGTCCTCAAAGCATATGCGCATGGGCGTTCCAGTGCGACATCAAAAGTGCACTTCCGACATGGACACTTAAGAACTGCAGTCCTCCCTCGTGAGAGTGCATATGCATTCGAAAATGCGCTCTCAAGTGCCTAAAGGTGTCCGTAATTTGCCGGCAAAGTTGTCGTTCTTCGAGTCGGCAAAGCGACGACGACGATGACGACGGTCGCGGTGGCGGTGGCGGCACTGCAGACGTCCCTTCACTTCGCTTGTGGAAATCAAGCGCATCGACCAAATTAATTGCTCACTGATTTACGAGAGCGGCTCTCGCTTGGCGACTGCCAGGGATGTATGGATTTTGAATTTGGGCGCGATGGAGCGTGGTGCATCTTAAGTGGACGTGTGTGTGTTTGGAAATGGGTTTTTTGACATGTGTACTTGGATAAAAGTGGGCAAGCGCTGGAGGTTTGACAGGTTTTCCATCAGTCGTGTAGAAGGAGGAGCAGTCAGTCTTTACTGGAATGAGATCTTCTATAAAATGAGCCTTGTTGTGCTTTAACAATGAATGCCAAAGATGGATGTTACTTTGGCAATGATTTGTTTAAATTGATAATGGGATGAAGGAAGGATATCTGTAGTTGATTTACAAAGAGTTTTAAGCTCTCTAGAGTCGACAAGGACACAGTTTGAGCTCAAAACTGCATGAAAATGGCTGTAAAACAGCAGACATCAGATTGTCCAATACGTTCCACATCAAATATCTCGAAAACGATAACTCTAAGGATAAAAATGTGTACCAGAGACTTGAAGATAATTAAATTTTCTGTACGAAACAGTCATACAATTTTTCAGAGTACCGTTTTTTAATGCAATTTTGTGAGCGCAAATGTAAGTGAAAAAGAAAACTTTACAACAAAACTCTTTTAAAAATTTCTTGAAAACTGCAAGTTGTAGGAAATATCCTATAACATAATTTTAACGGTCAACATATTCTTCTTCAATGTTTCAAGTTTCACTCAAATCCACCAAACAGTTTCCGAGTTATAGATGATTTTCGAAACTACTCAGTCGATTTTCATATCAACAAATGGAGACTCAAATTGATTGAATGAGCTCTTCATATAACGAGAAATTGTGGTTTGGGTCGAGGTGCTTGTGATCTTCAAGAGCTCATGGTTCGAAAACGGTAAGTTTGATTCTGTAGGTTGCTATGACGAAATTTTAGAGGGAACTATGTGCTTGGAGACGACCTAGTCTTCGGGTATATTTGCCGTTATTTGGTGCGATTTTTTGGAGGATTATGTTGAATGGGGTATGAAAAAAGATGCATTAGTGTAGTTCCATTGAAACCTCTGGAGAAGTTTAAGTATCTCGGAGGAATTTAGTGAGGTGTCAAATGTTGTATCGAGGCAGGAATTCAAAATGCCTATCGAAGCAATTACACCCAGTGGGCGTGATGGCGCAACATCGGTGAATACCAAAACCACTCCGAATTGAGTATCACTTCTCTTGTGATCAGGAATCTGTGTCCTCACAGAGCCCATAGAAGAACCTTCATTGAAAAAAGGGTTCTTGATGAGGTGGACAGTGACAAAGGAGACGTTCCACTGATTCAATTCCTTCTTCGACCGCACTACTCCTACGAACTTCGTTTGCCGGAAGGCTTAATGCTTTGCATCAATCGTAGAGTGGCCAGTCAGCACACCAGTTACAAGGAGTTCGGTTGCGTTCAAGTCACTCTAAGGGCATGAGCAATGGGACATGATGCAGCCAGAGTGGCGCTGTCACCTTTGACTTGCTAATGACAAGGATTCATGTTCAATGAATCTTTTCGCTGATCAAATGGCTCGACCGATGACCCTGTCAGCTTATTCTGTGCTTGAGCTACTCTGACTTCTTCTTCTTCTTGTGGCGCTACAGTCCGGGATGAACTTGGGCCTCAATCAATATGCCTTTCCAGCCAGCACGGTCTTTCGCCAGCTGTCGCCAGTTGCGCACTCCAAGTTGGTTGAGGTCCTTCTCCACTTGTGTACGCCACCTTAGCCTGGCCCGTCCTCTATTGCGTTGTCCCAATGGCTCCGATTTGAAGAAGTTTCGGGTCGAAACAGTGATGTCCATACGCTCTACATGGCCTCGTCCCCTTAAGCGTTGTATCCGAAGGCGCTTGACTAGGCACAGGTCGCTGTACAGCCCATAGAGTTCGTTGTTGAATCTTCTTCTCCAAATGCCATCAACGCAAACAGGACCAAAAATCGCACGCAAAACTTTTCTCTCGAAAAGACTAAGGGTTTCCTCATCCGCTTTGAGTAATGTCATGGTTTCTGCGCCGTAAAGTAGGACTGGGATGATCAAGCTGTTATATAAAGTAACCTTAGTCCTTCGAGAGAAGGCCTTATTACTTAATTGCGTCGTGAGCTCAAACAAACAGCGACTGGCAGGAGTGAGTCTGCGTTTGATTTTGGTACTGGTGTTGTTGTCTCTATTTACCGCTGAGCCGAGGTAGACGACGTCCTTGACTACCTAGAAGTTCCTGCTGCCTAGTGTGACGCTCTGTCCGAGACGCCGATGTTGTGAGTCCTTCTTTGATGACAGCGCGTACTTCGTTTTGCCCTCATTAAGCACCAGATCCATTTTAGCCACTTCCGCTTCAATGCCAGCGGACTGGGATAGGGACAACCACTCTGACTGGCTGTACAAAAAGGTCAAGAAGGTCTATTTGCGAGTTTCAAAAATTTCTGTTTGAAAGACAGGAATAATTTAATAATTGAGTGGAACAACAGCCGTCAAGGGACCAGGTCCTTGCTTCAACAACAAATACTCGTGTTGTGCGCGCTACTGTTCTCTCACGAGTAGAAGGGACCTACAGGTTTTTTGCTGACTCCGAAGGCAATTAGTGCTCTCTGAGTGTTGTCAGCAACTCGAATGAGATAGTGCCGTGAATGGTATTCCGTCCGGGAATCGGACACCGATCGTCTGCTTGCGCTACGACGCACCTACCCACTGGGCTTACCACGTCGACTCACACTCCGAAAGTCCTCGGTTCCCTTTTGAACTGAAAACCTCACACACAGTACCGCCTCATTCGAGTGGCTGATACTACTCAATGGGCACTAATTTTATGTGAAAAAGCTTCTCAATCTCGCTGGTCAAAATCGAACAACACGAGAAGCTGCTGTAGTAAGTAAGGCCCTGTTGCCTTGTAGGCTGCATACTAATAGTTTGTGATGATAGCCGTGCACAACCAGTGGACGATTTGTGGTTGAAGTGCCCATCTTCTACCGAATGTCTGTTAACAACTATAGAGGGTGATCCTCTGTCTTAGAGTTCATCTGGAAGTTAGCTCAAGCCAGAGGTTGAGTAGCGCAGACTTCGTAGCATGAATGATGGCAGAAATGTATACTGCATAGGCCGATTGGTTTGTACCTTTGTTTCCGACAGATTTTACGATTTTTTTTGAAAGAGGTGTTCTAACATCGAGAAGGGCCGACCAGACGACACCTTGGGGGGTGCCTCTCACAACGTTCTTCCTTATGTTACTGTCATCTAGGTTCGAGTTAATTATCTCTACAGTCTCTGACCGAAATGTTTGTTTGCCCAAGGCTTCAATACTGTCTCTAAGGCAGTCTCGCGTTGAACACTCGCAGTCATTTTGTCGCCTCGGTCCGAGCGGACAGCGACCATCGGCAGTTATGGTGGCTCAAACCATCACCATAGGTGTGGCCTGCTTCTAGGTGGAACTCTGAAGGTATACATTTCAAAGGACCTCTCTGGCATGTAGACTCGGTCATTTTGTTTGCTTGTTGCTGGATAACAAATGGGGACTCATCGGGGAAAACCAAATTCGGCAACTCACCACTTTCGTGGAGGCAAAGCAACCCCTTTGCTCCCTCGACTCTAACTTGTTTCGGTTGCCGTCTAGGATCGTATGCTTTTTGGGAATGTCAATGGCTTGAGCTTACGCTCAGTATAAGTTCCATCTGTTTCAACGACATGTTGAGGTCACGAACCATTTTTCCTCCAATTCGACACGGATTTCGCTGAACTCGAGCCTTCACTCTCGGAGCCATTTATGCCAATCTTACTCTCTTTGTTGTGCCCACCCACAGTGTTAGAGGCAAGACCGACTTATACTCACATCAGTGCCTCGAGGTGTACAAAATTCACTTTTATGAAGCAACCTACAAATTATGGACAATCTCTTCCAGATTTTCACATCCTCAATTTCGTCTCCCACTTTCCCTTTTTCCTCTGACTCGCTAACAACCCGTTTCTACCTGCCCATATTGACCATCTCTCATCCTTAGAGAGGAGTAAAAAAAAAGTTGACTTCCCTTAGACGACACCCCCCTCCTAATGCAAATCAGATGCTCATACACACTCAACATTTTCTACTTCACACGAACTTCCGCACTCGCAGCGCATCTCCTAAACCATTTATATACCCCACCCCCCTTCCACTCTCCTTGACACATCACTCCTGTGACCGATTGGACGGGACCTACTGCCACGCATCCTGTGTGAGTTCATAAAATTCCCACAATTTCACATATCACTGAGTATCTCAACGAGCCGGTGTTCGGATGCAGATCATCGTCATCGTCATTACCAGGAGCCCTAACAAGACCCCAACACCACCGCAGCCCATCGTCGTGCTGCAGCTTCGGGCAGCCAGCCAGCCGTTGTCGGGGCAGCAGTGAACACTGCCGGTAGCCCGGTTCACCGGCAACAGCGATAGAACCATTTTTGGCCAACATTATGTGACCAAAACCGGCGTCAGAACTCCTGAAGATGAAGCCGCATACCGCTGCAGAGCGCACACAGCCCCCAAATCAGTGTAATAGACTGCAACTGGATATCTCGGTCGGTTAGCTGCCCATTTGGGTGGAATGAACGACAGATCGCTTGGAGTTTTATTTTGCTCTTGCTGGTTCTCTTTTTTGCATTTTTTTGCGTCCTTCTTGTCGCTCTCCGGGTTTGTCGTCTGCTCGTGGTCACTGCAGGACAGCACATAATCAGGGAGAGGGGAGTCGGGAATCTTGAATTCCCATGGGAGCTCGCTCTCGCTCCCGTGGTATGATTTGCATGTGTACCGCAAGTTGCCACTGGGAAGACGGCATCGGCACCCACCAGCAATTACCGCTCGACAAGGGACTTCCTTGGAAGCGCTCAAATGAGTCGAACCAAGCTTCAGCACAGGTGTATGGCGAAATGACGTGTTAACAGCCATTAACAGGTCGGGGGCTCTGGTAGGCCACTTATGGCCTTCTTACAGGGATTCCGTTTAAAGCTGAAATAATTTCTGCAGTTCGACGGAATTTCTGCTCCGGCGCTCTGCTCTGCTGTTCACAGTTGACTCCTTGCGTGTCCACTAAGTACCGGTCTCATAGATGGTCTCGTTGCTGTTTGACTTCCTGGGCTAATGCTAGGTCTGAGGCGGACATTTGGCTACTACTGGCTGCCGCTGCAGTGAGACGGGGTTTTGCTGGATTTGGGATGGAGGCGTGCTTTTCCGGAAGGCGCTATGTCGTGTATGATTGAAATTTGATTGGAGTTAGCAGCGAGCGAGTACTCGTCGTGGGAATGGAAATCAAATCGTGGGACATTGGACACGGCATGGCAGGCAGGCAGTGATTGCAGTGAGTACCGGGCAACACCTTGTCACATTATTGACTCTACTTTCGCATCTGCTCCATTGCCTTTGTTCGGGCTTACGTCTCAGTCCCGCCTGAAGTCTGAATCGCAGCAAAAAGTCTGTTTTCGGCCTAAGTTCCAGTGTGAGTCTGGGGGCAAATGCCAATCTCGGCCTATGGTTCAGCCACAGTACCGATCTAGGTCTCAACTCTAACCAACCTCCAAGTTTTAGCCATAGCCCCAGTCTAAGCCCTAGGTTAGGGCTAAGATCCAGTCGCAGCCTTAGTCCGAGTTTTAGCATAAGCAGCAGCTTCGGCCTACGTGCCATTGTCAACCTCAGCCCTAGTCGTGTCTTCTGTATCCTTCTCATTTTTCAGTCCCAGTCTTACCTCAAGCCTTAATCTCAACTCAAGTCTCGACCGAAGAACAATCCTCGGTATAATTTAGAGTTTCAGGCAAAGCCTCGCTCTCAGCTTTAGTTTCAACACAGGCACTTGTCTCGGCTTAAGAACCAATCCCAGCCTAAGCCACGGTCTCAAACAAGTCCAAAGGTTCAGTCTCAGCGTAAGTTCCAGTCGCGTCCTAAGAAGTCTCAGTTTTGCCTTAGGTCCGATCCAAATATCGGTCTCGGTCTCAGTCTCGGCTTAAGATTCAGTTCCAGACTCAGTCTAAGTGCCAGCCGAAGCTTTAGTTCCAATTTCCGCTTATTTCCCGATCTAGGCATAAGCTTCAGTCCGAGCCGAATTACCAGTTTCAGCCTAGGGCCCAGTCTCAATCTTAGTTCAAGTCTCAGCGTAAGCCACCGTCCAAGAACCATTCTCAGCTCATTCTTCAGTCTTGGGCTCAGTTTCGCTTTAAGTCCTAGTGTCGCACGATTTTCAGTCTATTCCAAACCAGGTCCTAGTCTCAGCCTCGGCTCAAGATCCAGTCCCAGACTATGTCTAATTAGCGGTCTGAGCCTAAGTGCCAATTTCCGGGTATCTCCCAGTTTCGGCCAAATTTCAGTCGCAGACGAATTCCCAGTTTCGGCCTAGGGCCCAATCTCGAGTCTTAGCCTCAAGTCCATTCTCGCTGTAAGTCCCAATCCAAGCTTCAATCTCAGTCCTGCCCTAAGTCCCGAGTCTTAGCCTCAATTTCAGTCTCAGCTCAAGTACTGCCCGAAGCCATAGCCTAAATCCTAGCAACAGCCCCAAACCAAGTTCATGTTTCAATTCGTATTCAAGTTCCAATCCCAGCCTCGTGCGGCAACTACTCCTGTCCTGTTTTGCATTCGCTCTAGGATCCTCTCGTTTCCCAAGCCTTCTCCCTCTTTCAGCTCCCTCTCATTGACAGCAGCTCTCGATCGCATGTCCCATCCGCCATTAGACGTCAGATAGCCACTGCATGACCCCTTAACTAACGCCAAATAGCAATCGCCGTGTGTGCAGATGCCTCCGAAAACGCAACGAGATCATCTGCACTTGTGGCAGCAGTTGCCGTGCTGCCGCTGCTCTGCTGCTTCTGCTGCTGCTGGTGATCCTCGGTCATGGTGCAACATCAAACGCAAACGATGAACTCAATTAATCGCCAGACAGAACGGAGAAGTCTCACCGTGCCGTCTCTTCCTGGATCGCCATGTCGATTTGGCTACCACTGCGACGACGGCCGGCCGAGACTATTTCGCATGCATTTTGTCACGAAAGCCGGGCATGTGGTGCATGTTGCGCCACGACACCTCACAGCTCACAGATGCGTGCTGCATCCTCAACCAGGTCCGGGATTGATACACATCTCCCTCCGCTACCGGAGCGAAGAATATGACTTGCTCCCCAGCGGGAGGCGCGGGACGTCAAATTGTGAGATTCCCGAGAAGCCAAAAACAGAAATCGACGCTATTGTCGCCGCAATTACACTCATGTCATGCTCCAGAAGTCAACGACCTCTTATCTCCTACCCAGGCCCGCTACCGGGGCCCACCTCTCGCCAGCAGCACTGCAAACACAGGTTCAGCAAACATTGCGAGCGCAGCTCTCGTCTCCCAGGGGATTGCGTGCGAGCCCACTTCATCGCGTTAATACCAAATTGAACGGTTGCACTGGGCCCCCGGCTGCCTGGTGGCTGCGGCAGAGCAACGGGGGCTTCCCTCGACGACGCTGTCATAGATTAAGCGATTGCAATAAGGTCTACTACACCTAGCCGGAGCCTCCCGGCCTCCCGGCCTCCCGGCCCTCCGCCCCTCTCTCCGGCCTGCTGGAAAGTAGGCTGCCGCCCGGCTGACGACGATGACGCGGGGAGGGAAAGAAGTGCAGTGGAACTGTTTCAATATTTGCATAACTAAAGTGCGCACGGCTACCTAAAGCCCTTGACTGGTGCTAGCTCCAGTGGCAGTGGCGGTAGCGGCAGCGGCAGCGGCGACCGTGGTGTTAGTGGAGCGATGATGAGCCTCACATCTGTATTCGTTAACTAGCCGGCGGGGGTTCAAGTGAGGTTCCGTGCTCGGTGTTGTCACTCAGGTATGCAATTGGAGCTAAAGAATTAGTGTCACGCACACCGACGCACCGCGCATACACCTTCGCTTGCTTTTGTTTTGGATTGTTGTTCCCTCGTCCACCTCTGACCCCCATTCGTGTTGTCGTCGCTGTCTAGAGCTATTTAGTGGAGGAAAGGTAAACAATTGTCGAAACAGTGTTTCTTGGGTTTCGTTGGGCAAACTTCTCCTAAATGAGCCCCAGTATGGGGGAGCGGAGATCTTTGTTTGGGAACAAACACAAGATACGAGTAGATGGCTGCCGAGGGGATGGGGTTTCCTGTTTTTTCTGGGAGGCTGCAACTGGTGATGGAATGTGGCTGGAGGTAAGGTTTTGGAGTTCTGCTAGTGGGTGAGGGAATGTCAAATTCTAGAATTTTGGGTCTGTTGGATTTCAATTCTTGAAAAGTTCCAATCCCCCCTTTAGCCTCAATTTGCGTCTAATTCCAACTTTCAGTTTAAGTCCATTTAAAGTGCTGAGCATGAGGCTAGCTATGGTCCAGCCGATGTGCAAGCCCTTGCCCCATGATTAGAAGAACTTCCCACCGAGGACTGATCTAGATTTAAGCCGCAGTCTCGAACTTAGTCGCATAAGTCTCAATTTTCGCTTTATTCTAGGACATGGCTCGAATTTGTCACATCTGGGAGTGGAAGCGAAAGAGGTCAGTCGATGTTCAAGCCTCTTATCCCAGATATGTATGTACAAGGGTAGGTCCACTCTATTTAAGCCTCAGTTTCAGACTCCGTTTGAGTCAACTTAAGTTTGAATCCTAGCCCATTCCCGTCTCATCCCCTTTGGGGCACAAAAGATCGATTGTGGCGTGGACTGTGTGGTGTAGGCTGTCTTGCATGGATTGGTTAGGGCTGTGTGACGTAGTCTGTGTGACATAGACTGTGTGGCCGGTGCTGTGTGGTCTAAGATGGGTGGCATGGGCTGTGTAAAAGACAAAGCCTCGCCCTCAGCTCTAGTTTAACCTCAAGAACTCGTCTTAGCTTAAGAACAAATCCCAGCCTAAGCCATAGTCTCTAACGAGTCTAAGCGTGAGTTAAAGTCCCGGGCTTAGTTTCAGTCTCATCGTAAGTCGCAGTCGCATCTTTAGAAATCTCAGTTTTATCTTGGGTTCCATCAAACGCTTGGTCTTAGCCTTAGACTCGACTTAAGATCAAGTCTCAGACTCCGTCTAAGTACCAGCCAGGGCCGAAGTGCCAATTTCGGCTTATCTCCCAGTGTCAGTTCCAGTCCCAGCCTAAGTTCCAGTGCCAGCCTAAGTTGCAGTCCCAGCCTAAGTTCCAGTCCCAGATAAAGTTTCAGTTTCGGTCGAGGTCTACATTTCAACCTAATTTCAAGTTTCAGCGTAAGTCATAGTCGCGGCCTAAGAACCATTCTCAGCTTTTTCCTTAGTCTGGGGCTTAATCTCAGTTTCGCTTTAAGCCCTATTGTCGCACCAGCTTCAGTCTATGCAAATCTTGGTCCAAGTCTCAGCCTCGACTTAGGCTCCAGTCCCAAACTCAGTCTAAGTGCCAGTCGGGGTTTAAGTGGGGCTGTGTGGCATTGGCTCCCTGCATGAACTTAACATCGTTTAAATTCTAAGCTTCAATTTCAGAAAAAAAAACAAAGTTGTTAACAACCTTTGTAACGCCTACAGTTGTCCAAAACCTTGTTCCCATCAATGCCACCATTCCACATTCCTCACCAAACTGTAACTCTCTGGGAAGAAATTGGTTTCTTGACGGTAACCTGCGGGTTTTCAGAGCCTCAAATGAGACAATGTTGTTTGTTTACGTAACCACCGAGATAGAAATGCATTTCTTCAAAAAAGATGATTTTTGTCCAAGATCTTTGTCCAATTGAAGCTGCTCTAAGGCCCGATCTGCGTAGCGATACCGAAACGGATGGCTGTGCGTTCTCCATTCCTGAGTCAGTTGATCCTTGTAAGCGAGCGCATAATTCCCCTCAGTCTAGACAATGGCGATGACGATGGTGAATTGTTGTTCATTCGGCCATAGCAGTCACATTCTGCATTTTTACGTACTGCAGTGGGTGCGTCTATTTGACTTCTTTTCCCAAAACGGACTATTGGGTCTGCACAGCCAGCGATCCTAATGTTGTGCAAGCGACTAGGACTAGGTATCTGTCAAGATTTTAAAACAGTTGCCAAAAGTCACTAGATGGTCCCTCCTTTTCGTCAACCCCTTAATCGCGGGCAAAGATGCTCCAACTGAACTGGAGTTCGTCCAAAATGCCCCAACTGACATCTTCGTCGTAGAGGAGACGTCTATCCACGTATATCCAGTCCTCCCAACTGGCACATTTATGGACATCGGACTGTATTCTAGATAAGTCCAATTTTGTCAGGATATGCGAAAGCTTAAATCCTTTTAGTGCTTCTAGTCCTTCTACTGCTCTTGCGTCCAATCTTCGACATCAGGGACACCTTGACGCTGATGTAGCAGCATTTGCTTCTTGTTACGTGGAATTAGCTCCGATTCTGGATGAGTCGTCGTCGCAGCCACCCGAGGGGTATTTTAGGGCGTTCAAAAGCAGGCGGAAGTGGGATTGCTTTTCTGCCAAATTTCTCTGTTTTTTTTTTGGTAGCCATGAGACGCAATCTGTAGCTGAATCGGTTCTAACACCCTCTACGCTGTAGCCCCTTGACAATTTTCGACAACTTCTCCAAAGGCTTCCTCTGTTAACTTTTGATTTGTAGTGGGTTCTACTAGGCTGAGCCTATATTCTTTTTGGGGTTTCCTAATTTATATTCCTAAGTAATTTCATGGGTGATACTGCAGTCTGTTACATGCTTGTGGTTTAACAACTTTTAGACAACAATCTGCCAAATGATATCCACTTCAACCAATAGACGTCCTAATCTCATTCACAGATTGCTTCTGATTTCGATGGAGGTCCTCGTTTAGTCCACATTCTTCTCCTTGCTGTGAGGCGTTTCTCAAATCCTTTCCTCTTTCCTTTGAATTCATTTTTTTGATTGAGTCCCCGTCTGGAGAGGTTTTCAGGTCCTTCAGCCAGTCAAGTTCCTTCTCCTAGTTAAGGTCTTCTCCGGTTTAAGGGATATTTGCTTCTTTCACCAGTCCCAAACTCACTCGGTCAGGGAATATTTATCAGAATCCAGAAACTTTTCCAACTCCCCTCTGACATTCCATGCAGCACCTCAACTACCATGACTCAGTCTTCACACCAAATCCATTCAAAGCAGCCGGATGTGACACAACCTCTTCAACTGGCGCATGAAAGTCACAGTCCATATTTGCATCGGAAAACAATCGAATTTCCTTCACACTGCTTCACCCAACCTACACGCTGTACCCTCCCCGGAACAAAGAATCACCTCTTCTCGACTGTTCCGCAGCACGGATCAGATTCACTCGGGCAACAGTGGCCACAGCTGCAGAGTCGCTCGGCCTCTCCTCAATTTCATAACACCATCAGCCAGCAGCGGCGTGTAACCACTCGAGAAGAGAGTCCGCGCTCTCAAGTGTTGCCACTGCTCCTGTGTGTGACGACCGGTGGAAACTTATGCAAACTCGAAATCGGAAACCACGGTACCTGCCGATCGTCTGTTCAATTGAATTCGTTCATGTCCGCCCCTTGATGCGGTGACCTCTGGGCGACTTCTGTGACGGAAGAGGACATCTCCCGATGCGGTACCTGGATGCCTAATTAATGCAAAACTCACTTATTCGTCATAACAGCGCGACTATGCTCCCTCCCCACCTCCCATCACCATCAGAAGACAGCCTTAATTAATCCCGGTGACAGGGTGAGTCCGCAAGACGGCCGTAGTTGGCGTTCCTGCAGCCACAAGACACACGCTACAGCCAGTCATCTCACCAGCCAGCCAGCCAGCCAGGCAGCAGAAGCAAAAACAAAGGCGAAACAATTAAAGAGCATAATATCGTCAACGAACCATTAACTCTGCTTACTTGAATTTTTTTCTGCAGTTATTTGCGCTCTTTTCGAGTGCTTCGCCCGCCTGTCCCCCGGTCCAGGGCTCCGTCTTCTTCGGCGCGAAATTAAATATGCAAGCAGCAGGGGAACACCGCTACACCGGGGCTGGAGTTAATCTGTGTATCTCTCCTCCTCCTCCCTGCCCCCCCCTCCTATGCGACAGAGACCCGTGGGAGGTGGCGAGGAGTCGAAGCCGGCGGCAGGAAGTTTGGTCGACTGTATCTGGAGTACGCGACTCACTGCTGTCCGTGTGAGTGTGCCGCTGCCGTGCAGCAAGTAGACCCCGGCCGAGGCAGCGTATGACAATTAAAAATTCGCGGTGGTCCGAATGTGAACTTTGAATTCCGTTTTAATTACACGAACATTTAAATATGGTAAACACACGTTGAAATGGGCTTTATCTCCGGTCCCCTCTGGCCGGCGAGGGGATGACAGGTGTGGGGTGTGGGGTTTTGTTCGTGGTGCGTTGCGTTGCCAGGTAGCTAAAGCCGGTGGGGAGGGTGTGCTGCAATGACGCATGCTGGGCGATAACGAGGTTGTTTGCAAATTATTTGTTGCCTTGTTAACTGCAAAAAGGGAACGCGGGCGTCGGCGAGGGGGTGAGTGGCTACCGTAGGTGGGATTAAACTTTTGTTCTGCACTGCAATTGCGCTGACCAACTGAGAAAGGGTTTTTTGAGGGACGGAGTTGGTGGCGGTTGGGAGTGCGCAACTCCATGGTCTGTTGGCTTATCCATGACTTTTCAGTTTACACAAGTCAATGTACGGAGTCCGAGGCCTATATCGCCTTGTGCTGTGACATGGAATGCAATCCGCAGGGGTAAGCTGAAAATGCGCATGCATAGCTGTGGCATGTCATTTTGTAGGTGAAAACATATCCGTGACAACTGGGTTCGCGGACGGCGGTTCAAACTAAGCTGGGGTCAAGTGGCGGGGAGTCGCTTTTGAATTCCAAATGAAAGACACGCCCATTAGGTGGTGAAAATCGAAGTGGAAGAAATTAAGTGCCTGATGCAGTCGATCTGGACCACAATCAATTTCAAACTGCTTCTGGCCTCATCTGGGTTATCTCTGTGCTTGTACACCATTTTCAGGATTTTTGCCAGGACTCTGTTTACGTTTGGAGTCCTTGAAATTTTTCTCGAGATGTTGGAATCCTTGGTACTGCTTAAACTGTACAACATGGGCCAGTCATCTTGTGTCTGTACACGCCTGACAAGGTTTCATGGTAGAGTTCTCCCCTCCAAACGACCAATTCGAAAAGAACCCGCTTTCGGATACGGATTGTGCTCAAAGACCTCTTAAGGCAATGTTGTTCAATTGCCTTCAACTCTGTGGAACTTTTGACGAGCAGAACTCATTTATTCTCATTGGATCCCTTCCACTGGATTTTCTTCTTTGGCCAAGATAGCACCTTTCAAACTGTCCTTTGAGAAGCTTCGATTGCCACGACCACGTCAGCGCTGTTCCACACAGGCATGGGGCAAAACTCAGATGGTCACATGAGATAGATTTGATCACCTGCTTAATATCATGTAATCCAAGACTAGAGCCTCTTTTCCAAAAGAGATCATGTTTGAGGGACAGTCACTCAACCTTTGTCGAGGGGCGATGCCTTTCTACCTCTTCTGCCGTTCTATGGCACAGCAATGCAACACCGCACTAAGTTGGTCTCATCATTAAGGAAAACAGTCTTAGTCAAGTCAGTCAGCACTGCACGTGATTTTGTATACTAAACCGGTCTCCACGAGACTCCCAGAAGGGGGCCTACAACATAGTCCAGTGGTTTCCGACCTCTTGTGGCACCAGAATATGGCCCCTGGGCAGGCTGGAACTAGGAAAGTTCTCTCTCAATGCCTGGATCTGATAGACGACCTCGCATCAAATGGGCTTGGGTCTTTCAGTGACTCCGTTGCCACAAGTAATTGTGATAAACTCCGATGAGCACTTAACTTGATCTTCTAGGAGACCGCTATACAATAAACTTATACTCAAGAATTTAGCCAAGACGTGCTTGTTGGTTGGTCAAGATTACCTAGATGTGGGAATTGCGCAACCTTTCCCCCCAGCTTTCACATGTTTTCCTCTGCTACCCAAGCATGTCCACCAAAACTGTTCCTTCTTTTTCTTCTTGTTGGGGTGGACCTGGGTCTTAACCAACATGCCTCTCCAGCCAGCACGATCTTTCGGCAATTGCGCACTTCCAGTTGGTTGAGGTCCTTGTCCACTTGTTTGCGCAAACTTAGGCTAGGCCGTTCTCTGTTGCGATGTCCCTAGTCTGGAGGCACTGCTAGGGACCCACCTTGGGGTGTCTCGTGTCTTTGGTCGGGGCCTCCAGCGATAATTGGGTCTCTCTGCAAAACAACCAGAAATGGCACGAGTCTCTAGTATGTAGGCTGAAGAAGTGCATTCTTCCAAACTTCAGCACGAAACCAGTGGCATCTCCGTTATCTCTAGACAGAACAGACGGCGTACTAACAGGCCACTTTAGCACTTAAGTGCGCTTGGGCCTAGTGATGAAACCCTCTGCAACGCCTGTACAGAAGGTGAAGACACTGCTCAGCACTTCCTCAGTCAGTGTCGCCCCTTTGTCCTGATCAGGTGTGTTTGGGGCTGTTGTAGTTGGAGCACTTACTGCCACCCCTCCGGAAGACCAAGAAACCACATTCAATGTAGGTAACTGCCTGGAAGTACAATTGACCAGTTTTAGAGTCTAAGCGTTCCAGTACAGCGTTTTCCAATCTTCAACGGGGAAGACAAGTCAGCAATTGAATTCAGTTATGGAAGATCGTGACTCTGGTGTTGACTTGTGAGTTTCGTACGATGCAAGCCCCCCTCCTTAGACAGCCACTTTTCACAAGCCTTTTTTGAGTTCAACTTCACACCACCAAGGGCGTTCGCCATGGAACAACTCGGGGCTATATGGTGGATGCGATAAAACGTCCCATCCGAGCTCCCGTAGCTTCTGGTGAGTCATCAACGAAGTGTGTGGTCCAGGCGTTATCCTGGAGGAACACTACACCCTTCCTGTTGGCCAATTCTGGACGATGCTTCAAGCGGTCCAGTTGTTCGCAGTAGATGGTAGAATTAAGCGTATGACTATACGGGAGCAGCTCATCATGGAGGATGATTCCCTTCCAATCCCACCAAACACACAGCAAAACCTTCCTGGTCATCAATCGCGGCTTGGCCACTGTTTGGGACGATTCATCGGCTTTAGACCACGACTGTTTTCACTGGATATTGTCGTATGTGAACCATTTTTCGTCGCCAGTCACCATCCGCTTCAAAAGTGCGTCCAGTTCGTTCCGTTTCAGCAGCATATCGCAGGCGTTGATTCGGTCCAGAAGGTTTTTTTTTGTGTCAAATCATGCGGAACCCAAACATCAAGCTTTTTCTTGTGTCCAGCCTTCTACAGATGGTTAAAAATGGTTTGGTGACTAACTCCCATCTCCTGGCCAATGTCACGAGATGCTACATGCCGGTCGAACTCGATGATTTTCATGATTCGATCGGTTTTCGTCGTCACAGATCTTCCGCTGGCTGGCCTATCCATGGTGTCGTTTTCACCGGCTCTGAATCGTCGAAACCATTCCTCCGCGGTTCGAAGTGATAGAGTACCATCCCCCAAAACACCATTAATCTCGCGGAACGTTTCTCTAGCGGATTTGCCTTCAACGAAGGAAAAACTTTAAAATAGCGGCGTTAGTGAACTCCATGCTTACACGTGTATAACTGTTGAACGCAATATCCAAATCTAATCATGCATAGCGTTGTTTTGTAGGCTTTGTCAAGACCTTTCAAATGATGTATAGTATTGCTAGATACGAGCTCTGTAGCGCTTTGTACATAGCCGGGAAATTCAGAAGACAAGAAGGCAACCTTATATGTCGCTTTGAAATCGATGAATAGGTGATGATCGTCGATCAGCTCTTGTGGGGTCATCTCTAGGGTTCTGCGGAAGCGTGAAAATTTGACCTTCTTGGCCAAAAACCACTCCGATGAGGACCTTTCAGATTGTTCTTGAACTATTTCAGGCGTTTACCAAAAACGCCTGTCCGCGATGTCAAGGATGCTGATCTTACAATAATTGGTGGGGTCTGGGTTCCTGTGGACAAAATTCTAAATTGTGACAAATTCTGACCTGACTGCATCAACTTTCGCCTCCATTGCCAAGAATTCGTGGAGTGCGACAAGACACATTTCTGTGAATTCAACTTGTCTATCTCGTCCATCCCTCTATGGCACAGGCAATGGATTCTTCTTGAGATACCATACATCATGGAAGGCAGTGTTGGAATGTTGCTAAAGCAATAATTTTGATTGTGTTTGAATGACCGAAAGTGGAACGTACACAATTTCATTTATCTAGATTCGCACTTAATGTGAATATTTTTTCAGTAATTCGCTTTATATCGTTTCGGCACTTATTCCAGATTCTCTGTAGGCCAAACGAGGCAGACGGAAGATAGGCAAATTCTGTCACGTAGCTTCTGTAGCTTTCAGCATATTGATGGATATTCCTCTTGGAGATGCTAGCGGATAGGGAAGCCCTTAGTCTTCTCGAGAGAAAAGTTTTGCGTGCGATTTTTGGTCCATTTTGATGGCATCTGGACAAGAAGATTCAACGACGAACTCTATGGGCTGAACAGAAACATGCGTCTAGTCAAGCGTCTTCGGATACAACGCTTAGGGTGGCTAGGTCATGTAGAGCGTATGGAAAGCACTGCTCCGGCCCGAAAAGTCTTCGAATCTGAGCCATTGGGATAATGCAACAGAGGACGGCTTAGGCTAAGGTGCCACTCACAAGTGGAGATGGACCGCAAGTGACTTGAAGTGCAGCTGGCGAAAGACCGTGCTGGCTGAAGAGGCATGTTGGTTGACAAAGGTCCACCCTGGACTGAAGCGTCAATAAAAGAAGAAGAAGAAATCTATAAAAACTTTGCATGGAGTTTCAATTTTCAGGATATTTGCATAACTTCGTTATCTTCCGTCAAATTTCTGAAATTTCTGTCAGCATTTAACCTAGAAAGATGGAATCTAACGGAATTCCAGACACAAAGACATGAAAATCCCCGAAACTATCCCCCCCCCCTCCACGGAACTTTGGTCAATTTCAACACACTCCGCATCACTCAATCGTTTCCTCATGATATCCATCCCATACAGACATTCATTCATTCGCAACCTCCCATCCCATCATCCTCCCCAAACCCAGGCTAATTATGGCTCTAAACACAGATTTCTATCTGATCGTCCGTTTAACTAGAGAGACCTCACAAAAACAAAAATTGCCGTCTTCTTTAAATTTTTTCATTCCTCACGGCGGCGGCGTCATATCTCTTCAAAATAAATCTCCAGCAATTACGAAAGTATTCCCTTCCCCGCTCCCTCCTCTCCCTCTCTCGCGGTCTTTCTCGATCACGCAATCCGGCAGAATGGTCTTCTGGCGAAAAGCACAAGAAACCAACAGACTCCGGGCCAAATAACAGACAAAAACCAATTATACACTTGTAAACGTGTCTATCTGAATCTATCCGCCAGTCGAACTCGTTTTGGATATTTTCTCAAATTTGAACTTCAATTGAGAGTATCTCTGTCGAGTGTTTTCTATCTTTCACCATAATTAGCTTGTACAATTAATTTTGGACATCTGTAACGTTGCGATGGATGTGTGTGGTGTGTGAATTTATGCGTGTGTGACGGATGTGTCGCAAAGATACTTTTCACTTGTTGTCGGTGAGGGTTTTTTTAAGAGGCGACGGGTGGCGGCGTTGGAGGAAACGGTTTTCTAGATCACGCTCGGGCGGCAAAGTGAAATTAAAATAAAAGCAAAACCCCATTTTTTACGTTTAAATGGCTCCGCAACTAGTTTTCTGCTGAACGACGCTAATGGGGGTTTCACTTGACAGGCGGTTTTCGGAACTGGTCTGGATTGTGGGTAGACGCGAATGTCTTTCGCTTTCAATTAAATCCGACATCTAATGGCGAAATGTGTGTGAATTGAGTGGTAATGGTGGAGATAATTAGCCGCCGTGGGGTATGGCGGTGACGTGTTTAGAATCGTACTTAGCCTTGAAAGCCTGACGATCTAGTTCATGCGAAAACTCTTGACTTCGTCTGGACTTCTGTGCAGTCTTTTGTAAGCCTTTTTATTTTAGGAAAGCTTCATTGACCCCAAAGGAAGCAGGTGACTTAGTGGAACCTTGTGGGACTCCATTGATTTTGCATCTACTGACGTCTCCTGTGAGATGCTCAAACTTTTAGCGGTCTTACTACAGTTGATACTCATGTTCTCTGTCGTTGAGTTTCATACGAATCTAGCTGTCAAACTGATGAAATTTTTGGAACTTTCAACTAGGTACCAAGTTGAGGAGATGCGGGTCGCTTTAGGCCTGCTATGATGCCACGCGGATCAAGGATCATCTTTTCTCCGATCTTAAGCCATTTGGAGTCGTTCATTAGATCGTTGAGGAATTATGCTCCCAAGTGGGTTGGTTAGTCTCCGTCTAGAGAGGGCCTCACACGAACAGAGAAGAAGTGAGACGCTTTCGTTCTCCTCCTCTTACAGCAACGATAGAAGTCGTTGACCTTGTCAGTCTGCGTGGGCATCGTGAATCGGCATCGTGACGGTGGCATCATGAATGCCTTGATCGCCTTTTTGAAAAATGTGAATAAGGTTGCCCATGGTTTGCTCTTGCCCAGATAGCGTTCAGAAGAAGAAGAAGCCTAGTGGGTTATGGCCCTGGGGCCTATTCGAGAGCCAGAGAGCCAGAGACCTCTTTGGCCTGAACAGAGTTCTCCACCCCTTCTACATGTCCTAACTATATGTTTGGCTAGATGCATGCCGCCGTTTAGCGTTTAGAATTTTTTCGTTGCCATCAACGCAAACAGGACCAAAATTTGCCTGCGGAGCTTTCCTTTCATAAAGATCGAGAGCTTCTTCATTCGCTCTTAACTACGTGCAGATTTCGGGATAATCAAGATTTTGGACAAAGTCAGCTTGGTCTTTGAGGAGAGAGTTAACCAATTGCCCCCTGAGCCTAAGGAACCAGCGATTGGCAAGTGTCGGCTTCTTTTCTGGACTGATGGTGTGGTCGAGTCGAGGTAGATGAAGTTTAGAAGAGGTATGTCCCCGCATTACTTTTTTATCGTCTGGAGAGAGCTTCACACGAGCAGAGAAGATGGGAGACTCTTTCGTCCTCCTCCTCCTCCTCCTGCAGCTACGGAAGAAGTGGTTGTGTTTGCGTGCATGGCATAGCAATGGCACAATGCACAATAATGACACAGACTAGGATTAATCCGCCCCCAAGGCTTGATCTGGGTCAGATCAGTTGAGTACTAGAGCAAGTAATCGGATGGGTTACGAATCAATTTATTGAACGTGTCCAGCTGAAGAAGACGCCGAGTTTAGGCGTATGAAATGGCGGGTGAAACTCTTAAAGGAGTGAGCAGCGAGTTGTTGTCGAGTTCACCAACTTTGCAACTCCCCGGAGCGTCACAGTGTCCCGGCAGCGACATATTGTGGCCCTTAGCCGTTAAGAAAAAGGCGGCTTAGTAAGGGGATCTTGTTGTTGAAAGTGACGCTACGTAGAGATTTGATGGCAGACAAATGCTGCGCTGCTCCTTAACTAGAAGAATCCCCCTTAAATTGCCAACTCTGGGTTGAGAGACGGAATGAAAGTTTCAAATTAAGGTCCCTAGAGTTGATGCCGACGCTAACTCCCTCATTAGTGCCCTATCCGTCAGTCGAGATTCGAGAGGACCATCCAGCGACTGTGGAACAAACTCATAGTCAGTCCCAGAGGCTATGCTGGATGAGAAGCTCCTGAGTTCCAAAGCGGCATTTGTGAGCACATTATCGTGTTCCCCTCCCTGGGGTCTTAAAACTCAACGCCACGTACTTCAAAAGAGACAAAGGATAAGAAGGTTGACTTCCTGGGAACTTTGTGACTGATGTTATTGAGTTTCAAAAACACCGGAATTGAGTCGTTAAGAGGAGACGCAGGTCATGTGCAGGAAAATGCCAGTTTTTGATTGCACCATACCGACTTGTTCCAGAGTGTATTCTGATGCTCGACAGAAAGAACACCAGCATCGTAGATTTAGTGCTCTGTGTCAAGGAGGTCTCATCACAACAAAGCAGTCGTTGAGCATTTTTAGGAGTCCTTCTAACGTAACCCAGTGAGCATTAAGGTTCAGTGTGTATCCCCTGTAGGGAAGCTTGCTGCCTAGGGGATGTTAGTAAGGCACCGTTCCTCACAAATTTCCTGAGGTCAGGGATATGCTTTTTCAGCAGGTCCCTGAGCTTGTGAGAGAAGCTTGTTTTGGTATGAAAAAGTCGTCGTTCTTAATAGGCCAAAGGAGGGCTCCACTGATTCTTTTTCTCCTTAATCCCTACGACACCTTTTGTAGCCGTTCACAGAAAGGTTTAGTCTCCTCGCCATTGCCCCGATCGTGCAGTGAGCAATGAGAACACTTGGAGAGTGCATGGTTGTGCTTAGCTCTTTCTTAGACTGAAGGCAAAGACTAAGCCAGAGCTATTTACTAAGACACTGATGTAGTGAGCTAGCTGAACTAGTGGGAGGATGTCAGCCGATTCTGTGCTTGAGCTTGGACCAGTGCGTGTCCCTTCATCTGCCTTTCATTTCCATTATTGCTGGAATGTTCACTGACACAGCGGAGGACACTTTTGAATCAAAGACTGGCCTTAGGTTTTAAGACTCCTTTAAGCAGTCTTTGATGGATAAGAAGGATGGACTGCGTTTTCCATGTCAGAAAGGTCCAATTGTTGCACAATCTGAGCGTCTGCCGGCATGATAAAGAAATCTGCTTGAAAGACACTGGACTAGTCTGTTAACTGATTGCCAATATGTGTTCCTAGTGCTTCGCAGACGGGATCTATTGCTTCTGTGCCGTCTGCTGCCTTCGATCCACCAGTGAAGATGGGGGTGCCTGCGCAGACTGGCTGTCTGCTTTATGGACTGAGGAGATTTTGCTAGGGTCAGACTTGCGTTTTCCAAACATCCCAAGAGTCGCTGTGACTGATCATACCGTAGATCAGGACATCGGACTTCAATCGCAGACTGACCATCTTTAGTTCTGTCTTCAAATCCAATCGCGGAAGACCAGTTTGCTCACTGAAACCTTGCAAAACTCCATTGACCCAATTTTTTGATCGGAAAAATTTCTGAATCTTCCTGAAGGGCCTTTCAAACGACGTAGCGTTGGGACCTGCAAGAATGCAAGACTCTGTGAACTCTGGATGGAATGGAAATTCGGCTCAATAACAAGTTCTCAAGTTTAGCTCTGCTGGACACCCTAGAAGAGAATGAAAGCCTGACTTCTGATGGCGTGTGAATCTTGGGACTCCCATCTTTCGCATGAGTGCATGAAATTAGAGGCATCTAGCTTGAGATTGAGCTTCGTTGTCTGCTTAAGGGGCGGAGGAACCGGTTGTGAAATGTCTTTTCTTACGACAGCGAATATTCTTAACAGACGGGTTCCTTCACTGCAGCCCTGTGGTACCCCATTGAATTCGCTTTAAGCGATGGCTCTCAATGCTTCATCTGTCAGAAGTATTTAAGTATCCACCTAAAAACGCTGCCCAGTCTTTGTCCCCCTCAGTTGTCTTGTCACGCCTTCTTCATCATGTTGGGTCTGTTGCCTGAAACTTAATCTTCAATCCAGATTCTGCTGTTCACCGAAATCGAAGACAATCCACTCTTATGGCAGAGATAGTACCCACTCCCATGGCAGAGATACTTCTACCAATCAATTGCACACTCCCCATCTCTAGCCAGAACCGTTCAACGCGTCCACGTCCAGACATGCAATTTCGCATGGGAGCTCCTCCTCTCTCTAGGAATCTCGAATGGCAGCCAATAATTAACTCAATCTGCCGGTAGTTGGTTGAAGGAATCTTCCGATCGAAAGATTTGTGATCCCATTTGCCGGCAATACCTTCCGTCTCAAGTCACACGCAAGATGGAATTTGTCATAAACAGCTTATGTGTCGTGGTCCCCAATAAATCATCGTCTGCACACCTCCCTGGCCTCGACGTCCAGCTTCGCAGTCTGGCATCTGCGTGGAGAGCTGCAAACCAGGAAGGATGATCCCTAACACAATTCATCTCCCGTTCAGTTCTTCGCCGTCGCCGTGGCCACGGCCGCTGCTGCGATCCGCACTCAGCTGGACCAAGTGATTGATAATTAATGAGTCCTTCTTATCCCAGGCGAGACATCATCACGACACCGCCACTACGCGCCGGCCGGCCGGTCGTTCGCCCAACTGATGAAGTCATATTTTTATCGCGTGGCAATTTGTCAGGGAATCGCATGTTGAGTCATTACACGGGTTCGCGTTTGACCATCTTCCATCCGCAGATCCATCACCGCGTAAATTGACCCACACACCCAGATGCCCCGACTAGAAGCAATTCGACACGCCCGTCGCCGCCACCATCATCGTCTGTGCATGCATGGCACGAATCTATAATTCAAAGTGAGCATCTAACACTCGGGGATGCTCACTGGGCGCAAATGTGTCCCCATTCCGGCACCCATCTGCCTGGTTAAATGATGTCAAAGTTGTTATGCGACACCGATTCATCATCATTTTTCGTCGATGCGAGCGGCAATCTTTTCTTCCGACATTTTGGCGCACTTTATCCAATTGCAGCGCGTCGCCCCGCACCGCAGTCCACCACCACAGTCGAATCCCATGGATATGGGTTTCTGATTTATGGAATTTGTTTTAATTAAAATTAATCAATCGGAACGGGGTGACGGCCGAACGGACGCATGGGGCGACTGATTAAAATATGAAAAGAGTTTAATGGTGCCCCATCGCGGCGGTTTCCGTTTACAGCTTGTTAATTTGTAATTTGTCGGTTTGAGTTAGTGCGCCAGTGGGCTGAGGCGTGAAACAATGGAGCTGACAATTTGCTTTCAGAAGTATGAAAAGAACTCACTAATTTGTGGCCTTTGTTTGGAATTTATTGTTGTTTTTGTTAAGTGACAGCGATATCCAGCGTAACTATGTCGCCTGGTGGATGATGGATGATGACAGCGGGTGGGGTGGAGACCGACCCATTGGGGAATACAATATCACGATGCGGCGACATTTATGGGTGGGAAATTGAAAGTTGAGTCGTGTGGGGAATGGGCGGCGACAGTGTGCTGAGGCGGAATCTGTGGAGTCCCACAGGGTTGAGGTGTTTTGGTGGAGAACGTTTTCTTTTGGGCGATGGGCTTGTCGATTTTTTTTTGCGGTCAATAAAAATTCGATGAATCTGAAAAAAAAGGAAGATGGACATGTGTTTGGGAAACCGGAGGCAGAGAGGCTGGCAAACCAGTCTTCTGAGTCCTGAGCCTCTCTGTTGTGTCAACTTAACAGCAGCTACAACTGTACCAAATAATCTCAAGCATGAACTCCGTTTAGAACAATGGTCCAAGTGTTAAGGTTGAGGGCGATTCATATGAGAAATCAAACCCCATTTCTATGGGGAAACTTGTGGCGTTGAAATGAGAAATGTCCTTACGGCCTGAAGCAAAGTGAAAAACAAAGCCTATTCCTTAGGTCTGGAATTTTCTGGTACTCCATTCCCTAGGAAAACGCATAAGATGTTCCCACTTGAGTGAGTCCTACGACTGCAAAGGGCTTCCTCAATCTTATTAAGGAACCGGTTCGTTTTTTGGATGACCTCCATCCCGATAGTTCTACCTTGTCCACGATGTTGTGCATCTACTCTCTCTCTTGTACGGCACGGTTGTACAAAGGAGAACAAAAAATGGAAGCCAATTTTAGCTGAATGTCCTGCTATTGAGGTGTTCCACACTCATGATGCTGAGTAGAAGTGTCCTCCTAGCGTTTGCTTTGTTCTCTGTGCAATGGCTTGGCAGTCGCAGTGGAAGTGAAAAGTGGTCGCAACGTCTTCCTCGTCGCTGCAGCTCCTGCAGAAGTCATCTTAAGGGATGCCCTGTCTGGATGCATGTGCTCCAATTGCTCTTCGGCCTCCCATCCTAATCTTAGCCCATTGACGCGTTGCGTCCTTGTTGGATGAGGCAGTAGGAACATTTGGAACTTAGATGTGACCCTTTCCGACCATTTCCTGTTTCGTTTGCACAATTCGTGTGTTTTTTGAAGGCCTGCTGCCTTCAGGCTTGGTGTGAGGACAAGCGCAGCGCCTGACAAGTTTATCGTTACTGGAGATTCACCTAGATATCTGCCTAGACTTTTCGTCATCGCCGTCTCCCTAGATTTAACTATGTCCCGGCAGCAATATCAGACAATCGTTGAAGTTCTTGATCATATCCTTAGGTGAGTGGCGACACTCGAAGAAGTAAATACTTCAAAGGGTTTGATTGCAGCCTGGCTTTGGATATACTCGTAGCAGTGATCCCCAGCCAAGACAGTGCTTCATAGATTGACAGTTTGAAGGTAAATTGACGGTCTATGCCTCTGGAGCTTCCACACCATCGTCTATTTCTCACCAGTCCATGTAGACAGTTGATCTTTTAACGACCTGGGTTAAGAGTCCCAATCCCACCTTTCCAGTATGCGGGTTGAGAATTCTTTCTCAAAGATGAGATGGTGGAGAGGGAGGAAGTTGAACTTTCTCAATGGCCTGGAGGGACAGAATCTTTTGTCAGCCTACTGTCCAACAGATCTGAGCCTGCTTGTCATACAAGTTGCAATTTCCTGTTGTAGAAAATCGAGTGGAGGATGAAAGATGAGTCTTTCGAGTGATTTGGAGGACTCCGGTGGATTTGTCTTGAAACCGCAGCTCTAGCGTCGGTTGTAGTTGATCTAATTTACTTAGCCACATCGAAGCGCGGTCCACTCAAACATAAGCCACTTGCCAAGTTTCTCGTCTTGGCATTCAGTATGAAGCCTGTTGTGGCCTTCAAAGTCCCCTTTGCACTGAAACGATCTGTGATGGTTCCTTAGTTAGGTTATCAGTCATGTCCTAACCCCTTCGGGTGCACAGGGCGTAAAGCCCGCCTGCACATCATCTCGAGTAAGCGTCTCCAATGCGCCTGCGAGCTCTTCAATTTATTTCAAACGCTCTCGTTGTGCTGAATAAGTGAATTTCACTGCAGGACATTCTTCCCAATGGAGTTGTCTTTGCGACATAGGAGGTGTTCAACCCCTGCCACTTTCTCCTTCATATTTAGATGATTAAAGGTTCCTGACCCGTTCTCGGCGACAATTGCTCCATGGACATACTTCCCGCCCAAGCAATCCAATTCAGTTTTCGTCACCTTTTGGATTGGTGGCTATCAGGTGCAGATCCACACTCTTATGATAGACTATCCGATACGGAGATGCGATGCGAAAATGGGATCTGAAGATGCGACGCGAACATTCAATGCGAAAGCGCGAGCGATAGCGCGATGCAAAGATAGGCGTCGTAGTCCTTCGAATGCCACAATTTCCGTCCGTCAGTGTTGAACAGAGTACCAGCAGAAGCAATCGTGGTGACAGAATGGTGGCTTAAGGGCCGTAGACTTAGTCGGAAGGGTCTAGAGTTGGACATCGGGCCAAGAATCTGCATCGGGTGTATGAGTAAGTACATATGTTGGTTGGCGTTTAGGACTCTAACTTATACCTCCGTACTGTGATCGCCGTGGCGTTGTGGATAAGTACGTCGACTTCTGGACGGGGCCACCTCGAATTTTTTCACGGCACCACCTCTAACGAGTTGCTGGCAACACTCAAAGAGTACCAATTGCCTGTGAAAAGCTTCTCAAATCTCGCCGTTCGGAGTCGGAAGAGCTGTAGGTCGCTTCTGTGGGTGAGAGAAGAGTAGCAGGCACAACACGAGTAGTCGTTGTAGAAGCTAGGCTCTGGTTCCTTGTGGACTGTAGTGTCACTCAATTATTACACCAGCGTGTTAGGAGCTGAGATACGTCTGCAAATTGACAGAACAATGATCTCTAGACACTTTATTTCCAGACAAGTTTCACACAATTTCACCGGCTTAGCGTTCAAAGGACATCATCGAGCAGGCTGTTCACACTCTCATCCCGACGAGCAAGACGACATTGGAGAGAGTTTGGGTGCATGCTCTGGAAGTAACATTCAAGGTCACCACGAAGAGCGTTCAAACTCTGGGTGGGAACATTGAAGGATGAGGAAAACTTCTAATACGATGTAAAGCTGTCAAAAAGGAGATGTGAGAAAAAAAGCATCTTTTCATCATTTCGCCTATCTCAAGCCAATTCCGATTGACTGCAGCACCTCCTCCCTGCATCCTCCCTAAGTGATTCATTCCTCAAACACATCCCGTTCCACTCAACCAGAAACGCACTTTCAGGGTCATGACTCATGATTTGTTCCATTTCATCTCCCCCAGCGATCGCTCTCTCCCCCGCCCAGGCACACACCCCAACCAATCATAAAATGTGAATCCTCCAACAGAGAATGAGTGAAGCATTCAAAGCATCTATCTGTCAACAATCTTCTTTCACTCAATGTCATCCAAGAATTACCCAAATAATGCATCACATTAACAATAATTTCTGGTAACAGCATTACAAATCACCTCCGCATGCCTAAAAATACACCCCATCCCCGACCCGCCACGCCACCATCGACCCACTCCACTCACACATCAAGTCACACTCGCAGCAGTCATGTGAAACGAACGATTCCCATTAGAAACCTCAAGAAGACAAATTAAATTCCATTCAACGAGCATCCCCACAGCATCCCGCTCGCCTCCGTCCTCACTCCGTCAGAGAAATGAGAAATTCATATCAGTCAGGCAGCCCCAGAAAATCTTCGTTGGTGTATCTATATCGGGAGTGTGAGGATGACTCCCTAAAAAGACCAACTTTGGTTCAGTTGCTTGTTCGTTCGCTCCCATCGTCACTTCACTTGTCGTCGTTTGTTTGGCCGTGTCCCCTGCCTCCCGACATAGACCCCCACACCGCCTCCACAGTCGTCACCTGCTTGCCATTGTAGTCGCAGCAGCACATGTATGTTGTACACACCAAGAGGGACAAGACGATGAGGCCCGACACTCCCCCCGCTTCCACTCTCTTGTCGCTCGTCCAAATGACATGCATTTTACTCTCCAGTTGACAGATTGATAAATCTCCGGAGTTCGTGTTTTTCGAAATCTTTTCAGATAAATTTCCCATTTTTCTCGCGTCGCGAGGGGAGAGACCCGGAACCCACACAGCCTCCAACACATGCTCCCATTCACCTGTGAGCGGCGAGGAGCAGCAGCAGAGCACTGCTCCAGAACGATGATGCTGGATGTGTCGTTGGTTCTTTGTCCTCCAGAATGCCGGAATAGAAAGGCGCAAACTAGCTCCCATAGGGGTGACACAAATTCCGAGACGCTCACACAATTGCTTTGTTCCCCCCGCTGATGGATGGAGTTCGGACACTCTGTCAATGTCATGTGAGCCGGTCACGTGATAGAATTTCCACATAATCACACTAAGTAAGTGACCTCTTAATCGGCTGTCCTGCGGACACTTCGTCTCAACAAATTGCTGCTCTTCCACGAAATAGTTGCGGCCCGCTTCATGACCTGTGCGGCATATCTCGCCTCTCGATCGTAGTCACATTTACATGGCGGATTGCCGCCGCTCCGATGACCCGATCATGACGCGATGACGACGCGATGATCGGCCGCGCTGAGAGTAGCAATGATTCGTGCTACAGATCAATCCAGATGCTTATCCCCCCTCGGTGCAGTTTCCTACAAAAAGAGATTCCAATCGCCTAGTCAACTCGGTCTCGTTTGGCTAAGCGGCCGCGTCTACGACTTGTATGTGACATGCATAAGAGGGCCGCAACTGCTGCTGCTGCGGCTGCGGCTGCGGCTGCTAAAACCGTGTTCTCGTATCTAACGTGCTCTGTGGTTGTCGTTCGGTTTTTGTGTGTCTGCCTAGACCAGGTCTTGGGGAGGAGATGCTTATCGCGCGGACATTTGGATGTTTTGTTTATTGCTCCAGATACACGGCATAAGCGCAACTGAGCGTAATAAAACTAAATACATCACAGGACCGAAAGCCAGATAGAGAGAGAGAGAGAGAGAGGGAGCGGGCTGGGGTTTCGTGCTGCTGCTGCTGCTCCCTCACTCTGCACTCTGACTTGGTACCTCGGTTTTCGGTCGTAAATAATAAACGTGAAGCCATTTGTTGCTGGAGCTTCGGCCGTGTGGCTGTGTGTGTGTGCTGATGGTAGTTTTAGTTGAATTGCAGTTGTATCTTCCTCTTTGAATTGACAAAAGTACAAAGAACTCGGTGCCGGGGAGTGTCGCGGGCGGTGGAGGCGATGACAATCCAGTCCGGGCAAAGAAAAGAAGATACGCTGCTGCCGCCGCCACGACCGAACTGGATTAACTCTCCTCAACTGGCGCGACGACAGTGGTTGCTGCTGTTGCCGGTAATGTACCACATCGGACAAGGTACGAATGTCACAGCATTTACGCCGCGCCGCCGCTCGCTGGCTGGTGAGTTCATTTTCTGGGAAGATTTGCATTTTCATTGTGCCCCGGACGACGATGGGGCTACGTGCCTAAAATTCGAATCTAAGTTTTGTAGTCGCGTCTCGCGAAAGCGGCCCGACGCTCTGCTCAGAAATGAGATCCAGGATGATGAGTGGTAATGGGAGGAGGCGACGGCGACGGCGGCGTGGGCTTTGAGCTGTAATTGTTGCAGGGGATTTGCGCGCTTGAATGGGTCATAAATTGTGAGGAGGAATCGCGAGCGGTAGCCTTTGGAAAGTTCCTTGGTGCGGAGGAGAATTTGCAATCTCTGGGTGAGTCCGACAAAATGTTCACAATTTACGAGAGTCGTCATTGGGTCTTGCATTGTGGTGGTTCTTGGAATCGGAATGGAAATGGAATGGGAAATCTGATGGGCTTCTGTTGCATGTTCGCGAGGTGCGACAAAGCTTAGGGTAGCTGCCAAGAGTTTGCTTTCACGCAGCAGATGTGAGGGGTCTTCAGGAGTTATTCTACGGACTTATAGACGATCTCACAACATCGGAAGATGACCACAGATCCACTTCGTTTACTAGTACAACCGTGGAGTTAGAAAGAGGACACGAGCGTGTGTGAGGATACCGCGATCCATGGTGAACCCTAAAGTGAAGGGGGTTCAAGATTAAGGGGGTTCAAGAGCAAGGGGGTTCAAGATCAAGGGGGTTCAAGATCAAAGAGGTTCAAGATCAAAGGGGTTCAAGATGTTACCCCAACATTCCTAAAATTTTCTTTTGTTAAGAGGTGGGTCAAGGGTGTCATGGGAGGAGAACGTCTAAGTGAAAGTGTTCAGAGATGTTCTTTTTGAGTTTCTCTGTTAAATGTTCCCGCCAGTTTGCGTCAGAAGTTGTGAGCAGTATTAACGCGGGTTAATCATCGTGAGGTTTGGTTTTCCAAAGGCCATTTTTGACAGATCACGAGTGATTTCTATCAAACTTCCATGTTATTTTTGTTCAGTATCAGTTGGCAAATGAACATGGAAAGACTGAAAGGACTCACACCACTACAGCTCCTTAAAAATTGCTCCGCTGTGCTACTAAAACAAGTGTCTGAAGACAGAAAGTAAAAATATTTTGTAGAAGTCAAACAAATTGTGATTTCTCAATATATGATCTTCAAGACTTATCTTGAGGACTGTGTCACAGTTAAGCGGGTAGGGATCAAGGGTACCTCTGCACCCGTTACGTTTTGTGGATTTTGAACACGGTCTTCGAGCCTTATGTCGTTACACACCCTTAAAATAAATCAATGGTCAAAGTTTATTGCATGAATCAGCAATGAAGGATGGGGGTACTTGGGTACCCACAAAATTTTTTTACGTTCAGGAAGCACCCAAGATGTCCTACTTTGAGAAAGAGTCCCGTAAAAAGTTTGGAAACCAGTGACCAGAAATCCGTCCCTTAATGAAGGGCTCGCAAGGCTTGGAAATGGTCTTATCTGTCGACATTCTCCTTCTCCAATCTTCTAGTCGCCATTTGGAAGATTAGGATCACAAGTGTTAGCATTTCTAGATTGACTCAGAACAATTGGGTTCCACCGACATCAAAGTATGAGCATGGTATCTTCTAGGAATCTCTCACGACATCTAGTCATACGTCGTTTATTCTTCTTATCCTCATTTTAAAGAGACTGTGTTGCTTTATGAGTTTCAGCATCAGGGTCTACACTTCTGTTTTCCAGCATCAGATGCACATTGTCAGTTATTCCCTTATCTTAAGGCTGAGCTTAAGAGATGAGTGTCTTTAAGGGCCAATGAACAAATCAGTCTTTATGCATCCTTTAACATCGAGTGCCGTTCCCTCCCATACGCAGTCACATCAATCCACTCGCTCCATGCCAACTATTCTCACAATCAAACCACATTCCCCCGATCCATAAATTAAGTCCTTAAACCCATTCCAGTCAATTGCAGGTGTTGCCGGAACAAATGGTCAAACAAATCGCCACAAATCTCACAAGTCCACTTCTCTCAAACCAGCCGGGGCACATTTCTCCTTGTCACACAGCGTCTAACCGCCACCGCCACCGCCACCACTACCGCCATCAATAATTGCTCGCATTAAGCATTTCCATTTCGCATTCCCACAGCATTGCCCCTTGGAATCGCAGCCCATGGAATCGCGCTTCGGACGTGAAAAAACGTAAATCATCCGCTAAGCCAATAGTCCCCGCTAATTACTCGAGACACAACCAACTCCAGGAGCAGTTCCCGCAAACGGCAATGGTGCTGCCACCAGCGACGGTCCCAGCTACCAGCTACGCTTCGGTACACAGATTCTAATCACCAGCGAAACACCGCCTACCGCTCCCCATCGTTCCGCAGCCCCTCATCAGAGACCATCCGGGGAGTACATGTGTTTGACTGGAAAACGCTTAAGCTAACAAGCCAGAGCCTAACTTGGAACCAAACTCTCAGTCAGCGCAGCAAGTGTACGACGCCTTCTCGGATTCATTTGGCGGACCACTCGCCCCCACCCAGTTCCCGAGAGACACACAAAGCCGTGGACCTGTCAAAAAAACCGCTCGCCACGGCTCGGGGGGGAAGGGAAACCTGCACCTCACCGTGGCCGCTGACATAACTAGAGCAGATCATGATGGAGCTCGTTGGCTGCGCTGCCGAGCAGACCTCCGTTGATGCAATTGATTCCGTTCGCCCGTGCCGTTTGGCGTTGTTAGCCAGCACGACTTTCACTTCTCGGCACTCGGTGGACGGTGGACGGTGGACGGGTTTCGCTCGCGATCTCGCGAATTCTTCCCCGTGTAGGCCTCTAATTATGCCCACTGATCCAATCTGTCTCCTAGTGGAGTCTGCGTCCAATTTCTGCACTGCCGCCTTCGAAGTGCAAGACGCGGCCGAACGGACATTAGTCAAGATTTACGTTTCCAGGTAACTCATTGCGCAACGCGATCTTTTGTGCGCGGGATGAATAATTGCGGAGCAGCTCAGCGGGGCGATTGTGTAACGTCTTGTGTGCGGCGTTGACATGTGATCGGCTGGTGGGCTTGGGGCACACATTAGACTGTGTCACAAGTAGGCCTGCTTTCCCAAGCGTCAGTAGAGCATGGCGACTGCCCCGCATTTGCTCATCGCAAACAACAATGGGTGACGCGTTGCTCTCGTCTCCGGTGAGATGCTAAAACACGACTTGGGACGGTGCAGTGCGCGCCGTGCCAGCGGCTGGTGCAAGGCGATAGGTCTGACCTGGTTCTCATGTGTTTTGGGGCGACAATCGCGCGAGCGGCACACATCACCGCGGATTACACGGCGACGACAAATGTGTGGAATGTGAATTCCAGAGGAGGCGGCGGCTGCTGTTCCCATCGCAACCGAAGCCACAATGTAATCCATTGTGTGTGAGTGTGGCTGTAGCAGACGGCGGCGCGGCGAGCGCAGTGAACAATTTCATGGCGGATTGCATTCGACATTATCTTCTTATTCACACCTGACACAGATGCGCGCTGTCTGTCGGGAGGTCGGGAGATGGGAATAGGGACAAGTGGGTTGCAGATTGGCAAGCGGCTGAGCGTCATGGGTGAAATTCTTTGAATGCGACACCACAATCCACAGTCGGCTGTAATTTGCATCAAAATTGCGTCCAAAATTGGGAGAAATTTGACGAGAATGCTAGGAAAAAAAAAAGTCTCTGAGGTTCTTTTGCCTGAGAGTGCGATTGATTTGCGAGCGTCACTTCCTCAAACCTGGTATCACTGGAAAATCGATGGGAATGGGTTCTTGGTTAAATTGTGAGAAAGGGGGACATGGTGTCGGGGTACTCTTGCCTGGAAGTCGCACTGGCACGTGCCGATAAGTGTGCTCCAGATGCATGCATTCACTTAGTACTTTGGATAGGATCTTGTATGTTGCATTCAGGAAGGCTATGAGTCGGAAGCCGGTCAAATTATCGGGTTTAGTTTCATCCATCTCTAATTGGTCGATGATCCGGTGCAGGTGCTATAGTCCAAAGTGGACCTGGGCCTCAACTGACAAGCCTGTTGAGTTGGTACGATCTTTAGCCGACTGCCTCCAATTTCGCACATCCAATGGGTTGGAGCAATTTTTTGCGTTGTTCCATTGGTTCGGAGACCTCGGCTTCGGGCCTCTTAGTCCTTAAAGCCGTAGAAGCCTGTCTAGACCCATGTCAGTGTACATTCGGTACAATTCATGTGTCGAACCTTCTTCCTCAAAATCATTTACGCGAATAAGGCCAAAGATTGAACGGGAGCCATTCCCTTAAAAAGACCAAGGGCTTCCTCATCTGCTCTTGAGGTGACTTCAGCACCAAAGAGCGACTTCATCGCTGATTTTGGCCACCTCCGCTTCGATAACAGCAAACGCATCATTGACGGCTCGCTGTGTTCGACAATTGTACGGATTTTTAGAAGATCTGATCTGAATATACTGAAGATGAGGAGAGGGCGCCAGTTCAAAGGACGAGACAATTCTGTCAGAAATATGTAGAAGCCTTTGGCGTAGTGGGTGAGTGCATCGACACGCACGCTGAAAATTGAGGTTCAATTCCTAGACGCGACACCTCGCATTTTTTCACGGCACCACCTCTTTCGAGTTTCTGGAAACACTCACAGAGTACCAATTGTCTATGAAAACCTTCTCAAATCTCGCCGTTCGGCGTCGGCAAAAAACTGTAGGTCCCTTCTACTGGTGAGAGAACAGTAGCACGCACAACACGAGTAGTTGTTCTAAAAGCTATGCCCTGTTCCCTTGTCGGCTTTAGTGCCACTTAGTTGTTCTAAATTACTATTGTAGTGGAAATCCAGACTAAGTCAAGCCTGTCTTAGATCAGTCGACATGATATCCACCGACTCTGTGCTTAGATCACAGCCGCGAGGGTCCCTATTCTCCGTGATACAGGAAAATAGTCTGTGGGCAAGGAGTGGGCCTGGAGCTCATAACATACCATGGAGTCACATGGACTTTGACAGCATCAGAGGTTCTGCTGATACTAGACAGAGGTAGTGCCTCGAAAGTGGTCATCATCTGGACGCAAAAATAGACATTAAACTCTACTTTTTTGGAGGAGAGAGATGGAAAGCTTACATAGGCAACAAATACCTAAGCACATCCCTGGGAATCTTCCCGTTTATTCCATCGCAGAACTAGCACTGATTGCTACCTTGAGACGAACAGACTTGAGCATTCACATCGTCAAAAGGCAACTGTCGCAATCGTTCTGAATTGTCTAGATCGCAGATGATTCATGCTGCTCCAGTCCAACGACCTTCACTTCATGGACTTCAACATGCATTGATAAACGTTGTCTGGTGTTGGCGCTTCTAAGAATTTTTTGCGCAATAAAGTTTTTTTCAGAAGCTCCGTAGAGTCATCGATTCCGAGCCATTGGGACAGTGCAACAGAGCATATCGTAGTAAAATGTCTTCTGCTTGACACCTTATCAGAGGTTGGACTGGCAGAGCATTAAGTAGGAAGAGTAGGTGTACACCTACAGAGTCCAACATTAAGCTCTTCCTATCTGGCAATTTGAATAAGACCTGACATCGAATTTGTGCATATCCCAAACAAATCGTTCGAGTACCTAGCAAGGCTCCCCTATATGACATTCACCGGAAACATCACACATTCCTCGAATCTGCTGCTTAAATCCGACTGAATGTGATTGATGTCGTGGGTTATGTTAACATTGAGGGTCACTGTGTAGTGTGACAAATCTCATCGGCCCAAAGATCCTTGGCTTGGTCAAATCGCACGGTCTAAGTGGTCAGTTCAGATCACCTCCACATGAAATCGTGGGGAGTTGCCCAAGGGGTTTGGGTTCCGTGCCATACAATTCAGGCAAAATTAAATTGGTACTCAAAGTGTTCGCTGTTGACGTGGCCAAAGTCGCTGCTTTTTCGGAATGTATTGGACACTCTTGGATTTCATAATTTGACTTGGTGTTGCAACAAATTTTTCAAAATATTTTCTTTTCATGTCCCCATCATCTAAGGCTCTGTCTCCAACTGCTCTCGGTCTTATTCATTGTCTTACCCATCGCTAAGGATTCGCTTTTTGATGAAAATAGGAGTCAGTCCAAGACAGACTGAGGGTTGAACCTGGCATTAATAATAATAATTGAGTGTTACTACAGATCTCAGGGGAACAGGGCATAGTTTCTACAACAACCACCCGTGTTGTGCGTGCTCTTATTCTCTCACGACCTACAGTCTTTTGCCGACTCGGAATGGTGAGATTTGAGAAACTTTTCATAGGCAATTGGTACTCTGTTAGTATTGCCAGCAACTCGAATGAGGTGGCACCGTGGAAAAATGCGAGTTGTCCCCGTCCAGAAGTCGACGCACTTACCCCCTACGCCACGGCGACCACAGGACGGTTGTATACAGCACGTACATCCACGTTAAAGTCCTAAACGCCGTCATACACCCGATGCAGCTTCTTGGCCCGATGTCCAACCGTAGACCCTTCCGACTAACTCTACGGCCCTTGTGCCCGTGCACGGTTGCTTTTGGTGGTACTCCGTTCAATACTGACGGAAGGAAAATGTAGTATGCGATGGACTACAACACCTATCTTTTCACCGCGCTTTCGCATTGCATCTTCGCATCGAATAGTCTCTAAATCGAATCTAGACCATATGCGTCGACGCACGGCGGCCACGGCGACACACTCACTAATCTGTTAGATGGGGAGTATAGTGATGTACATATCTGACAGGGAAACTTACTTATATGAAGAGGGGGGTGAGAGTCAAAGTTTATGATGGTTTCCAAATAAGTTCATAATGATCCTTCAAGGGCTTGACTCAAGAGGAGAGCTTATATCGAATCCAAGGTCTTTCGGAATTCGGCAGCAACTTTGAACATCGCAAAAAGTTAGGACCCATCATAGGAAGTGGTCAACGAACATCGTAACACCCTGCATGCGCCTCTTCTAAAACCATTTTTTGAATTAGGTTATGAGGGCATTTCCATTTGGACTGCAATATGCTGTGAGGAAGCGTTCATGGTTCACATAAAGAAATCCCAATTTTCGGTGATTCTTTGAAAGGCACAAAAATCCAATAATTTACTCGAATTCGGCATGATCTTGGATGTGTTAAGGTTTATACGGACTCTAGCAACTGTACGAAGGTGGATTCATTCCATGGCAAGTACAACGCTGCGAGCAGAGACCAAGTGCAGGCTGGTAGCATGAACTAGCTTGCAGGTTCGCCCTGTCCAGAGGCCTGTGGATTGTGGTTGTACACTGGATCGAACGGGGCTTTTGTCGCGTTGAATATGTCCTGCTACTGTGCTGAGTCACGAAGGATGTCAAAACTAGGACATTTCTTCCTAAGTTTGATCGAGAAGCTCACAGAAGCAGTTGGAACACCTCCTCGCACACTGTGGCCGCACTCAACTACGAACCTCATGTTGGCCAATTTCTAGATTCCAACAAAGCGTCCGCTTCAGTCTACTTACTAGCGTTTTACCTTAACCCTGCAAAATCGAAAAAGAAGCCGACTCTCTAAGCCTGATGAGAACTGTAAGCCGTTGCCCATCCCAACCTGACATGAAGACACTCGCCCATCTCGCACCCGGCCCCCATCTCCCGCAGTTCATTAGCCCGCTCAGTCTCGCCGCCAATCTGTTCAGTCTGTGTAACGCGTCTCATTTGCAAAATTAGCAAACATATGCAAACGAATGCTAATCCGTTTAGATGCCCCACAACCTTTTTTTTCCCTAATTCCCCTCAAATTGGCCTGATCTGTTCATTGTTTGGATTTCGACGGCGGCGCTCATTAAGGCTCCCCCGGTGCGGGGGGTGTGCGCATAAAGCCTCGAATTTACGACGTGCGAACCGTCCCGTTCGGCTCCCACGTTCGATTAGCAACTTCGGAGAGCTGCAGCTAATCAAGCAGCTTCAAGGTGAAACTTCACACATGGATGCGTTCAATTGCCGGGGAAATTCATAATTTCAAAATTTTTCCTTTCACCAGTTCCATCGTCGTCGTCGCCGCAGCAGCACGGCGAGTCGTCAATGAGCGGTTAAGTGTCAAATAAGAGAACACCTGTGGCTGTTTTATTGGGCGGTCGCCGCCGCCGCCGCCGTCATCGGAAATGGACGGCCGTAAACACCGAAACCGAGCACTTCCCCATCGGCCCTGCCGCCCAAACGAATGACTGACACAGCCAGCGTCTGTCTAATGGAGGTCACTGGATTTGCATAATAAAACGCCGATTAATTGGAGCCACTTAAGATAGACCCACTTAGGGTGACGTGGGGGGGGGTGAAATTGTGGGGGGGGGGCGAGAGCCTCTTTGAGAATTCTTAAATTTCGACTGGTTTTCCGTGGTCGGCTCTGCCGCTGGGTGTGCCTCGACTCTGAGTTTGGCAGCAGCTGTTCTGCCAATTTGTTGTGTGTCCGCTGATTGGAATCTTGTTATTGGCAAGACGGCGACGCATGTGTGTGTGTTCGGGGCGTCCGTGGGGGCGTGTGGGGGCGTGTAGGGGCGTGTGGGTGTGTCTTTGTTTAAGTCAGCAGCTTAGTGGCTGTCGGTGGCGGATTGATTGATTCACCGAAACCGTCGAAGCTCGTGTCGTGGCCGATCGGGAATAACCCTTCTGGCTGTGTGATAAATCAGCCGAAATCGGCTGAATGAATGCGCTCGCATTAGTGGGGATCAGTTTTTGGTGCGAGTATCTTTTGGGATCAGTTTCTGGGATTGATTGGGAGCAGAGATACGTGACAAAGTCTGCTGTTGTGGCAGCCGCGATACCTGCGTTCGTGGCGTGACATCAATCATTTTGGATTAGAGTTGCGGTAGATGCCGCCACATTCGAGATGGTGGAGGGTGAGGATTGCGTTAAGCCGATTGGATGCTGAGCAGGGCGTGCGGTGATGGCGGTGCGGTGCGGTGTGGTGCGTGTGAGAAGTGTGCTGGCGAAGGGCTTAGTCGAATTTATGGTTCACCTGAAGTGGGAAGATCTGCCTGCTAAAGCGGTTTCCGATACGAAATTGGGGTCTTTGTTGGAGGGGGTCGCTTCAAGGGCGTATCGCTGGAAGAAAAGGAATTATTTTCAAATGCCTTGGCGGTTGTTTTGGGTGCTTTACGGAATCTTTCCTTAAACCTCCCTAACTGGCTTGGCTTGACTCTGAAGATCATCGCAGGATGTTGTACGCCACCGTTGGGTTAAGAAATGGACTCATGCTGGAAAGAAAGATGGATCCCTATGGATAACTCACACAGTCCTTGCTTCAAATCTGTTTCCGTTGCATCCTAGTCATTTCTACGATCTCATTGCCTCTCTTTGAGGTCTTAAGCTTGGCCTGGTGGAGCCCAGGGTTCACTCAGGCTCTTTCGGCGATTTTGATGCGGTTCTGATGGAAAAGTAACTCGGATAGACTTCTTCAGCCTCCATAGGGCACCAATGTCATTATCCCAGGCACAGGATTATGACTGGTCTCAAGGAAGCATTTTTAACTACCTTTTGGATCTCCTATGTCCAAGGTAAGGACGGAAATGTTCATTTCTCTCCCCTTCATGAAGGGATTTAAATGTCTTTCTTTCTTTCAGAGCCTGATGATCCTCTCTGCCTAGACGCGCCTAGGAATTATATCTTCGTCACATGCCCCACTTGGCTTCCTCTTGATCACTCATTCTTCCAATCACTCTAAAAGTGCCAAGAGCCTTCTTCCTACTTACATTTTCCAGTTGATCCTGGCATTCGTTTTGAAAGGCGGCACAGCTTAGAACCCCAGAGGGCATCATTCATTGGGTCTTGGTGTACTTCAGCTTCTACAATGATGGTCCCAGTCGTTTGTGGGCCGTATCGAGAAAAAAATTAACTTAAGCAGCCTTCCTTACTGCCCCCCCCCCCCCCCCCGTCGCTTGTTGGCTGCATCGAGAAGAAGGTTCACTTTAGGATCGTCCTTGATTGCTCTCACCCCATCTATCAGATTGCCTCTAAACGTGACAAATTCTTTCTTAGAATTGGTTCGTTTGACACCTTCCATGCCTCCACGTACATCAGTCACTTGCCTCGTGGACCCGCACTAGTTCATGGACCCAGCTCCTACGTTACATTCCATCAAACCGCAATTCGTTTAACAAAACCTCAGATTCCGACGACCTCCCAAAGTCCAATGCATTCACCGCTCTGGCTCTGTTCCCCGTCAAAGCATCAGCTTTCCTAACAAATTACATCTCTGACGCTCTCCAGAAACAATTACAAACGGATCCTCCTCAACGCCTCATCATCGCCATCATCGGCATCGTCGTTTCGTCGGTTGTGGCTCCTCGCCACTAACGCCTTCCACAAAAGTTATTTAATAGAATGACGCGACCTTTTCGTGTGCCCCCCCCCCCCCCCCCCCACCTGACGAGGAGCACAAACTACGAGCCAAAGACTTCATCAATGTCACGCTAAGCGGTAACAGCAATATTACAGTTGACCATTGTCCGCCCTGTGTGTGGTCATTGCAGCATCGCTGTCCGTCCTCGTTCCCAGCGTTTACGCCGAAAAACCCTCTCTTCAGAGGTTCCTCCAAGTCTCTCGTGTCTCACTGCCATTCACTGGGACACCGACACGACGGATCTCCGTTTGAACTCATTTGGATTGCTGTGCGACTGAGCTGCAGTGCTGTGTGTGCATGTGCCTGGTTTGCGGCGACGACGGCGGCAGCGCTGTGCGTATATGTGATGTTTTCAAGTGCCTTGTAGCGGCAGACAATTGGTGCGGTTTGACGTGCAGAAGAAGACATGAAGGACTCCGGAGTTTTGTCATCATCACCATCATCGTTGCTTTCCCCGACAACGTTCCGACAACGGCCAACGCAGTTTCATCCACCATCAACACCGGAGCGCTGATGACACGATGATTAAGTGAAAATCTAATGAAGTGACGGCGACGACGATGCGGAGATCACCAGGGTGGCGATCAACCAGTTGAACGGGCGAGAGAGGGGTGAGTGCAAGGGAAGGCTCAAATAAAAATGCCAAAAAATGAAATTATGTACATTTGAGGGGGGAGAGGGGCACCACCACACTCAGCACAGGCCAGGCAGACACACAGGTACTTGAGACTCAAGTGGTTTTTGGGGCACAACGTACACACGCTTTGGCTCGGCTGGATCCATTGCGCAATAGACGAGTCACTTGGATGCTGGTTCGTTTTTTTTGGAGATCTCGATGTGGTCGCTTTGTTATTTTCAACACTTCGGAAGAGTGCTAGAGAGTTTCGCGGCGCGGTTTTATAATTGTTGCCGCCGTCACTGCCGCCGCTGGGGAAAAAGACAAAGACGACAGACGACAGACAGATAGGCATTTGGGCAGAAGAGGGTTCAATCAGAAACTGGCTTGAAAGAAAATCTTCGTGCGTCTAATGCAGCGGAGTAATTATTTTCAGTTCCATTTTGTTTTGTCTTCTTCTGTCGCATCTCGGTGGTGGGAAGGGGGATGGCAGCGGTTGGAGATGAAGTTGAAGTGTTGAAAAATGGCCTCTTTTCTTATAAGATTCGGGTGAAGTGTCCCTATGTGAGGGAAATTCATGATTTCTATTTGAGGGGTACATGTGTACCCCCTTCCAAACATTTTTGAGATGGGAAGGAAGGAGAGTGATGAAAGTTATAGAGGAGTACATCCTTTCTTCAAGTGACTCAGTGTCAACAGAAAAAAGTGGTTACTTCAGATGAGTTGTGATTCACATTGATGGGGAAATGGACAACCCCCGGGGGGGTGGAGATAATGCTGAGGTGATGAGTGGTATAGAGGTTAAAAGACTTTGATCTTCTGCGTAATATACAAAAGCTTGAGAAATTGCTTTTCAATAAAGATTTGAGGGGTGGGGTCACATGTACCCCTTGTAATAAGGGGGGAAGGTTGTATGCAATTTTGAAATGTACCGCAATTTATCCATTATAAGTTCACTGAAAGGTGATTTTTTGATGTTTCTTGATTTGCGCGTTATATCCCTCAATTTTGACACCCCAAAGTTGTATCCCCAAAAATTTTGCAGTGCTTTGTAAAGATGAAAATGGTCAACAACCTCCTACCGACTCAATCTGAGCTTTATTCATTAATTTAGACTTACAATTTTGTCCAATTTCGAAGGGGAACACATGTACCCCCCTCTAAAAAAGGAGCCGTATGAAGTATATAAAAAAGTTTTACCTTTGCCACCTTATTTCTTGGTGTCTTATCATCGAATTGGTTCTGAATCTACATTTCCTATAAGTTTTCCAGTTACTACAAGGTCCTGAAACACTTTTTTCATAGTTTGTGACACAAGATGACGGGGAGTCATCTTAAAAATCCTGTGCCTGTCTCACAGCAATAGCAATAAAATCTTCTATCATCACTTTCCATCTCATTCTTTTAAGGGAACACGTGGACCCCTTTTGTAGTCGAACTTTGAGCAACATTTTGAATTGGCTTCGAAAGATCTAAGCACGTACGCCCTAATAGAGGAGGTTCTGAATAAAAAAAAACAGCTGGCTTACTCTTGAGCCATGACTCAATTCACGTCTTGGACTATTTGCACGAAGAAATGTAGTCGATTCGCTCTTAGACACAACTTTTGTCGAGTGGGTACACCTGTACTCCTTGTGTAAGGAAAGGAAATCTGGCGATGAAACGACTTAATACACGTCTGGGATTATTTGCACGAAGAAATGTAGTTGATTTACCCTAAGACACAACTTTTGTCGCGTGGGTACACCTGTACCCCTTGTGTAAGGAAGGGAAAATTGGTGATGGAATGACTCAATACACGTCTGGCACTATTCGCACGAAGAAATGTAGTCGATTCGCTCTAAGACACAACTTTTGTCGCGTGGGTACACGTGTACCCCTTTGTTTAAGAAGAGGATTTCTGGTGATGCGATTAGTATGGCAACACAAACCATGAGTTTCGAAAAGATTTCATACGCACTGGGAATGTGTCTCTCTCTGTCTGTCTTGCAGCTCTTCTTCAGCTTTACGGATCAAAATGATGTCATCCATCATTTCCGTTGTAAAATGAAGATGAATGGCGGCCGAGTTCAGTGACTGGTTGAGATATGTTCTCAAAGTTTGCAAAATGCATCTTCACTCACGAACTTCATATCCTTTTCCCAAGTGGGTACATATGCACCCTTTTCAAAGGGGTAAGGGAGGCGATCGGTTGAATGAAGATCTTTGTCGGTCTGCTAGTATGCCAATCATCTGCAAGGCAAAATGAAGATGAATCACTACAATGTTTTAAAAACTCCCACCCCCCCGTCTCCCTCTGCCCAACAACAAACTTTCACTTCACCCCAAGCATAGTCCTTAAACACAAAAATGCCCTTAAACCCCGCCGCAGACACCATGATTGATGATACGCACGTGAAAAGTAATTTTCCACCACAACAAGTAGCATCTACTCGGACATTCATCTCGTCGCGTCCTCGTGTGCGCAGATCCTTCTCATTCCACATGTGCGCACTTCCACATCACTCCAATTACACGAGCCTCAAGTGCGTCGAATCATCGCAGCGGCGATTTGCCACACCAATCATCTTCCTAGTCGCGGCGCAATTATAAATCTTAAGTCACTGCCTTCCCCAAGGGACCCCTTTATTACGCTTAAATTGCTTTCTAATTAATTACCCAGCATATGGACACCACGTCGTCGTTGCGAAGTGTTTCTTCTTTTCTGCCGTGCGCTCCTTTCGCATCTGCTGATGATGCCGCTGAAGCATCCGATGCCTCTGGTGGCTTCCTCGTGGTTAATCCTCCAGCAGCCTGATGGTACCGGAGGATCCTAAATGGTCAATCAAAATCGCTTTAAATTCTCGAAACGATCAATCAATCATGAGTTTACCTTCGTTCTTGGTGCAGAGCCTGATGCGCACACTCCGGCCAGACACACTGACTGACCCTGTCTGTGGAGTCGTCGCCGTCGTCGTTTTGTCTTGTTGGAGGATCTTCTCCCGTTCGTTCGTCGTCGTGTGTGTTTGACGGTGTTTCTGCATGGTCGTCCAGTAGTCAGTCATTCAGTCAAAGGGGTTTAGTGTTATCTTCGGGAGTCGAATGAGACTGGATCTGCTTTAAGGCACACACACTGGCGGAAGGAATTGACAAATTCCAGAAGAATGCACGTGAGTGGGAAGTAATTGATCCTCACATGAGGATCGGTTGCGATGCAAAGTGATCTGCAGAGGCCGAGGGACCCGTGATTTATGGCAGTTTGAGGGATATACCACCAGATCGGGTGCGAGCCACACCTTCGCGTCGGAAGATCGCTCATAAATGTCTCGTTGATTGATGGCGGCATTAATATTTGCATGAATGCACACACGACACACTGAACCCGCGGTGGTTGGCGGACAAGTGATTCCGGACATCACTCAATCGCCGCCGCCGTTGCCGTTGCCGGTCATCCGTCACCGCGACAATGCCTAATCAAATGAATTGCTGTTTAATAACCCTCTTCCCATCGTCGCCAAACCGCTAACCCGCCCGATCGGGTGTCCAGTGTCGACGAGCGTTTGATCGTTTCGTCGCTTGATTGGTTGATCGGCTGGTCAGTTGGCCAGTTGATCGTTAGATCGGCGGGTCATTAAGGAGAAGCTAAATTTCCGCTCATAAAACTTCAAATTAAGCCCGTCAACACTTAATAGAAAGCCATCAAATCCCAAAACTTATGAGCAACTGGCTATGAATGGCGAGGCGAACACACCTCTGCCCCGCCGACGTGTGTATGTTTTTTTCCGTTTAATTAAAAAATTCTCAATTTTATTAAAATTGCTTAATTCCTCGAACGCAGCCCAGTGGCCGCACCTCCACCCCTCACTGACCCATAAATCGTGATTAGGGAATGCCGCGTTTTGTGTTTGGCCACATCTGGGGCCAATGTTTGGTCAGGGAAGCGCGCTACAAGCCGCATAACTTAGGCTTAAACGGTTGACATGGTGTTTACTTCGGAGGCGATTGTTGGTGCGCCGTTAAATCGGATCGGTGCTTATGCAAATTGCGCGATGGCGGCGCTAATGACGGAGGCGAGTGTCAGTTCTCGATTGATGGAATTCGCTTAGCCGGGCTTAGGCAAATAGGGGAAAAGGACGGCGAATCTGGGTCACAGCGTATGGCTTAAAGTTTCCCGCAGGTGATTGGAAATCTGCGGCGGAAGTGATTATCGTTGGTCACAGCTGTATGGACATTCTGAAGACGAAGACGAAGACGAAGACGAAGACGAAGACGAAGACGAAGACGAAGACGAAGACGAAGACGAAGACGAAGACGAAGACGAAGACGAAGACGAAGACGAAGACGAAGACGAAGACCAAGACGAAGACGAAGACGAAGACGAAGACGAAGACGAAGACGAAGACGAAGACAAAGACGAAGACGAAGACGAAGACGAAGACGAAGACGAAGACGAAGACGAAGACGAAGACGAAGACGAAGACGAAGACGAAGACGAAGACGAAGACGAAGACGAAGACGAAGACGAAGACGAAGACGAAGACGAAGACGAAGACGAAGACGAAGACGAAGACGAAGACGAAGACGAAGACGAAGACGAAGACGAAGACGAAGACGAAGACGAAGACGAAGACGAAGACGAAGACGAAGACGAAGACGAAGACGAAGACGAAGACGAAGACGAAGACGAAGACGAAGACGAAGACGAAGACGAAGACGAAGACGAAGACGAAGACGAAGACGAAGACGGAGACGAAGACGAAGACGAAGACGAAGACGAAGACGAAGACGAAGACGAAGACGAAGACGAAGACGAAGACGAAGACGAAGACGAAGACGAAGACGAAGACGAAGACGAAGACGAAGACGAAGACGAAGACGAAGACGAAGACGAAGACGAAGACGAAGACGAAGACGAAGACGAAGACGAAGACGAAGACGAAGACGAAGACGAAGACGAAGACGAAGACGAAGACGAAGACGAAGACGAAGACGAAGACGAAGACGAAGACGAAGACGAAGACAATTTTGACAAATGACAAATGACAGTTTTGACAATTGACAAAAAAAAATTGACGATTGGCAAATGAAAATTGACCATTGATAATTGATAAAGTAAAAAAATTGGCATTGACATTGAAAATTGGCAATAAATGGCACTTGACAAATGGCAATTGACAATTCACATATGACAATTGACAATTGACAAATGACAATTGACAATTGACAAATGACCATTGATAATTGATAAAATAAAAAAAATGGCAATTGATGTATGACAATTGACAATTGACAATTGACCATTGACAAATGACAATTGACCATTGACAAATGACAATTGACAAATTTGACAATTGAAAATGTTGACAATTGACAATTGACAATTGACAAAATAAAAAATGACTATTGTCAAAATGAAGACCATCTAAATTTGCTTCAATTGAAGGTCGTTGCAACACAGTTTGGTGGGAAATATCCTACGTTGGCGAATTTGGAAAAGTGAACGCGTCCACAACCCTCTGAAACGATATTCACAAACACTCCTGGCCGTTTGAGCTCCACTTTGGCTCATAGAAAGGTTCGCTGCATGAACTTGGTTCTTTTGTGATTTCAATGAGAAGATAAGTAGTAACTCTGTGAGACTATCGTGCTACTGGGGGATGTCTGGGTGGACATCTCATCAGACTGTTGTTCTGTTTCCCTTCCCTTCAGTGCGTCACTTTGATGCCGTCGTGAGTCTTCCATTTTCTGTGAAAATTGTCTGATCCCCCTTCAGAGCTGGCGCGTAATCTTCTCAAAACCCGACGCAATAAAATAAATTTCTTGAAAAGTGCTCACACATTATCCAAGCGATTTGCGAGAAGAAAAAAAAAACGCTTTAACTCGCATTGCCCTCACAGTCACCCTTTGGCCAACAAATCAAAGTCCACGAGCTTGCACTGCCTGACTGACTGCCTGTCTGCGTGCAGTTCCTGGTCAAAATTAACAGCCTCTGAGCCATACGCGCACACCTCTCTCCATTAGCCGAGACATCTTGCGAAATGACCCAGAGGCGGGGAACGCAGCCCCACATTGTTACCAATAAAGCCAATTTTTAGCCTGATGCGCACCCTGGTAATTTCGTCCGTTATTCGGTCACTCATACACTCAATACGGTACCGCTAAATGGGTGCAGCTTCAACGGCAACTGACGCACCAAGGATTAACCGCGAGTCATTGTGAGACCGTCGACGAAAGAGAGACGAAGAAAATTTCCCCAAAAAAAATTCACCTCCTGGCACATCTTGTGTGTGCATCTCGTGTGCATTCTCGGGAATTCATTGGTGGGATGGCCACCAACAAAAGGAGAAAAAAACTGGAGCTCTTCAGCTTTTCATTCATTCCAGGAACTGGCCGCGGTCATGTCCCACACCAACAAAGTAAATGACGTTCATTAATCTAATGATAGCCCTCCGACGAATGTGCATCGCGGTCTGGCGCGCAACCTGTCATCCGCGCCCCCCCGCTCAGGTCCACCCCAATGTGGATCAAAAGAATCGAATTGGTTGGCCCGCTCTCTCTCTCTCGCGCGCTCTCCAGCCCTGACAAATGGGGATAATTTATCAAATTGCTATCTGACATGTGACATGGGACGAGGTTTAAATGACGTATTTATCGTTACATGACGCTTGCACACTTGCCAACCTCACGTTCTCTCGCTGTGGCCCCCCGTCCCCCTCTCTGTTTATCCATTTCGTGACTTAAGAAGGTGTGAATCTGGTTTCATTAGTTATCCGGGGGGTAGTGGACTCTGGAGTTCCCGGAGGTGGTTGAAATTTGATGAGAGTGTCACCCGAAAACTCCCATTGTCCAGTCGGGAAACTGACACTGACAGATGAATGGGGAACACCTGACGGCGGACGGCGTATTAAACGGCATTAGGCTTCGTAATCATATTTTAATTCTCCCCAAGAGGGTGTCTCCAGATGCAGTTCTTGGAGTTGAGCGCTGCTCTTCTGAGAGATGCTGCCGATGCCGGTGGTGCTGTCGATGATCTCTGTTGGTGCCTGGTGTGTCCCCCGTCTCATGTTTAGTCACGTTGTAATCCATTTGTGGGCGGTTATGGGGCGATTACACGAGTCGGACTCAACCGGTGATGTGTGTGGTGCTTATCTGCCGAGGGCAGTGACACTTCCATAAATCATCTCTAATTACGAGGAAATCGTCAAATGGAAGGTTTCCCTTGAGATGCACTCTGCGTGGTGGGGCATGGGTGTGAAGTATAAATGGGGCCTGGCACCCAATCGATGCTGCGCCGGACCCTGCTCAAAGTTGATGTCTCACTTCCGATAGTGTGATGAATTTTGTTTTTTTTTCTTTTTCGGTCTGTGATGCTGATAAAGCTGACAGGCGTTCAATGGGTGGCTGGACTTAACCCTTTATCTGGGAGACGTGTGACAGATTACGCCAGGGAAAAGGCGATAGACTGACAGTTCAGGGGCGACAGAATCTTGTTTAGTCACGCCGGGAGTTGTGATGGTGGTTCGTTGGGGGTCAAGTCAGTAGAGACGGCCGATAGCAAGAAACTTGTCTTGTTCAGGGCTTTGCGAGCTACTAAGGCGCCCTTACGATGACAGCTTTGTTAGTAGGAATTTTGTCCATCATTCAGGCAGCTTGGAAACGTTGTGTTAGTGATGCACGTTGGAAAGGATTCGTTCGTCGCCGTGGAGGCTTGACATATCGGTGAAAGTCAAGCACACACGGGGTTCGAATGAAACTGCAGGATCCTCAACATCGTCCGAAATTCCTAAACCTCGTCAAAGTGGCAGACAATTTTTGAAAATTCTGTCCATCAAGCTGTTTTCAGGTTACTCAAGATGTGGTCCGCAAGTTGACACTCAGGACATGGATTCCAGCGCAAGTTCTTCCCATGCATGCAGTGCCAAGTCACCACCGAAACCTAATCAACGTTGGCATCGTTAAATTGTCTTAGAATTCCGCCCGTCGGCTCATTTGTCAATGAGACTGTAACGCCCTTCGAGGCAATCTCACGCCTCTTCTGCGCATATTGCACTTGTAACCCATTTCATAAGTCACACTGTGAACTTTGCCAAGCAATCTCCAGGGCCAGTGCCTCATCGCTTCCTCCACCCTCTCCATCCACCCAACCAGTCCCATGACGACGAAGAATCGAGAAGTTTGATAAATTTCCCAAATGGTGCGCACACACATTCCCGGATGGAGACGTAGGCGCATGCGTTGAAAGAACCCCACTAATCCATTCGTTCCGAAATGCGCGCTAGGCCATGGCCAAGCAGCCTTGGATTCTCTTCCGCATATGTGACTACATCGTCGTCATCGTCTTCGTTGGATACAAAAGGCGCGAGGTGACTGTGCACAGGGCTGTGTTGTGCGCGTCGAGGCTCACAGGCAGCCGCTCACAGAGAGACTTTTATGAGACTCTAAAGATTATGATAAACTATTAATTATGGTCGTTTACACGAAGTGCAGCAGAAGAGGAGACAGAGACAGAGAGAGAAAGAGAGAGAGAGAAGGGGGAGAACAGCGAGGTGCAGCAACACCGCCTCCTCAAGGTGCTGCGACGTCGTTGTCGTCGTTGGAGGACAACAGTGCGGCGAAGAATGGTAATTGCAATGTTTCCCCAGCAGATGATGATGATGATGAAGACAGAGTACGCCACACCACCTCTTAACTGTTCTTTGTTGGTGGGGAGGTGCTGCTGCTTCCCATCGACACCTCGAGCGGCGCAGTGGAATTCGTCGGCGTCGTCACCTCGACGGCTGCAATCTCCGCCAATTAATCATCACTCTCTCTCTCAGTCTCGTTCTCGCGTGTCCTAGTCGCCATACAACACGCACCAGGATAACTTTCCTGGCCCTGCGCACCTACCAGTCCATTTCGGGGCTAGTTAGTGGCGAAGGGACGGCCCACAATCAGCTTATCGCAAGTAATAATTTCCTGCGCGACGACGCTCGTACACTCGCATCCTTGGCTATCAGCGGAACATCATCGCATGGCCGCATCTGGCCGTGCGGTGGACATGTTAAGTGGAGATGCGCCTCACCGATAGGGCAAGGTGCGGAAAGTCCGTCCGTCCGTGTGAGAATGCCAGCAACGACGCTGCCGGACTGTGTATCTCTGAGCGATAAGGCAGGAGGGCTTGTAATGAAGACAATTACTGGCGCGTACAAGTCAGAAATGCCATCACCACCGTCGCCGCCACGAATGGTGGGTTGGCATGCAATTAGAGGCCAGAAATAGAATTAGCTTCAACCTCCCTCCCCCGCCCCCGCTCCCGCTCCCAATTAACCAGCGATCACTGCTGATTCTGTGAAAATCCGACCTAGTTACGTACGCGGAGCGAGAGTAGGAGTCTCATTAAGATACAGCCCGCGCGACGAGCACACACCTCGTGCCAGGTAATCTATTTACTCTAAATCAGCCCCAATTATCCTTCGACTAATTACGTCTCACGCTCCGACGTTCCACGCCCATTTCGTCCTGACAGAGATTGAAAATCCCTGCCGGCAGGCAATTCCTCACCCAGATCCCATCAAAGCACGTGCCCCCGGCGCGGGGGCTAATTAAAAAGAATTCTCCTCAATGAGCTGCCAAATGAATGGAAGGAATCAAACGAAAATCCTTTTCCATTCCGCACTCCATCCCCTCGCCACACACACACACCCACCCACCCACACGCACACAGGTTGAAAGAAAAACAAAATTTCCTTGCACATCCTAATTATTCTAAATTCAGGAAGGATTCCCCCACAGAGGGAATTGAGAAGTCGTCGTCGTTGACGCTCATCTCATCGTCATCGTTCCCATCATCGGCGGGAGGATTTCTTTGTGCTGACGCAGGAGACGACGCGCGACGGGTGTATCCGCTGAGCACTGAATTACTCAAAATTTACCTAGCCGAGAATCCTTTATCCAAATAGCATTATTCATCGTCGATTTAATTTCAAGGACCTGCAGGATTAGGTGTGCTTAGACGTGGCACTGTTGTGCGTGGGGGCATGGATGTGAATGGGTGGGAGGATCGTTTCCTTTTCATTTGAGTTGCGCGAGGACTAAGGTGCGCCGCTCTGGCGTGTAAAATCGAGTGAAATGGTGCGAAGGATACGCAGCGCTCCGCTCCGGTGTGAATTCAATCAGAGGCATTTAAGGTATTTCAACTTATTCAGCAACATTTCACCGGCATTCAGGGAGGACGGTCGTTTCGTTTCCTTTTTTTCGTCTTCTCCTTCGGCTCGGGGAATCCTTTCGAGCGAATGCACGCGAGTTTGAGCCCCGGGAATATCGGTGGCAATTAAATTCTTTTGAAAATCAACAATGACAGCAGCACCGCTCTCCGTGGGTGGTCGAATTAAAGCGTATCCTGGCACAAGTCAACAGCTCGTCGTGTCGTGCGTCCTTGTGCGAATTTATGATTATTATGTGACATGACCTTTCCCATGCTCGTCCCTTCACCTGAATCAATGCGAAACACAGACGAGTCCTGCGGGAGTTTGCTGCCGTACCTGTTGAACGATGAGTATTCCCGAGGAAAATAATTCTGCTTAGTCTGCCATGGCATTGGTCATCCTGCCACGGGGCACTGAATGGCAGAGAGAGCGAGAGAGAGAGGGCGGGGGATGAGAAGAACTGTGTCACGAAGATGACAAGGACTGCAGGTAAATTATGTTGTAATTTTATTCGATAAGCTCTGCTGCTGGCATAGACTTGACTGGCGGCGGCGACGTACTGTGAGTGGGAATTTATGAATCCTTGCCTTGGTTGGCATAATCGGATTACGGAATGGAGCAGAGAACGAGTGAGCGAGCGCACACTGAGATGCGATGAAATATGCGATTATGTCGGGCGGCAATTTGTCGACGAAGCAACGTGCCACTGGTGTGTGTCCTTGAGCGCAAAGTGGTTGTGAGATTGTGTGCCATTGACATGCTTCTGATTTGATGCTGTTTTGGAGGGGGGAGTGATGATGACTGAATGCGTTCCGAGATGCAAGGAGCACCTTGAAGTGAAGGCATTCTAAGAAAGAACTGAGATTTTGACGTGTCAGTTGGACAGACAGCGGGTTGATCGTCGCCGTGTCGCCGATTAGGTGTCAGCTTTCACATCAGTCAATTCCACGGTGTTCTCAAGAAGTGAACATCGCTCAGAGCACATCAAATATCCGCATTTGGGCAAACGATAGACCACGAGCGATTGTTGAAAGGCCGATGCATCCACAAGGAGTGACTGTTCGAGTGCGGTCTTTCGGTTTGTGGCATCATCGAGCTGTACTGCTTCGAAAATGAGGTCTGCCAAGCAGTTACCGTGAATGGTGTTCGCTGTCGCGAGATGATAAAAGAATCCTTGTTAATATAGGTCTTAATGATATGTATTGTATGTAGAGGAGCACGCAAGTGAAGAAGGACTTCAATCAACTTGTGGGTCGAATTTGATTGGAGCTGGCATGCGACGGTGGTGGGTGATGAGGCCTGAGGCCTAGATTTTAACGACGATGCAGGAGAAGATGATTGCCTTTGATTTTTTTTTTCACTCCAAAGTCCACGCAATTTCAAACAAATGGCACAAATGGCATCAGAATGGCTTTTGGTTAAATCTGTTTTGTCGCAACCCTCATTGACTGGATGTTGCAGAGCAGTCAAGGCGAGGAATGATTCACATTGGGAGAGTTGAAGATAAGTCATCTTCTTTACGCGGATGACTTAGTCGTTCTCACATCCTCCGCGATTGAACTCCACCTCGATTGGCTTGTGGCCGTACACACTGATGCTGGAATGAAGGTGAACGTGGGCAAGTCCGAAGAGATGGTCAGTTCCAAGACCCCCATCCAATGCACTCGGGGTTTCCTTCACGAGCAATGGATGGAGAAACACTGAGCCATCTTGTCGGATTGGTCAAGCTGGATCAATTTTGAAGTAGCTTCTTCTTCTCCCTTTTGTGGCTCAGATTCGAAGACTTTTTGGGCAGGAGCCATGGTGTCCATGTGGCCTAAAAGGCCTAGTCATCTTAAGCGTTGTATCCGAAGACGTTTGACCAGGCGCATGACGCTGGACAGTCCATAGAGTTCGACGTTAAATCTTCTCCTCCAGATGCCATCAATGCAAACTGGACCGAAAATCGGACGCAAAACTTTTGTCTCGATAAGACTAAGGGCTTCCTCAACCGCTTTTAGTAGCTTCCAGGTTTCCGCGCCATAGAGTAGGACTGGGATGATCAAGGTGTCCTTCGAGAGAGGGCTTTATTACTCAGTTGCCTCTTGAGCCTAAAGAAACACCGATTGGCAAGAGTGATTCTGCGTTTGATTTCGCTGCTGGTGTTATTGTCCCTGTTTACCGCGGAGCCGAGGTAGACGAAGTCCTTGACTACCTCGAAGTTTCTGCTGCCCGGTGTGATGCTCTGTTCGAGACGTTGATGTCATGCGTCCTTCTTTGATGACAGCATGTACTTCGTTTTGCCCTCATTAACCACCAGATCCATTTTAGCCATCAAGGAAGGACGCACAACATCGACGTCTCGAACAGAGTGTGACACTAGGCAGCAGAAACCAGACCCATTTCAGCCGCTTCTGCTTCAACGCCAGCCAACGCGTCATTGACAGCTCGCTGTGTTCGTCCAATCACCAGTGGACTTTTGGAAGATCATGCCTCTGGTGTTGACTTGTGAGTTGCTCACGATCTTCTCAAGGACGATGTTAAAGAAGTCACATGACAGTGCCTCGCCTTGTCTAAAACCTTTTGTAACTTTGACGGTCGCGGTGAGGTCGTTCCCCACCTTGATGGAGCACCGAGAGTTCTCCATCGTCATCCTACACAATCTGACGAGTTTGGTAGGAATGTTAAAACTAGACATGGCACTGTGTAGCTCGTCTCTTTGCACACTGTCATATGCGGCCTTGAAGTCGACGAATAGGTGGTGAGTGTCGCTTTGCACTTCTTGACCCTTTTCCAGAATCTGTCGTAGTGTGAAGATTTGGTCGATGGTGGACTTCCCTGGCCTGAAACCAACGTTCACACAATACGGCAAAAAGGATCTTGTATGCGATGTTAAGGAGACTTATCCCTCGATAGTTGGCGCAGTCGAAGGGGTCTCCTTTCTTGTGGACCGGATAGACGACGCTGAGATTCCCCTCCACCGACCATATCTTACAGATGAGCTGGTGCATGTGCCCAACCAGGTAATCTCCAGCTGCTTTCAACACTTCTGCGGACATTTCATCCGCTCCAGCAGCTTTGTTCGACTTCAGTCTCGATATTGCTATCTTGACCCCTTTTAAGTCGGGAACGGAATTCTGGAATATCATCGTCCAAGCACAGCGGTCCTGGGCCGCTATCGCCGTCTAAATGTCTGCAGAAATGATCTTTCCAGATTATCAGCATCGATTGCGACTCAACTTCTAGGTTTCTGTTTTGGTCCCGGCAGGCGTCGGTCCGAACCCTATATCCACCCGATAGCTGTTTCACCCTTCGGTAAAGCTTTCGAACTACATTCCTGTCATAACACCTCTCCATCTCTTCGACCGCGCGCTTCTCATGATCTCTCTTTTTCCCTCTGAGAAGCCGGTTCTCTTCCCTTCTTTTCTGTTCGTAGAGAACATGAACAGCTCTCGTTGTTCGATGCAGCGTTGCCTTGTAGGCCTCCTGTTTAGCTGCATGTTCCTGCCTGCACTTGTCGTCAAACCATGGGTTCCTTCTGGGCGATGGCGTGAAATCCAGCGCATCAGCGGCAGCTTCTTTGATGGCTTCTTGACATCATCTTGAAGCAGCTCGGTGGATCAGAAGTAAGGAAGGCTGAACTTGGTGTTAAAGCCAAATTACCGGGTTTTTAACACACGTTTTGTTCCGACTCTCATCGATGGTCATGCAATTTGGGTAATCGTCCAAGGAATTAGTTCTCGAAAGCAAGCAGACTAGAAGAGAGTTCTCCGTTGCGGGAGGTGCTTGCAGGGATCTGGTGAGAAACGCGTCTGTGATGTTGGAAGTTTATCTTTTTGGACAGAAAGGGTTATGATTTGTTGACTTGGCTGCATGGTACGGATGTCCTTATCATCACGATCTCTAAGGCCACCAAATGGGTGACCACTCGGCAGACCCACTGCAAATTGGTTGGATCAAGTCCATGGCGCTTGGGAATAGCTTCTGATGGGTAAGAGTCGATGGCGGAGGATCGAGTGGCCTGGAGGCCTCCCGTGCGTGCCTCGTCTCCACGACCCCTTAAGTGGAACATGCGGGTTAAAGACGATGCGGCTGATGGTGTCGCAACTCCAGTCTTCAATTCAATTTCAAATACTCAAGCTCCCAGCTTCTTTTTCGCAGAACAAATTTCGTGGGAAACCGCTCGACATTCTGTCCAAATCCGGTGTTCACATGAATTTAAATCTTCTTCTCTGTATGAGTAAGCAATTTCATCAAGATGTCCTACATTAAGCAATTCTCCGCAGCCATCGAATTTCAGAGAAAAGAAAAAAACACCCACCACCAAATAAACAGCACTTTCTTTGTAAGCCAATCCACATTGTGTGACTGTCATCTCCCCCGCGGGCTTCTGCCACTCGCCTCAATCGTAAACAAAATCACCGTTTACACGGCCACTAAACATGTCATAAGGCGTCAACGGCGACAACACCGCGCCAGATAAAGCCAACGCCACCAAAAAAAAAAAAAAAAAACAAAAACTCCCAAAAATCTCAAATTTCTCCCCGCATACACACGCCAACCCCACGAGCTGTCCAAAAATCAACAAAAAAAAAAATTTATATCATCCGCAGCAGGCATGATTTATCGCAATAACGTATCTCCGCGTCTGGCATAACGCACACATTCCTCGGTGCGCGTCACAGCCCATCATCTCGCATTGTCGAACGCAAAAATTTATGAAGCCCCACAACTGGAGAGCTCGGTCGCCCGTTCTCGTGTTCCCCGGATATCTGGACCAATCTCGGCGGATAATTAATGCCAGCGCAATGATTAGAAACCCCACTGGCTTCGGACAGACCGAGGGGACATGCGCTGCAATTTTCATACGTTTCGTGTGTTTTGTGGCGTGGCCCATGTGTAGCGCGCACATTACCGGCTCAGGTTACGACTTATGACAGGGCCTACCTGCAGCATGTCCCCAAACACACTCTGGTCACTCGTTGAGTTGTGTGACTTGGGACACTCTCGCGCGAGCATTCAGATTAAGATTGTCGCTGATGTTGTGTGTCGTGTTGTCCCTTTGTTTTCGGAGAGCTGTCAAACTGAGGACGTGGTCCGCTCCGATGATGCCCGGCCCGTGATAAGAGCTGCCCGAGCCCGGCTTATGGAATTTCTCCCTCATTAATTCGCTGGAAGAAAGCAAGATGACAAAATTTGTGTTTTTTTGTCCTCTTCTCCGTTCATCTTCTTCTTCTCCTCCTCCTCCCCACAACGGCTCACCGATCAGTCTGCGAGGCCGGTTTACTCCCTCGAGCCGGGGCTAATGGGAAACTGGATAAAAGTTGACTAATTAGCTGATGGCCAATAATTTTGAATAAATTCCGTCCAAATAGAGCTGCCGCTCCGCGCTCAACAGCGCGCCTGCGTGCGGACGACGACTGGGACGGGCGCTGATGGGCAGTGGACGGGGAGCTTTAATTAATTGCTTATTATGCGCCGCTATGTGCTCACCGGCTTTGAGCGCAGTTAAGAGGAAGGCAGTAAATTTCAAAAATTGGAAGTGGACACTTAAGAGAACTGAAAACAAAAGCTAGCCGAAAGTTTTATCGCTTTCTTCGTGTGTTCCTTTTTTTTGCCCCCCATTTCCAGTTAGAATCGACCGGATTTCGGCTGGAGAACGGAGTTCTCAGACAGCCGCAGTTCGGTTGCCAAATGAAAAAAAAAAAATGGCAAGTGGCTGTTAATTTTTACGAGCGCTACCAGTTGTTGGTGGGGGGGGGGGGACAGCTTCTGGGGAGGGCAATTAAATTTGAGGTGCATCTCCGATCGGTTTTCTTAACAAGAGACAGACTGAATAAAGCGATCGATTAATTAAGAAACAATTGGGTTGGGAAGTTATTCTCACACGTGAGGCATCCAAGCAGACAGTCGGCAGTCGTGGGATGAGTCAGGGGTGTTCGTTAGAGCAGACGCTCACGGATGCGGTTTTGTTTGGCGCAAGTTATGTGACAGCTTCTGACAGCTTGGCCCTGGATTTTGACAGCGAACTTTATGATGGGCGGTGGGAATAATTTTTGTGAGGTTTTTGCATTTTTCTGAGGGTGTCCGCTTTGGTGGTGCTTCTTGGAACACACACAATTGATGTGTGTGTGTGTGTGGGACTTAGATCAGATTTCGGCTGACAGCGGTCGGAGCGGAAGTGGAAACAAATTTTTACAGCATTAATCAAGAGAGGGGTGAGATAAGCAGTGATGAAGTTATGAATAAGTTTGAAGTGAAATAAGGTATCCAGGAGAAAATGTCTGCTCTGTCCATAAATCCTAGGGACTTAATGGTGATGCCTAGGCGAAAAAGAAAGTCTGACCCAGATACTGGAGAGTTAAGAGATCTTGGGAAGATTTAAGGGACTCTTCGCACACGTTCAAGAACAACTTGCTTTTCCCTAGCAGTTTAGACACTGGTGTGTCGTTTGGCCCCATTTTGTAAGCACCAGCGTCTGTGTTGCTCGCACCTTGTTCTCTTTGGTTGCATTTGACTAGGCGCTAGTTGCCATTTAGTCTGCAGAGCTCGTCGATAAATTTCCTCTCGTTGTCATCACCGCCAAATAGAGGCAAGAATGACACATAGCACTTTTCTCTCGAAAATAATAGACGCCTCCTTTATTCGACTTTGATAGCGTCGCGATAGCGTACTTTTTCTTCTTGTGGCGCTACAGCCCCGGGTGGACCTGCCTCTCCAGCCAGCACGATCTTTCGCCAGCTGCCACCAGTTGCGTACTCCAAGTTGGTTGAGGTTCTTTTCCATTTGTGTGCACCACCTTAGCCTAGGCGTCACAATTTATCAGATTCGAAGACTGCAACGTCGTTGATCGCACTTAATATGGCGAGCTGCCAAAACTATCCTCGTTCCTGCACAGGTCAAGTTGATATACAGCCTCCTTGTGGCGCCCCCTAGATACCCATCACAACATCCGTTGTGTGATGAACCAATGTATGCAATGAACCCGTCTGTCCGGCGGTTAAATAATGGGCCTGGCCTGCCAGTCTGTAGGTTGTGCTTGAGGCTAACCCTCGCACCACATAAAAAAACAACGAGTTCAGAGACAGCGATAGCGTACACCATGCGGAACAACTGCTTGGCAGACCTCATTTTCGAAGAAGTGCGGCTCGATGAGGCCAACAGCCGATAAACCGCCCCAGATTGTCACTCCTTGTGGATGCATCGGCTTTTGAACAATCTCTCGAGGACTCTTATTTTATAAATCCGCTGAATCAAGAGTGTGCTGATCAAATTATTTACGAAAGCCATGAAATGCTTTAAACGGCCATTTTCGTAAAATGCCTCAACAATCGTAACTCGCTGCTCAATTGTGTTCATCTCCCTGTGGAGTGGTCAAATTAAGTTCGGCAAACCAACTTGAAGATCAGTTGTGACTCGGTCATTATGATTGGACCACTCTTTACTCTATTTGGGGTTTTTGTGGCAGTGACAGATTTTATGATGGGCCAATGTGCCTCTAGATAGAGATACCTTGAAGGCAAATAACCTGAGAAATCCTGCAAAACAGTCGAATACAAAAGAAAACTTCATTTTGCGTGTAATGTCTAACCACCCTTTTGAACTTATGGTTGACAATAATTTCTATCTGGAGCCATCAGATTGAGTTATGACATCAGAAAGTACACCATTAGCCAATGCTCTGATGTAGACCGATGTAGTCTCAGCATGTAAGAAAGTCCTATTTGTGGGTAGTTGAAGCTCATCTGAGTTATGGCATGCAGGGGTGGAGAAAAGCGGCACAAAAACGGATGAAAGGCTGCCAAAAAATGTGCAAAACGGAGGCGAAAAGAATGACTCCTAGTCACGGATGAAGTTACTTTCTGCAGCGGTGTACAAGAAATGTTCAACTATGTGAAAAAAGTGAACAAGTGGGATCACCAATAATTGAACGAGGACAAGAAACCCCCGAGGTGGTGCTTTCATATAACTTGCATATGGACACAGCTCTCTCTTCCACGGTGGCACAGCCGGTTAATATCAGGCTGAACATCACAGAACATAGCGTTGGAGATAATTTTATAATGAGAAAGCTAGGTACGCCTGCAGGTGCGGTAAGCACAAACAACGATAAGGAAACCTAAACGTATGTCCCTATGCGTCGTCACCCCTTGACGACCGACCGTTTCAACATTATACTGGTAGTGGACTAGCTGGGAGACTTGTCGGACTTGCCAGACACACTGCAGTGTCTTCCAAGCATTCCTTCGATACAATATCGGGTTAGAACCTAGGCATCAACAATCAGATAGACATGATAGAAACTGAAAAGATTCTACCGTAAGAGCACAGGACATTCCAGGAAACTGTCAAGCAGCCCAGCTTAGCAGGAAGAGAAGAACAATTGAATCCACCATCACTGACATTATTCTTCAACAATTCTTTTAGTAAGGAAACAGAAATCGCATTGATCTAGCGGTCAGCAAGGTTTTCGAGTGATAGAGAAACCTTATCATCTGAATGAATAAAGAATAAAGAGAGGGAAACCAAAGCCAACCAATCTCATACCACGCCACAGACATGATCCTCAAGGAACACCGAGGAATGTGTGGACACGCTGCAGATATATGAATAAGAGGAGATAGGAGGGGCCTTCCAATGAATCTGAAGCTAATGTCAAGAGAATGCAGCTTTCTATAAAAAAAAATTTAAGTAAAGATCAGAAGCTGGCTCGGAGGCAGCACAATGGACCTGAATGAATCTATCGAACATGATGGAAGCCGTCACATTAAGCTACCTTTAGAGTATCCTTTGAATCTCCGCTTAGTTTCCCGCCGTCTTCTGGTCAAAGCGAAGCTCAGCTTAGGTATATAAGCAACAAGCAGGACAGAGGCACTGCATTCAGTTGCTCACACCAAACTTCTGAAGGCTGTCTTCCACTCGCGTGAGCCACATTCTTCAGTGGACGAGCTCTGTTATTTTATTTTGAGTGCTTGGAGTTGCGCTTACAGTCTACACAGTCGACCCATCACAGTTTTTGAACCTTTGGTCACTTAACTGCATAAATTGTGCTGTATACCCCGTTGGGTGGATGTGAACAGAATTTGAGCATCCAAGCTCTATTGCTTAGGATGTCTAGATCACATGGAATTCTGCTTCGGCCAAAGGAGTCTTTGACTTAAGGCCATAGAAGCAAAGTGACGGATAACGTTCACATGTCTTCTCATCATTTCAAAAGCGCTACAGTTCGAACCACACCTTGGTGTCAACCAAAATTCTTCTCCATAGAACCCGATCTCTTGCCAGCTGATTCCTGTTGAGCACTCCAAGTTGGTTGAGATAATTCTGCAATTGTGTGGCGCCATCTCAACCTCGGACGTTCTCTGTTGCTCGATGAATTTTCGGGCCGGACCATGACCTAGCCATTTTACAGCCTATAAAGTTCGTCCTTGAATCTTCTCCCTCAGACGCCATCAACGTAAACAGGACAAAAAATCGCGCGCAGAACTTTTCCCTCGAAAAGAGCTTCCTCATCCGCTTTTAGCAACGTCCAAGTGCCCACACCGCAAAAGGAGAACTAGGGTTATCAAGCTGTAATACAAGGCGGGAATCGAACCTAAACCTTCTGCGTGTGGGTCGACGGATTTACGGTCGACACCGATATCAAATATGAAATCAGAAAAATAAACCTGACAGTGAATTGAAAAGTGACCCAATGGACGCGTTTTAGAAACCTTTGCTGAGTCCACCGGGCCAACAAACACGCCTTTTGCTGGGTGAATGTGCGATGAAAACTGAATTTTGCATGACAACATCGACAAATCCAGGCAGCAGCTGGATGCAGACGAAACCCCCAAAAGGACACACTTGAGCTTGGGCTTCAATAGGCTGTCTGCATAATCTGGTGGACATCCAAAAGGGGCAATCTGCCAAATGCTGTCAATCCTTATTTGGAAATCGACGTTGAAATGATTTCCATGGTTTGATCCGATCCTGTGCCTGACAACTATGATCACATGTAACGTCGTAGACGTGGCTACAGTTGGTGTGCGAGGTTCTTCCACATCCCGCTGACTCTCCCAATGGGCAATCACCCTTAACTCAGTCGTTCGTTATTTTGTTGGAAAATGGAGTTCTGGAACCGTACAGAGGTCTAAGCAGCCTTTGAAAACTTTTAGGCATTCAACGAGCAAGCCTTCTATAAAAAGGGACGATGGACCACTGCGAAAGAAGGTTTGATATGGAGACATGGCAAAGTTGGAGATATCGAGTGGTCCAAGCTAATGCGGTGAAAGCAAGAGACTGGAACCAGACACTGAGTAGGTAAAATGTCAGTCTGAGATGCCGACGATTTGGAGCAAGTATGGACGAAGGAAGGAGTCTCAACGGTGACTGACAACGTATCAACCCACCAGCACCTCAAAACCTTTAGGAGCTCTAGTGGCAATTCTGTGTCCATATACCGAATAAGATGGAAATGGAAGAATGTCCACCGCTCGCATCCTTAGGAAATTCTTTTTATGGCCCGCATCAGAATCCAAAAATCCTCTCGCTTTGAAAATACATCACTCTCCGAATTTCACAGAATTTCTTCGCTGCTCAGTTCCATTCGAAAAAAAATCCCAATCAGCCTTCAAATTCCTGCCTGGCCGTAAACAATCGCATTTCTGCGACTTTTCCTCACGGTCCTTCACGCGAATATCACAGCAGGAGTGAATGGAAAACCAGGGCGTTTGTATTTTCACTAAAGGCACACGCCCTCTCGCCAAACACACGCATTGTCCGCGAATGCCAGCACGCTACCGCTACCGTTTTATGACATCGCCACGGATTGCACCCCGCGTGCCCAGGTATGCAGCAACGCAACCTAGAACTCACACAAAGGCGAGGAAGAAGAAGAAGAAAATTCAAATTATTTATGAGACCTCGTTCCCGGAACCGCCGCCGTTGAAGTGCGAAAGTCAGGCCAAGGCCTATAAATCACTCCCGCCGCCCGGGAGAGATGCATTTCTCTCGAAGTCCAGTCAGCACTTCAGACTAATTGAAACTTCTGACTGTCGCCAGGTCGTACTCTTGTCGTTGACGGTCGTCCTGCCAATCGACTACGCCAACGACGACACACGGACCAAACCGAACTCTGAGACACTTTGTGTGAACCCCAAACACTTGACATCTGAGTGACCAGAGACTAAAGGCGGGAGATAGAGTCCTCAAGTGATGTGACGTCTGGCTCGTGTTTACACAAAAAGGAACGAGCGCTCCGGTCGAAAGGCTCAAGCGAGACATAAACAAAATAAACGTCGACGACGGGACCCGTGCGTTGGTTGACGTCTTAATTCCTGGCCGACTTCGTGTCTTGTCATGGTCGTGCGTACTCGCCCGTCTGTCTCACATCTTGGCGAATGTGTCCATAAGTGGAGTGTGTGTCTCTGTTTTGTCGTTTTTTTTGTTGTTGGTGTTTTGGAGCGACGGACGACGTCGGACTGTTTTGTGGGCCAAGCGATGATTGCTACAAAGTTGAAGAGCTTAAGCAAACACACTTACTGAGCGATGACAGGGATATGCAGCCGAGAATTGATGCTAATTGGTTTGCAAATTATGGTCATCAGGGTAAACACAGTTTACGGCTGGACGATGGATGAACGGACGGACGGAATAAGGTGACAAGTCAAATCTTTTCGTAAACAGAGGACGCGATGCATGAGAGTGGAATTGATTTGAATAAGGGCTTCAAAGTGGCGCAGGAGTAAACAGTTCGTGAAGGGCACTGAAGTCAAATATTGGCTCGGTGGGAAGTTAACGATGCATGCCAGCGGCTTTCTCTGTCTTTCTGGTGACGAAATGCAGGCCGGTTGATGTGTTTTTTTGCGTCGTGAGGACGTCTTCGGGCATTCAAAGGGAGGATCTGAATTTGAAGTTGATACTTTTCTGAGCTTGCAATGGGAAACTCAAATTTTTGTCGGGAGTTTTTAAGCATCACACTGGAACTCGTAGACTCAGAAACGGGTCTATTGTACTATCAGGCATCTGCCTATGTACATTAGCTGTAGTTTCTTGGTGTCGCAGAGGAGTGCCAGCAGGCGCTTGAGCCTACATCGTAAGGTATCATGACGCGAGCTGGAAATATCTGCATTCTGGTCGAAGTAAAAGCTGCACAGTGGCAGAGGAAGGTATTTTCTCGTCGTCTTCTCTACAGGGCCATACGAGGAGGGGGTTGCACCACTAATCTCAAGAGCACCCATGTGCTTATCGAAGGTATAGTGGGCAGTTTGTTCGCCGGAAAGTTGTCTGACTCTGTCCTGAAGAGGCACCCCATCACCAGATGAGATCTCGGAAGGCCTAACTTTCGATTGAGTCCCTAACCATCCACTGCGGGCTTTCGTTGATGATTCTAACGCTCGCTAGCGCCTTACTCAACAATCTGTACGATTTGTGAACAATTTTTGAAAACGGTCATTGATTGAGGCGCACACGAAATGGAAATCAGTTTCTGTCTGTGTTGGCTGCGAGGTCATAGAGATATTTCACACAAGTGTAGAGTGACAACTTTACCCTAACTTCAAGACCACGGACGACTAGGTGTTCCCCACGTCATAAGTTAGCTGAAACTAAGATGGCTTAACCATGCCTTCTGATATGTTTGCAACAACCCTCCCTCGACCGAAAATTCTCAAGACTGCTTCTATCTCTCAGAAGATAAGATGCAAGCCTGGTTGTTACTGGTCACTGTTTGATTAGCAGACACCCAAGTAGATTTGTTCCCTCGAATAATTTTTGCAGACGGTAAATATGTGGTTGAGGAGGAGTCACAAAAACGACCTCCAGATGATTTGATTGAATCACTTGATCACATCTGTAACGGAATCACTGATGGAACCAAAGACCATTTGGTGCGATCGTGGCTTCCAGACCCAGATGATGAGGGAACCTGACTGGTAGTGACGGGTGCCGTGGGAGGTCAGGAGCCCCTGGAACTTCGGTTTCAGCCTGACTGTGTGGTAGACCACCGTGTGGGAGTATCGTGGTGGCTGTTCTTTAAAATCCAATATCGCGAGAAGAGTCGAGGTCAGTGCACTGCGCTGACTGGCCTGAATCATGTTCTTCACCGTACTGATTCAGGTCACGCGGTTAGGGGACTTTCCCGGCTCAGTTTAAAGTTGCATTCTCTACCAGGTGCTGCGATCTAAAGAGCGGTAGAGGTTTTAGAAAGACCTCAAACCATACCAAGTTGGGGCGATTGTCCCTCAAGCATGTTCTCATTTGGTACTTGAGTCACTAGGGCATCTAGTCTTGTGTCTAGTGACCCCGTGATATGAACCGCAACTGCAGGTGATCACATTGAACCAAGTCCCGTCTCTGTGCACCTGACCAACACTCGTGTGTCTCAGGAACAAATGCCATGGCAACGACTTTCTTAGTGGTCTGCACGACCACAACAACACCTCTCCCACTGACTTGTTAAGTCTTCTCATCGACTCTAAATGGTTCCAACCATTAAAATATGTCTGAGCGCTTTCCACCATTTTGATTGCACTCAACAGTCCCAGTTTTGATCAAAATGGCTTTGAACTGAAATCAGAAGAAACAATTTCTTTTGTGAGGTGAAAGAAGTCCCAATGCATGACTCCCGTCCAGGAGATTGTTTTTGGACAAAATGTCCCCTCACTGAAGTGACCTACAAGGCCCCTCAACCCTAGGAGCCCTTAACTACTTGACTGAGACTGAGACGGTTCTTGCAAGGCGGACGGTTCAGTGGGAGTGTGCTGCTGGTGTTCGACATTTCTCTGCGTTGGAGCGTAGAGTACAAATGAAAGCACAACATGTTACGTTGATCAGAGATAGGTTGCAAGGGGTGCTGAAGCAGTGGGAGAGTCACATAAGGAGGTGATACTGTAGCTGGCGAATCTGAACCTTCCAGTGGAATCCAACCCGACTTTGGTGATGTCACAGAGGTTAGGCGTCTATACAGCGATTAAGGGGAAAGACCACTTGGTAGGATTCAAACTGAATGGACTCTCGGGAAGAAGAATCTCAACGGACGAACGTACTTAAAATAAGCGCTGAGGGTGGTGGCGTAAAAGATGTTCGTCTATGTACCTAAGGTGTGTTCGAAATTGTCTTTTAAAGCATTGACAAGATGCGTTCCTGCTGATGGTAGTAACTACCCGACTAGTGGGAGCACTAAACTTTTGCAGTCGCGTTTCGAACTGCCTCAACACTAGATGGCAAAGCGAACATTTACTGCGAGAACGTACATTTGGGTGAAGATGCGGAGGGGACTTTGATTGAACACCGCATGGGGCTACATACAGGAGAGCACCTTGTTGAAGTGCTTAATTCAGGAGACACCAAACGCCAAGGGAAGTTCTGAGCAATCAAATCGAATACTGTCAGTGGAGATACTGAGGGCGTCATACAAGGCGCAACAGCCGACCGAAAAGCTTGTCACAGAATAAAGGCGAGGAACTGTCCCCTTCCAAGTGCTTGGGCAGGTAGGGAGGTTCAGCAGAAATATGTCGCCCTGAAGCCAATCGTCCACTTTAAACTAAAGAGACATCGAAAGGAGTCCTTCGAGGAGAGGAAGAGGCGTTTCGATAGGTATGAAGGCGACCACAGTTTCAAATAGCCAAAGGCTCTAATGGCTCCAATGCCGTAATGAAATCATTGGAAGTTCAGAAAAACATTCTTTCTCTGCCTCAAAATGTCAAGAATGCTTGATGGGGTGAAAAAAAATCTGAAGGCTCAACAGACTCCCGTCTAGATGCTTCCTTCAAACCTCGAGATATGACTATTTAATTGAATAAGCGATAGGAACACATTCCCCCGATAGAGTGGAGGATATTTTTCAGTACCTCCAAGATGGTCTTCTGCTCCTGCCTGTTCCCAAGGGAGGCCATCGCGTTCGAAGTGTCCGTAAGTACTCGTGCGTTAGTTAGATTGCCTGACGGTGATTGAGATCCTTGATGATTCTTTCTGGTCTTCAAGTCGAAGTTGCTCTTGATGATGTCTAGCAGCTCACGCTGGGACTTGTGTGAGGTGACGTAGACGAAGAGCGGTTCCGCCACCCCGATAGCGTATGAGACTTGTACCAAGCAGCACTTGCAAATGCCTGCCTTCAATAGAGATTTATCAGCCCACCGCGCAGCATATGCGCCTGAACGGTCGACTTTGGTGAAATCCTTGCCGGAGATCCTGTAAAAATCTGATGAAACCTCAAAAATTGTTAACGTTCACTTAACATGTTCGTAGGTGAGCCCTTTCAAATTCCTGGTTGACCCAGAACCTCATCATTGGTTAAGAGAATCCCACTCCAAGTGCTATGCAAAGAGTTCAGGTCCTAGTTGGTATCCCTATGGCACACCAATCATGTTTTCTGTCATCACCCTTGCTTACAATCAACTTTATGCTTTTCATCCAAAGAACAAGAGCTAGGGCCAAAACTTATGATCAGAGAACATGTATTGAAAAGCGCTAAGGACGCCTAAGGACTCGTTCATCTTCGGGAGACTTTTGTCAACCTACTTGCATCGGGTTTCAATATGAATCCAAACCGAATCGAATTCTATGCATACCATAAGCTTCCCTTATTTTCACCCGTCCTTTCAGTATAAACACTCTTGATCGCTACTGCATGTGGTAATGTGTCACTTTTCAAAGAGGAACTGCAGACAAGTCATACACCAAGAATGCGCAAAACAGTCCGTCGACACAACGCACCCCTCAGCCAAGTGATACTGCCAACCAATACTTCGTTGCAACAACTCATCGTCTCACCTCTTGCCACATCTGCATGACCATGCATTGCTCTACCTTAAATTTGCATTTGCGTCCCCAATCCCTCCACCACTCAGTTTCATTATCACCATTCCCACTTAGTCCGTAAAACGCACAAAGGGGCGACAGCCTCATAAATCAAGCTCTCGAATCCAATCCGAAAACCCAAACAAATTATAAAATCCCTTTGCCGCAAATCGTGACCAAATACAAGGCGCACCGCATCAGGCACCGCTCCCAGCCATTATCTCCCGGCCCCCTTGTGTACACAAATAAACCGCACATGACCATAACACATCCGAAATCCCATCCATTGCATCCCATTTTCACAAAATAGGATCTGGCACAATGATATGACGACGATCCCGTGCGTGGGGTGGTCTCCTCGGCGGCGTCGGCCGGATTACCAGCGGAGGGTTCCTTGCGTCCGTGCTTCAATGCGTGCCTCCATGAGTGTCAATTCCCATTCATGGCCAAGGCTAATGCCAATTTTTCATCATGAACTAAATGGCGGATTAATCAGCATCTGCCGGCGGTGCTGGCTGCACTGATACCTGCGCCGGTGCGTGTGTGTTGCGTACTTCACGCAATAGATGCATAGATGCGCAACGGACGTGATGTTGCCGGCTTACAAGGTCTTAAGAGTGCGCGGTGTGCGAAATGTTTCAATCGGTCGTAGGCCGCCGCATCGATAGCCAGCCGACGACGTTGCAGTGTCGCAAGGATCTCCAGATGGAGGAGGTGCTGCGACGGTGTTTAATCAAAGGCAGGTGACGGAGGTCAAGCGAAAGGATTGCGCGGTGCCCGAGTGCGTCTTTCGCTGGGAAGGAAGTGCCTAAGAAGAATTGATTGTGGTACTTATTGGGTGGCCATAAACAATGCGATAGGCAGGCGATTTAGTGGGGAAATTAGCGATTCACTGTGATTACTGGAGGTGTAGCCGATTATTGGACGGACGACACTTGAAGAGGATTGTCGGTGTGGTGATGGTTGAGGAGGGCTTCCTGTTGGTAAGCTGCTGCGGTAATGTGAGCTGTGATGTGAACTTCTGTGCTGCACGGAATGTCTCTTGATTGGGGTCGTCGGTTAATGTGAAACGTTTGGTGGTGATTTACAAACGTTCACTGCAGGCTTACGCAACTAAAGAAGGCTTACTGAAGTCGCATTGGGCTTGAGGAAGTTCATTCGAAGGGTGAGTCTGTGAAAAAAATTTAAGGGAAAGGAATGAGACTAAGCTGGGAGCCTTGTGGAGACTCTGTTCATTTTTGCGGAATTAAACCTTGTCCTGGTACAGACTTGCTTGTGACCAGAGTGAGGGGGAATGGCGTTAAAAACCAAGGGACTTATCCTCTTGTTGACCGAATCTTAATTGGAATTGGATGTTTGGAACTATATCTTCGTCACAATGGCGAGTTACACACTGCGGCGAGTGAAACTGTGGCGAGCTATAAAGTAGCGAGTGACGCAGTGGAGAGTGACACTGTTGCGAGTGACACTGTGACGAGTTATAAAGGAGCGAGTGAGACAGTGGCGAGTGAGACTATGGCGAGTGTCACAGTGGCGAGTGACTAAGTGGCGAGTGACGCAGTGGAAAGGGACACGGTGGCGAGTGACACAATGGCGAGTGACGCAGTGGCGAGTGACACAGTGGCGAGTGACGCAGTGGCGAGTGACACAGTGGCGAGTGACACTGTAACGAGTAACTAACTGGCGAGTCATTTTTAACAAGGATATTGACATCGAGAGTACGGAGGACTTATGGACTTTCAATGTCTCACTGTCTTAAATAGAATTCCTAGATTTTGCTCAGGCTCTACTGAATTCTCTTGTAGCAAGTTAAGGAAATGGACATGAAGTGTGAAAAGTGTTAACTTAGGTTTGGACCCGTTCTCATACTGTGATGTGTCTTGAACTATGCAAGGCCTTTGAACCAATTTCACTGCCTATGGATACGATTGCTTAGAAAACCTTGAGCGAAGGGAGTTGCGTACATCTGTGTCTGAGATGTGTGCTATGACTTGTTATTGACTTGACAATCGCAGATTGGGCCAAGCACCTCGTCTACCAAGGGGCTGCCTTCCTAGAGGCACAAGAGCCTACAACGGTCCAGGGTCTGCACAAACAACTCCTTTTGTGCGTGTTCACGAGTAGAGGGGACCCACAGTTCATTGCCGACTCTGAACGGCGAAATTTGAAAAGTTGTTAATAGGCCAAAGACTAATTTTTGGGTGCTTGTCAGTGATAAGGCTGTTCAGAAAGGAGTGCTGTTCGGTCCTGCAGCTGCATTGTGTCGGTCGACGCACTTACCTACTATGCCAAGGCGGCCACACTGAAGACTCTTGTTGCACGAGGGCAACCCCATCGAAGCTTATTCCTTTCCCTTGGAAGGAAGACCTGCTCAACTTAGTGTTCCTCAAGCCCCTCAGAGTTTCTCGTCATTTTCTGGCGTAAGTCGCACGAAATTGTTCAAAATGTTTAAAAAAACGTCCACAAACGGCCGAGACCAGACCTTTTATGATGGAATTTCAAAAGTCCTCCATGATGCCCCCGGAGAGTCTCCGTTGAATCGAATTCTAGGCATTCCTCTAGAACACCTATTCGGTCCATCTATTTTCTGATCGATAGCCCGCATAGGTTCATCTCAAATTCCCCATGCCCCCCCCCACGTCCCTCACTTTAGCTCAGACTTCACCACACACCTGTCGCCCAATAACTCATCCATGGCATTGGCATGGCAATTATAAAATAAAATCCACCGATTCCCACAAGACCTCGGGAGCAGCGAGCTTCAGTTTTCAAAACCCATCTCGCATTACCACACAATAAATCCCGCAACGAAATTCCACCGAGAGACTGAGAAAAGAGACAATAATCGAAGACAAAGCCCAAGGCGTCAGCTTAGCGTTTAATTAAAAGTTATTGACCAGTGTTCGGTGTGCGCATGAATGGAGGACAGCCCCACGGGGGGCGCTCGTGTCCCCGAGCCAAAACAAAACATCGGGTGACATCTCTGGACAACAACCGTCATAAGTTGTTGAAGTGCATCGGGCGCACAAAGAGTGCTGCTGGAACGTTGCGCGCCACGCAATGTTTGGCACAAGATACACGACGTCGGCTGTGTCGGAACTGCACCACATGCTGGCACTGGCACCGTCCAAACGATGATTAGTCGCCTCTGCTAAAAAGCGGATATATCCGATCCTGGACCGTGTGTTGCTGGCGGAGTATTTATTTGATAACCCTGGACACATTCCTGTGATGGAGGAGTGCTCTCGATACAATGTCAATGTACACACACGCGGGGCTGGGTTAGTTATGTACTCCCCGGTTGGAGCAGCAGCAGACGGACGGCAGTGTGTAGCCGGTCAGAGCTGGACTGAGATACAATCTCGAAGGTGCTCTTAATAAAGAAAACATTTAAAGTTATTGCGATCGCATCGAGACGGGGGCAAACATGGGGGAGGGGGAGATTGGTGCTGCGCGAAAGGGACTTTAGCTGGCTAACAGTCTTGGGTGGATTTAGGTGCTTCGGTCAGGGCTGAGGAACATGGAATCGAATACAGTGTTGACTGAGGGAGTGAGTAAGGGCAGACGAGGATCCGTGTGGACAAGTTTTGTGCACCTTTTGAGCGCCACAGTACCCTCTCCAGTTGAAATCTGGACTTTTATTTGCTTTCTTCAACAAGCGGCAGTCACGCGCTTTGTTTTGCCTTTACTTACAGTTTGGTCCTTCAAGGGCGTGTAGACATTTGTTGGATGGATGTGTGTTGCTCCTGTTAGTACTCGGATATTTTTATACGGACACGACTAGCCGGAAACTGTCATCGTAGGCGTACGCTGGCATGGAAATCGAGGTGACGTGACGGTATGTGTTGACATCATACAGGAGGGACCTAAAGTGGATTTTGTGGAAACAGGATCCTCTGTCAGTAAAAATCGCAAAATCACTCTCTGCAATCGCTGCTTCTTTGGACTTGGGATAAGAAGAGGGCCCTCCTTCGAAGGACTAGGTTGGCTTTGAAAGTCCCAGTCAGAGAGGCAATTCAGTAATGGAGTTCTCTATCAAAGGACTTAACTGTCTTTGAACAACAGCTCGATCATCCCAGTCCTCCTTTACAATGCGGAAATTCGGACATTACTAAAAGCGGATGAGGAAGCCCTTAGTTCTTTCGAGGAGAGTAAAGTTGATGGCACCTGGAGAAGAGGCTTCAACGACGAACTTAATAGGCTGTATGGAGGCATGCGCCTGGTCAAGCATCTTCAGATACAACGTTTAAGATGGCCATGTAGAGCCAAGTGCTAAATGAGATGTTGCCTTAAGTGACAGTCACTCCTCGTTGGAAGGCAGGTGAGGTCCTTCTAACACTTCTCCCATTCCTTCGCAGTCTGCACTTTCACCAAGTTGTCACTGCACCACCTCTTTCGAGTTTCTAGAAACACTCGTAGAGTACCAATTGTCTATGAAAGCCTTCTCAAATCTCGCTGTTTAAAGTCGGCAAAAACTCGTGAGAGGACAGTCGCACGCACAACACAAGTAGTTGTTGTAGAAGCTAGGCCCTGGTCCCTTGTGGGCTGTAGTGCCGCCCACAGTCAGGACTGTCTAAGATCAGTCGACATGATATCCTCCGACTCTGTGCTTAGAACACAGCCCCGAGTTTTTGGATCTTCTTGTGGCGCTACAGTCCGGGGTGGACCTGGGCCTCAACCAACATGCCTCTCCAGCCAGTACTATCTTTCGCCAGCTGCCGCCTATTGCGCACTCAGAGTTGGTTGAGGTCCTTTTCCACTTGTGTGCGCCACCTTATCCTGGGCCGTCCTCTGTTGCGTTGTCCTAATGGCTCAGATTCGAAGACTCAGTTACTTGTAGTCACGCTCCTAAATACCTGAAGCTCATAGCATCCCATGGACACACATGGAATTTGGCAGCACCAGAGTTTCTGCTGATACTAGACAGTGGTAGTGCTTCGAAAGCGGTCATCATCTGGATGCAAAAATATACATTAAACTCCACTTTCTTGGAGGAGAGAGATGTAAAGTTTACATAGGCAACAAAAAACTAAGCACATCCCAGGGAATCTTCCCGTTTATTCCATCGCAGAACTAGCACTGATTATTGCCTTGAGGCGGATACACTTGAGCATTTCACATCGGCACAAGATTCAACTGTCGCAGTCGCAGTCGACTGCTGCTCCAGTCCAACGACCTTCACTTCATGGACTTCAACATGCATTGATAAAAGTTGTCTGGTGTTGGCCCTTTTCCGAATTCTTTGCGCAATAAAGTTTTTTTTCCCAAACTTCCGTAGAGTCTTCGATTCCGAGCCATTGGGACAGTGCAACAGAGAGAGATCTTAGTAAAATGTCTTTTGCTTGATACCTATTCAGGGGATGGACTTAATGACAGAACATAAGGTTGAAGCTCTTGGTACATGACCAGTTTAGGTCCATTCCAGGCTCCATTGAATTTGCACATACCACAACCAAGTCGTTCAAGCACCGTGCAAGGCTCCCCTATATGGCACTCACCGGAAACATCACACATTCCACGGATCTGCTGCTTAGATCCGACTGAATGTGATTGATGCCGTGGCTTATGTTAACATTGAGGGTCACTGTGGGGAGTTGGCCAAGTGGTTCGAGGTCCGTGCCATACAATTCAGGCAAAATTAAATTGGTACTCAAAGTGTTCGCTGTTGACGTAGCCAAAGTCGCTGCTTTTTCGGAATGTATTGGACACTCTTGGATTTCATAATTTGACTTGGTGTTGCAACAAATTTTTCAAAATATTGTCTTTTTAAGTCCCCATCATTTAAGGCTCTGTCTCCAACTGCTCTCGGCTTTGTTTATTGTTTTACCCATCACTGAGGATGCTTTCTGATAAGATTGAGGTCAGCAAACATGTCTTAGACAGACTGAGGGGTGGATCTGGCACTTATAAATATAATTGAGTGTCACTATAGCCAACAGGGGACCAGCGCCCAGCTTCTGCAACAACTACTCGCGTTGTGCGCGCTACTCCTCCCTCACGAGTAGAAGGGACCTACAGATTTTTGCCGAATCCGAACGGCGAGATTTGGGAAGCTTTTTTTAGGCAATTGGTACTCCTTGAATGTTGTCAGCAACTCGAAAGAGCCGGTGCCGTGAAAAATTCGAATTGTTCCGTCCCGGAATTGAATCTAGACCTTCTTCGTGTGGGTCGACGCACTTCAAGCTACGACACGGTGACCACCAGGCGTTAGCTTTCGTAAACTTAAGGAGTCAACAGAAACCAAATCATTTTCATCTCAGAGTTTCCATCTCATAGGTGTTTCCTTGTCAAAACTCTGCCGAGAGTCACCAAAGCAAATGGTGGCTATTGGTGTGCCATATCAGGGGCGTTTTTAAAAAGTTTGGTGGGATCACTTCAAACCGGCGGATCGGACCAAGGCTTTTAAACATATGCCTGTTTGCGGAACTCATGTCTTCAGAATGGTGCTAGCTACACTAAGTATTGGTCTGCCCCCACTTGGTTTTTGCTGCCAGTATGTACGTCCTTTTCTGTAGTCGTTCCATGTGACATTCATATTTTTAAGCCGGATTTCGCATGTTCCATTCGAATTTAAGAGTCTTTGAGTGGCGTTACAACTTGAGGTGGATCTGGGCATCAACCAACATGCTTCTCCAGTTACCACGATTTTTAGCCAGTTGGCTTCACTTTCTTACCCCAAGTGCGTTGAGGTCCTTTTTGCACTTGTACGGGCCATCTCAGGCGAGGTTCTCTTCTCTTTGCTACATGACCCAATCATCTCGAGCCTTAAATCCGTAGTCTTTTGATTAGGTGCATGCCACCGTACAGCCTACAGAGTTCGTCGTTGAAGCTTCTCTTCCAGATACCATCATGGCAAAGAGGACAACAAATCGCAGGTGGAACTTTTCCCTGGAACAAATCATGACTGTAGCGCCACTTAAGGAAGAAGAAGAAATACGTGGCATTATCTTGGTCTCCTGGGTCAGTTGAATGTCAAGACGTCTGTGGAAGAAAAAACGAATCTTCTTCGACACTTAGGGTTAGCCTGCACCATCTCACGGACTGTTTCATATTTTCGGCAGATCATTGACTTCGTTCAAGACCTACCTTTGTCGCTTAACACAACGAGGTACATGCAGCTCTTCTCAAGAAGACGCTATCTAAAGCCTTGGGAGTTATTCCTAGAACTCCACATGTCGTTGTTATATGGTCCCATTCAGGCCAAGATGACAAGCATGACGCCCCCAGTCCAAACCTCATCTGCGAAAAGTGACTTTTTCAAGATGCAACAGACACGTTTGGGATCTCTTGGTTGCGTACGTCATCGGTGAAGATGGTTTTTTCATAAAAATCTGGGTCAGGTATCAACAACGCCAACACACGTCGTTTTCAGTTTCCAACAGGTGCAGGCCGTCTGTCTGGCAACTCTTACGCACATGCCTGAGCGGGTTTTCGGCAGATACACATGCGGCCACTTTGCGAATGATCCTCTCGAAAGTACGGTAATGGTGACCCCAATATGTGGATGAAAGGTTGACCGATTAGAACGTCCGCAAAACAAATTTGAGTATTTGCGCCTATTTTTGAAACCCACAGAGGTTTGACAAAACAGTCGGCAGCCAGCTAAAAAGACGGATGTAACCTGAATCGCACTCCAGCTTTTTGCAGAGAAAGTTTGGACGTTCCTACAGGAACACACGCGTTTCAATGACTAACTAACATAGTTTTGGTCCGAAGAGTGACTCCGAAACTTTTAATCATGGGACCTGATGCTCTGATGCGTTTTAGCTGCTTCTTGCGCGAAGGCAATGAACAACCTCCTCTGTGGTTTTTTCTCTTATTACCCCCCTTTCTTTGTTCCACCCAAACATTGCCTCATTTTTTCTCACTTTCAAAGATTGAAGACATTCTACGACAGATTCACTTCGGCTTTCCCTGACGAACCCCTGTCGTCTCTCCCTCACGTGCAGTTCACAAGCTTCGACCACACAGACAGTACTCCGCACCACGGCAGCTAGTGAATAAAAAAATCCTTGCAGACCATCTGCCTCTGGTTGCATCCTTGTCCACATACGAGTCCATTTGGGCCTCCTCACCCGACACACAATCGCATGCAATGAGGCACTGACCAGAGCAGCGCGGCCACCACTCACAGGGTCATTCGAACTCTCCTCCTAGTTGGCGATATATTCAGAAGCCGACTAATGCCGTTCCTCCAGCACTGCCACCGCTTGCTTCTTAATTAATGTATCTGCCTATCTTCAAGATTCAGCGATAATATACGGCATTTTAATTGCAAATGGATAGAGTGGAGGCCGCAGCAGCACCTCCACCGGCATCCGACGGACCATCACCGGAGCAGGGAGCAGCGCACTCGTCCTTTTTGGTTAACACCATATCCAATAGACCTTCAATAATTCATTAACAAGAAAAATTGTTTTTATTTATTACTTTTGGCCATTTCACGGGGCGGACTGTGAACTGTTGGCTGAGGCTGAGACGGCGGCGCGCGCTCTGCAGACGTGCGCGCGAACAGAGGAACTGGTGGAGCGGTGGTAAATTAAGTCTCTGCGACACATCTCAGGGTGGTGGAGACCATTTAAAAGATCAAATTTCTGAATCTTGATAAGCGGAATGGAACGCTAAGTCCCGGCAACGGCGACGTCTGCGAGGACGTGCAATGGGGGAGGAAACTTCCATTTCTGTCGGACGCAGCAGCGGCGGCGGCGGCGGCGGCGGCGCGGCTGAAATCGCACGTTGTCGCCTTCGCCGGGTGTTGTCTGCCATCACGAGAGGCGGTGGGGAGACGGTGAATTACATTAGTCCGATGTCGTGTTGTTCGCAGGACAACACAACTTCGGGTGAAATAGATTCTCCTTTAATTGCTGTGATTTGTGGTCGTGGCTATTTTTGGTGCAACGGTTTTGACAGAAACGATCTTGTTTACTAGGCGGTATCGTGTTACACACTCGCCAGCCAGCGTGCAGCGATCAGCAAACGGCGACAGACAAATGACAAATGTGTAATGAACTTGCCCGGGCCGAGAGCACCAACTGTGGTGGAGACTGATTCGTGGAACGGTAGTGTTTTTTTTTGGAATGCTGTTTGGGCGTTGTGTTGGCAGATGAGGTCATCTGAGCTTGGAAGGCAATTACAGCCACTGGGACAGCAAAGCACTTTGGGGGTACCAGAGGTGAAGCGGAGAGTGCATCCAAGATGCGTGTGACAGAGCGTGTGCTCAGGCTTTGTCCGTCGACAGGGAGGTAACAGGCTTTTAATGATCCGCCCGTGTCCCGCGTTGGACTGCTCAGGACATCGATGTTTAATCGCTAGGATTTGATGCTAATTCATCATTTCAAGGCGACTCCTTGCTTCTGGTTCCCCCGGCAGGCTTTTCCAATGAGTTTGGACAGTCCTTGTGAGTCAGTCTTAAGACTCTCCTGTCGCTTCAGTCGTCCTTAAGACGTCCTTAAGCCGTCCTAACCCATCAAATCAAGTCAGTTGAGGATCTGGAAGCCTGAGTGTTGTCTCGCTGTCTCTTGCATTCTTCCATCCACCACTTTGTTCCATTCGTCTCATTTTTAAGGGTTTGCTCGAGAAATTGATCCGCCTCCAGCCTTTCTCCTCACACAGACATCCAGGTAGGAGTCAAAAATCGGGAGCATCAACACACTTCTCACTTAACACCCTAGGCTTCCTTACAATGTAGCATCTGCGTTCCGCCTGCTTTCACCACCCTGCCTCCGTCCAACACAACGACTCCTTTCAACTGCCACTCATCTGCCGCGCTACTGACCAAGAATTTGACCCTTTTTGCCGCTTGTTGCAATCCTTTCTCACGGCCACTGGCGCTCCACTCCGCAGCCAACACCGCCATAATCACAGTCCTTAAAAGCGCACATAAATCCAGCACTCGCTCCCTCTGTCTGCACAACGCCGCCGCCGCCGTCATCACTGTGCCATGCTGTCCAGCAACGCCGCGCTGTGTTTGCAACGAAAAAGATAACAAATGACCAGGATCCACATAATGCCGTCCATTTACACGCTTACACTCGTGACGTGCTGCGATACGCGGCCAGCACCTAAGTGCACATCGGAGGAGCCCTCGTATCGTCGACGTCGTCGTCGCCACCTCTCACGCTAATCCTTTTCTAAAATAGAAGCCCCGGTGTGCCTCCTTGCCGCACGGCGCACTTCCTTGTCACGGCCACCGCTCACCTCTGCCGCCGTGCCATCAATCGCAAGCCGCATCCCACTCGCTCCCCGTGTGCATGGTCTCTTCACAAAACCCCTGGCGACGGTTGCCTCGCATCCGCACGTCATCACTATCAGCGGCGGCTCGTTGCTCTCCCATCAGCGCGTCACACGTCGCAGTCATGTCCTACACGGCGCAGATGATGTTCGCCGATGACGGATTAAATGCGCTCCCCCGCCTGCCGTTCGTTGAGCGTGTCCCAACAATTTAATAATTAGAGTACCGACGCGGCGCAGGAGTCCCCCGCTGCATGGCGTGTGTGTAGGCCGCCTAAGCAGCGTGTCCGGCCGATAACGAGGACAACATGTGTGCGCTTAATTATTCGCTGGCTCGGCTTATCGGCCGGCGAAGGTACACGATTGTGTCACCACTTGCGCGCAGCCTGCCTTAACCCGTTCCGCTAATGGACGTCTTTCATTTCGACTGCAGATGGGCGCTGACGAGCTACGGCTGTGCCGCGTGACACGTGGGCTGGCCTTAAGTGGTGTTCAGCGCGACAGATAATCGTCTCCGAGCCCCGATGCACACGCACCCGGATTGGGATTAAGATTGGGGACTCTGTCAAGTGTCAAGGTGAGTCCCATCAGCGCGGCGGTAGCGCCTACGCGGTACTCCCGCAATTTCCGCGCTTATTTGTCGAAGTTCGTCGTGGACTGGAGTGCGCTGTTGCGCGTTTTAACACCTAATTGTGCTCGGTTTGGGACGCCCGTGGGTGAGCCACTCCAGTCTGTCAGGACCGACTGCGCGGCAGGAGGAAGACATTTGTGCCGAGTGAGATTTGAATCACAATTGGGCGCGCACAGGAGTGCGGACGTGCATCGTCATCGAGGACCGCGCGCCAGCCGTAAACATTCAACGGCGGCTGTGGCAGCAGCAGCCGCTGCCGCATCGGCCCCATGGACGGAGGCCACTTGAGAAACAAGTCCCTGACTGATTGAAGACCACATGTAAACAAACAAAACGCAGCAGAAGTAGCAGCGGCCTGATGAGGTTAATGATGTTCCGAAAGCTGTGGGGAGCACGGGACAGCTTCGGAGCCGGGCTGGGGACAGGTGTGCTCTGCCAGATAGAGAGCCGAACGCACAATATTCAAATGGAGTTTATAATTAGGTGATAATGTTGTGATTGGGACAAATTGTGGCCTCCTACTGGTGCTGTCAGCGCTGGGCATACGGTGGGAACAGAATGCTCGGCGTTCAAGTTTCATTGTGCGCCCGGTGAAGTGATGTTTGTTTTGTTTTTTTCTTGTGCGTGGAGATGGGAAAGTTTATCGCGCTCGCAGCATGGGGAATCGATTGGTTATGACCGATTGCGAGTGGGCTGGGTGCCGTGTGATGGATGCTGGCGATGCTGGAGATTCATGTGATGGCCTCGGTAATGGGCTGGGAATCGTGTTCGGGGGGAAATTCTGGGCTGGGGCGCAGTTATTTGAGTCGAGTGTCGAATGTCTTTCCATCAGTTGGATCCGGGCGAGTGGGTGGGAGAGATCTTTATTCTGCGACAAGGTGGGTCGTCTCAGTCGAATGTGATTTTGATTGTATTTGGGACAGAGAGGTGCTGAGTATGTGTGTGTCCAAAGCAGTTGATGCCAACTTTCATGCCCAAAACTTATCAGAAAACAAAACGAGGTGGGAGTTGCTCTTGTCTGCAGATTCTTCATCCAGGTTGGACTGCGATGGCTCGAGGTTTCTGGGTTTTGCTTGGATCTTATCTAGAGGGGTCTACAGGGAAGGACAGCTCTCTCTCCTTCAAAAGTGGAGGACATCTTGAGGTGAAGGACAATTTTAGACTGTGTCGCTTCCAAGCATTTAGTTCCGAATTAAACCCCCTTTCGGGAAGAATGAGGAGAAGAGGTGACATATGTCAAGAAAGCTGAAGGTGTGTGAATAATGGAGACGCTATGGACACTAAGTTTGCATGCCTTTACCTACTCCCTTAGGAAGTCAATGAGTAGAGGCCCTCTTGAGTTGATTAAAGGAATGTCACCCCGGTCTCTTTGGGGCTTCTATACCATCGGAGATCTAAAAAATCAGCCGGTTGGTGGGGTAGATTCACACCACAGACCAGCAAAAGAGGAGGCAACTTACTTGCAAGCTTTCTCTGACCCTAAATCTAAATCTGTTGACTTCTTCATTCTTTAGACTTTGGCTTTGGCTCCACATGGTTACATCGTACACTTAGAACTGCTTTTCATTTGTCTCTGTGCTTCGAGCTTCAACCTTTTTTTCTTCAAGCAGGAGGCTAAAGTTCGCTTCTCACATTCCTCTTTGATCAGTCTTTTTGGCGCTAAGAGTCAATTGTTAATTCCTTATGGACATACGGAGCTCGAGTTTAAAGCCTGCCCAGTCTAAGCTTCGATCATCTTCTGCAATGACTTTGAACGGTGGTCTGATGCTTTATACTTCTCGAACTGACAAGGTCGCATTGGCAAGCAATGTGGATAGTCTGGTGGAGGACAAGATAGGTCGAGTGTGTCGTCACGGGGCATCGTTTTTTTACCTAAGATCAGAAAGAGATTCAGTTTTACCCGTGTCATCAGTTTTACCCACATGTGTCTTTTTCACCGTCCTATGGCATCCGTCTTCTAGAGTAACATTTTGGTTTGGCCTCTGTTGTGTTGCCTCTACAACTCGGAGTCGACGGTTTTTCGATTTTTTTTAAGGTTGGGACACACTGCCCTGAAGCGCTCAGACTCAAAATCTGGTCCATTGTACTACCAGGCAGTTACCTTCATTTTACTTTAGTTTACGGTTTTCCGAAGAAAGACAAGCAGGCGCTTCTGTGATAAAGAGCTTAAGTTTTCAGCTCCCATCACATCAGCGCCAAACAGCCGTCACCTGATACGAGCAAAGGTCGGCCATTCACAGAGAATGTGCCCTGAGTTGTCTTCACCATCTTCACAGGCGTCGTAAAAGGGTGTCATCACAAAGCCCAAGCAGACTGAGGTGCTTATCGAAGGTGAAGTGTCCCGTTTGCACGCCGACAAGTTTTCTGTGCTCTTTTCTGTCTAGAGATAACAGAAAAGCCGCGGATTTCTTGCTGACGTTCGGGAGCATGCACTTGGTCAGCCTGCATCCTGGAGAGTCATGACATCTCTGGTTGTGTTGTTGGGAGATCCAATCGTCGACGAAAGCCCTAACCAAGGAAGCGGGTAGTCCCAAGATGGGTGCGGACCCAACGAATGCCTCTTTAGAACCTTGCGTAGTTAGATCATCAGCAATTTCGTTTCCCGTGATCCCGTGATTTCCCGGGACCCAAACAGGACTTGCATTCCCGGACTATTTTGGAAGTTGTTAAAGGGTTGAGTAAGGCCTTAAGCACAGCTTGACTGTCACTGCAGATGCATCTACTTCGCCCCTTGCAGATATTCTTCACAATATAGTTGTCGGCCATTAGGATCGCAAACGTTTCCGCCTGGAAGACCGATGTGTCTTTAGAGTAAAAGCTACATTGGCCATCTCCTCTACATGGCCCAGCCACCTCAAGCGATACAACCGTTGACGCTTAATTAGACGCATTCAACTGTATAGTCTATAAAGATGGTCTTTAAATATTCTCCTTGGGACGCCTTCAACGCAAAGAAGCCCAAAAATTGATTCTTTTGAGGAGGCCAAGGACTCCGCAGCTACGGCCACATTTCTGGGCCAGAGAATAGGACATGTAGGATCAAGGTGTTATACTGGACTAGCTTGGTCTTTAGGGGAAGCCGGCTATTACTTTCCTGTCTCCTGAGCTAAAAAAAATGGCTCAGCTCAATGTCTCGAGTGGCTCTAGGCTCAAACGGATGTTTCTGTTCCTATCTACTGAGAGCCGAGATAGACTAAGTCCCTAAAAGGCTCAAAGTGTTGACAACGCATTGTGATGCCCTGTCCGAGACGTTGATGTTGCGCGTCCTTCCTTGATGACAGTAGAAATTCCGTCCTGCCGCCGTGTACCATCAAACTCAGCTTAGGAGCTTCCTGCCTTCAATGCAAGTGAACTCCTCATCAACAGCCCCCTGTTTTCATCCAAACACATCTCTGTCGTCCTTGTAAGCCAGCAGCTTGACGGAAGATTGTGCCTCTGACGTGGACTTGTGAGTTTCGCCCGATCTTCTGAAGAGTGATGTTCAACAAGTTCCAAGACAGTGCGTCGCCATACTGGCCGCTCTTTTACCTAGGGCTTCAATTTTGAGGACTATTTAAGCCCAAGAGGAGGCTTACAAGGTCTTGACGTTGAAAGACGTGTCCATATAAGGCTCATACGATTATAGGCTGTGCTCCGCATTAACCTACTCATCCTTCAGCTGTCGGTTCGATCCAGGGAATGTGGTAGAAATCTGACGACGTCAGTCTTAAAAAACTCAAGGGGGATTTTTCCTTCGATCTCCACATAGATGCTCTCAAGGTTTAATCAGAAGTCTCTTCTTCAGAGCTCAATGCAAACCCAGCGAAAGAAATGTTCGGGTCAGAGAAGAAGACCTTTCCTTGGAATACTCCAGCTCCTGAATGGATTGTTTACCTATTTGCTTCTGTGTAGCTTCCACATCCTTCCCGGGATTCCCACACAGAGCCTCAAGCAGATAAACAAGAATTCTTCAATTTGAAATGAGTTTTGAAAACATGCGCACTCTCGTGCCACCTTCACAGCTTGACCAATTCCCTGAAAGATCGACACACTCCTTGGCATCCAGACTCGAAGCAATAAAAGTGATCGCATCCAAGGCCATCGCAAACCGACACACTTCCATAGCGGCAGCCACTCTGGTAGTTGACCGTCATAAAGTCCATCCATTCGGCGACTCAGTCAACTGCTGCTTCCTGTGATTTATGACACTCGCACTCGCCGTCAATGGTCGATCACAGTCATCTCTACCTGTCCAGATACGGGAGCCCATCTCATCGTGAACGTGCCAGTTCCGCATTAGACATTTAGTCACGCGACATTATCTCGCACAGCACCCACCTGGATGCCACGCACATCACGCCAATTATCCCTGTCGCCGTCGAATTCCTTCGCATTCTGAAGGATTCGTTCTGCATCAGGACATCGATAAATGCTCCTGATCGTACTGCCGTGTGGGATCGCACTCGCATTGTGCGGAATTTTCAACGGCCCGGTGCTGGGCGAAACGATCATCTCACGGCCATTGAAACGCACTTGGGCATAGCCAAGCGGATGCAAATGCAAGGATCCGTGGCAAATCATTTTCAATCGCTGCATGCGCAGATGCAATTCTCTCCGTAACACTGTTGCGCCGTGAGCTCAATTCACCGTGAAGGCCTGTTTGCAGTCTTGTTGCTGACGAATTGGATCACATTCCCATCATGATGATGAAGGATTATCGGCGACGTAATCCCGGCAATTGTGCGGCCCAACGTCGATCGGGGCTGCGGTAGGTACTGGTTGTGAGGTACAAATGAGAGGAGATTTGGATTTGGATTTGGATTAGGATTACGGGGTGGATGGGGTTCGGCTGTTGTTTGTTGTTGTTTCAAGTGTCCTTTGGGTTGTTTTCATAGGATGCAGGGAATGAGTGAGATGATTGCTCGTTTGTGGGGTCAATCAGTCTGAAGGTTTGACTGCGGGCTATTGTGAGTTAATCGACCTTAAATGACGGGGGTTAGGTGCTGGGACGACTGAGAAAACACTTTTGCAGACTGATTGGTGGTCTTTAAGGACTGTTAGGAGGGAGTTTGTTTTTGTGTCTTTCTTTGAAGATATCCTTGTTAGCTAAGGAGACGGTGTGCATTGTTGGGAAGACCTGTGTCTCCGGGTAATGAACATCTAAAGAGGGTGGATTGCGATTTTTTTAGCAGCGAAAAGAGGAGCAGTTTGTTGGTTTTTTGCTGTGGAAGAAGTCTTCTCGTTGAAATCTGTTGCTGGAGGCCTTTGAGAGCTATTCTTAATCTGGACGGACAACTTGCTTCAGCTCCCTGTTGCGCAGGAGCTCCTAAGAACGTTTTTTTCATGTTTCCCAAGACGTAGCATGTCCAGCAAACGTTTAGGGATTCTGTGCCACACTTATCGTCACTTACAAGTCTGGCTCCCAGCCCGGCAAATGGACTTTAGGTCAAATTTTCACATTAACTACCAACTTTTGTCGATTTTTAAGCCGTCTTCGACATCATTCATCGCAAAGAGCCCTACGCGATGGCCAAATTTTCGGATGACGGTCCATGCCATCAAGGTCTATGTTGGTTGAGGCCCAGGCCCACCCCGGACTGTCTATGGTCACATCATGCCAAGACCAACATGACGTCATGTTCAGTACAGAACCTCTGAACCATACGATACCTGCACCGAATTTCGCCAAGGATAAGCGATGTCGCCTTATTTCTTCAATCTTCAGTACTGGAGAGGATAGGATGGGTGGTGGGTGTTAACATGGAGTGGAGTATTTTCTTAAATCAGAAGAACGGCTCCTGACGTCGCAGTTCCTTCCTCACCGACAGTTGTGCCATTTACAGCGATCAGAGAACCGGCAAAGCGAAATGGTTCTGAAGTGAACGATCCGTTGAGAACCATCTTGGACAAAGTGTTACAGCTTTCATTTTAAGACAAATATTTTCCCACCTCAGGGCAAACGACAGCTTGGTAGGGACTTAGGATTATCCTCCTTCGGACTGTTGAAACAGCTAGCCTGACTGGCAGGACCAAAGACGCTACAAGACACGTTAAGATGTCCTTGTAAAGGAGTGAAATTCTGAAAGTTGACCAAACCGTCAGAGCAGGTTTGTGGTTCATTCGAAAGTAAATTTCTGCAGTTGGATCCATGGTCCTGCCTGCAAGGTTAATGGTGAAGAAGCCAGCCCTGTCAGCTCGAGCTAGAGAAAGAAAAGAATCATTGCCTACACGAACTACACAAAAGCAAAGAATCATCGACTACACTGGCACGGCCACATCGAGGGAATAGAAAGCAGTGCTCCAGCGAAGAGGGTCTTTGAATAGAAGGAGGATAGACAAAGGAACATCGTGAATACAAGACGCCTTGGTCTTGATGTGCGGAAGCAGACTGTCTGGGATCCTTAAGGATGGAAGGTGTCCCGGGATTAGGTCTAGACTCTCTATGGGGCGCCGGCCTGCTTCAGTTCCTAAAAATATAGCCAAGTCTAGGCTGTATCTGTAAGCTTCTGTGATTCTGCAGCCACTGCGTGGGACAGTTTTTGTGGTTCCTGCAACCTCTGGACGTTCTCAACTTCAGTGATCACGTTGTAAGTCCTCTTGGCTTTGGTTGCTGTTTCCCACCTTGCTTGTACCATTTTCTCTCTTCAGGCACGTTAGTAAGCCCTTCACCGAGAATGTGTTTAAGGGCTACTCCCGCTTTGACAGAGTTCCCTTCGTCTAAAATTGTTCGGAAACCCCTTAGAGATCTTGTAGCACAGAGCTTGCTTGCTCTAGGATGGTTCTTTGCTGTTTCCCATGGAGCCCAGGTTTTGCAGTAGAAATATTGAACTTATCACTCTTTGGCAATATCACGCGAGGCGGTGCATCATTGACGCTCTACGTGTTCAGCATTGACGCTCAACGTGTTCGGCATTGACGCTCATTGACGCTCAACGTGTTTAGCATTGACGCTCATTGACGCTCAACGTGTTCAGCATTGACGCTCAACGTGTTCGACATTGACGCTCATTGACGTTCAACGTGTTCAGCATTACTCTGAGCTATACCAGGACATCTTTTGATCGGATTCAGTCCTATGGCTGGTTGGTAAGTCCCATTCGCTCTTGTCAACAGCTGGTTCCATTTTGACAGATTCCAGCTAATCTTTGATCTTGGCGATGTCTTCATGTCTGGTGGTCGAATCGTCAAGGAACTTAACTTTTTGTGAGAGGTCTAGTCGCAACACTCCTTCGTTGTGCGTTTTGTGTATAGGAGCGGTCCAAACATCGATCCCTGAGGGCCTTCTCCGAGCCATTGTTCTTCTGCTGCCTATGGTATGAATTGGTCAAATAACTGATCGTCGTCAGATCGTGTTGAATGTTCAGTACGATGCGTTTTTTTAGAGGTAATCCTATATTGGCCATCTGCTCTACATGGCCCAGCCACCTCAAGCGTTATAAGCCTTGACTAGGCGCATTCCACCGTACAGTCTATAGAGATGATCTTTGAATACTCTCCTTGTGACGCCTTCAACGCAAAAAGGCCCAAAATTGTTCACAGAACAGCAGCTACGGCCACATTTCTGGGCCACAGAATAGGACATGTAAGATCAATGTGTTATGCAGGACTAGCTTGGTCTTTAGAGGAAGCCAGCTATAACTCTCTTGCCTCTTGAGACCACAGAGATAGCAATTGTCTCGAGTGGCTCTAGGCTTAAACTGATATTTCTGTTTCTATCTACTGCAACCCGAGATAGACGAAGCCCTTGAAAGGCTCAAAGTGTTCACTACCCATTTTGATGACAAATGCGGCACTTCGATGTTGTGCGTGTATAAACTTAGTCCTGCCCTCGTGTACCATCAGACCTAGTTTTTGTTGTTTTCCTTGCTTGTCGGTGTTTTGAAATGCCCCGGGGCATAAGTTTCCACTGGGAGATACTTCACTTAAACAGTCCTCACGTGGATGGTGTTCGAAATTCTGCTGCTTCCATACGACAGTCTAAGACATTCATTTTCAGTGACGCCTTTTAGAGACTCCAGGCTTGAATGGGATTGTGTCTCATTTCAGGCTTTGATTAGGAACCGACAAATCCCCCAGGAGCGCAGTTTTGAAACCCATCTGTCATGCCATAAAATAAGCCCTTGTCCCAAAGTTCAACGAGAACCACCTTGGCTTTAAAATAAGCGTCTTAAGGAAATTGGAGGTAACATGACACTTTCCCTCCGCTTCCTCCTAAAGAATAGAAGGAACGGCCAACTCCTTCTAATTGCATTGAAATTCCCTTCACATCCTCACCTTACATCTGCAATACAAAGCCCAGGTCCTATTCCACTGCCCAGCGGCGCCCCATTTTCCCAAGAGCTCATTGACCCGTGCCCCAAACAAAGTCTGCAGTAAACACTACTCACACTGACGCCCACACTCGTCCTTTGTACCCTTCCTCTCGTCACCCGCACCGCGCCACCGTCGACGACCTCTGTTCGTCTTTTCCTCATTTAATGCCACTGGACCGCGTCCATTTCTAGTGTTTCACAATTTCCCCGGTAAACATCAACAGAGCTCGGCTGCCTTGTTGGCGATGCGTCGAGCGGGAGGGCGAATGAGAAACTAACGCTTCTAAGTGGATTTCATCTTCCCGCTGGGCTGCTGCTGTTTGTTGTTTAATTATTTATAACCCAGTTAATTTGAATAGGGCGGCCCTTGAATTGCGGGCCGCATTTTTTTCTTCTCTATTTGGTGGGTCCTTCAGCGGGCACTTCTCCCTACTAAGCATCCACTTTTCCTTTATTTCGACGGGTAGCCCTGGTAGCGTGTGTGCGTATGCAGGGGGAATTCAGTTGACGGTGCGCTGTGGAAGTCCACTTCGCTTGAGATTTGTAAATTTATTCCGAGGACTGCGCGGTAGAGTCAACCGATTCAAATGCATGCAGACGAGCAAGAAAGGGTTGCAGTGGTTATCTGGGGGAGAAAAAATGAGATTACATTGGGAGGGGATAGTGTGCCCCTTGAAGTGGTTTCGTCGTCATTCTAATTAATAAACTTAGCGGGGGATAGGAGGGACGTGGTCCTCTCAAGGGGAGGGGACACAGTGTTTATGTGCAAAGTGGAGGGAATGTAGATGTGGGGAGCGGAATCTTACTTGACCTTTATTTGAGGGCTTCCAGAGATGTGCTCGAGGATGTCATAAAATTAATGAGTGGCGGGTTGGGGATGTAAGGATTGAGCAATCGGAGGATCGTTGACGGTTTGAGCAGACAAACTGATGGAACGCAGCTTGGACTTGAACTTGGGCATAGAATGTTAGAAAGGAAGCACTTCAGGTTCGATGACGATGATGTTCTGAAATCAGGTTGGGTAAGGTTACCAGAGCAACTATCGCCAGTGGCTGTGAACGGTTACTGTGCATGCCCAATGCTGAGAAGCGGCTGTGGATGAGGCGGGCTGCGAATATCGAAACCACGACTCCGATCTGACTATGGATTCCCTGAGAGTCCAGAATCTGAACCTTCGCTGGGCCTCTGAGCTCCTTGCTTTCAAATGAATGAGCCGTCGTTCTTGAAGAGCTAGGAAGTGATTCTTAGTCTTCACCGTCCGCACAACTGCCTCAGATATCGTTCGTCAAAAGGTTGTATCACCTCACTATTGCCCCAATCGTGCAGTGACCAGTGAGAGTACCCAAAAGGCTCAGTTTGTGCTTGGGCCAATGCAGGAATGGGATATGACACAGCTTGAGTGGTCCCTGCTCAATTAATTTTTGACCGAGCTAATGGGACCATGGATGAGATTGTCAGCCGATTTTGCACTTGAGCTTGAATCAATCCGTTCCAGTTCATCCGATTGATGCCAGAATTCTCAGGGACTCGGCAAGGAAGAATTTTTTAGGGGTCTTGGACTTCAAGGCTTGAATGTACAGTTCTTGGGAGTCGGGATGGGATGGGAGTTTAATGCCTTCAAGTCCCCTTGACTGTCTGTGCAAACTGCGATTTCCACGCTAGAAAGGTCCATTTGGTGAACAATCTTCGTGACTATCTTCATGGCTTAGGTATCGGCTTGGAAGAACAGGAAATGAGGCAATGAGATATTCTTATTGCCTCAAAGGAGATTCCTGGCTCCAGCGACATCTTCTGTGTTTGCTCTATCAGCGGAGATGAAAATGCCTCTTGAATAAATCTGACTTTTCCTTAATCGGTCTGCCTGGTACAAAGATCGCGAGTTTTTTTTATAGAAGTTTTACTTGGGGTTATTTATAGTCTAAAAGTAAAAGTCTAAAAGTGACATCCCACACGAAGAAGGTGTAGGTCCGATTCCCAGACGGGACACCTTGCATTTTCCACGGCATCACCTCTTTGGAGTTGCTGACAACACTCAAAGGGTCTCAATTGTCTATGAAAAGCCTCTCAAATCTCGCCGTTCGGGGTCGGCAATAAACTGTAGGTCCCTTCAACTCGTGAGAGAACAGTAGCGTCCACAACACAAGTAGTTGAGAACCAAGGCCCTGGTCCCTTGTGGACTGTAAAACCAGGGCATTCCTAAGGTCCTTCTGATGAAAAGATTCGTGCAATCTGGAAAGAGATGATGTCACAATTTAGGACCTGGTAGAGCTCTTGACAAAAGCTTGCAACATTTGAAGGTGAAGCGTCGATTCCAGACCCGTTTGTGGGTCGGAGTTGAATGCACAAGTTATATCTAGACAAGCTAGACTTTGCACTCAACTTCAGGTGTCTAGGAAAGGCAATTGTATAGCAAAGCAGTTCCTCAAATGACCAAACTAGCTCTGCATAAAATCTTAATCATTCCTGTCCTCCTTTATGTCCCAGAAACGTAGATAATACGAGACGTTCCCGAGGAGCCAGATTTTTGGTCTTGTTTGCGTTTGTGACATGATGTATGAAAAGTTTTAACGACGAAGGCTAAAGGCTGTAAAGTGGCATGCACTGAGCCAAGCGTCTAGGCATTCAGAATGACATTCCAGCTGTCAACTCCTTGGATAAAGCAAATCTGCTTGTTGCTCACTTCGCAGCTACCTCAACGCTTCCAGATTGTGCTTTGCCTCCACCCGTACTTGAGAGCGTAAATTTTGCCAAGGGACGGATTCACTTTCGCACTTGTACAGTTGCACGAGTCCTCAAAGATCTTAATGTGCACAAATCCACTGACCCGGATGGTATACCCTCTGTTCTTCTGAAGAGGTGTCCTTCAACACTCCGTAAGCCTTCTGTCCTACTCTTTAGGATTCTTTCCAAGTAAGTGGAAAACAGTATTTGTTCGTCCCTAAAAAAGGGGAATCTTCGTCACCCACCTCCTACCGACTTACGTCCCTGCTTTCCAAGGTCATGGAAACGCTGATAAATCGTCAGCTTGTGAAGTATCTTGAATCACGGAAACTTCTTAATGACCTGCAGTACGGCTTCCGCAGCAACAGGTCCACTGGCGGTCTGATGGCATATCTCACTGAAAAGTGGAACCAATCTTTGCACAATGTTGGAGAAAGCAAGATCGTTGCGCTTGATATTTCAAGAGCATTTGGCCTCATCTAACTACGGGTTCAAAAGCGGAATCCGCAGGTGGAAAGAGACAGTGCCAGCTGAAGCGGCATGTTTGCTGAGGCTCAGCTCCGCCATGGACTGAAATGCAATTACCTGCAGTCGATCAAGTAATACTTTTAGAGGATATGATGTGCTTCACGACGGCTGTGTGTAATCGTTGGCAGGATGGGTGATTGTAGCCCCCATCTTTGTAAGCAAGCTTAGAGGGCCCTAAAACTGTTCTTCCTTCCTTCCTCAGGGTTGCTTCTTCTTCTGCTTGGAACCATGTTCCTGTGGAGATGCTTTTGTATAGTTATCAAAAAGATCTGATACACACTGACCATTCACAGCCACTAGGGTCCAGGACTTAGCTTCCTAGCATGCTTTTCGTGTGCCATATTATTTTCTCTCGTGTGAAGGGGACCTACAGGTTTTTGCCAACTCCCAACAGCCACATTTAAGAATCGATGTGGTGCCGTGAACAATGTGAAGTGTTCAGTTTAGGAATCAAAATTTGGACCCTCGGTGGTACAGAAACCGAAAAGTGTCCTCGTCTGCAGAATTGTAGGCTGGAAATCGTTTATCTCTCGTCACATCTCTTGCGGCTCCTTTAAAGAAAGTCCTTGGATCGAGAAATCCGCCGAATTTCTATCAAATTTACGCTGAAACCCTTACATGACTGTGCAAGTACCAGAAAAGCTTGTCAAAGTCTCCAAAAAACTGTCCGTCATTCACAATGTTTCATGCAATTGGCGGTGATTATGGAAAAAACATTTTCTCTCATTTTTATAAAATTTCAGGACCCCTCGTACTAACGACGCGTAAGACGTCCAGAAAAGTGATTAATTGAGAGCCAAAAACACACCTCAAGTCGCTGCAATTGATGCGAGTCCTTTGCCCACCCCAACTCTCCCTCACCGGTCCATATTTTTTCAATATTCTTCCTCCTACCTTTCTTCAAAAACTGGTCTCCCACCGCCTCTGCTACCGAGAACTTTGACAGTCCAACTGCCCTTATTTGCCGAACTGGCATCGCTTTCATGCCTTCATGGATTCGCACTTCTCGTCCCTTTCATCCTTCCTCCCCTCGTTGACCCAACACATTAACACCACAATGCTAAGTCACAAAGTCGAGATCCCGTCCCTAGGCAGCCTTTCGGCTCATTTCTATCTCTGACCACTCACTCATTAGCAAGACAATGCTTCTGTCGGTGACCCTACACAAAACATGGTTGTTTCTCCGTCCTTCTGCCGCCGTCCCGCTTAGGATAAGCAACGACGACGACTCAGCGGTTTCACACAAAACCGCTGATGTCACGGGAATGTGTGCATGATTATCTGCTAATTAATTGTCAGCCATCAGCCGTGACGGGGTCTTGCGTTTTTCTCTCCCTAGTCCCGTGTCCTTGCCCGCCCAATGGACCAACCCCCTTGAATATTGAAATAACCGCACACCCCATCGGCGCGGGCAACCGGCGACAGTGACAGTGCCGGTGCCTGTGCCGCCTGCTTGCATGGTGATTAATTACGAAATGTCTCCAGCGCTGGCTGTCAGCTGTCAGCCGATGTCCTTTGTTTCGGCCGCATAGCTCATAAATAGGTTGGTTGCGAAACAAGGATGTGTCGCTGGTCGTGTATGTGTGTGTGGGGATTTTTGCACTTAATTACACGGCCCTAAATAGGCACGACGTTGTCCGAAGGATCCCTTGCTTGCGGTCAGCCGGAGACGGTGTGACACGGGAAGGAGTAGGAGGAGGTGGAGGAGGAGACGAAAGGAGTCCTTATCGGGGTTATGATTTATACATCTTGCAGGGGAATTCATTTATTAACATCATTGCCATGTGTTATCTGCGAAGGCATTTACACTGCCGGCCACCGCCGCGCTGCCGCTTGATTTATGTGGCGACGCGAAGGCTTCACATGCCGGTCAGCGTAATTGAAACCCGCTTCCTGTCCAACGGTCCGACAAGCAGCCGCGCTCTCCAATCAACGTCACTAATCCGTGCCGTGCGGCGGGGAATCACGGGCGGGGAAAAATCAAACCCCTTCTCTGTGAGTGATCGGCCTCCATTCGGATTCACAGATGCATGTCAAATTGTGAGATGAATGCTTGGAGAGCTCCCCGAATTTCTATTCAATCGGCGACGGCTCGGCGGTGGAACGAAAGCCAGCACAAGGATCCCCTTGTCACTGCCAGCCACTGACAGACTCCGTGTCAGACGGTGGCGGCTTAGTGAAGGCACTGGCCCACATTCCGTTCGCATTGTTCCACATTGTCTGCCGCTGAGACGCACACAGAGCTGAAGGTCTTCGGAGCTGCTGTGTGGGCACGAAGGCGGCCGACATTAAAGTCCTGGCACCGAGTGCGAGTGTGTCCTCTACCTGCAGGCAGTTGCCTGCCCTGCACGTAACAAATTAGCCTCAAAGGCGGAGGATGTGTGTCCCTTTTTTGGCACAATTCTTTGGGCTCTTCTGCCGTGGATTCGTTACACTTGTTTCACGGAGTCCAGCAGCTCTTTCTCCTGCCACCCAAAGGGAAACGTCGACGGGGAACTGACTGATTCGTTCCGAAAATGTGCATCTTTTGTGCGCTGCGATACTATTGTCACACACTCACCGCAAATTATGCGTAGGAGGTCTCCGATTCTTGTGACCTCCTAGGAGGTGTCAGGACACACAGAGGAGATGCATTCCTGATGGTCCTGGTGGGGGTGGTCGCTTAGCTGCTAATCGTTTCGCCTCGTTAAGGAGAGTCTCTGGAAAAGAAAAACCCCTTCCGTGCAGTGCATCCGTGACGGGTATGATGCCACGGATTATTAGCGTCGCTGGAGGACATGTGTTCCCGGGGGGAACAGATTGTGTTATGACTTATCTAATCTGCGGTTTGAAGAGCGCAGGAATGTAAACGACGGAAATTGAGTGGTTTAATGGTTGTTATAGCGGTTAATTTTTGAGAGGAGTTGCGGAGGGAGTTTGTGTGGTTTAGGCGGCTTTGTAGGCGGAACGGTTGTTAATTGAAGGAAATTGAAGATGGAACCTGGGGCTGTAAGGAATGGGTAGGAATTTATTCAGGAGGGCCATCTGAATCATGACAGAGAGGTGCGGCACTTTCGGGAGAGAAGAGCGTGCAAGGTGGAGAGTGAAGGGAAGGGTTGGTGCAAAAAATGACACTTCGGCTGATCTTAGAATAGTTACATCGGTGGGAGCCATCGTCAACAGTGACAATACTAAACTACTAAAAAAACTGCAAAGCCTCCAAGACCCTAACACCGACGAGAGGTAAAAATTTAAACCAAAAAAGGCAAAAGATTGCAGGAAACTCTGAAAACGCTGAAAAGCGCAGTAGATCCCGAATTGGAAATATTTTCAAAAAGAAAGACTTTTTCTCCTGTGCTTGTCCTACATCGCATTTATCCATGAGGATTGCAAGAATCAGCTTGTTCTCCTTCAACGTACAAGGCTTGCCAACATTTTCCATTATTTTATGAAGTGACTTGTGTGATAGGGTCCACTGATCACCAACAGTGAAGACTGTGATTTTCAAATAACCTCACAAAAGGCTCTCCGAGGATCAGAGCCTCAAATCAGCATCACCATATTTGTGGGGCCCGCACTTATGAAAACTTTCGTCGAAGAAATAGAAGAAGTCTATTTCAGCATTTCGTGTTAAAATACCGATGAGCCATCTCAGTTTTTCGACGAGTCTTATCAATCAGACTGTCTCCGGTGAGTTAAACACCTTGTTCGCTTTTAGTTTTTATCCAGCAGTTGTAGAGAGGTCTTGGGACTCAGTAAAGTCAATAAGATCAAGCTTAGAGTGAATTTGTGCCTTAATATCGGTGATTCATCATTTGGTTCGTTTTCAAATGTTAAATAAAACACATGAATTTGAAAGCGAACTCAAAATTTTTACTATTTGTTAAAAGAAAAATTTACGGCATTTACTTTTCGAAAATCAAATCATGTCAATATTGGCCACGACTATAACTGAGGGGATGAATTCGGAAAGTTTTTTTTTGGCGACTCCTTCATTCACAGGGAATGGTTCATCCTTGATAACGCTAATAATGTTGCCTTCCAAACGTTGAATCGAATTTTTTTTTTCGAATTATTCCTGAAGTCAATTGTTTTCAAGCGCTGCGTGACTGGTAACACTGTCTTGTTGAAACCACAGTTTACCAAAACCATGTGGTTGCATTTCAGGATGCCCACAGTTCGTTAACTTAGCCAAGACTCCATGTGTCATGGTCTTTGCATACACTTTCAGTTGCAGTTGCTATAGCCTCTTCATCATGTGCTGGAAGTAGTCTGACGGATCAAGTATGATCCACTAATGCAAATTGGGGCTAAAATTCAAGAACAGTATTGACAATGAAGGTTTTGGTACTATGCGCTGCCTAAGTTTCTCAAATCGCACGAAAAACAATGATAACGATGATTTTCGAAATATAGTTGAAGGTTTTGGGGACGTCATTGTGGTGTCATTCTTTACAAGATGACTTGCCAAACGATACTGAACAAAAATGGCAAAGCAGTTTCCTCGGAGTCATGGGTGCTCTGTCAGCAAAAGCCTTTTGAAAATCAAACCACACGATGAAAACTTTTTAGATATGAGTTTTTTTTTTTTAATGAACATGTATCACGGCTTAGAGCAATTATTTCCCTTATTTGTGAAAAACAATGTTCCACCTCAACTGGTTTTGAAGAAGAGCATTATATCACCTCAATTTTTGAAAACCTTGCTGATGGATTCGGGAGTTTTTGAATCGTTTCCGGGTTGGTGGCACAACATCGTCTCTTCACGGCCCCCCACAAAAAAAAAGCTCCAGAGAGGCCAAGTCGCAGTTCCGAAGAGGCCCATTGGCATCGCCAAGACGACTGTTTGCATGATTTTTGAGTTTGGAAGCAAGATTTCGATCGTGGCATGGTTTGTGTAGCAAGCCTTCCTCATTCTGCATTAGCCAGAGGTCGCCCAAGGCCATGACTTCAAGTTCAGCCAGAAAGAATGTCGGTAAACAGGCTCTTCAACGTCCATCGGTGGCGGTAACGCTGCTCCCATTCTTGTCACCAATGCGAACCAAACTGCCACTCTTTCCTAAAAACTTCCCATTTCCTTTGAGGATGAGCTGCAACTGGATCGTCCCAATTCAGTCCGTTTTTCCAGATTTGCCGCATCAGCACTTCTCCGAACAACTCTTCGGCGATTCCTGATAGAGCTGACGCCTTCAAACGAAGAAGATCTTCAACGGATATGGTGCTTGGAGTTGAGTGTGGAGACGAACGTCAGTTCCTACGTCAAATTTCATTCACATCCTCAAAACAACGCGTCAGAATGAGGGCAAACGTGACCCAAAGTCCCCATCCAAGCCACTCGGCACACGCAGTTCAGCATTAACAACTTTCATCTGTCACTCCAAACGACATCTTCTCCCCTCAAGATGAGAGGAGAGAAAAAATCTTGCAGCCACCGAACATCAAAACATCCCAAAGATCTCAATCAAGCCGCAATTGCTATACTCAGTGCCGCTGACAAGGCCTGCTCATGTCCAGGCGCGCTAAGAAAACATTTCAATTATGCGTCTGACAAGGCAGGTAATTCCGAAACTCACAGATGAAAGCAACCTCCCCCCCCCCCCTCCATTCAACCGTGTAAACACTTGAAATTTGAGCCCAAGGCTGCTGCTGCTGCCACTGCGAATAATTAACCACTCTCGAGTGGGCTTCAAGTGCCTTCTGGCACGCCACGCATGGAGGGGTTTGCAAAATTTTCACCGTGTCACTTCTAATCCTCTTTCTAATAAGCCCTCTTGACCATTGGACAAACCGGTGCACACTCTCCACATCCCAACCTCCACCCCCCACCCTCCCTCACCAACTCAACACCTAAGCACCGCTTAAAAGTGAAATAACCTTATTAAGCACTTGTGGAGCGGCTCCCACCGTTTCGGCCAACTCAACCTGAAGTGCCTTGCACAGATCACTGAGATAAAGAGAAAATCAACACGAGCGCCCTGGAAACTCAGTCAGACAGCCGGTCGATGACGGAGAAGGAAATCGAACCGTATTCAGTAGCCCGATCGATGGCTTAGGCTTAGGGCCATACTCGTGGACACCTCGGCGTGACCGTTGGAATTTAAATTGCCCGCAAGGGATCTCCGGCCCGTTTAGAAAAATACCCCAAAAGCCAAATTGAATCGTTTACCAGTTCGCTCTGAATCCGTACAATGCCCGTAATCCGGTGTTATGGTCGGGCTTCTGGAATTCGTTGGTATTTTAATGAGTCCGCTCTGGGTCTCAGCTGTGCTTCACCTCAGCCGGGGTGTGTGTGTGAGGTGATATATTCGACTTAGGAGAAATCCAGTGCTGGCTTGATTGTGGCCGTAAATTGATGATCTGTTTGCCACAAAGCCTGGATGAGCAGTTAAAATATTGTGCTCCCCGGGCTTCGGGTGAGATATGAGACACTTGCAGTGAAATCATCTCCCTTCGGTGCATCTTCACAGCACCTGCCCAGGGCTTCGAGCAGGCACGCATTCCGATCCGATTGGTGGAGAGTGCCGGGAGGTGATTATGGTCATCAAGCTCACTCTTCACACCGATCGTGCGTTGATCCGCTCTTGTGTGTGATTTACGCTCCACTCTGAGGCATGGGAACGAGTTTTTTGTTTTTTTTTTGGCAACGTCATACGATCGGTGCGGGATCGTCTTCACCGACCACACAGTGGTGTGACGCCCTCAACTGTGGCAGCGGGGTAGAGAGAACTCCAAACCTGTCCCCAGACAAGTGGGCAAGTACACGAGTATGTGACACAAATGAGTGCAGCGGAGCCTTTGAACCGGGCCGGCCTCGGTCCATCAGATCCATTGTCCGGCCACTTCCCAGGGGGTTTTTGATCGACACCGATCGTGTGAGGAAGGAAGAGTGCTGAGAATGAAAATGTCACAAAGGACGGGGGTGACGCAGTGTGCGATGTGCCACACACATGGTCCCCGAGGATAATGATGCACCTAATGAGGGTGGGAATCGTTGTGTGACAATATTAATTTTCTCATTCTCAGTTCTCACACCTCGTTTGGGAATTTCGCAATTGTTCGCTTCTGCGGTATCCTAGAACGGGGCAGGCGGCAAGGCACTTTGAAGCGACTGTGTGAAGGATAAAGGAGCCGTGTTGTGACAGACGATGTAATTGTTGTGATCTCACCGACGAGGACGACGACGCAACGATCAATTGGAAGTCAATTGGGATTACAAGCCGAATGGTGACAACTCGATTTGATGCAGACACTTGTCGGAATGTTGTAACGCTTTGTACGCAATGTGAAGGCGGTACAATCAATGGAGATCGAAGAAGCCTTTGAAAAGAGGGAAACACAATGGCAACATGTTCCTGGCGGAGAGAGGGGCGTCTTGTCAACAAACGTTGGATGAAATTTGTCTGGATTGGGTGCAAAGTAGAGTCCACTTTGACACATCAAAGAGATATGCGAAGTCCGACTTTCGGACACTAATGCGCTCTGAACTGGTGGATACTCCAAGGTCTGACACTGAGTCCGCGTGGCCTTATTCAAGCTTCACGACTAGCGCTCCCAGATGAAGTGAAAATATTCGGCTTTGCTGGCAATATCTCTATCGCCACTGTGGCAATGGACATAGAGGACGTTAAGGATGCTACGAATACAGCGATCTCGAATGTAAAAGAGTGGCTTAAAAATGCCGGCCTAAAACTTGCGGCACACAAAACAGAGGCGGTGTTAATCACCAGTCGCAAGAAGGTGGAATATGCCAACTTTATAGTTGAAGATCAGACAATTTAGTCCAAAAAGTGCCCGAAGTACCTAGGAGTTATGTTCGATAACAGGCTCTCCTTCAGGGAACACGTATGCTAGTAAGAAGGCATCACTTGTACAAAGAGCATTCTCTCGAATCCTTCCAAATATTGGTGGACCAGGGTATGCACGCAGGATCTTACTCTCATGGGTTTTCAGTTCAGTTCCCTTTTATCTCTTCTTCTTGTGGCACTGCAGCCCAGGGTGGACCTGGGCCTCAACCAACATGCCTCTCCAGGCAGCACGACCTTTCGCCAGCTGCCTTCAATTTGGCACTTCAAGTTGGTTGAGGTCCTTCTTCACTTGTGTGCGCCAGCTTATCCTGGGCCGTCCTCTGTTGCGTTGTCCCAATGACTCAGATTCGAAGACTTTTCGACGAGCTAACGAGGGTGTACCACCGAAGTACATCCGACAAGTACCAAGCCAAAAGTATAAAGGGAGAGGAACGAACAGCATCTATAACAATCTGACAAGTCAGATCGGAGGCCTCCACAAAAAGTAGGTGGACCCATGTTCTCATCCCCGTCATCTAGACCTGGATATCAAGATCCGCAGGGGAAGTGCAACTACCAACTCTCACAGTTCCTTTCTGGACATGGGGGCTACCGAAAATATCTGCACAGGTTTGGGTACGACAACTCGCCACTGTGGCCACAATGCCCAAACTTCGAGGAGGACGCAGAGCACGCAGTTTTTTACTGCAGCCGCTTTGCGCAGAAGCAGCAGTTGGTGAACCTACTAAGCGATGAGGTCTGTAGAGCACTGAAATGAGGTATACACATGCATTGTGAAGGTTCTTTTAGACAGTCTGGAGCAGAAAGGGCTTCCCTCTAGAGCAGAGCGTGAGTCGCTAACCATACCCGCGAAGTAAACCCTGACGGCAGTGCTGCGAGGAGAGTGGTTGTTGTGTGCAGGGTAAGGATTAGTGCGTAGGCATTTTCCCGTAATCAATTATCGCGGGTTGCGAATCGTGCATGCTGGCAGTTTGGGCTGCTAGTGTCTTCGGAAGATTACCACATCCAAAAGCTTCGTAGGAGGATGTAGATTGTGTGGTCCCTTAGGAAGCGCATACTTTCTTCAAACCAAATGACTCCAAGGCATAATGTGTCGGACGTCATACAAACAATCCGATCTCTCTTGACAGACTCAAAGTGACGTTCTCATAGACTTTCATATAAGTAACAAGCACAGGGAAACAAGGAAACAAGATTTAGTTTCCCTTTTAAACACTTGTTAAGAAGATTTTTAGAGAGGGGAAAAGGCACACGTGACATGGTAAACTTTTGCAGACAGGACTGACTCTGGTTGTGGCTTCTGTAGACAGTTATGGCTTACATTCAGTTGGAGTTGCTGTAGATAGCTCTGACATCTGTTGACAGTCCTGGAATAACTTCTGTAGCCAGGCATAACTTCAGTAGGCTCATCTAACTCCTTTTAACTACTCTTTCTTATATAAACAGATTCTGCTTTTGACGACTGCTCTAGCTTCTGCGATTGATGACTGAAATTATGAACTGCTTCTTCTTCTTGTGGCTCTACAGTCCGGGGTGGACCTGGGACATAACCAACATGCCTCTCCAGGCAGCACGATCTTCCGCTGGCTGCCTTTAATTGCGCACCTCAAGTTGGTTGAGGTCCTTCTTTATTTGTGTGCCCCACCTTAGCCTATGCCGACCTCTGTTGCGTTGTCCCAATGGCTAAGATTCGGGCCAGGACAGTGGTGTCCATACGCTCTACATGGCCTAGCCATTTTAAGCGTTGTATCCGAAGACGCTTGACTACGCGCATGTCGTTGTACAGCCCATTGAGTTCGTCGTTAAATTTTTCCTCCAGATGCCATCAACGCAAACAGGACCAAAAATCGCACGCAAAACTTTCGCCTCCCCAGACAGTCTACTATTGGCTGAATGCTGGTAGTCACCTAATTGGCTTCCTCTGCCTAGCTTTACCCTCCTTTCCTAAACTGCCATACGACTGTCCTGAGGCGTTTGTTGGCATTGAAGCAGAAGCGGCTTAAATGGGTCTGGCGATAAAGTAGACCAAGTACATGCTGTCATTGAGGTGGGACACACAACATTGACGTCTACAACCGTAACTAACGTGGTCAGGGATTTCGTCTACCTCGGCTCCGCGGTGCTGAAGTCAAACTGAGAATAAATCTTGCTAGTCGCTGCTTCTTTGGGCTCAAAAGGGAAATGAGGAATGAAGCTCTCTCGTAGGACTAACCTGTCTTTGTACAACAGCTTGTTCACTCCAGTCCAATCCTAACGGCGCAGAAACGTGGACGTTACTAAAAGCGGATGAGAAAGCCCTTAGTGCTTGCGATTTTTGGACCTGTTTGCTTTGACGGCGTCTGGAGGAGAAGATTCAACGACGAACTTTACAGATTGTATGGCGACATGCGCCTGGTCAAGCGTCTTCGGATACAACGCTATTGATGGCTAGGCCATGTAAAGCGGATGGACACCACTACTCCGGCTAGAAATCCAAACCATTGAGATAACGCAGCAGAGGCATAGGTTGAGATGACGCGCATAAGCTGAGAAGGACATCAACCAACTTGGAGTGCGCAACTGGGGGCAGCTGGCGAAATATGGTGCTGGCTGGAGAGGCATGTTGGTTGAGACTCAGGTCCACCCTGGACTGAAGTGACAATAAAAGATGAGGAAGAAGAGGTACCACGAATTCTAATCCCTCCTCCTACATGTTTTCACCCACCTGAGCTTGAAATGTAAGTAAAGCGCGTCTGTCGGATTGTACGAAATGACTATGAAAATGCCTGACTACACCATTTTGATTGGGCCCCTGCCCTAAACACAGAATTGCTCTTTTCAATTACTCTTGGCAAGGGGTAAGTGAGAAAAGAAGGCTCATCTCTGGTTACTGTAAGCCTCAGTCCGGATCTATGCCCCATGAGCACCATTCACAAGAGGATGTGGAGCACCTCCTTTTCAGAGGACAATTCTGTGTCCTGGCATCTCAAGAAAAAGGAGCCACTTTGACTCACTGGCTTACACTGCAAGGAGCGAAATTATTTGATTCTTCTGCCTTTGGTCAGAACTTGGAGCTCAGCTTTGGGTTTTTTTTTGATTTTCCAAGAAGATGGTGGCCTTTCAACAAAGCAGGCCGTACATACGATGAATGAAAAAGTAACCAATCAATGAAGCCCCCGACCCAGATATTCCGCTGCACAAAGCCTCAGGGGACTGACCGCCCTTATCATCAGGAAACTGTCCCATCTTCCTTAGCGGCTGAGTCTTCTCCCAACTTAGGCAACAAATTGCAGATATTTGTCTTGAAGAAATCGATTTCTCAACCTGTTCCTTATCTTGCTTGCATTTCGCAACAACAGTTTGCACTCCATTCGCATTCAAACCGTCACTGATGCCCACTAAGTGGCTGCCCCTCCGAAATAAATGACTCAACACAATGTGTCATGTTGTAAGACACTGCACAACACCGCTGTTGAATCACTTCACCGCCGCCAGTCAATCTCCGATTGTCGGCTTATCACGTCCTGACCTCCTTGCCCGGCCCAGCCCAGCCCAGCCCCGTGTGATTTATTTGCCATCGCCTCTCGAGGCGGATTTGCTTTGATAACATCGCCACACCACCCCCTGGCAGATTTAATCATCTCCGAGCACTCCATCGAACCGCCAGAAATTCTGACAGCCGAATTCCGCGAATTGATCGCGGCTATGGATCGCTATTCTCGGTCCGCATACATCATTCCGCGAACTCCTCGTACCTGCCCTGAATGGAAAGACCCCGCCAAGCGCAAGGCGTTCAACTCTCTTAAGCAGACAACAAATTGCCGCCAATAAATCGCCCCGATGTGTGCCACCAGTCTTGCGGTGGAGCGCTGTCTGCCGCTGCCGGCGAATTTGCATTCATCCCTGCATCCTGTCGAAACAACAAAACCGACCAACCCCCCAACTAATGCCCGGCCAATACATACCCCATCCATCGTGGATGTCGTTCGCGTCGCGGTCACAGTCGCTGAATTCGCGGCCTGCAATCCGTCGAAGACGTGACGACTTTGACTTCACACATTTCAGTTCGCATAAATCACGGAACCGTCCTTCTGTGTGTCACAAAAACGCGAGACTCCGTTTACAACATATGCGACAGATTTTCGACAGTGCGCGCCTTCACACGCACGCCCGGTCGCCTGCGCTGCCAGCCAGCAGGAGCCGACTACAAATTGATTCCTTCCCCTTTGACACTTAAGTTCGTTATTTATGCGCGAAGATTACCCATTCTGCGCTCCATCGTCACCACTCGGTCGGTCCTTGATGCCGAAGATTCCCGATGCGAGATGCGTGATGCGCGCTGCCCGATCGGCGAAAGACAAAAACCTCATTTGAATAATTTCTGTCTGAAGATACACGAATTTGTATTTTTGGAACCGCGGATTAAGGAGTTCTCAGTTAGTTAGGGACGCGACGCGATGCAGCGCCTGGGAACTGTATGCACGCGCAGGGGAGTGGACAATGCACCAGATGTGGAGCCGATGGGCCGTCCACCGCGGCTTGTGAACGCTCTCGTTGGGACGGTTGACAAAAAGCCGTTTAAATTGATCGTGAGTTATTATTTCTGAGCGAAGCCGCGGTCCGCGGTGGACGGAGACGCAGGCGACGGGAATAAATTATTCTAGAATTTTGTTGAACCTCTTAAGCGGATTGGTGAGTCGTAGTCGACGGTTTTTCATAATTTGTGAAGCCCCATAAATTTGGATGAGTTTAACGAGAGGTTTTTTTCTGTCTTGTCGGTTTCTTGTTGGCACACAGCTCACGGGGCCAGGGACGGTGTGTGTGAGTTATTAGGTGGAAGCGCTGTGACAGGCATGCATAATTAACGCGAGAGATGTGGCCACGGTTGAGAAGGTTGAACTTGCTTGGAGGCTTGGGCGGTGGAAGGGGGTGGGCTTCTTAAGTCGCGAAATAACGTTGAGTGAAGGTGGGTAAATTGCGTGGACGAAGAAGAAGAGATCTAAACAGTGCTTAAGTACACGGGAAATACTCGGAGTAGATGAAGTCTCTATGAGGAGTGGTCTCATGCATGGAAGGTTCGCTGATTTGAGCACAGTGCCAGATCCTGGAAAAAAGCTGACGAAGTTCTAGGCGTGCGCTCTTTGACTTAAGGGTCACATATGACATCGTGCCCAATAATCGAATTACACAGTGTCATGTCAGTTTTCAAAGCTCCAGTGAACCTTCTCAGATTATGCAGGATGACGGCGAAAAACACACTCAGTCCTTCATCCTTTTACACAAAACTATGAACAGTGACCGCCTTTAGGGGAGGTTGTGCAATATTTCCTTTGCCCTTCCTTTCCTGATACATTGACGCGGCGGAAGAGTTGAAAAGTCAAATATCCTCGACTCGAAAGATCCCAGGTGAGCCAAAATCCAGAAACGTCCTGTCTTTGGATGTTTCAAACAAAGTCTGAGTATGGAGGATAATTAAAAGGATTTAAATGCAAACCTCTGTCTTTTTGACGTCGATTGGGCCAAGGTTCTAGAGGCCCCACCCATCATACTGCCCACACCTTCTACCCACAGCGGCGCTGACATTTGAATGTTGACTCCTGCCACTCACTTTCCAACGCGCTCAGTAGGATGTGTTGAGAAAACGGAGAAAGTGGTGGAGAGGCACAGCTTGATAGGCTTTGTTTCCATGCTCAAGAACCAAAGTTTTCTCGGGGTGCCGCTTTTGATGGCAAAACTCAGGAATCCAACAAGAATGAACGGCCTCCCCCCAAGGAGCCAAGGGAAAAAGAAGAAGAAGTCTTGCGGCTATCAAGTGGCACAATGAAACCCCAAAAGGGGTCAAAGGCACAGCTGTTGAGTGCTGCTCCCCTCTCAACACGTCTTACCAACTGCTGGCTCCAAAAGTAATAGAAAGGAAAACGTCTGCAGACACCTTTGTTGGTGACTCTTCCGCGTGCAAAATCTGACTGAAATTGGTGCCGGAACCGATACCAACTACTGGCTCCAAGACTGAAAATAGGAAAAAGTCTGCGAACATCCTTGTTGGTGGCTCTCCCGCCCCAAAAATCCGACTGATATCGGTGCCGGAACCGATACCAACCGCTGACTCCAAGACTGAAAATAGGAAAACGTCTGCGGACTGGCTCCCGCCCAAAAATCCGACTGATATCGGTGCCTTAACAAATAAGGCTCATTTATGGTGAACTGAAATTGACTTGTGCAGGAGAACCCGCCAACAGCCAAAAAACAAGAACGACAGCCCATTAAGGGGGCTGCCATTTCCTCCTCGCTGCTGCGGATCGGGTAAACTAACAATGATGACAGTATGACCGACGCAAAGTGCAAACACAAGCAATCTTCTGCGGAAACAACGCTTGAGATGACAAGGCTATTTAGAGCGAGTCCGCGCCATAAGGTCAACGAAACAGAGGACGCTATCGTCAGGGATGGCGAACACCAGCGGAAAAGGATCTTAATCCACTTGGAGTGCGCAACTGGAGGTAGCTGGTGAGAGATCGTGATCGCTGAAGAGGCACGGTCAACCTCAGACTGTAGACCTAGAAGGAGAACTGGACTGACTGGGGTCCATTTGAGTATGCAGTCGGAGGTTAGGGGCTTCTTCTATGAAATCCCTTTGAATTGGATGAATTTCCAAGGTGGAGCCTTGGTGTCTGTTCACTCTGCAGGGAGCTACAGATTCTTACTCATATCTTTGGAGTGTGGAGGAGGAAGAGTATTTCCTGTCCCGACTTTCTTTTAATAGAGGTACGGTCTGGAGTGGACCGTGATCCTCCACCTTTCACAATCTCTTGCCAGCTGCCTCTAGTTGCACACTCCAAGCTGACTGAGGTTCCTCTCCATTTGTGTGCGCCATCTCAACCTAGGCCGTCCTCTGTGGCGTTGTCCCATTGGCTCGGATTCGAAGACTGAAGCAGTGGTCTCCAAACGCTCTACATGGCCTAGACAGCTAAAGCATTGTATCTGAAGACCCCGGAATAAGCCCCTGTCACCGTATAGTTTATAAAGCTCGTCGTTGAATCTTCTCTTCCAGATGCCGGCAACGAAATCGGGACCAAAGAGGCTTTCATTAGACCATTGGAATGCGTCCACCTCCGACTTTAGTCCTTAAGAGGAGAAAGGGACGATTTTAGGTCGTAGGATGGAGCCGGGCTTCCGAACCTTTGTTCGTTCTACACTAATTTCCTGCAAGAGACACACTCACTCATCACGCTATGTTGAGGCAGATTCCTTTTCCAATGATTTTTAAAGGTGCTTCTTTCAAAATTCTGTCCTCTTCCTGAGAAATTTAAAATTCCCTCTGGTCTCAGAATTTAGGAGCTCCTTCTGTAGCTCGCGGCATAACAGCGATACAAAATTCCTCTTCCATCAAACAGTTGCCTTCTTCTTTGAAAGCAAGGTTCTCCAGAAATCCAGAAGTAACAGAGGCCTATCGGTTTTGTCCTCTCAGGCGGTTCAAGATTGACACCCGCTTGAAAACTCATCATAATTTATGAGCCTCACACATCATAAACCCGCCTTTGACTAATTTCAAGCTAATTTGTCCCACCCACACCATCTGGCGATGTGACAATAAAATCGCGAACAAGCAGCAGCACACCAGGTCAACTGCTCCCTGTCATAAAGTAAACACAAGCGTTCGCGGATCCTTTTGCCACTGCGGGGACAATAAAACGATTTCGGAGGCGCGAACATGCATCACAATTGTGCATTTTGACAAAGGAGAGGTGAGACCGGTTTCAGGAGCAATTCTCATTCAAGCGTTTACAGAGAAACCCTTTTCTGGGACGAATATGAGTTCAATTCAGTTTATTTGTAGATCAACGGGGTGACGGAGGAAAATCCTCGTTTCACACAAAGAAAAACTCCGTTTCACACATTTTTTTCAAAAGTAAGTTTCTATTAAATTTTTTTGCAAAGTTTGGGGAGATGCATGTAGATCTGAACCCTCTCCCTACAGTTCCAATTCAAAGCGATTCGCCGCTCTCAATTTGCCTACCCCTGACTGTCTCCATCCACGTCCTTATAAATTGCATCACTCGCCCTGCACAAATCCCCAGCGATACATCAAGTGTCCCCCTCAAGTGCACAACCAATGCCCCAACCGCTGCCATCTACTTAAACGCTTCAAAATGGAACACCAGACAGCCAGCAAGCATTGCCAAGACCTTTCGCCATCTCGTTGCACCGAAATAAAATCGTTACCACGTCAGAAAACTAATTTCACGTGGAAGAACCGCGCAGCAACAAGCAATTTTCCACTTCGGATCAAATTACACAAAATGAAACCAATATCTCTTAGTCTAATTCCCCAGAACTGTGCGGCGGCAGAGGCTCGTTTTCGAATTCCTCTCTCGTCGTCCGCTAAGAACCGTGTAATACCGACACGATCTATTCCCCTGCTAGCTGTCTGTCGCTCTGGCTGTGGCTGCGGCTGCGGCATCTCCGGGTATCCTCCCACCAATTACATCGCCGTGCACCCAGGGACAGAGAGTCACAACACCCGAGCCGGCCTTTCCTCAGGCGACTCCGTCATCGTTCTTGTTCCCCCGATGCAGATGGCCCGATCTGGCCACTTTGAGGATATATATTCATTCATTCACACTTCCATCCTCCAAAACAATCGCCGCATCGGCTCGCCGTCCGTCGCACTGAGGCATGCTGCTTCCATCTAATCGTGGTTTTATTGCTCCTTAATAACACCCCGGCGAAGCGCTAGCTCTGGCGGTGGTCGCTCCTTGAGGCCGGGATGTGCACTCTCTCTCGCTCCGTCTCTCTCTGGTACTTGCTCGTAATTTTATGTTCGAGCAAAAGTGGAAATTCATGATCCGGTAATGTTGCACGAAGCGCCCATTGTGAGGCTCATTAAAAACTCATAAATAAATGGAATGATCGAGTTTTGGCGGAGTGGCCGAGTGTGAGCCGAGTCGCCCCGGAGACGTGCATTCCCCACAACTGACAGTCCGCCTCTCCTCGTTCGCGTCGACCACATGACTGTAAATATTATGACGGTCCACGGGGATTATTAAAATTTCAAATCGCTCCTAGAGAGTGAGACAGAGAGGATCCATTCAATTCCCTTGCCAATAAATAATCGTTCGACGACAATGCCGAGGAATTCAGGAGATCTATCCGTTCCCCCACTCCCGCGCCGCCGCACTCGTGTGAGTCTGACATAAGTCAAAGGATTATGACGACTTTCGGATTTGGTTGGGATGCCGTGGAATATCAAATAAACCATAAAAATTGGTCCACATTGTTGGCGTTGCGTGAAGAGGGAGCCCTCGGACTGGATTGTCCCTGACGTGATCGTAAATGATGCGAGTAACTCCCTGGGATTGAATGCGATTTGTGTCGAGAGGATGTCGATGAATGGAAATGAAGGTGAATGAATGAATTTATTGCATCGCTGTCCTTCTGCTGCGTGTGTGTTTGTGTGTGTCGAGGATGTGCTTCACAGGTGATGGAAATTTTTCTGAAGCCTTTTTTCCCCCCATTGATGCATAGACAGGATGGACGTTGTTTGGAATGATTTGGATTGCAGACAAGGGCAGATGATTATTGCATTCGATTTCAGAGTGCTGAGACTAATCGGTGCGACTGCCAAAGGGATGAAGGGCATGGTGAAGGTTTCCTTTTCTGGATGCTACTTCTTTTGTGCCTTGTTTGTGACATTTTTTAGGTCTTCTAGGCATTCCTCGGTGGAGTGGATTCTTCGGCGGAGTGAACAACTGCCCGTAAGGAAGGTAACTGGCGGAGTGTACTCAACTCAGGCGTTATTATCATCACCGACCGAAGACAGTTGCAATCCGATTTTGGCCTTCATCCAATCGCTGAGCACAAACTTTCACCAGAGCAACTTCGGGATTAGATTGTTGATTTCTCCAGGATGGGCATGGTCTACTAGTTTGTCGGCTGCCCCAAAGAACTTTCAGAGATTCCTTTCGCTCGTGTCTTCTTCTTCTTCTTTTTGTGGCGTTATAGTCCGGGGTGGACCTGGGCCTCAACCAACATGCCTCTCCAGCCAAAACGATCTTTCGCCAGCTGCCTCCAGTTGCGTACTTCAATCTGGTTGGGGCCCTTCTCCACTTGCGTGTGCCATCTTAATCTAGACCGTCCTCTGTTGCGTTGCCCCAATAGTTTAGGTTCGAATACCTTTCAGACCGGATCAGTGGTGTCCCTATGTTCTATATGGCCCAGCCATCTTAATCGTTGTATCCGAAGACGCTTGACCAGGCGCATGACGCTGTACAGTCCATAGAGGTGGTCGTTAAATATTCTTCTACAGATGCCATCAACGCAAACAGGAACGAAAATCGCACGCAAAACTTTTCTCTCTATGAGTTCAGGTTTCTGCGGCATAGAGTAGGACTGGGATGACCAAGGCGTTCTGATGTTATTGTCCCTGTTTACCGCGGAGCCGAGGTAGACGAAGTCCTTAACAATTTCTAATTTTCTGCTGCCTCGTGTGATGCTCTGTCAGAGACATCGATGTTGTGCGTCCTTCCTTGATGACAGCATGTACTTCGTTTTGCCTTCATTAACCTCCAGCCCATTTTAGCCGCTTCTGCTTCAATGCCAGCAAACGCCTCATCGACGGCTCGCTGTGTTCGACCAATCACGTCAATGTCGTCGGCGTAAGCTAGCAGTTGAACGGACTTTTGGAAGATCATGCCTCTGGTGTTGACTTGTGAGTTACGCACGATCTTCTCAAGGATGATGTTAAGGAAGGCACATGACCGTGCGTCGCCTTGTCTAAAACCTTTTGTAACTTTGACGGTCTCGGTGAGTTCGTTCCCCACCTTGATAGAGCAGCGAGAGTTCTTCATCGTTATCCTACACAATCTGACGAGTTTGGCAGGAATGCCAAAACTAGACATGACACCGTATAGCTCGCTTCTATGCGGCCTTGAAATCGACGAATAGGTGGTCAGTGTCGATTTGCAATTCTTGGGTCTTTTCCAGGATCTGCCGTAGTGTGAAGATTTGATCGATGGTGGACTTCTCTGGAATGAAACCAAACTAATAAGGACCTTTCAGGTTGACAAATGGTTTCAAGCGTTCACACAGTACGGCAGAGAGGATCTTGTACGCTTTGTTAAGGAGACTTATCCCTCTATAGTTGGCGCAGTCGAAGGGGTCTCCTTTCTTGTGGACCGGGCAGACGACGCTGAGATTCCACTCATCGGGCATGCTTTCCTCCGCATAAAGCTTGCTTGCGTAATTTGGAGAGACAATCATATCCTACTCAGTCCCTCAAAATTGATTTTGCTTATGTAAGGAGCATTGGTCCAAATCTGCACTCTTGTGGTACTTCAAAGAAATTTTGAAAAATTCAGCAGACGTTCAGAGTTTTCAAATATCTCTCATCCGTTCCGCATCCCTGAACCAGTTTCCAATCTGTTCTCTTTCATCATTCCAAAGTCAGCCTCCACCTCAATGTCATTTGTCATGCCAGCATGAGCCCACCTTTCCCTCCCTCCCCCTGTCACCTTACTATCATTTTGCAATTGACACAAACGCACACACAGCAGCGTCTGTGCCGAAGTGCACACCATAATTATGTTGTTCCTGCACTTAAGCAGATTGCAAACACAAGGATGCTGCCACTGTCGATACACATTCCCTATCAGTATCACATCCCGCCACCGCCGCATCAGACCAGTTACGCAGCAAAACCCCATTCATCACTTCACATTTTGATATCAAGGAAACCAGCCAGAGCACCACCTGCAATAAGCCTGCGCCTCCCGCTTCACGCTCGCGCTCCGCTGCTGTCGCGGTGCGGCACATGTACATGACGCCCGATAGGCAAATAATAAATCGATCCTCCGTGCGCCTATGAAAACCTGAAAAAAAAAAACACCTCCGACAGCTTCATTTTTCACTGAACCATCACTGTCGGCCGATTGGCCGCCACGTCAAGGAACGCCGGGGACATGCGAAAAACCTGAAACCGACTAACTCCCTCTATCGTCCGGTGCTACTGCTACAAATTGCATTCGGAAAAATTTCCATTAATTATTCAAATAGCGCTGGAATAAGGTACACAGACGCTACACCCTCCCCCCACCGCGCACTCCACATACAGACGCGACGTCGATTCGTTACAAATTTTAATGGATTCAATCAATTAATCTCGGACTCATAAATAAATAATAAATACCTGGGCCGAGTACAGACGGGCGGCGGCATCGATGATGTCCACTGCACCTGCCCTGCAAAAAATTAATTAACTCTCGGCCGGTGTAGACGCGACAACGGGGACAGCGACGACGACGACGACAACGACTACGACTTGATAGCTTTGAGTCTGCCAAATATTTGTCTATCGCCGTCGCCGGCTGAGACGTCTGCCACGACGACGGTGACGCCCGAGTACTCGTCAATGCTCATCGTAGCCGTCTGTTTTTTGAGGTGATAACCCAATTTGGTTGGATGCGATAAAAATCAGTGGGGGGTGCATCATCGCGGCACACCTGAGTAGGTGGTCGCTTTTCACACTGCACCCAAATTGGAATGAATTCTCTGACAAGCCGCCGCCACCGCCGCCACCGCCGCCACCGCCGCCGCTGCTGCTGCTGGTGCTGCCGAGCCACTGCCACAGCCGCGCTGTCAAATCAGCCCTTTGATCTGAAGTTTATCTCGCCGGATAGGCCAAACAGAAATAAAGAAAATGGAAATTTGAATATCAAAAGGGTCTGGTTGACGTGCGCCTGTCCGGTCGACGCTAATGTGACACACACTGAATTGTGCGCTCACTTATCGAGCGAGTCTGGGCACCGATGATCGTTGTGTGTTTTTTTACGATCCCCATCAGCGATTAGGGACCCTAAGAGCTTTCCCCCTTTTCCCAATGATTGAATGGTAGCTTTAATGGCGAGAATGAAATTGGGAATTTTCACCTCTAATGACGGGCAGGGAAAAAAACCGCATTTTTATGGAGTGGGTGTAGGCCCTGCGCTGGAGGTTTATGTGACCCAGATGGGTTATCCGCCATCATTTGGGCGCGTGAGTCACAAATCAATTGGGTAGGGCATCTCTGCTCGGCTTTGTCTGTGGATTGCACATTTCATCGGGGAATGTCGTGGCATCGTGCATGAGGGGCGGAAGGTTTACAGCTTCCAAGACGCTCTAGATTGATCTTTGTTTTAATGGTTCAGCTTTCAGTGGATTTATGACCTCGGGTCAGTCTGGCGGCGTATGCACATTTTTGGTGGCATTCTGGGTGTGGGACAGTGGGAGCTGATTTAGAGCTTATTTCATGGCCGGCTAGTAGCTGGGCTCATTATGCTATTAGACGGGAAGATAAGCGTTGATTTTATAGGCACTGCACTGTCATTTATCTTCGTGATCTTTAGGAGGGCAGTCGTGAGCTGGGCAGCTGGGCTGATGGATGTGCACGATTAACAAAAGTCAAGTAGCCAGGGGATGGGGGAATTGTAAAGAGGTGGCGAGCGTGCAGGGGAATTCGGGGACTTTTGGACACCTGTTGTTGGAGATTTGTCTGTTTTTCTTTTTTTCGAAAGCTCAGCTAACAGATGCTGCAGGTGTTTGGGGAGCTCAGCAATCTCCCGAATTTGACTCGGAGACACGATCTCCCAAAACTCAGTTCAATTGCTAGCTTATGCTGACGACATTGACGTGATTGGACGAACAGAGCGAGCCGTCAAGGAGGCGTTTGCTGGCATTAAAGCAGAAGCGGATAAAGTGGCACTGGTGGTTAATGAGGGCCAAACGAAGTTCATGGTGTCATCAAGGAAGGACACACAGCATCGGCGTCTCGGTCAGAGCGTCGTACTAGGCAGCAGAAACTTCGAGGGAGCCAAGGATTTCGTCTACCTCGGCTTTGCGGTAAATAGGGACAACAACACCAGTATCATAATCAAAACTCTTGCCAATCGCTATTTCTTTGGGCTCAAGAGGCAATGGAGTAATAAAGCCTTTTCTCGAAAGACTAAGCTTGCTTCATATAACACCTTGATCATCCGAGTCCTACTCTAAGACGCGGAAACCTGGACGCTACTAAAAGCGGATGAGGAAGCCCTTAGTCTTTTCGAGAGGAAAGTTTTGCGTGCGATTTTGTGGTCCTATTTGCGTTGATGGCATTTGGAGAAGAGGATTTAACGACGAACTCTATGGACTGTACAGCGTTATGCGCCTAGTCAAGCGTCTTCGGATACAACGCTTAAGAAGGCTGGGCCATGTAGAACCCATGGACACCACTGCTCCGGCCCGAAAAGTCTTCGAATCTGAGCCATTGGAACACCGCAGCGGAGGGCGGCCTATTGAAGCAAGTGCGTGGTTGCCTAGACAACCAAACAAACAAACAAAAAAAATATTTGGAAAACAAATCAAAATAATCAAAATTCAAGCAAATTGAAAAAAAAAAACAACAATCAATTTAAATAAAAAAAACATTTTGAAATGGATGAAGAGCTGCTTTCGAGTGACAACTCGGAAAGCAGCAAAGACATAAGCAAAAAGAGAAGGAAGAAAATGAAGCCGCAGGCGCAGTTTAAGAGACGGCTGCGTAATATGGAGTCTGTTAAAAAAACAGAAAACAACGACGTTGTGACGTACAGCGGAAGTGGGAATACTTTTGCGAAACTCGCTTCGTCTAACGAAATTGCTGCAGCTGAAAAAGAGCTGGAAGAAAAAATTCAACAAAAAAATGAGCTGGAGGAGTTTATTAAGGCCCTCCAGCAAAAGCTCGAAACAAAACGGGCTCACAACCAGCAACAACAAAAACAGCAGCAAGAAAAACAGCAGCAGCAACAACAACAACAACAACAGCAGCAACAACAACAGCAGCAACAACAACAGCAGCAACAACAACAGCAGCAACAACAACAGCAGCAACAACAACAGCAGCAACAACAACAGCAGCAACAACAACAGCAGCAACAACAACAGCAGCAACAACAACAGCAGCAGCAACCAGAGAAACAGCAGCAGCAAAAACAACAGAAAACTAATCGGAAACAAAGGGTGCCGCCGATAAACATCAACGGCATGGAAACCGCAGACACCATTCAGGTATGTGAGTTGTCTGTGGGGGATAATTTTTTTATTAAAAACAAAGGAAGTGAGAAGCAAGCTGTCCACTGCTTAACAGAGGACAGCTTTAAAAAAGTTAAAACTTCGTTGACGACAGCTGGGGTGGAGTTTACCACTTTCACCCTAAAAAGCGAGAAGATCCATACGGTCCTTCTCAAGGGCTTAGCTGCTGCAACTGAGCCGGAGAGTATCTTGAAGGCTCTTCAAAAATTGAAGGTAGAGGGCGTGGAGTTTGTGGCGGTTCGTCGCTTCTCCACTGTCCGATCCAGAACGCCGCCTGTGCGCATGCTTCCCCTCTTCCTGGTCCAGGTCTCTCCGGGGAGCAAAATTGAATGTCTGAGGAGCATTAAGTTCCTCAACAAACAGGAGGTCTCCTGGGAGAGGCTCAGGAGGACGAAACAGATGCTTCTCTGCGCAAGATGCCAGACCTTTGGCCACGCCGCGGCGAACTGCAACAAGCAGCCTCGTTGCGGCAAATGCGCAGAGAGGCATCTGTCTGCGCAGTGTCCCCTTGGAGAGGGGAGAGTTGAGGACAGGGCGCGCTTAAAGTGCGTGCACTGTGGTGCAGGTGGACATCCCTCAAGCTACAGGGGCTGTCCAAAGGTCAAGCAACTCCATAGAGAGTTGCTTAAGAAAGAACTAAAAAAAACAACAAAAGTGGCGGATTCAAGGCCAGTGCCGAGAATTCCAGCCACAACTGTTACGCCGGTGGTTTCCTACGCCAATATGGTGTCAGGTAGGCGATCGGCACAACAGACATTGCCGGCAGTAACGTCGGCACCAGTAGGGGCCCCAAATATGGGAATTCCCGAATTGTTCAATCTTGTGTCGACAATGATGGCCAAGATTGAGCGATTTGAAGATCGTTTGGTGCGAATGGAGCGAGTCCTTTCGTCAAGACCCGGTGGGTCGAGAACGTATCCATAAAAATGGATACGCCAGCTGCTGGAGACCTCTCGATCCTGGCGGTGAATGTAAATTCACTCGTCAGGATCGAGAGAAGATTGACTTTGCTTCACCTTTTGGAGTCCCATAAGCCTGATGTGTTGATGGTTAGCGAAACCAAGCTAAACCGGAAGCACGTACTCAGGTACAAAGACTACACAGTCATTAGAAGAGACCGCCCCCGTTCCACACAAGCGGGCGGGGTCGCTCTGTTCATTAAAAAAGGCTTACGCCATAAAGTCGTGTATTGCGGTGAGGTGCGAACCTTCGGTGTACTGGAGGCTTCGATTGCGTGCATTTCTCTTCAAGGTGGAAGAAAACTGTACGTAGTTGCGGTCTATGCATCAGATGCACCTCAGTCTGCAAATTTCATCTCAGAGCTCGAGACTCTCTTCCGAAAGCTTCGGCTTTGCTCGGAGGAGAATTATTTTGTCATCGCCGGAGATTTGAACGCCAGGCACATGGAATGGGGCAATTCTGTTCCAAATCCGAGGGGAAATTCACTCTTTGAGTGGATGACGCGGCACTCTATTGAGTTCAAGCTGAATTTGCTTGCAACCGATAGACCGTCGTTTCCCAGAAGCGGGTCTTATTTGGATCTCCTGCTAATAGATAGACGACTGACGTTACGAGACGTAGACTCTCGCACTAGGAATTGTATGACAACGGTGGAGTACGACAGTGACCACTGTGGTCTTGCCGCGGTTATTCAATTCCCGAACGAGATGGTGGAGCTTGAAGAATTCGCCGAGACGCACCCTTTCGATTATAGAAGGGCTCGTTGGTCGCGTTTCTCTAGGGTCCTATCCAGGGAACTACGTTCGAGCGAGATAACACCACCTTCGGACAGAAACCTGACGAACGAAGAGGTTGACAAGTACCTCATACAAGTCGACAACACAATTCAACGAACCATGGACAGGACGCTTCCTAAGGTATCACCTACGACAGATGGCGACATTTATCGTAATGATACCATCGACGCACTGCACGTGCAAAAAAGCAGACTGCTGTCGAGACTGAAGACTCTATACAGACGCTTTACAGACCCAGACGACCCGGAAATACGATTGCTCAAGTCGCAGTTGAAGAACATCCAGAAGTTGATTCGGATGAACTATAGAATTGCTGTCAATTCGTATTGGGGAGATAGGATTCGGGCCGTACGTTCTAACGGTCCGGGTATGTTTCCCCAAATCAACCGAATCTTCCGAAGGAGGGGTCATAACGACTTAGAGGCTGTTCGAATTGACAGGACAACCGACAATGAAAACCTACTAACTTCGGTTGGCATAGATCCGGATGAGGCTGTGCTTGACAATGAGTTCTTCATTGTTGAGGATGCCCAAGAGAAGGTAGAGGCAATAGGAGCTGTTTTTCAAAAAGTGTACACGGTCAACGACTCTCGTCGGCCGAACCACGACCTGGAGAACAGAGCCATGCTGAACCACTTCCACCTTAGAAATGAAATACAGCAGTGGCGTTCTGAGAATCCTGGTTTTACCAGTTTCAATGACGAAAATCAGGCAACTAATGCTGTCGCCCAAGATGGCTCCAATGCCATCCTCATTTCGAAGGAGGAACTCAAAGACATCTTCAACGGTTTGAAGAACAAAAAGTCGACTGGCATCGACGGGATACCAAATATAGTGTTACGTCATCTCCCTGACGAGGCGGTAGAGATATACACAATCCTGTTTAACAATGCACTGAGTAATACACATTACCCAGCGCATTGGAAGACGGCGGTAGTGCAACCTCTCCCCAAAAAGGACAAAGATTCCTCGCTTCCGAAAAATCTTCGGTCGATAAGCCTCCTCCCCTGCATAAGCAAGGTTTTCGAAAAGATTGTCAACAGGGTCCTGATCCAGTGGACTGAGGACAACAAAATTATACCGAACAACCAGTTTGGATTTAGGGCGAGGCATGATACTGTACATGCCGCGTCAAAACTGGTTTCGGACATTCAGTGGAACAACCACAAAACACAGTGCACCGGGGCCTGTCTCGTTGACTTGGAAAAGGCATTCGACACCGTATGGTTGGAAGGCCTCTTCCTTAAGTTGACGAGGATGGGTATAAGCAAACCGCTGCTTTACACGATCTATAACATGGTAACGGGTAGGAGTTTTGTTGTCAAAAGTGGCAACAAAGTTTCCACCAACGTTTTCCAAATAAAAAATGGGCTCCAACAGGGTGCAGTGAACTCACCAATCCTCTTCACTATTTTCACCAGCGAACTGATTGGCTCCATGCACAACTTGATTGCATTCGCCGACGATTGGGTTGCATACCGGACGGCACCAAAGATAGAAGTCATTAACACGCTCCTGCAACGTGACTTCGAAAAAGTCCAGCAATTTTGCGACGACTGGAAGTTGAAAATCAACCTCCAGAAGTGTGAAACAATCCTCTTCCGGACTCCGTTATACAGGGCCTCAAGAGATACGAAAAAGAATTGGCGCAAGTTCGGCATATTGGACCCACGGGGTCAGCCACTAGCCCTGAAAAGTGTAGTGCGATATCTTGGCATTATGTTGGATCAGTATCTGTATGGAGGTATCCATATAGATACAGCTCTGACGAAAGCCAAGAAAGGCTTCGCTATGGCAAGGGGGTTGTTTTACAGCAGCCAACTTGACGCCAAAGTGAAGCGAATCTGCTACACGGCCCTCATTCGGCCAATCATGGTGTATGGTTGTCCTGTGTGGTTCAATGTGAGTCCTTCCCAAATGGAAAAGATGAGGGTCTTCGAGAGACAATGTCTTCGCGCATGTCTCAAGAAGTACAGAACCCCGGAATCTGACTACAAGAAGTTCTATCCTAATGAGGTCTTGTATAACGAAGCAAACGTGAATAGGGTTGATAATTTTATTATTAAACTGATTCGGAGGCATGTTGCACGAGCCATGACCTCTGAGAATGATCTCATATTTGGGGCCTACTACCCAAATGACGAGTACCACGAGAACGCTCGCCGAAGGGGTTTTATTCCACCGGAAGCGTTCTTGTATCTTGACCGCATTGGACTGATCCAGGATGCGGAGGCATGTCCACTTATCTACCACGTGGTGAGAAGGACAGTGGACAGGCGACTGTTGTACGATGCCAACGTCGTTAGTCGGGATGCTCTCCGGTTCAGCACATCCATCTCCATCCGTGATAGGATGGACACGGATAAGGACCGGGGGTTCTACTGGTGGTTAGAGCCACACCAGGAACCCCAGCTGTCGTCAGCCTAGTAGGTTAGGGTTGGTCCCCCACGGCCAACTCACATTTAGTATAAGTTAGGTTAAGTTAGTAATTAAGAATAAATATAAAAAACTGCACATAATAACAAAAAAAAAAAAAAAAAAAACAAAAAAAAAAAAAAAAAAAATAAAAAAATAAAAAAAGGTTAGTCGTAAGTATATTTAAGTTAGAATAGGATATATTAAGGTAGATTAAGATTTTTTTTGTAAAAAAATCCCATAGATAGCTAAGTTTTTAAAAAAAAAACGTTTTCTTAGTTTTAAAAAAATAAATAATAGTTTTTATTAATTTTAAAAAAAAATAACTAGCATTGATGCCGAAAGGCAAAAACAAATATATTAATAGTTTAGCTTAGAGCGCCCGCATAGAGCCAGTAAGTAGTTATAAGATTTCGATTCTGTCGTGCCTAGGTTAAGCGTTTTATACCTAGTTTTAAGATACTATTAGATAAACAATAAAAAAAATGCCTTTTAAACTAAACTAAAGCGGAGGGCGGCCTAGGCTAAGGTGGTGCACACAAGTGGAGAATGACCTCAACCAACTTAGAGTGCGCAACAGGCGGCAGCTGGCGAAAGGTCATGCTGGCTGGAGAGGCATTTTGGTTGAGGCCCAGGTTCACCCTGGACTGTGGCGCCGGAAGAAGAAAAAGAAGAAAGAGAGTAGGATATGGTGGCTGCGTGGAATTTTTTTAAGGAAAAAGGTGATTTTCTGCTGCACTCTCTGAGACCCTAGGCCCTTTGCAGCTCAGGCCGAAGAACGACAAACCTTTCTTCCTCTTTCATCCTGCGCCCATGTTTTGTTGAAGATCTTTGGTTTCCCTTTTGTTCATGCCCTAGTCCTCCACTTTCAATCGTGCAAAGCTTCGGCATGTGTGCAGAGCGTATGTGTGGACGCTTAACACATCTGAGAATCGAATTTGCAAGCGCAAGTGTTTATCTATGTTTCTGTCCGAAATAACCCTGTTTCCAGCTGAGTGTTGCCATGATAGGGAAGCCGACATTTTGCCTGGATAGCTTGACCGATGTGACCGATGTGATCCCAGCTGATCCTCACCGATTTGATGCTTCCTTTTCATGTTTGTTCCCATGCCTCACTCTTGGGCGAAAGAGAATGGTTTATGTTGCTTGAATTCAGGGACCAGGATCTACTTCAACACACTCAGGAGAGAATTGAAAAATTCCTGAGCTAAAAGGACATATGTTTCTGTTTCTTGGACCACCTCAGTGGTATAGACTTGAGCCAAGGCAGCTTTCGTAAGCTTTGAGAAGATGACTTGATCCCAGAGGACCCTCTGCGTCAACATTGATATGTCGTAAGACTGCCTGTATGTAGCCTGTGAAGCCTCAAACCTCCCTGCTGAAGGACTATGCAAGGTCATCGGTAGACTCAGGAGTTTCTGAATAAGACTAGAAATGCTGCAGGCGTAAGTTCGTCAATTGTGGGGTGCCAAACATTGTTCTTGGGTAAACGTGGAGCGACGCAAGTCTTTCGGCAACGGCTACCGCATTTTGTTTGAACAGGTTCAGCTTAAGAAGTGAATGCTCAGGGAAGTCCTTTCTAAAAACTCTGTAGCTGCTGAGCTCCTCTAGGGCAATGGGATCGTGTAAGAGTTGAGTTGTGACCCGCACCGGCCCCAAATTCTCAAATTTCTCTTCCAAATGCCAACCGTCCCAACATTGAATTTTCCCTTCACCCATGGATCTCCTTCAATCAAAAACCCAACCAGCACCCATCCATCTCAGCCAGCAGACACCTGTCAGTTGCAGACGTCCATCTCCTACCCATAGCACAGCGCCTGAAGGCAATCTGAAAACCAGAAGTCCATCCACTTAACGTCACTTCCAATATCCGTCCTTGCGGCTGACACCCACCTAACTTTGCACATCTAACAGCATCCCAATCGTAAGAACTTGATGTCCATTCCGTCCCAGAAACAGGTTCCCTACACAGTTGGCGGGAAAAATTTGAATTCTAATCAGCAAACTGTATACAGTCCCACGGCCACAGAGAGAGAGAGAGGGAGAGCGCGCACAGCTTGTCACAACATCCATTACTCATCCGATTCCTTTGTCGAACCCTTGGGATTATTACTCAAACAGAAGTCAAGCTAGCTGCCACGTTTTCACGTTCCCAGCATCATTATCAGCTCCGCAGATGACAAGCTCCTCCATCATTCGCCGCAAATTAATGGAAACCGAGCGCAGAGATGGCCGAGCGCGTCTGTGCATTCGAAGAATGCGCAATCCAATTTCACGGCATCCACATGCGGCTGTCCTGGCACACACAACCTCTCCGCGAAACGTAACACTCGGACTCGGGTTAATTATTTGTCAATTCGTAATTGTTATTAGCGTGGACGATGGCGATGGCTCTGCCCAGGGCTTGGGCACTGCCCAAGCGGAGACACTTCTGCTCCTTCAAGATGATTAATTAGACGACGCTGGCTGAGCCATGCGGATGAGAAGTCGTCCTCGGCGTAGCCGCCTCCTCGTGGTCGTGGCAGCGATCGGAATTAGTTTCCGTGCAAACTTCACTTTTACATGCGAACACGGGATGCCGCTGGAGATGGAGAGCTGCAGCCGCCGAGGATGCACGGCTAAGTTGATTAGGATTAACAGCGATGATGGTTACTGCTGTGGAGAGGATTATTTATTTATCAGGTGATGAAGGATTAAGTGCCATTGGCATGCTACAGAGATGCGAGTCTACCGGTTCGACGGGATGACGCGACTACTGTCTGCTGCTGCTGGTGCTGCGGAGGAGACGGAGGCGAGCACGAGCGTGATTTGAAATGTAAATGAGTGAGGCTGGGGCAGTCATGGAATAAGTCATTGAAGTTCAACAACAAGTTTGTACAAGGGATTTTATTTCTGTTCGGGACGCCGCACAAGTGAGGATGGGGACCCATACCATTTTGAAAGAAATGATGAAAGAAGACCTGATGCAGACCTTTGTATGAATTGGCAAAAGTGATGGGACAGGCAGACAGAATTTTTGGAAAATTTTAGAATAACTAGGGAAATCTGGAAGAAGTGTCAGTCTGTGCTAAAGACAGTGCCAGGAGCTGAAGGAGTGGCGACGATTGCCAGCAGTCTGTAACGATGGATGAGATTTGCTGCTGATGCCTAAGCGTCAGACAGGCTGCATCGAACAACGAGAGCTGATCGTGAGCTCTACGAACAGAAAAGAAGGGAAGAGAGCCGGCTTCTCAGAAGAAAAAAGAGTGAGCATCAGAAGCGCGCAGTCGAAAAGATGGAGAGGTGTTATGGCAGGAATGAAGTTCGAAAGTTTTCCCGAAAGTTGAAACAGCTATCGGGTGGATATAGGGCTCGGACCGAAGCCTGCCGGGACCAAGACGGAAACCAAGTAGTAGAGTCGCAATCGATGCTGATAATCTGGAAAGATCATTTCTGCAGACTTTTAAACGGCGATGGCGGCCCAAATCCCGCTGTTAGGCAGAATGTTCCTCTCAATTTGCACGACGAATATCGAGACTGAAGTCGAACAAAGCTGCTGGAGCGAATGGACTGTCCGCAGAACAGTTTAAAGCAGCTGGAGATGACCTGGGGGCACATGCTCCAGCTCATCTGTAAGATATGGTCGGAGGAAAGCTCGCACGATGAGTGGAATCTCAGCGTCGTCTGTTCGGTCCACAAGAAAGGGGACCCCTTCGACTGCGCCAACTATCGAGGGATCAGTCTCCTTAACATCGCGTACAAGATCCTCTTTGCCGTATTGTGTGAACGCCTGAAACAGTTTATCAACAACCTGATTGGTCCCTATCAGTGCGGTTTCAGGCCAGAGAAGTCCACCATCGACCAAATCTCCACACTACGGTAGATTCTGGAAAAGACCCAAGAAGTGCAAATCGACACTCGTCACCTATTCGTCGATTTCAAGGCCACATATGACAGTGTGCATGGAGACGAGCTACACAGTGCCCAGTCTAGTTTTGGCATTCCTACCAAACTCGTAAGATTGTGTAGGATGACGAAGGAGAATTCTCGCTGCTCCGTCAAGATCGGGAACGAACTCACCGAGATCTTCAAGGCCAAAAAAGGTTTTAGACAAGGCGACGCACAGTCATTATCCTTGAAAAGATCGTGCGTAACTCACAAGTCAACACCAGAAGCACGATCTTCCAAAAGTCAGTTCAATTCCTAGCTAATGACATAGGCGTGATTGGACGAACACAGCGAGCCGTCAATGACGCGTATGCTGGCATTGAAGCAGAAGCGGCTAAAATGGGTCTGGTTTCTGCTGCCTAGTGTCACCCTCTATTCGAGACGTCGATGTTGTGCGTACTTCCTTGATGGCTAAAATGGGTCTGGTGGTTAATGAGGGCAAAACGAAGTATATGCTGTTATCAAGGAAGGACGCACAACATCGACGTCTCGGACAGAGCGTCACACCGGGCAGCCGAAACTTCGAGGGAGCCAAGGACTTCGTCTACTTCGGCTTCGCGGTAAATAGGGACAACAACACCAGTATCGAAATCAAACGCAGAAGCACTCTTGCCAATCGCTGTTTCTTTGGGCTCAAGAGGCAATGGTGTAATAGAACCCTCTCTCGAAGGACTAAGGTTGCTTTCTATAACAGCTTGATCATCCCAGTCCTACTTTACGGCGCACCAACCTGGACATTACCAAGAGCCTACGAGGAAGCCCTTAGTCTTGTCTAGAGAAAAGTTTTGTGTTCGATTTTGTGGTCCTGTTTGCGTTGATGGCAATTGGAGAAGGAGATTCAACGTCAAACTCTGTGGGCTGTACAGCATCATGCGCCTAGTCAAGCGTCTTCGGATACAACGCTTAAGATGGCTGGGCCATGTAGAACGCATGGACACCACTGCTCCGGCCCGAGAAGTCTTTGAATCTGAGCCATTGGAACAACGCAACAGAGGACGGCCTAGGCTAAGGTGGTGCACACAAGTGGAGAAGAACCTTAACCTACTTGAAGTACGCAACCGGAGGTATCTAGCGAAAGATCGTCCAGGGTGGAGAGGCATGTTGGTTGAGGCCTAGATCCTACCCCGGACTGTAGCGCCACAAGAAGAAGAAGAATCCGTGTCTGTGGCGCTTCTACTTCCCGAGTATTTGACTTCACACTTTGGTATCTAGGACTTAGTGACTGACGTTCAAAGATGGTCTTAAACAAAATCAGAAAGGCGGTCTGTCGTTTTTGACCACTCAAGTCAATGCCTAGCCCAAAGTGATATATCCCGAGAATTGGCATGTATCCTAGGCAGTACGATTCTTTGCAATAGTCCAAATACTCAGGCAAGGACTTGATCATGAATCTAAAATTTAGCTGCTCACGCATCGCCCTCACTTTTGAAGCACCTTCATCTCCCACCCAAACAACTGTCAAGCTGCCATCTTTGTCCATCTTCTCATCTTTCACTGGATTTCCCTAGAATCGCACATGGACAATGCCCATGAATTTCCTGCCGTGACAGCACGAACTGCGAGCAGAGATTTCACAGCGACAGAGGTCACTGTTCACACAGATTTCCGGAAACCGAATCCCACTTCAATCGTTATGAATCCATCGCTCCAATTAAAGAAAAGGGGCCCCAAGCCTCGGCTCTCGATTACTACCCGAGATACCCTCTCCAACTATTCATCACCACATATCGCCTCTCTGTACAGGCATCTCAGACTAATTTCTAATTGCCCCTCGATTCGTATTCTCTCGCTCTGGAAAAGATGCGTGTGCACGCCATGGACCCAGCCTATGAGGAGGAACAGCACCGGCAGCAGTCCAGCTCTTACCACTATTCGATAGCCGTGATCGTATCACCTTTATTAATGGTCATTAGAGTCGGTTAATAAATTGTGCACATGTACCCGGATTTGACGATGGCATGGGGAAAGGTGCTGCCTAGGCGTGCATGTGCATGCAACCGGCAACGCTGAGGACGACGCCCGACGAAATGGTGTTGGTTTTCCAGCACTCACATCCGCACACGCTATCTCATCGCCACAACAGCAGCAGCAGCAGCACACACGCGCTAGGCTACCGTCATCATCGCGCGGTAAAACTTCGTTCGGCATCTTGTTGCGACAAACTGTCGCACTAGTAAGAATTTGTGTATGCATCTAGATACGCGACGACAACGACCAGCATATGAGGCGCAGTGCGGCGTCGGCGACTCTGGCGTGTCCAAGCCTAAAATGAGTTGCACCCAACTGCCCCCACCCCCGCCCATCGGGCTCGGCTGGGACACCGCTGCCATTAGCTGCCGCAGGGATGCCATTGAACCTCGAGCATGTGTCCCAACGGAGAAAAATGATCAAGTGACGGGACAAGGTGAGCTCCGGTGATTGGTTTGGATTTCGACACAATGGGGGCGGAAGCGAGCAACGGCTGCAGCGCCTTGCAACGATGATAAGTCATTCTTATGACAAAATTTCTGCTATGACTTGTGCGATGGCGGGCGGTGGGTAGGTTTCCCAAGTCAGCCAGTCAAGCCTGGCACAAGATTAATGATGCATTGGAGCGATGGGCGGCGGCGGCGGCGGTGGCGGAAGGAGGGGCCCGCTGGTTCCAGAGTAATTAAACTATTATTGCTGTGATATTGAAATTCCGAAGCGTGAATGATTTTGATTTATGCTCCTGGGAAGGTGTAGTCCTTCGGCATAGTGCCATGTGAGGAGTTGCGGTGGAGACGGGGCGGTGGAGAGGAATGGGGCGGTGAACCGTTAAAGGTCTATGAATGGTGACTGTTCCTCAGCGAGTCAGGATAAAATTAATGATCGAAAGTTGCGTGCTGGTCGGTGTGCAGTGTCAACGACCAATCGACACACACACACACACACTCAGCTGGCGTCGTCGTTCACCGACCGAACGGTCATAACATTGGCCACAGCCGCAGCAAGTGTCAAGATTAATTGTTTCGTTAGCACTTCATGGTCATTGTTGGCGAGCGAGGATGGCTGCGAGTCTTGGCAGGGAGGTGGACTGAAAATGAGTTTCATAGACTCGGGCGCTGTTATTGATGAGTTTCAAGGAGAAGAATGCACAAGGAGGACGCTGAGCCGTAGAAGCCGGCCGGCGCATCAATTTGCGCAATTTTCTGCGAAATGCGAATTTAAATTAACTCATGATGGGAATCCGAGTGCCTGCACTCCAATTTGCATCCGCCCAACCGAAGGACCTGCGTGTCCACGTTCACCTGACGTGTGTGTGTCTCATTTCATTTCTTCGAAGAGAAAACACATTTTGACAGTCGTGCCCGCTAATGGTGGCATTCATCATCACAAATGAAGGTGCTGACCATTTTTTTTTGTTTTCGTCGGCGTCATAAAAATTAATTTCATCACCCAAAGGCTGGTGATAGGTGAGCGGAGAGGGATTGCAGGCGATCATAAATGCAAATTGCATCGGTGGAGAGTGTAAATGTTTTATGCGTGGTTTTTCCTTGAAAGTGCATTAAATCGCAGGAGAATGGCAGCGGCGATATTCGGACTCTCTGGCATAGTGAGCAGTGCGAAGGCTATTTATCAAGCTCCGACCGATCGCGGCAACCAGGGAGCGCCTGAGGTGAGATATGTGAACGCGAGTGAGTGTTCAACTGAATGCCGGAAACCATTGTGAGGAAATGAAGTGCACTGCAATGTGAAACAACTGAGTGTGCCTTGTGGTTGTCCAATTTTATGGTGGCCGAATGGAAGGAGAGGGCGCTGAGCTTATTTTCAAAGTCTTGGCCTGCCTAAGGTCTGATAATCCTTGCAAAAGGATAGTCACGAGAGGAATGCGTATGAAAAGTGAACAAGTGTCTACATTAAGGATCGGCTGTCATGCTGAATTGTTCGTTTCTCATTATTGCATGGCAGCACCTCGCTGACACAACAACCGAATGATCAATTCCCTAAACATCCCCTCTGCCGTTTTGTGTGAACGCCTGAAACCATTCGTGAAGGCTCCTGCCAGTGTGGTTTCAGACCTGCAAAGTCCACCATGGACCAGGTTTTCACCCTACCGCAGATAATGCGAAAGAGCCAAGAAGTGCAAACTCGCCAACTATTTGTCGATTTCAAGGCCGCATAAGACAGCGTGCATAGAGACGAGCTATACAGTGCCATGTCTAGTTTTGGCCTTTCTACCAAACTCGTCAAAGTGTGTAGGATGACGATGGAGAACTCTTGCTGCTCCGTCAAGGTCGAGAACGAACTCACCGAGACCTTCAAGGCCAAAAAAAGGCTTTAGACAAAGCGACGCACTGTCATGTGACTTCTTGAACATCATCCTTGAGAAGATCGTGCGTAACTCACAAGGCAGCACCTCAGTTTTGAGGCGGGAGAGACCATCACTCTGTGTTGCTCAGCTGGTGGCTATCCTTTCGACCTCAAAACCCAACGACGACACAAAGTTCGAGTACGTGATCGCCAACCTAGATTGGAAGCACCTAGTGCAGGTTTCAGAAATTCTCCAATCACCAAATATGTGAACGTTTAAGAGAGGCTCAAAGAAGAAAATTAAGAACAGCGATTACAACGCCACTACCATGGTGACACACAGCCATCACAATTACTTCATCACTCGGAAACACACTGCTCACCAGTTCACTGTCGCTCAAGGCCAATTTCGCCTTAGTACTTCAAGCTCACCAAGGTAGATTCCAAAGGATGGTGCGTGAACCCCCAAGAAAACCCTGGGCCAGCCCCCTTCACATCTTCACTAAGAAAGATGGGACCCTGCGGAGATTACAGTCTGCTTCGTTATCTCCTGCCTCGTCTTATGGATTTTCAATCGATACTGTCAGGTAAATCAGTGCTTACCCGCCTCGATCTAGCACGGGTCTATCATCAAATCCCTTGAGGAGAAAGTTCACCGACGAAGTTTCAAGACTGTACGGCGGCATGCGAGTGTTTAAGCGTCTTCGGATACAACGCTTAAGATGACTAGGCCATGTAGAGCTTATGAGCACCACTGCTCTAGCTCGAAAAGTCTTTGAATCCGAGTTATTGGAAGAAAACAACAGAGGACGTCTTAGGTAGAGACAGCGCACGCAAGTGGAGAAGGACCTCAATCACCTTGGTGTGCGCAATTGGAGACAGCTGGCGAGAGATCGTGCTAGCTGGAGAGGCACGTAAAAGTAGAAGAAGAAATGCCTAAGAGACAGCTAGACCATGTAGAGCCATTGGGACATCACAACAGAGGACACAAGTGCGAAAGGAGTTTTACCAACTTGGAGAGCGCAAATGGAGGCAGCTGTCGAAAGGGGGACTTTAGCGCCATGGACGAGACTGAATTTATGAATCACTTGAATCAAAATCAGTGCATACGGAGTCACTGATGGAGCCAAAGTTCATTTGGTGGCAGAATGACGGCTGCCAGACCTAGGTTTTGAGAGAACCTGACTGGTAGTGACAGCCTGACCAGAGGCTATATTCTGGTGCCACGGTAGGTCAGGAGCCCCTGGAACTTCGGTTTCAGCCTGACTGTGCGGCAGACCCCCTTCTAGGAGTGTCTTGGTGGCTGTGGTTAAATTCCCATATGGCGGGCAGAGCCGTGGTTAGTGTACCGTCCTGACTGGTCTAAATCAGGTTGTTCCCCCAAATGACTCAGGCCAGGCGGTTAGGGGACTTTCCAGGCTCTGTGTGGAGTTGCAATCTCAACCGGGTGCTGCGACCCATAGAGCGGAGCAGGTTTTAGAAACCCCCCCATCCATACCAAGTTGTGATGGTTGTCCCTCAAGCATGATCTCATTTGGTACTTGGGTAACTAGGGCGTCTAGTCTTGCGTAATCTACTACTCTTGGGAAAATTGATCCCGTGATATAAGCCGTAAGGCAGGCGATCACGTAAAACCAAATCCCACATCTGTAACGCCATGGATAGAAGAAGAAGAAATATTTTAAGTCCAGTTTGGAATTGATGTAGTTTTTCAAATTATAAATCAAACTTCAAGATGTATCACTCTTTGCAATTCAGAATGTTTTTGTGGCTCAAATGTCTTCGATTCGTGGACCCTCACAGCTTTTATGCAAATTCAGCCCTCTAGTCCTGCTCCAAATTGCCTCTCCACCTAGAATGGCTTCTTTTCTGTTTCCTTTAAGCTCTTGCAGACCGTCTTGCCTTGTATGCAAAATTTCAGTGGAGGACATTCTCTGCATTATGCCAATTCAATTGCAGAAATTCTGACGCGAGAGCTCTGCGATTGCTTTAAGATTTGATTGCTTTAAGAGGCTTACCCAGCCAGTGTCTTATTATTCGGCCGACACATTGTTACTCCGTAAGTTAAGTTCCAACATTTTCGAACAATTTAAGTGCTGGATCAGAGATTTTTGGAGGCCGCCAGACATTTGTGTGACAAAGGTCACACGGTTTAGTGGCATCACAGAGGACCTCTTGAGCCGATGTGAACCCTTTCCCCAAGAGTGCGTTATTCTTCTCAAGTCCTGTGATATTGCCTTTCTCAATGTCTCTCCTTCCCTCAAGCCTCCTGTAATTCCCTTCACCAAACACATTTCATATGCAAATGCTCCTCTTTAGCAGCAATGAAAAATCTCCTTCCCTGCATTCATCAAAACCCTCCACAGTCATCGCAGCACTTTTATCTCCAAGATCATGCCCTCAACCTAATCAACCCCAAACAATCGATGCTCGATCATTTGTAATCGATAATCCTCCATCGAGGAGACCTGCATGCCGTCCACCTCCTTTCTACGACCGACTACCATGCTCATTAATTTGTCTTGACAGTGTCGAGACAACAGCGCGACAACAACACTTCACTCTCCAATTGGACGCTTCCTTATCCAAAAGGGACATCAAGAGCCGGCCCAATAAACGGACAACGGACAGAAAGAAACCATCGTTCCCTCCCTCCCCACCGTCCCCACAGTCAACATCATCGAGATGGAATTATGAATCGAATCTTCAACCAAATAGGCCAGACTTTCACCTAATGAACCCCTCGGCTACCATTATGCCCGACTCCGCCGCCCCATCTGCAGTCCCATGTCAACACGTGAGGAGTGTCCACGACGACTACCAACCGGCTACCATCCCGCTGTGTTAATTGGATAACATTTCAAAATGTCATAAATAATTTTTCATCCCTCCTCCGTCCTCTCTCTCTCATTGCCTACCATCTCGCCATGGGAATGTTGGTTGAGGAGCACACCTGACCACACCGCACACATCCTCTCATAAATAATAGAAAAAATCGACTCTCCTTCTGCGGAAAGGACACTGATAGAGTTGCGCAAACCCACAAGAACACACACAGACAATGCTGGCTGGAGACGGCTCCTGCAATTCCTCAGCAAACACATATATTGAATGTCCTGCCTGAGCCGTTGTTGGTTTTTGGTCGTTTCTTGGTGCCACTGTGGCGTCCTACGTGAACGGGTGACTTATTGAATTCCACTTATTGCGGGGGCGATTCAATGACGACAACAATGATGATGTCTTCCTTTTTTGGAAGGACTGCGATGGCGGCGCGGCACAGCGGCGATGGAAGCGGCGACCCAGTCCGTGGCTGTGGCGCTGAAGAAGATACACTTGAATGGATTCTCGTTGCATGATGAAATTTATGGTCATTAGGTCGTAACTGTGAAACAGGATACAAAATTTTTGCTTTTGTGTGATGGTGAGGAGAGCGATGGAGTGTGGAGGGGGGAGGAGGACTGGAGCAAATAACGGTAATAAGAAAGAGTCTTTATTCTTCTACAAGAGCATCCTTTTCTCTGACTTGACAAAGTGAATCCTTGTGAACAGTAGGGCTAGAAGATCTGGAGACAGGAAAGAATGCGGGTACAAATTTTTGGTGTTTTCCCTCCTCATGGGGCCCTGTAAGATTGTTGCTTTGGTTCATCTTCTTTTGGAGAATACTTCGAGACTGTCAGACCAACTGTTAGACATTTTTGCGCTTTGCTGTGGCCTGCAGTTGTCAGAACACCTTGGAAAATTTGGGCAGACGTGACGATGCATACTTAACACAAGAGGCTCCCAAATGTTCACTGATTTTGAAATCTCGTGGACTCAATGCCCCCAATGCTTGGGTTCTGCATAAGATTTGGTCTAGGACTGGTGCAGCTCCACTCCTGTGATTGTCTCTAGCTAGAGTTGCATGCACTAAGATCCATTCACACCTTTGCCCCGAATTCTGTGCGCCAGCCTTCAACCTGCTTCGAGCTGAGTCTAAGATCGATCTGTCTACGAGGCACCTGCTTCCAGTGGTCTCTACCACAAGACAGATTTCGTTTCAATTCGATTCAAATTTCTTTCCCGTCACCGCTGGATGCCTCAGAACTCCACTCTGGCCAAGGGCACACCCAATCGGTTGTCGATTTACTTTCGATCCCCATTGTCACCTTGGGGGATGTCCATGGCGGTGGGAATTCCATTCCCACATTACAAACAAAGCCAGTGCCAGCCAGCCAGCCATCCAGTCAACCATTCAGCCAGCCAGTATGTTGTCTGTGTGGTTTAAGTGTGTCACGACTTCGGTTGCGAGAGGCCTCTCCTCTCCTCTCCTTTCCACTCACATGGAGCACTACAAAAATGGAGAGTGCCCCTCGAGAGCTGTGTCGCATTATAATCCCCAGGGATATTCTTAAGGAGCTATTCGCCTGCTTCACCCCGCGCCCACCGTCACCATCATCCACAACCGCAAACTTCGTAGAGCGAGTCTATTGTTACACATAAAGGCCAGACCAGGATCCATTGTGTGGCAAAAATGAAACGACCACGGCGACGACGACAACGACGAAGTGGATGTGGATGAGGATGAGGAGGAGGATGAGAGGACGCTCCTATACACAAAATTACAGGTAGACCACATTCAAGGAACCAAGATCATTATCACAGTCAAGTTGGGACAATTTTTTTTTTGTCCATCATCTTCGGGCTGGGTTCATCCGCCGCTGCTGCTCCTTGGAGATTCTATTCTTCTAATTTATCGCCTGGGCACGGTCGAGGTTTCTTTCGAAGCGTTGTGAGCGGAGGGTGAGGGCTTGACGGTTATCAATTCGTTTTGAATGTTTTCGATCTCCATTGTCTTGCGAGGGCATCTTTTTTTTTATCGGGTCGGGATGCAGTGCGCATGTTGTTGCCTATCGATGCCCGATGGAGGGGCGGATGAAGTGAGTGAGTCTCTGGTTAATTTCCTTGGAAGAGGACACAACCAGGAGCCAATATCGCCCACAATGATCTTCATTTGCACACAGTCGAGGGGACATAGTCATACGACATGACACAGCGGGGGGTGGATGTGGTCGCCGGCCCGGTGGGTTGCTGACGGTCGATGGAGGGTGTTTTGAAATGTGAATCACGATCAGTGGATTGATTGTTTATCTAGTTTGGTTGTTTTTGTTCTTTTGTTTTTTGAGGTTGAGGTACAAGAGATTGGAATGTGCTGGAGTTGACTGAGGCGGAGATGAGACATTCCGATGGCGAACGGCGGTGGTGGACGGGATGGGAGATGGGATGAGGATTGAAGAAGAAGGCGAATTTGAAAAGATTAGCCTAGGAAAGTCAAATTTTCTCTTGGAGATGATGCTGAGGCTTGAAAGGGCGGTGTAGATGAAGAGGACCTGGAGGATTTTGAACACTAAAGACTACTTCCTCGTTTGAAATGGGGCACCGAGATGAAGAAGCATCTCAAGAAGAGTGGGAGACAGCGAGAAACAGACTGTAGGCCCTCTCTGACAAGATATAGAGACTGAACGGGAATGAATGTCTTGTCCAAGAGTGTGTTATCGTCCTATGCGACATCCGTATCCTCCTACTTGTCTTCTTCTTCTTGTGGCGCTACAGTCTGTGGTGGACTTGGGCCTCAACCAACATGCCTCACCAGCGAGCACGGTCTTTCGCCAGCTGCCGCCAGTTGCGAACTCCAAGTTGGTTGAGGTCCTTCTCCACTTGTGTGCTCCACCTTATCCTGGGCCGTCCTCTGTTGCGTTGTCCCAATGACTCAGATTCGAAGACTTTTCGGGACGGAGTAGTGGTGTCCCTACGCTCTACATGGTCTAGCCATCTTCTGCGTTGTATTCGTAGACGCTTGACTAGGCTCATGCCGCCGTACAGCCCATACAGTTCGTGGTTGAATCGTCTCCTCCAGATGCCATTAACGCCAACAGGACCAAACATCGCACGCAGAACTTTTCTCTCTAAGAGACCAAGTACTCCTCCTCCTTGTCTACATTAAAAAAAAAAGGCTTCGCAAGTCCCACCCGCTGCTTCTTGACGCGCTTAAACTGTCTATGCGATCCAAACACTCTGTGAAAAACATCTCAGCATCATTTTGGAGCTTGTTTCTTGAGGCTAGCACCCTCTTCCTGGCCTCAGGCATGCAACCGACAAAGTCACGCTACAGCTTCGCCAACTAGGACGGTCTTTTGCTCATGTGCTTGTCCTCATCTCAGTTGCGGAAATCCTTTGCTTTGTCTCATTGGCTCCATTTCAGGGATCCTGTAGATACGAATCTAGAGCGTATCGCGAACTCCTTCTGTTCCATATTTTCCAAATGATGGAAAGCAGTATCCCGCTCTGAAATCAGGATACACTTCGCCGTTGCACCTCTGTCACACGTACGTTCCCCGATCACACTCATAAAATTCATCCGTCCACAACATGACTCACTCGCTTGAAGTCCGTCCCACGACGTGATTGGACTCGGAAATCCTGACACTGACACAGATTCTGTGAAGTCGTTCGTCGGCAACAAACAAATAAAAGCAATTTCGATCCACACCTGATCAGTATTCCGTGTCCACCTGTAGCCATCAAAACCCAGAAGAAGGACAATTCCCGAGAAGTAGAGCTCGTAAAACTGTTTGCGTCATAAACACGTCTCACTGCGCCACCACTGCCAAATGGGATCCTTTTGTTGTTGGTCGTCCCAAAGACAAACAACAAAATGTCAAGCCCACAATTCAGTCAGTTGAGTTGTTGCACCGCCGCCGCAGTCCTGCCCGCCCACAGCAACTGTATTCACGATTTAATGACTTGATCCCACAGACCCTTACATAATAGAACGTCACAACTCGATCGGTATCTCCTCGCCTGGAAGCGATCTGCACGCATAAACTCACTCCCCGCGCGCGCACGCACACACACAGGTAATAAAACGATCCTGGGACTGGCCGATAAACATCAGCAAGCCGAGCAGAACACGAACATGGAACACAAAACAAGAGGCGAGCAAGGATCCCTTTCCCAGAGGTTTGCGGTCGTTCACAGACAATACGTCGTTTGATGACAAAACACACGCAGGGACGACAATAAGGATATCAATGCCAGGCGCGATGGCTATCGGTTGTCGGCCGGGTGATTGGAGGGCTGACGGAGTGCACTATTGTCAAACGCTGTGTCGTCACCTGGTGAGGCGGACTGGAGAATGTATGGTTTGCGATTTTTTTCAAAGATTGATCCGCCGATAGGGCGCCACTTTTGTAGATGCTGTGCTGATTGTAAGGATTTGATGGGAAGATTCAAAGGATTCTCGAGATTCTGGGGATTTCGAAGATGCACCAGGTGTGGTTAGTTTGTGGACAGTTGCTGTGGATTTTCAGTGAAGAGAGGATGAGAGTTCTTTGGCGGCTAAGTAAATGATTACTCGGCTTAAGGGTCTCAAGTGAGACTTTGGTTGACGGGCAAAGCATGCCGCTTGTGGAGAGGAGGATTGCGTAAAGACGGGTCACAAGATATGGACTCCAGATGGTGGGTAAAGTTGAAGGGAATCAATAATATCTGTGTCCAGGGATCAATTGGCAATAGACAGTGAGCAGATCTTAACTTCTTCTTCTTATTCTTCTTCTGGCGCGACAGTCCTAGACCTGGGCCTCACCAACATGCCTCTCCAGCCAGCACTTTCTTTCGCAAGCTGCCACCAGTTGCGCACTTCAAGTTGGTTGAGGTCCTTCTCCACTTGTGTGCGCCACCTTAGTGGATCGGATTCGAAGACTTTTCGGGACGGAGCAGTGGTGTCCATATGCTTTACATGGCCTAGCCATCTTAAGCGTAGTATCCGAAGACGCTTGGCTAGGCTCATGTCGCTGTACAGCCAATAGAGTTTGTCGGCAAATCTTCTTCTCCATATGACATCAAAACAAACAGGACCAAAATCGCACGGAAAACTTTTAACTCTTCTTAACTCCTAGTCTCCCTAAGACCCTCCTAAGGTTCCACGCTGCCTGCCCTTACGATAGCAAAAAAAAAAAAGAATCAAAACGTTGTCAAGATGCCATCAGAGAGGCTGCCACTGATATGCTGGGTTACATGTCACCATCTAGAGGGAACACTTGGTTTGTCGACAAGTGCATCTAGGCAGCTGAACAGGAGGTCTACAAAGCAACACTGCCATCGAAGAAGAAGGGATATTCATGAGCTCTGTGAAAAGAAAAACAGGGAAGAGACCCGACTTCACAGGAGTACGAGAGGCGAGCTGTAGAAGAAATGGAGAAGTGCTATGGTAGGAGTGAAGATCAGTTGGACGTAGGCTTCGAAGCCTGAGGGGAGCAAAATGGACAACTGCTTGTAGAGTCGCAGTCGATGCTGAAAATCTCGAAAGATCATTTCTGAAGGCTCTTAAGCGGTGATGACGACATAGAACCTCTTTAAGGCAGAATCTTTCACGCAACTTGGACTATAATGGACAAGATTTCTGTCCCCCCGACGTAGACAAGGTCAAAAGAGCAATATCAAGACTGAAGTCGAACAGTGCTTCAGAAACAGATGGACTGTCTGCAGAATTGTTTAAAGCAGCTGGTGATGACCTGGTTGGGCACATGCACCAGCTCATCTGTAAGATATGGTTGGAGGAAAACATGCACGATGAGTGAAATCTCAGCGGCGTCTGTCCGGTCCACAAGAAAGGAGACCCCTTCGACTGCACCAAATATAGAGGGATCAGTCTCCTTAACATCGCGTACAGGATCCTCTCTACCGAAATGTGTGAACGTCTGAAACCGTCAGTCAACAACCTGATAGGTCCTTATCAGTGTGGTTTCAGGCTTGAGAAGTCCACCATCGACCAAATCTATACACTACGGCAGATCCTGGAAAAGACCTAAGAAGTGCACACCGACAGAACTCTCGCTGCTCCGTCAAGGTCGGTAGCGAACTCACCGAGACCTTCAGTGTCAAAAAAAGGTTTTAGACAAGGCGACACACTGTCATGGAACTTCATCAACATCATTCTTGCGAAGATCGTGCGTAACTCACAAGTCAACACCAGAGGCACGATCATCCAAAAGGCCGTTTAACTAAAAGCTAACGCGGACGACAATAAGGAGGATGGGCGAGCAGAGGCGTTTGCTGGCATTGAAGCAGAAGCGGTTAAAAGGAGTCTGGTGGTTAATGAGGGCAAAACGAAGTACATGCTGTCATCAAAGAAGGCGCACAACATTGATGTCTCGGACAGAACGTCACACTAGGCAGCAGAAAATTTGAGGTAGTTAAGGACTTCGTCTACCTCGGTGAACAGGGACAATAAGACCAGAACCGAAATTAAAGCTGAATAACTTTTGCTAGTCACTGCTTCTTTCACTGCAACTGAGTCGAATGTCTAAACTGGCTTTGTACAACAGCTTAATCATCATAGTCCTTCTTTACGGCGCAATAACTTGGACGCTACAAAAAGCGGATGAGGAAGCTTTCTTTTTGAGAGAAAAGTCTGCTTTGATGGCGTATGGAGAAGAAGATTCAACGACTAACATTGCAGACTGTACGGCGGCATTACCCTGGTCGTAACGTCTTCAAATACAACGCTTAAGATGGTTTGACCATGTAGAGTGTATGGACGCCACTGATTTGTGCCAAATAGTATTCGAATCTGAGCCATTGTGACAACGCAACATAGGACGTTCTGGTTGAAATGGCGCACACAAGTGGAGAAGAACCTTAATCAACTTGAAGTGCGCAACAGGAGGCAGCTGGCAAGAGATCGTGCTAGCTGGAAAGGCATGTTGTTTGACACACAAGTGTACCCCATACAGCACAGTCATAAAAAGAAGAAGAAGAAGTGGCTAGATGACATATCGTCAAGAGTTTCGTCTTACTGTTCAAAGTTTAAATTGAATTAGGGCAGCAAATGTGATCCTCTGAAATTCTTCTTTGATTTCCTGTCAACGTTGATGCATGGCTGTTTGGTCTCGGGGACGCAAGGGATCATACTTGAAATTTGTGATGCGTTAAAGGCAGTTCAGGTTTAGCCTCTTCATGTGTCGTTAGTCAATAATCAAGAAAGTGCGACTTCCTGGAATGCCGGAGTTAATCTAAGCTCTGTGGAATGCACCACAACAGCAGTCCGAAGGAGGATTAAGTCATCCACAGTGGGTAGGACACAGTGCGACAAATGTTTCTCAGGTCCTCTTACTGCCTTGATGCTCCATTGCCAGTTCTTTTAATTGTTCCTATGGCTGACTGCTTTCGTGGTCACCATGGCGTAGTGAGTAAAGTGCGTCGACCAAGACGCTGAAGGTCTAACTTCGATTTTTGGACGGGTCACCTCGCATTTTTTCACGGCACCACCTCTTTGGAGCTGCTGACAACACTCAAGGAGTATAAATTGTCTATGAAAAGTTTCTCAAACCTCGCCGTTCGGAATCGGCAAGTGACGAAAAGTTCCTTTTTCTCGTGAGAGAATAGTAGGACGCACAACACGAGTGGTTATTGTAGAAGCTAGGCCCTGACCCCTTGCGGGCTGTAGTGTCACTCAATCAATCAATCATTGGGTGACTGCTTGGTTGATGAAAGTGAGGTTCCAAGCTCCCTAGTAGTGGCTCCAGGTATGGTAGGCGGAGCATGCATGTCTGTGGAAGGTGGGACTGGATTCGAACTGAGTGTCTTCGTCGAACCCATGTATAAAGTTGACCGGGATGTACCATAATTGCTTCAAGAGGTTTCATTCCTGATGAGAAATGTCGTTGCTAGACATCGCTTCACAGCTTTGTTAACTCAACGTATCGCTGTTTTTAGTTTTTGTTATTTCAAGACCAACAGCCAAACCTGTGGACCATGGGACAAATAAAGTTCATACCCCAAGTTTGTTGAAGTCTTTCTTCACTTGTGTGCGCCATCTCAGACGAGGTCGTCCTCTTTTGCGGTGTCCAGTGGCTCAAATTCGAATACTTTTCGGGTCGGAGCAGTGGTGTCTATACGCCTTATATGACCTAGCCATCTTAAGCTTTGTATCCGAAGACGCTTGACTAGGCGCATGTTGCTGTACAGCCCATAGAGTTTGTCGTCAAATCTTCTCCTCCAGATGCCATCAACACCAACAGGCCAAATGACGCAAACCAGAGGAGGCCTTTGTTACGGTAAGGCAGCAGAATCAATTAAAAACGAGTTCCCAGTCAAGAGGTGTGACCGATTCAAGTCGTCGCCACCTTAACGAACAAATTCGCCCCTCCTGCTGCTATCGATCGACCATCCTCCTCACCACACCAACAATTTGCAAATTTCTTTCAAATCCCGCCCACTTTGCATTTCAAAGTGATTTCTGGCCGACGGTTCCTGTTCATGTGACATCACCATCACCGCCGAGTAACCTCTAAGCCCCCATCTTATCGGTGACATCTGAATTTATTTCGCCCCCCAAAAGGACCACCCTCAGACTCTCTTTCATATTTTTGATAAAACGCTTCTCACATCGTAACAATGGAAAACCGGTCGTCGTCGCTTTCGGCTAGAAAGACACACTCGGGCAATAAACTATCGCGACATCATATTCCGGAGCCCGCCTCTTCTCCGGCTATCATTTCATTCATAATGGGTGTCCACCGAGAGCAGGGGAGAGCGAGAGAGAGTTACGTTCCATCGTGGGGCCCATAAAACACACTTTTTTACGGTCACAAACAGCAGCAAGCACTTCTGACCAAACAGACGACAATGACCGAAAAATGTAACACTCTCTTGTCAGTGGCCAGTTAGTGCCATGGAGAGGGGGGAGGGGGGCGGGAGTGCATCCGAACGACCTTAGGGTAGGTTCCGAAGTAATTGCTTTCGTTCTGCGGACGCTTTTAATGGGTTTCTGTCTCATAAGCCGCATTTAGTTGATATTTGCGGCCGTCCGCCGGTCATCCTGCCGGTGGACTGGGGACAGTGGATAGTGGACAGTGTATGGTGGATGCATATTTTGTAAAGAGTCACTCGCTGGAAATGAATTCGGTTCAAAATTTGTGATGGTCAGGATTTAATGGCTTATACGCAGTTTAATTGCTCACAAATTTTATGGTTCAAAGTTGCGCTTTGGTGATAATGGATGTATGTTGGCCGGGGGAGGGGGGACGGAGGGGACGGACAGTCTCAGAGAATCTCAGAACGAGGATCATCCAGGGGAGACATTGTTTGTGTGCGATGGGATACAAGGAGTCACCTCTCAGGCGTGAGAAGTGGGTAAGGGAACACCGTGTGACCGCAGAACACCCAGGCAGAGGAATTTTTTGTCTTAATGGGGAATGACGGGGTGGTCGATGATGAAGGTTGATGGGACTTTTGCAATGACACTGGAGCAAGCAGCTGGGATGGTGAATGAACACTGGCGCCTAGACCAGAGTTCCTGACAGATTTCCAGTGACTCAGAGGTTTTTGAAAAAGGACTCAATTCTACGAGTATTTCTCTCTAGAGTCTTTTAGGACAAGGGCTAGTCGAGCACTCTTCTAGAGTCTCCTACAGTCTAGAGTTAATTTGAAGATTTGGAACTCACATAAGTGTCGCTTAGGACGCTGCACACATTCACTCAATTCGTGGCCAACAGTCTACACAAGACAGCACTCTGACAGAGATGCCGTGTTGCCACTTTTAAAATCCCGAAGCATGGGATAAAAGGCTCCCTGAGTCTAAAATGTAAATTTACATCTCTGACATTGTTTTTTAATCAATTTGAAGAAACTCCCAATGAACGTTTCAGACTAGGGGATACTCTTTCTAGCTCCTATTATGAATGCTTCCAGTTCAAGTACCGCGTTGGATAAGAACCCATCACGGCTGCCCAGTTCCTACCAGTACTCGGTAATCAGAAGAAGCTTCTCAAACATCGCCTTTTCGAAGGAGGAGACAGAGCCTCTGGTCCCATCCGGACTCCTCTATCCACAACCAATCCTTTTTTCAATTCGGCGAAAATTCAAAATGTGGAAGAACTTAATGTCCCAAGGTCGAATGCAGGACAAATTGGTTTTCAACTTTGTCCACACTCGAAAATGTGTGACTCCCTAAAAGACCAGCCATCTGCTCACCAACATCACTCCCCAATAGCGGTCATCATTTGCAGACCACTCAAAAATCCATTTCAACTGACAGAAGCAATTGCCAGGGGACGTCCTCGAAGAATTATGATCTTCGCCAAATGCGTCTTCTGCGAGAGACGCGCCTTCATCAATGAATTCGCCATAAATTGAATTGTGATTGATGACGCCTTAAGTGGCCTCTATTGGCAGCAGTGTCGCCCATTCCGATCCTGCAATGCCTCACACTCTTCCGTAGACATATGATACCGTTTAGTTTTGAATCTCAAAGGCTGCCGACAGCTAATTAGCGAAATGGTGCTAATTGACGCACACCACGACTGAGACTGCAGGTCGGGACGAACAGGTCTCGGTCTGGTCGTGGTCAATGTTCGAGAGAATCGTAATGATGATGACCTGAAGCGATTTCGGGGCATATATGTATGGAGGTCTTGATTATGAAAGTTTGTCTCTGTGCAGCTGCGAAGGACGGCTTCAATTACACCCCGAGGCTAAGACTTGCGGTGGACGGATGGAACTTTTATTGGTGCTTGCGGAATTTTTACTGTGTGCCCGTCGTCGTCGACACAAAACAGTGTCGCCGACACTTTGGCGAAAGACAATAAAAGAATGATTGAGGTTCGAAGTGAAAGGTTTATGAAATGTGAAACGACATGAAATTCACCTGAAATTGTGTAGATTTGGTGTGTTGGAGGTGATGAGGGTGGAAGGGGGGAATGTGATTGCAGTGGAATGTGGGATAGAGGAAGGGAACGTTAGATCGTTTGCTTTAATTTAAGAGAAGGGGTTACTTATTTAAACAGAGGAATCTAAGCCAATGTGAGTTAGGATCACTCAAAGATGGTTTCGTTCTTACTTTTGTTACAATACAGTTAAGTGCAAGAACGCAGTGTATTCAAAAACGGTTAAAATATGCGTTTACCAACTTAATTCTCTTAAGGGGGCTCATTCATTTTGAGGTTTCAAGCTGGAAGCACTTGCATTTGACACCTGTCAACCTCAAATAACTTTTGAAGTGTCGCAGTATTAGATTAAAGCTTGGCATTTACAAAAAAAGTCGTAATGATCGACCACCTACGATAGATGTGAAAGAAGTGAACAAATTTAATAAGAGTGGAAGAGTTACTGTACTGAGTTACTCTCTTCACGTCATGGTCAGTCGGCAGCTTCTCGATTTCCCGTCGCTCGATACAATTGAATGTGTCGGACACCACACTGTAGAGTACTTTGCATTCAGAGTTGCATCACCAGCCTCATAAAGTGCTTCTTAGGCGAAAATTGAAGCCTGGTGAGCTTTCAAATAATCACACAGTCTCTTCGCAGAAAGCAGGCAGAAGACACATACTTTTCGAAAACCATGTGATGAGCCACATTTCTCACTTGGTTGGTATGTAAAGGAACAGAATTGCCCCATAAGGGGCTCAGTAACGCCATAAGAGATTGAAGACATGCAGTTGTGTCCGGAGAACGTGACTGTTTGGTATGTCCTGTGGTTTCAAAATGCCATTGGTTCATATTTCCTTGATAGTGGCAGTTAAAGTCAATTAGGAACAAGGACAATTAATGGCAAAGTCCACACTTTAGAAAAAAATCATAACTGTGCCGCAAGCTATCACTGTGTGTGCTTTCTTAAGCTCTACTTTTGAAAACGAAAAATGAATGACCATGTACGTCACAGGGGTACAATGAGAAATCGGTTTTACCACGAATTTAGACTGGTGGTGACAAGTTTGTCCATAAGGATAAGCCAGAAAGTCGAGTATCTTCTGGATACCATGTTCATGCCTAATCGTCAATGATTATTGCCCCTTTGGCGGGAACAGCTTCTGTAAATAAAGGAAACGACGGTCTATCGATGCACTTGACAGCCAGAAATTATCGCAAGGCATAGTCAAATTATCTAGCAGCACGACAATGCCCGGCCACATGCTGCAAAGGCAGTCAAGTCGTTCTTAGAAACGCTGCACATACGCGGTGTGGCCTAAACCTTCCGGTTACCAACTGATCATCTTTTTCCGATCAAACAAATTCCAAAAAGCTCAAAATCAAATTTTGGATTTGTAGTCAGTTCTTAAGTCAATGGAACTCACGTCGTACACGTCGGACGCCTGGCAAGAAAGTGTTAACAGCTCTGGTCCCATCTATATTCCGTAGAATGTAATTTTTTATCGCTGGCCTTGAAATGACATTACAATCAAACAGACAAGAAACAGAACCAGGTCTTCCGTGTCCCCGGATCGAAATCTTTTTTCGAAAACCTCTCCAAGTCCCAAGAAAACCTCACTCATCGGCTTGTTTATTGCTTTGCCTGGAAATTAATTTCCTCCCAAAAAATCTAGTCCAACATTTAAAATTGAAATTCTCCACCTCCACGATGTCCCGTTTAACGGTCACGGGCTAAACTGTACACTGCACAATACATTTGTCAATCGTTTCGCCTAAGAGCTTGTTGATCTATCCCACCATCCGGGGAACCAGTTCGAGACGAACATCATTCAGTAGCTCCGACCACAACCTGTTCGACAGGCAAATGAAGATGCAGACAGACGTTGAGGCGTAACATATGCATCGCCGTCCTCCTGTCACAGAGAACAAAACTAGAAAAACCAATTTCCACCGGAAACATGCTCCTAATTCCATTGCATGTCACACCAAACCAATAAATGCAGTCCCCTCCCCTCTGCCCGAATACAGATCTCGAGGTTAAGTGTTTCCCATCATCTGTGCCTATTCCCGTTTCGAATTCAAAAACAGAACAGAGGAAAAAATGCGCAATTACTGTTCAAAATTTCAGTCATTTAACCGCCATTTAACTATCCAAAGTGTTGTTTCAATCTCCCGCCCCTCGGGCAGCCCCCTCCGGCCGACAGACGCGGCGGGAGAATTAAGCGATCAAGAAGACGATTCGAAAGGGGAATGAGAACAATCGAAGCATCAATCGGGAATGGCAGGGAACTGGAAGACAAAAATCACACCGCGCGAGGTGATGCTGCTCTGTGAACCGCGCCGTGCCGACCACAAATTGCCTTCATTAAATGCACGTTAGAGCGGCGATAGCCTCAAGGGGACGACGGTCGCCTGTACCTGGCATTAGAGCCGCCCTCTCTCACTCTCTTTGCACTGCATTAGGTGAATCCTTTCCGTAGACGCTTGTCAAAATATTAAAAATCGATAATCACCACGAGAGAGACGAAGGTCCTATGCTGACCGACACAGACGCTCTGCCAGGCGATCGCATTATGTCACGGCGATTAGGACTGAGGCTTTGCGAAAGTGTGCATCATTTTCGGCAGCGTGTACCTGCACGTAATCAGCTTAGGCGATTGTTGTCTAGGACATGTCGGTCACCTTCTGCGGCTGGGGCGTACGAGTAATGAAGGGGTCTGCGGATTAGACGGCTGCAGACGGCTGTGTGTTTTCTGCGAAACGTCTTCGCCTGTGTCTTGATCGGATTTTGAAACAATGGTCTACTGATGGCATGATGCGATTAGACGCAAGACTCATGGAAAGAAAACCAGTCTGGGGGATTAGGTCTGCGTAACCCTCTGCGAAGGACGACTGCTCCTTTTATCGGCTAGCCGCAGATGGGTCGGTTTCATGCATTTCACAAATTTTTTGATGGATTTTGAGAGGAATTTCTGGTGTAAGTCCATTAAACTATGACGAGGGATGATGCATTTGACAAGTTGTCAAGGGATTGAATCGCTAATGGAGTTAGAATGCTCTTTTCTTGTCCTTGATCGTGGGTCGAGATAGTGGCAGAGGAGTTATGACATGAGGGGGAAATTATGAAATTTCCAAGGTGTCTGATGTGGCGGCTGCAGAGGAAGCAGGTGGCGGTGAGAGAAGGATAAGTTAGCTGCCTTTATGTGGTTTTTAAAGCTACTCCTGCACTGCCAGTCGACGATTTGGGCAGTTTTCAAGAGAAATTCAATCATTTTGAGCGGTTTCCGGATGAACAAAGATCGAAAAATCAGAAAAAGTGGCGTAAACGCAACGTTTTCGAGATACGGGTCAGTTTTTGAAACACTCGCTTTGGCTTTCGTGGTTTTCTGAAAATCGAAACATTTTGTTGTTCGGCGTTGAAATCAACCATTGCTCTCGCCAAACAATTTCCTGTACCCTCCACAGTTGACCACAGGATGCATAAATTCACTCTGACACTCGAAAACACCCGAAAAAGGTGTCAAAACTCCCTCGGCAATCTCCGTCCACTTCCACCTGCGATCGCCAGCTACCTCCATTTGAATTTCCTTAATATCCATCCCGTTGGCGAACCGAATTCCGATCGAAATTTTGTATCCCTAATGATGCCCAATTTCAGTACCCGCCAACAACCCTGTAATTAGTTTCCGAACGCGATCCCATCCGCACCCGTCCAGCGGATGTGAAACAAAGGGAATGACCGAATCCTTCGGTCTCTGCCGCGCCAGGACCTACTTGTCATCAATCAATTAGGCTCACCCATGGTCGAGTGGGTGTAGCACTCAGTCACGAATTGGAACTTATTATTACGACTGCGTTTCCAGGCGCCCGAGAAGACGACTGCTGAACCTAATTAAACGGTCCGGACGCCAGGATGATCGTCTCCGAACCGGATTACTGGCCAAAGTCGATCGCCTCGCAGTGGTATCGCTATCATTTATCACACTCAAAATCAGGCCGAAGGGATGTGTAATTACACATCCAGTGAGCACGCCCAACGGGCTCACAGTACAGAGACGAAGACGTGCCTACGAAAGCAGTTTTGTCACTGCTGATCACACCTGCTCGCACTTAATCATCGAGAAAAGGTATTTTCTCCACGCAGAGTGGATAATTAGCATCCTTGGGGCAGCGGGACGACCGTGCGGCGGATGGTGTCTGATGGTGAACGTGGACTTTGCGCAATTAGGTTGCCGATGGCTTGTGGCCGGGCGTGAGAGTCTCGTTTGTGTCTCCCCCCGGAGTGCAACTGCAATTGATTGTGTATTGGTTCGGGATGAGAATCGATTACATTATCGATTTATCTAGTTTGCTGTTTGCTGGCAAAGTGATGAAACGGGTGTAATCGATTGCTCTGTGCGCTCAGAGGTGAGAAAAAACTTAATTGACTGCCGAATACATCAGAGAGTGAGAGAGAGAGGGAGAGAGAGGATTAGTGTGGTGGTGATGTGAGAAAATACTTCTTCATATTCCGGTTTTCCTTGATGAGGTGATGATGAATGGATCCCGCAAATCGATCAGTGTTAGATGCGCCTATGCCTCCATCTCCTGTTGTAGTCTTACCCCCTCATTGTCATTTCTCTACCTAAACAAAATTGTGATAGTTCTCCCTCCCCCCTCCCATTCCCTTTCACCACCCTACAAACATCGCGTAACAAAATTGTTCGCCCTGCCCAACGCTTGAGGACTAATTAACTTGTTTACTCCGCGCTCTGTGTGTGTCCCCATCATAATCCATTCGAATATGAATTCCTAACTATCCACAGGGCAATGGCTGATGGCTTAATTCAAGTCTCCAATTAGTCTGATGGTTGAGCTCTCCCCCCTTGAATCAATTAACCTGATTAGGAGAGTATACGAACCACTCTCTAAGAAAGGGAGAGAGAAATGGAATGTTCGACCAAATAAGAATCAAACTTTATGCGTTTCTGTTTTTGGATCAAGACCATGACCCAGAGTCTATTTTATGTTGGAGAGGTTGCTTAACTTGTCGGTCTGAGACGGCAGACGGAAATGGGAAAGTAATTAGGGCGGTGGGCTGGTAAAAACTATTGCGGTTGACTAACTTGTGGTTATAAGTCAACACCTCCTATCTGAGATTTTGTTTAAGAACGGGAAATAAGGAAGAGGATGCGTCGAGAAGGTGTATAGGAAAACTGCTAGTTTCAGGAGGAGAAAAACTACCAGTTCCAAAATCATATAAGACGAATGGTCAGAGGAAACTTTCGAAATACAAAAATTTTGAAAAATGAAAGCATGAAAATTGAATTGAAAAACGCAATCCTCAGAATTCAAAATTTTTTAGAGCGCAGAGTATTGGCAAAACAAATGACTGAAGCAGTCTTTAGCGAAAAGCCAGAAACTCCAAACGAATGAAGTTAAAACACTTTCAAGCCCCAAAAGGCCCCAAAAGTTGCTCAAAAACATCAGAAGCCTTAACCTGCATGTGAACACAAGTTACAAAAATTCGAAAATCGTATGCATTGTATATGGAATGGGATCTATGTTCCAAGTTTGAAAGAGACGTAGTTCTTAAAAGGCTTAATTTTTTAATTTAAAAAAAGTTCGCGTCCCAATGTTTCAAAAAGACCTTAAGTCCAAATGTCCAGGGCCTGATATTTTAAGTAAACATCATTTTTTGGAAACATAGTTAACGTCCAATGACAGCAGTTAGGGTTCGAAAAAGATGAAAATATTGAAAAGCCTTCGAGTTCAAAATATCACGAGCCTAATATTAAAAACCAAAATTAGTCAAATGTTCTTTATTGATAAAACAGAAATCTGAAAACTTAGAGCTACAAAGATTTGGTTCATGGACAACTAATTATATTTTAGGAGCTCCAAGGTCCAAATTGGTCCAATGAGTCCCATATTCCGAATACTCTATTGTGAAGTCCAAAAGTCGGAAGTTCAGAAAATTTAAGACTCCCACAAAACAAAATTTAAAGGGACCCATATCTTAGAAAACAAAAATTTAAAAAACGAACGTTTTTAAAAACTAGAATTTTTGAAGTGCCAAATTTCAAAAAAAAAAGAAGAACATTCTTGAAAACCCAAATTAATGAGGAAAAGTTGTGAAAAATTCAGAAAAGAGCAAACATTCGAAAGTACCGAATTTTGAAAACACAGAAATTTATATTAGCAAAAGTTCTGAAAAGCGAAAATTCCTAAATTCAAAAATCCGATGGAACTTAGTAAGAAAACATTTTCAAAGCAAGCAGACTATAGACTGGAATTTAAAAGAAGAGTCAACATTTCTAAAATTTCTTAAAAAGAAATTTAAAAGAATCTATAGGCACTAAAATTTATATAAATATCTTACGCACAAAATTGAGTAATAGATGATCAAAATTATCATTTTCCAAAAACAAAGAATAGGTAGCCAAAAACATTTCCAACAATGTATAGCAAATTTGTGAAAATTCTGAACTCAATTGTTAGGCCCGAAAATTCGGAAGACAAATCTTCCATAGAACCAAAATTTGGAAACGTTTACAGACCAAAACTAAGAGACGCTAAAAGTTCTCAAATGTCAGATGTCAGAAAATACGAGTAGTTCGTAGTTCAAAATTCAAGAGAGAATAAGTATTCTAAAAAACAATTGTTCAGAAGTGTCATAGATTTTTGACAAGTCTTGGTCCTGGTCCTGGTCCTGGTCTTGGTCTTCTGTGGACTGTAATGCTACTCATTTTTTATTTTTAGGTCGGTGGGAAATGTCAAAACATTTGTTCGCTTATTGCTGTTGTTCGTGACAGTGTGGGCGAACGGTCGTCAACCTGGACTCATCATCAGGAACATCAGTGATACTAATGAATTAAAAACGTCAAGAGCTGAAGCCTATTGACCACTTCAAGAGCCGTCAATACGTCGAATGGCTGGTTGAACAGACAGAAGTGAAGAAAAGGAAATCATTTCATTTCTCCTTTACAAGCAGAATTGTCGAATTTGGACAAATGAGAAGCCGCGAGTGATTGTTGATGCATCTGTTTGCTGTTGTTTATGGGTTTGCGACGTCATCAGTCCGCACACGAGTGTTTATAAGCCAAAACTTCTAGACAGCAACAAACTCAAAAAAATGCAAAATGAATAAAATGCTGAACACCTTAAATTTCCAAAAGACTAGAATTCAGAAAAATCAAAAGATTCCAACAGAATCTCAAAATCCACTACCAGTAGAAATTCGAATCTCAGCACGTGGGATAAGAGACTCCTGAGAGATTCGAAATCAAACGACGAACTTAAATGAAAAGGTGTTAGCGGCACTGCTCCTTCCATTAATTTTCCACATCCTCGTTACATTTCGTCACCTCAGCCTCTGCCCAATCTCAGCCGATGATCTTTGACGCATTATCATTCGGGCACATGTCACCCGAAATGGCTACACCATTACAACAACCAATTAATTTAGTTTTCTCCGGAACCACGCCAACGCATCCCAGACAACAGTCAAGGTCTCCTTCGCCGGAATCATCAACTTGTCTTTATGCTCCACTTCCAGTGAATGTGACGAAAAAAAAACGGAAAATTATTACGAACATGTCACAATCCATCGACGTGATTAACGATTCCCAGGACCAGATAACATTCATGACCGTTCACACTCCGCAGCGGAATTTCTCCTCTAATCAGCATTCATCCCTCATCGCACATCCGATTCCTGACACAGATCTCAAGACAAAAGCATCCAGCATCCTGGACCAGAAAACGCACAAAACAAAAAGGGAGCAGAAACAAAAAAAAACTGAAACAGAAAATCAATTACTTTCCCAAGAAATAAGGTCACTTTACGCGAGTGAGTTCGTTACCCGGAATCGCTTACGCTACACATAAGCATCCCTCCGGGGGCTAGATCATTTTTATCATCTCCTCCGCATCGTTGTCCTCGTCCGCACAGCCATCATCAGCCATTCCAGACAATGGGTCAATTTATTGTAGTGCCACGGCAACGGCAACGACAACGAGCCAGGAGCCCACAGGGGAACTCACCACAACAATGCTCTCCGGCCCCTCGGAATAGATGTCAATCTTGATAGGGGCGAGACGCGGACGGTGGCGCAGCGCAGCGCAATGGAGATGGAGATGCGTCGTCCTACTCCGTCTCCAACAACCGACAACCATCAACCACTAAGATTAATTGATATAGACGCTTCAAAATGGAAATGGATTCCTCGACAATTAGGCGAAGCCAACACGCCACCAACGGCAACAACAAAAAAAAAGAACTGAGTCGAAAGGAATTCCAGAGAGAAGTGGAAGAAGAACAGTAACAATGAAAACAATGACATTCATTCACTGCGCCGAGGGGAGGGGGTGGATGTCCTTGTGACCGGGTGGGTGGAGATGGGAGTGGAGAGTCACAGAATGTGACAAACGTGCCAAGCATCCCGATGATGCTTCTCCACGCATTCATTCACTTTCTTATCACCATCCACAGATCAGTAATTCAGGGTGAGAGAGAGAGAGAAACGGGAACGAACAGGTAACAGCACTCCCTCACACACGGATGCCACAAATCACGTACCTGTTCCCACAGAGAAAGTGTCACACCGTCGCCGCCATCGCCTCCGTTGCGCCAGAATCAAGCATCCATCCCAGGAGCGCCCTCTTTATCGAGCGTACGTGAGGACACTGGGTTAGGGAGTGCTCCTGAAGTCCGGCTTATTTATGACTTCATCTCTCACGCACGTCGCTCCGGTTGACTCTGAGTTTTTCCATCGAAAATTGAAAACTCCTGACCGTCGGACGATGTGCCGGAATGCGATCGCCTGCCATTCCCACACACACTCTCTTCCGCTGTGAACGTTTTGATCTGAAAATGTCCTCAGCCGGCGCAGAATTTGGGTCATCCACCGCCCACCCAATTAAGTGGGTCTGTCTCTCCCTGTGTGACGCAGCGCTCATTATCTAAGTGCGTTCGTCTCCGCGTGCGTTTGTGTCTCGTTTGCCTGCCACCGGGGCTGTTGTTGAGGGTGATCCTAGGGTGACCTGTGGAAAGTGGTTTTCGACTGTTCACTTAAGAGAGGGGGACCGCTGCTCGTTGAGCTTATTTTTGAAGTAAATTTACGATGCGACGTCGTCGGTGTCGTGCGTAATGGCCACTCAGAACATATGTCATGGCGCCCGTTGTCACAAATCGACAGCTACCCATCAAGCTCAATGGCCGGTGGCTGTGCTGCGGATGCATGGCACGAGGCTAATTGAATTGTGTGGCTGTTGTCTGTCGGTTGAGCGATGGGGGAGCGGTGGGAGGGGGGGGGATTTCTTGTGATCACCGACAAGCACCGAGCTCATCAGCAGCAGTGTGTGCTTTTAATCACGGCTGGCATTCGTGCGGGGATCTTGTCTCATGTCTGTGGGCCGGCTGACAGTTGTCGAAAATATTTTGAGTGGAAATGTGTTTCACCCGAAGGGGGAGGGGGGGGTATGTGAAGGCTTTTCCGATGGGGACAGTTTGTCTTCGTCGAGATGTCGCTGAGTGTGTCGAGAGAGTGTGTACATTTTGATGGCTTCTGATGTATTATCCGGAGGCGGAGTTGGTGACAAGGTGCAGATGCTGATGCAACATACATAAGTGGTTAAGATGGCTTGAAGCTATGTTTGGATTGCGGGAGAGCTGGTCTGACCTTCCTCCTGACGTCGGGTCTCTTTACTTCAGTGCTTTACGGCTCTTGTCGACATGCACATTAAGATACCATCCAGACGAGGACCCGAAATATATTGCGACTGCTGTGCTGTGTAGTGGTAAGAAAAGAATATTGCAACTTCAATACTGGACTAGAACGCTTTGATAATGCGGTCAACCGGACAGTTCAATGGAGCACGTCTAAGTCCACTGAGGGCATGGAAGGCATAGTTTGGGGAGAGAGGGAAAAGTGTTTAAAGTGGGAAAGTTTAACTGCTTGCTAGCGATGCTAGATTGGAACACGGTATAGAGGAGGGTTTAGGGATAGAGACGGTCGTCTAAAGGGCATATCTGAGGGATACTGAGGGTCTTTGAATGAAATAACAACAACCGAGGGCAACTGGATTTGTTATCCCAAAAAACATGGTTGATCGGGGGATCGCCTCACACGCCAAGGTCCGGAAGTAGTGCCACTCAATCATCATCACCATCAATCAGGTTCTGTCGCCTCCTCCAGAGCTTCCAAAACTCACAATAAGGCTGGACAATAACGAGACAAGCGATGACAGAAGACGGGCCCTTAGACGTTTGAATCTTTTGGAAAGCAACAGTCTCCGTGTCTCTAAACGGTTGAGCACCTAGGGACCTGGTTTAAAAGATGAGCACCCGTTTCTGCCGAAGGGCAATGGGCCACTATAAGGTCGGCGACAAGAGTTACGACAAGAGCGACAACAGCGACAACAAGAGCAACAGCGACAGCGACGAGAACTGCGACTACAAGAGCGAAGACAACGGTGACGACAACAGTGACGACAAGACCGACTGGGCACCATAAGAATCTGTTACCAGTTATTTGCCTTTGTGGTCCTTTTAGCCCTGTCAGCCGATGTACATTCAAGGAGTGATCACAAATTCTTTCCTCAAATCCACTAAGGCGCTAATTTCCCAGACACCATTTGGGACTGCAGGGACATTTCGACGGTATTCCGCTTTTTCCCAAAATTCTTAATTCCCACAATCGAGCATCGAGCATCGAGATCATGCAGCCGCTTCCATTCGCCCCCCTCCCACGACGGGTACGCGGCTTTGTGAAGGTTTTCATTCGGCAGTCTGATTGAATCCATGGTAAGCTTCCCATCTGACAGCCGTTAAGCAGCTTAGACACAAGTGATCCCTGAGGTTCTGCATTTCCTCGTTCAGCTGGGCATCTTTAGTCAGGCCTATTCCATTCCGTTGTCATGCGTTTGACATCTCCCCTCACCTTTAGCAGACCTTTAGGGCTGTTTAATATGAGGCTCCTGGTTAAAGGACAAGTTGGGTACTGAACCTGCTTCCTCCAACCGCCGACGTCCAGACAAAAGGGAGATTGAAGTCTCGCTAAGAAGCCTAGTAGTCGCTGGCCTAAGACAGCTGAATTCCGCCGACCCCATAGCTAAAAGGAAGGGTTTCAAAGATGGGCCAACAAGCACACAGATGTACCAACAGACGTAGAGTTGAAGCAACAGACGCATAGTTGGAACAATAGAGGCACAGATGGACCAAAAGACTCCCAAAAGGGCGAACTGATGCACAGACTGACCATCAGACTCAGAGTTGGACCAACAAACGCATAGATGGGTGACAAGGCGTTGTGAGAATACCTGAGAACCGAAAAATTGATGCGAAACCAATTGTGTTCCATTTCCATTCCACCATTTGACCACCAGATACCTCCACCCCCCCGGCAGTCCTGAGCGCTGGAGCAAAACTCGCAAACTTGCCGACCCACTCTCGGGCACGCTGACTCATACCACAATCGCCTGCCGGAAGCCAGATCTTCGAGTTCACTGCTCCACAGCTCCTGTTTCGGAAAGAAATTAGAAAACACTCTACGGGACACACTCAGCCCCATCCGTGACCATCTACAACAAAGCCCAGCCCCGGCAACACATCCCTATCCCCGAAAGTCAAAGGCCCCGATCGCCCGTCAGCTACTGCCGCTCTCTTCGGCCTCTCATCAGCCTCTCAGATTACAACAGCTTAAGCTATTAGCAAACTTGTTCACTCAATGATTCCCATCGCCGTTGGACAAAAAGCCAATTTCTTGAGACCACCGGGGGGCGGTGCCGCCTGTGCTGGCAGTGCCACGATGACGGCACACAGCCTTGTAAACCGCCGGTGATTACATGAACTTTCACTCATCGAGGGCACTTTTGGCAGCTGTGCGGGGGTCCACTCCACCGCGGGACTCATCTTCCTCGCCACGGTCAAGCTCGATGGCAACCGGGAAGCAGTAGGAGCAGCATTTGCCCGATAAACGCCACATGGGGGCTGATTAAAACGAAACAGAATTCAAACGAAAAAACATGGAAAACACTTAAACCGGAGCACCAGCCACGGCTCTGACGCAAAAGACGACTACAACGACGACGACGACGACGACGACGGCGACGACGGTTGTAAATCATAGCTCTCAAGTTGTGTGTGCTCCTCTGGAAGCAGAAAGGCAGGCAGGCAGGCAGGCAGATTGTGCAGTTTAGTGGGGAAGATCCACAGCGGAACCACCACCAGGCCACCAAGTCATTTATCTTCGCCGAGAGAAGACAACAAATGTAAACATGCTGCGAGTAATCTCATCGACTTGGGGCTGACGACGTCGTCGTCGTCGTCGACGTCGTGGGGTGGAAGAGAGCCCGACTGACTCCCTGGCGGAAGATGAAGCCAGCCATGAGCAACAAGTGTAGGTGCATGTTGTTGCTTAATGAACTTCTGGACGCAATGAGCTATTGTTATTGTTTCGCAAGAGTTCGCCCGCCTGTGGGAGACGCGGCCAACGAACGTGTACCCGCTTCACTTCACCTAGTTGGAGGTGGCGGCAGGGGGGCTTATGGAGGTAGGTAGGGAGGATTTCTTTTGAATGAACGGTGTGCGGTGGATTAAAAGAGTGGATTAATTCACGGGAGAATTGTCTGAAGGGAGGGGGGGGGGGGGAGGGGGGTTGTGAAGCTAGTAAGAGAATCTGGAAAGGCGATGAAACGCTACAGAGACATTGGGTGATGAAAATGGTCACGAAATGTCCTAAGTCCAGTCAGACAGTGGAGCAGAAGTGGTCGGTTGTAACTGAAATGGATCATTTTTGACATTTTCTAGTGGGATTGGGAGCTTCTTACGAAAGATTTTGTAAGTTTTTGTCCATTAAGGAGAGTTTCTGAAAACCCTGAACCAGGCTTTTACTTTCAGAGCTTGTGGAAGATCGTATATAAGCTAAACGATGAAGAGCAAAGAGTGTTAAATTTTTTTATTGAAACGGTCCTTTTATCCTTTCAGCCAGAACAAGAACCAAATCCAAAAACGGAGCTGAAGACCGCCCCACAGATGGGACTAGAGACGTAGTCACGGGGCCACAGTCGAATCTGGAACAAGAGTCACATTCGGAGCTAGAGCTTGTGTTGGAACCACAAACAGGACTACATGTGCAAAAACATGCAGAACCATAGTCTGTCAGACTATTGAAGGCCATAGGTGTTCTTAGGAAGTTTAGATGGAGCCAAGATTGACCCCAGCCCTTTAACTATAGTCAGAAGGAGCCAGAGCCACATTAAAGGCTAGAGAGAGAAGCACAAACAGAGCCCTAACCTAGACTGATATGAGATTAGTCGTCAGAGCTGGATCCGGAGTCGTGAACAGGACTGCAGAATAAGATACGCGCACAACCACAGTCTGAACACCAGTCAGAGCCACAGTCAGCGTCGAATTCTGTGTCATACCTGAAAGTATCGCCAGACCCAAGCACCTTCTTGACTTGCAAACTATGAACAGGACCTGTGTAGATGTGAAATCTGAGTTTATGTCTTGAAACCACGAATTTCTCATCATCTCCTAAGATAGGCAGGTGGGTGAGATGTTCAGTGGACTCACAACATCCTTCACAGACAAGCAGCGTCCTTTCAATTGAGAAAAGATTGGTGGAGAACTTCTAACGATTTTTGAGACAAGTTTGACAAGCCACCTCATTTCTCCTTACCTTCAAATTTCAGGGAGCTCTATGAATTACAGGATTACTGCAGCGGGGCTGATTACCCACAAATGAAAGAACTTGCGCCGGATATATAGTCCTGTCTGCTTGAAAAGAAGGCACTACGGAGCTGTCTCTGGAAGGTAAACATCCATAGGTATCAGCACTGCCTAAGGGACATCCTATTAGGCTGAGGCATCACGAGGTCAATGCCGGTCAACTCCTATATAGACAACTTGGTCTAGATGACTCGGAGCAGTGTGCCCAGAGAATGAAAGGCTGACTACTTGACCTAAACTCTTCAAACTCACACTCTAACTGAGGGTATACCTCCTTGGAGTGATTGGCATATTTTAAAGCCAGAAAGCCGTTGGTCGCTTGACGTCTTATGCTCGCTAGCACCAGGCTCCAATAGATCCAATAGTCTCCTCGAACCCGAAGCCTCCAATTCGATGACATTTGAAGCCGGGATTGTGCAGTTCTTGTGTTTCTTGAATCTTTCCTGCAAGCAGAAACGCCACAGACCACAGTTAAAGCCCACTTTGTCACCCATTTTCACCCTGAAAACCCTTCGTGCTCTCCTTTAAATCACCACGCCAGCCGGCAACAGCCGACAAAATAGTCAACAGCACAAGAAAAAAAAAAACAATAAACAACAGCAACAACCCATCCCGCTGTCAACAGACCAAATCATTTGATGTGAAATCTTTTGGCATTGTGCCGCCCCTTTCAAGGCAGGCAGCCACACCGCCAGAACCATCTCACACAATTAGTCAACATCTCCTAATTATCTCTGACAATAGGCATGCTGTTTGTCTCCCCGCCGCCGCCGCCGCTGCCACTGCCGCCGTGATGGACTCTCACTCTACGCTGCACCGGCCGCAGCGTGGAAAAAACAAAAAACAAAAGCGAACCGAACCAAAAAAAGAGAAGAAGACGCATTTAACTAATTAGCACGCCCATAAATTAGTCGGTGTACGACGACGAGCTAGCCGTGCATGTGGCCCGCTGGGGCTGCCTCCGCTACCACTGCTGCTCCTTCTTCTGCTGCTCGGTGGTGCCTTGGATGGTGCTCCATTTTTAGCAGATGCACCAGAGCCCCCCTGGCAGCGGAGCGGAGTCGTGAAGTAAATTGACAGTAAAATCACACTTGTGCCTTGTCTAGGCCGATGCAAACTGGACTGATACACGACTCTAATAATTGGTATCTCAAACAGGTGGATCGCGCTGCCGTCTCCTCGGGGGCTTATCCCCTCGATTGGACAGTTATAATTAACCCTGTGGCACAGGTTGCACACGATCAGTCGACGATCGGCTCGAGCTCGGTTTGTTTTTGTGTTTTACGACGCTCCTCATTCAGTCATTAGCGTCTTCATGCGTGGACAGAATAAGTACTCGTTGCTTCTGTTGACCCGAAACCGAGACCGGGGCGGTGTGCTTGGAGCGGAGACGGCCAAGGTTGTTCGATCGCAGGTCCGCGCGGCCCGCTGCGGTGGACTTAATTGCGAATAATTTGAGGTTCGTCGATAAAAAGCATATCACTTCGGTAATTGTTTAACACGACTGCTGGACAGCGACGCTGGGCTTGGGAACGACGAACGACGATTGTGTCGTGTCGTTGGAGTAACGGAAATTTGGACGGGAACAGAGGTGGGTCTGACGATTTAGGGGGATGGGAGGCGTGATTGTGAAGTTGTGGATGTCGTGTCAATTTTGCATGTGCGTCACTTTGGCGAAAAAGGGGGGGAGTCAAAGGTGGTGGAGGGGGGGGGGGCGTATGTTAGAGCCCGAACGACCAAAGTGACTTTGTACAACACCTTGATCATCCCAGTCCTGCTTTACGGCGCAGAAACCTGGACGCTACTAAAAGCGGATGAGGAAGCCCTTGGTCTCTTCAAGAGAAAAGTTCTGCGTGCGATTTTTGGTCCTGTTTGCGTTGATGGCATCTGGAGGAGAAGATTCAACCACGAACTGTATGGACTGTACGGCGGCATGAACCTAGTCAAGCGTCTACGGATGCAACGCTTAAGGTGGCTAGGCTATGTAGAGCGGCTGGACAGCACTGCTCCGGCCCGAAGAGTCTTCGAATCCGAACCACAGGGACAACGCAACAGAGGACGTCCCAGACTGAGATGGCGCATACAAGTGGAAAAGGGCCTCAACCAACTTGGAGTGCGCAATTGGAAGCAGCTGGCAAAAGATCGTGCTAGCTGGGGAGGCATGCTGGTTGAGGCCCAGGTCCACCCCGGACTGTAGCGCCATCTGAAGAAGAAGAAGCCAGACAAAGTAGGGCAGCATTAGTTTGTAAACTGAAAGAAAGTCAAAGCGGTGCCCTGCCAGATGACATGGCTGGCTTAAGGACAAGGACACAGTGGCCACCGAAAAAGTAAATGAAACTCCAGCCATTTGGTGTTCTTTCTACTTCGGTGTGTTGCCGGCTTGTCATGGTAGGTAAGTGCGTCGAGGTTCGATTTCTGCACTGCCGCATGCCTCTCAAGGCACCACCTCTTTCGAGATGTCGACAACCTTCAGAGGGTACTGTCTTCTTTCATATCACAAGCTTCTCAAAGTTCACCATTCGGAGCTGGCAATAAATTGTACGTCCTTCCTATTCGTAAGAGAGCAAAAGAACTCAAAACACGAGCAAACGCTGCAGAAGCTAGGACCTGGTGCCTTGTTTCCATTTAATTCTTGATTGGAGCCTAGCCTTAATGGTCCGTATTAGAAATGTGGACATCTAGGGGTCGAGGGCATATATTTTGAATGCCTTAAGAGCCTTTAACTTCTAAGACTGATCGTTGACATAAACATGAGTACTCCGAGTGATTGGAAAGATAAGATCAGCACCACCTCCTGAAACTTGACTTAGAGTCGTCCATTGCACGAGAAGCTTTCATATTCCAAAGGGGTCTGTACAATTCATTGAGGTGCCAAAAATAAACAGAAATTTCCGCTGCAACATAATTTATTTTTATTTGCTCCTAGTCACGCGGCGCTAGACTAGGAAGGTGGACATTAAGAGTCGACCTCTCTGGGAAGCAAAACGTGACATATAGAGCCTGACTGACACGAACTGCAATCAATTTCAGACTGCCATAGTTTCCAAACCGTTCACGACAGTGGGCTCAAATTCTAACACATGACAGATAATTCTACTGATTAAAAGTTTTTTGAATGATTTGCTTATCAACGGTGTTGGAACCGTTTTTTTTTCGGGATGGAATTTAATCGTGATGGTATGCTGGCTTTGTATTTACCACAAGTAGTTATCGTTAGGGCCCTCCAGCAGCTGAAGGTGAAAAAATTATTTGTGTCTCAACCCATAGCTACTTACCATGATCCTGACAGCGTTGCAAAATGCCACGAAGGTGGTCATCCTCCTCCTTGTCCTCCTCCTCATCCTCCTCCTCCTCCTCCTCCTTGTCCTCCTCCTCCTTGTCATCCTCCTCCTTGTCATCCTCCTCATCCTCCTCGTCGTCCCCGTCCTTCTCCACCTCCTCCTCCACCTCCTACTCCTCCTCCTCCTTCTTAGTCTAAGCGCATGAGCGACGTTAGTGCTGTGCCCAACGTGACCCAAAGCGTTTGATCTCTATCATAGGTGGCTTCTCTGCTCAGACCTAGATCTTGTTGTCAATCCTTCTGCACAAGTATGTAATACGAGCTTGCCTCGGGTCTATATCAGTCCTTTCTTTTGCATGTGCATCAACTGCCCTGTTGTCAGGTACCCAGGCTAACTGCGCGCCAAGAGTCTCTATCATCTTCTTGCAATCGATGGTGACAGCTTGCAGACCGTAAGCACTTTAACCAAGTTTCAGTCAGCGTCTTGCATGCATTTCCTTTTTTCCTCAGGTTTCCTTGGCGACCGACAGTCGTGCTTGAAAGCACCTTAAACAGAGGGGAAGCAGCATTTCCAGCTTGAAGTCTTCAAAAAAAAAGAAAATCAAAATTCTCTCAATGATGCCGCGCCCCCAATTATGTAGCTAACTCTCTAGCCCAGAGTCAATTTTCCTCTCCCCAGACAACCGGCCTTTTTCACATTTCCAAAATTAAATAATTTCCATTCCGACACCAACCATTCAATTACGACGTGTCTGATACCCACATCATGGGCCAGGAAGAAGACGTCGTCTTAAGCTGTTCAACCTCAACTTGGCCGCGTGTAATTACCCCCGCGCACCAAGCTCCAGGCACCTCCTCTCTGCCTATGATAGGGAAGAAAATTACACAGGAAACATCCGCGAGCGGTCACACGTAAACCTCACTTTAAGCACCTCCAACCGCAAGACCGATCATCATCAGAACACGACACACGTCGCGGATCGTGCACGAAAGACTCAAATTCTTGACTTTTCTTTTGGTTGTGGTGGGCGGGGGGGGGGTGAATTAGGGTCATTAGCACACGACAAGGTGTGTGCATGTGCTGCTCTCTGGCCGATGTCGGATGTCCTCTCACTGCGACATCGACTGCACGCGGAGCCTAATTAAAACTGAATGTTACTTTCATCATAACCCATAAAGATCAGCGTGACAGGCGTTTGAATTTATGGAAGCGATAAGGCACAGCAGCGCTGCAGCCCATCGGCATCTGCCCTCGTTTGGAAAGCTTTCACTCTCTCTCACTCGGCCGTCGCTCTGCCAACTGCCGCCGTTTAAGTGGACCAAACAAGAGCGCTCGATGTAGTATGCGCCGCTTATCGAGCAATTAAATTTATTAACTTTAATTTTTGAAAGTCCGCCTGTTGTCCGCCTGAATTAAGGGCATTACCATGCGCCTGGACTGCAGCAGCAGCAGCAATTTAGAACAATGGTCGCCCTAATTGTGGCCACAGACGCGCGCTGCCTGCTGCACTGTGACAGGCAACCCTTTCCGGGGTGGATCGGGGGTAATTTAAATTGATGATGACGTTCGTGTACCCACGCCCGCCTGCCAGACGCAAGTGCATCGCTCGCAATCGATAAATATCCATTGGATCTGTCAGATTTGTTTTCGTGTCTGAATTGTGTGTGACAGTTGACTCTTGTCGCGCTGGGCAGTTTGTCAGGCGCGCGGCTGCTGATCGGAGATTTTTTATGAGCCACAAGAGACTCAATGAAGATGTGACATCGTGAGCGATGTGCAGTTACAGTCGTACACGGGTCGACGACGATCAACGATCCGATTGGAGATATGGTCCATGTCTGGTTGGACATGAAAGTCTGATGTGAAGCAGAAGGTCGTCACCCGAGGGAGGTGAGGCTCCAGGGGAGACTGAAACGAACACACCCAAGAGAGGAGAGAGCGTCATTGATGATTTAATCTGTAGGGGATTGGCGAGTGATTGGTCTGCTTCTGCTTCCTCATTGGTGATGGCATTCAATTGCTTGATGACCTCTTAAGCGAGGCATGCGGCGTTGCATGCTGACGGGATTTGGAGGATGTCCCGATGAATGACAGATCTCAAGGGGAAGCTGTGAAATCGATGTTGAGGGTTCGAGGGACACAGATGAAAGAAATGGGTATCAAGAGACGTGAAGTGGCGCTGTCTCTGGAATCAATTTGATTTTGAAACAAAAGTTTTTGGGAGCAAACGTCCAATCACGACAAGAGCCATTTAGTAGATGGAGCTATTTGTGACTTTTCAGTGAAGACAAAGAGTGCGAAGTTGTAGACATTCAAAGACTAAGATCATAACTATTATTCGAGCCACGAGTGAGGTCAAAACCAAATACGGACCAGATACCTGCTCAGATTCCCAAATGCACAGTGAATCTCTGCAAGCTTCCTAGAAGCCACTTAACATCGTAGTGCTCTCTGTGGTGCGAGCTTTGGAAGTATGTCTGATGTCTTAAGGCTAATCGTAAGTCTGAAATGAGTTCGTCATCATCACACTGCACAATCCTCCCTCAACGTCCTCCTATCTCATCAGGAGGTTTTACTTGGTGCAACCAGGCGAGTTAATGGAATCGCTGGTAAATGGATTGGACAACCATCCAATCACCCGACCAACCGCTCGACAGACCCATGTGTGCTAAAAGGCTGCTTACATGACGGAATCACATCTAAGGCACCCCCTGGACGTTGTAATAAAGAGGATATCCATATCAAGTGGCCAACCCTTTCCGTCTGAAGAAGTAGTTGCTCAACGTTGAGTTTTCCCCGGTACTGCCTCAATTTATCTCGGCGAGCAACACCCGCTACAGCACAAAGTAATCTCATCTCGGGAGCTTGTAGTCACCTACTCACTGCTTCTGTTATTAGACAAACTTCACGAGCAAAGGTGGCAGTTGAAACGCTTCAGTCCAGGGTGGACCTCAAGTCAACCAACATGCCTCTCCAATGAGCATGATCTCTCGCTCGCTGCCTTCAGCTGCGCATTTAAGTTGGTTGAGATTCTTCTCCACTTGAGTGCATATCGTTGTACAGCCCATAGAGTTCGTCGAGAGATCTTCTCCTTCAGGTGCCATCAACGCAAACAAGAACAAAAATCACACGCACAACTTTTCTCCCCAAATAAAGACTAAGGGCTTCCTCATCCGCTTTTAGTAGCTTCTAGATTTCTGCGCCGTAAAGGATCTCTGGGATGATCAAGCTGTTGCACAAAGACAGTTTAGTCCGTCGAGAGATGGGTCTAGGACTCAGTTGCCTGCTGAGCCCAAAGAAGCAGCGAAAGGAATGATTTCGGTGCGATGTTGTTGTCCCTCTCTACCGCGGAACCCACGTTGATGAAGTGTGGTAGGCTCTGCCCGAGACGTCGATGTTGTGTGTTTTTAGTGACAGTCTTGCACTTATTTGTCGCCAAGTCCATTCTAACCGCTTCCGTTTTAATGCCAGGAAACGCCTCGCTGCCGGCTTGCTCTGTTCATCCAACCTCCGTAATGTCATCCGCGTTAGCTAGCAGTTGAGCCGACTTTTGGAAGATGGTGCCTCTGGTATTGTCTCGTTTGTTACGCACAATCTTCTCAAGAATGATGTTGAAAAAGTCACATGACAGCGTGTTGCCTTGCCTTAATCCTTTTTTGCCCTTGAAGGTCTCAGTGGATTCTTTATCGAGCATGATGAAGCCACGAGAGCCACAAGCCACCATCGTCATCCTACACAATCTGATAAGTTTGACACGAACGCCAAGAACTAGACGTGGCCCTGTACAGCTCGTCTCTATGTACGTGGTCTTGAAATCGACAAATAGGTGGTGTGTGTCGATCTTGTCCATCATCTGTTGGAAATTGAAAATCTGATTTATTGTGGACTTATCTGGCATTACACTCCGACTTTTGTTAAGGAACGGTTTCAGGCGTACACACAATACGGCAGAGAAGATCTTGTACGCGATGATGAGAAGGCTAATCGCCCGATAGTTGGCGTAGTTCAAGGGGTCTCCTTTTTTGTGGATTGGGTAGACGCCACTGGCCACTCTTCACGCTTTTCTACAAATGTGCTGTTACATGCGCATAACTAGGTCCTCCTCAGCTGCCATAAACAGGTTTGTGGACAACCCGTCGGCTTCAACAGCTTTGTTGGACTTCTGTCTTCATATTGCTTTCTTGACCTATTCTAAGAAGGGGAATGGGAATTTTGTCTTTCGTCGTCCAAATTGAAGGAAATCAGAACACTCTGTTAAAAACCGATGATTTGGCTTTGGCATCAAGCTCGGCTTCCCTATTGGCCCGCCTTCCAAGCTGCTTAAAAATTGATCCAGCTTAACTCAGTGTTGCTCCGCCCATCAATCGTGAGGAAGACCCCGAGACACTTAAGCTTCTCCACCTCTTTCAGTGGGACTCCACTAACAGACACGACAGGCGTTTGAACTTGTCCACATTCACAGGGAAGGTTCCTTGCAAAATTCCATTCAATGCCACTGTCCAGTCAATAAAAAGGTTTTCTTTCCACCTTTCCCCTTCCTTGGCTTCCTCCTATGAACCTCCATTGAGTCCACGACACAACCTCCCTCCTCAACCCCTGTGAACAAACTTTCGCACACTGAATCGCCTATCTTGCCATCGCAATCTTTGCTCCCAACCACACACCGTCACCAATTAAGAGCACACAAAAAAGGAGCAATGGCGAAGGGAAAAAAATGAATTAACATAATTATTGCTCAACCATTAATTTATTTTTCGCCACGCTCGCTGCTGCTCGATGCCACGGTGTTGTGTGGTGTGGCGTTGCACCAGCACCAGCACCATCACCAGCACTGCCAGCCGCCGACATCTGTCCGGCGCGTCACCACCGAATAGGACACACAGTGCCCCTTTGCCACGACTTGGTTTAATTACTCGATTTGTTTATGCATAGTTACCTTCCAGTCAACGGGAAATAGCTTTGTTCCCACCTCCTGCACGAACGCTTCGAACGACAACCGCCGCGACAGCGCAACAACCGACTGAATAGATACGTACATCCCGGCGAACGGGCGACAGGAGATGGGGCAAATTAATTTCATCCAGATTAACATACCTGCGAGTCCTGACAGATGGGCGGACGGGGAAGGGGGTTGCGGGGCTAAGGGGCTAAGCAGAATAAAAATGGAGCGAATTTCCCTGACTAAGCCGGCGCACATTTCAACGGCACAACGCCAATTCATCAGAAAATATTAATTACACTGGCGTTCGGTACGAGTGTGCAGCCCGGCTCTTCGGGGCGCTCCAAGGACTCATTACGAAAATGCAAATAGCGAGCTCACTGTGAACACCCTCTCGGCGCAGAGCCCTGGCGAATCGCTTACACACAGTCCTCGGAGATAGGTGTGCTCGATGAATGGACCGGGCCCCTCTCGGTTTTTGCGCGGCGATGGCGGGTAAATAAAAAAGGGCATAGCTCATCAGATTTCGTCAGGCTTAGGCGGGCTAATGACGTCCAAACAGCAAATTGCGGATAATCCGCAAGCGTTTGCGCTGCTACTGCTTGCTCGCCCGCATTGAAAGACTCTCTGCACGGCGAGCGCTCTCTGTGTGACGCTGAACGGCAGAGGAATGTGTATCCTTAAGCGTCACGGATTATGTACAGTCTGCAGAGTGCTGCGGCGGGGGTCTATGCCCTAAACGCGTGTACCGACCGTTCGGTAAGCAGGTAATTAATGCCACTGAACTTTTGGTATTCTCGTGTATCCGTTTGGTCGGGTCCCGTTGACAACGTGTTGGGGGGGGGGGTGAGGGGGTTGGATACACTCCGCATTTCGGATGAAACAACTGAGTTGGCGGATTTACACGAGGGGTGGTGTATGCGTGGTGAGTGTGTGGCGTTCGGAGGCGGGATAGGGCATTTGCGGATAATCCTTGAGAGGTGGATCCCGGGAACGGAGACTCATCTACGTGCGAGGCTGGAGGGAACTATTAGTTATGCGCTGCTGAAATAGGTCGACATGGTGATGGACGACGATACGGGCGAATACGAATCGGAATCGGTTTCAGAGCATGACGACGGCGACTGTGTGTGTGGATAATGGTAACATCCTGCGTGTCAGGATGACTTCCAGGCATACGCGTGTGTGTTCGATGGTGGTGAGAGCTGAAGCGATAGAGTAGCTCTACCCTACCAGACCATAGTTTGAAATTTGCTGTAAAAGGGAGTGTTGTCTGTCATCAGTAACGTCTGCACAAATTTGACTGAAATTTGGTCAAGATACTGCCCATAATCTGGCTTTGGAAATGACTTAAAAAATGTGCGTGGAAATCACGTTAATTCTGGAGGACTTCAAGCTCCATCAGGGCAAGGGTACAACAAGTTGGGTTTCTCTGAGTGTCTCTCAGGCTGACCTGAGGACGGTCCAGTCTTTCCGTAACTCAACGCCGTGTTAAGGGCAGCACGACTACATACGACGCGCACGACGACCGATTCTGGTGTAGATTACGTTCACAACAGCATTGCAAGGGCAAGGAAAATACAGGGAATCGCCTGATGGTTTCTGGAATGACTGTCATGGCTAAGGTGAAACGCTGAAACATTTTATCAACAATGAGATCCTAGGATCAACTGCAGTTACTCTACCTCCTTGAAACAGCAAATAGGACAACTTTAAGGAGTATGGGAAGCGACAGCTCTAGGATAGGTTTTCTCCAAGTCACAAACATTTCAAACATCAAGAGTCATCGAATGCTACCGACAAGCTCATCGGCAGCCTAAAGTTAGAATTCCACACAGGGGCTTAAGTTTCCTTACGACCTAACTTACAGAGCGGGATAATATGTGATGACTTCACCAAAGACGTTCGCATCACCTCAATGACCCTAAGGGTGAGTGACCGTCAAGAGGCAACATCTGAGAACGAGGAGTCAAGGCATCGCCACCTCATTCAAACCTTAACAAGATCCTCGGATCTAATTGCATTCAGCGAACGCTTCATGCTGTAAAACCACTGCCAGGCAAGCGGTTTTTGTTCAGATGGCCTTCTGGCATCACATGACAAGCAAATCAATCGAATAGTCGAATAGTTTTTAGGAAATCAAGCTTCTTAGCCCTCAAGCCTTTACCTATCGAGACGATATGTTTCTTTGATTGTTGCTATTGGCAAGGAGAATGTTTGGTTTTCAGTCCTGACAGAGGACTTCTTGCTTAAAGCACCTTAATAGCCCAAGACGCCCTCTGCTGGATCCCAGGTCATTTCCGAATTTATAGAGAGGAACAGTACGGTAACCTGGCACAGACTGCTTCAAGCTCAAGTACAGAATCAGCTGACATCATTAGCTGTCCTCCCATTTACTTAGCCAACAGAGGCATTGAACAGGTCTCTGCGTCTCTAGAAAGAGGTCAGGGCGAGTGTCCCTCTGGCTCTGGCTGGTAAACAAGCCACTGAGTCCCTTTTAGCAAACACCCGGAAGGGTATACACTTTCTAGATGTTCTCACTAGTTGCGGCATTCTTGATGCACTTCCGTAGGAGTTGAACGGTCGAAGATGAAATGGAGTTTGCGCCACACCTCCTATTTCTGTGTTCAACTCTTCAGGAAAGATTTTCTTTGAAAGCAAGCTTTGTTCATCCACGCCTCATAATATCCACATGAACTACACTCTCAAATCAACCTTCAGATTAAGCAGAAGAGCCACTCGGTTCTACTAGCACTGGAGTTTCGATGACCCCGCACACAAAATCCAACGAGATTCAGTCTTAAGGACCTACCGTCTGTTGCACTCGTCTTTCTTCGATTACAGTCGGAGGTGGACTTCGACTTCGACTTCAGCCATCAGCCCCTACAGCCAGGCATGTTCAACTAATTGAGGTCATTCAAGGCGCGTGCTTAACCGGATCACCGGATGTTCCTCTATCACGTTGATCCTCGAGGTTGGAGTCGACGAATTTTCGGTCCGGAGCGATGACGTACATTTTCTATACATGACCTAGTCATTTGCGAAAGGAGACTCGAAGCGCCTTGCCGATACTGCTGCATAGGAGAACTTTTCACTTGAAGCGACCCAGAACCTCCTCTCCTGCTTTTGTAAGTGTTCTTGCCTTTGTGCTCTACAACAGGACTGGGAAAACGTCTGTAGTGACACTCGCAAAGATTTGTTGAAGTTCATGTGGCTTGCGTAGACGTTTGAGTTCCATACGATCTTCTCGAGAGTCCCATCTTTCCTGAGCTTTACGAATCAAAGAGGCTCCCCCATCGTCATTTTGCAAAGATGAGTAGGGATGCCAAGATTACGCGATGCGCTCGATAGCACGCCTCTATATATGCATGTCAAAGTCGGTGAATAGGTTGCGCATTTCGACTTGGAACTCCTGAGTCTTTTCCAAGATCTATTGTCTTACGCACTGCCATCAATAATCCTCCAGCTGAATCGATTTCCCCTCCACTCAGTTCTAGGTCTGGTCAGAATCTGGGTCGGGATAGGATTGTAGTCACATCTTCAATCACGCTTATAGCTCAAAGAAAAATGAAGGGTCGGGTGCTGGCGCTTTCGTGGAGTACGACAATATCAGACGGCACGCCTCGACTGTACGCCTCGTGATCCAATGCCAACGACCGGGAACTATATTTTAATGAAAATGTGGACAGGACTTTATTGGAAATTCGAGTCTTCTTTGAAGCACATAAAATAGACTTGTATGAGTCCCGAATCATCAGAGATCACAGGAAATACGGTCTCTTTTGAACATCTTAGACAAGAATAGGGGAGGTACACTGAGGACGCAAGGCCAGCTGGGGCTGCTCCGGATTCTTGTTAAAAGCTTCCGAGAGTACATTCGTAGATGACATGCCCCAGCAGGACGTAGGAAATTCGAGACTTCCCTCCTAATGACAGAAAAAACTGCAGACGTCTTACCGGCGTACTCATGGTCCGCAATACCTTCCCCAACCCCCTATGATACAGCTAAGCGATGGAACCACCAGCGACGGAGTGTATGACGACACTGCTGAGCACTACCTTGATCAATGTCTCGCCTTTGCCCCTGAACAGTTGAACCCAAGAACCCTACAAGTCTTAGTCTCTGGTAGTGCATGGACAACTTTTTTGATTCTCACTGGTCAAGTGATGTGTTCAAAAATCTCCCACAACAAAGAAAATCACTCACAGAATTAACTGAAACCCAGAGTTCCCTGATTGGCATGTTAGAGTTTTTCATCCATCAGCGGCAGTGTCCTAAATCCACCAACTAGATGCCATCGAGGGCTCCCTAAAAATCTCCAAAATAGATTTCCTTTCAGTCAACAGCTTCTGATCCTTATCAACACAAATCGCAAAACACAAGTCAACGCAATGAGAGTCCCGACAAATTGACAACAGTCTTCGATTGTCTAGGCTCCCCGTCATCCACCCTCACAAGTCCATTGACTGCAAGAGTCGCCGGCAGTAGACCACCCAAAGTCCTCATTCTCATCTCACCGCGCCATTGACGCGCCGAGTCTCAATTACATTTCAATGAGGATTTGCCAGTCAATATCAAGTCACGTCAGAATTTCCAATAACCTGTCGATAGGTGGTTGTCTCAGCACCACCCTCACCACCCCTCAAACAAATACAATACCCAGACGCACGATCGACATACCAGAAATCTAATAACTTCCTGTCAGTTAAGGTCGACACCGAATCTCCCACCGCGTTCGCCACCACCGCCAAGTCTGAGACCGGCCATAGCTAAGTGTAACTTCATACCGACGGCGGCTGGTGGCTGGCTTATCGTTGTGTATGCATCCTTGCTAGCCATCGATTTGTGCATGTCCAGGCCGAGTGCAGCAACGACGAGACTAAATCACAAGACATGGCATCGATGGCGCGGTGGGGGTGCTGAGGTAGGGGATTATCTGGGCGCGAAGGCAAGGACATCGCACTCGCAGCACCAACTGGAATTAAAATTATATAAGTATCTATGTGCAGTGCAGATGGGAAAAATCCCTTCATCGATTTTAATCTAATTGGAATTTCAAATTCGCTGTAAGCGATACCCGACCCAGAAGCAGTGCGGTGGTGGAGGTGGGTGGGCGAGCGGTTGTCACAGCGGAAGCACCCGGAGAAGTGATTGTCCCTATTGACACTGCTTGGCTGGTGCTGGTGCCTGACTCGGTGGGTGGCTGGTCGCTATGTGTGGATGAGGAGCGAGCGCGTTATTCTTTCGTTAATTGATCGATCCTAATCTGACGCAGGGTGGTGGCGTGGAATTACAATATTGGAACGCTCTCGCAAACGGAACTCTTGTTGTCTTTGGCTTACTTTTAGCCTTTCAAGTGAAATTGATCGGTGGTATTATTGGGTTACACCTTTCATTATTCCCTTTTGTGTTGACTTTTGTCGCAAGCACTGGAAGGGGAGGGGGGGGGGGCGTAGATTAGTCAAACGAGCACAATCTGCGAATTCGCTGTCGACTTATTGGGGCACCTGTAATTGGTGGGGCGGCACTGAGTGTATTTGGATTGCGAAGATGAAGTAATTGATGAATATTAGTTTGTTTCATCAATTTAGTTGACACTGCTGACGGTTGCACTGCTCTCGCTGGGGTGGATTTGGAAGGAATAATGGATTGAAGGAGGGGATGTCGTTGAGATGGTGGGGATATCGAATTGAGTGCACAGTCATTGACCCCAAACTAAGAGAGAGTTTTAAGGATGTCTTTTGTACTGTAACCAGGGCGTGTTTGTTTTGTTTTTTTTTTGCGAATTGAGGACAGAGCTAGAATGGATTGGGTGAATTTTTTGTATGGTTGTGCTTTCTTTAGAGGAAGAGACCGCTTTCCCTTAGTGGCATGGGCCAGTAACCGCCATCAGTGCATCCATCTTGTTATACTTCTTACTATATGACAGTTTCTATCGAGAACACTGAACTGCAACCGTTATTGCACTCCTACTAAAGTTTGTAAAAACTTTCACAAAAAATTTTTGACAATATTTAACAAATTCGAGAAGAATTTTTCAAAGTTTGCAAAACATTCTTTAAAACTTAACGACTTTCGTTCAATCATTGTCATGCCTCCAAAAGTTGGCATCTTTAGTACAAATTTTGGGAACACTGCTCCACAACTTGACGTAATTCATCTGATTCTTGGCATTTCTTCACAACACGGCGTTATTCCTCAGAAACTTAACGATTTTATTCCTTAATTTGACGAAATTCGTCCAATCTTTACGTAATTTCTCCAAAATTAGGTGGGTTTTATTTAGTTCTACACCTGTATTTTTAGAAAAATGCCGAAATTCATACAAAACTTAACGAAATTCGTTTAATCTTGATAGAAGTCCTTCAAAACTTCCCGAAGTTTATTCAGTTCTTGTTATTCTTCCAAAAATCGGCTTGGGAATCTTAAAGCGCTTTTCCACAATTTAACGAAATTCGTTCAATCAATAACGCGATTGTTCCTACACTGGATGAATTTTATTTATTACTTTACCCAAGTCCTGAGCGCGACGGTACTCCTTCATAACTTGACAAAGTTCCTTCAATTTTCACGCGTTTTCTGCAAAACTTGTATGAACTTACTTAAAACTCCTTAGAAACTTATCGAAATGCCTCTTATACTTGACGAAATTCGATCAACCTTGCAGTTATTCGTCCAAAACTTGTCACATTTTTGCATTCCTTGACGTAACTAAAAAACAACATTGCTGCTGAGAAACGTATCGAAAACTTATTCAGAACTTGACGAAAAACGTTCAGGTCTTTACGTCGTTACTCCAGAAATTGAATACATTTCTTCAATGCTTGGCGTGATTACGAAACTCTGCGATATTCCTTAAAAACTTAACGAAATACCTCCAAAACTTAACGAAATAATATAAGACTTGTCGAGATTCCCTTAAAACTCTACGAAATTAGTTCAGTATGTGACGTGACTGAAAAACGCCTCAAAACCCCTCCAAAATGTGCAGACATTGCTCCAAACCTTGACGAAATATACTAAGTCCTTGACGCGCCGTTAAAACTTTTCAATATTCCCTTAAATCTTGACGAAATTTCTTCAATAGCAGAAAATATTTCTACATACATACATGTAGTTTCCTCAAAAGTTGATAATTTTCCTAAAACTAGACAATATTTCTAAAAAAATTTCTTAAATTTTCGATAAAGCTGTTAAACTTGACGACATGTCCTTAAACGCCCTTCAAAACATGACGCAATTCGTTCAAATATCTTCATAAAATTCCTCTAACGAGCCACGACATCTGTGCGAAGTAGACCTAAACAAAGACATGGCGACGTTTCTCCAACAGTTCACCAGAAATGTCCTCTGGACGAAATTTTTCCAAAATGTTATATTCTATCAGAACTTGACATCATGTCCCAAAAATTTGACGCAATTCTTCCATAATTTGACAACATTTATATACGACTTGACGGCGTTTCTCTACAACTTAACGAAATTTCTTCGAATCTTAACGATACTCCTTTAAAACTTGACGTTAAATCTCGAAGATTCAATGAAACACATTCGTAATGTAGATTTTTCCAAAATTTATGACATTCACTTTAAATATGACGAATTGAATAGTTCTTTCAGAACTTAACGATACCCCTCCAAAGTTTTAGGAATTTACTCTTAAACAACGTTTCGTTAACGACTTTAACACACATCTCTAAAGTTTGACAGCAGTCCTAAGAAACTGAACAACAGGTATTAAAAACTTGACGACACTTTTACAAAACTTGCCGGTATTATTTCGAAACTTGACAACGTTTCTCCAGGCCTAACTTGACTAGTTTCCTCCAAAACGATTTTGGTTAAAGACTCAACGATGTTTTTTTGCAAAATTCATAGTGTTTCTCTAAAGTTTGACAAATTTAATCGAAAACTTAACGAAATTCCACCAAATCTTCACAAAATTCCCACAAAACTTTCCGGCTTAACTCCCAACATCGTTAGATTGCAAATTCTTTCCCAGCATTCCACCCCTTGAACCAGTCCCACCACCACTTTCAGTTGCTTCCACAAATTCCAACCCACCCAACACCCGCCAATGCACCGATAAACTGAATGCCAATGCGTCTGACCTGTAGCCTGTCAGAAGTGTCCATGTTCTGCAGTAACTCACAATGCGCATCATTCGCAATCTCCCCGTGAAACACTTCCTCTACACCGTGCACCGAAATGAATCACCTGCTGGAATGCTGCACATGTCGTCCACCAGCACCAGCACCACACCAAAGTCCTCCGCCAGATGGACATGGACATATCATTCCAGGCCTCGATCTGATACCGATTATCTAATAAACTTTAATTTAATCCCACTGCATCATGTTCGTTTGTCAACCGCGCGACCGGCCACAGATATGAATTCTCCCATCTTCGGGGACCACCTTGTCCGTGGTCGCCTGCTTGGCCTGCTTCGCTCCCTGCACTGCGTTCAATTGCAGCGTTTATCACTTGCTTCGCAGCCGATCAGTAGATCAGTCGAAATCGTGGCCAAAACAAGGCTAAGTCATGCTGCGAACCAATCTAGGTGCAGTCGCTTCCCCTCTGCCTGCATAAGACTCCAATATATCCGCACACCGAGTGCACCACAGACTTGCACATTATTTATGTAATTAAAGCATCTAGAGGCGACCAAATGCTCATGTTGCAACACCACAGACACACACACTCACACACATACGCGGCGTCTCATCGAGACCCTTGCAGCAACGGCAGTCGAAGGAGAACATTGCGCGAGTTGTTCCGATCGCGTTTCATAATGTTAATCATGATCGTTCAGACTGTTTAACATTTATTACGTGAAGGCTTAGGCAGTGGCGGCGCTGGCGAGGGGGTGCCGGTGGCGTCTCCTGCGCTGCCTTAAATGACCTGCAAGCTGTCGGCCGGGCATATTCCGATGACTAATTTATGTTAAGTTCTCTGTAAGTTGTTGAATGGTGTCGTTGTTGTTGCCGAACGGCGGCGGCGTCGTGTCGTTTGGATACGCCCGACGCATCCTTTACGCTTGCAAATGAATAATGCATAAAGAAAGCAACAATTACGTGAAATGCACGAGATTGGCATTGTCATGGAACAAGCGGAGGTGTACGCAGCGATTCATAAGTGATCGTGTGGTGGTGGCGACAGTGGGTGACAAAACGCTGCCTGATGGAGTGGAATGTGAATGGATTTCGCGAAGGCTGAGCACGTCGTTAGAAGTGACTAGATGTCCCGCTTGGGGGTAGGAGACCCTTCAGGGTGTCATGTTACATGGTGATGCCTTGTCGCATTCCAAGAATAGATGGAATGAGTTGGATGTTCAAGCGAAGGGCCTGGGGACGGCCTTGAATGGCGCCACCTTGAGGGATTTGAGGTGAATTTCAAATCACTGCTGCCCCGATCGTGATGAAATGCAGGCAGTTGGAGGGAGGTGTTCGTCGGACTAGACTGAAAAACGATGACAGGGTGGTCAAGGATGTATTTACTGAACTCTGACACTGAACTCTGGGTGTCGTTCAGTTTGGGCCAAAAAATCTGCCTGACTATACGAGGGGCCACTTGCAACCACCTCAATAAATGCTTTAATTGGTCGCCGTGCTTCCCCGTGGATGCCGCTACTGATACGATTACAAATTTTATTTTGCCTTGGATGAGTCTCTCATTCCTCAGAGAGAGAGAGAGTGAAGTGTAGGGGCACAACTCAAGCTCCCAAGGGCGCTTAGGTTGAGGGAGTTGAGTTTGCCTACCCCCCATGGGAAAGTCGGAAATAAGTTTAAATGGTCCCGAAGTAACTGCAATGCCATTAAACGTGACACTCATGACCAAAAGTTGGGGCAATAAATTGTACAATGCCCCAAGGGTAGGTAACACCCTCGGGCAATTTCTGTGAGCCTCGTCTTCGACTTCAACACTGCACATCTTACGCTCAAGCTCAAAGCTGCCAGATTGCACTTTTTTCTCCTCTTGAACTGAGCGTACTACTACGAGACAAAATCACATCCGCACTCGAACATGTACAAGAGTTCTTAAGGATGGATGGTGCCCAGATGGTGCATCACCTATTCTTCTAAAGAGGTTTGATGAATAAACTTTTTGCTTCGCTGTCCCTGAACCACTTCCAGCCGACCCATAGCACTTACACCCCTTTTTTTAAAGGTGAAATCGCTGATAAAGGGGATGAGCTTATGAAATACCTTGAATCGTGGAAGCTTCTCAGTGATTGGCAGTACGGCTTCGGCAGCACTAAGTCCGTGATAACTTACCGGAAAGTGGACCTAATCCCTTTGCATTCCTGGTGGGAAAGAAAGATTTTTGCGCTTGGTGTTTCAAAACAGTGTAGACAGTCCAGCGTCATACTTCCTTGTCGATGTCGATGAATATCATTTCGTCTGGATATGAATTTACATCTAGAGCAGTTGTGTTGAACGATTTCTGACTTGACATCCATCACATCAAAGTTGGTGCTCCTCAGGACTCGGTCTTGCCTCCGACACACTTTTTCATTCTTAGAAATGATCCTCTGACTGCTGAGTCGCGGCCAATCCTTGACTCACGTCCCTCCTCCTCTTAGGGCGTAAACTTGGAACGGCGCACATGTTAGGCATGGTTCTGACATTGGCAATGAGTCGAACTCAATGCTGTTGCCTTGTGGACAAAGGTCCATGCCCCCCGGTAGCAGACATTTCCTTGCCTTAAAATGTAAGCCTATGTGCAATAACATTAAAGGAAAGTGAAATTTGATTTTCAGGATCAAATATGGCTTCTAGAGCCAACTAGCCTTCAATGCACCCACTCTTTGTGCCACTTACATCGTTAAACGTGTTCCAGATCTCCGCTAGTGTTCACTGCTCTCTATCCTCTGATAAAATAGCGCGTCCTCCCCTTACGCTAGTCCCATTCATCCTGCCAATCGATTCTATCCATTAATTTGTGCAACAAACGCCCGTGGGATGTGAACACACTCCTCCGCTTCCCGTTACAGTTCCAGAAAAAAAACGATTCAAATTTTTTTGGAAAAAAAATTCCCCATTCAGATTCACCATTCAATCACCATCAAACGGAATTCGTGTCAACCTCGGCATGTGTGTCAGCCGGAGGAGACGAAAGACGAAAGCGGTAACAGAACAGAAAAACTCACTCACACGATGCCAGAGGCTGGGGGGAGGGTACACTTACAGCCCCATCGTCAACTGTCAATTGTACCGGGCGACAATACACACAACAGTGTCTTCGCCTCCTCCATCGACAATCCCGACGCGAGCGTGTGACTGCCGGTCGATTGATATGAACAAATTATTCAATCCGCCACTCACCCCAGGGGGCTGATTCGTAAATATTCGATTACACTGCCGAATCGAGCGTAAATCCTTTCGAAATCTGTTCAGCTGGTTGTGGTGGTGATGAGGGGGAATGGGAGAGGGGGGTGGCAGGATTGCATAATTTTGACACTCCACCCTGTCCGCCCACGAATCGATCGCACAGGAAAAACTTCAGTTTTGCCGGCGCTCCGCTCGCCCCCCCCCGCATTGAAGGTTTAATTTAATTTGCGCGGAAAAATATTGCTGTGAAACCGGATCTAGGACTCCTACGGCCGGCGATTGACCCGTCTGTGATGGAATCACCTTCGTTGTGGCACCTCTGAGGGAGCTGGGCACAGCTGGGGTGCTGGAGCGCAATAAAAACGTTCACTTGGTCAGCCATCGGTCGTTAGTTTCAATTTGCAGGCATGATTGTGTGCATCTGGCGTTGCTTGTAATGCTTCCTAGACACGACTCAGATATTGACAGTTTTGATGGAGGGTGTTGGTGGCTGCTGGAGGGGGGGGGAAATAATAGATTTCTGAGTGAACATTGGAAGAAGTAGGGAAATGTCTCACTTCAGACGCAGCATCCCGCTGACGCAGCGTAGCGAAGAGATCTTCATTTGTCGAAGGATTTTATTGCATTCGACGATGGAAGACTTGTGTGCGACGAACACGAGATGGAAGTTGCATGGTGAAGTGTGTGAGACGGAGATCACTGTGGATTTGGAGAGATGCGTATGGGAACCCACATGGATGTGGTTCTTCTTCTGATAGGAGCCTGCCTTCTGGTTGGACAGGATGTTTGTGTTGTGTCGGTGACGTACTTTGGCGCAATTGTCCTGGAAGACCACGTAAGTGGATGGAACCAGCTTGGTATCACCTTCCAAGAGAGTGCACATGCTCATGCTTAGTCTCCGTATTTCCATCTCCCAATGTTCAGTTTAAGATTCAAAATCCACCTCAAACGTGAGACAGAGTGAGGAATCATCTCTTGCCAAGGGCACTTATGCGTCTCATCATAACGAACCAGGAATGAAAATCATGAATTTGTCATCAACTTCACTGTCCCTCGATGCACTCTGAATTCGTTCATAATTCATGGCGAACCCTCCCATAACCTGACAACAACCTACCTATGAGCTCGCATGACAAATCCCCATTTCATCCACTTGACAGCCGTCTCATATCGCAAAACTTCATCCGCTCAAGGTCCAACACTTGCGACCAACGATCGCGCACAGTCTTACGCAACCGAAATGCTTTCCCTTGGATTTCGTATAAATCACTCACTACCTCTCCTCCTCCTTCTCATTCGTATGCAGATGACGACACGGCTAAGTATCTTTTTCACCGACGAACAGCCATCAAAACATTGTCATCCGTGCCAGTCGCTGACGATCCCACTCCCGGTCGCGGTGATGTATCTGATCAATTCGTTTCGATCAAAAATTTACAACCCATCAGTGGCCCGTAAATAACAATCAACTGCTCTCCAACTCCACCGACTCCCCCTCAACCCGGCACCACCGTGCGCTCAGACCCGGCAAAAGGACAAATTATTTCTTCGAATCACCGATTCGCTGCGATATGGAACGAGGGTCTTTCATTCATTTGCATGCGAAATTTGTCGTTTCTGTCGGTGATCGTCTTCTTTACCAAGCGTTCTCCAAGCACTCCTCCATCCTCCCCCTCCTGTTCGCGGCAAATCGATGCGATATTTATTGTCTTGCCCAAAAAAGGTCTTAAATACCAAACGACTTCAGTTCGCTAGAAAGTCAACAATAGGCTTGTCCCCGAGCCGAGTGCGCCGGGTGGTGTGGGACGAATTTGCATCCCATCATCGATGGATTCTCTTTCAGTTTGTCGTCAAATCAAAATCAAACCAAGCACTGACGACGATGACGACGACAACGACAACGGCAACGACGACGACGACGTCGATGAAGATGATGATGATGATGATGATTGGGGTTAAGTAGAAGGTGGGAATTCCTCGCCGATGATGTAGCTGAGACTGGCGCTGGGGCTGCCTAAGCGTCTGCTGCTTAGTGGCAAGTGGCCTATCACGAGCGATTGTAAGAGAAGGCAATTAATGAGGCGGACTCCAAGGGAACTGAGCGTTGAACTGAGAAATGAACTCGGCTGGCTCTAATTGCTCTGATGGAACAGATAGATACAAGTGTCACTTTTCATCGGCAAACTTATTGGAGATTTTCGATTGAGCAAACGATGGGGGATGCGTGAGGAATTGGGACCGAAGAAAATGACGGCACGGATAACTCACTATTGAGACTGTTGATGGCATAGGAAAGATTTTTTAAGCTGCATTCGGTTTTGGGCGATTTTAAGTAAGAGGGACCAGTTATGGGTGGCGTTGATGTAGACGATGATGGAACGGGTATTTTCTTTTTTTTTCTTTTGGCTATCGTAGTCATCTCCAGGCATGATTCGGAGCACAAAGCTCTTCCTTTGATGTCTTTCAAGTAGTATGTACCAGTTCTGGGTGGAATTTCGAAGGCAAAAGCCTGATTCACACAGAACAGTCTATGAAGGAAAAAGAGACCGTGCGAAGCAATGCTTTCGAATCTCAACATTTGTTTGTGTAGTCCATGAAGGAATTTTGTGTCATTTGTCCAAGTCATCCTTCATTTAGGAATCTACAATTTCAGAAGAAGAAGAAAATCTAAAAGTTCAAAAACTCTAAGTGAGTAAATTCGGAAAGGCCAGGGTCCCGAAAGATCTTAACCCCGATACACAGTGGTGCCGAAAAAAATACGAAAATGATAATTTTGTCGGCCAAGTGGTATTGATTTTTCGTTTCTACATTTTTAAGAACATAGAGAGCCAGAATTTTGTTGACTTTTAATGAACCGTTTTTGTGTACCTGTACGGACTTTGAAATTTTAAAAATTAGACTTTTTTTTTCAAGAAAATTCGATGTGGCATATTTTCTGAAATAAGCCACCTTGGGCCATGATGATATATTTTTTTTGAATTGGCGTACATTTAGCCCTCAAACTACATCAACAGTTTTTCCTTTTTGATCACCAGTTTTTAAACCAAGCTTTTTGTTTGGGCCACCTTTTGTGGGAAGTACTTTCATGCTTGGTGGGGCATAACATAAATGCTTCAAGAGCCTCCAAGAGGAAGTCAAATTTTTCTGAAAGCTTGAAATGTTCTCTATCGATAATGCAAAACTTAAAATTCCCTTTTTTGCACTTTGAGAGAACGAGTCGTTTAAGTGGAGTAAAGTCGGTCATTTTTCAGCATTTTTTTTTTATTTTCCTACGATTTCCCTTCTGATGGGCAAGACTGCCAATCCATCAAGAGTGGAAAAATGAGAAGAGAACTGGCACAACTAATGATGGTAACACTTTTACAGATGTATCGATGCAGAACTTGCAAAAAGATTCGGTGTCACACTAGAGATCATATCGAGCAATTCTGGATTGACGCGGAGAAATTTGGAGCTTGTGCCCAGGAAACTGTAGCTATGGCTATAGATTTATATGTCTAGTATTATATGCCAGCGACGATTCATATGCTGAGCGCTATCATAGTGGAGAATCACCTTGTCATACCTTTGGATCGTTTCTGACCGTATTTTCCCCGATCCACCGATCCAACGCACGAGCTGTAGTCGATAATGGTTTCCTCCGGTTCAAGCAGCTCATACTACAACACATCTACCTGGTCCCACCATATGCAGAGCATGACTTTTGAAACGTGAATGCTTTTCTTTGGCGTCGATGTAGACGATGATGGCACCGGCTCTCACCAGGCTTTGCAAAGAATTTGTTTTTCTTGGGTTTATCGAAGTATGTCCGCTTTTCATCTCCTATCACGGTTCGGTGCACAAATCTCTTCCGTTAATGTTTTTCAAGAAGCAGTTCAGAGGCGAAAAATCATCTGTCCTTCAGAGTCAACTCGTATGGCAACCAATTTCCTTGTTCCTTTCTTAAATCAAAATTTGAATCACTCCCAAGCCTCCAATTTCCCATCTTCAAACTGCTTAGGCTCTTTAAGACGGTCTTTGTTTTCAACGCTAAGATCACCACTTTCGGAGCATCGCAAGTCTTTAACCTGTGTGCCTTCATCGAAAAGCTTAACTTCGTGCCTACACCAGAGGAATTCCAACAAGCGCTGAATGACCACCGTGTCTCTCTAAGAGAAGAAGAAATACCCTCACTGGCCTTTACCTCATGAAGGCTTCATAAAAGCAAATGTCTGCAGACGGCCGGACTTAGTTTCTTGTTCTAGGTGCCTTTCTCCTATTCCCCGTTTCCCACAGCAGTCCTTTTTACAACCTCCTCCCTGTCATTCGCTTTGGTCTAGCTCAACTTCGACCAACGTTATGGTAAGACGGTAACAAAATGTTCAACTTTTAGTCTTCCCGTCACCACAGAATGTTCAAATTTCAAAATCTCCAATTTTCATCCCTTCAACTGGCGTTCAGTTGACACAAACCCATAGAAGCCCGCATTGTTAGCAACTTTCAAAGCCACTTGAGAAGTCACCTGCAAACTCAGCGAAGCGGAAACCACTATTGAGAACATAAAAATCACTTAATCCCCCTGCCACCTTTAACTGAAAACCTCTGATCCTTGGCAAGACTTTTGGAGCCAATAAAACCCCACATTCCCATGCACACTAGTTCGCCTCCTCCCCATTCGGCCCACAATCAGCGCGGATCACTCTCTCTGCCATTCGCACACAAAAGTCGCTACAAACGAGTCTGAGGGTTCATTTTGCGTTTGGCAGGGATCTTGATTGAGCAAAGCTTCCTTTTCCTTATCTTCAAACGTTTGTCCAAGAGGCTCTTTACCATCGATTCTAAGATCAATACTTTCGACGCCTCGAAATCACTCACTGTATGATTCATCGGTCGTTGCAGATTCAGCATAAGCTTCTACAAGCATGTGATGGGCTTCAGCTGCACCTTTCTTCCAATTAAAAAAGAAAATTAAAAAAATCCTACCAATGCTGGCAAATCCGGACATTTCCAAAGAGGTAAAAAACAATGTTGTCAGACTCTGATGCACACTGACTTTTGCTGACAAATGTCACACCTTTCGAATGGAGGAGGTAATCGCTTCCAAGATCAGCTACAATTTGCAGTCCTTGACTACCTCAAAGTTTCTGCTGCCTAGTGTTACGGCATGTTGTCCGAGACGTCGATGTTGTGCGTCCTTCGTTTTGCCTTCATTAACCACCAGACCCATTTTAACCGCTTCTGCTTTAATGCCAGCAAACGCCTCATTGGGGGCTCACTGTGTTCGTCCAATCACGCCAATGTCATCGGCGTAAGCTAGCAATTGAGCTGACTTTTGGAAGATCATGCCTCTGGTGTTGACTTGTGAGTTACGCACGATCTTCTCAAGGATGATGTTAAAGAAGTCACATGACTGTGCGTCGTCTTGTCCAAAACCTTTTTTAACATTGAAGGTCTCAGTGAGTTCGTTCCCGACCTTTACGAAGCAGCGAGAGTTCTCCATCGTCATACTACACAATCTGACGAGTTTGGTAGGAATGTCAAAACTAGACATGGCACTGTATAGCTCGTCTCTCTGCACAACGAAATCGACGAGTAGGTGGTGAGTGTCGATTTGCACATCTTAGATCTTTTCCAGGATCTGTCGTAGTGTGAAGATTTGGTCGATGGTGGACTTCCCTGGCCTGATAAGGACCTATCACTGATAAGGACGTATCAGGTTGTTAACCAATGGTTTCAGGCGTTCACACAATACGGCAGAAAGGATCTTGTATGCGATGTTAAGGAGGCTAATTCCTCGATAGTTGGCGCAGTCGAAGGGGTCTATTTTCTTGTGGACCGGACAGACGACGCTGAGATTCCACTCACCGGGCATGCTTTCCTCCGACCATGTCTTACAGATGAGCTGGAGCATGTGCCCCCTAGGTCATCTCCAGCTGCTTAGTTCTGCGGACAGTTCATCCGCTCCAGCAGCTTTGTTTGACTTCAGTCTCGATATTGCTATCTTGACCTCGTCTAAGTTGGGGGAACGAAATTCTGGTATATCATCATCCAAATAGGGTAGACCATTCTGCCTAAGCTTAGCAGTCCTGGGCCGCTTTCGCCGTCTTATTGTCTGAAGAAATGATCTTTCCAGATTATCAGCATCAATTGCGACTCTACTTCTAGGTTTCCGTTTTGGTCCCGGCAGGCTTCTGTCCGAATCCTATGTTCACCGAATAGCTGTTTCACCTTTCGGTAAAACTTTCGGACTTCATTGCTGCCATAATACCTCTCCATCTCTCCGACCGCTTGCTTCTCATGCTCTCTCTTTTTCCTTCTGCGCAGCCGGTTCTCTCCCCTTCTTTTCTGTTCGTAGAGCTCACGAAGAGCTTTCGTTGCAGCATTACCTCCTGTTTAGCTGCATGTGCCTGGGTTCCTTCTGGGTGGTGGCTTGGAAACCAGCACATCAGTGGCAGCTTCTTTGATGGCTTTTCGACAACGTTTCCATTCTTCTTCTATTGTCATTGCAGGCAGCGTCGAACTTTGGGAGAGTCGGCAAGGATCCCGACGGTCTAGAATTTAAAGAGCTCAAAATTCCCATGATTTCCGCCGCCCTATCGTCTTTATTCGTAATCCCTCCCTGTGTCCTACACCCTTTCATCCCGCTACCACCTCCAATCCCGAAAACCAACTGCATTTGCAAACTGCACTGCATAATTTAGTTCTCTCGACACCCACCTGAAAGCCCACCACTGAAAACTAAATATTTTCAATTTCGATTCAATTCCAACCGCGTACTCATGCTGAAATTTAATTACCGTCCAAACACCGAACTAAGCCCTATGAAAATTATATGCAAGCTCCATTCTCTAAGACCCAACAACAACAGCAACAACAAGAGCACCGTCAACGCAGTACTAAAAATTCCGCACAAAACTAAAACCAATTAAAGCCGACCACAGCGGATCGTGCCCGTTTCCAAATGTCTGGTCAACCGCACTATTCTACTCTTGGTCCTTGATATCAAAATGTACCGTAGTTACGCTTTGTGCTGTTGCCCGTTTTTTTTTGTGGCGCCCCTCCCGCGGCCCAACCGACGCGGTGTGCACACGTATCAATCAAATCATGAACTCCTCTCGGATTGATAAACAATCCGAACAACAATCAAATCATTGTTTTCTGCTGCTACTGCTGTTGGTTGCGTAATTTTCGAATATTATCGCTTTTGTTGACTCGCCCACACGTTCGATCGCACAACGCACACTCGTGCACGCGATAGGCTCCTGTTGCTGAATGGGTGGTGGGTGGGTGGGATGGGTGATGCGGTTGGCTTGTTGTGTGGCACTCTATTATATTTATTTGCGCTGCAATTTCAACTCCTACAAACAGCCAACACTCATACTCCTTCAGTCGCGAACGCCTCCCGCGAACAGCCCGACCGGTGTAGTTTAGCGCACATGAGTCCTGCGACGCACTGCAGAGCGGATATTAATATGTAGGGTAAATTATAGAAATTGTTGAGCCAATATTGACCCGAGTATCCGGGGAAATGTTAATCAATTATCAGTGTGCGCCCACTGGGACTTTCACTCCCTCACCCGCACACTCCTACACCCTCCTCACCACTCTGTATGGGCCGTCATTCGTGGCGTCGGCACTCTGGTGGTTGGGAGGGAGGCACGGTCACACGTTTCGGTAATTAATTAAAGTTGGAGATTTTCGGTGTCCCTGTGTATGGGTGGGATTCTTTTTTTTTTGCACACTAGTCCTTTGACGGCGTCACAGAGACAGAGAACCGTCTGAAGAGGGCATCTTCATTTATTAATTGAAGGGCGAGTGTGGTTTTTATTCTCTGTCAGAGCTTTGATCTCTCAAGGATAATGTCCTTGTGGAGCCATTAAATTGGTTGAGTGCATGAAAAATTGAACCCCGGAGGCTGGGGAGACTGACGTGTGCGTGTGTGTGCGATTTTTTTTTTAATTAAATCATGAAATTTCTCTGAACGTCTCTGAAGTCAAAAGGAATCTGCAGCACAAGGCTTTCCCTTTTGTTGATGTTTCCTTGACCTTCGGTTTCTGTTGGTTCTGTGTAGGGCAGGAGAGACGGCCAAGGATTTGACAGACTGATTGCTGGTGTTCTAAGAATTTTACGTCGAGTACTTTCTTATATTGAATCGCTTTCATTGTGTCTTCTGGCAAATGAATCGAGCGTCTTCGCGTCAGCGATTTTTAAAGTGAAATGCTCGTGTCGAGGATGTCTGATGACTTTGACAGGACTTGTGCGCTATTTTCTTCTTATTGGCACGTAGAGTGCGCGTGGACTACTAAGCCCCGTCTGAAGCCTTGAAGGAGTTCAAGGGATGTTTTGGTAGTCAGGACAGTGATGTGGGCAAAGACTAGGGAAAATTCGTGGCCCAGATGTAAATGTCTGCTACCTGGAGAGTTGAGTGGATAGCAAAATCCGGTCTACATGTTTGTAGAGTTCGATCTAAGAGGAGTTGGAAAACAAAGCCCCAATGGTGGATGAAAAGAAGTGACAAGCCTTAGGCAATAAATTGACTTTGAGCTTTTGAAAATACTGCGGCCAAAAATCTGAGGAATTAGCTTTTTCTTGCCTTGCGGACAAGTGTCATGATGTTGAGTTGGCACTCCAGTCACTGAAATCTCTGCTGCATGCCATATCAAAAAATTCATTCAGTTTGTGTCCATTTCCAAGCAACAAATGAATTGTTAATTTTTAAGGTTTCAGTTCCAAACCTTTCCAATCTCAGTGTGTACGTTCATCTGTTCGTTGGTTAAATGGTGATTCATCGTGAGGTTGGACATTCAAAAGGCGTTTTTCGATAGACTTCGGGTGGTTTCCATCAAATTGCTTTACCATTTTGGTGCAGTGTCATTTGGCAAGTCTTCTTAGAAAGACTTGCTCCACTACAACGGCTCCAAATTTCGCAGCTGTGTTACGAAATTCTGAGACTGTTTTTCAAGGCAGACTTGGAATGAAGGTCGATCACAAAAACAGCGGCAGCAACGTAGGTTCCTCGTTTGAATGCTGATTATTTGCTTAAGGTCGCTGAAAAAGGCAGCGTCCGCTTGAAGAGCGATGAAATTGTTTACTTGATAGTTGGAATTCATTCGAACTCAAGAAGTTGTTCCTGGAGCTGTCCTAGAATTTTTTGATCTAATTTTTGCCAACCAACAACTGATGCCTATAAGATCTGATGAAATATGAGAAAAATTTGGCCTATGATTGTGAGCAATTGTCCTTGTGGGTATAGTGGGTAGTTCAGGTTCAGACCGTGTAATTACAATACTGATCCTCTCTTAAGATTATTAACCTAATCCAACAAAATCGTGGGAGTTCGTAACATTTTATTCAGAATTCCTTAAACAATTCTTCTTTTCGATCAAATTTGTTCGTACCTTGACCAAGTTTAAGCACTTACGAATGATTCTAAGCAATCGTTGCCATTTTCCATACATTTTTACAAATAAGTGACTAAATATCAATGATTTTGAGGAATTCTGAACAATTCTGAACAGTTCTGAACAATTCTCAACAATTCTAAACAATTCTGAACATGTATATATGCATCTTAAACTTTCACTTTCTCTTTCTCATTTCAAATTGAGATGAATGGTCCAAAAGAATCTAAAGAAAAGGAATTATTTTCTTATCCTTATCTTAAAGAATCTGAAAAGAAACTCTCATTGTGCCATCCATCTGCTCATTTTTCCAAGCTCAAGGATTTCGATCTCACGTTCAATGGTGAAGCAACTTTAACTTGTCCAAGATCTCGTTGACTCCATTTTTCTATGAAATAAGTCGATAAGACAATTGTCTTTTATCACGTTATCCTTGGCACACTTAACATAAAACCCATCAAGTAAGTCCTCTATTGCGACATCCTTCAGCAAAAAAAAAAAGAAAAAAAAAACCAATTATCCTTCGATCTTAAAACCACAACTGTACCTCACAGAATGCTAAACTGCTTCTATTACCATACCACAAAGTGCCGCAGAACCCTCACCCTCCCAGCACCCAGCGTCAGACACTGTAGACAAAAGAAGGAACAAAGTGAAGCAGCAGAGGAGCAAAAAAAAAATGCAAGAGCCATTACAACAGCTCAAAGAGGAACATTCTCGTATAAAACTGCATTTGTCCCCAGTACTCAGCCAAAGTCTTATCTTAACAACTAGACCCCACATCCCGCCGCCGCCGCCGCCGCTGCTCGTCCTTTTGCCGTACAAACGATTGCTAATGCAAGAATTTCACTCTCTGGCGTGGCTGTGTCGTCATTTTTTTTTCAATTTCATTTCATGTCCCTAAAGCAGGCAACGCAAGGACGACGATGGGGAAAGCGATGACGATGACAACGAAATGCATGGCAATTGCATCGTTCTTGCGGAACGTAAGTGGGTCTCGTGCTAGCCCTGTGTGGGAAAACTGCGCCAGCAATATCGAAAGGATATCCCCTTTCTTTTGAAATTTAAAAATGCGGTTGGCCAACCATCACTACCCCCTCCCCCCCCCCTTGTCATCCTTGCAACGAGGTGAAGAGAAAAGTCAAGCAACAGGATAATATCCCCGGAAACTGGAATTTGCACCATGAATGTGGAATGAAAGGCGAGTGTGTCAAGCGAAAGGATGGGCGCTCCCTGCAACAACATTGCCAACTTCAGCTATCATCGTCATCGCTATCGCCATCGTCCTTCCTCAGCTAAATGCCTTAAACTTTGTCTATTTTCCGCTTATCCTGTCGTCTTAGCGATTGTCGTAATGGAATTCTCTTATGGTGCATGTAAATGATGGAAAAACGGACCGAACGGCAAGTACTGCAGAACGTCCCTGCACATGCGGCCATAGGTTTGTGTTTGAAGCAGGGCTCCTGCTGCGCTAGGTGCTCCTCAGTCCCTAATGAACTCTCCTAAATTCCTTATTGACTTTACCTTCCTTTCGGTTTGCTAATTTTTTGCCTTTTTGCCATTTTTGCCGTCGTTTCAGGAAGCCCGGCCCTTGTGACAATTACAGGGGCCAATTCAATTCAGAGGCACCACTTCCGGCAGTTCCAGGACAAATGTAAGTGTTTTATTTTCTGTGCTCTGTTCTGCCGCCTCCCTGTCCCACCGAATGTCTTGGCATTCCTTTGAACACGAAAATTTATTCCTCAACAAACGATGATAAGGACGAAACAAACTGCTACGAGACGCGGCGACAACGACGGCGGACACAAAGTGAGTCTTGGACAGATGTCAACTGGGGCAGTTGACAACAATTGCCAGGATGATGAACTTCTCGCTAATAGGGTCACAATAAAGGCAACGGAAGGGACGAGCGAGAGAGCCAATTGCATGGCTGGAGTTGGCTGGAGGAGGGAAGGCCTTTGATTTACATCCTTGCAGGGAGCAACTGTCAAAAGAGAGTTTCGTGACCAGTCTGGTCTGTTTCCTTTTCCAGATGATTGCATGACAGACCGTGTGACATGGGAGGAGTTGGGTTTGAAAGGGGGTGGTTTGTCAAAAGTGACTAATAAGAGATTTGTGGAGGAGATTAGTTGAATTTTGTGGTGGTCTTGCTTCCATGTGTGATATGCGAGCTCTTAAGTGACAGGCAGGCCAGGGATGGGTTGAGTTGGGTCAGTTATAAGAACAGCTCTCGTCCATTCTGCCTTAAGTTGATAGTGAGCTGTGAAGTCTCTTGAGACTTCCTTGCTGATCTTTAGGTGCTTTCCAACCATTTGGATGCGCCAAATGATGTCCCTCCGCTCAGCTTAGGATACATGCCCCTAATTGCAATCTTTTGGCGATGACTTCAGTGCTGAAGAATGTCCTGGCGGATGTTTTTCCCTATTCATCCTTACAGCCTCTACGGTGTAAGTTTTGTGCCCAGACATTGAAAGGGGAATGGAACAGTGCCCCGATTGCTACCCAACTTGAAGTCTAACTTCATCCTCGCTTAGGCCTTGTAAGAATTTCATATTTTTCACGTTTGCTTCCTGCGGAGGAACTCGCACTAACCCACGGCGACCACAAATGTTCATATTTTAAGGCACCACCTCCTTCGGGTTTCTGACAACACCCGAAGAGTACTAAGATGCCCTTGAAGTCGGCATCAAACTGTTGGGTCTCTCTATTGGTAAGACAGTGGCACGTCCTGGAAGCTATGCCCTGTCTCGTTGCATCATATTAGATTTCATAAGCATCTGAAACCATGCTCTAATTTCCAAGGGTCCCTATCATCAGCAAGGCCCTCGTCTGAGTTGAGGCTTCATAGCTTGACCAGCCAGGAGTTCTGCACAACTAACGCATGGCCTTTAATATCTGCTTGACTGTAGGAGTGAATTCGGGCTTAGTGCCTGTATGAAACCGACCTCGCTTGAAAAACAGTATAGTCTTTCAATAAAAGGAGGGACTTTTCGCATGTGTCTGTCCTTCTGGTGCTCTTGAAGCCATCAGTGCGGAGGGTTTTACCACTCCTGTCCCCACCGCTCTCATCTCTACCCCGCCTTTTGTTTCTGATCTCATTAAATAGGGTCTCAGGCATTCATTGGTAGCTGGGAGGTAGGCTGGAGAAAGGCTTACAAAATCTTTTCCTGGATACCTTATTTTCACTTATACGGACACACTTCTAGAGCCAAAACCCATTTTATGGCGGAATGGCGGCTACAAGATCCAGGTGTTGTGGAAACTTGACTGGTAGTGACAGCTTGACCAAATGCTATATTCTGGTGCCCTCCAGCCTGACATTGAGAGAATAAGCTTGACGTTGAGCTCTATTCAAATCTCGCACTTATTTCAGGTCATACAGCGATCGAAAGCGGGAAGGTAGCAGGAGGCTGTATAACTCCGAGGTATCAGACTCCTCAACATCGTCAACAAGATCATCTCTGCCGTATTGTGTGAACACCTAAAACTGTCCGCTAACAACCTGGAAGGTCCTTGCCAGTGTGATTTCAGGCCAGCAAAATCCATAATAGACCAGATCTTCACTTCGCAGCAGATTCTGAACCAGACACCAACATGTAGAGATCGACAGTGACCACCTATTCGTTAATTGTAGGGCGGCGAACTTAGATCTCAGTGCCATGTCTAGTTTTGGCATTCGTACCAAACTTGTCAGACTGTGTACTGTGACGAAGGGGAACTCTCACTGCCCCGTCAAGGTCATTCTTGAGAAGATTGTGACTCACAAGTCAACACCAGAGGAACGTTCTTGCAAAAGTTCACTAGCTTACGCCGACGACTTCGACTTTGTTGCAAATGCTATAAACGCCCTCCTTCAGTGAAACTTAAAATTTGTCTTTTCGGTATTCTGTTCCGAACCCTTTTTACCCTTCCTTTGTACAAACGTCTTCATAATCTAAATCATGTCATTGTCCTTCCAGCGTGTCGTGATATCCCGCATGATACCTCACTACTTTGTAGCCCTTATTAGCTTGGAACCATCTCGAATTATCGTTGGCACCCTTGGGCGTCTGGAGTCAGATAAAGACCTTCTCTTTGTGCAGAGCAGTTGTCCCTTCCCATCGAGCTTAAGAGTCAGTCCCCATATCTCCAGCTAGCTCAGCATGTCCTCAGTAACATCGAGTGACGTTCCATCTGTATTTCCGTCTTGTACCTTCGATTTGTGTTACGGTCGTCGAGTGTCGACTGTTCTTTGAATTTTCAATTTGAGGAGTGGACTCTTGTCAAGAACGGTTATTCCTCGAAACTTCTCGACAATCCGACTTCCTTAAAGAAGGCTTCTCCACGGGGGCCCCAGTGTGCAATGAAGATTCTCAAGGAACTACTCTGATTCGACATAATCTTCCCGACCGCTCCTGAGCTTAAACAAAGCCTCTGCAATCTTGTCTAATGATCTCTGTCTTAATTCTGAATCCAGATAGCTCCCGGAACTGTGTGGGATATCACCATCTTGAAGCCAGTTTTGAGGTCAAACTTCGAATGGTGAATACCGCTTCAACGCATTTGTAAAGGACCACACCGTTGTCACCGGAACTCAAGTTTGGTATTTTGTTCCGTAAATCTATTCCCAGGATGTGCGACTCTGTAGAGCCATTCACATAGGACAAGAGCTCTTGTCTCTCGCTCACATCTAAGTTTCAGCTGAAGGTCATCTCTTCGTCTTGTGTCGTCTTGCATTTGTCTAAAGTGACATCAAGCACCGGCCTTGACAAGCCATCCCTCAATCGTGGCCCAAACCACTCCCTTCCCCTAGCGTCACCTTATTAAGCCATCAGCACATTCATCACATGTCCTGATCGCTTAATTTGTAAATTTCCTGAAAAGCAAAAAAAACCGCCCACTCACTCTCCGGTGAACCACGACTGCCTTTAATCTTCAATCCAACAAACACTTCAGCATCCGCAATTCCTGCTGAAAGGGCTTCTTGAACTAATGGCTCTCGCCATGAGCACGAGCATTGCTGGAAGGTGAAGGAATTTCAAATGAAATCCAGACGCAGCACTTTGGAATCCTGAAGTTCAAAGTCCATTCCCAACCTTCCCCACCGCCGCCCACCTTCTTAAATCTCTGCTGAAGTTCCGCTCTCACCTTCGTTCTGGCCACTAGAACACCTGATTCCCTGCTTTCATCTGAGGGGAGAGCACGTCCAACGCGCGTTGCTGGGAAGCACCGCCACACCCCGGCTAGACTTGGTTTAATTATGTAACGAGCATTCATCCACCTCGTCGGAGGGGGTGTGGGGGTGTGCCGCGGTTATCTTCGCACAGGCGGGAGACCCGAGGAAAAGAACAAAATGGGAAATGAAAAGGACTTAAATTAGTCCTCGCAGAATCGCTCATCCTCGGCGCTGGCTTTGTGCGCACGGGTTTTTGTTCTTGCTGAGGTGAGTGTGCCTCGAGCGAGGGGTGGTCTTATCTCATCGGTGGCGTCACGTTTTGCTTACATTTGGCCGGCAACGTGCCTCTGCCTCAGCTGCCGCCACACATGGCAGCGTCCTCTGACTGGAGTCTATCGGTTGTCGTTATCATTTGTCCGGATAATGAGGAGTTCGCTCAAAAGGATACGTTTGGGGAATTTCGTATTTGTTTACCTCCGTCGTTGCTGCGGCTGTCGTTGTCGTCGTCGTGCCGCGAATCCTTGAAAGCACTGCCGCTGGCGAACGCAGTCAGCTCAACATCCGGTCTGTGTGCGCCTTTGTGAACCTGTCCCCCCCCACCCCACCTATGTCTGCAGGAATCCTTAAATCCAACAAAGCAATGAGTTGTGGAGCATAAATCAAAATCGGACTTGTGTTATGGTCTCGGGAGTGCATTCACTGGCGCAGCCGCCGTCGGGGCTGTTAAATGAAAAGACTGCACCGCTGGGCATGTAGGGCAGTGCTGCTCCGACTGCAGATGGTCTGTCTCTCCAGCTAGATACCAGTCGCGATGACCCATTAATGCTTAGAGAGAGAGAGAGAGAGAGAGAGAGAGAGAGGAGGTGCGTGGCCTGCCGTGCCGTGTCCGTGTCCCTGACCATCATCCGTGCCCGTGTGCAGGTCTCGAACGAGGCGAGGTGACCGCCACACTCGTTCGGTTGCTTGGCGCGGTGTGCGATTTTAATAAGGAAATTTATGAAGGACATAAATTATGGCCGAAGTAGGGTCCTGTGACGTGGCTGGGAACCGTATAAATATTTGCCGGACCCTAAGTTGACGGTCATTGCTCGGATTGATGATGCTGGAGTCAAGTAAAATTGATTTATGCGCTTCCGAGGAATCGGATTTTGCGTGCGAAATGCGCTTCGAAGGCCGGTGGCCGCGGTCCGACTGGGTGGTTTTGTGTGAATTGAGTTGTAGATGGATTTCGTTGCCAGAGGCAGGGAACTTTGGGTGCTTTTAGGGGTTCACTGAACTGGGGGAGAGCGGCCTTGAGCGGTCTCCACATACGTTATCCAAGGGTGACTGCTGTCTCATCTCCAACTTAGGACAGACTTCTATCAGCTAGAGGATTTTTAAGAATTTAAAGCCAGAGTCATTAATTTGGTGCGACGTAAGATCAGGAGCCTCGTTCACCTTGCGTCAGTCTGACCGTGCGGCGCCCTTGTTGCAGTGTCGTGGCGACTGAAGCATAGACCCAAATCACGGGAAGAGCTGAATTTAGTGCATCGCGCTGAGTGACCTGAAGCAGAACAGTTAGGGGGTCTACCGCCTATCGGAACTTGGACTTGCATTTCAATCGGGTGCAGTGACGCAAAGAAGAGTAGAGGCGAATGAAAAATTTCGCACCTCGCCAAGGTGGAGTGATTGCTGAGGCGTCTAGACCTACGTTACATTTGACTCCTCGGAATATCCAAGTATTTGTACAAGCCCTTACAATTCCAGTTTTGTCAGTCTGACTTAAGGTCTGCATTTTGATTGCGGCTTGGACTGTATTTCAATTGCTCCAGCATCCAAAGTCAATCTGTGTCTACGCCTGAAGCTCTAACTTCGGCTCCGTTCTTACATCTACAATGCCACAAGCATTATCTGTGATCCTGGCTTCGACTGCTGCTGTCGCCTTAGCTCTGACTGTTACACTGGCTTTAGCTCAGACTATGCTTTTTGACTAAGGTCTTAGGTCTGTCTCTAATTTGGGATGATGCTTTGGCTCTGGACGTAGCTTTGCCCTTACGTCTGTCTGCAACCCTGTTCGTATTTCCAACAGTTGCTCTGACTTTGATATTAAGTCCAAATCGTGCCAGGTCTCTGCCACTGCCTGTGGTTTCGGCTCCAGCTCCGACTATGGCCTACAACTGTCGCTTCACCTATGGTTCTGTCTGTTTTCTTGGCCGTAGCTTTAACTGTAACTTAAATTGTGGCTGCGACTGTGGCTCATGCGTTACTTCTGAATGAGGCTTTAAATGTGGCTTTGTCTCCAACGACAACTGTGAGCCGGGTTTCGAAATAGGGGTGTCACTCAAACCGTCAGCCGAAGGCATAAACAGAGCTGCAGTCCAACTCTGTCTATGCATTCGTCGCTGCAATTGTTGCTTCGACTGACGCTCAAACTAGAGATCTCCATGAGGCTTCGGTTTTGGTCTTGTTTCCGGCTCCGATTGTGGCTCCGGCTGCAGTCAAACTTTGCTTATGCCGGTCGGTAGCTCTACCTGTGGCTTTGTCCTTACCTATGTCTGTGGCTATGGTTCTGTCTGGACTCCATACACTAGTCCCGACCGTGACTAAGTTTCTACCTTCAATTGTGGCTTTGACTTAAACTTCGGCCCTGGCTTCTTCATTAGTTTCAATTGTGGTTGGGACTGTCACTCAGACTCTGGTTCTTCGGCTGTGTTTCCATATCCGACTGTGGCTCCGCCTGCAATCAGACTCTGCCAATGCCTTCGGTTGTATATCTGACTATAGCCTAGTCTTTCCCTCTACTTGTAGCTCTGTAACTTCGTCTGTGGCTCTGGCTATAGACTCAATTGTGGGCCTAAATCCAACTTCGCCCGTGGCACTGTCCATTGTCGTGGCCTTCACTTCAACTGTGGCTCCAATTGTTCTTTCGACAGTAGCCCAGGCTCTGGCTTTGAATGAGACTTCGGCCGTGGCTTTATTTCCAGCTTGAATTGCTGGAGCTTGTGCTTTAACTTTGATAACAACCTTATCTAAACCTTAGGCTGTAACTCTATCTATAATCTCACCTCATTCCTTAGATCTGGCTTAAGCCCTTTGGTGGTCTTAGAGCAGTTTGTAGCTTTGGTTTTAGATCAGACTGTTACTCCTCCGTTGGCTTTGACTTTGCCCTAAGTGTCCGACTGTGACTTTAGCTCTAATTATGGCTCCATATGCGGCTTTGGATGTGACTCTGCCTTCAGCTCTGACTCTGTCAGCGCTTCTGGCTCTGGCAGTGCCTCTGGCTCTGTCAGTGCCTCTGGCTCTGTCAGTGCCTCTGGCTCTGTCATTGCCTCTGGCTCTGTCAGTGCCTCTGGCTTTGTCAGCGCTTCTGGCTCTGGCAGTGCCTCTGGCTCTGTCAGTGCCTCTGGCTCTGTCAGTGCCTCTGGCTCTGTCAGTGCCTCTGGCTCTGTCAGTGCCTCTGGCTCTGTCAGTGCCTCTGGCTCTGTCAGTGCCTCTGGCTCTGTCAGTGCCTCTGGCTCTGTCTGTGCCTCTGTCTGTGTCAGTGCCTCTGGCTGTGTCAGTGCCTCTGGCTCTGTCAGTGCCTCGGACGGCTCTAATTGCGACTATGGCTCTGAGTTTCGGTCCAACTGTGACTCTGACTCAAATTGTGGCTGCGTCTTTGTCCATTGTCAAGGCTCCAATTCCAACGGTGTCTCCGACTGAGGATCCGATGTTGCCTTTGGTTGTGAATCTGGTTCCAACCCCGGATATGACACTTGCTGCAGATTCAACTTTGTCTTCGTGTCAGTCTTTGTCTGCGTTTCTTGCTCTAGATCGGCTTTCGAAGGCCCAAGCCTTTCTTTCTGGCTACCAGCGTCTGTCCTGCATTGATTAACTTGGTCTTCAGTGATCCAATGGCGTCCGTTCTTCGTTCTTAAACCTGTGAACTTGGGACAGATGCATGTTTGAAGTGCCAGTCTTTCAAATGCTGCTCCAATTTGGGCTATCCATTTACTTAGCATAGCGGTAGACTGGGACATACGAAAATGATTGGCAATTTTGCCTGTTAAGATTGCGATCTGTGCGCGTCTTGGTGACTGTTCCTGCAAAATGCCTGACTGCTCTTCATTACCAGAAGCAGAAAAAAAAACTGAGAGAAAGCCCCAAAATCACTTGCACCGGCATATGAAGGCAAGGAAGAAGATGACGTGCCAGGCGAATGCAGCCGTCACTTGGCCTACTTCAAAAATTTCCAGCGCCACAAAACGATCATCATTTCGCTCTAAGAGGAAACAAGAAACGAAACAATCTCATTCCCCACCACCGGTAACACCGGCCTCCTCCGTCCATCCGCCCTCCGCTGAACAACAGCGCTCCGAAATTAAACCTCCGAAATAATGAGAAAATCGAGAGGATCCAAAAAGTTGGCCATTTAAAAATCCATTTAACAGCAAAAATGCCAGACCGACCCGGAGTAAGACATTTAAGTGCATTAGCCAATTGCAGATATCTCAATAGATACCAACGTTCGCCGGCCGGTATCTCCTCCTTCCTGGGATGAGCAACAACTTTTCACCGTTCGCACAGATCCCCGCCGTCCACCTCTTCATCCACCATCTCATCCTGCTCGTCGACGAACATTTTTATCTCACGTGAAATTTCCGGTTTTATTATTTTCGTCGTCGACCCGCTGCCTAAAATGGACTGTTCCCGTGCAACACCGAGTGGATCGCGCCCGGCAGAGGCTTCTTCTGATATTTACTGCATTTTTGGATGATTTTTTTTGTTGGTGCTCGTGATTTTGCTGCGGCGTCCCGTTCTTCCTTTTATTCACTTTGGTGGGCAGTAATGTTACACGACCCCCCGTTCACACGTCCGCCCATGTCTGACAACATTCTCCGGGCGTCACTGGCTGCAGTTTTTCGCGGTGTTGTGTCGAGCACTTGAACATTCTGCACAACATTTTTAAAATGTGTGTAATTAAGTTTCACCTCGCCTCGACCCCCCAAAATGCCGCACCACCCCGCCAAGAGTGCCCGCAGCAAGTGTCGATAGTTCTGCGTGGACGTGAAGCGGCCGCGGGGAGGACGCGCACCGCATGCATGCCGAGAACTCGTGTATATCCGAGTGAATTTAATTTTATTTAATTTTCATTTTATTATTTAATTTGATTCCCTCCAGGGGACGGGGGGTGACAGCGAGGGGCGACGGCGATGGCGGTGGCGGCCAACAGCGATGGCAGATCAATTTCACTCGCGGAACTGGCTTGTTCGTGGACTTGTCAAGTGGGATGCAGGAGCGTGTGTCACGCGGCGGAGGTGCCAAGTCCGGGATGTGGCGGGGGTGTTTCTCTCCACTTACAGATGGATAATAAATTGAAGAAGTTTAATGTTATTTCGGGAAATTGAGCGCTAAAGGGATGCATGAATGGGAAAACAAGGATCGACGGAAAGTCGGAAAATTCAATTTGAGCACTGGCATATGGGACCAGAGCGGCGGCAGCGGCACCGTCGTTGTCGTCACGGCCGATGTCGTAATTTGCAATGAAAAAAAAAAAATACCTCATCTGTGTTGGCACTTGTGTTGGGGAGGAATAAAATCGGTTTTATAATGAAATTAACAGATTCGAAGGACACTCGAGGATTTAAAGGACATTCTATGAAATTGTTAAAGGATTGGGGGATTTTTCAACGCGCCAGATGTGTCGGTTACTCTGCAAGAGGTCTACAGTTCGAATCATCTATTTTGACAGGACACGCATTACGAGTTACTGTCATTCGGCGCTGACTCAAAGTCCCCTTAAGAATGGGCAACGAATCTTTTTGGTCCAGAAGCTTGGCGTTTTGGCTTTAGTTCTGGCTGCGGCCATTGCTCCAGTTCAGACTCCCGCTCTGACTCTGACTGTGGGTCTAGCCTGACCGGAGAGCCTAGTGTGACGCCCACATCAACTCTGATTCTGGCTCCCGCTACGCTGTGGTACTGGCTTCGAATTAAAACCCCATCGGATCAACTGGCGCTTGAATTACAGCTTTGGTCTTAGCTCCAAATGTTGGTTTGGTTCAAGTTTCGATTCTGACTTAAGCTCCAACAGGGGCTCCGGTTTTAGCGTCTACTGCAGTTTCGGATCAGATTGTGAACCTGGGTTTCGCCTTAACTACGGCTTTGACTTAAGCTTCAAATGTAGATCTGCTTCCAGCTCCGATTCAAGCTCTAACTCCAACACTGGCTCTACCTTAAGCTCGTACTGTGGCTTTATGTCTGACTGTTAACCTTGCTTCTCTTTAACTACGCCTTTGGATCTCAATGTTGATCTGGTTCCAGTTCCGGATCAAGCTCTTACTCCAATAGTGGCTCTGGGTGTAGGTGGCTCCACCTGCGGCTTTACCTTTGACTGCGGCTTTGGCTTGAGCTCTAAATGCAGCTCTGACTCAGGGTTCAAATTAAGCACTTGCTACGACAGCGGCTCTGGCTAAAACTCATTCTGTAGCCTGTAGCCGCTTGAACTACGACTTTAGCTTAATCTCCAAATGTAGATATGTTTCCAGCTCCGATTCCGGCTCTAGTTCCAACAGTGCCTCTGGCTTAAGCCCCTACTGCGGCTTTGGGTCTGACTGCTGACTTGGGTTTCGTTTTAACTACAACTAGGATTCAGCTCCAATCGTAGGTCTAGCTCCAGTATATTTTCCTCTGCTTAACCTTTTACTTCGGCTTTAGTTTTGACTCTGAATGCAGCTCTGTCTCAGATTCCACCTGCTCCGACAGTAGCTTTGGCTTAAACTCCCACTGCTTTGGGTCTGATTGTGGACCTGGTTTTCGCTTTTACTACGACTTTATTTTTGGCTTCAAATGAAGATCTGGCTTCAGTTCCAACTCTGGCTCTAGCTCCGACAGTAGATCTGGCTTTAGCTCATACTACGGCCTTAGCTCTGTCTGTGAGCACATTTTTAGCTGCAACTGTGGCCTTGGTCTTGACTCAGACATTTGCACTGGCTAGCTTGTGATCCTGGCCTTTGCTTTATTTGTAGCCTTGGGTTAAGCTCTGCCTCTGACTTTGGCTCCTATTCAAGACCTACATAGGTCTCACTATCTCTGGCTTTAAATTCCAATGTGGTTCCATCACTTTAACTCCAGCTCCAGTTCGTGCTCCGGCCAACAGTTGCTGACACCATTCACCAGCAAGTTGAACAAAGCCCTGTTTCGAAAACAAGCTGCACCCCCTTCTGACGCCCACCCAGTGCAACTGACAAATACCTGACAAGAGAACGTCTTGCTTTGTCAACTTCCTCGAGCCATTCCCAAACCGCAAGACACTCAGCCCCATTCCCATTCATCGCATTCAAATCACCGCCAATCACTCATCAGCCACTTCAATCACTGAATCGCCAGCCACCCGCCGTGAGTCACTCCGAATGCAGGCAGCAGGCGCAATCGTCGCAGTCATTGCTCCGCTATGAGTAATTGCAGTTCACCCAAGGGCCCGCGTAGTCAGTGCTCGCCGAGTCAATTTTTTTCGCTGGAAATCCCAATCACCGCGCGCACGGTGCACGGAATTAAAATTCAAATCATGACGTCTCCATTTTCGCTTTTGACAGCGATCCCTCCAGCTGACAGATAACGATCCGCCGTTCAATTGCTAGAATATCAATTCACTTTGACAAATTTCATTTCACCACCACCCCCGGGGAGACCACAAACCAAAAAAGTCCCGCGCCGCTGGTGGACAGGCCACAAACAAGACTAATCGACGTCGAGCGGGCATTTCTCAGTCCGCCCGCAAACTATTCGGCGCAGTGGAGGCGGCCGCTTATTACTCATTTACCGGAGATTAGAGGCTTAAGGAGGTCTACATCAAAGGACGGTGCCCGCCGCCACCGCGCGACATCATTAGCAATGCAAAGGGCGTCCGACAACAAATTTACAGCGAAACGATGGCGATCTTCCCCCGGCAATAATAATTTCCATCCGCACAGGTTCGCCATGGCCCCGTCGCAGTCGTAGTCGTCATCGTCATCCGCATCACAAGACGACCGAGATACACACAGATACGCGCGATGGATTGACAAAACGGCGCGAGAGCACGCCTTAAACAAATGTCTGCCGTGTCGGTCTCCGGCCGGAGTGACTGCGCGAGGAATGCGAGGAGCTCATCACTCATTCCGGCCTCCCCCGCGCCGGGCGTCGGCATTCCTGGCCGTGCCCCAGAGATCTAGATAAGTTCGAGTCGTTACCCGTGACGTGTCTTTATCGAATCTCTCCCCAGCACTGGCATCGTTGTTGGCGTGTCGTTCTGTTGTGGCTTGTTTGCATTTGATTGCAATTTGCTGAAAGTGATGGGTTCCGGCAGAGGACCTCGAGTTGACTGATTTCCACTGCTGCACGGCCAGTGCAGACATTGTCTGCCCCGATGGCAGACACCTACGAGAGGAGGTGCACTCGCCGCGGAGTTTATGACTTCCTTAGCGCAGCTGCAGCGCAGCGCGTCAAGTGAACTCCCATTTGAAGAGGTCATAAAACGAGATGATGCGACGTTGAGGAGCGTGGAAGAGCGCGACAAATGGGCGAGCTTAGGGGGTGCAACCGAGTTGCAAGATAAAATTGGGCGATCAGCTAAACGACGGAATCCCGTGAATGGTTTAATCCTCCTTAGGATCCAACGTTTGGTGGCCCATTACGCCCGGTTACGGTTTCCTGCATCGCCTTGGGAGGGGCCATGTAAGACATCGACGGTGCTTATCCGTTGATTCATGCGAGAATCATTCGGGAATGGTGGCTGGTGGGAAGAAGATTCACTTAATGCCGACGAGGTGCTCAAGCGACTTCGTTAAACAGAATGTGTCGCATGGAACGTGTTCGTTGGTTATCTGCAGGTTGTCAGGTGAATTTTTTGGTTGAAGGAAATTTGGAAAGATTCAGAAGGGAGGAAGAGGAGGTTTCCGTTGACCATAAAGGGCTATGGGTCTACCCACAGGGGGACAAATTAAGGTGGAACGAATTCAAGCAATCTAGACGAGACCCATATCTATAACTCACATGGACCAATGTTGACAGATTGAGCTTCCTTTGGATCCGAGAATACCTGCACAAGCCTTCTCCTCCTTCTCCTTTGAGGTGAAGAATAAAAAACAGACTCAGTGGCACTGCAGCCCCCCCACATGTGACCATGGCCCAGCTTCTTCAGCAACTACTCGTGTTGTGCGTGCTTATAGGTTCTCACGAGTTGACAGGCTATTTCTGGTCTCTAAAAGGCGATACCAAAAAAAGATTTCATTGACACTCAGTAAAGTCTCAGTATTGTCAGCAACTCAGAAGTGGTGGGATCCTGGAAACTGCTCAGATTACAAATCGAACCTGACACCTTCAGCGTGCAAGGCTGACATATCATCACGAAGGCGGCTGCATCAACATTTGCTTGGGTGGTTAATAACTCTGATGCTAGGGAAGCTGAGACGCCAACCTCTATCATCGTTTACCATGGCAAACATGTTCCATCAAAGCTGTCGTGGGGGCAATGCAAATCAATGTCTTTCGAAACCACGTCAACGATCCTGACTCACTCAAGCGAGGTTGAACTTGCAAGACTCCGTTCAATGTAGCGGGTTAGGTTATGTTGAAGCGCCTGGTTGTCAATCTTTAGACCGTCTTGTAGGTGGATTTTCATGGACGGTTCTCAGCCGACGGAGGGCCGGCGCATTCGTGGAAGACGACAACTTTAGACTTCACACCTCTATAGATAATTTCGCATCGGTCTTCCAGGCGGAAACATTTGCGATCCTTATGGCCACCAACTATATTGAGACGGACAGGTGGAAGGGGCGAAGTATCTGGGTCTGCAGCGACAGCCAAGCTGTGCTAAAGGCCTTACTCAGCCCTTTTCCCACTTCGAAGATAGTCCAGGAATGCAAGTCCTGCCTTAATTTGGTCGGCAGACTGAATTCGCTAAGACTTGTCTAGGTCCCGGGTCTTCACGAGATCACGGGAAACGAGATTGCTTATGAGCTCGCTAGGCAAGGTTCTAAAGAGGCACTGGTAGGGCCCATACCTACCTTGGAACTACCTGCTTCCTTGATTAGGGCTTCCGTCGCTGGTTAAGTCTCCCAACAGCACAACCAGGTAGACATGACTATCTAGAAGACAGACTTAGCAAGTGCATGCTCCCGAACGTCAGCAAGAAATCCGCGGCTTTTCTGTTATCTCTAGACAGAAAAGACGGTAGAAAGCTTCTCGACGTACAAACGGGACATTTCACCTTCGCTTAGCACCTAAGTCTACTTGGGCTTAGTGAAGACACCCTTTGCGACGTCTGTCGGTGAAATGGTGTCACTTCAGAGCACTTTCTCTGTCAATGTCCTGCCTTTGCTCGTATCAGGTGGCGGCTAGTTGACGTTGATGTGGTGGGAGCTGAAGCGCCTGCTGAAAACCAGAAAACTACGGAGGTTACGGCCTGGTAGCACAATGGACCAATTTTTGAGTCTGAGCGCTCCAGCGCAGTATATCCGACTCTCAAACAAAACGAAAGTCGATATTGAAGTATTTTACCATCTCACTAAGAGATCTGGGACACTTGAGGGAGGTGTTTGAATGGAAGTTCTGGTATTCAGGGGATTGGGCTGCAGGTTACGTCCTTCCGCAACTTGAGGCTGGTGGCCAAAGAATGTGCTAGCTGGAGAGGCATGTTGAAAAGTTTTGCGTGCGTTTTCTTGGTCATGTTTGCGTTGATGGCATCTGGAGGAGAAGATTTAACGAAGAACTCTATGGACTGTACATCGACATGTGCCTAGTCAAGCGTCTTCGGATACAACGCTTAAGATGCCTAAGTCATTTAGAGCGTGTGGACACCACTGCTTAAGCCCGAAAAGTTTTCGAATCTGAGCCATTGGGACAACGCAACGCAGGTTAAGGTGGTGCACACAAGTGGAGAAAGACCTCAACCAACTTGGAGTGCGCACCTGGAGGTTTATCTCATGTTGTGCTTTAGCCTGTGCAGAAGCCCTCAATAGGTCTTTACTGCTCAGGCACCATAAGTGAGTTTTGAGCAACTGCCGTGGGTCGTGCAAGCTTTGCTCCTTTATGCTTGCTTCCTCCGGTTGCCTACTGCTGGCTGCGCATTGCTGTTGAGCGTACATCGTTCAAAATATTGCATAAGCTGATGGTTGGTCAGCGCTTAGATGACACTAGGTAAAGGGAAAGCAAGTGGAATGGGTCATTGGGAAACTGGTGAAGAAGACTCGCCTCTCCTAGGGACTGGCGTAGCGAATGCTGTTCTCCACCTTCTCTGGAAGAGACTAGAAGATGGGAAAGCAATCACAGTTGTTCTGTCCTCATGAGACAGCTCTCCAAAAGAATAGAAGACATATGTACCATCTGGCAAGTGCCTCACCGTATGGAGGGCGGTTGTCTTTGCTCAATACTTCCTGGTGGGGGTTAAATGCAATTGACCCACTTTCTTAATTGGGCAGGATTAAGAAAAATACATGTGTCAGAGGTTGGAGGCCTTTTGCAACCAATCTTGAAAGAGATGAAGCATTCCCATTCCTCTTTCTATCGCAAAAATGTACAACACGTCGCTCCTTGACAAAAGTCAGGAGTGAGAGCAGCTTTAGTTGTCATCCTGCGCCTTTTTTTGGGAAGATTTTGACAACACATGGATGGTGGGTGATTGTCCTCCGTAAAGATTCCCTTTTGTAGTCGCGATGGAGCCGGTGATTGTACAGAAGATAGTCACCCAGGAAACCTATGCCTGGACACCTGGTATCAGTGTACGTAATAGCGGCATTTCCTCTAAGCGAACTCATTCGCTCTTCACTGCTTAGACTTGGAAGCAACTGAAAGGGGAACGAAGGAACTGCCCAATGAGCGATTTCCACCTCCCTACTGTTCTTTGAATATTCTATGATCCTTGCAAAGGCCCCTTTTCAATGACGTCTCTTCTGTGATGTCCTCCTTTCCGCCCTCTCGTCGCTCATGAAACATGAACAGATAACAAGCACCTCCTAGAAGAATCCCGACTTGTCCCAAGATCCCATCCACCTTTCATTCGCCTGGCACTTCATTATCGTCATTCCCGACACAGTTGTAATTAACCAACGAATTTCGTCTGCCGCCGGCCTCCCGGGAGAGGATGAAAGAGTCAAAATTACGCAACCAAAAGCTCACAAAGCATACCCAGGCGTACCCGTCCCCAGACTACACATAATATGCTCTTTGCATTTCCGGTCCGCAGCCAGAGACATATTACGCCGGAAAGAAGCGACCATTTGTTGCAACCCAGTTTCACATCCTGCCCATGCATAGATGCACAGGCCAGCCGTTCCAGCGCGGAGGGATGCTAGCTCGCATGAGAGAGGACGGGAGAAAAAAGAGGATCGGAAATAGTTTTGTGGGATGTGCATGCACGCTGCCGCCGCCGCTGCTGGAGGATGGATGATGGACGGGACCGGCGAACACGAACCAGCAGCGCAGCTCAGCACACTAGGTCAGTGTGCGATGCTGGTTTGGCTTCCTGTGGCTCTCCTCTGGTCCCTCTCCTCAAATCGCAATAAAAATCTAATTTTACATATTTCTTCCCTTGATGGCGGCAGCGGCGGCGGTGGTGGAGGTGGTGGAGCAGTCATGGGTCGGTTGAAATGTGTCGGGAACGTGTGCCGTGCTCTGGTGGAAGCTGCGCTCCCTCTCTCTCGCTCTTTAAATATTTCATTTGCCATTTCGACAGACAGCCGGGATGGATGGGAGGACATGATTTCTGTGACTGGACGTGTGTGTACGCGAGCTGGCACGGAATGCGAGGAAATGCTTTCAGGATATATGGAAAGTAATACTCGGTCCTCCGGTGGTGGTGTACATGTTAAGCGAGTATCAAGGATGCGAGCATCAAAGCGAGCGCTCGTTTGCTTTGAATGCATTTGGACGACCGAGTTAATAGGTGTTCCGATTAGATTTGATTAGTGGACACATGGCAGTTGATTATCTCTTGGGGCAGAGTGTGTGTGTGTCGTCTAATTGACACGCAAATTTGAATGGCAAGGCCTCAGCTTTGAGTGCATTTTGAGAACGTGTGACATTTGATGGGAAATTTGGACTGATTTTCTACCAACTATGCTTTGACAAGTGATGACGTCCTTATGACTGATTAGATTGCTTGCCTCACGCTGACAGGGGCAGTTGTAGGGCCCCATGCTACTTACCAGATGGGAGGACTGAATCAACGAAAGCGAGGCGTTAAGAGGCAAGGTGTTAAGATTTGGTCCTTCGAGCCGGAAGCTATGATAGTCTAAAGAAGGATTTCCACGTGACAAATGTCTGAAAATTAACCTCAAACTCAAACTACGTCCTCAGGATCGTCATAGGATCGGATTTATGAGTTTGTTCCAGGTTGTGCCTTGGCCTGTAGAAAAGCCTTTCATGCTCGGGCCATACTTGTGAGTTTTGAGCGACTGTCGTCGGTCGCGCCAGATTGGCTTCTTCAGGCTTGGCTGGCTGGGTATAGGAACCTGGGTAATGCGGCCTGCGTCTGGTTGACTACAGCTCTCTGGTGATCGCAAGTGACAGTCCACTACTGATTGATTAGGCGTTGAGAGATACTGCTGCCTGGGTTCTGTCGGCTGGGCACTGCTGCCTGTATACTACTTCTTGGTTAATGGTGGCTGCCTTCTCCTGGCTGGCTAATGCTGACTGGTTGTCTGACTAATTGAGTGGGTGTTTCTTGCTGTCTGAGTTCTGATACCTGGAAACTCCAGTCTAACTACTGCTGACTAGCTTTTCTTGGCTGCCTACCCTCTACTGACTTCATCTAGCTTGCTGTTGCCTGCTCCCTACTGCTGGATGGTGGTTGATTGCTGCTGTCTGTTTTTTTCTGGCTAGCCACTCCTGTCTAGCTTCTGTTGACTTGTTTCTGCTTCCCTACCTACTGCCGACTGTCAACTAACTGCTGCTGGCTGTTCTCTCCTGGATGGCTGAGAGAACGACTAGTACAGCCTACTGCAACCAAGCAGCTGAGGTGTCTATCTCGGCACTTGCCTCCTCCTGGCTGGTTGTTGCCAATAGCGTCCTGCTGTCTGATTAACGCTGACTACCTTATCCTGGGAGCCTTATTCTGGCTCGCTGCTAATTGTTGGCTACTGAAGTCTGCTCTCTAATGGCTAGCTTGACCTATCTTCTTCTGGATTGTTTCTGCTTGCTGTCTGGGTACTGTCGATACTGTCGACTAGCTTTTTCTGGCTGGTGGGTGGCCTGTCTGACTTCTTCTGATAAGCTCCTGCTTGCTATCTGATGCTGGGGTATTTTCTCCTGACTGGCACCTGGAACCTGCTGCCACGTTCAACTGTCTACCTCCGTACTTGCCATTTCCGGCCTGGCTGCTGTCACCTGGGTACTGCTGCCGTTTGGTTTACGCTGGTTACATTTGTTGACTTGCTTGTTGGCCTGTTTGTTGACTACTGCTGGCTGTTCTCTACTAACTAGCTACTACTGTCTATATTTGTCTGGCTTGTGTCTGCTGACTAGCTACTACAAGATGGCTCATGCTGCCTAGACACTGTCCACTAGCTATATCTGTCTGCCTGCCCACCACTGACTTCTTCTGACATGCTTCTGCTTACTACCTTCTGTTGGGTGGCTACGGTTGGCTGCAACCCAACTGCTTACAGGTACAGCTGTCTACGTCGTTACTTGCCTTATCCTGTTGCCTCATCCTGGTGCCTCATCCTGACGGGCTTTTAGTGATTGATTCCTTTTGTTTGGCTGATGATAACTGGCTATTTCGGGCTGTGATCTGTTGTCCGATTGTTGCACGTCGCCCTCTTCTTCTTCTTTTTCTTCTTGTGGCGCTACAATCCGGGGTGGACCTGGGCCTCAACCAACATGCCTCTCCAGCCTTCACTATCTTTCGCCAGCTGCTGCCAGTTGCGCACTTCAAGTTGGTTGAGGTCTTTCTCTACTGGTGTGCGCCACCTTAGCCTTGGCCGTCCTCTGTTGCGTTGTGCCAATGGCTCAGATTCGAAGACTTTTCGGGCCGGAGCTGTTGTGGCCATACGCTCTACATGACCTAGCTATATTAAGCGTTGTATCTGAAGACGCTTGATTAGGCACTTGTCGCTGTACAGCCCACAGAGTTCATCGTTAAATCGTCTCCTCCAGATGCCATCAACGCGAACAGGAACAAAAATCACACACAAAACATTCGCCTCTCCAGACAGGCTAATATTGGCTGGATGGTGATAGTCACTTGTCTTGGTTGAGTGCTCCTAAGTGGCTTCCTCTGACTAGCTATACCCTCCTTTCGTTAACTGTCATATGACGGTCCCATGAATCCACATGATCACCGGCGTCTAAGTCTGTCAGGCTGGTCCTTTGAGTCGCATTTTCTGCAAGTCGACCCATGAAGACACAACTTTGCAAATCGGAAAAAATATATTTTCTCCGTTAGACCTATAATTCCGGCAAATCTGTCAAGTAATCCCTTGAGACCATCCCTTTAACCACAATCCCACCTCCCCAGTGCAGTCTCACCACCAATCCCATTAACCAGGCCCAAGTCAATTAATTATTTCCAATGCAAGGTGTCATCTCGTTCCATCCAGGCAATCCTGCCCCAAAATCAAATTTACAAACCTCGAAGGGAAGGCACCAGTGATCCCCCTCCCAGCTCCCACAAACCAGAAGACAATTAGTAAACGGCCGAATCTCGCCCGATCAACCCGCTCTGCGTTCACCTTAAGCCTCCGCATCTATGTGGCCAACAGAGTAATCGAATCCATTGATTTATCGATCCCTCCTCGCCGCTCCCTAATGCTTAATTCATTAACGGCAATAATAATTGAATAATCGTAAGTCTGCCATGAGCATTCGCTCGTCCCGCCTCTGTCTCCTGCGGTGTCTCTTTCTCTGCCTGCTTAATAAGCAATGCTACAGCGCACTCCAAGCGCATACATAAATCCATCATAATTGTACAGCGACGGCGACGATGACAACGCTAAGCAGCAGCAGCGGCAGCAGGAACAGAGTTTACTATTCGGATGGTGGCGGTGCGCAGTGTGTGTGACTCCGCTAATCTGTCGTGAATCACACTTTAAATTGACACCTAGCCCTTAATATTTTCGGTGCGGAGGGGGAGAGGGAGAGGGGGGGCTTATTGCATCCGGGGCACAATTGAAAATGTGCTTGAAAATCAATTTCTGTCGCTCATTCACCTGTCAGTCGCGTTCGAAGGCGACAGCGGTTGAGCGATTTATTCACTTTTTTCCATTCATTCCAAGTCGACTGACAGTTTTTTGACAGCTTTTTGAAGGCACACTGTTGTGAGGAAGACGCCTGTCAGACGTATGTCATTGGTGTCAACTTGTGTTGCTACATTCTGCGTGTTTTTCTTTTTTTTTTGTTTTGTCGCGTTTTTTTGGTGTGCGCGTGAGTTGCAGTTGGAGAAGCAGAACTCCTTTCGGATGAGGAGTTGAATGTGTAATAAGAATGGTGACACGTGGGATGTCATTTAAATTTGTCCTTTTATTCAAGCGAGGGGGAGGGGCCGAAAAAAAAATGCACCTGCTGTGAGGGATGTTCTACGCGGATCAAGAGGAAAGGGAGGTCAATGCGGGTTCCGGCTGTCGACAGAATTTGTAACTAATGAGGGAACAGGATTTTTCCAGGGGGGCTTGAGAGTTTTTCGGACACTTAATAATCATGTTGATAGTGAGCCGTGCTTGGCTTTTTTGAAGGCTGGAGAGGCTCGGCATGGATTCCTATGATTTCCTATGACTTTCAGCGGGGGGGGGGGGGGGGAACCTTTCTGTGAATAGTACGCGGTTCCCACATCTCAACATCCACAAAGAAACCTGGCGATCCCCTGATCATTTAACCGTCAACCAGGTTGATCATGTTGCGGTCGAGGTCAGATACACCTCCAATATTCTCGATGTCCGAACATTCCGAGTCTTCGAATCTGAGCCATTGCGACAAAGCAACAGTGGACGGCCTTAACTAATGTGGCGCTCACAAGTGGAGAAGGACCTAAACCAACTTGAAGTGCACAACTGGCAGCAGTTGGCGAAAGATAGTGCCGGCTGGAGAGGCATGTTTAGTTGAGGCCCAGGTCCACCCGGGATTGTAGCGCCACAGGAAGCTATCTCCCTAGTCTTGGACCCTTATGGGCTGTAGGGGCACTTTTTTCTAAGTATTATTATTTAGTACTGTTGTGGTTCCTGGAATCTTTGTCCTTATGGTTTCTACTGCGACAGAAATGTTGGACATCGTCAATTGTTGTTCAACTCTTCTCAGGTTTGTCTGTTTTGCAATTACGTTAAACAGTCCTTTCAGAAAGATATTACCGGGCCTTGGTGGAAGAGGACATACATATGTCTGGAGCGCTCCCTTTTGTAGGTGTCAAGTGGTAGACTCAGGTGTGGAGTCAAGCAAAAAATAGGATTCTAGAATTTTTGCCTACTCTCTATTTAGTTCAAAGTCGCAGATGATTGCCTGTAATCAGGGCCAATGTGTCGTCTAAGACGTTCTTGCTTCAGTTCTCACTTACAGCGAATGCAATCGAGACCAGCCCGCGATTGGTATGACTTGTCCAGCAAGCTGCAACAAAAAAAATATCCACACTAATGACTTATGTCCTACCTACCCCCTTTCCCATCCAACAACCTCCATCTTCTTTTCGAATTTCATCCTCATTAGATTTTGTTCATCACTCATCGTCAGTTATGACCAACTCGCGGCTCCATTTCGGGTCATACGCACTCCGGTGATCGAAAATATGCGCCTTGTTTTGTGATGTTCCTAATTAAGAAGGACACTGGTTGAGAATTTGAGTCGTCGTTGCCGGCTACCCAGCGGGGCTCTGCTGAACACTGAAATCATCAATTAGGCGCGACAAAAGCTTCCGAACCGCAGAGACGTCACCGTCATCGAAGCCCCGTATAATATCACATCTGTCAATTATGGTAAAAAACATTTCCCAGCTTCCCGTCTTCCCCCACCCCCCTCCACCCCCCTACACACTAAACACAAGCAGAGTGCGTGTGTGCCTTCGAAATATTTCACATCACAGCGAGGATTTATCGCTCGTCGCAGTCATGTGCGCTCATAAGCAGGCAGCGATGACGGCTCGCAAAAAGTTTGATTTATGAATTTGACCAAAATTGGACAAAGTTGTCATAAAGCCGCGCGAAGAGCTGAAATTGTTCATTTCGTTGACAGGATGCATTGCGTTGCATTGCTCCCCCCGCCTCAGCTCGCGATGACTGGTGTGATGTTGAGCCGTTTAGACGTAATGAAAATTCATTGCGCGCGGAAATAGCCGCTTGCCATTGAATTTATTAATTGACTCGCAGTCCGGGCCAGAGACGATGGTTTATCTCGCGTTTGAGACACTTGAACCAGTCCATCTGCTGGCCATAGACGAAGACACAACTTGTCTAAGACTGCACACGGTAGTCACAGGGAATGACTGGAGCAAAAAAAAAAATACAAAACTCACAACCTGAGCTGAAACTGCCTCCTCATCCCGACGACGTTGACGATGATCAGAGTACGAGCATGTTGATGGCGATGATGGTGCGGCTGCTGCTGCTGTGGTTGATGCGAATGTATGTTCGGGCTCGAGTGCAGTTGTAGCTTGTTCACTTGTTCGGCTACTGTTGCGAGGAGGACGAGGGGATGTTTCATGTGATCTGCGAGAGATGGAATGATGCAATTAATGACATGTCCGACTGGAATAAATTCATCAAAAGCACTTGTCTTCGATTGTTGTTGCTGACGGGTGAGGACGTGAGGATGGTGGGAAGGGGGGGACTAATGTGACGTTGCCAGAAGTGACTTAAAGGTATCAATGTCTTGTGGAAAAAATTCAAGATTCTGTAGCTTTCACGACTTTGACTCTTAGCCTTGTTTCAAATAAGGGGCATAGAAGTCATTTCGCCTGCTTCACTTTGAAACCCAGTCTCGGACCCAATACAAACCAAGATGACAAGGCACAGTACAACTTTCGGTCCGATTCTCTGTGCAAAGGCCGCAAGACAAAGGACGCAATAAATTTGGAAAAGTACGGAAAATACGTTCCTATGATGGAATGGCATGTGCGAAGAGATCCTGTTTTCTGGATTTCATTTCAGTGGAAGGCCTTGGAACAGAAGGTCATATTGCAACGTGGAACCTGTCTGGAGAGCGTGTTTCTAGAAGACGGGCTTATCGCCAGAAGTTCAAGTTGACTGAAGGGCTCCGTTGCGAAAAAGTGTCCGCTGCCGCAAAGGCGGCAGAAGGGCATGTCACTGAGTCAAGTTTCAAGCCAGTGGTGAGCAGTATACCAGGCGGTGGGTGACCAGTATACGAGGCGGTGGGTGACCAGTATACCAGGCGGTGGGTGACCAGCATACCAGGGTGACGCTCAGAAAATTTTAATTTCTGCATTTCCTTTAAGAGCCCGCATCACATGTAAGCTGTGTAGAGAGAAGTGAAGCTCCATGGTCTAAAGTTATGGTCTAAAGTTATACGGGAAATTGTAAGACGTCGTTTTAGGGTTCCGTTCCGTTCGGATGCACTTAAGGTTCTAGAAGCAAAAGTACTCTCAAGTCTATCAGAAGTCTATTGTGCCAAAGAGCCATAACATGGGGTTATTATGTGAAAGTTAAATGCGCGCCCTCGACTGTTCAGAAAAGTTCCAAATTGTTAGGGCCCAAAATCACGAAATGCCTAAAATCTGAAATTGACCAAAATTCAGAAATTCTACAAAATTTTTACAATTCTTTCAGATTTGTGTCATTTGACATTCGATTTAGGGCATTTCGGAATTTTGAACATTTTGATATATTGGTCATTTCAGAATTATGTGACCTTGAGAATTTTGTGCCTTTTAGGACTTAATGCGTCTTGGGATTTTGAACATCTGTTAACTGTGGCCATTTCGGGATTTTGAATATTTCGGTATATTGGCCATTTCGAATTTTGGACTTTTTAGGATTTTGGACATATTAGGACTTTGGGCATTTAGGGATCATGAATCCTGGAAAACTCGTGTTTCTGGGATCTGGCAAGTTGCACATTTAGGCGCCATGAGCCACGAGGACTGCCTATTTTAGGAAAACTTCATTTGGTGGTTGGGCATTTCGAGATTTTGTATCCATTATGCTTTTGGATATTTCAACGTTGTCCGCTTTTTTGGAATTTGGGTCAGTTCGAATTTTGTCATTTCGGGTATCTTTTCGGTATCTGCTGGGATTTGGATATATCGAGATTTTGGGCATTTTGACATATTGGTCATTTCGGGACTTTGTGACCTTGAGGATTTTGGGCATTTCAGGATTTTGACCATTTTTGTGTATTATGAGATTTTGAGCATTTCGAGCTTTCGGTAATTTTGCGGTTTTTAGTATATCGGAATTTGGTCTTTTCAGTATTTAGGGCATTTCGGGATTTTGGACATTTTGCAATTTCATGAATTTTTGAATCTGAATTTTGGAAAACTCATACTCTTGCGATTTGGTAAGTCCTGAAGTAAGGAGGCATGAAGAAAAAAACCGAATCTGGTCCTGGAACAATCTCTAATTGGAATGGTCGCCTGCAAAATCGCGACTCTATATTCAATTGAAAGGCATTTGTTGAGGACTGTCCATCCCCAGATTCTCCAGCTTCTCCGATTCCATAACTTTCCATGATGTCTATCCACAGATCCTTCCAAACTCATCCTTATACCCGAAAACTGTCTCCTCTCTGAAGTATGTGTGGCCCTTAATATGTCACAAAAAATACATGTCCTTCAATACCTGGCAACGCCCTTTCAAGAAACTCATCACAAATTGAATCTCTGATGCAGTACTACCTCCCCCTGCGAGACAAACCATCCAATACTTCAAATCCCCTAGCAGGACCACGCAATTTCTGGACATGTCACAGCAATCGCGAACATTAACCGGTCACATTCTTCATCAGCGACACAGGCGCAGACGAGGACGCAGACTCCGCACGGACGCAACTACAGACAGGGCGCCCTCAGTGTTGAAAAAGTGTTTTATCACTGGTGACGATCAAGAGGAATTATGTCAAACCAGGACAAGGTATCGTGTTCATTGTGTCCATCAACTCTGCCAGAGGTCGTCGCGACACTGTCAACATTTCAACATGACAAATCAACCCATACCTGTCCGCCGGCCGAGATACGTATCGGATCGAGCCCCGTCTATGTCCGTGCTCCGAGCTCTGATGCCTCAATGCGAATCGAAGCGAACCTCATTATGGGCGAAATTAATATTTTCTTCGTCGTGGCTTTTTGCCCGTGCTGCTGCTGGTGCGCATGCGTGCGTTAATAAAAACATCCGCGCGCAAATAGCCCACTCAAGGCATCGCTAAACGACAATAAATTGCGGGGGAACTGCGCACGGAGGAGGCAGCCATCCTGCACCGGCCATCGTCGTTCGTTGCAGTGGTGCACTGTCACTGGTAATGTGATTTATTTCAAAATTATTAACCAGAAATCGATACACAGGATCACACAGGCCATGTCGAGGAGGAGCCAAAACATTTTGGTATTCCGCTCATTGATGGCGCGCGCAATAAAACTTCGCAAGGACCATTCCGCGCAACGATAAATATATTTTTAAGGTCTTATGAACGACTGTGTGCATCCTTAATGTGACAATACACACAGGCAGCCACCATCGTCTGACGACAATGTGCATCACCAGTGCACAGCGCAGCGAGTGAGGAGTGAGGAAAGTGGGACACAACAAGAAGCCGTGTGTCTACTTAAGCACTCGACGGCACATTTGCAAGCGCTTCCAAATGCCACCATCAGGGTCGTTGCCGTTCGCGCAAACAACTGCCGTGCCAGTCATAAAGTAAATCCCTAAAAGGGAGCCACATTCTTTATCGTTATCAGAGTGGATGAAAGAAGGACGCGCAAGCCTGGGTGGGTGAGCACAGTGTCCTGGCAATAAACAAAATAGTCATAATTTTTTTAACGCTCGGTTGAAGGTACTTTTGTCGCGCAACAGAGGACCACTTGGCACTGGAAAAATGGATGCAAAAATGCAACAAACGTTGCACAATGTCCTGTGGCTCGGCGACGGTGGCACGGATGGGGTTGGAAATCTTGGGACCATCGAACCGGAAATGGGCATAACAGTCGTGGAAGATTATCCTTTTCTTTCATTCTCTGACTCCGGTAATGGCTCGAAAGGATGCCAGTGGGTGGGGGAGTGGGAGGAAAAGGATTACATCAGGTCAGTGAGTTTTACAGCGCAGCAAACGGTTGATCCTTAGTGGATGCAAAAATCTCTCGTGTAGTCAGTCTCTATGTAGACGCGTCTGACTTGGAATTTATGAAGATGCCACGGACTTATGGGGGGTGGAAGCGATGTTGCGGCTCATTAAGTCTGAGAAATGAGTTTGCCATTCAGGCCATCGTTCAAAGTCGGCGTCGTTGGGAAGTGGTGGTGGAGGCACTGTGTGGTCTGCGAGGTCTTGTCCACGTGGAATCGAAGTCCTCTCCTCGAAGTCGACATTTATCCAAATGACATGTCAATTGGTGCCATGGAGGACGCGAACATTCAGCAAATTTAAAAAGGGATCCTGTTCTTATCCGCCTCACTCGGCACCCAATCTGCTTAGCAAACGGAAATTTTCCACATCATCACATCTGTAAGCGTCCACGAGGGGAGTGCACACACAGTCGATTTTTAATATTCGCACATATTTCAAAAAACTCCCTCAGCCCCTGGAGGACACACTTTTTCTGCTGCTTCTCAATTTGAAACTGAATTTGATTCCTCAGCAAAGTGTCGTGCCACCCAGGCACACGCCTCATCCCCTCAGTCAGTCGCATTGAATTTATTTCTGCTGAACGCTGGGCCCATTTATCACTGACTGCCGGGAATATATGGCTCTCGCGTAGGATGTGAATCTCCCTCTCATGTCGCCTCCTTAAAAAATTTGTCCTTGGACGTGGCACTGTGGAATGGAATTTTGACCTTCACCCTCCACTTCACATCCGTCTGTCCCCACGCCTCGCTTCCTGCACTGCATTCCGAGACATTCAAATGGCGGTGAATGTAAAGATGTTTCCTGCCTTTGAATGGAGTTCCGCATAAAAAAATCCAATCCCACCACATCGTCGTCGCACTGTGACAGATTAAGCAACACGTCCATCCCCCAGACTGACAGTTAATTTCGAAAGGTGTCAGATATTAATTTTGAACGACGACGAAAAGAGACCAAGACAACGACCGGACTGGATGGAACACTGTTGCACCCACCTGAGTGGGTTTATTGGTCACTTGGCGGTCGGCCCACATTCTCCTCCGATGACGGCCTTTTTGAAATTGACTGACAGCGGGAGATTAAATCCCGTACACAATTCGCCACACATCCGCAGTTGCCGCCACATCTGACCGACGGCGGACTACCGAATCTGAGCGTGGAATGGAGCCGTGTCGGCGGAATGTCGTTTTTTTTTTGGCTTTCGCCGAGACGAGGGTACATTCGTGGCTGTCGTACCGTGGGGTCCTCTAGAGTGGGATTAGATGAGCTTAATTGACTCATTAGTCCAGTATTTCCTATGATAGATCAATGCCGGCCCAGATCGGATGTCTGATGTTTGAAAATAATCTGAGTCGTGCGGCGTTAAGCCGAGAAATGTAGTTGTGGGGGGTCTCGATGAAGGAAGACGGGAGTTTGGGCTTGCACCTTGGAAAAGATCACCGAAAACTAACCAAAATGGCCACAAGTCCAGGTGATCACGTCAGTTTAGTTAATCGCAACAGATTAGGCAAAGCCGTCAGTTTAGATGACAGTCCAGATGGGTCACTATAGACGTGTCTTTTCAGGCGATCGCCTCACTTCAGGTGATCGCTCCATTTCAGACGATCGCGTCAGGGTAAGCAATGGCGTCTGTCTAGGTGATGATAAGTCAGTCCAGATGATTGCGTAAGTCTCGACGATTGCGTCACTATAGACAAATGCGTCTGTTCAAGCGATCGTGTCTGTTAAAATGATTGAGTAAATTCAGGTGATCGCGACATTTCACTTGATCGTGTCAGTTCAGGCGACCGCATCAGTTTAGGCTTTTGCTTCAGTTCAGGGAATCGCATCAGTGTAGGCAATGGCGTCTATTTAGGCGATGATCTCGTCTGTTCAGACGATCGCGTCAATTCAGGCAATCGTGTCAGTTCAGGCGATCGCTGAAATTCAGACGATCGTATCGAGGTAGGCAATGCCGTCTCTCTAGGTGATGATCAGTTAGTCCAGATGATCGCGTCAGTCTAGGCTAGCGCGTCAGTTCAGGCTATGGCGAAAATTCCGTCGCACTCGTCAGTTCAGGCAATCGCATCAGGGCAGCTAATGGCCACTGTTTAGGCGATGATAGTGTTTGTTTAGACGATCGCGTCAGTTCAGGCGAAATCGTCAGTTCGTGCGGCCGAGTCAGTTCAGGCAATCGCATCAGTGTAGGCAATGGCGTCTGTCCAGATGATCGCGTCAGTCCAGATGATCGCATGAGTTCAAGCGATCGCGTCAATTTTCCCAACTACTCACAAATTAACGTCGAAGCCCTCATCGTCAATTTGCATACCTCCAGGCCATCATGCCGCTTCCAACTCCTCAGCTCACACATGGACGTAAGACTCACTTATCCACACCACAGCTGCCTTTGCCTTGAAGGCGCTGAATCTCAGATAACTCAAGACCATCAAACTTCTACTTCCAATGAAATCGTTTCCTTCTCCAGTCACGAGAACAGTGGCAACACCACGAAATGCAGTAATTTCGAGTGGAAAGTGCTTTTAATTAGTGCCTTCCGTGCGTGGAGTAGAATTATCACTGGCTTCGGGTGCTTTTCGTGATCACAGGGAGCACTGAATGCATTTTCCGACTGACCCTATTCGCTCAGGGATGTTAAGCGTTCCCAAATGTTTGCCTTGGAACAAGCACAGAACTTCAGGGGGAGCTACTTTGCTGATTAAGAATTCTTGCCTGGAGGATGAAAGGGGGAATTCTTTAATGAACTCCGGTTGATATCCCATGCAGTTGATGCTTTGTGTTGTCTTTTATTCTGGGATCTTTCTGTCATAGATCATAAATTTTGTGATTTTAACTTGAATTGGTTCAAACTTGCAAATTCACCTCATCATCAAATGAGAGGCTTTTTAGCTCCTTGAGCCCCAAGGGCTTTCGATTTTCTGAACAAATTTTTTTTAACTCCAAATGAGACTGAAGGTGCAAACGCAAATTAGGAGCCCTGGCCCCTTGAACTGTGTGAGGGGCCCTGTATGACTGAATTTTGACGAACTTGGGAATTTTCAAAAAAAAAAATAATAAGTCGAAAATTTGCATTGTCTGAATTTTGCATTTACTTCAAATTTTACAGCGACCCCTTGAAAGGGGGTCTGGAAGGGGGTTGGAAGGGGACATTATGCCCCCTTACCCTCTGCAGGATTTCATTCGGGATCTAAGTTTTAGGCTTTGTTGTTTCGGGATTTTTGGTTTTCGGGATTTTTGAAATCTCGTGAGTACTGTGCTCTCTCCACTCATTACTCGTCTTGTACACAGGATTCAGAATCCTGCCTAGACGCACTTTGCCTTTTGGTTGACATGAGACTTTCTTCCCCAAAGGTACTGCACTCTCAAATCCAACAATTAACTTCATTTTGATTGCGACTCCATGACACACGGTGGCTACACACAATTACATCACACACAACAACCCCGACGTCGCTTCTGATCTACAACCAACCCCGTCTCAGTTTGGAATTCTATGTGCGCTGCAATGTAAAACTTCCCCACTGCCTAGCATCGAATTTCATGCACTCCACCCCAGGGCGGGTATATTTTATACCTCTAGCGACGGCGGCAGTGGTGACAGCAGCGGCGAGATATTCATTTTGAAGTTTTGTCACGTTCCTCGGATAATGTCTGTGATGAGTGCATGCTGCGGTATTTTGAGCTCATTGTCATCCTAGTGGAATGCAAACAGGAAGGATGCAGATGGCACTAATCGCGCGTGGTGCAATTTAGGGAATAGGGAGAGCGAAAGAGAGAGAGAGACTGAGATTGAGAAGAGTGATACACTACAATGGTTTATGCTTGCAAGCCCATGAAGGATAGGGAAGAATGATGATGTGGTGTTTCAGGTTCGTCTAGGCGGAAATTTTTTTTTGACAATTTTGTAGAGAAACGCCCTGGAGACTTGTTTGACAACAAACGTGAGTAAGTGATAGACATTTATATTCAACACATCGTCTTCGGAAATTTTGATGTAATTACAGCTTATGTCTCCGCCAAGGAGCTACGTTCCTAGATTCGCCAACTGTGACAAAAAGTTGTGCCGCCTACAACAGGAGCTCTTGCGTGGTATGAGAAGTGGAGGGTCTTACAATTTATTGCCGACACCGAACTGAGAAATCTGAAAACTTTTTAACAAAAAAGCGACGAGTGACGAGCTTCGTGATGGCACGACCGACAAGCTTCTTTACATAACTGCCGATATCCGATGTGATCCTCAAGGATAACTAGCCTCAGCATCTTGACGCCCATCCGTACAGCAACGGCGACAATGCACATTCGAGCTTTGTCACAGCAGCACAACGTGATGTCTGACGAGTTTCATCGGAAGCAGCTACCATCACGGAAATCTATTCTGCCAACAAACCAGTGAACACTTTATGTCACGCTCCTGTACACTTGGGTGAGCTACAACTTTTTGCAAGGCACTCTAGTGGGGACCACTCCCAAAAATTGACTCCTACATCTTGGAACACGTTCCCAACTATCAGCCGATCGACTAGCTTTCGTCCCAACGTTTAAACGACGTCAACTCCAGGATGGGATACTCGGTCTCTACATTCTACAAAAACGCCACTATGCAATTAATTCTTCAAGTATTCTTTGGGAAGATGGGTGTCGTTCAATTCCCTCTGTACGTCAAGTTCTGTGCCACATAAAGTTTTCTTTCGCGGTAAATCTTACCTCCTTAGCTGGCTGTCATCGCAGTTTTCTGAAAGCTTATGGCGAGCTGTACGAAGGTGTCCGAAGTGGCTTACATGGATGAAAAGTGGCTATTTGAACTTAAATGTCGAAAAAGGTTCCAGACAGTCATATGTACCAGCTTGAAGGTGAAAAATTGTAAGCTTTGCTTCAAACGCATGAAAAATTTGCAGATACACTTGAACTTGCCCAACAAGTCACTCCCGATCGCTTAAAAACAATGAGAATGATCGAAAGTTTGGAAATCGCGTTCCGTATGAATTGAAGACAAGAGAGAAGGCGAAGACCGGCTTGAGAGATAAAAACAGAGTCGTTTTTGCATAAAATCCTGTCTGGTCATACGAAGTTGGTCAATTATGACATTCTAAAACGTCGCGCACAGCATGGATGCAACGGTTATACCTCATCGTCATCGACAGGAGCGCCGACGTTTGATGACCATCAGCTTGAGTATGTTCTGGTCTTTGGTGGGACCAGTTAGGTTGAGGTGCTGGTGCTCGAAAAGAATTCTCACAAGCGAGATCTATCGACCATTAATGGATTGAGGTGAGCAAAGGGAAAACCGTCGGAAATGATCACGAGACCAAATACTAGGTCACATGTTAGAAGGCCATTCAAAGCTCCGAAATGGGTAGTTGCACTAAATCCCGCCTATAAGTCAAACCCTGAGCATTTGTTCTCCTCATCACAACATGGTCTGTCGTTTACAACACAATTATAATGAAGTCCGACATTTGATGGACTCGTGGAAAGCCGATAAGCCGATGAAAAAATGGGAAAAAGTTCTCTTTAATAGGTGGGCAACCGACCGGCACACATGATTCATTACCAAAGGATTAAAAGTTTCACTAACCCAGGGTAGAGTGGCGTCAGAGTGGATTACGGGCATCCAGTACAATTGACTGAACACAATCCCCTTTTGCAATAAAGGCGAATGAATATCTCGACTCGTAGCTCATGCCTGTCTCATGCCACAGATTTTACGAAAGCCTAGACATCAAAGCACAGGATAGTCTGAATAAGTACTTAGACTAGCTGCCAAATGGTGCCACAATCGTTATTTGGAATTTTTCAGAAAACTGTTTCCGTGTAAAACACATAAAGGGGGCAACACGGTGTACATTCGCTGTTCTCCTTAGATGGCGAACATCAAAAATTGGTTTAACGCCACACCCAGGTGCCTCGAAAGCGACCATCACGAAGGATAACAACAATCTCTACTGAGATCTGACACAGGAGGCAACGCAAACGGCCGCGTAGGCCATGACGCGCATGAAAGGTTGGTCATTGGAGAGATTTCTGCAGAGCTAGGTTTTACGCTGCTCAGGCGCAATCTGAAGGATGGCGAAACATGAATTCACTGCAACACACCAAGAGCCAAGGATCAGTTTCCGCAGAAGGCAAAGACTGTCCCACGGCCTGAAATGCAATACCCACTCTTTTCTGAGATTCACAGAGTTTGTTCAAACGACCTGTGGAATGGACAAACGCTCAACGCCAAGCTGAACTATTCGTCTTATTCGACGACATTCTTTCCCAAATGAGGATTGCTGAAAAACTACGTTCATTTGGAGCAGAAACAGTGTTGGCCACCAAACATAATTTTCCTCTATTCCATAATTCCCTGCCATGCACATCGCCACCGGCTATGCTCCCCAATTGCATAAGCAACTGTCTGACTCACATTCTCCCCCCTCCCCCCCAATACAGATGAATTACGTCTAGTCACATCTTAAATTCCATTTTACACACAATCGACCAGCCCGACTCGTCGCATTCTGTCACCGTAATCTGTGCCCGTCCACGTGACACATTCACGTGTTCATTAAAAGAAACAAAACCCCCTGCGTATCCTTTGATACGAATTATGGCATCAGCGCCCACGTCGTTCTTCAACGTGATACCGTCAGCAGCACCGGTGGTCACCCCACCGGCCCCTTTTTGCTTACTCTCACCGCCTCTCCTCGTCTCTCCTCGCCTTTTGTCGGGCGCCATCAGAAAGACCTACCGGTCAGTGAAACGAACGAACGTCATGCGGCGGTATACAGTTCGCCGGAACGTGGCCAATCAACAGACTGGGGGCCATTTACAAATTAACTTTAGGGCGACGCGCATAAAAGGACTCGCTCTCGGTTGCAGTGCAAATGGGAATTGAGTCCAATCAACTGCACTGGATGCCTGTAATCCACTCTGAGTCTCTCGCTTCCTCGGTGACCAACAGCCAAAGAGGGGTTGTAGTCACGGGGAGTGAGGGGGTGGGAGGGGGAAACAATGGAACTGAGAATTAAAGCACGTACAAGATTAAAAATTGCATGAAATTGTTATTCGCCTGCGAGAGGGAGGTCGTCGTGAATTCAAAATGCGAACGGCGACAGTCACTTGTCGCGCGCTCTCTATGGCCGAGAACGTGATATCGATGCAGACCGCAGTGCAGCCCAGTCCATTGTCGTCGTCTTAGACGGAATCCAATCAATTCACACATCACTAAGCTGAGGACAATGTCACCGCATTGCCACCATCATCGTCATCATCATCGTCATCATCATCGTCATCGTCATCGTCATCGTCATCGTCATCGGCATGGTTGTGGTCGTTGTCGCCGTCGCCATTGCCATCGAAGTTGTGGTAGCGACGGCGGCGGTGGTGGTCTTCTTAAGAACGATAAAGACGACTTGAATGCGTTTCCATTGTCGTAAATTTCCAGTTTAAAGGTCCTTAAAATCATTGTGTGCTGAGCCGACCGAAAAGGGACTTTCCCCCACTAGGCGTCCACTTGTCCTGGTCTAGTTTGTTCCAAACAGGAACCGAATAATGTCGGAGAGGACTTTTCTTCAAGAGGTGACTTCCACCGGCGACAACGACAACTCTGCTTGGAGAGTGTTTGTCCTGCGAGCGGACGTGTGGGACAGAGCCCAACCGAAGCGAGTATCCTTTCAATTGTGTTGCTTATCATATTTATTTGTGATTTCTTCGATTTTCCGCCAGACAAGGGGAGCCCATGTGAAAAGGACCTCATCCAGAGCGTAAACACTTTTGATTTATATGCAAATATCTCGGCAGTGGATCGTAGACAGGACATTGTTCGCACTGCTGTGGGATGCCTCGGCTGCGGAGGAGTATGCTCTTGTTTATTTTGCCCCGTGCCATTCGATGCCTGGGCGAGGCTGTGGTTTATTCAAAAACTTCCGAATGATTGAATTGAATGAATGGCGCAAAAATAATTCATTCGCTTTGCGGTTGAAATTCGCTTATTTAATTTTTTTTTCTGCGTCGGTGTGGTGTGTGTGTGTGGGGGGGGGGCTTTTTAAAGATGTAAAGGATTGCGCAGAGTAGGGTTACACACGCCCGCACTGTGAAAAGGAGCCGCATTGATTTGGTATTCATTGCGGCGAACAAATGCGAATTCATTGGGTTGTTGGGTGAATTTTTGTTGGCTTTTGTTTTGGATTCCTTTTTTCTGCCTTTTTCCTCTTTGTTGGTCCAGGCCTTGAGAAGGGCTTTTGCATTTTGAAATTATTGAGAGTTTTCATGGAAAATGATGGACTGTGGTGTTGTGTTTTTCTTTTCTTTGGCTCACCAGTCCGTGACGAATAAAGTAAACCTTTGCTAGGCGATGTGGTTAAAAGTTGGTGAATGTGAGTTTGTGAAAGGGCGGTTCACCTACTTTCTGCGTGGATTCCAGCTGAGAAAAGATTGCCCTCAGTGCACCCTCTGCGTTTGACATTTTACCCAAGTCGTGTTATAATCTGAGCACTTACATCAAGTTTGGGTCGTGGTCGCATTTTCCTGAACAAATTTTTGGTCTAAAGAGATTCGGCGGTTAATTCTTGCTTGTGGCCTAAATAGAGCTCTTGGTTCATAAAAATATCGTCCTGGACAAAATTTAAGCCGATGTCCAAACTAAGCTCTTATTTAAAGCTTCAATCCTTTGTCAGGTCATGAGTAAAATTTGGCCCCTTGTAGAAATTGTCTCCTTGGTCCAAATTATTGAGCCCAAATTAAGTGTCTTCTTGGAATAGAGGCTGAGAATTCAGGTCATGACTAAAATTTGGCCCCTTGTAGAAACTGTCTCGTTGGTCCAAATTAAGCGTCTTTTTGGAATAAAGGCCCAGAGTCGAATCCCTGGTCCTAAAACCGTGGTTTAAATTAAGCTTTCGTCCCAGACTTAATATCCTGGTTAAAATTCAGGTCATAATTTAAATTTTCTACCGTGTCCAAATTGTCTACTTGATCCAAAACCCTGAATTCAACTTAGACGCCTCTTTGGAATAGAGGCAAAATGTTAAATCCGTGATTGGATTGGAGCCTACGGCCGAAATTAGGACAGTGGTCAAAATTCTGCTCTTACCCCAAGCTGGATTCCTTTGTCAAAATTTTGGTCACGATTAAAGTTCGGTCCCTTGTTCAAATATACTCAACGGTCCTAGATCCGATTCAAGCATGTTCTTCAAATAAGCCTGAAGTTAAAATTACATTTTTGACCCAAACTGAGTCTGTTGTCGAAATTGCAACAAAATTTAGTCCTAGCTTCAAACATGGTTTGTGGTCAAAATTCAGCTCTTAAGTAAGAATCGGCAATTTGTTCAAACTTTCTCCGTGTATGCTGGAATTGAATTTGTGATCAAAACTCAGTTTATGTTCGAAATTTAGCTAAAGACTGAAAGAAAAGCCTTCGTACGAAATATTTTCTTATTTTCGTTCACAAAATTGTAGGGCCTTCGTTCGAAATATTTTCTTGTTTCCATTCACAAAATTTTAGCCTTGGGTCCTACGACCCAATTTAAGGCCTTTAAGAAGATATGAGTCCCTTCCCTAATTTCACTTGATTTTCGTCTTTTGTTCAAAATTTTTTTGCTGTAACTAATAAGAGGTAAGAGCTGTCTACAAATTCAGTGCCTATTTCGAACTAAGTCCATGACCAATATTTGGTTCAATGATCCGAATTCAGCAGGCTTATGTTCGGCCTTGTCGGAATTGTTTCCGTAGTCACGTACGTATTTCAAATTTAGTCCATCACCTAAATTTTGTCCCTGGCCCAAATCGAAAACAGGATTTTTATCAGGCCTGTGATCCAAATTTCATCTCTAGCTCAAACTGCGTCTTAAATAAGATTAAGAAAAAAGACTCACAGAACGATGTCCTTGGTTCAAGACAAGAATCCACTGAACAACCACTTTGCCGCCTCGACGAAAATTGACTCAGCTTCACCGGCGAATAAAACCCGCAGAAACCGGCACCTCCTCCTCCTCTTACTCCATCGAATCCTTGATCAAGACACATTCGTTTTCCACCAGCTCGACAGCTCTCCTGAAAAGAATGCCAAATGAAATTGAATCCGTGTGAGATCTCCCCCGAGCGATACGAGAAATTATGCTAATTCCAGCCAAAAGTGCCAAATCCTTGCCAGTCGCAGTCAGCGCGCCAAACGCGATCCATTTTGCGTATAATTTATGGCCCACTCTTCGGCTGCGAAGTGACATCGCAGATAAGGCTGCTCTTTCCAGGAACCTCTTCAGCCCGGCAGAAGGACCACAAGAGCGCTCCACAATCTCCTGCCGATCAAGTGAATATGAGCGTCGCACTGCACAGAAGCACGCAGACGAATGTGCAAGACGCCTGAAACAAGCCAAATCCTCAGTCATTGACGCGCCGCGAGTTATATTTTTCCACGAACCCAGTCGTCCTGCGTCGAGGCGAAACTTAGTGTCGTTTGATTAATGAGGCCGAGCCCGTCGAATCGATCTCGTTGATCGTCTCCAGCAGCAGCAGCAGCAGCCAGCCACCGCAGACAGACATCAGCAGCAGCCATCGGAGGCATTTGCTTGTTAATCGCGTCGCGCCTCTGCGCCGCTCTGTCAAGTGGCTATAATGTGCGAGCACGCTGAATTCAGCGTGTGTGGGCGTTCGCGCAAAATTTCACGCGACTCCGAAACCCGGAGATGGACCCTCGAATCTGTGAACCTTTGCCACGTCAAATCAGGACTGCGTCGCCGTTGTTCGGCCTGTCACTGCTCATCACTGAATGGGCTGGCATGGCAGCTGATACACACTCCCTTCAGCTATGCAGGTAACGGAACAAACCACGGTCGACACAGCGCGGTGACACGACGATTTATTTCTTCGTGGAGTGGGTAAGGGAAGGAGGACGCGCCTGACAAAGATGAGAAGTGATAGCATCTCTCTGCCCGGAGATAGTAAGGTGTGTTTCGCGCCCAACACATAGCCGCTAGTGTGGGTGGGTGATTCTGTCGATTGGTTGGTATTTTAATTGAAACGTTCATAGCGGTAATTGTTAACGTTTCTCTTAACGACGATAACGACGGCGAATAGAGAATGGGGGTCGTGTCGCTGGCACTTCTTTCTCATCTCTCTGGTGGCGGTGAACAATTGACCCACATCCTCATGGAGACTGGGACAACAATCACGCAATACATTTCTTCGACTTGATAAGTTCGATGGGTTTGAATGGGTTGAATGGGTTCGACGGGGTTACGATGTGTAGCAGCGAACAACATGGAGCGCCTGTCGATGGGAACTGCTGGAGCTGACTCCTGATGGGAGAATGCCTTAGAGAAAGTTGTCGATTTGGCCGATTGGTTGTTGACTTCATGGGGTGGTGACAGGTTGAGAACTGATGGAAGGAGAAACAGATCTTACTGATTTTGTAAGCAGAGACCGCGGTTCAGGTTGGAGAAGTGATCCAAATCAAGATAGCGGCCTAAATTGAAAGCGTGACCAAAATCTGAAGTCTGGAGCATAACGAGCAAAAGGAAACCAAATTTTAGTCAGGTCTTCGGTTTGCTGGTGTATGTGGACAAAATTTAGGCAGTTACCCAAATCGAGTACAAATCCAAATTAAGAACGGGTATTGAATGAACCATATTTCGAAATTTAGGCTTTGTCTAGAACTTTAAAGTTAACCAATGACTTGATCAAAATTGTGTTTGTTTCCTAGACTGAATGCGAGATGCAAGGTAAGCTCGATGTCCATGGTCCAAATAATACTTGAATCTGAAATTTTTTTAGTGTTCCAAATTGAGCGCATGTAATCATATTGAAGAAGGAGCCTTAACTGTGTCCATGGCTCAAAAAAATTCAGTGACCTATACTTATGTACATGATCCAAAATTAATTTCGCGGCAAAGACTGAAGTCATGCTCCAAATTAAGGTTATTGTATATATAAGGCTTGACTCTATGACATAACCTTTTGGTCCAACTTTAGAAATATGTTGCTTATGGCCTAAAATGAAACCGTGGTCCAAAAAGAGAATTTGCTCCAAATTGACTGACTCAACCCTTGTACGAATTGAGCTCGAATTAAGGCCATTGTACAAATTAAGTCCATTGTCCAAATAGAGTTTAAAATTTTAAATTTATCCAGTGGCCAAAATTAAACTCATGATCCAAATTCTTTTCGTTGCCTTAACTGCGCCTGTGGTCCAAATGAAGTCACTGCTTCGAATCAAGCTCTCCATTTAGCTTTCAGCAAAAAGCCCAAATTTTCTGTGGAGGTCCAAATTGAATTCGTGGAGTTCCAAATTAAATTTTTGGTACAAAATGTGTCTCTGGCCAAAAATAAGTTTAAGGCCCAAATGGATAGCGGTTCAGCTTGTGGTCCTAGTTCATCGAAATCGCTATAAATCAACTTCTTCCCCTTCAACATTTTTTCGAAAAATGCCTTCCGTTTTTTACCACTTCCCAAAATCCACGCATCCCTTGGCAATAAATCCTTCCGGGAAACAGTCCATCGAATGCCTCACATCCTCAGGTATCCTCCTGTTTGCCAAAGTCCCATTCCAACTTTCAAGCACAAAACCGCACCGAACGCACAGAGCTTCGCAATTCACTCCCGGAGGACACGGAACGAAGTTCATTTTCCCAGACAGGAATCAAATACCAGCCATCCTTGCTGCTTCGACGTGTATTGACTCAGTTAAGGCGGACGAGCGGTACCTGACGAATGTTTGCCCAAGAACTCAGTGCTACGCCGCCCTTCTTCGGAGAATCCTAGATCATCTCAATTATACACGAATGCATATCATCTCTGTTTGCGCACACGCAACGCAAATACGGACGGACGATATGTCACCATCCCCCTCCACAGTTCTCGGGCTTGACCATGAGCAAGCCATGACTCCTCGAATCGTCGATGTAACTGGTCTCCGATTACACAGCAGTGCTATCGATCCATGGGGGTGTCTGTTGACTACCATTAGACGTGGGCAGGGGGTGGTGTGGTGGGGGGCGTAGTGACCGCCAAATCCTGCAGCATATCATGGTGGCTACAGCAAACATAATCCGCACCCGAAACCAGATGCCCATGCGGATGGGGTTGAGAGCGCCGTGTGCGCAAATAACAGTTTATGCAAACAAAAACAGGATAAATTGGAATTTCTGTTTTGATTATGAATTACTGTGCAGCACCAGCAGCAGCAGCAGCAGCGGGAGGGTGGCTGCTCGCCATCCCAGTCAGCAATTCGCTCGACTGGCCGGTGCACAGTGCCGTAGAGTGGCCCTTTGAGGACGTCTACCGTCGGGGGATCTAGTGGTGGTGGTGGAAAAAAAACAGCACGGAATCCGTAATAATTCCTTACCTGCTGATGCGATTATAGACATCAGCAGCAGCAGCCGTGGACGATGTACGTTCTGCTGACTTTCTGGATAAGAGCCCGCGTTGGCTCACTTGCACTCGGGGGAGCCCAGCAACGGGCACTGAGGGCATCATCGAGTTGTGTGTGTGGTGTTCCTCCAAATCTGGAAACGAATTTTGACAAGCATGCACATTGGGTTGGTGTGCAACTGTCCCCGGGGACGGAGGTTTGCTGCAGTCAATTCCATTCACAGCAGCAAATAAACAATTTAAGCTCACAGCCTTACTGAATCGACTCCTTCCCTCATCATCCTCCGTGTCAATTGTGCGGTAATGTGCTCGTCTATTTGGCTTGTTGAGATGTCTGAGAAGGCTGAGAAGGGGGACGGGGGATTTTGCGTCGATTCATCACCGGGACAGTGTGCCTGATTGGAGTTTGTACTCCTGAGACTTTCACTTCCCTTCCACGAACACACAGCAACCTTCCGGCGATAACTCAGCTCTAAGGCGACACTGATTGCTCAAACCACACTAACGATTACCGTCAGTTAATGTCGTTTACCAGAGCCCACCATACTATGCAGCGCTGTCCGGACAGCACCACCGCTGGACGGTGATCATATCAGGTTACGTTCGATCCCAAATTAAGCGCCCGTTCAACCGCAAGTCAGCCCTCCCCACAGCGTGGTACTTCTCAAATTTCCTCAATGGCGTTAATGCCGCCCAGCCAAGCACTGGGTTCCACATGACTGATCCCCAGCCAGACAGCCGCACACACTCACCCGGAGCCGGCAAGGAAGTGAATAGGATTTAGGCGGGGTATCCGATAACAGACGGACGCTCGGCAATGAATCAATCCGCAATTATGCTGTAAATCTATTGTCGATCGGCTGTGTAGTACACAATCACGGTGCTAAGTCCGCATCTACGTCCAATCAGGCGATCAATCGATCGGAAACTCCAATTAAGCGGCAAACGAATGTGCAAATGCGTAGTTCTCCTTTTGCGGTGGCTGCTGCTGGTCAGTCGATTGGGCTTTTTGCTTAGGCGCGCTCTCTTTAACCGGATCACGGGTAGTGCCTCTTGTCATTAACGTAATAACCACCGCCAGCGGAACCCCCACTTCAAACCAACGACCATCACCGTCGTCGTCGTCGTCGTCGTCGATGATCGGCTGCAAAGATCAACCGATCGGTTGGCGGTGGCGGCGGCGACGCAATCGATCGATCGACCGATCAAGTAATCGCAGCGGTCGGTGGGAACGCAGCGTTCTCTCTTTCGCGCGCGCTGCGATTTAATTGAAAGATATCGATCGAGGTTGTTGCATTTTACACATTAGGCCATTAATTAAGACATCGAAGCCGAAGCTGAAGCCAAAGCGAAAGCCGGCACTGGAACAACGAGAGCAGCGCAAGAGCGCGCAAGAACACCGCGCTTGCTTGGGGTACAATGTGTGACGACAAGAAAGATGTCGACGCTTCGCTGGAATGTGGCGCATAGTTCTCAGCCAGGGCACACGTACCGGGAGAGTTGGACCATAGGACGGACGTCAGTGAGCGTTGCAAGATTCGTTATCGCTTGGAATTTCAATTCGACTTCGCCGCCTCCTCCGTCTTCGCTGTGCCCTCGATTGCAAGTCAGTCTGTGCAACAGGTAGCCCCACAGAAGCAGGCTGCGCACAGCAGAACAACAGGTTTTGTGTGTGCTTGTTGACTTAATGAGGGCTTTTCATCTTCCTCCGCTTCCCTCTCACTCTTCCGTTGCCTCCCGCTCGGGGCGTGACTAAGAAGGTGTATATCTGATGTGCGGCGCTTCCTGGTAAAGGATACCCAGAGCCCAGATCCACCACCATCATCGCGGATCTAATGATTGACACTTGATCGACACTCTGCGATCGGTATCTGTCTTGGTGGACGGGCTTCTCGATGCTCTTGTGCGCTGCCGCTGCCGCCGCCGTCGGCCGGCAGCAGAACAACACCAGAGATCACCCATCTCGCGGCCGCCGACGAAAGTGAAAGGATTGATCTTCTCCTTTGCATTTTTCCACCGCAGCCATCGTCGCTGATGCGGATGGCTGTGACGTTAGCGATGGCGATGGGGATCTCGCGATCTTGCGATCTCTCGCAGCGATCGTGTGCACTCGTTTGTGGATTTTGCGATCGGCGGCAGTGGCGGCGAAAACAAGACAACGGTTGACGGTTGGTGCTCCGGTGAAGATCGATTTTCGTGGAAAATTAATTGATCGAATGATCGAAGTGACGTGTTAAAATTTTCGGCAGGTGTCTGATCGTAATCACGATCGTTTCGTCGTCGTTTTAACTTTGTTTTTCGTTTTTCGGGGTGACAGCCGTGGGCTGCTGACAAAGTGAGAGAGAGAGAGCGGCAGGCAGCGGCGGCGCGGCTGATCGGCGCACGGATAAGACGCTTGACTCTTGAACTTTTTTAATCGCTGAGTGAATTTTAATTAGCTGACACGAAGGTGTTACAAAACCGAAGAGAATTTGTTTAAAGCGGAAATGTTTCGCACTTCGTGGTGCGAATTTAATTGGCGAAAAAGTGGAGTCTAATAACGTGAATTTAATTGGCGAAAAAGTGGAGTCTAATAACGTGAATGGTCGGAAGTGAGTTCAACATTCAAATGACCCCCTGATGCCCCTCATTGCACTCATGATCCAATTTGGGCCTCAAATCCAACGCCAATCGATCGTATTTAGCAGAATGAAGCGACAATCCAAGGTCAAGGAAAGGATCAATGACCCACATCAATTAATCAAAGATCATGACTCCACACCTCGACTCATATTCACCGATACTCATCCATCAACTGAATCACCTTCTGTAAGACAAAGGCCTTGCTCACTGGATGCTCACTGAATCCACTTAATCACATTCCTTTTGATGATATGCCAACCGGTACCATGTCAACGCTGTCCAGGCGGTAATTAAAATAGACCCCGATCCATTAGTGACTCAAACATGCTTTCCACAACTGCCCACCGTCACTTAACCTTGAACTCGGCGAACGCTCTCGCGCCCTCCTCTAAGCGCGATACATCTCCACAGGATCAATTAATGCGCCACCAACACCATCACCATCGGCAGCAAATTGAATCATTCGCGGGACAAAGAGCTCTCGTCATAAATTTCAATATTCACCGTAATCTTTCATCACACACGCCGGCGGTGGCGCGAAGCATGGCGAACAAGCAACAACCAGTCGCCAACCAGATGAAGTGACAAAATGCTCCCGCCTGCGAGATTCTGAGACAACTTCAAAGGAATCACGGATCACTAGCAGCAGCAGCAGTCCCATTGCATTCCACCCGCACCGGCTTCCAACTGCTGATCATCCCGCAGTCGGCTCACCAGCAGTCGTAGGAGCCGCCCAAGGAATGCCATTTCATGCATTAATTCCAAGCGCAGAGCAGCGAAAAGCGAAACTCGAGTGCTGCCCCCAGCAGGAATGCCGCCGGACGGATCACGCATGTGATCACGATTATGATGATCGTGGCCGCTCGCTCCGCATGTGTTCCCTATATAGACACCACCATCGGCCCCAGCAGCAGCGTTCACTCTCGATGCACCGTCAACCAGTCTATGGGAGCGGGGGCAAGTTCAAGGCTGCTGCTGGTGCCTAGGAGATGATGCCATTATGCGTGCATCGGTCTCCTGCTGCTCCTCCGCAGCGGGGACGTTGCATAACCAGCGCTGCGTTTCGTTCCGGCAGAGCGTTGCTTGCGCAAGACCTGTTCGAGTGCGGATATCCCAATTCTCCGGGGACCTTGAAGTGTCCCAAAAAACAGAAAATCGAATTCCACGAACAACTTAGAGTGCCGCCGCCGCCTCCCCCTGCTCTGCCCCGCTCCAGATGGCAATTTGCGATTTGGCAATTGTTTGGAGAGTTTCGTGTGTCTTTGGTTGGACTGTTGTAACCAAGATAATTGCTTGCGACCAAAACTCTCTCACACACAGCGTGGCGACGCGGCGTGGGTCTTTTGTGTCGACGACCGGAGCCGCTTGTAGTCGGATTAGTAATTGCTCGGCATGACTGTCTTTGATTTGTTGCCCCTTTGTTGGTGTAATGGGCCGTTTGGCATACAAAAGGGTCAAATTTGATGGTGGATTACACCGACGTGAGATATTGGGATGTTGAAACGCGACGCCGAGTGCCGATGACTTGCGGGAACGGCTTGATTGAAATTTAATTGACACATTTGAAGCATCGTTGAGTTGAGTGCCGGCTAGGGAGGTTGAATGTCAGTCGAAGGAAGTGTGTGTGGGGGGAGGGGGGCCGGAGGGGCGACTGGAGGTGACCTTCGCAGGTTGGAGACTCTTATATGGTCAATTGGGGGCACTTGTTCGAGTGAAATCAGATCGGAATTCGATTTGTGGTGCTTTGTGCGCTCGCGGGCTGAAGTGGTCTTCATAAATATGCGTCAAAGAGATCGCTGATAGCAGCATGAGCTTTGAGGTCGTCGATATTTGAGAGGCCTTTTGGCACTTTGTTTGCCTTTGAGAGTGACCTGTCGGCACTGAGCCACGATCAGTGAATGGGCGACAAATATTTTGATGATTATGAGGAGACAGTGACTTGAGTAAAAATTGGGAAATGCTGCTCTTTGCAGAGTTTCTGTGCTTGAGACCTAAGTAGCTCAATAATTCATCATTCTTATAATCAAAAGGAAGTGTCTGTGTCTACCCTAAATCAAACTTCAAGTCCAATTTAAGGCAATGTTCGAAATTGTCCACATTGTCTTAATTAAGACCGGCGTCCAAAATGAGCCGGTCGTCCAAATTAGAAGCACATTTCAAACAGTGCTTTTCGTTCAGTACGTAGTTTAAATTAAGTACATGGTCTAAGCTTAGCCGGTGATCCAAATTTAGACCGCTTTCTTTTAGAAGAAAATCAAAATTGCGCTCAAAGTCTTAATAAAATCATTGCGTTTGTGAACCTAAGTGAGCTCGTGGTCCAAATCAAGCCAGTCGTGCAGATTGAGAAAGCTTGTTAAATTGGGGTTCGGATTCATAGTAAGCTGAAGGTCAAAAACTGACCCCGTGATCCAAATTTTGGAAATAGAAAAAACTCAGGCCGCAGTCTTTGTGCAATGATTGCATTGAGCCCGTAGTTCTCAATTACTCCGTTTGCCCGAAATAACGCTCATGGTCCAAATTGAGCCTATGGTCCAAATTTTGACAGTAGTCCAAATTGAGATGAAAGTCCAATTGGAAGTCATCTTTGTTGCAAATGAAGTCCGCAGTACTTACTGACCTCGCAGTTTAATTTAAGCCCGTGCTCAAAATAATAATCTTAGTCCAATTTGATCCCTTGATCAAAATTATGGCAATAGTCCAATCGAGACCTTGATTGCATCTATGGACCAAATTAAACCCACAGCCCATATTGAAGTTTAAATTAAGAACTTGGTCAAAATTAAGCTCATGGTCCAAATTTACCCCGTAGTCCAAATTAAGACAATAGTCCAAATTCAGACCCTGGTCTTAATTGTACCTGCCATACAAATAAGGCACAGAATCCTTATTTAGCCTGAAATTCAAATTAGCCCTGTGGTCAAAATGAAGCTCATGGTCCAAATTTACCCCGTAGTCCAAATTAAGACACTCATCCAAATTCAGTCCCTTGTCTTAATTGCATCAGTGATACAAATTAGGCGCAGAGTTCATATAAAGCCCGTGGTAAAAATACCGATCTTGATCCAAACTGACTTGATCCAAATTTGGATAGTAGTCCAATCGAGACCTTGACTGCATCTATGGACCCAACTAAGCCCACAGCCATTCATCATCATCAAAATTAAGCTCATGGCCCAAACTAGTCAAAATTTGTGCAATAGTCCAAATTGATGTCATAATGAAAGTATTGTATCAATGAGCCAAATTGAGTCCTTGATCTAAATGAAGTCTGTGCTCCGAACTTTGTCTGTGGACTGAATGGCGGCAGAAATCACGAAATCAATGACTGGTTCAGATTGAGTTTCAGGTCTGAATAGAGTCCAAATTGACGTGGGGTTCTCTGGAAGAAAATGTAATTTCAATCCCATTCAGTAATGCCTAAAGCAAACTTTCCCATAAAACCCCCTCCCAGCCCAAGCCAATCAAAGTTCTCTGCCCTGGAATATGTCAGTCTCTTACACTTGACAAGATCTATGCTCACTGAAGCCTGGATCTTAATCAGAACTTCATCTCTAAACTCCACACACTCACAGACACTCTCTACTCCAATGCGATGGGGGTACAGCGTGCATCGTCGGCTTGTCCTTTCCCTGTCAGCATGCGAATGCAGATAGAATCTCCAATTAGGATTTGGAGAAAAATTCCATCAATTCATCGGATCCGCATCACTATTCAGCGGAGCGCTCCTTAGCCGTGGGCCAAACGAAGGCAGTCCATTTCCAGATTCGATTCTTGCAACAATGCCGAGTATACCGCACCGCGCCGTACATGGTGTGAATTTTCATTTCCACCGCCTGCCGCGCACACTAGATACTCCAATTCCAGGGCAGCGTCAAGAGATGTCCTCTCGAGCAGGCGGTGTCCCCGGTGATGGAAAAATTCCTTCGAGCATGCAGCAAACACCTTTGAATGCGCTCGCAAAGGTAATCCAAAGCCGACTAGTCGTCGTCGTCGTCAATCCTTCCTTTCTGCGACACAATTCTAGTTTGTGACTCTCTGCTCCGCACTCCTCGCCGGGGCATCCTGTGATACTATTTCGATGCATGCATGCATGGCAGACCATGAACCACCATGAATCGTTGTCGCCGTCTATTAAACGCTCCGTACAGCTACATGCTGGCTGCTGCTTCTGCTGCCTCTGCTGCTGGTGTTCCTTCCCTCCTTGCTTCGCCGTGTGCCAACTTACCTGCCTGCTTGCTTCGCTGACTTTGACTAGATTGCACACACACACACGCACGGCAAACGGCAGAGTAAACTTGGCCTTTGTCAAGGGATATGTCACAGACACACGTACAGACGGTCTGGGTCTCTAACGTGCCCGCACCTTCGGCGGCAGTGCCAGTGCACATTGCCTTTTCAGCAAAATATCATCTCGTAGTTAACTCTCTTTTTCGATCTCTCCCTCTCTCTCTCTGTCTCACCGAAGTCGAATCCGATTCGGAATCACTATATCGGGCGGGAAGCATCGCGCACCAGAACACCACCACCACCACCGCTCCATCTAGAAAGCCAGCATCCTCCTCCGTGGCGACGACAACGGCACGGCCACCATCCTGCTAGCCAGCTCTTCAGCTCTCCAGGTCTACCGCTCACCAGGCCCCCTCACCAGCAACTCCGACTCCAGCCCAGCTCCAGTTTTATTAGTTCGATAGCGATCTTGGATAGGTGTATGGCATAATATTTTCCCATTTTACCTTATTGCTGTCTCACTAATGTTTCTTTATGGAGGATTGTTTCAGAAGTGAATTTATTCTCTCTCTCGCGTGTCCGTGGATGGGTCGGGCGGGCGGGGGGAGGCGGCCTCGATGGTGGATTGGATTGGATTTAGTGTTGAGACTGTGTCTGCTGGCGAGGTTTTTAGTTTCAGCTGAGTTTTTGTTTAGCCTCTGTCCCGTCGCTGTGCCGCCCCTGCCGCATTCGTTCGATCGGATGTGTGTATGGACGGAGGTGGAATTATTGCACTTGAGTGAGATGTGAGATGGGGCGGGCGGGGTCGAGTGTATGCTGCTTTCGTGTTCTCCTTTTAATGACATTTAGTATCGGTACTTGATTGAATACAAGCGGGTGGTTGGTAAGCTTACCTGAGAATGTGCCCTGTCTATGGCCGGGTGGGTGGCAGGAGGGAGGGGGTTGTTATGCGACGGGAATGGAAAAATTATGGGATAAGCGAGTGCGTTTTGAAGGGCAATTTCGTTAAGGAGGCAGCTAAGTGGCAATAAAATGCCAACGAAATGACCAATTGATACAATGTGTCGTGAGTTATTGTCCCACTAATGGTGGGGGTTTGGGGACGTTTCAAGGACATATGGGAAGGGATCACGAGTGATGGGAGGACTAGAACTGAGATTTCGTGTTGGATTGGAAAAGCTGGTTCAATTTGGAAGATCAGTTGTGAGCTTAGTTTGGAAGACACGTTTTAGGTGGCTGTTCCATCTCTCACCCATGACCGAAGTAAGTACAGGCTGCCGAAGTGAGATTTTTTCGAGCTGTTTCACACCGGGATAGGTTGAGAAACGCGATCTTTTAGGGGGAACTCGATGTTGGGTAGCTACTTTGGGGTCATAGTTCGATGACTTGGTCACATGTCACAGATGATCCCCTCATTTCCACTTTCGAGGGCTTAAATTCGATTGCATCTGCAGACCCAGGCCGAGAGGGTTCCATCAAGTACATATACCCGCCAGATTGCACGTGGGAATAGCTCCTCATGAGTTAGAGTCAATGGCGGAGGATTGAGCGGCCTGGAGGTCTCGCGCGTGAATTGGCCCCGCGAACCCTTTAATGGACCACGCAGCTCACCAGAAAGAATAATGCTGATCGTAAGGGAGATAAAGCTCTTTGCGCTCTGCGCGGTTTCATGACTCTCAGCACTGGTAGACTGTCATCTGTTTTGATAGTCAGACGGCAAACTGTCACAAGAACCTCAGTCGGTGCTGGCTTTCTGGGCACATGGGAATAACCAGTTAAGAAGCAACTGATCCTTTTTGCAAAAGAAGTCGTAAGTGGCATGCCAATTGATGAAGCAACATCTCAGAGCCTTCTCTGCCCTGTGGGCAATGAAGAACAATGAAATAAAAACCTTAGCAGAATATCGGTGAAACTATCGAGGGTCTCCTTAACCTCCCCTACAAGATCCTTTCTACCGTGTTGTGTGAACGCCTGAAACCGTTCGTCAACAACCTGATAGGTCCTTATCAGTGAGGTTTCAGGCCAGGGAGGTCCACCATCGACCAAATCTCCACACTACGGCAGATCCTAGAAAAGACCCAAGACGTGCAAATCGACACTCACCCCCTATTCGGCGATTTCAGGTCCGCATATGACAGTGTGCATAGAGACGAGCTACTCAGTGCCATGTCTAGTTTTGGCATTCCTACCAAACTCGTCAGATTGTGTAGGATGACGATGGAGAATTTTCGCTGCTCCGTCGAGGTCGGGAACGAAATCACCAACCTTCAATGTCAAGAAAGGTTTCAGACAAAGCGACGCACTGTCATGTGACTCCTTTAACATCATCCTTGAGAAGATCGTGCGTAACTCAGGAGTCAACACCAGAGGCACGATCTTTAAAAAGTCAGTTCAATCTCTAGCTCACGCCGACGACATTGACGTGATTGACGAACACAGTGAGTCGTCAATGAGGCGTTTGCGGGCATTGAAACAGAAGCGCCTGCAATGGGTCTGGTGGTTAATGAGGGCAAAACAAAGTACATGCTGTCATCAAGGAAGGACGCACAAAATCGGCGTCTCGGACAGAGCGTCACACTAGGCAGCAAAAACTTCGAGGTAGTCAAGAACTTCGTCTAGCACGGCTCCGCGGTAAATAGGGACAACAAGACCAGTCCAGAAATCAAACGCAGAATCACTCCAATCACTGTTTCTTTGGGCTCAAGAAGCAGTTGAGAAATAAAGCCCTCTCTCGAAGGACTAAGCTTGCTTTATATAACACCTTGATCATCCCAGTCCTACTCTATGGCGCGGAAACCTTGACGGAAAGCGGATGAGGAAGCCTCATTCTTATTGAGAGAACATTTTTGCGTTTGATTTCTTGGTCCTGTTTGCGTTGATGGCATCTGGAGGAGAAGATTTAACAAGGAACTCTATGGGCTGTACAGAGACATGAGCCTAGTCAAGCGTCTTCGGATACAACGCTTAAGATGTCGAGACCATGTAGAGCCTACGGCCACCACTGCTCCGGCCCGAAAAGTCTTCGAATCTGAGCCATTGGGACAACGCAACAGAGGACGGCCTAGATCGTGCTGACTGGAGAGGCGTGTTGGTTGAGGCCCAGGTCCACCCCGGTCTGTAGCGCCATAAGAATAAGAAGAAGAAGAATCGGTGGCCTTTTTTTAATCTTCTTAAGGAGCTGACCCAGTTCTTCAACGTTCTACCCTTGAGAGGCCACTCACGCTGTTACATTAAAAAAATTATACTTTTGGATTCTGTTGAAGAAACAAAAAATTTTCCATTGGTCCTATGATCCTGTCCGCGTCAAAGTGGATCGGGGAGAACTGCGCACGGTATCACGGAGTGCGTGAACTGGCAGAGGTAAGCGCCCAGCGGCTCGTCAAGCCATTGACTGACTGTGCCACATGAAACAGAATCCCTTCTAGTGAAGGAGTGTATGTACAACAACGCTGCACCTAAGAAGTTCTTTGCAACTCAGCAGCAGATCGAGTCCTCAATACCTTCGAATGAAAGTCTTTGGTGAGGAAAGCGGAAAGAGGATAGATGTCGATTCACGATGTCGATGCAGCTGGCTCGAATGGGTTCCAATGATCCCTCCTAGAAGGTGAATCCCAGCCTCCAGTCTTCGCAAGGGTAGAAGAAGAAAGCTCGACTATAGGAACCAAGCCAAAGTTTGTCTCGCTGAGTGGAGGCATGTTGCCAGGATGAGCTCAAATCTTCGTAAAATGGGATTTGATGATGATGAAGAGTTCAAGAAGGCAAAAAGAGAACAATTTTTAGACACCCCAAAAAGACTGCTTTCCAACTCATTTCTTTTCTATTTGGAAACGAATTTGGTTTCTGAAGCGTGTTCTGTTCCACAGAGAGTACGTAGAACCCCTTAGCCAGGGAATTCACTGAAATCGATTATGTCCTCCTAATCACCTGCTAGCCCATTGGCTCCAGCACGGCTTCCTAATCAGTTGCTAGCCCATTGGCTGCACCATGTCCTCCTAATCAGCTGCTAGCCCAATAGATGCACCATGTCTTCCTAATCACCTGCTAGCCCATTGGCTCCAGCATGGCTTCCTTATCAGCTGCTAGCCCATCGGCCCCACCATGTCCTCCTAATCACCTGTTAGCCCAACGACTCCACCTGCTATCCCGTCAACCACAAGCTCGTCCCGCCGTGTCATCTCCACTTAACAAGTCTCGTATAAGCCAGTTAAGAAAAAGTGAACACTCATCCACGACCTTCACATACACACCAACTTTGTTTCACTTTCTCCCTGCCACAAACGTCCTTCAAATCCTATCGCCATCACGACATCGATTACCTCATCGCTCGTGGTCTCCGGTTCGTCTCGCAGCTTATCTCCCCAATCACGGCGGCTTACACAACCCGCCCACGGATGATTCCTCAATCAGTGTGCCGCCGAATTGTTGTTAACACTTTCATCTCTTCTCCCTGGCATTCGTTCCGAATGGGAACGCTCACCCACAACCACCGAAAAAAAAACGCGTTCATCTCATCAATCATCTCTGATTCAGTCTGACAGACAGGCAGCCAACAAAGGTGGGCTCCTATGCAGTGGATATGCCCGTCGGGCACTTTCCATAACTCACGACACGGCACCGGCGGGATGTGTGTGAACTTCCACGCGCGCATCTGCAAAAGCATTCAATTTCAAATTAACAGCCGGTGTCGGAGACTGACATTTCGGGTGTTACGAAACCGCACAAATGCCAAATTGTTGCCCCCTCCCCCACCGCAGGGTGGGCTTATCAAGCCTCTCATCCCCTGAATGCGACGCGAGCGTTGATGGATTTTAATATTTGTCCGCGTTTGGATTAGGCGATGACCAGGAGTGGGTCACGTCGGCGCAGGGCAGAAACAATGCCATCGCCATTTCGATTTCGCTCTCTGCCCGGGGATATGTGCCTTCGGGTACTCCGCCACCAATTAGCAGCCCAGTCAACAGTGCCAACAATGAATAGGTCACCCATTTACATGACGAGCTGGGAGCCCCGCCTGACCCACTTCCACTGCCGCTGCCAGGGGGGGGGGGACATCAATTAGCGGCAATTGGTTGCAGTGCCGATCAGGTAACGATGTCGCGTTCCGCTCAGATCCTGACGGTAGCGGTGCTGCACTGCGACTGGAGTAAATTACTAATGCTATCCATTAGATACAATTATGAATTCAATTATTTTCGGAAGTTTCTTTGTCTCACAGCGGCTGTGGTTGTTATTCCTGCAGTCCACCACCGCCGCTGGCTCTGCTCGTGGCTCCGGCACAGGCGCCGCAACGGCAACGGCAAGGCAGGCAGGTAATCCCGGCCAATTAAGGTGGACTACGTGGAGGCATGCTAATGCTGTGCCGTGAGTTTTTGCCAGGTCCTGAGTGTTTTTCTGGTTTTTCTAATTTTCCACCGCATTAGCTGGTGGAAATGGAGAAGCGGACGCCCTGAGTGGGAGGGAGGGGGGGGGGGGGTGAAGCGATTTCGATTTGGAGCATAATTCTTAGCCGGCTGTGGGTGATGGAGCTGGCGGTGGCGGTGGCGGCGGTGATTATGCAGAGCTGATTGAATGGAAAGCCATGCCATGCTGGGCGGCGGGTGGAGAGTGAGAAATGCCAATCGGAAGTGAATTGTTATTCAGGAGATTTTCACCGCGCCGACGGATGCTGGTCGCCGGATGATGGATGGTGGGCGCTGATGGTCAGGCTTGGCAGGAGTACGCAGGCTTATGATAATTGCTCCCCGGTTGCCTGAAGTTGATTTTTGACAGTCAAGTGCGGCCTGCCAAACAATTGGAATTGAATAATTGAAGAAATCTGGATTTGCGCTGGGATCAATCAATTTTTGAGATTGTTTAGGAAATTGGAGCAATTTTGCCTCAGGGGTAGGTGATGGCTGCCCGGCTATGTATACTAAATGAAGCGCGCAGAGAGATTTGGGATCGTTTACTTAATCTTGAGTAAGACTTTCCTGCTGGAAAAGTCCGGAAATTGATGGAGATTTAGGGAAATTTGAATTCATGGGGGGATGGGATACAATTCAGAGGCAGTTAGCATTTCATAAGAAAGTCAAGGACTCTCCAACTGGCTGCAAAATGATTCCTTTACGCAAGCAACTGTTTTGTTGACCAAGTCTGAAGTGCTTCCTTGCTTCACCTCATGGAATCCCCCAGAAAGTGTGAAAAATTCCATTAGTCCACCACTTTCGTGGGGAAACCCAGTGTAAACCCCCAGCGATCCCCTTGCAATTTCACCACACTACACATCGTCCTTGAATCAACTTCAGGCCTTCGGTCACCTCCCCAATCACCTGTCAGTTGTGGGTTTTCCCCTTGACCTTCACCCTATTGGTCGCAAACTTTCACTGGCTTCTCCCCATCTGCCAGTGTCGCAGATAATTGTTTAATTGACTTGGAAAGTCCGTTTCCCATCGGAAATCCCCTCCGCAATCACATCGATTTCTTCCCCGCACACCAAGGACACCAAAGGACACGCGAATTTCTTCATCGAAGCACACGAAGGTGCGCCATGGCGCGTAATGTAAATCGATTGTGTCTAATGGGTTGGACGAGGTATGCACCCACCTCGTACACCACCCTTCGCCACGGCACACACATGTCCCCAGCGATACGTTCCACATTGATTTACGGTAAATTTTCGAAACAATTTTCACAAGTTTCCATCTAGATTAGCGCTCTGTTCGAGCGGTTGGCCGGGGTATAGTCGAAGGCGTCTAGTTGTTCTTCGCCATCTCCAGCTTACCCCATGTCGTCGTCGTCGCCCGGCAGGAGCGTGTGTCCTTATCATGGTTACAATTTTATTGGGTGCACGGAAAGTTCGACGGGAAGTTTTAAAGGTGAATCAACTTGTGGTTTACTTTTGTGTGCGAATGGCGGAGAGAGAGTGAGATCCGCGCTGATTGTGGGCCGAATGGGGAGGAGGCGAACGAGTGTGAATGGGAATGTGGGGTTTTATTGGCTTCAAAAATCGTGCCAAGGATCAGAGGTTTTCAGTTAAAGGTGGCAGGGGGATTAAGCGATTTTTATGTTCTCAATAGTGGTTTCCGCTTCGCTGAGTTTGAAGGTGACTTCTCAAGTGGCTTTGAAAGTTGCTAACAATGCGGGCTTCTATGGGTTGGTGTCAACTGAACGCCGGTTGAAGGGACGAAAATTGGAGATTTTGAAATTTGAACATTCTGTGGCGATGGGAAAACTAAAAGTTGAAAATGTTGTTACCGTCTTACCATAAGGTTCGGGTGGTTGAAGTTGAGCTAGACGACAGCCAATGACAGGGGAAGGACTGCAGCAGTAAACAGGTAGTAGAAGTATGGTACCTAGAACAAGAAGCCAAGTCCGGCCGTCTGTAAAGGTCAGTGAGGGTCTTCCTTCTTCCTTAGAGACACACGGTGGTCATTCAGCGCTTGCTGAGATTCTTCTGGTGTAAGCACGAAGTTAAGCTTTCCGATAGAAGCACACCGGTAAAAGACATTCGATGCTCCGAAAGTGGTGATCTTAGCGTTGAAAACAAAGAGCGTCTTGAAGAGCGCAAGCAGCTTGAAGATGAGAAATCGGAGGCTTGGAGATGACTCGGCAGACAATTTACGTTCAGAAATGTTGATTTAAGGAAAGGAGCAAGGAAATTGGGAGCCGTACGAGTTGACTCTAACAGAAAGACTAATTTTCACTTTGGACCTGCTTCTTGAAAAACATCAACGGAAGAGATGTGTGCACCAGACCGTGATTGGAAATGAAAAGCCGACAAACTAGCAAAACCCCAAGAAGATAAAATTCTATGCTAAGCCTGGTGAGCCTGTCCCATCATCATCTGCATATGCTCTGCATATGGTGGGACTAGGTGGGTATGGAGTACTTAGAGCTGCCATTACCAGAAGGAAAACGTTATCGACTACAACTCACGTGTTTGAGACGTGGATTGCATGTAAAACGATCAGAAACGACCGAAAGGCATGACAGGGTGTGACTGAAGCGATCAAAACCTACCTGGAAACGCTGAAATAAGACGTTTTACCCCATCCGCCGTATTCTTAAGACTTTCCTTTTCCGACTACTGGCTTTTTCGAAGGATGCGAAATTACTTAGGGGTTCATCGGTCTGGCCCACACGCCGAAGGTCAGGGATCGATTCCCGGACTGAACACTTCTAACTTTTCACGGCACCACCTCTTTCGAGTCACTGTCACCACTGAAAGACTACCAATTGTCTTTGAAAAGCTTCTCAAATCTCGCCGTCCAGAATCGGCAAAAAAATGTAAGCCCCTTCTACTCGAGAGAGAACAGTGGCACGCGCAATACGAGTAGATGTTGTAGAAGCTAAGGCCTGGTCCCTTGTGGGCTGTAGTACCACTCAATTGAGGTTTTAACGGTTCTTCAAGAAAAAAATCGAACACAAAGACTGATTTAAATTGTGCTCCTAATAGATTGTACTCAACGCACAGTCCCAGATCGAAATGAATTTGAAAACTAGCCGACCTGGAAGTGCAACAAAGGTCTTCTTCAGCCGAAATGGCTGAGAAAGGACCTCTTTCCTCTTCAACAACTGGCCAAAACATTGCTTGTAAGAGTGGAGTTGTTTTGAGGAAATTCGAGAGGTTATCATCGTCTTTATGGCTGCGTTTATAGAGATTTAGGAGGCTCATCGGAAGCAGAAAGTGAGGTACGACGCAAGGCGCCAACAACCGACGGCATACGCAGCAGAGTATCTCGTCTTCATAGAGAACGAGCTCGCAGCGACTGGGGAGTCAAGGAAGTTGGAGCCCCGATACCGTATATGGTCACTAAGGTGTTGCCGAATGATACGTGCGTGGTGGAGGACATCCCGTACATGTAACGCAACCAAACGAAGCTAAGGACCATAATGGCATCGGACAAGCTGAAGCCCTGGTGTGAGCTTCCAGAGGAAGGGTTTGCTGGTGACGACAACGAAGGGCAGAGCTCGGATCTCGAGGACGAAATCGATGGTAGGATGGCCGAGCTGTAACGCTATCATCGCGGCATAGAAAAGCCGGTGCCAGCGTCTGTTTCGGCAAGTCGTAATTCACCAACGAGTGTGTGCACATGAACAAATAAAGTCATTCAACTCAACAGTTACGTTTGTTTCATTCGAGCTTTAACAACGTCCTTTGGTGTCAGAGAAGGCTTGTTGTCAGCGAGCTTTGTTTTTAACGCAAATGTCAATACCAAAAGCATAGTCAAAGAAAATTCAATGAAAGTGCTCTAATACGGCAACAACAGAGATATCACTGGAAAGAAACTGTTGCCTGTTAGTGGTGTGCACTGCGGTTGAGGTGGGCTGTGTCCTCAATCTGGTATGCATGCACTTCAGTCGCCGTAGACAGCTATAACTTTTTGTTTAAGTCTTTCACCACAATCACTGATTCAGTCACTGTTTCTTTTACCCTCGCAAGGCTATTGTTTGTCACTGAGCAATGAACTTAAGGTGCTGTACAGCGTCGCCAAGCTGACCAAACGAGTTCGAATCTCTTCCTCAGTTCATGCAGAATATGACGAGAATATGAAAAACTACGCTTTGTAGCCCAATTCGAATGTACGCACTGAAACAGAAGGACCCTGAGAAACCGGGGCATGTCGTGGTAGATGGAGAAACTTTTCGGACAAAGTCTAACTCAATCCCTTTTGCACTGAAAGCCAGGAAAGAAGATGTTAGTTGAGGCACCCTACAAAAAGAGGGATTTGGTCAAACTGCGACATGAATTCTAGCCCCTCATGGCGAACTGGGACTAGAATTCATATCACAAGGCAGTCAGAGGATCGTCGTATGAAGATGTTGTGTGGTATGCTAAGTGTACTACCCGGCCTATCACTCGCGGGTAATCAAAAAGTGTTTTGTTTCCTTTGCCTAATATTAAGTCAACCTGTCGCTATGATTCACACTAATAGACTAACTTCATGGTGCGCTCTCCGCGCTCTCCAAAGAGCCAGTTGCAGTTCGCTACACTAAAGAATGTGTCAATGGGTCAGATGGTGAAACTCCTACACGATGCGATGTTCCTCATTGTGTGGGCTTCAATTCGGGGTAGATCTCGTCTAGACTCATAAAACAACTGAGCCGGAATTTCAATAATTTCCTCATTCTTGGCAAGTTTGAATATTTTGATCCCTGAATATCTTCGTATTCAACATGAGCTCAGACAGATACTGTGATAAAGGTTATCAATGCCTTTTGGTCAACCGTTTTGGCGGGGAATCCTCCAAAAACCGACCACATTCTCAGAGTATTTAACTTTCCAACAGTTTTATTTGTTTCCAGGCATGATCATCACCGCTCCAGTCAAAGCAGCACCCAATACCTTTCACAGTTCTCTCGTTCCGAGAACGAAGTCATAGGTTGGCGAGACAAAGATTGAGAGGCTTTAGAAATGCATCATGATAGTGTTTGTACCGTACATATGATGAACATACGTCTGACGACAGAAAGATTTCAGTTCCATGGCCATGTACCGCCTTTGAACATTCCACACCATGGTTGCTCTAGAAGCTTCAGGAATAAAGGGGACAGGAGTCGAACTCCAGTACCGGAGACTGGTAGACTTGAAACTTTTTGAAAACTTCTTCTTCGCAGATTTGGAAGAACTTCACATTCATACGCAAATCCTTGTGGCCCAGTGATTAAACCTCAAGCAGGCACGGAGACCTCAGTTTGACCTTGTCGGCACTGCTCAGATCCCATCTATAGCATGAGAGGATCCTTCTCACCATTGATGCCACAAGCGGCAAAAAACGACATCAAATAAATTCTAGAACCAGCAGCGAGTCACTGTACCATTTTGCGGAGAAACGTGTCTTATTGCTGACCCTGCAGCTCATGTCACAAGCTTGAGACCTTCCCTCCTCTATGCCACCCCAAAAAAAAAAAATTCCAAATTAATGACCACAATCCCTCAGACCCTCCCTAATGTGACAATATGCACTCCAAGCCGTCTTATTAATTACAAATCGATCCTTATCGCCCTCTGCCCCTCTCGGCTCTGCGCGAAATTCATCAAAGTCTCGCGCACTCTGCCCATTGTCCAGTCGGTGCACCGGAGCACCCTAGGCGCCCATTAATAATTACACTGTACACCAGCCACGCCAGCAGCAGTAGCCGCGGCAGGGCAATGCAACACAGATCTGTATCAGCAGCTGGCGCAAGGAGTATGATACCACCACCGTCACCGTCTTGGATTGTCACACTCTACTTGGTTTGGTCGAGTGGCGCCCACTCAACTATCACATTTTTGTCCTCGTCCTTGTCCTCCGCACCTCATCAGCGTATCGAATTTCTCGAGCGCAATGGCATTCGCAATTAATCATACTTTTCGGAACCCCAGTGATGGAGTGCTGCCTGGCCTGGCTGGCTGGTTGGTTGCCTGCCGCAGATGCAATACGAGAGGGAGCCAGCGATTAGTTTATTACCTGTGTCCCCAGTATGGGAGGGTGTGTCGCCGCTGTGTCAATTCATCTTAATCGTTTCTGCCTGTTTCTGGCCGCAGTAGTCGACGCGGAGAATCAGTGGACACATCTCGGAGACAGCCACACGACGCAAGACGAATTGAAATTTGTCCACTATTATCGGGCAGATATGATCGGTGGGCTGGCGTGTGCATGTGGGGTGTGGGAGGGGAACGCTTATCCGATGCGAGATGTGACAGAGGGAAATGAATGGGATTGGGATGATCATCGGCGCGGATTCATCATTTTTGCTCCGCTCAGGTCGTCTCAGGGCTCGGAACCGCCGCCAGATTGTCACATTCCAATTTCAAGTAGCGCCGTCTAACACCTGCCAAGCACTTCAGACTGTCTCACAATTCAATTCCCACTTGGATTGAATTCCACAGCGTCAATGAGTCAATGAGCTCTGCAGCAATTTGTAACCGCGCGCACACACACGCCTCCAATTAAAACCTGACCTAGGTCCAGTTCAACATTCCGTCGGTGCTGCCATGTGCTTATCAGCAACGGGACGGCGCGACGAGTGCGCATTTTATGGACGCGTTAACTGCGCTGGTTTCGTTTTTTTTTGCCAATTTAACGATTCGACGCGGAAAGTTTTACGATCTGCTGAGATGTTCGATGGGACGAGATGACAAAGAAAAGGCCGCACGGATGGGTGACAAATGCGCAACCGTACTGCCATCAACTCGGGGTGTCTTTACGTGTACGTGTGTGCATTGGGCATATCTCCTGCTGGTTTGCTGATTTTGTTGCAAGTTGCGCTCAAGTTGGGCGCCTGGGTTAAGTGACACTTTGTTAGGGTGCCGAGGTTGGTGTGTGTCATCATCGCGGTTGGGGCCTTTTTATTGCTCATCGACGCACAGACTGATGTAGATCATGTGGTGCCCAAGGGGTAGGGAGGGGAGGGGGGGGGGATGAGTGGAGTGGCGAAGTGACGATAAGTCTTGGGTTTTATTGCAGCTCCGCTGCGGTTATGTGCTATCTCCCGTTGGGCTGGTGCAACTAAAACTAATTGACGGACGATAGTGAAATGACTCAATCTGGTGGCTATCAAGACAATGTGGTTTATTGAAGACATTTTGGAAGCCCCTGGTGGTTTTGGGATAAATGGGGGTGAAGAGGATGAGTGCGAGATGTGTCTTCTAGGTTCATCAGAAGTCGAAGAATTGTACTTTTAATGACTTCGTAGAAGTCGGAGATGAGTCTTTAGACGGTGTACCGCCTCTGGTGTTACTTTGAATGACGAGGTGGCTGAGGTGGCTCTTGCACATTCTGGACGTCTCAACGGCTACGATCCATGCATTTTTGAGGTTCTGTTGACGACTTTGAAAAGGTCACAAATGAAGGCGAATTTTTGGATATTGGAGATCGCGCCTTTTTCCAAATTTTTGAATATTGTGATTCGACGCCCTTGCCTCGTCATTTTTGGAATTTTTGAATATCGTGATGAGACAGCCTTGCCATTTGCTTCTTGAGAGACGGCGCACAGTCTGGGGTGGATCTGGCTCTTCACCGATTTGCAAATAGTCTCACAAGCGGTCTCCAACTTCGAACACCAAGTTGATTAAAGTCCTTTTCCACTTGCATGCATGTCTTAAGCGAGGACGTCCCCTGTTCCAATTCGAAGGTTCTTTGGGTTGAAGTAGTACCGTAGGCACACTGTCATCCGGCCAATAGTCTTCGCCGTTGAATCTTCTCTCTGCCATCAGAGTAAACAGGACCACTCGTGCAGAATTTTCCCCTCTTAAAGCTTTCCTTGTCCACTTTTAATAAAGTTTAAGGTTAAGGTGAAGATTTCTGGGCCCAAGAATAGAACGGAGGTGATCAAGCCCCCCTGGGATGATAAAGGTCCAGTTGGTCGTCCAAAAGGGGGTAAAAATTCCTCTTAGACCCAAAGAAAAAGCTACTGGCAAGAGTAATTGCTTGATTTCGGTTGTTGTCCCTATTTACTGCAGAGGCGCAATATTTTACTACCCAGCCTGTACACACTTATACGCTGAGGTCTCCCGTCCCTCCTTGATGGCAGCAATTCTTTGTCTGGCCCTCATTTACCTCCATTTCATTTCAGTCGCTTCTTTTGCAATCTTGGCATACTCCTCATTGACGGTTCACTCTGCTAGGCCGATAGCCTCCACATTCTTGCTGCGCACACGCGTATGATTTGAAAGCTAGCCCACACTCGTCTTCATGTGGTATCTCAACTTTGTCCCATGCGACGACAAGAAAAACCCACACGCCCTCAACAAAAGACTCAAAAGACCTGATAACGAGCTGAAGGGGCAATTCCACTTAGAGATAAATGCGCTTTCATATCTCAACCGCCTCCTGAACAGAAACTGGTCACATCCAAATCCTCCGTTTCATCAGTGTTTGGAGGGGAACTTTGAAATCGCAAAACCTTGAGACAAAATCTGCGTTTGAGATCTTTGAATGCAGGTGCTGCAGAAGTTGTCCTTCTGTGTTCCCTTGCGTGGTTAGTGGACACCGACATTTTCGTTTGGGGTGAAAATCAGTCCAAAGTCAGCGAATTGGTGACAGAACCAGAACTGAACATAGACTCCACAGTTTCAGCGTCCGTGTTGGGAAAAAAAGCCCCCAAATACCTTGAAAACAAACAAGTGTCTTTAAATTCTCGGTTGGCAAGTGAAAGACACTGCTTTTCCGCAGCAACTTTGCTTGGGAGAGACACTCATCTGTTTGCGTTCCACTCCCAAAACAAGCCAAGCTTTGTGTTGTTTGCTTGCTCTCTTATTTCTCTGGAGCGTGTTGGAACAAACGCTTGTTTTTGAATTTTGCAGAAGAAATAATCTCCCCAAACCCAACACAGCAACCAATGACGGCTGTGGATGTCTTTTAGAAGATTAACATCGCTCCACAGCTTATCCCCCGTCCAAGACCTTTCACAAAAGCACTCCTTTGAACATGAAAGCTCCTCTACTCAAAGGGTGGCGTTCTCCCATCCGTCAGTTCCCATCAGATAGCATTACAGTTGCTCCCCCCCCCCATACTCCTCGTGAGCCCAACCCATATTCATAAATTGAGGTCATCCCACAGAACCCTGACCACAGCGTAGCACATTTTTTGGCCAAAAAAAAAACTGGACAAACTTAATTAGAAACTTAACTCGGTTGGCCATCTCAGTCCAGGTCCAACAAATTTCTTATCAAGCATATCACGCACTTGGCATGCCCCATCCACCACTCCCGCACACAGATGGGCCTGTAATAACTTTGTGAGGCCCTTGCACGCCAACATCCCCTTTCCACGAACAAATCACATCTAATCCCAACATTCATTTGCATATTTTAATTAGAATCGTCATCCGAGAGGACACCGCCCGCCACCGAGAGTAGTGAACCAGCACACAGTGTCGCAGAGTTGTGCTGTCAAGGTGGTTCGGGGTAGTTTCAGGCGGCTCATCCTTAATGCCTCGTGCTCTGTCAACCCTTTAAATTTAATGTAAGAAGCTTACACCGGCGGCTGCCATAGCGATGTGCCATCTCACTTAAGACACTGATGAAGATGCTAAGTTTCAGATACGAATTTAGTTGACATTTTTTTTTCCCAGCCTCTGCGTGCGGGTAGTTTTTGTTACAATTCACTGCCGTTAAGCTCTGCGAATTTTCAAGAGTTCCAATGTCAAAGGAATTGTCGCTGCGTAGACGTGGGGGCGAGAGAGGAAATAGAAAACCTGGAAAATTGAAGTGATGCTTGATGGGAGAGGATTACATTCTGAGTGCGAGAGCACACAATTTGAAACCCCTCAGTGAAAGTGGATGGACTACAAAGTGGACTGAAAGGAGAGATGATTATGGATGTGGACTGCTAACTCTGGTGCTGGTGTAGTTTGAGAGATTGTTTAGAACTCGATTGTCATAACTGAGAAATGAGGCAGATAGGTGCTCTTTGAATGGGGTTGAGTGAGATTTGGGCACTCATGAGTTGTCTTCCTTGTCAGAGACACCTTTGGGGGTTGAAATACAACTTTGGCCGAGCAGATGTGGATCAGGCTACTTCCCAACCCTACAAGTTTCTTTGAAAACAACTCCCACAGCTGAATTTTCTGAGTCGATGATGACCTTGAGTACCCTGTCCTCAGTACCCTGTCCCCACCTCCCCCAAAACTCCACAGTCAGACCTCTCAAGGCTCCCGATGACTTCAAGACTGCCAGCGATATACTCAACAGAGGCGTATGTGACAAACCAACCATCCATTCCCCCTTTATATGTCCGACTCTCATGGCTGCTGACTCATTTGACAGGACTGCCTGTCATCAGTTTCCTCACGACAGCATTCCATATGCACACTCACCCCGCCCCAGTGATATGCAAAAATCATGTCAACGCAAGCCGACTCATTGACCTGATTTCGACATATTAGCCACTCCACCCTCTAGTCACTGGCCAGTCAGCAGACCAGAACACCCGACAAATCAACATCATTGAGTTCATATTTTTCGATTGCAGAAATCGATCAATTCGGCGAGATTACGTCGGACTCCGGCGACGACGATCGGTCTCCGCGCACGGTTTCCTTTCAAGTGCCGCTCTATTAGATAAGTTCCATGGTACCGCGGGCCTCTGTCCACCCCAGTCCCAGCGCCTGCCATTTGATTTATGCCAACTGCGTTAATTTCTCAACATGACACATTCGAAGTATTGCATGCGCTAACGTCTGTCCGTGCCGCGCGCTCAGCTGCAGATGAATGCAACTCCGTCTGTGTCTGTCAGCCGAGGCGGGTTTTTGGAGTTTTTTTGGTTTGTTCACGTCAATCGATTCATAAATCTCTGGAGCAAGTCAGCGTATGTCAGCTGACTGGAATCGAACACGAATTATTGCTCCAATCATCGCGCCGCGTGTACGCTAACCCCTCCCCACCCGCAATTCCTCCATAGTCGTGCTGTCACTTTCAATTGTCAGCTGGGATAAATCAATGTGTCGGTGGGTTCTAATCTCCGCTAAATGATGATTATTGCTCACAAATAAGCGGCGGCCGATGTCGACTGTGGAACGACGACGACTACGCCGACGACGATGGCGACAACGAGGACGGCACACTAACTTCCACTTAAGCGCTTCGTTTTGGCCATTTTACAATTTTACCCGGGCTTCTGGTGGCGGCTTTGAGGCGGCTCGAGATAAATTTGAACGAATGTTCGGCCTGAGCTCCTGGATTTGCATAGAACAGCGAAAACGTGATTCGCTGCCGTTGCGCCGTTCCACCTTGCCGGTGCCGGTGCTGTCGGTGTCTGCAAGGACGCGTTCTCATCGTCACCCTCACCAAGCGCAAACACCGCAAAAAGAGCAGAAAGCGGACGCGCAGCGGCAAAAAAACAACAACGAAGGAGCACTGAAAACCGAAAGCATTTACGTTCGCTTCGCAGTCGTGGAGCTCTCTGGATGGCTTTCTGCTATTTTTCTCTTTTATCTTTGTATCTTTTGAACCTCAATCCCATTGGGAAATATCGAAATGGAAACTATCTGTGGCACATGGATGCATTTTGTTGAATGGTGGCGAGGATAGTGCGCGAATTTTTGCGATTTTTTATTGCCGCCGCCGCCGACGCTGATGGTCGCCACAACTGCCTGCAACTGCCACCGTGGAAGTGTACACGGAGCACGGCACAAGTGGTTCGCTCGATTACACGACATAGACATGGGTTATGAATAATTTAGGCTCCAGTTGCGCAGAGCATTGCACATATGCACATTTGCATGCGTCCTAAAGGCGCACCACTTTGGATGCGGACCGATGCGGAGGGGGCTGAAGATGGTATTTATTGTTTGCATGCATTACATGCCGGGTAGTAAACTATGTCGATTTTATTTAATGGGATTTTCCTCATTTTTTTCTTCGTCATCTCTCCGGCTGCGACAAGCGAATATTGTGCATCTAGTGCATACACAGCAGACGCAGAGTGTAATGTTTTTATGGAGAGGCGCATGTTGTTGACGGACGTAGGGCTGGGTCAGGCTGGTCAAGTGCATATTGCTGCGTGTTTCTGAATCGGAGACAATTCAGTGCGTGCTATGGATTGGCATAAGGATTCGATGACAGGGAGGATGAATTGCATCACGTCCGGATTGGCATCAGCTTGGTATCGATGCAAACTTCGATAAAGCATCATCTGGCGCATCAGATGCGCAAACTTCGATCAGAAACAGAAACTGATGCGTTGATGATTGAAAAACAATTCGGACATTTTTGCTGCAGCCATTTACTTGCATTTCACTCAAGATGCTCGCTGCGATGAACCTGTTAACTTGTTCTTCTTCCGTGCGTCAACCAACATGCCTCTCCGCCAGCACGATCTCTCGCCAGCCAGTTGCACACTCCAAGTTGGTTGAGGTCATTCCCCACATGTGTGCGCCACCTTAGCCTAGGCCGTTGTCTGTTGCGCTGTCCCAATGGCTCAGATTCGAAGAACTTTTTTGCAGGAGCAGTGGTGGCCATACGCTCTACATGGCCTAACCATCTTAAACGTTGTATCCGAAGACGCCTGACTAGGCGCATGTCGTTGTCCAGCCAATAGAGTTCGCCGTTGAATCTTCTCCTACAGATCCCATCAACACAAACACGGCCTTCTCTGGCAGACTTAAAGTTTCATCATTTGCTGTTCACAGTGCCTAGGTTTCTGCCCCTAAAAAAGCACAGCTTAGTCCTTCGAGAGAGGACTCTCTGCCCAAGGAAGCAGCGAGAAGAGTGATTCTACTGATGTTGCTGTCCCTATTTACCGCTGAGTCCAGGTGGACGAAGTCCTTGACTACCTTGAAGTTTCTGCTGCCCAGTGGTACGCTCGGTCCGAGACTCCAATGTTGTGTGTCCTTCCTTGATCACAGCACACCCTTCGTCTTGCGCTCATTTATTGCCGGACCCATTTTATTCGCTTCCTCTTGTATGGCAGCAAACGCCTGACTGACGCCTCACTGACGCCTCTCTGCGTTCGTCCTACCACGTCAACGTCATCCGCGTCAGCAAGCAATTGAACTGTTAGTCAAGGAGTCTGTCTAGGATGATGGCGAACCAACTTGCACCATCACCTAAGCAGAGGCTTTTAAGCGTTGAGCCGCTGGAAGAGTTTGAAACACCTCCAGGAGGGAATGCCTCTCACCTCCTATCGCCCCCACAGATCACCACAAGAACTCAACCCTCGAGTCACCCCCTGTGGTTCGTGTCCAGATTACTCGATTTGATGCATCCCCAAGCGAGCTTCACCATCATGTCCATCCTCTGAGCACAAAATTGAATTAGTCGCTCCGCACCACCAGGAAGGAGCCACAGATCTCTCCAGCTCTCACTCTGCTCTCGCGGTGATGTGTGGCTTAAATAATTAAATGGATTCGATGCTCGCTACCGCTACCATCGTCGTCGTCGTCGTCGCCGTCGTTGTCTTCGGCGCTTCGATGACTTTTGGCCCAACTTCCGAAGCCTCCCTGAAAGGGGGTCAATTAAATTGTTTGCCCCAGCCTTCGAGTCCCACATGACGTAGTCGTCGTCGTCGTCGTCGCCGCCATCCGTCGTTGCTGGTGGATTAGGATGAATTGATACTATTAGTGGCTAAATGTTTAATATGGAGACTCCGAAGACTCGCTCTGACTGTGGCTCGTGATTGTGTACGTCTTCTGGGCCGCCGGAGCTTGAGTGTGTTGTGTGTTGCAAACTGCTGCTGCTGCTACGCCGTTGGGCGCCCACGAATCGTGCCAACAATACCGCATCCTCCCTTCACTCCACCACTTGCCGGGCATCCATCGTGGTGAGCCGTTCACAAGGCAAACTTGTGATTAGCGTTAAATAACACTTCGTGGCGATTAATGTTGCAAATGTTAAAAGTTGATAGCATACTTTATGGCTCGGGTAAATGAGATTTAAGCGCGCGGTAATTTGTTTCCTAGTTAGCGCGGGAGAGTTTGAGTTTGGAAATAGGAAGCTGCTTCGGCTGCTTTAGCTGCTGCTGCTGCTGCTGCTGCTGCTGCCTTGTGGAGTGGTCACATTTTCGAGTAACGGTAATTGAGATTTCATTTGAAACAAATGTCTGGGGAGTGAACTCTGACATAATGTATCGATTGTTGGCGCGCTATTTGGGGCGTGCATCTCGTTTAAAAGATGCTGACTGTGTTGGCTGGGTTGCCGGTGCTGGTTCCCCTTTTGGATCGGTCCGTCTTGACTTATGCAAGTGATCTGTGTGTCTGATGTAAGTGGGGTTTCCTGTTGCGAAAGTGTACATGCAACTTAATGAGGTCGGCCAAACTGACATTAATGGAGGAAAAGAAAACGGGGAAGAAAAATCGACGGTGTTGTGGGTGGAAACGTGGAAAGCGAGCAGGAGAAAGGTGAAGCCAGTGAAAATGCTTGCATGCAAGATGATGAGAAGATGAACTGAGTATCACCCGGGGGAGGGAGGGAATTTTTTTGTGGGAGGTGATGATGAAGGCGATGGGAAGGCGAGGGAAATTATTTTACTGCTCTTCCGGGGACGGACTTTTGAAGAAAAACTTTGATTTGTTACAACTACACTCTACAGAGGTAAGAGAACCGTAGGTACACGATGGGCCCAATCTTACATCATCATCGACTGCCACCCCTTAGATGCACTTGCTGTCGTCGTCGATTTCATACCCATGGGCAATAGAAACCCACCAAGGGGCTGCCAGCCGTCATTAGGGCTGATCTCCTCGTCTCAGCGCACACTATCGCAAGGCCAACAATATAGAGCTCGACTTAGAGACTAACCACCTCGTCTCGCCTTGAAAATCATCCAAAAAATTTAACCCCTCGCCCAAAGACAAGACTTCAGCGCTTTCCTTCCGGCACGCGAATGCCGCTGAGCGTACCAGAGTTCCATTGCAGACACCATCTGCACTGTGGATAGTGACAGTCAGTGGTTCAGTCTGCTCTATCAGCAGCAGAGGGAACTGTCAAAAATCCCCGATGATATTTTAATCCCTCAACAAAGGTTTCCAGGACACCACAACTGCATCCAAAATAATCTTTGAATCCGGGCCATCAAAATGCCCAAAGATTCGCACACTAGCACACCCGCTATACAGACACATCACGTTCCGGGCAATTGGGTAAAAAAAAACAATCCCCTCACTAGAAGACAACACTCTGAAGCGACGACGGCAGAAATGTGTCCAGCTGTCAGTGGAGCGAAGCTTTATCTGTCAAAAAATGAAATTCCGCCCCAGAGACTGGAGGGATTTCTTTAATTCCGCTCCAATCTTCAATCTCTGGCAGACTTAATGTCATCATCGTTATTACCTCGTGTCAAGTGATATGTCGTCGCAAGCGCAGACAGAGTGAGAGAGTGGGAGAGAGAGAGAGTGCGAGGCAGCAGGAGTGTGAAATATGTGTTCGACCACCGTCACCGCCACGACCCAGAAATTCCATTCCGTCGGTCCATGTGTCGTCGTCATCCTCATCGCCTTCATCGCCTTCACCGGCTTCATTCACATCATCCACGTTGCCGCGCTCCCGTCGTCATCCGATGTCATGGTGGTCGTCATCTTTTGAGGTTTCCAAGGATCTGGCTTTGGATACGAAGATAATTAAATTCGTCAAGAGCCGCAGCGGTGCCGGATCGGGCGGGTGGCGGACGCTCCGGAGAGTGGCTTTCGTCTGAACTGCAGTTTTGGCGGAGCAGAGATCCATTAAGAGCCGAAAATCGTTTGTCCACCATAAATCACTTCTGCCCCGGATACTGTCATCTTTTTCGGATTTTATTAATCTCCTCCTCTGTGGGCTGGCTGGCTGGCTGGCTGACTGGCTGACTGGATGGGTTCTGTGCGCTGCGGCGGTACACAGGCCGGAATGTTGTTAATGTTGTTCGCCGTTCGTACGCCCTGGCACAATGGCTCCGGCGTTTAATGCGGTCGTGGCTTATGTCATGTGGTCTTGATGGTGTCGGGTGTGTGTGTGTGTGTGCGCCCGCTCCCTACACAGGATCCCCGTCCTGGGTCTTCCTCATGAAAATGTCATGTGAATGTGATTTGTTGTCGCCTAATATCGCGCTCCGGAGTGGTTTTTGAGGCTGGGTGAGTAGGAGGTGGCTGACGTTGGTGGTTTTTTGTTTTTTCCTTCTACTGCCACTCGAGGCGATGGGCAAAGGATTTAATTTATCGACTTGGTTGCGGTTTGGTGCGTTCAGCGTTTTGTTGATGCTTGACGGGCGTTGTTCTTATGTGAATGCTGTCTCAAAGAGAGAGAGAGGAGGTCTAATTGAGCGGAAATCTTGAGGGGAGTTGACGTTCGATTTTTTGGTTGTGGTTGGGGTGGTTTTTCGGAGAAAAAAAATTCGATCTGTGGTTGCAAACAATCATTTTTAGGCGAGTTTTGATGGTTTCTCACATGGGGAACAAAATGGCTGAGCTGTGCTTTGGGAACTTTCGTCCAAAACTTTTGTCAGTCAGTTGCAAACCAGTGGATGGCAGGGTGCTGTGGGATCGCGTAGGCACTGACTGGTATATCCGAATGTCGATGATCACTGGAAAACAAAGGCCGAAGGGATAGACTGGCTTGGCGGCGTAAGGTATGATGCCAGGACCTTCTGTCACGACAAATGAAGCTCTGCGGGCCTGTTGGTGACAATTTCCAGCTTATGGTCATGAGGAGACTCCTCAAAGATGTGCTGTCCACGATCGTGATCCTCTTAAAGTTTTCGATTTCTTTTTAACTTCTCGACTTACAAAGCTCCCCCCCCTAGAGGCAACCGTAACCTAATTAAGATCCATCTCCCCGCCTCCAGACAACACAAGGTGTCCATTGTTGTGTTCCGTCTTCCATTTGAAATCCATCGTGTGGAACCGCATTGAAACGAGCCACACCTTCCACTGCCCCAGCCTCAGCCAACAGCGACGGAAATTCATCAATTCCACGAACGAACAAGTCGCCTTGCACTTATTCAATTCGTAATTAACGATCGCCTCGCACTCAACTTCATCACGCAACTGAATCGCTAATTATCTGCCGCCCCGTCCCACCCTCCGCCGTCACAGCGCCTCCGTCCGTCGATTGCCGCAATCGCATCAGTCAGTGATTTCCGTTTTGCATTACTGATGCCATCACTTAATCCCGCTCAGCCTTGACGCGCTTCCGACGCGCAAATTTCGTCAGCTACCAACAAACCAGCAGCAATCGCTGCTCGCATTAATTTCCCCCAACACGACACACTGGCCTTCCCCCCCCCCCCCCCCCCACCCCTCCCATCACACGCCACCACAAGCAGCGCCATATTTTAATGCAATTTAATTAATGTTGCTGCGTCTACACAACAAGCACTAATGTGGGACTCTTGTAATTGGCAAGTCCAAGTTGAAGTCCAGCAGTGTGCGCGCCTGCACACACGCGACTTGATGCGCGCGAATAATAACCGGTCATTTGGGGAGCAGCGACTGGTTTGGCGGACCACGATCAGTGGCATCGACGTCGTCAACCTGTTGGCCATCGATGCACAACACACGCTCGCTCGTGGTGTCCTCGAATGGCGAGATGATGGTCAATGTGAAGAAAATGGTATGCCATTTTGACACTCTCCGAACAGGGTGACACAACGCCTCGCTTAATGAGTGCGGGGGAACGCATTGCATTCCTGTGAGCTGTTTTGTCGTCGTCGTCGTCATCGTCGTCGTTGTCTTCATCGTCGTTCAGTAACCGGCTCCGCGACGGCTCCTCGGCGATGTGTGATCGGTGTTTTGGTTATGAGGCGTCTTCGTAATTAATGCTTAACTTGTTTCAGGCTCTTATGGTTATGGTCGGGTCGGCGGACACGGCTCCGATTGAGAAATTAATCGAAACCAGCTTCGGTGGGTGGCCGTCAGTAGCACAGTGAGTTTGGCATAAACATGATTTTGTTGCCGAACCAATTGGGCGACGACGAGGATCACTGATGCAAATCATTGTCATTGACGCGGCTGGTGGTGGTGGCTACGAATGTGTCTGGTTCTCGTATTGCAAGGCGACGGGATGCAGAAAATTAGGGCTTTGTGCGTGGAATTCGATACTTGATCGCTTCCTGGAGTCGACAGGGGAGGCAATTGAAATTTGTTCTATGGCGCCAGTCAGCAGTGGGTGGGCTGAAGTGATAGGCGGTGACTGGTTTCACGGTGTTAGACACTGCGTTACTTGGACATAAATAAAAGACGTCTGATTCATAACCGGATGTTGATTGGGAACTGGAATGCCAGTACCATGCGCCCATCCATCCAAAATGTGATCCTGCCTCATGCAATGACACTCGAGGTATGTCTGAGCTAAGCCTAACAAACCAAACCGCTGGGTAAGCTGTCTTATACCGCACTCTTACAACGACCAGCGTGCCTTTCTGTGTGTCAAATCGATGGTGGACCAAATTTTCGCACTAAGCAACTTTCGGAGACGACTAGCTGCTCAAATGTCCACCTATTCCCAGAGGATCAATTACAAGGCATCTTTCAGGGTTTCGAAGACATTGGGGACATTCCTCTAGCCCGGCCTTCTAATCTTCTGTCTGTCCCTAGACTCGTCAACATCTTCGAGCTGAGAGGTTGCGAAGTCCCTCAAGCGTAGATCCTTTTCCTTCGCCCGTCTTCTAGTTTGTCTGTCTATCCCTAGATTCGTCGACATCCTCGAGCTGAGAGGTTGCGAAGTCCCTCAAGCGTAGATCCTTTTCCTCCTTGTGTCTTCTAGTCGGGAACTCGTCCTGCACTGCTCTTACTTTGGGTTGCATCGCAGTTTGGTATGACTCTGCTTCTTCTTCTTCTTGGGACGCTACAGAGCGGGGTGGACCTGGGCCTCAATCAACATGCCTCCGCTTACAGTCCCCATTATGGCCCGGGGTGCAACCAGATCGCTTTGGCGTTAGTGGTAGACACAGGCATCCTACACGGTCTCTCCAGTGGGGTACTGCTGATCTCCGTCCACGTCCTGAGCCATTTTTCTGCCGGAGCTATCCACTGCTACGAGAAAATGGTCAAAGTCGATATTTGTCGCCTGAATATTTGCCATCGATGGAATTTGACACATGTCTTGCGTCGATAAAGAAATGTGGCTTTGGTCGGAAGATCAAGCATTCAGATCACCAGGCTGCTGCCGAATTCTTTTCCGAGGAAACCGCGTGCTACATCTGAGCATATTCCATGCTGCCCTATTGTCAGTGAGCCGAACGCTTTGTCCCTTGTTACATCGCGGAGGCTAAGTTATTCGATCACTCTGTCAAAGGAGCTTTTTCTGTCAATTTTGGTATTGCACTCCAGACTCCGTGGGCACTGTCCATGGGGTCGTACGACTCCTCTGGGACTTGAAACAACATCCAACATTTTTAAACAGTCACCACTGTTCATCGCCAAGTGCCGAGGCTAGTGGCCATCGAAGTTTGTAGGCTCTCAAGTCACTTCAAAACTCTTCATACCTTGCTTGGATGGATAGATGGATGGATGGATGGGTGGATGGATGGGTGGATGGATGGGTGGATGGATGGGTGGATGGATGGGTGGATGGGTGGATGGGTGGATGTCCTTTTAATCAGACGTTTGACCGACGAAAGATCGATGAGGAGATGACAATGTTTCCACCTGTTCCCTTCAACATATGCTCGAAAGATCAGCCAAAAAATTGGACCCCAAACGCCCCCAAGCCCATACATCAGATCTTGAAATGCCTAAAAACAACCATCCACCATCCACCATGCACCATTCATCATCCACTCTGCCAATCCTCTCTACACCCCCAAGTTGTCAACTTCCCTTAAGCCTCCAAACAAGCCTACGGCCTTCATCTTCTCAACAACCACGCATTCACACACGTCGCCCTATCCTCCATCTCACATGGCACAAAATTCATGAGAAATCCTCCCGTCCATCCCATCCCATCCCATCCCATCCGCACAAACATGTCTCTCCGAACTCTTACCCGTTCCACACTGTAAACAGAGTTGTTTAACGCATTATTGTCCATCATATCGCAGCGTGATGCCACCATATTTGTATCTCACTTCGGCGCGAATCCCCTGTGGGTCACACAACAAAAGCAAAACCAATTGACAGCTGCGCTGATGGTCCTCTGCGGACCATCTCATCAGCTCGTCCCGCCAGCGCTTGTTGTAATCCCTGCTTAAGCTCGAATCGAAAGCATTCATCTCAGCGGGTTGACTAAGGCGACTGCGACGGCGACTACGACGACGAGGACGGCCAACACAAACGAGCATTGGGCGCGCACAAAGCCCCAAGGAGCGCACAGCCCAGACGTTGTATCTTAATTAAGTCTTAATGAGTGTGTACCTCGGTGCGGTGGACAGCGTCAACTCACGCCAGTTTGCCAGTCCGGCAGTGCCTGGGATCGCTTGTGCGCATTGCACTCCGTTGTCGTCATTTAGATCGTTTAATGTAAACTCAGCACAGCATCGTGGGTCGACATAAATTTTCGGATATATCGTGGCAATTAACACCGCCGCCACCACGGCACACCTTCGCCTCTCTCGTCATCGCCTGCACCGCCGTTCTGTCAGACCTCGGGCTGACCACAGATTTCCCTGGCCGCCGATCCGAGGTTATTAAGATGTTAATTCCTTTTGCGAACAGGGCCCAAGCACGCTGCCTACGCTGCGAGAGTAGGCCGCACTCTCGCTCACAGTGGCACGCTGGCGTGTAAGTCGTGTACGTGTCCCATCGTCCCACCGTCACAGTGTCTGGTCCTCTGTGGATCTCTGCGGTTCGGTGCTGGATGTGCCCCAGAGGCGCACCGCGCACCGGAATGACGTGTAATGATTTGTCCAGCTGTGAAACAACACTTTCCTAGCGAGCGATCGCCGTGAATAAATCAAAAGCCAACCGATGTCCCTCGGGGCGTCTCATCTCGTTTACACTCGCAGGGATGATGGTGTCTAGACCGGGCACTGGATTGTGCAAACGACCCAGCAACTGTGGCACCCTCCAACGCCACCGTCGTCAGTCTAATGTGCCTGTCTTAACCCAGTTTTAATAATCACGAACCCGAAGTCGATCCGCGGCGTTGGCGGCGACGGAGGCGGTGGTGCGGCAGCGGCATGTAATTACCTTTTGCATTTGGTGCAGCACGGTCGGGTGCAGACATTTCACAGGCCTGACATATCGAGCGATAAATCTCTTACTCGGCGCAGCAGCTATTGCGCGAGATGCCTGCTCGGATCGTCGAGAGGAATTTTCATTGGAATCGGAATGGTCGTTACCGAATAAATCGCGCGCGCGATCCGCTCTGCGAAACAACCTGAAATTGGAAATAATCATTATTCCTTGGCGTCCTGGCCGCGGCGGCGGCCCGGGGGAGGTGGCTGGGTGCGATGGGTGCGCGCAGGCGAAATTGACATTTAACGAAGTGGCTGCTTGTGTCGATGGGACGACGATGACGATGACGGAGCTGGTTCTGGCTGCCTAATGGCATCCAGGTCACCGAATATGGTGATCCCCTAAGCTTTTGGTTTGGTTGTGCCACGATGCTTGATCTTAAGTAATGTCTCATGTCATCGGGGACAAGGCTGCGGCTTGGAATCGATTTTGACACTGCACACATGTGGGATGGGCGATGTCGGGGAGATTGAGATCTGCGCGGAAATCGTTGGTGGAATCGACAGGTCGATGGCGAATTCGATAGATCATCGACGGTTCCGATGGTTTGTCAGTTGCAGAGGCATGTCTGTGGGTGATCTTTGACGATGGCCTTGTAGTCAGAAGGTGCTGTTCCTAAAGAGGCTAAGCCCTGGTCTGCTGTGGGCTGTAGTGCCACTCCATTCATGATTGGATGACTTCTCTTGACAACTCTCAAGAGAGTTGGCCAGAAGCCACCACAGTTGTCCAGAATTGGGAAGATTTTGTCAGGAGAGGCTGCAAGAGGTCAACTGACTGTTTATTTAGAAAACGCTGTATTTGACCAAAAAGCCTTAAGCAACGAGAATATAGAGCTGAAGACCAAAATCCGGAACTATCAAGAAAATCACAGAACAGTCGCTCAGGGAACAGTGCTATCATTTTGGAAAATGGAACAGTAGAGACACAGTAGGTTCACAGTAGGTCCAAAGGCGGCACCCTCTCTTAGATGAGGAGACTTTCAGGCAGAAGAACAAACCGACAGTAGGCCAAAGACGTTCCGCAAAAAATTAAGCGGGACGTAAGGGTGGGTTATTCAGACGATCTTTTACCTGGCCAGAAGGAATTTAGAACACCAAAATTTAGCATTTATAGGACAGGAGACGGAATTTTAGGCTAGGACCTGTTGCAGATCAGGGCCTAGCTACTCCAGAAACTACTCCTGCTGTGCCTGCTATTGTTTTCTCACAAGTAAAAGGGACATACGGCGCGATTTGAGAAGCTTTTTATAAAAATTTGGCACTCTGGGTGTTGTCAGAAACTCGAAAGAGATGGTGTCGTGAAAAGTGCGAGGGGGTCAGTCTGGGAATCGAAGCTGGACCCTCTGCATGTGAATCGAAGCACTTTTCCACTTCACAGCGGCGACGTGGGTGGTTGCCATCTTGAATTTGTTGGGTGCAAATCTGGAGCCCCAGGATGTGAAACGTTTTACAAACCTAGTCTATCGTTGACTTCTCTGGGGTGACACAATTCTATTACGGACTTAGGTTGTTCACGAACCGTTTGGGGTATTAAAACATAAAACAACAGAAATTTACGGACAAAGCGACATCACTTCTCTCATTGGCGGCCGCAATAACTTTAGAATTAACCCACTTTGTAAACGCAAGTTGAACAGGGGAGTTTTTTCTGCCAAGTTTCTAAAACGTCTCTCGTTAGCTGAGCACACTCTAGCGTCGTTATTAAGGCAACCCCAAAATCTGAACAAAAAATTCGAACAAAGCACACTTGCTTTCTGTTTCCTGGGCCTTCTAATTGATGTAAAGCAAATTCTTTGAAATTCGGCAGCCCCCCAGACCCACAACCACTCTCTCAACAAAGCCTGTCCAAGTGCTTCCAGCCATCCAGCTACGCCAGCTGCACACAACTCACGGAAAATAAGCCCCGACGACACTTGATGTAACCACACGCAAAACGAAAGCGAAGGTGAAATCCGAGAATCCGTCAACCTCAAGCACTGCCCTCCCCCCCAAAAAAACAAAAAAACAAGTAACAGTCTTGAGCGGCGCAGAAGAATGCAGCGCTCGTCAAGAGCACCGAGAGACATGCATTCCGCCACACTCATCTCAAGTGCATTCCAATTAGGACGTGATCTCATTAAAACCTCCACGCATCCCTGCACCCGTTTACCAGCGGGAAGGCAAAAAACCAAAATAAAAACAAGCATGTCACCGGCATCCTCTCCGAAAATTCCGTCGCTCTCTCTTGCCCCGGCCACGGACTGAGTGAGTGGATAATTTTTATTTTGTTATTCCTTAACACAAACACTCGTTAAAAAATTATGAAAATTCCTCTCGCAAGAAGCATCCTTTTCTTCCCATTATCCCGACGAAGAAAAACGATGGGGTCGCGGGATGCAGGCGAGCCTTACATGGATCCTTCTTCAGGGAATCGCGTCAAGGATGCAAGTGAAAGAAAAAAAATGATGAAGAGAAATTTCATAAAGGCAACGATAAACATTTTGTTTTCAATTAATTTTAATTATATCATCCCTGGCTTCCTTTCGTTTACTTTATGTGCGGGTGGGTGGGTGGTTGGGTGTAGGTGCCTTTACTAATCAGTGCAGAAGCAGGAGAGTGCATCACTACTGATGGTAAACGGGCAGAGATTGGTCTCCTCTGCCATGCTCTCCTGCGAATAAGGGAATTAATAATGAAACGCAGGGTGGGGGTGTCAATTGGTTATGCCATAACCGTCCTCCGACATCAAAGACGAGCCAAGACAGAGAATAAGGGAGTGCGGCAAGAAAAAAAACGAGAAGTTTTTAATGAACATTAAATATTTGTTTGCTAAATGATAAGACAGTTGATGTCTTTTGAGTGAGGAAAAGTTTCAAGTTATCCAATTTGTGAGTGATGAGTGAGGAGGAGGTTGATAAGCGGACTGTCGTCACTGGCTAATGCGTTTGTTTCAATTATTTAACAGGTCATGCGTTAGATGTCCTTTGGGGGGTATGCGATGTGCGAACACGTGTGGAACGGCGATGTTGACGTTCCACATGTGTGTGTCGGCATATGACGTCAAGGAGTTGATGAGGTTGGATGGTTTCCATCACTGAATGAGTGGGCAGGATGAGAAGTGGGCCGACTCTACAGAGAACATCACATCATCGAAAAATACTTTGCTGCAAAAAAGTCCTAAAGACACCATAAAGCCAGTGGATAAAGTCAGCGTTCTAGATAAACGCTTTTTTTAGATGTTCATGCACAGCCTTAGAAATCCATTCATTGGATTGGTTAAGTGCTATAGTCAAAGTTAACCTGCGATACACTCAACTGTGCAGTTGCTTGCTTCTTTGAGTTCGACTCTTTGAATGGACCCGTACAGGATTTGACGTAGTGCAGTGTTATTCAGACTCTCTGCATGGATACGTCATTTTAAGCACTCTGTCAGTAGAGAACTCAGACATCTGAGTCTCGTTCTTACCAATTAAAGTCTTATTACCGAACTATCACGCCCAACAAGTTGTGAACCGTCGGTCTTGGTACGAATGTAATGTAAAGCCCGGGTAAGGGAGGAGAATTTGAGGCACCGAACATGTGACGCTTAAGCTCGTTAGCTCATACCTACGAGTACTATATGGTCCTATAGCCAGATCTTCTATGTCCTCATCTCATCCTCCGTATACACATATACATGCCGTATGAGAGAAGAAATCAGAACAACCCTTGAAAAGAATGAATCAGGTGTTCTAAGCCTGAAAGGAGGCTAGATGACTCAAGAAAACAAAAAACAAATGTTTCAAGGCTGTTCCTAAGAGTGGGAGAGCAAGGATTGGATCAGCGACTCAAGGAGAAGGCTGAGGAGAAAAACCGCATGGTGACGAGTTGTGCTGAAGGTCACCAGATATTACAAAAGGGACAAAGGTAAATGACTTTCGAGTACCTAACTTGTTCACCATCCTTAGGGAAAAACTCGCTTCCCTCCTATATCATCACACCATATTGTAGAAGCATTTCTTGGACTGAGATCAGATGTTTCTCTACCTTAAAAACTCTGTATCGCTGCTTTAGTCATTAGACACTTCTTCAGCCTTATGAAAACATCTAAGCACCCTGACGACGAATGATTTCGCTGTTACCCCACCGGGATCTGGTGGTCCCCTGATCAATTATTCATCAAACTGAATGATCACATGACGATCAACCTCCACCAGTGTTTCAAATGAGTGAACTTTGACTTAAATCATTTCATTGCTTTGTTGTAGCAACGACAAGACATTAATTTTCGATAGAACAACAGAGTAGAAGAGGAATATCACGCTCTGATGCAACAGATTAATGGAAACTCTGCCAAAAGAAAATGAACTCTAGAAACGGAGAGCGTGTCTTGGTCGGTGACTGAAGAGAAGGCAAATGGAAGCGTCTTGACAATGGCTACCACTGACGAGCTCAGTTTTACGACAACATCCAGAAGAAAATCATGATTTGACGGCAAGTGACGACAGGCACATGGAAAAGTCTACGAGGCATTGTTGCTTCGGAAAGCGAGAGCTTCTCTTTATCATCTTCTTCTTCTTCTTTTTCTTGTTCTTTTTCTTCTTCCTCTTCTACTTCCTCTTCTCTTCTTTCTTCTTCTTCTTCTTCGTCCCGATGCTACAGTCTCCCCCGCCAGCACAATCTTTCGCTAGCTGCCTCCAGATGTCCACTCCAAGTTGGTTGATGTCCTTCTCAAATTGTGTGCACCACCTTGGTCTAGGCCGTCCTTTGTTGCGTTGTCCCAATGGCTAAGATTGAAAGACTTTTCGATCCGGAACTGTGGTGGCCATACGCTCTACATGGCTTAGCCATCTTTAGCGTTGTATTCGATGACGCTTGACTTGGGGCATCCCACCGTACAGTCCTAAAGTTCGTCGTTTAATCTTCTCCTCTAGACGCCATCAACGCAAACTGAACCAAAAGTCGCACGCAGAACTTTTCTCTCCACAAAAAAGAAGAAGAAGGCTTCCTCGGTCGCTTTTAGTAATGTTTAAGTTTCTGCGCCGTAAGTGAGGATTAGGGAGATCATAGCCAACCCAGTCCTTCGAGGGAGGGCTCTATGCCTCAATTGCCTCCTCAGCCCAAAGAAGCAACGATTGGGGATAGTGATTCCTTAGCTACCTCAAAGTTTCTGCTGTCTAGTCTGTTTCTCTTTTAGACGTTGGGCTTGTATGTCCTTCCTTCATGAGTTTCACACTTCGTTTTGCCCTTATCTACCGTCAGCCGTTTCAAACAATGCCAACAACGCCTCATTACCGACTCACTGTGTACGTCCAATCACACCAATGCCATCAGCGTAAGCTAAGGTTGAAAGTACTTTTGGAAGATCGTGCCTCCGGTGTTGCCTCGTGTGTTATGCACGATCTGCTCAAGAATAACGATAAAAAGTTACATGACAGCGCATGGCCCTATCTCAAACAGCACATCCACATCTACTACATTAAAACTACCTTTCCGACAGTGGAAGTTGTTTGTCCAATGAGCTCAGTTTGTGTTCCGCACAGTTCTTAAAAAATTCCACCTCCGCAAGGAAGCGTGTTGAACACCTATTTCATCTGTGAAGGTCTTCTTCACTGAGAGACAACCGCAGGACTACTTAGGCTGGAGGCAGGGTTCTTCAGAGTTCAGATTCTGCAACAACCAAATTTGTTGAACATCTCTTGTGCTGCTAGGGATGACGCCAAATTTCCCAAAGTCTCCTCCTCCTTCGGAATTCAAGGAAACATTTTCAATAAATTTTGCCCCCTTTGACCCCTTATTCCATTTCTCACCACACAACACGTCACAGACTGCTCTCTAATTGAAATAAAGACTTCCCTCATGACATGAGGAAAACCCCCGTCCATCGGACACAGCCACCACACCACCACCACCGATCACTGCATCACTCAACTGTGGTCAGGACCATAAAATTAAGCAGCCCGCAATAATGTGCTGCCATCTATTAATTTGCCACACGACCGGTGTAACGAAACGCAACCCAACGCGGACCAGTTTAAAACGACCGTCTATGGGCGGGGTTCCTGATTTTCTTGTATACGCGCGCAAAAAAAACTCGAACAAACTCTAACGGTTATCGAGTCGAAATTAAGAGCTCTCTCCGCTCGTAGTCGTAATTTCCATGAAAACTGTGCTCCGCAGAGACGGTGTGTGGGGGGAGGGGGGGGGGGAATGGGTCCTCTATCGCCAACCATGTCTATGGGAAATTTATTGGAAAATTGTTTTGTGTCCGCATTCGGGGAACGACGAGGCGCGACCAAGTGTGTGACTGGGTGGATTGGCACAAGCGATTTGTGAAACACATTTTCTTATTTAACGGGCCTCATGTCCACCGTAGCCGTCGAACCGATGTGGGCCGTGTCTGGCCACCTGAACGGTTGAGCCAACACACCAACCAACACCAGCCGACAACCTCCCGGCCAGTCAACAGGGCCAGCGGAATTTATGGGACCAATAAAAGTTGAATGTCGGCTGTGCGGAGAGCGTTGTTTGTGAAGATTTGAATTTTTTTTTTTGAGTCCTGCTCCGGCTCCGGATGGTGGTGGCGATGGTGAAGGCATTTCGGTAAAAATCTCTATTTCAGGCCACATCTTGAATTAATGTCCCTTCATCCCCATTTCAATAAAAGACAGAGCTCCCCGCACAATACATCAGACATCGGGTGTGGTGGAGGGGAGGGGGAGGGGAAGGAACATTAAAAAGCCACCTAGGCAGGGGGATGAATGTCAGCCGGATCCACCATCACGTCGATTTGGTAATTTCTTGCAGAAGCAAGAGGAAATAAAACGCAGATGGCCCGTTGCGGATGAGCGCTGAGAGGCGTCTGAAATGGACATCCGTCCCGCTGACCTTACTTACGCGTGTGCACCTCGATGTCCGGGCCCGGACTATATCGTGCGGCAATAAAACGTTATGTGCCTCGCAGGCATTGTCTGCGCGATGCGAGGACTCATGTGATGCTCGTGCGAAGGCGGAGCGGAATTAGAAGCTCATTCGCTGGGACACGGTGTTGGCGGCCGGGATTTTATGGTCATGATTGTTGTTTGTTAAATATTTTTAAGGGTTGTACCGATTTATGATCGGAATTAAATTTAATTGAGATTTTATCGTCGAACTATTGATAAAAGTGTCGATTGTCGGTAAAATGGGTTCGGCCTTAAGCGTGTCGCCGGTGGTGCTGATGCGACGCAATGAAGTTCAACAAGATGTAGGCGGGTTTTTTTTAGGGGCGACATAAATCACTGATGTGCCTGTAAGCAGTTTAAGTGTCCTGTATCTTTCCGCGTTACTTCGGACGGTCATAGTTCTTAGAGACGAATGCATGCACACTTTAGATGCACTCCTGAATCGTCGTTAATAGGGGGATTTTTGAAATGATGATTTGTAGAGCTAGATGAAGTTGAAAAGTGCCTCAGAGTCAGCTCAGCGGCAACCAAGAGTGAGTTTCTACAAGGAATTTGATCTAAGTCATGACCTCTTGTCGACTGTGTTTCCTTGCATACCTCGCTCACTCTACGAATCGTCTAAGAAGACGTCTAGCCTGTGGTCCTTGTAGACTTGAGTTCGATATGGTTTTGATCATCAAACAAGGACTAGGCCTCCATTCTCCATCAGTAATCTGAGATAGGGGCTGTGGGTTACCAATTTCGCTTTCCCAACCAACCGCAGCATCGCGGGCTGCTTAATTTTATGGTCCTGACCACAGTTGAGTGATGCAGTGATCTGTGGTGGTGGTGTGGTGGCTGTGTTCGATGGACGGGCGTTTTCCTCATGTCATGGGGGAAGTTTTTATTTCAATGAGAGAGAAGTCTGTGACGTGAGAAATGGAATGGAAGCTAAAGGGGGCAGCCAATGTTGTAAAATTCATTGAACATGTTTTCAGGAATTCCGAAGGAGGAGGAAACTTTGGGAAATTTGGCGTCATCCCTAGTAGCACAAGAGATGTTCAACAAGTTTGGTCGTTGCAGAATCTGAACTCTGAAGAACCCTGCCTCCAGCCTAAGTAGTCCTGCGGTTGTCTCTCAGTGAAGAAGACCTTCACAGATGAAATAGGTGTTCAACACGCTTCCTTGCGGAGGTGGAATTTTTTAAGAACTGTGCGGAACACAAACTGAGCTCATTGGACAAACAACTTCTACTGACGGAAAGGTAGGTTTGTTGTTGTAGATATGGATGTGCAGTGTAAGACAAGGTGACACGCTGTCATGTAACTTTTTATAGGTATTCTTGAGAAGATCGTGCGTAACACACAAGACAACACCGGAGGCATGATCTTCCAAAAGTTCTTTCAACCTCTAGCTTACGCTGATGACATTGGCGTGATTGGACGAACACAGTGAGCCGGTAATGAGGCGTTATTGGCATTATTTGAAACGGCTGACGGTAGATAAGGGCAACCCGGAGTGTGAGAGTCATGAAGGAAGGACATACAAACCCAACGTCTAAAAGACAATCAGACTAGACAGCAGAAACCTACAGGTAGTTAAGGAGTCTCATTAGTTCAAAATCAAACCCAGAATCACTCTTCCCAATCGTTGCTTCTTAGGGCTGAGGAGGCAATTGAGGCATAGAGCCCTCCCTCGAGGGGCTTAGTTGGCTATGATCTCCCCAATCCAATTTTTGAAGGCATTCGGCTCCGTGAATTTCTGTCTATTGATTTCAAGCCATGGAGGTGCGCTTCAAGGACCGGTCTTGATTTGATTGGTGCCCACGAGTGGAGAAGAACCTCAGACCAGTTGATATGTGAAGATAAGTGAAGACTATACTGACGTGGACAACTAACAGAAAGAAAACAAGGTAAGTAGCAAGGAAAAAGGGTCACATTGCAGAAGTTTCAGAAGCTTGTGTTCCAAGTAAATGGCTGGCGAGTGCCAGGGAATTTTGAACCTTCACCTTGGATGCAACAGCACTACCGATCAGATGTGTTTCTTCAGGCCATCTCTAGACGGACTTAACTTCTGCAGAGAATATCCGGCTCGAAGGACCAAACTCTTGCCATAAGATGGTAAGCTTCCCAATAGTCGGATTCGCAGCACTGTTTCCAGCGTTTCCAGTCTGCGTCTGAGAACTTCGTCGACATTGAATGCACCACATGGGGCTAAGCAACGTGTAGCATTCAGTTCTCTTGAAGAGCGCTTCTTAGTCAATTTCCCAACAGAAGCAGAGAGGAGACGTAGGAAATCGGGCTGTGCAAAGATGCAATGATGCAGGAGAAAGGAATGCACAGGGGAAACTGTCGCTTTCAACTCTTTAAATTTGCACATGATCAAAGTTTTCCACGGCTCATGCTTGAGAACCCCGGACAATTTTTTTGGGGTTTGGTAGGTTTTCGGAAATTTTTTTTTGAACGTGATGTGATCATCATGTCTCACCGCTGGGTTAAAGGCTGCCAAGGAAACATCAAGATTAACTTGTTGGTTGCCTAGGACGAGACCTGTTCTGGGAGGATAATTTAGGCCTCAGTTCGAGAACCATAAAAGCGAAGAGAGTCGTGATCCCATCGCGTGCCTCAAATATCATAGTTCCGTGTCGTTGTCACTCATGAGGGTTACTTCATTTCGGATTTAAAATCCAGCAGATATCAGCTCCCGCAGTCATCCCTTAGCATCTCAACCACATCCTGCTTTAAATTTTTACCGGAAGAGCCACATAAACTTCTCAAAATTAATTCATACGGCAATGCCTGCCGAATGCCCTGCTACCGAAACAAACTCTCAACTTGATCATCATTCCCGGCATGAGGCATACGGCCAATGCGTAGCGCTCCCGTCGTCAGAACACCTGGCCAGAGATTAAAATAAACCATTTAACCGTAAACACAATTCACTTCGATCCAATTCCAATATGTAATCGCCTTAGGAATCCAGAAGGAAGTGCTACCGCCTCCCTCTCACAGCAGAAGCCGGCCGCCCCCCCTCCCCCATCCAAGCAACCGCACATCTTCAAGTGCACGCACACACACAGACATTCGGCATCTGACTGAAACCACTGCACAGCATCCGGGCAACCGGGTAACCATACCAAAACTAATTTGCATGATGCAACGATAGTTCTAGATTGATTTATTGGACGACTTCTATGAGCTGCCGCCGCCTCCGCCTCCGCCGCCCCGAGTCGTCATGCAGTGGCAGGCAGCCACCGCACCGGAGTCCTGGAATTGCATCAATGTATCATTTCGTTTAATTATTGCCTCCAATGAATTGATTGCCTCTCAAATTAGATCCATTTAAAGTACGGCAGCAGAAGGCTCTCCTTCTTGTGTGCGAGGAGTTGCTCGCCTGGGCGCACACCAGCGTCCTTGGATCGGTTTGTGGCTCCTTCGCGCGGCTGCACCTTTAATAGACGCGCCGTGGATCGTTCTCGAAACAAGTGTGCAATTTAATCAAGGGAACTCATCGTTTCCCAGTCCATCGCGGTGGTGTGTACAAATAGGTGGACTCGGACGCAATCTATCGCGTGGTCGAAAGCTGCACGGCGGCAACCATTAACATTGATCATGCGAGACCGCACGATGATGATGATGATGATGATCCGGCAAACAGCACTCGCATGAGGTGGGTAGTTGAGTTACCTCCGGTTGCGGCTTGTTAACTTGCCAAGTTCAATCTTCTCGTTTCGCATGTTTTATTGGCCGGACTGTGGGTACTCATTTAGAAGAAGCGACGGCGGCTGCATTGCTGCTGTGACAAGGATACTCTCCAGAGAGTACGTCGTCTGCTAGCAGCCGCCGACTGCAATTCATCGGGATTCCATGCAACATGACAGGATGGACAAGGTGCACTGCTGCGAGAAGGCGGACCTGCATCTAACCTAGTTGAGGCACGTCGTCGGCGCTTAAATGAGTTCTGCGAGTCATTAAAGTACCGTCACTCATCACCCAACCATTTTTGAACGAACTTCCCCTCCCCCCCCCCCCCCCCGCACACCTACCTCTGCCACTTAACCGCTGATGCAACTCTTGTACAGCGTGTGTAACTTATTTCTGTTCCCCCTTCGGTCTCATTCTGACGAAGGACAATGCTATTGACACAATTCAAGCCAAACACTGTTCGTTGTCACCGACGTGGGAGGGGGAGAGGTGAAGTACGTGTACAGCATGTCCTCAGGACAAATTGCTACCAGTTAGGAATGGAAAACCTCTCAGAGCCGTGAATGAGAAAAAAAAAATTGCGTTCGTTGCTTGTTTCATTTTGTTTTTGTTCACTCCCCGCACAAATGGCAGCTGCAGCAAACAGTTAAGAGTCGATTTCACGTCGGTGTGCGACGAGCGATTTCGATCCTCGAAGGACTCGATGACTCGAGGGTTCAGGCTTAAAACAAAAGACCCTCTCGAAGTGAGTGTAGTGCACGATGATTTCTGTTGCACACACTAAAGTAACTGTAGTTGGTGGCTGGTGGCTGGTGGATGGCTGCCAGGAAGACGCAGGAATCTGAAAACAAAAGGTGCCAACCGTGGCCTATAGCTTATGCGAACAGCGCGCACACATGCGAGTAAGTGGAATGCGTTGCTGATGGTTTCGGGGAGATGGATGGAGGATGCACATTTGTTGGGTTTCAGCTGCTTCTGGCGCGCGAGTCCTTGAGGGAGAGATTTCATTAAAATGGGACTCGGTCCGTGTGAGCGCAAATCGAATGGAGGAGATGCCGGGAAATTCTCTGAATTTCTCAACTGTGAGCGCCATTTTTTTCGCAAAATCTATGAGATCTGTTGGAGGCCATGTGCGAATTGAAACGCTGATGACCTGGATGGATGGTTTTTGAGTTTTAGGTTTTGACTTCGAGATCATTTTAAGACCCCGTGCCCTAAGCTACTTGTGAAAACACTGATTCTTGACCAGAGATTTGTGGATTGTGTTCGTTCCAGCAGCATCAGAGCTACCCAGCAAGTACTTTGGCACATCATCAATGGCGCCCCACACTTCAAAGGAGTTGTAGATTTACGTAGCCGGCTACTGTCAGCACAATCGCCTTGACCAAGTGCTGAAGTGGGTGTGTCTGCGGATCTGGGGGAAAGGCAATATTGGTTGGAGATTCGTTTCTAGTTTGTGGAAGGGCAATAGCGCAGTGAGATCAAACAGCACTTGAACACTGTGACTCTTCTTTTCCATTGGCGACCACAAGCATTAAACGACTTTCAACGTGGTTGACTTTTAACTCACTTCCCGGTGACATGGAGGACAACGATCCCTATTATTCGGGATATCTTGGATAGAAGACCTCTCACCAGACAGAGCGACTCATGACCTGCATGCAAAATTTGGGCCTCAGACGACAGTCTACGAGATGGGTGACGTGTTTCCTGACTGCTGGGGCAACAGTAAGTCCACTTTAGACCTGAGTTTGTCGTTATATAACGGAATGCGAAGGACTTGCTTCATTTCGTAATCGTCGAGGAAACAAAGTGAAGCCAGAGACAAGGAAACTGTCGAAACAATGGATTTCACGCTTTGAGTGGGCCCCGAAGAATGCCAACACTGTCGTGTCCACAGTGGCACTCAATTTGTAGGATTTCACAATTTGTGTTATACATCGACTAACTAGGGCCCATTCCTCCAACTCACACCTCCACCGTTAAAGCGGATAAATTCTTCGAACGGCTGCCCCGTCCTGGATATTCTCGAGATCTGATCAAACCCATTTTGCAACCCAGTAAGTCACACTTCCCTTCTTTTTTGCTTGGCGCTACAGTCCAAGGTAGAGCATTTCCAGCCAGTGAAATCTTTCTTCAGCTGCTTCCAGATGCGCATCCCAAGTTCGCTGAGGTCCTTCTCCAGCTGAGTGGGCCATTTCCTTCGAGAAGGAACAAGCCACCCGCCGGGCTTAAATTTAAGCCGAAGCAGAGGCCTACTTTGCTAACGTCTAGAAAACCGACTTCTTAGAAGTTCGACCATCGATAGGGCTTGTGCATTGAGCTGAAGGTAGACTATGATAGGAAACTTTGGCAACATTTTGTGCCTACGCCGTGGCGTAGTGGTTAAGTGTGTCGACCGCCACGCAGAAGTTCTAGGTTCGTTTTCCGGACGGGACACCTCGTTTTTTTTCATGGCACAGACTCTTTCAAGTCGCTGACAACACTCAAAGAATATCAATTGTCTATGAAAAGCTTCTCAAATTTTGCCGTTCCTAGTTCGGCAAAAAACATGAGGTCCGTTACACACGTGAGACAACAGTAGCACGCACAATACGAGTAGTTGTTGTAGAAGCTAGGTCCTGGTACCTTGTGGGCTGTAGTGCCAATCAATTATTATTATTATTGTCTATAGAATCTCCTTCATATTGGGCAACATTTGTGCTATCCACACAGTGTCCTGGCAATATTTGTGCTATCGGTACTGTGTCCTGAACAGCTTCACTTAGATGTTATAGTTTTTCTCTTTTTCTAGTCGTCTATGTCTGGCTACTTTGGAGTGTATACGTCTTTGATTCCTAAGAGCCACAGAGATTTTCCTGCACTCCCGGTGAACTTCGAAGCTCTACGTACTTCATTTTTGCATCGTTTACATGTGGTAGGAAGGAGGACTTTTTTCGATTGTATGGCTTTTGGACATATTTCACACAAATCAGGGACATATTGAAAGCTGCGCAAATTTATTTTGTTTTCCACAACTTCCCCTTGCCCAGGGAAAAGCTTGAAGTTCATATCTTCTACAGTTACACAGTCGACGCAAACGCACACAATGTCACGTTTAATTCTTCTACGTTCCTCATATGCAGTCCGACAGTACTTAGATATTCATTTAAAGTAAAAGCATCAAAGAAACGGCTAAACTCAATCAAAGTCTTTAGTGGGTGCCTGGTCATAGAGATTCTAACACATTCCCGCAGAGCTGATGAATTAGTAAATTAAGCGAGAATGCTGTCCTCAGAAGCACCCAAGTATACCGATCTCTCAAATGCAAGCTGAATATACACATGTGTGCAGTTCATGTGATCTTTGGTCAAATCATGTCTTCTGCTGCGGCTCGCATTGTGGCCTTCTCTGGACTCGCTCTAGATATTTCTCAACTGATCTGACATGAGCTTGGTTGTGAGGGAACTTACCAGGCACTATCAAATTGGCGGGAACGCAAGTGTTTCCTCAGCTTATTTCTAAAGATGCTGGTAGGATAGGAAGAAACCGTCCTACACCTGCTGCACACCTGCCCGAAGCTAGCGTGTTTCAGAAAATACATACGAAGCTGTTTATTATTTCAGTGGTCTGCACGACCTCAGCAACAGCACTCCGGCCGATCTCTAGAACTTCCCCAGAGGTTCTAGAAGGTGTCATTTATCCCACTGAGTTGCACCACAATGGTTCCGTATAGGACTAAGACACCTCAACCTACCTTTGTTGGAACAAACCACTTCCTTGCTCTCCTTGCTTTCAACTCAAGGAGCTCTATCCTTCATACCACACATTACTGACAAGCATATAGGCTCCTTATAGGCTCTAGAAGGTGTCAAGGGATTTCATATTCATCCCACTGAGTGGCACCACAATAGATTCGTATGTGACAACCCACTATCTCCTTGCTCTCCGTGCTCTCTACTCACGGGGTTCCATCTTTCATACCACACGCTACCATCAAACAACTTTTCAGACTTGACGTAGATAGTCCCAAAGCAGAACTTACCGCACCCTCAAACTGACCCAATTCCAGAGCGCTTATTGAACTTGATCAAGCAGATCAGGATCTAGAACACTCACGGATATGCATGCCCTGAGAATACGTCTCCCGCAACAACACCTTCCTTCGACCTTGTTGAGACGATGGGTAGGTATAAGCCCGTTTCTGCTCATGGGATACCTCTTCTGGCAGAAGGAGGAGAGTCCACTTGTTTACATACTTCTTCGAGGATCTTAGCAAACTGGATGAGATCGGTAAAGGCTCTTGTGCATGTGTCAGCACTTCATCACCTTAAGGGGAGGTTGACACTCCCTAGCCCACCACTGTTATACCTTCTTCTCCTTCGCATGGGTCTGAAAACGGCTAACTGAGAGATGTCGAAGGGAACGTGGATCAGGTTCTTATCCAAGGTGCTCTTCTATCCGCCTCACTTACTCGCCGATTCTTGATCTGAAGGTAAGCTTCTCTGATCTATTGGGGTGTGCCTTCACTTTTCTTTCTTTAAGTACATACGACACATGATTTTTTGAAACTCCTCGTGAAGCCATCGAGGATCAATGCGTCCATTCAGGTTGGTGTAGTTTCTTCCCAACTAGAAGTATGTTTTCGAAACACACATTTGTCCTTGCCGAGACCATACACCTCTCCTTATCCTCATTCTTACAGAAATAGGCGCCGCCGTCGTAGGAGGTATTGCTTCTGCAGTTGCCCTGGGTTGTATTTGCTCCAAGTGTTGAATGACTCCAGACACAGCTTGTCCTGAGGGAACAGTCTCCATACGTAATGAAGAGCAGGCTGCCTTTCCCCTTAAAGTCCAAAGGTAAACAATTCAATTCGCCTCTAAGGGTGAAGGACGTCAAACACTGATTGTCTGGTTGGACATCGATTAAAGATCTTCACCTCAGTGCACTTTCATGGTCTACACTCCCACTCTCCAACAAACTCGAAGACCTCGAATCCCCAAGCCGCTTGCAAACAGTGAAAGTGCCATGCGAAAGTCCCCGTTACATGACAAGAAGCTTTCCTCAGCCACTGGGTGACCTCTGTCTCTGAAACAGGTTCCCCGGTGGCATATCACGACAGCCTCTCGGTGAACTTTAACAAAGTCTCACACTCCGTCTTTGTCGCTCTGACTTTGCTTAATGTGCGTGCTTCAAATGAATTTGCCATGCGTTCCCTCCCCCACCCCACCGCACCAATTGCAGTCACAAACTAGATCCGATTATGCAACTTGCATGCTCTCTCACAGCCTTGAAATGCCTTCTAGACACTCAGCGCCCCATATACCCCACCGACAGCATTTGCATCTGACAAATATAAATCGAGATTGCAAAAGCGCAAGTCCGCTGAACAGGCAGCCGGGCAAACTGAACGCCAACCAACATCATGATCAATTGGAATCGAACTTCGAGATCTCTTGATCTTTAGATAACAACACTTAGCGGCGATAAATTCAGACGCGATCGCGCTTACCAACTCGCCAGCTTACCAGCCAGCTCACCGAAGCGCTCACAGCAATGCCGAGCGTGCGCACATTCGTGACTAATAAATTTGCAAGTCTAAGAGGTGCACTCCTGCGGTGGATATCTCAGTTCTGGTGGTGGTGGCGGTGGTTCCCTGGCGGCGACGGCACGGCCATGTCACCCGTTGAAACGCAATCAGCTGCAACATTTGTCAGGGGGCATGTTGCACAAGCAATTTTATGAAAATTTGTAAGAAATATGGAAAAGAATTCTTTCCTGGATTCTAACGCCGCCCGGCAGTGGCACCAACACCAACACCCGATCGACGATCAGAGCCCGGCCAGCAACAATAAAAGGTTTGACTGGCATATCACGAAACTGCCGCAGCCGCAGCGCGCAAGAGTTATTGCCGCGCTTAGACAATGTCTCAGTCTGGTGCAACGGGGCAACGGATAACTCGCCCCCAACCGCATTGTGGATGACTTAACGTCACTTTGAAGGTTATGTGTGTCTCTTGGTGTGCACGATCGTGGAGGGGGTGGTTGCCGGTCTCTGGCTCATTCTGGGGGCAATTTACGACATGTTCGCCTTGGAATGAGGCTATTTTTCCGCGGTCCAGGATTGCGGGCTCAGTGCGCCGTGGAGTTGCTGCGCCGTCGTCCGGGTCGTCGTCTGTGGGAGGTTTCAATTAGCCGCGAACGGGAAAGTTGTTACGAGCAGTCGGGGTCTGCATGCGCGCCACGCTCTTATCGAAATTAAAAGCAATGAGCCTGCTCTTGTTTTGTCCACTCACGTGTACCGGCGAAATGGCTGCGGCTAATGTTGCGCATGCATGCGACACGCCTTTCGAACGACGGCAAAAGTTGTGGAGAAACAAAAGAAAAAAAACGTGGTTGTGCTGTGCAACATGGGATCGGGTGCGCTGGAGTCGCGGTGCTGCTGCTGCTGTTGCTGCTGGTTGTACCAAGGTGGTGTCGGAATGCATGTCGAATGCAATTAAATTGTAAGAAATTAGGAGTGTCCCACGAGTTGTTGGCCCGCGCTGGCGGTGGCAATTTACGATGCCGGACAAACTGATAAGGACCACACTGGGGCGCAGTGCAGTTGAGAGACTGTTCTCTAATGGGTTGACAAAACTTTTGTTTGGAATTTTTGTGCAGTTTCTCTACTGGGAAGGGGGCAACCCTGGAGGGAGCTTAGTTGGGGACTGTTGAAAAGTTGATCCCTTGGACGTGAGGCTGGATAAACGGCTTGTGGAACAAAGTGTGGTGATACCTACTTTCGTCGCGATTTGTTGCAAATGGAGCCAGCTGGAACGCAATTAATGCTGCTGCCCTTATCCCAAGACGGCAAGCGAAGCCTGATTGGTCCGCTCAAGAGCGGACGAAGAGTGCTTTCCTTCGGCTTTATTGACAAATGAAACTTCCCTCTTTCCACGGTCTTTGAAGGTGAAATCTGCTTCTCCTCGACCTTAGAGGTAAACAAAGCCTCCCCGTCCTTAGTATTCCAGATAAGTGAAGATTGTTGAGCCTCGACTTTAGGAGTAAACGGGGCTTGCTGTCCCTTGGCTTTTGCCAATAGACCCTCAACCTGATAAGATAATGAAGCCTGCTCGTTCTATGTCGTCAAGGTATGCGAAGTCTGGTGCCTCTTACCTAGAAAGTCCCTCGACCTATGACGCCAACGAAGACTGTTTGCCCTTAACGTAGAAATCAAAGGAAGCATGATGCCCTTGTCCTTAAAGGTAAGCGAAGCCTGATATCCGTCTGCATAGAGGGAAAACGAAGACTGCTGCTTTTCTACTTAGAGGCACACTAAATCCGTCAGCCGTTAATAATTGAGGTGAACGAAGCCTGTCATCCTTTACATAAATGGGCCATCGGCCTCTAAGGCAAACAAAGGCTCTTACCTCGCTGTCTCTTGACTTTAGAGGCAAGCACGATAGCTGCCACTTGCTTAGAGAGGCGAATGATGACTGCAATGCAGGCGAAGCTTGCTTCCCCTCGGCCTTAGAACAAAATGAAGCCTGCTCCTCATAGGTCTTCAAGGCATGCAAACCCTGTTGCCCCCAGGCCTTAGAGTCCCCCCGTCCTTTGCTTCCTTTGAAGGAAATGAAGCCTGCTCCTCATAGGTCTTCAAGGCATGCAAACCCTGTTGCCCCCAGGCCTTAGAGTCCCCCCGTCCTTTGCTTCCTTTGAGGGAAATGAAGACAGCTCCTCTTAGACCTTCAAGGCATGCAAACCCTGTTGCCCCCAGGCCTTAGAGTCCCCCCGTCCTTTGCTTCCTTTGAGGGAAATGAAGACAGCTCCTCTTAGACCTTCAAGGCATGCAAACCCTGTTGCCCCCAGGCCTTAGAGTCCCCCCGTCCTTTGCTTCCTTTGAGGGAAATGAAGCTTCCTCCTCTTAGATCATCAAGCCAAGCAAACCCTGTTGCCTCCAGGCCTTAGAGTCTCCCCGTCCTTTGCCTTCTTTGAGGGAAATGAAGACCTCAAGGCATGCAAGCCCTGTTGCCTGTTGGCCTCTAGTGCCGAGGGTGGCGAAGGATGCCTGCTCACCCTCGGCTCTAGAGGAAAACAAAGCACCTCCTCAGTCGTATACTCAAATAAAGCCTCATTCCCCTTCGACCATCAAGGCAAGCGAATTCTACTGCTCCTCGACCTCTGGTGCAAAACTAAGCCTTCCATAGCTCGGTCTTCAAGGTAAAAACTGTCAGGCAGCGGTCTGTGGGGCAAAAGAAATTGGCATCAGGGCAAATAAAGCCTTCTGCCTCTCGGGTGAAGAGATTATGAAGCACGCAGCTTCCACTAGCCTTGCGCTGTCTACCTTTTGAGCACTCCGACTGTTGCTGGCTGTCATTCGTCAAAAAAATCCAACACCCCATAGGAAGTTTCTACCAATCCGCCCATCTCTACATCAGAATTCAATTTCCACCAGACAGGTAATAGACCCACTTCCCGGCAAATTTTCCTCCCGATTGAACGTCCGTTCCACGCACCCTATTGGCAAGACTGCATTCTTAAGTGCAAACCTCACCGCCAGCAAGCAGCACCCCAATCAGTGGCTCGTCGACCACCTTGCGCTCGAGCAAACTCTCACTTTAATTACCGGCCACACTCATCACTACAAAGTCGCCCAGTCAACGCAGCTGCCTCGCTAATCAACCGCGAACGCCCCATCAAAACCGTCCGAAATCGATTCAACAAGCTCTCGAACACAACCCAGCGACAACCGTGAACAGCCCCGTATCATCGTCACCATCACACGACATCTCCGACCGCGCAAACATTTTTGCAGCACAGCGCCGAAGTACCCATCAACACCGGCAGCGGTGACTGGAACGACTTCCCTTCGCCAAATGGCTCAATTTGACCGCAGCCACGTAACGCGCCATACGGTGCGATCATAACCGCTGCAAGATGTTGACAACGACGGTGATGACTGTGACGGTGGGGCGGGGGAACGGCATGGAGTTTCAAGCGAAAAACTTCGGCTTCCCCAAGAATTCGATGACTGCGCGTAAACGGCTCGTATTCCCAGCTTTTACTGGACTCGGGGTCTGGGGGTCTCGGCCATCAAGCCAATCAATGGAGAGCGCGTATTAATTCTCGCGTTTTACGATGCGACCGGTGCTAAATGAATTCCGAGAGAGATGCCGGCGGAGGATGAATAAATTAATGCGAATAATTGCGAATTAGTCATGGCAGGAGAGACCGCGGTCGCCGTCACCGCCGCCGTTGCCGTTGCCGCACCGCCAACCCCCCTCCAGCGACGGGGTGTTTAGTTTGAGTTTTCATTTCGGTTTTAATTGATTCCGCTCCCTGCACGGAAATTGAATTAGTTGGAATAGCTGAAGTTATGACGTGACGGGGATCTTGCTGGAAGTTAATGTGAGTCGTTAAGTTTTGGCTGTAAAGTTGTGGGACACGCAACTGGGTGGGGGAGCTTGGCTTATGAGCGAAATGAAGAAATCTTGCGCTTTCGGAGGGAGACTCTCGTTTAAAGCTGGATGAAGTGCTACATTGGATTGCCAGAAGTTGAACAAGAAGGTGGTGTCACTTAAGTCTTAAGTCTATGCTGAGAGAGTGCACTGTTCCTTCAGATCGAGGATCCAAACTGCGCATCGCAAGTGTGGTTTCTCCATATTTTTGTGGAAAACAAAATTTTCCGGAAATGTACTTGGATGGCTTCAAAGTGGTAGAAGACACCTGATCCCATAGCACTCCATCCTCCCGATTAGTACAGTGTCAAGGCGAAAATAAAGGCTTCATGAGGCTGTTTGTTTTTTGTCAATGGTGATACAGATGGAGAGACAGGCAACATTTCAAGTGGGTTAACTTCACCGGACATAGCGCTTAGAAGCAACCTTACCTTCTGCTGGTCCTTGGGCAAAAAGATATCCTGACCAATGAAAGAGAAGTAGCAGCTGTCAGGTTAACAGTCCAAAAGTCAGTCTTTCACTGATATAAATCAGACAAGTCAAAAGTTGCTTCTTTCTGATTACAAATGGTCTGTGGATAACCAACGAAGAAGCATAGACATCTCATGCAAGGGCTTCTGTTGGGGTTGGCGGGGCTAGCATAAGGAGAACACCGTCCTTCTCTGCTTAGAGACCTACCCATCACTTACAGAGTTAGAAAGACTACTGATGAAAACTACTTCTACCACAGCCTACATGAATTTCATGAATTCAGCGGATGATAGATCCAAAAAATCCCTTAGAGACACAGACTGCCTAAGCCACAACTTAACTTCTGAAAGATTGTTTCACTGGTGTTGACGTTCGAGTTTTGAAGAATTCGATGAACGATGTTGAAAAATTCGCATGACAGCGCGTCGCTTTGTCTGAATACGTTTGAGATCAAAGGGGTCGGTTCGGTCTTTACCGCCCTTGATGGAGCAGCGCGCTGTCTCCATCGTCATCTTACATAAACGGACGAATTTGGTAGGGATGCCAAAACTAGACGTCACTCTCTATAGATGCTTTCATACGCAGCCTTAAAATCAATGAAAAGCTGGTGAGTATCGATTAGTTGCTCCTGAGTTTTCTTCAAAATTTGCCGTAGTGTAAATATTTGGTCGATGGTGGATTTTCCTGGCCTAAAGCCACACTGGTATGAACCAATCACGTTGTTGGCTTATGGCTTGAGGCGTTTACACAGTACGGCAGATACAATTTTGTATGCGATACTTAGAAGACTGACGCGTGTGTAGTTGGCGTAGTTGAAAGGGTCTCCTTTTTTATAGATCGGGCAAACAATGCTGAGGTTTTTTTCGTCGGGCATGTTTTCCTTCGCCCATATTTTACAGATGGCTTGGTGCATGCTCCTTACCGTGTATGTGGTGGCATATGAAAACTTCAGAAAATTTTTGAAAAAATCAAAAAATTCGGATTACACTTACACAACTTATCACTTAATAAGTCCCAGGACTAACCAATAAAAGAACATTTTCTAGACAAAATTCAACTTTATTCATCAACATCCTTCAAGAGTGATACAATCAGGCCAACGCCGCTCTAACACTTTGAAAATTATTTTATGGAACGATCTATCTTGGGCCTCAAAATAGGCTGCAGTTTGGGCTATCACCTCCTCATTCGAGCCAGTAGATGGGGGCTAGATTTGGAGAACACGGAGAGTGCGGAAGCAATTAAAAGCCCCATTCGTGCAATTCGGCCATGATAGCCAACAACTTGTGAGGCGGTGGAGGAAAATTTTTTTTCCTCCTCATATGGGACCGATTTTCTCCAATTTCTTAATTCAAATGCACCAATAATGCCCTGTGGTATTCGCTCTTGAGCATTAATTCCCAAAATACGGATGCCATAACCTTGCCCGTCGACGTTTGTGTTGCCTTGGTGTGCGTAGTTCACCGGCTGCTGTTCACTCCGCTGACTGCCATGACATTCAAGTTTTATCCCTTGTGAGAGACCGATGCAAAAAGTCTTCTCAGAATCATCGAGCGATCCAGAGCGTTCAGCATCGTTGGTGTCTATACGGAGACGCTTACCACCGATAAATAGTTCTTTTTGATGGAGCAGAGTCCCTGTAACGTTTTAGAAGCTATAAAAAATGATATCGATTTTTGTAAGTGGCGTCCCCTATATGTCAATCCCGGGATTAATTGAGTGATGTTTTATCAGACGATGTGGTCGCCGTGGTGTAGTGGTAAGTGCGTTGACTGCCACGCAGAGAGTCTGAGTTCTGTCTCCGGATGGGACACCTCGTACTTTTTCACGGCACCACCTCTTTCGAGATGCTGACAACAAAAAAGCTTCTCAAAAATCTCGCCATTTGGAGTCGCAAAAAACTGTAGGTCCCTTTTACTCGTTGTTGTAGAAGTTAGGCCCTGGTCCCTTGTGGGCTGTAGTGCGACCCAAATAGTATTATTGCTATCCGATGAAAAATTAAAGAGCATGAGAAGCTCCCAGTCAAGGAGGCGAATGGCAGAAATGTCATCTCCACAGTTTCTCAAAAGGTTCAACAGATGTCTGAGGAATGGAAGCCTGCCTGGACTAAGTCCTAGCAATTTTGAGAATTTGAAAAAATATCTTTTGCCGTCTAGTTAACATCGATGACGTACCAAATATCGTAATCAAACAGATTATTCCAATCACTCTTGGCGACGATGGATAAGCATTCTGTGCTTTGTTTGTGAAAAACAGAAACCTACCGTGAACAAGTTGATCTGGTGCTTAGCAGTGCGCTGTCAGTCCAGGAAAGTTCATCATAGAAGGAGGCTGCAGGAGGCCACAAAAAAGACCCACGACGATTTCATCCTTCAAGGCGATGTATTTCTTCACTTTTGGGAACCATCTAAGACGGAGGCGTTTATTTGTTGAGTTGTTTCAATGTCTCAGTTTCAATTGCTCTTGAGGCAGGAGGAGTGTTGTCTATGTGTTCACAGTACTCCTTCTTGAGGTACCTTAAACTGTACCTCAAGAAGGTACAGCTTAAGTGACTGTAGCGTCACTTGAAGCACTCTAACTTGTAACCAAAAAATCGGATTGTCATGGAAATTTGGCAGGTATCATTTGCATGTCTACTGACACCCCCTACATGCCAGTTTTGGGACTTATTGAGTGATCTGTTACAGTAGAAATATTTTCCACTGACCATCCATTAGTATGTTGCACAGTCAGGTACACTTCCATTCCCCTCAATTTGTGTTTACAATTTCACCGAATGATTGGGTTGTCGGCAGATTATGACAACAAACCAGTGGCTAGGTTTTGAATCACTGATTTGTAGTGATTTTTAGTGATTTCAATGGGTTGTTGTAATTTTAACATAAATGGCAAACAATCCACTACTGTTGCGACAATTCAAGTGGCAGCTGATATTGCAATTGCCAGGTGCCAGCACCTCCAATTCGAAACCACAAAATGAATGACCCTGTGTTGCATTTTGGAACCATCCACCGAAAATTTCATGAAAATCACAACTCTCCCAGCGGAGGCATTATATCTGCCTGCCTGTCCTGTCCCCACAATCACTGCTGTTGGATGTGTTTCCCAGGATTGAAGATTGTTCGACTTCGCCTCGAACTCTGGCCAAATTTTCGAATTTGGAAAAACTCCCAGTAGATAGTTGCCCGTTGTCGATATGTCCATGTCTTGTTTTCGAGGCATCCGTTTCTAGAGGAGAATTTTTGTGTGCCTGTCATTGTTTTTTTGAGTTCCGTTGCATTTTTTCAAAGCATCAAAGTTACACTTCTCCGTCAACTATCCACCTCCACCATCGTATAGGAAATTCTGAGTCTTCTTTACTACTCTGATTCTTTCCCACCTGCAAACATCATTCCCTCTTATAGCTCGCACCCACACCCTCACTGTTATATAAATCACCGGCATACTGACGCGTTACAAAGTCCTGACTTTAATTTATCGCCGCTGATTACCGGCATTAAACGCAAATATTAAATTTACTTTCGCATTAATCACCTCGTTAATGGATTTCAAAAGTATCCGTGAATCTCTCCCCCGTTCGTGTCAGCCCCCCCCCCCCCCCCCCAACCCCCCGTTTGGACAAAAAGCCACCTTCAATCATTCGCATTGAATGCAATAAAGTTGCTAATGCCTGCCATTCATTTCCGCCCGCACAACATTCGGACAAATCAGTCTGCATCCAGCAGCTCGCCCCCCCTCTCCCCCGCTGTTCGGCGCTTTCATTTTCAACTCTCAGCCGGTGTGCGGCATTCACAATTCATTTGGCGCTCGATTCGCGCCTAATTCACGGAGCAATTAAAAACCGATTCAATGGCAGAGCCGAGTCGAACCCATAAAACGTGAGACACCGGGTGATTTGTTTCTTTGGTACGCCAGTAGTTCGTGGTGATCACGCCGCGCCGCCGTTGCCGTTTCCATCAGCCAGCCAGCCATTGGGAGCATCACTCCGCTCCGGGGAGACATTAACTTGACCGCTTGCGGTGGAATCGTCACACTGCCGGTCAGACCTGATGAGCAGCAGTAGCTGTCCGGTAGTCTGCGGCGCTACCGCCACCGCCGTCAATGGAATTTCGAATTTCGGACGCCGCGCTAATTTCTGTTTATGACCTCGAGTGTCGTAAATTAAATTAATTTTAATGTTGCGTGCAATTACTGTCTCCGGGATTAATTGCGAACGGCGGCCGGTATACTGTTGCACTGCTTCCCAGTTAGAGCCTTTAATGTTCCGTGAAATGTTCATTTGCGTCTGGGATAGCTTCTGAGAGGCATTATGCAACAGCAGCACTTGTAGATTTATTGTTGTTGAGCGTTGACCTGCGTGGGGGGGATACCAACGCTGTCACCGCTGCCGCCTGCCCGTGGGTGCAATTTTTCGTGTTGGTGGTTTGATAGTCGGCTTTGGAGGGATTGACTTATGTGCGGTCGGGCTTAATGGCACGCCCGGCAGATTAATGGAAGTTACAATTTTCAAGAGCCATTTGAGCCGGCTGGGTCCGCGACAATCCATCGAAATGATTAAATGGCTTCCCAATTGATGTGAGGGCTTGGCTTGTGCATGCTACCATTTTGATCTCCCTCCGCGTACACATCAGCGAAGCATGTGTTCTCACATCTAGACACACCCCTCCTCATCGAAAGGGGTTCCCGTCCGAGGGACAGCCCCTCTTGGAAACCATTTTTTTTCGCCACTGCAGCAGCACAAAGTAACGCAGACCTCCTTTCCGGATATAATAACAGCAAGCAAGCAATGATATCCCTATCCCTTGCGCTGTGGCTGCCCTCTCCCCGCACAGACATTCCCGTATGGGTCTCAATTACACTCTCCCGCAGTCCAACTGTCACTCCGCAGGTGGAGTTCGCGACGCGCGAATACAATTGCGCTCCCTTTTCCAATTTCGTTTCCTTCATTCATTTGTCCGTCTTCTGGCGCGAAGGGAGTGTAATATGAAGTCCCGCATCGCATGGAGGCCCGCACCGGCCACGACCATCCACGGAACAGGGCTCTGCCCAATTTCTATATCACTGAACAACACCGCCGCCTATTGCAAATGATGGCGGAATTAAGATGATTTAGATGGCTGCGTCGCAGTGGAAGGGGTTGAGACGCGTCTCCGTGGACTGTTCCGTCGAAAAGTGGTTGGAGTTAGTTTTGCTGCTGCTGAGTGGAGTTTTTTTTTTTTGAAATGCTCAAGCCAGGTCCACCAAAGTTGCGCTGGAGGAAATGCACTCATGCTTGGATCTGAAGCTCAAAAACACTGATATGAACGTTCTGCGCTATGTAGACGAAATCTTAGACATTCTGTGGTGCAGTATAGTATCGATGCGGCTGTTTCTTGAAAACCTATATGGACGTGCTGGCATGGCCGCCATGGCGACGGCTCCCCTTCGCGAATAGAATCCTGAACTGGATTTGCGATTCCCAATCTCTTTCAAATTGATGACTAAATGGTCTCTAAGGCGATTACCACAGTTTCGTGATTGGCAATCGGCATTAAACTGTATGCCCCATCCACTCATGAGAGGCCATTGACACGCACAGACTGAGAAGTTCTTGAAGAGTTGCAGAATGACTGGATAAGACACTTGCTCTCTGAGTGTTCACCTCTAGCCAGGACTAAAGCAGAGAGACGGCTTTGAATCGTTTGTTTCTCAAATTTACTAAGAATTTCAAAACCAGAACAGGGCAAACTTCAATTCTTAGGTTTGTTCAGTGTTTGGTGGTTTTTAAGATTTCGTCTTCTTCCAAATGAAAGAAGAGCTCACAGCAAGCGTAGATGTGACTCCTTAAGTAATTTTCGTTAGCCAGAGGGTTGTAGAATTTACAAAATGGGTCAAAATGGAGTTAAGTCGAAACACGGAAAGCCCTTCGCTTAGTCAACGAGTGTCTCAAAAGAAGCTGTGTTTGTCCTTCGATTGTAACTGGCGACAGAATGTGGGTTCATTCGCTAAAGGCTAGGGCTCATGCCAAGGCCAGATTCAGCATCACTTTGTGTATTTGTTGAGCTGAGCTAATCGCTACAAAAGATTCATGTTTGAAATATAAGGCCCAACAATGAAAGGAATTCCCTATTACTTCAAATCGACTACCAATATTATACTTTGATTGTAATTTGGCTACAAGGCGATTATTCATCTAAAGCTTGAGTATAACTCTCCTATCTGATCTAGAGCACTGAAGACCTTCCTACACCCACTTAATCGAATTGGGGATAATGACACTACAAAGTCAATTGAGTGGCTAGCGTATCGACGTAATGTTGCGCCTTTATCACCCTTTCATCGCTCTTTCGAAAAGAAATGCTGAAATGAAGTAGGCAGCTCCATACTTCCTCCTCAAAATTTAGCCGCAACACACGCCGCGCTAAGAATGCTCACCCGTTCAACCTTAAGCCCACCTCCATCAGACTTACCGTTCAGTTTAGAGACTCATTCATTAGCCTTCTTATTTTTCTTTCCATGGCACTACAATCCGGGGTGGAGCTGAGCCGCAACCAGCTTGCCTCTCCAACACGATCATTCGCCAGCTGCCTTTGCACAATCCAAGCTGATTAAGGTCCTTTTTCACTTGTGTGTGAACCCAACCTGGGCCTTTCTCTGTTACGTTGTTCCAATGGCTCGGATTCGAAGACTTTTTTTGCCGGAGCAGCGGTGCCTTTACGCTCAATATGTCGTTCCTTAGCCGCACCATACTCATACGGAATGCTCTCCAACTCAAGTTTTCTTCTTCATTTCAATTCACAGGCATTTGTAACCATTGTGCTCCGGTACCTCCTCTCCATCTCTTTCTTTATCCATTTTGTCCATGCTGTGACTAAATCCGGCCTTAAGTGCCTTAAATCGTTCACTTAAGGCTGTCAAATAATCCACTAAACGCGCTCCAATTATAGCGCCATGTAAATTCAAAGGCATGAGTTCCTTCAATCATTTTACTTTACTCTGCGCCTTCTCTAAGATCCAACTGGACCCACCTGCGTCTTAAGAACCCCCTCTTAGGAATGGTGACTTTCTACCTGCTTCCAAAACCACTGACGTAGGATTTCATTTAGGCGCCCTTTTGAAAGATAAGATTATAGCAAAAGAAAGTTCCAAAAATGTCGTTTAAGAAGAATGACTCGTGGCTCTATCCTCAAGCTCATTGAGGTCCCAAGTGGAATTATTGACTTCTTCTACTCCTTCGGTAGATGATACATTTTGGAGTGGATATTTGCCTCATTGAATATGTTTCCCCATCTGTTTCATACTTTCGCCACATGACTCCAATTTCGAACACCAGTTAATCGAGGTTCCTTTTGGCTGCCACCTTAGATGCAAACGTCATCTGATACGTTGTCCAAATGGCTCGAAATTTGGAAAACTTTTGGCACTGGAGCTGACTTAGACGCAAAACTAGGTGCAAACTTCTGCACAATCTTCAGAGAGTCGCTGAACCTTCTTTTCCATCTCACCAACCAGGAGCAAAAATATAATACAAAGACCGGCTTTCTTGGCCCTTTCTCATAACGTCGAGGTTGTTGCGCAATACAGCAGGACATGGTTAATGATCTTCTTCATAATTTTGGTGTTTCGAATGTGGACCAAGCTGAAGAAACAAGCCCTCTTAAGCCTAAAGAAATAGTGATCTGGAAGTGTCCTTCAGTACTGATGTGTCGAAGTAAACGAAGTCCTTGACTACCTCAAAGTGTGTGGTACCCATTGAGACACTGACTTTCCTTAACGATAGTCTTTCTTTCCTACAGACACATTAAAGGCGCCTTCACTTCAACACCTGATTGGTAGCTCGCTGTGGTTGTCCAAACGCTGCATTGTTTTCTAGCTGAAGAGACTCTTGAAAGATCGTGTCTCAAGTGTGGTTTTGTGGGTTTCACACGATCTTTTCAAGAATGAGGAGTCGGTGAGTTTGCTACCAACCTCGACGAAGCATTGAGGCTTCTCCGAAGTCATCGTTTACAATTGTACGAGTGTGGTAGAAATACGAAAACTAGGTAGGACACTCTATGCATTATCGTATGTAACCTTAAGATCGACGAATAAGTGATGGTCGTCGTGGGGTAGTGGGTAAGTGGGTCTACCGCCACGCAGAAGGTCTAAGTTCAATTTCCGGGCAGGACACCTCACATTTTTTCACGTCACCAGTTTGAGTTGCTGACAACACTCAAAGAGTATCAATTGTCTATAAAACGCTTCTACTCGTGAATGAACAGTAGCACCCAGAACACGAGTAGTTGTTGTAGAAGCTAGACCGTGGTGGGCGTTGAGTAAAATTCTTGAGTCTATAGCATAAACCGCAGTGTCCGGCTGGAAACCACATCGATAAGGAGCTTCTTCAAATGGCGCTACAATCTCGGATGGCTTCAACCAACATGCCTCTTTGCAGCTGCCTTCAGTTGCGTCCTCCAAGTTGGATGTTATCCTTTTCTACCTGTGTGCGCATTTCAACCGAGGTCGTCCTCTATTGCGTTGTCCCAGTGGCTCAGATTCGAAGACTTTCGGGCCGGAGAAATGATGTCCATGGCCCAAGCATCTTAAGCACTGTCTCCGATGACGTGTGACCATGAGCATGTCGCCATACAGCCCATACAGCCCGTACAGCCCATACAGCCCATACAGCCCGTACAGCCCGTACATCCCGTACAGCCCGAACAGCCCGTACAGCCCGTACAGCCCGTACAGCCCGTACAGCCCGTACAGCCCGTACAGCCCGTACAGCCCATACAGCCCTTACAGCCCGTACAGCCCGTACAGCCCGTACAGCCCTTACAGCCCTTACAGCCCGTTCAGCCCGTACAGCCCGTACAGCCCTTACAGCCCGTACAGCCCGTACAGCCCGTACAGCCCGTACAGCCCGTACAGCCCGTACAGCCCGTACAGCCCGTACAGCCCGTACAGCCCGTACAGCCCTTACATCCTGTACAGCCCGTAGAGCCCATACAGCCCGTACAGCCTGTAAAACCCTAACACCCAGTGCAGCCCTTACAGCTCCTCCAGATGCCAGCAGCGACGACAATCAGGGCCAAAAATCGCACGCAAAACTTTTCTCTCGAAAAGTCTAAAGTTTTCCGATTAGGAGCTATGACAGTGCCTACACACGTTTCCAGGCGTTGCAGGGAGGATTGAACGTTAAGAGAATTCCTTTCTCCTTCGAACATGCAAATGAATCAGTGCAAGGTAGTCTCAGCCACGGTTCTCACTGGGAACACATGATTCCCCATTTAGCTGCGCTTTTTGACTGCGCCCTTAATTCCTTTTAAAAGACAGAGCTTCTTAAAAGTAATTTTCTTGAACTTCGTCCTCTCATTGGATACGCTCCTTAAACCGCGAAAAAGATAAAACGAACATTTCAGCATTGATCTCCCGCAAGATTCCCTTTCTAGGTCGCACTGTTCTCCGTCGCAAAATCGAACCTATTACACCGCCCAGCGACGACCACGAAGATGAATGCGTTTAATTTCCCTTAACTACACGCCCGCTCTCGTCGTGCGATGGTGGCACTGACGGCGGCGGCGGTTGCGACCGTGTAGTCAGGCGCATAGAGGCGAAAAAACAATACGTGAACGTGTTGAGTAAATGTCAGCCGTTGGCACTTAATTCGCATGTACGCGCTGCAATCTAAGACGGTTACCGACACCACCACCACCATCGACGCCTCAATGGCAGGGGCAGTGCGGCTGTGAGTGGTGGCTACACCATACCGCGGTGCAGTCCGGCTTGTTGTTGACTTTGACGGACAGACGAAGGGGCCGCCTCAACCATGACGCGGGCAATTAGCACTGACGCTGAACTGAGACGCGAGCGTCCGTTTTGTGTTGAAGACCTTAATTGCTTGTTAGGCTCTCTGACATCCGACAATTGTATGCGATTAGTAAATGAGACGCACGGCCGAGTGAGGGGCGAGGCAAAGGGAGCAATGATCCTTGTCCGAGCATATTTATAAAATGCCAAACGTTCCCCAAGTATTCGTATCCTTTTATCCCTGCTCCGCGTCGCTGGCGGCTGTGAATGTGTGCGTGAAGCGGGCATTTTGTGGTGCTCGAGGAGAAGTGGCATTGCGTGCCATCGGGCCGTAAATCAGAAAACCATTTGGGGCTAAGCCAATTGAACCACTTTAAGTAATAAATTGAAAAGTTGCCGATTTGGCCCCAGAGTGGTGATGTTCGATGGCTGAATGCTGCTATAAATGGATGGTGTGTCGGGTGGCTGGTGGTGGCGAAGGCAGAGGAAGGAGTTGATTGTAGGAGGCAGCCGATCCTTCGTGGAGGAGTCAGACGACGTTGCCGTGGATTTACTATTTTCTGTCGTAGACAACATTCAGAGATACCGACCGACTTGTTCTGCCGCCGCTGTTATGGATGACTGGCGATGTATGCTTCTGAGTGCGGCGTATGCATTCACATTCAAATGAGGTGAGGGGTGGTGAGGGGTGGAAATGTTTCGGTTTTGGGCTGATTGCCCAGTCGTTGTCGGTTCAATAATCGATTTGAGAGATTCACTTCTTGGTTGAGAATTGAAGTGTTGTGGTGGGAAGATGGGAATGGGATTGTATTGACTTAAGAGGCAGGAAGATTTGGTCGGAAATCTGATTAATTTTTGACCCCAAGTTAAGGCACATGTTATGCGTATATCAAGTGGGTAGTCAGGGACCTACAGTGGCAAGACATGGTCGGGCGGAGAAAATGAAGTGACGACAGCACGACGGGCAGAGCCAACCCGTGTGTGACTCAACACACCAAAAGGTACTTGTCCTTCGGGGTCCAAAAATACTCGCTCTTGCTAGAACTTTTTTGAAGCTAAGCGGGACTGATTTGGGAGTATAGCGAGAGTGAAAGTAGCTGAATCTATCCTCAGATCAGATCGAAGGTATGAATTCCCAGGAACATACTTCTGCACCTACGAGTGCGAGGGACTCCTCCCTCTTTGATTCTTTTCCATTTTCAGCAGACATTGACCAAACTCTCGGACTCCTTTTTCAATCGGCAACCAGTTCACCACATTTCACTCACAATCCCTTTCCTAATCCACTCTCCACCAGCAAACGTCCACTTTCCATACGGAAATCCTTGCCCCGTCAATGAACTCCCATCACAAAGCCGGCTTGTCTGGTGAATGCTCATCCCGAAAATCCCGCCCAATAAATCATATCTCCAGCGAAAGTGCCATCTTTTGAAGTACAAATTATAACAACGGTTCCTTTTTCAATTTTCCCCGTCGCCTTTGCACATGACCATCATCGGCAACCATCGTCGCCAACCAACCAGAATGCCACCGCTTGTCAGAGGAGTCTTCCAGCGACATTTGTCATTGGAAATCTGAAAAGGATATTGAAATGAAATTTATGGAAATTGGCGCGCGAAAAAGAAATGCGAAGACCGGTGACTCTCGCAAGCGAAGTGGAAGTCAGACCAATTGGAGCGGAAATCAAAACAAGGATCCAATTATGAAGGCTCCCCTCGGTGTGATGGTGGATGACAATTTGAATTTATTCTTTTTTGTTCGCCGCTCGCCGCTCCACCGCCGCCTGTTTGTCAATTAAAGCGAACGAGTGCGCGAATATCAATTAGAGGGAACGAGTGTGGCACTGGGGGATTGTGTGTAACTCACCACCGTCACCAGCGTCGTCGTCGTCGTCGCACACGTCCGGGTGATCTTGAAAGTCGGGATGGCAACATAATTACCATTTGTTGATTTTTCCGCCATTTAAGCTCACTGAGTGTTGTTTTAAACTCCGCTCGACAGCGGCGCACCCCCCCCCCCCCCCTCCCCGCCCCGCTGCGCTACGCAACGACAGCTGCAGCCTGAGTTTCACCCAGCGCACACCCTCGCCGTCGGCATGTGTTTCATTGTTGACTGTCGTTGCGTTGTTGTTGCTGCTGCTGCTGCTGCTCGGACGGACCCCAATCTTTTGCGGCGGAAAAATAACAAGGAAAATTCCGAGGCCACCCTCTGCCCCCGCCCACCGCGCACCGCTCATGATGAAAAGTGAAAATTCTGTCAAGCGAATAATATGCAAATTATGAAACAATCTGGCACTGTGTGTCGGTTCGAAAGGGTATCTGCGATCGGCGATGAGTGCGCTAGGACTGCGACGACGATTCATGACTTATTAATGTCGCCACCACCTAGCCCCACCCCAAGGACGGCTTGCCATGGAAACGCGCTGGATGTTCCTCAAATTTTCATCTGCTCTCAATTTAGCGGGGGGTGCAAATATTAGTGAAAGGTGTGTGAGGGGGTGGGACGCCGGATAAGTGACGGAGCCACCACGGGATGATGATGATGTTGAAGTGAAATTGTTTTGTTTATTCAGGTTGCGTCAGTCAGTTTGAGGTAATTCTGGAAAACAATTTTTTAGGGTCAACCTGGAAGAGAGGTGATGAGCAGTCGAAGGAAAGCGCTATTTTGCACACCTGGTGATTATTATTCCACCAACGGCTGTAGGAAGGAACTCGCGAGACAGTGAATGGTCTGGAGGAGGAGGTGTGAGGCATACGTGACGCTGATTAGATTGGCGATAGGAGTGTGAGCACCTTGAGGAAACAGATGTTTGCGCCGGGCAGTGACAAGGTGTAAGAATAGGCGACGTGCGCTTGCATTTGTGAAGGATTGGAGTGTCATCCGGTGCTTGTGGGCATTTCTTTTGGAGGAAAGTGGCAATCAGTGATGATTTTTAGTGGAGTATGACATTTGATTTCACTGTGAGCAAGGCACTGTGTTAAAGGCGGAGAAATTTACTCTTCCTTCTAGTTACCATGTTCGAAGCACTACAGGGAGGTCAAGACACACTTTTAGCAAAGGGAAAAGGATGACCAAGAAAAGTGGAGTGAAAGCAAGAAGATAGCAAGATGCGTCTAGCAGCTACATCTAAATGTAAGAATGTTAGAGAAGCAATCGCCATAACAACATGATACTGTGAGATGTCCATACGCTTGGTTCCCAAGCCATCAGGCAGAGCATTTGACGTTAAATAGGCTTGGGAAGTATATTTCTGTGAGTAAGACACACTTTTGAATATAAAACGCGTCTCCATTGCTAGTGGGACACATCGCCGCCCATTTGTCAGTAGGTCGGGAGCCCCTTTTGCAAACACTCGACGGAGTCTATACATTTTTGGAAAGTTACAAGAGCACGCCTCTACATCCGAAACTTGTTTTTGGGTAACTGCATCTTCAACAGTGACCCGCGTTTAGTAAAGTTAAGTAGTCGGCTGTCGGGCGCCAATTTTTTAATCAGACAGGCTTGTTGGCATTCTTAGAAAAGTCGCAATATCAGGCATCATTCAAAAAGTCAATAAAGGGGACTAGATTTTCTGAAACGTCGGGCGTTATACGGAAAGTCAAGCGAGGGTACCACTTCATGCCTGTGTCTTCAAGTGCCTTCTGAAAGCATGAGCGAATCACGAAAAGACACGAAAATTGTTGGGGTCACCACTCATTTTTAAGGAGAACCACAATGGAAGGTTTGTGATTTTTGATATGAACTTTTCGTATGTCAGACGTTGGGCGCCATTTCGAAAAATCGTCGTGAGGGCTCCAAGGAACCGTCCCCAAATGATTTTCAAAGCACCATCTCCTTCGAATTGGTAACTGCTCTCAACGAGGACTTAGCCTGAATGAAAGTCTTCACTAATCCAATGATTCGGATAAAATTCAGAAAAAAGATCGCAAAAGACTAGATGTTGGTAAAGAAACTGGTCCTTGGTCCTTCGTGGACAGTCGCGCAATTGAACGGGATAAGAAACTACCAGGGGAGTAACAACAACTTGTTGTTTCAACCTGAGTTGACCGAAGAAATTGATTTCCAGGCAGGACTGCTTCAGGAATCAGATCCTTGAAAATGCATGTCCTCAGGTTGTCACTGTTAGAAGTTGGTGACTGGTACCAGTACACATGCGACTTAATTTCGGGCACCGCAGTCGTGCTATAAGATAATTTGTTGAACCGTTGGGCGCCATTTTACTAAAGTACTTGCATGGATGTAGAAATTGGAGCTTTGCGACAAGGGAGTGGTCATTTTTTAAGGAAATCCTTGGGCTTCCCTTCTATTTCTGGGATTCTGGGCATGAATCAAAGCTAATACTTCTCACTTTCTCTGAATGGAGCTCACTAGGTGATACGAGTATAAAAATTCAAGGACAGCCAATAAACTCTTCGAAAACCCTACAAAGCTGACGCCAGTACGACCAGTCGCCAGCTCAACCTGACCTTACTTACCTTACCCTTCTGGTTTATCACTCAGTTCTCCACAAATGACTGGAGTGGGTTTTTAAGACGCCATCCACAGTGTCTTGGTGATGCGAGTTGGGGCAATTTTGCATGATTGACAGTAAGTAGGATGATGAAGTTCGTGCTCTGTGCCATAGCAACAAACACATTCCATGGTCACTGTAGCAAGGTATACGAATTCGTCCATATGTCGGGCGCCATTTGAGAAATTCATGCTCCAGGATATTGAAGTTGGGAGTAAGACAGAAGGTAGCCAACGCAAAGCATGATTTCTATACCAAAATGCCACCATAATATTCAATCTTTGATAGATGATAATCTGTCCATTGTTATCTGTCGGGCGCCACTTTTGCAAATTCAGAGGCAGGGGCATCGACGTTGATATAAACATTGTAATGACTGCTGACTGTACGACTCTACATAGTTGCCTTTTTTGTGCACCCGCGAAAAACCAATGGCAAGTGTCCGCATGTAGGGCGCCAATCATCGTTATTGCTATCCAGGGCCTTTGATGTAGGGGAGTCGTTTTGAAGAACGTTCCTGGGCTTAGATTTCGTCTTTCGGGATAAAATCCGACAAATGTGCTAATTTGGTAGTTTTCACGGAAATTCCACACGTCAAGCATACTTCTGCCAAACCTTATCTTACACTGAAACTTGTTCATGCTTCCAATCACACAAATACGTTTATTGTGGACAAAATAATGGAAACATTTTTCTTTCCCAGTACATTCATCAAGCAACAAAAACGACTCTTTGCCACATCCCCGAAATAAAACATCTCCCGACACAAAATCCAATTAAGTGCAAACCGTTTGATAAGGCATCACCATTTCATTAACAAATAAACCCCAAACTGTCAAAGAATCCCCCAAACATGGTCCGACTTCAGGCACTTCCTGCACTAGCACCATGGCCAGCACCACAACGACAGACCCACCTCCAGTCCAGTGCACCACGTCCCAGACAAATTGCACAAGAGCCCCTGCAATCGTTTGCCTCACATCATCCCAGGCAATATCAATTTGTGGATTTGGACAATATCCACTTCTCACTTGGCAACATATCCCCGGTTAAGATGCCACACACAGCTCAGCCACAGCAGCAGCAGCAGCAGGCCGTAGTTGGTGCCATTTCGCCGCTTAAACTCAATTCAAATCCGATTTTTGAAATGAGAACAAGTGGACAGTTTGTGGACACTCGCACTCGTAGTCGGCCGGTGAGAGAGAGCGTCTCGTTTATCATAAAGGCAGAGAACCAACGACGAGAGCCAAGGATCATCCGCACCTCCGGTCGTGTGTCCGCCAGAACAACATGTTCTTTTCCAGCCTGATGTCGTGTGACAGCCAGTGGATGGCGGACAATGCAGTATCAGTAGCGAGCGAGACGAAAATGGCAACATGACCAAGCGAAGGATGGCTCATCTCGGAGCCTAGAATGCCTATTCTTGCCGGAGAAATTAGCATCGAAAAATAGACGTCTCCCCGCACTGGATGAGGTGGAGGTGAGAGAGGAGGTGCACTGTGAGACTGCTTGAGGAGAATTCCAATTCGCGCGCGCATTATGAATGAGTGTCTTGTGCAAGGCTTGGAATGTCACTCATATCCGCGATTTTCGCCGTTAGATTAGGATGCAAGCGAGAGCTGCTGCTGGAGTGTCTTCTTCACGTCTTTTTGGCGACTGGCACTCCTAATGAGAGAGAAGTGTTGGCTGTTGAGGAGGAAGACAATTGCAAAAGCAGGCACACCCCTGTGATGGTATCTCTTGTGCGCTCCGCTAGGTGTGTCACGCGTCTTGGGCTTGGAGAAGGCTGCTCTTCGGCTACAGCCACCTCTCAAGCGATTGCGGATGTAATGTGCTGCGGCTTTGGGAAATCTTCCGATTCACTGCGGCTGACATTTGAAATCGGTGTTATATGTCAGCGTGTGGCAGGAGGGGGAACGTCAGATGCTGATCGGCAAACGATTGATGACAAGCGGTGGCGTTACGCAGGACTTACGTGCGTGAAGTCGTTGTCACTACGACTCGAACGGATGGGAAAATCAAGAGCTCTTCTCGCTTGCGTTGAGGCGAGTTAGGGGGTTGTGGAACTTTTGGATTCTCAGTCAACGCGACATGGTTGGAGACCGAGTTTTGTGTGACAGAACTTAAAGATTTCCGTCGTTCGTGGGGCTTTACGGCTCTTGAGGGTTTGTGGACACACAGAAGCTGCAAAGGCAAAGGATCTGAACTGAAGATTGAATTCAGACTGATACCTCTACGCTGTCTACTTTTACTGATTCAGCTTCTTTCCAACTTTCCTTTTCCTACACCCACACCTACTGCTTCATTGAAACTCGTCATGTCATCCCCCCGTCAAATTTGGTCCTTAGTGGCGGCTTTTGAGACATCTTCAGATTTTCGCTGCCTCATACACCCCACAATAGATCGGGCTAGAAGTTCCCCTTTCCATGAGCCACTATCGACATATATGCTGTCTACTATCTGTTCTGGTTCTCTGTCGCTACACCTTCCTTCAGATTCCTCTCACCGCATCTGCGACTCAGCCTATCCTTCTTCCTTTGCTCTAGTTTATCGCGTGCTTTCGGAATGCATTCTTCGCTATCGTCTAATGATCTAGCTTAATGCTTCTACGCCCTAGGCGCTGTTCGCTGCTTTATCTTAATTGAGGCTCTGCTTGGGTCTTGTGTGTCATCTTCAGTGCTCCATTTACATGTTTCTTTTGGCACTAGCTTGAACCCAGGCACCGTATTCTTCTTCATCCTCTTCCACATCCTTTCTGGAAGCCTAGGTAGACGTCAAGTCTAGATAGACGTCAAGTCTAGGTAGACGTCTAGTCTAGCTAGTCTAGGTACGTAGACGTTTGGTCTAGGTAGACGTCTTGTCTAGGTAGACACCTAGTCTTGGTAGACCGCAGAATATTCTTGACTCCTGTGTGTCACTTCCAACCATTTCGCTATTGACTGCCACGCATTTTTCAAATTCCTTCCGTTTTCCACGCCCAATCTTTCTCCTAGATAACTTGCTTGCTTTAAGTTACTTGAGATACTTCTTGTGCCATCTCCAAAGAGTTCTTCTCTAGTCTGCCCGTCACTTTGGACTTTGTCTGACACTCCTCCAGTCTTCTTGTGGTTCAATCTCTGTTCGTGTTGATCAGTCGTAGCTTTTGGGAATTCCTTTCCCTTTCGTTTTACATCTCTAGTACTAATCTGACTCGTGCGATACAAATGCCGATAATTTTTTAACATTTCCTCTGTCACGCGTATGTCACTCCCGGCCACAGTCACCCTGTCAAACGATGACTGTAGTGAATTCTTTGATCAGCTGCACTGTACCTTGAAGTTTTCCCTACTTTGTGAGCGCCACTTGAAACCTGAACGCCACCAGTTGCTCTGGCATTGAAATTCCTATCGAAGATGACCCCTACAGCTCCAGTTGAACGCACGAGGCTTCCTTGAACCCGACCGTCGTCTACTGCTTTCTTCCACCCTCGTCCACGCGAAGACAACTCTCACTTTGAAGACGTTCTCATAGAAACCCGAAAATATTTGCTCCCTTTGACTCCATTATGACTTTCTGCAGCCACTTCTCCTTCGCAAAAAAAATAACAAATTCCTTTCAACTATTTTTGACTTCACTCAGGCCAAAGCAACGTTCCCGTCCCGCCCCTCCCTCTCCCGCTTGTCATTTACCTTTCCAATTAGAGCGCATTCCTTCGCAAACTTCAAACAAACAACGCCAGCAGACGCAAAAATATTTTATTCAGAAAACACACAGAAAGTGGCACAAGTCAGAACAAGGAGCTCCTGCCGTCTAATAGCCGCCCAAAGGCACACTCACCCTAACCCCACGTCTGGTGCGTGTGCACCGAAAAAACAAAACGAAGGCAAGACGGGACCGAATGCAAGCAAACCATCTTCGGATGGCAATCAGTCTATGATGTACGACTTCTACTCCTGTGCGGCACCACATCAAGGCAAGGAGCAGCAGCAGTGTTGAGGGTGCGCGCCTCGTCATCGGTGTCGGCGGCTGTCTGAGTGTGTTCGGGAACTTCTTACAAGCAAGAAGTATGCAAATTAATATTAATGTCTTGGCAAACTCGATTTCCGAAGAGGAACACACACTCAAGTGGATCTTCCTGCTCCCACCCCCTCCCCCAAACCCCACCCACGCCGCCGACGACGCACACCGAGCGATTCATTTGAATAATTGTTATTCATTTTCGTTTCGTGTTTTTCCACCTCGAAAAAAACGCAGAAAATAAATAAAAGAAAGGAGAGCGTGCAAGGAGAGTAGGAAAACCACAAGAAAATCAAAAGAAAACCAAGCGAAAAAAACCGCCGAAAACTCTCGAAAAAGAAAATATCCTTCAACTGATTTTTAATGTCGTCGCTCCAGACACAAGCGCGCACGTGGAAGGGTCTTCGCCGGGCCGGGCTGGCAAAGTTAACCTTCCTTCCTTCCGTGAGAGGGCTCAGTATAGTTCCGTGGCGAAGAATTGGTTTGTGATTCAATTGAGGCGGCAACCTGCTTTGTGTTTACGCGGAGATTCAAAATTGCGCGCGCTGAGGACGCTTCAATTGGGCCACGAGCCTGTGGTGCGATGGGCCGTGGCAAAGCGTTTGCTCGCCGGATTGTACTACAAATGGAGAGCAATTGAATGGGAAATTAGACGCGAGATGACAAAATGAAACGAATGCTGACTGCTGTGGGGGGGATGTTGTAAAAATTGAGATTTGTAAGTTGAAGTGCTGCAGAGGAAAGTGACGAGATGGGGAGGGTTTTGTAATTGGAGTGCGGGTGGCGGAGACATTTTTAATTGTCCGCGAGTATGCTTCTCTTCTTCATCTTCGTCTTAGCGCTGCTGAACGTCCGCTAAACTTGGAGCTTTGTTGTGAAATTTCAAATTTTGGGAAGTTTGCATAAATGAAGGATCTGCGCTTGAGCAAGTGTAGATTTCCATGGTTGACGTTGATTATCTTCGCCAAGAGCAAGTTTCCTAGGAACCCTCGAGGGTCTATACTGGAGTTTCGGTTCGAAAAGTAGGATATCCCGGAGCGTTGCTTTTCGGACTCTCAATATGGGAAAGACCCCGAAAACCTCGTACCGATGAACATTTTGAGCACTTAAAGTATGGCAGTACTAAAGGCCAATGATGCAGTCAACGCTTTCCGAAATGTTGCCTCTGACAGATCAGCTCGACTCTTATCTACCCTCTGCTGGGGTTCTTGTTACAAGGAAGACAGCAAAGGACCGTTCAACAGGAGTGAACGAAACATCCTCGAATATGGTCTCTATCGAACTTTCTTCATATCCTCGCGATATGATACACCCAGAGAACCACAAGCAGCGACTGTTCCCAAGGTGTAAACGTATGCCATTTAGAAGTTTCATATCAGTGGTCTAGAGAAACAACGTTGACCTTTACGACTGGATATGACAGAAACACTAAAGATGCATGGGGGGTCCAACCATGAGCCAGGGCAGCCATCCACGTTTGACGGCTTCCAGTTGACCGATCCAGGGACGTCGACAGTTCTTTGCTTTCCGTTCCTCATTCACATCGTCGAAGTGCCGATAGAGTTTGTGACAGCGTCTTCTTCCTTCCCGCAGATAGGACTACAAATTCGACGCCCAACTTTTCTTTCGAAGGACCGAAGACTTACATCTAGTGCCGTTGTTCGTCTGGTTTGTGCATGGCATGAATCCACCCCCCCAACAACGTAGTGGATTATGAAGCCACTGCAATTACATCAGGTAGACGACCTCTTGGCAGACCCAGGACGTGGTGATTGGATTAAATCCATAAACTTGCCTGGTTACGCTTGGGAATAGCTCTTGATGGGTTATAATCGATGGTTGAGGATCAAAGGGCCGGCAGGACGACCACTTTAGTGGAACATGCAGGTTAAAGAAGAAGATGATGATGATCATGAGCAAAGAATCTACTCTTGAGAGATAAGCGTCTTCGAGGGCCTGGGTTGGGTCCTACGAGTCAGAAGTTCAAAGCCAGTATGTTTTGAAGAGAACTGAAATAACATCGGTTGCCAAAGTGGCTCTCTGTCAGATCTTCACAAGGATTTCATAAGTGGAGTTGACGTTTGCCTGACTGAATATAGAATTGTAGACCATGTACATAAGTCAAAGTGTCACATATTCGACAAAAGCGAAAGACGCAGAGATTGATGAATTTCTTTGATCATCCTTTCATGAAATGAAGTGCCATTGAGGTCTCCTTCGTCTTCGCGGAGCTCCAACAAACATGTGGACTAGTCTCACCCTTTCAAACGAAGCAGAATGGTGGAGGGTGAAAATTGAAGTAGGGAAAAGTTAGGAAGCTTCGCTGGAAATTAAAAATTATGGCAAGCATGGTGGAGGTCCTATGTTCTACAACAACTGTCGGTTTAGTCTTCTTTCTGTCAATGTGGAGAACGACAGCGACAAAGACAGGACTGTCCCGGCTTCGAGTGCGACTCTGCCTCTTCCTCCAACTGGAACTGCGATCACGAAAGGTGTTCAAGTGCCTTATCTCTCACCTCGTGAATAAGAAAGCGTTGAAATTCAGTTCCAAGCTGCTTTCACTATTTCCTCCTCTTTGCCTTCTTCTACGTGGTCGAATAGACTACAATAACCGCGCTCGGCTACAGTGGCTAGAGAGGCTTTGACAGAGGACAGGACACGACTTGGACAATGGCAGAAGTTTAGAATTTTTACAACTGTTGTTAATTTTTGATGTGGTCGCTGTGGCTGAAAGTCCAGCTTCAAATCGCGGCCTGAAGACCTCGCATATTTAACTGCACCGCCACTTTCGAGCTGGGCTGAGGGCCAAATCTCAATGAAAAGCTACTTAAATCTCTCCGTTCGGAATCGACAAAAAAACTGTAGGTCCTCTCTACTCGTCAGAGAAGAGTAGCTCGCACAACACGAGAAGTTGCTAAAGATGCTAGGTCGTGGTCCCTTATGGGCTGTAGTGCCACATTCTTTTTTGGATTATTTAGACCATCCCTTGGTGCCTCAACAACCTTCCACAGTGGCATGGTTGGTGGGGGAACCTTGTTTTCCTTCTCTGTGGGATTTGGTTTATCTTCTTTTCCTTGGACTTATCAAACGAAACAATGACTGTGTCTGAGGTTCTTGAAACCAAGATTGTTGTCAGAAATGTGATTTTAACCTTTATACCCAATATTCCTTGATGCAGTCACATGTGATGGGTGACAGTCTTAACACATTCAATTCACGGATCCCCAGAGTGGATCTTCAAGTCAGTGATGAAATTCATTGACTTGCCTCATACCCCTGGGACTGCTAAAACCATTCTCATGCCTTCAAGAAACTAGCGATTCGATCACAAAAGTTGTCATATCCGGAGTTGGACCTTTGTCTTTCATCCTGGTAGCATCTTCGGACCTTGCCCACTGCTTCGCAAGAGCCTTTTCAAAACTCCATCAGTTTTTCATTGATTTTGTCACCAAGATCCTTGTCTTTGGAATCCAAGGAGCAAGCAGTTACAAAGCGAACAGGATTGACGCATTTTTAATAGGTCACGGCAGCACCATGTATGTGCGACTGAAGTGGTGTCCTTGTATCAAACTAATGGCATTAGCAGAAAACGATACGCTCATCCAAAACCAATAGTCCTGTTCATCTAGTCCAGAGGCTTGAGATGGCATCATGAAAAGGACTCGACGACGCACGATGCACTTGATCTTCACACAACTAAAACCTGTAAGAAAATCTCTCAGGAACAGGACAGAAAGTCCTTTGAATGTCAGTGTCATCAAGATGAATTCTGTTTGAAGGTCACAAATCTCATCATCGTTCTCAGGCATGCACTCTCCCACAGCTCTGTGTGTGCTCTCTCTATCGCCCCTCACCCCATCCCATCACCAACATTCTAAAAATGATTTTCATATTCACTGCCGTGCTGAAACCCATCAGACGGTAACCGAAATGCGTCGAAGCCAAAGAAATCGTTGCGAGAAAGAATCTCAAATCTGCCGCCGAGCCGCGACCAAGTCAAACCAGAGTACCACCCATCCGTCGCATCGCCACCAAAGTCCTTGTTCATGCGAAAGAAACAAGCAATCCGGTACTCGTGCACATCCCCCTTTCCCCATTCCCCTTCTTCTCCCTCCACCCAGCACTCCATTCATTCGAAACATATTTCATCAAAAATATTCCCACTGCCATGCTTGAGTTATGATTTTTCTAAATCGTCCTCTCTTCCGTGCAGCAGCACCACCAGCAGCAGCATTTGTACGTCGCCACCGCGCGCCTCCATCTAGCCGCGCTCGTCGTCCTCGTCGTCGTCGTCTCCGTCGGTGTCGTTTGTAAGTTGTAGCCGCGGCAGCTCCTGCTACACCAGCACACAGCGCTGCATGCTCCTTGTCTTAGAACTCTGCCCGAGAGACGGTACCGTGTGTTGTCCAACAACTGTCGGTTCAGTCTTCTATCTGTCAGTGCGGAGAACGACAGCGACAAAGACACGACTACCCCGGCTCCGAGTGCGACTCTGTCCCTACCCTCCAACTGGAACTGCGAATGGGATTCCCTTCTGTTTCTGATGCGGCTGCTGCATGCTACTGCTGCTGGCGGTACCACTGCCGTTCTCCTCCTTGAACTCCTTCTGGAGCCGGCTTTGTGTGTGCGCTTTGAATAAATTATTTACGACTCGCCTTCGACTTGGCTTTTCTAAGACGACCAGCATTGCTTGCCTTTATTATTTATGAGCCCTGCGCTGTTATTCATATTTTTTCGAATTTCCGCAGACAGAGTATCCCGGCGCGGCCTGCTGTCATCCGCGCAACAGGTCCACCAGGCAAAAACTCGCCTAAAATTCCCCAAAAATATGCTTCTGACTGATGAATAATTTTGCTTTCCGGTTGCTGTCGCTGTCGAATGGTTGCTCTCTTTTTTTTGGACGGAATTTCAAATGCAGGCAGATATGTGATGACGTTCGGCGATGCGCGCTGACACAGAAACCCCGGAGTGGGGGCTGGGATTTGAATTAATATTCGAAATTGTGCGCCTTTTTTGTTTTGATGACTTGACGAGTGACTGCCTGCTGGCTGGGGAATGAAATTGTCCCATTTTAGGGTCAGAATTCTTTCCGTCTAATGTCATGGGGCTTTGCACAATTTGGAGCGGAATTTTGTGCATGCGATGTGGGATCGGTTTCTTTTCGATGTTTTGTCAGTTGTAAGGACTCCTCTAGGGAGACAGTCTGTTAGAAAAGTGGGGCAATGGATGGAAAAATGTTTCCTATTAAGTCAACGATTCCTTGTGGGAATCGAACTATTAGGGTACCAGCGAATTCTATTGGCAACGATGCACTTTTCATGGTCTGGAGACCGAGAATGAGCTGTTTGCGGCAAGGATCCGCATTGACGCATGAAGCTTAGAGTTAAAAGGAGAAAGAGTCTATCAGCAAGTCCAACGTACAAGATTTTAAATGAATAAAGACAATCTTCAAGTGCCCCGGGCTTAGCTACTTAGCCAAAGCTACTCGTTGTCAGCCTTTTAATGCTCTCTCGCCAGCAGATGAAACGGACAGTTCATCCACCCCATGAAGGCCAAGACTTTTAATGGACACTTGTGCTTCATGGACAAATCACAGGATGGGATGGTTTGGCAGTAGGGTGTATAGCCTCCCGCTTTCTAAGTATACGATCATCTTACGGCTTAAGGTAGTGTCTTCAGGATGGTATACCGTCTCTCAATAGCTCCCTCGAGTTGCTACCTAAACTTCTAGGCTGGAGATAAGTTCTTAAAAATGTTTGCTGAAGGATTGAATTTGCATACGTGATCACCTGTCTTTAAGGCTTTTGCTACGAGGTCCATTTTTCCAGGTGTCGTAGAAAATGAAAAACTGGGATCTAAGATTGAGATCATGTTTGTGGGACAATTACCACACCACCTTGGTTTGGAACGATTTCTACCACTCTTTGGGTAACGGCATCTGGGTTAGAATGAAACTCCACACTGGGAGAGTCTCCTAAGCGCTTTGCCGAGTTATGGATCAACAATAATCTAGACCAGGCACATTACACTAACCTCCACTCTGCCGGCAACATTGGGTTTTGAACCACAACTGCCACGATACTCCTACAAAGGCCTACAGCGCTGTCAATCTTGAACCGAAATTCCGAAATTCCGGACCTTCGAACATCCCGTTAAACTAGAATAAAGCCTCTGGCCTCACTACCAGTCAGGTTCTCTTTCACGCCTGGGTCTAATAGCCGGCATCACACGAAATGGTCTTTGGTGCCATCAGTGATTCCCTTCGGTACTACAGGTGTGATTTTGAATCTTTTTCTTCTTCTTGTGGCGCTTCAGTCCGGGGTGGACCTGGGCCTCAACGAACATGCCTCTCCAGCCAGCACGGTCTTTCGCCAGCTGCCGCCAGTTGCGCACTCCAAGTTGGTTAAGGTCCTCCTCCACTTGGGTGCGCCATCTCAACGTAGGACATCCTTTGTTGTATCATCCCGATGGCGCGGATTCGAAGTTTTTTCGGGCCGGAGTCCATAAGCTGGACATGGTATAGCCATCTAAAGCGTTGTATCCGAAGACGCCAACGACGTTTAAGGCCAACAAACGCCTCATTGACGGCTCGCTGCATTCAATTAATCACGTCAATGTCGTCGGCGTAAGCTAGCAGAACGGACTTTTGGAAGATCATGCCCCTGGTGTGGACTTGTGAGCTAGGCACGATCTTCTCAAGAAACACCCTGAGAAAGTCTGAAGGTCTCGGTGAGTTCGTCTCTGATCTTAAGGGAGCAGCGATAGTTCTCCATCGTCATCCTACATAACCTGCTGAGTTTGGCACAAATGCCAAGACTGGGCATGCTACTGTATAGCTCGTCTCAATGCCTTAGCATCGACGAATAGGTGGCAAATGGCGATCTGCACTTCTTCAGCATTTTGCAGGATCTCCTGTGGTGTGAAGATTTGGTCGAAGGTGGACTTCCCTGTCCTAAAACCATACCGAACGAACCTATCAGCTTGTTGATGAATTGTTTCAGGCGTTCACAGAGTATGGCATTGATTGAGAGAGAGAGAGAGAAAGAGAGAGAGTGAGCTCGCAGGCAATGATGAGGAGGCGGAGTGTCTTTTCTTGTGGACCGGACCAGTGACACTCATTGGCCATTCTTTCCTCCGATCATATCAGACAGTTGAACTGGTGCGTGTGTCGTCTCTGGCGGCCTTTAGCACTTCTGCAGACAGTCCGTCCACTTCAGCAGCTTTGTTTGACTTCAGTCTCTTCTATCTTTTCCTCGGCTAAGTCGGGGAAACGCATTCTTGTCTTCCATCGTTCTGCCTAACAGTGGGTTGTGGCTCGTTTGAAAGTCTACAGAAATATTTTTTCAAGATTCTTAGGATTGCCTCTGATTCTACTACCGATTCTTCTACTTGTCCAGTTTGATACCCGCAGGCTTTGGTACAGATGCTTTATCGACTACAGTCCATAAGGGACCAGGGCCTAGCGTCTACAAAAACTGGTTCTATCGACCGGATAGCTGTCGGTAAAACTTTAGAGCTTCACTCCATCTCTTCAAGCGGCGCGCTTCTTATGTTCTTTTTTCCGCCTTCTGAGAAATCGGTTCCCTTCCCTTCTTCTCTGTTCACAGAGCTCACTCAAATCTCACGTTGTTCAAGGCAGTGTTGCCTTGAAGGCTTCTTCTTAAGCTTTGCATACGCCTGCCTGCACTCGTCCTCAAGCAATGGCTTCCTTCTATGTGGCAAAAGGATATCACAAACTGGAATATCCTTCAAGAAATTTGCACAAGATCACATTAAGAGCAAACGACTTGCCATGTTCCCTCTCTTGCCACCTCAACTGTGGCTGAGGCTTTCGAACAAATTAAAGACAAAAAAACGAGGCAACATAAATTCCTACAGGAACCCAGAAAAGAAACGCAAAAAAACTGAATCATCTCTGAAATGATGACGAACCAGACCGCCTGCAGAGAACCCCATACGTCCTGGGCATGGAACCCTCTCAAGGGCTCCGGCAGACAATGTTTTGTCCCTCTCCCTCTGAAATTAATGACCGGACATCATTTCATCGACGATTCACTTACCAATTTGGAGTATATTAATTCCGTTCCCCTTGTCCGCCGAAAAGGATATCGTTGCATAGTTCTCAAGCGTCTCTCTCACTCTCTCTCGCTCTCAGCCCACGCGATCCATAGTTTGGTGATTTATTCTCTCCGTCGGCAATAAATTACAATTTTCAGCTCTTGGCAATAAAAATAAAAAAATCAAAGAACTTAAGTCCTTGGGTTCCATTCCCTCAGGCAGTGTGTTGAGTTCGTAAAAAAGGATTAAAATTTTTTCCTTCGCTTTCGCAGGATGGTATGGATCGTAAATTGCTTGACGTTCGTTGGTTTTTCGTCTCGTTCACCTGTTCGAATGGCGAGGGCTTTTAATTAGGCAAACAATTCAAGGGGAAAGGGTTCCCTCCCTCCATCCACCCCCTCCCGCGGACAAACTACACACAAATAGAAACAAAAGAGAAATATGAACAAAAATCTGACAGCATTTATGTCGGCAGTAAATCAGAGGTTTTATGAGGCAGCCTGCCTCTGTTGTGGCTGGCGAACGGCCACTTGCACGTTGACACACAAAAGCCGACGCGTTCTCGGTACTCTTTCACTTTGGCACGCAGATATTAAGTCATAAAAGCGAGGTGGCGGCCTTTCGAAGTGCGTACTAAAACCATGCCGCCATCGTCGCTGATGGAGATCAGTCTGTGCGAGGCGATATGGCACACACTACCTCCCACCAAACGCAGCAGGTCGCCGGGGTCGCCGAGAGAGTGGCGGTGATGATGTGTGCAGAGATTCCTTCTTAAGCTACGCGGCCGCTGCCGATTGTGCTTTGTAACGCAACTGGACGTGTCGGAGATGCAATGACTCTGTCGCCATAGTTGGCATTCTTCCATGGTTCCTGGTGGGAGGGAGGTAGATGCCTGGTTTATGTGGATTAGCGGAGCATGCAAGGAGTGTGCATCTGATTGTTGAGCAATCTGCGGTCAAAGCTCAGCGGTTGATGTGTTGTTCCTTGTTACACAACGTTTTTGGCGACGTGCCGAGATGAAATCTGTTGCGCGGAGAAAGCTGACTGACTTGCCAGCACTCTTCCGCATATCTCAAGTAACTTTCCCACAAGATCCCTTCTCCCCCTACCCTCGCAAATCGAGTTCCTGTCTGCATTTCATCCCGAACAATGCAAAATTGTCTCAAACCCTTGCCACTGGCCATCTGGTTGCGCCACCGCCGCTGCATTGTCCGCTTCACACACAAAGCGATACCCATCTGCCGCAATAATTCTTAGTCTGGTCCCTCTCGTGGGAGATCGGCTCGGATGCCCGCCACCCCCTCCCCACCCATCATTCCAATCAACTCTGTTCTCCGCTCAAAAAGTCATGTTCATTGGCTTTTAACACGGCGCATAACTCTTTGTATGGCAGCGCAAGACGGTGGTGGCCAGCGCGCGCATCCAGTGCATTCAGAAGCCTTCCTCGCCACCGTCCGTCGTCATCAGCATACACGTCTGCACGTCTCTTTCGGATTAATTCACGCCACAGAAAGGAGAGGATCTCTGGCGATCTGCGGATTCGACCGGCTGACGAGTTGGTTCTTTTCCGCACGACGCGCTGGCCTTTTATGGCGGATCCGGGGCCTGCATCTGGAGCCGCCGCGGTGGGAATTAATCACCGACAACCAAAAAATTAATTTCATTTGACAACTACATTGCATTCTGTGTGGCACTGTGCGCGGTTTGCGAGGTAAGGTGCACTCGCCGTGTCTATCCGAGACGACGATCCATCCTCGGTGTCCGCAACCGCGCGGGCGATCGTGTGGGGAGGAAAAAAAAAACGCGCCTGACCTTTGCGAGCGCTAAATTTAAAGGCAACATGACAAGCCGGCTATGTACCGCGAGACAAATGCTCCGCGATAGCCATCTTGACAGACGATCACGTCGCGTCGGATAACCCGGCGAAGGTGGACCGAATCTAGCTGACCACGAGGGATCCACCTAGTCCTCCCGTAATTAGTGGAAGTCATAAGCTGCCTCCGCCGGCCTGCTCCCCGCCACCGCTGAGGCTAATTAACACTCGACACTGACACCAGTTGTTGGCGGCTATTAGTGTTGGCAAGTACCTCCTCCTCTCCTGGGCTTTGTTGTCTCTCTAGCCGTCGCGTCGCGTCGTCAACGTCGCAGTGGTCGGCGTGCCGCCGCGGGGACACCGAGTGAACATGGTCATGACCACGGCCATTATGCGGCGGCGGCAGCATCGCGGGACGTGCAATTAAAAGGAAGCCGCCGTCCTCGGCGGACACCAAAAATGGGAAATTATCTGCTCAGATTATGTCAAGATTAATTACATTCACCCCATTGTATTGTCAATTGTCGATTGTGTAGGCTGTTGCTGTTGCTGCGGCAGCGGCTGCCGGTCCTCTCCAGCGGCGACTGAACGCGGCCTGGGATCTGTGCTTCCTGGCCATGTGTGGGGGACACTGGATCTGGTTATGTTATGTTTTGCTAATTAATTTGAAGGCTCCCTTAGTTTCTGTTCGACTTCCTGCTGTGCTCGGCAGCGCAAGGATCCCATGGAGAAGGGAGTGAAAGAGAGAGGGAGAGCGAGCGAGAGAGAGATTATCTCAAAGCTGAAGCCGCCCTCTGACTTCATAACATCCGCCGCGGTGGGTAGTTAATAATTTTCAACGGTCGCCGACGACAAGAGATTTGCATCGTGGTGGGGATTGACTTTGGCAGTTTGACAGTCTGGTGCCTTATACGGCGGCGGTACTCATAACATTGAGTTTAGGGTGGAGTTGCATGCAATGGTGGTCATAAGGGGAATGTGGTCGGTTGCGAGCGGCTTTCTGTCTGCTGTTTCATGGCGGCGGAGTATGCCGCAGGTGAGGCGGAAGAAAGGGATGCCAGGATGTACGTCGACCTCCATCTGTGGGCTCACAGGCTATCCTTAGAAACAATTCTATCAAGAGCTGAATTGCAAATGCCGAACAGTCAATTTGTGTCGCCACTAGCGCACATGTGCAAGCCAAATGGACACATTTAGAGATCAAATAGACGTTTTAGCCAAAAATATTCATTTGGAGCCACTTTTTGGCTCCAAATTGCCACTTCTGACACCGCCTACTCATTTCTGACACACCTCATTGACCAATTACGTCCCTCCACGTTATTTGAGCGTCAAATTGCTTTCACTTCAGCTCGCTAGACTTCACTGTATCATCCCCCTTGGCCGAATTCAGTCAACCTTGTATCCCTTCATTAGCTTCTCCGTCTCCACGATGAACCCTTCTCACGGCAAACTCCTTGAGTTTCGTTTAATTGCCGGCAGAAAACTTTGATCATTTCGCAGATAATTGTGAAGCTTCCACCTGTACAGTTGTCGTGCCATCCACCTCCCCCTCCTCACCCACCGAGTGAATTTCGCCTTTTCCGCCTTGCAAATATTTCACTTTTCACTAGATGACACTCTTTATGAGTGCTTCGAGGTTTGTTGCGATCCTGTAGGGGAGGGGGGCATGAATGAATTTGAGAGTCCCTTCGCCTAACCAAGGGTTGAATGAAATTCAGAAAGATGTGATGCTTATCGCTTCGCTTTGCAATTTAGAATTGTCACAGTGGGGGGATGTCCTGGCGATGCTCCATGATGGACGAGGGGATACACACACTTTTTTAATTAATTTTTTATTAGCACTCCTATTCTTCTCTCGGGTGGAGAAGGGTTGGAGGGGGTGGTTGGTTTATGTTTTTCGATTTTTAATTAGAAATTATTTTATTTCGTTTGTCTTTTCTGTGGGGGCCGGATGGGGAAGGGGGGGGGGCAAGAGGCGAGCCTATTTTTGTTAAGAAAAGAAAAAAACAGATTTTAAGGGAGTCACCATAAATTTCAGTTATCCCGATACCCGATCTGACAGCGGAACAGTCTGTGGTTGAATTTTGGTAGACTTTATGTCACGCAGCGGCAACTGATGGTTATCTGTCCTCTGACAGCAAGTTGTGAGCTCCTATCTGTGGAAATGAAGGGACGTGGGTGGATGGGAGGCATTTTTGATACATGCCGGGTCGATGCTGACTGCCTGCGATGACTATGTTTGCCGCAGTCACCAAGAATTCCTTACAGTCATGACATGTATCGTCGCGACATAAATTTCAGAGAAAGTTTTTGATGAAGATAGCCATACACCCTTCAAAATGCAGTCTCCACTGATAAATGGCTTAAACACCTATGAGCTAGGAAACTGCTTGAAAGGTTTGTCAATCTGTGGAGAAAAAATGTCTGCCCCTACCAGTGCTCGTAGCAACGCATATTTGGTCCACCAACAAGGCTTCTCTTTAAGGGCCCCAATGTCCCATCCCAGTTTCTCAAGACCTTGTTGATGATTCCGAGCTGGGGCACACAGATCGCTTTTCCTTAAGTGCGTGAATTGTTTCTGGACTCTTGGCATAACATCGGACCTTCACGGTTTTATACAGAAAAATGAGGGCAAAGGGCTCAAATCCAAGCTTGAAGCTCAGACACAGTTTGCAAACAAGTTTTTGAAACTTCCCAACGTAGTGGTGTCTGTGGCGTAGTAGATATGTACGTCGATCCACTCGTCGAAAATTCACGGACCCGGAACATCACGACCTCAGCTCTTTCGAGTTCCTGACAACGCTCTACGAGAACTTATTGTCCATGAAAAGCTTCTCAAATCTCGCCGTTCGGAATCGGCAAAAGAACTGTAGGTCCTCTTTTCTCGTGAGAGATCTGCAGCGCGAATAGCACGAGTAGTTGTCGTAGAAGTTAGGCCCTGCTCCCTTGTAAGCTGTAGTGCCATTCAATCTAAAAATATGAGAGCGACCAAATGGAAAATCCAGCTACCTGTTTGCATGTTCAAGGGGACAGTCTGCTATGGTCTGCTTCTTCCATCCACAATAGCAAACCGTTTGTATATGAAGTTACCTTAGTCGAAGCGTCTTGCATTGTCACATAACCATGGCCATCCACCCTGTCTGTCCACCCGTCTGAGAACTCACTCCGACTGCATTGAGAAAAGTTCAGTTCTGGAAAAGCATCACATGTATGCCAAGCTGGAGCAAATTTGAAGCAGTCTCCAAGACCAATAGTAAATGGTAAATGGATTGTTGACACTGTGCGAATGTTGTCTTCATCACGACTTCCGAGGTGTGCATTAGATGTGATTTCAGGCGACCGGACGGCAAACCCAGAGCGATATGGTCGCACCAAGTTCATAAACTCTCTTAGTTCTACTGCGGAATAGCTTTTGAAGAGTTAGAGTCGATGAATAAGGATTGAGAGGCTTAGAGGTCTCTCCTGCGTGCATTGAACCAGCGACCCCCTTGGTGGAACGTATGGACTACCAACCAAGAAGCTGATGTCCGAGAACGTCGAGCGAATTTGATACATCTTCGTTCGAAGGATAGCTCTGTATAAATGGAGGGAAGTTATAATTCAAGGGAGCCAAGGCTGGTGAAGAGGCCTTCTTCTTTTTCTGGGGTGGACCCGGACCTCAACCAACATGCATCTCCAGCTAATATCATCTCTCGTCGCACTCCAAGTTGGTTGAGGTTCTTCTCCACTTCTCCCATCTCAATACAGGCCGTCCTCTATTGCGTTGTCCCAATGGCTCAGATTCGAAGATTTTTCGGACCGGAGCAGTGGTGTGCACACGCTCTATATGGTCTAGCCAGCGACACATGACCAAGGGCATGTCGCTGTACAGCCCAAAGAGTTCATCGTTTAATCTTCTCCTCCTGACGCCATCAATGCAAACAGGTTTAAAAAACGGACGCAGAACTTTTCTCTCAAAAAGACATCCACTTTTGAGCGTCGTAAAGGATCACTCGAATTATCAAGCAATTATACAAAGCCCGCCTACTCCTCCGAGGGCTCATATTTTCCCAATTGCTTCCTGAGCCCAAAGAAGCAGCGACTGGAAAGGGTGATTCTCGGTTTGATTTTGGTACTGGTGTTGTTGTCGCAGAGGCGAGATAGACGAAGGCCTTAACTACCTCGAAGGTTCTGTTCTCTGCGCGAGACATCGGTGTTGTGTGTCCTTGCTCGTCTTGCCCTCATTGATCGCCAAACCCAGCATAGCCGCTTCCGCTTCAAGCCAAACGCCTCATTAATGGCTCCTTGTTCGTCCAATCACGTCAATGTCGTCGGCCTAATCTAGCAGTTGAACGGACTTTTGGAAGATCGTGCCTCTGGTGTAGACTTGTAAGTTAGGCACGATCATCTCCAGAATCATGTTAAAAAAGTCACATGACAGCGCGTCGCCTTGTCTAAAACTTTTGCTGACATTGAAGGTCTCGGTGAGTTTGTTGCCGACCTTGTCAGAGCGGCAATGTTCTCCATCGTCGTCCTACACAATCAGACGAGTGTGGTAGGAGTGCCAAAACTAGACATGGCTCGTCCTATGAGGCCTCGAATTCCGCATGAGAAAGATTAGCTCATGAACAGGTATCGTTGTGACAACGAGTCTGTGTTACCCTTTTGCACTATTCTGCACATTTTCAAGCTGCAATTAGTCCAAATAGAGACATTTTTGTTGGAAACGTTGAGGGGCAGCTCAAGAAAGTGGGCTCCACTCCATCCAGATGAGGGATCTGTCTCTCAAAGTGAGCACTTAAACATAAAATCACTTTTCATCCAACGTGACTCAATCCGATGCCAGGACTACTTTGTTTTCGGTCAAAGAATCAAAGTCTTTGTTTTCGGTCAAAGAATCAAGGTTGGGCTTTTCAACTTGCCTTTGCTCAGTTCATCTGGTGTCCTTCTACTGAACTTTCGCAACGTTTCCACCTCGCGCGGGCCATTTGAAGTAGCTTGCTGATTTAGTGCCCAATTGCTTGTGGTTGTGACTCATCTTCGTCCAAAGGTGCTCGCATCAACATCTTTGTATGGTTTTCCAGGTTCACTGTTACAGTTTTCAATCCGCTGAAAGCATCACTGACATGTGTCTTCTAAACCCAAGCCTTTCTATTCTCCATCCTCATCTACAACTCGCTGACATCACTCGACCCACTGTTGCTCGTGAGAACGAAGTCACCTCGACAGCAGTTTTTCCTCAAGACGACTCCAGACATGCCTTACGTCATCCGCCGTCAGCCACACACAGACCGGGCTGGACGTCCACTCAAGCTCCCATCAACTACCCACAGAGAAAAAGGCTGCGAGACTTCAAAACAGATCCCCCATTCATCTCAGTTACTCGCTCATAATTTTCTTTTAAAACATTTTTTGCAAATTTTTTGTTCGCAGACCAAACAAAAAACCGTCTCTCAGTCCGACGAAATTATGGGTCATCAGTTAGACGCGAAATTGCCGGTGTTTCGGTACCGCGCCGCCGCCATCGTCTGGACCAGATTTCGCGAACATTTCATTAATTGAACTTAAACGGCTTATAAACGATGTCGACGCACACACACGGCTCCATGAGCGCGGTCAATCCATTATTTGCCGCGGATTCCCACTTGAGTCGGCCGCATTAGCAATTATCCTATTGAGTGGCCCCGGGCCAGGGCCACTTTTCAGTTTGATTTCCCTGCAAAAACTCTCATAAATTTTTTCGGAAATTTTTATTCGTATTCGCCGGCGAAATGCCAATAATTACGAGGCGAAAGTTAAACGCTTCGCGAATTGATATGTTATTTGGAGCGGCCGCGGTGCTGCATCGTCGGTCAGTCGAAGCTTGTGAGTCACAGATTCCATGCAAATGATGGAGATTGCGATTCTGCTACTGCAGACAGAGATGATTTATGAGGGGGTGGGGAGACCCAAATCGCCGCCCACCGACATGCAGGGAATTTCGTTGGACGTGGGATAGCTGAAGCTGAGTCAAATCCCAGCATGGAAATCGTTAAGGCCTGAAAAGCGGATCGACGGCCCGAAATCGCATCCAATCGTGCCCCATTCGGGGAGGGGTCAGACTGCTGCGAGAGGTCACCGAGCACATAATTAAGGCACAAACCGAACGGTTCTTCGCCATCGATGCCATCGTATGCCACCGCAGTACCCATTCTGAGCATTATTGGCATCAAATGCTCCCCCCCCCCCACCCCCTCCCGACGACCAACACACTGCTGTCTCGCGTTCTTGTCGCAGATATTAAGAAGCTCTGCTGGCAGGCCAGGCAATTTCCTCGATCGCCAAACTTCTATTCAAATGGACTTCCTTGTGACTCTTTAGAGGAATTACTTTCTAATAGAAGCAATCAAAACGGGATATTGCCATTCCCAGTGCCCCAGCCCAGGAGCACATTAAGCGGTGCGCTCGCTAGCTACCTGACCAAATTGCATCCATTCCCAGATATATCCGTGCGGACTGGGTGGTTGGGATGGAGATGGGAGGGAGGATGACGCGAAAACCAACAAAAAAATGAGCAAATCTTCAATGTGTACCAGGGCTCCTCATCCCAGGTGCGACTTCAAGACATTCTAGCGACGCAGGCAGGCCAAGCCAAGTCAGAACGTCTCCCAGCGACGAAGACGACGGAGACGACGACTTCCCGATTCAGCAAATCGAATTGAAAAATAATTGAATGGAAATGGAAATAGGCACACGGAGCAGGAGGCAGTGCACTGCAAGCATTGTCATCTTTCGCGGAGGTTGCTGCCGCTTCTACTGCTACTGCTGCTACTGCTGCTACTGCTGCTACTGCCAGCATCTGTGTGTATTATGTGTCATTGTTGTCCAGGAACAACGTCGAGGACGACAACGACGACGACGATGGCTCGACGGCTCGATGGCTGCTGCTGGTGCTGGTGCAGAGGGCCAAGGTGCGCGAGAGACTTTGGCGATGACATTGTCTTAAAGCGCGACATTTCTAATTTGGCATTTAAATGCTCATACCAATTACGTTGGGAGTGCAGCGGTGCGGCCTATTGCAGCCGTATGCGCAACAGCGACGACGCGATGAGCCTGTTTACTGGTCGTCTATGTTTGGAATTTATTGGCGGAGCACACAAGACAGGGAGCTTGACTCCTGCGGCTGTGGCCGTGCAGTGCGCCCCTGTTCAAATTATTGGAGTCCAAGGCAAATTGAAAGAAGCATCTCACATGTGTAACCTTTCGCTGAACCAAATACGTATGTGCTGGGGGAAGGCGAGGACTACGACGGCGACGGGCCGTGTGTGTGTGTTGCTGTTGCCGTGGAAAAAGTCATTTGAAACAAATGCGACATAAAATGCCGGGCTACTGTTGGTCCATAAACTGGTTACACGATGACGACGGTGGCGTGGAGTGGCCGCGTGCATTGGCAAGGCCAGTGTCCGTGTGTCAGTGTCAGAGTCTCGAATGGCTCTGCCCGGGGTGTGTAATCAACGCACTGTCTGTGTAATTTACGGTGCGTAATGCACACCTTGCACCTGAAGGTCTGCCATTATCCTTGCAGTTGTCGTCGTGTGTCGTGCTTCGTCCGGAAGGGTTGTCTCGATTTTTTGCTTGCCTCAAAGGGTTGAGGATGACAACCTCCGGGGTCAGGCAGTGTTCACAGAGACCGAGGCAAAAGGAAGGCAGAGGGTTGGCTGTAGGCGTCATCTGGACGAACGGGAAAAGTTTATTTATTGAGTTGCTCGTTGAGGGGGTTTGAGGAGCGTGAGCGACCGGGAAGGGGGGAAGGGGGAAAGTTGCAAATGCAATTTGGCCGAAAGTCATTTTGAACGATGTTTCGTGCATGTGACGAAACATGTCGGAGTGGGGCCGGCGGGAGGGGTTTAAAGCATCGTAGTGGCCAAGGGGAGTTTTAAGCATCCCTGCACAACATGCTGTGGACGTTTATTGCTTGGGGTCAGGCTCTGGCTAAGCTGCCGGGGACTGGGCGATGCTTTTATTGGCAGACACACCTCGTGTTAATTGCATTGATGTTCTTGCTGGGGATTTGGTAAATGGGGGTGGGTCGGCTTCTGTCTGGCTGCACAGATGCAAGCTGGGTGTGGATGAGGGGGAGTGGTCAAATCAATTTTCTTCGGAACATGCTTCGGTAAGTTCTGCTGTCGCCATCTGCTGCCAAAGTGAGGATTTCAGAGATGTGATGGTTCGAGATGAGTTTTAAAGAAAATCTTTGTTCAAGAGTATGGTTGTGTGGTCTCCCGGAGTGCACTTTTCGACTTCGACCGTCGTCTCTTTGCCTCTCAATATGTGGGACTTAGCTTGTCGTCCAAATGATTCCACTTTAAACGTTGAAGAGATGAACGCCGATCTTGTCCCAAACCTCCACCTCCATCAAGCCAAACCTCCACCTCCATCAAGCCAAACCTCCACCTCCATTAAGCTTAAAATGGTCGCTTGATTGCCTGCGTTGTTGCTCCGCATCCTTGTTCATGTCCGTCGCTGACTCCGTTGGCCGGCTTCGTAACCTTTCTTTCTTTAAGCCTTGGTCTCGTTACTTGGCTTCGTTGCCAGGCTTCGTTGCCCGGCTTCGTTGCCTGGTTTCCTTGTGAGTCTTCGTTGGCCGACTTTGTTGTCCGTCTTCATTGCCTGGCTTCGTTGCCTGGGTTGGCTGCCTTTCTTCGAGCCTTGGCCTGACCTCGTTGGCCGACTTCATTGCCTGATCTCGTTGTCCGCCCTCGTTGCCTGTCTTTGTAGCTCGGCTTCCTTGTGCGTTTTTGGTTCTTCGCTTGACTTCACTTTCCTCCATCGATGCTCGTCTTGCTTGTCCAACTTCATAGCCCGCCGTCAAGCTTCCACTTCACACTTCTCTGCTCCTCCATTCTTAGTCCTCACCAAACAAATGTTCGCCCCAAGCACACATTTCCTCGATTTCCCACTCATCCACCTCCAAGGATCCACGCACCGTCTTGTGACACTTCCTCCGATTTGTCACATTAGCGGCTACAGCGTGTTAGCTGCTGGATTTACAGACCCCTGCGACACATGACACTCCACACGATTCGCACAGGAGTCCCATCCATCGTCCACCGCAATGACCCTGACGAATGGCAACGCGTCACTGACAAACATCTCAACTGCACGCGCAGTGACTAATTGTCACTTGGCATTGCGCGCGTCCACAACTCACCAGAGCTGGCATTAATAATCGCCAGCGTCTGTCACATAAACTCTGCGTCGCTTCATGTCGTCGTCGTCGTCGTCGTTGTTGTCTTTGGTTGTTGGATGCGCTCGCCTAGATGACCACCGCATCCAATGGCTCCGTCGAGGCGATGATGACTTCTTTCGGTCGGCCAGGCAGCCAGCAGCCGTGGCGAAGCGGAATGACGCTCATAAATGAGCTTAAGCGGCACTAGCCAGCCGGCACTGGCAACTGCTCTGCTTCTGCAGATAGGCAGTGGCGGTGACGACGTCGGACTCCGAAGGAGTGCGCTCCCCGGCCAAGTTGGGACTATTAAATTGGCCCAAAGGAATGCAATGTCCAGCCAGCAACTTCTTGTGGTCTCTTTGTTTCGCTTCCCTGTCGTTGCGGCGATGGTCGTCGTCGCCACCGTCATCATCACCGTCGTTCTCGTTGTCTTTCGGTTCGGTGCGCAGTCAATAATCGTAAATCAAGGGATTTATGAGTTTTATGTCCAGGGCATGGACAGTGGTGTGCTGTTTTAAGCCTGCGGTATTAATTCCGTTTTGAGTGATTCCCTCGCCGCCGCTCGATCTGGGGGCGACTCGATGTGTGAGTGTGTGCGGAGTTAATAGTGTTATTGATTGGCCGATGCATTTGGGCGTCTTCTTGTTAGCACGGCACGGTTCGGAGGGAATTAGCGAGAGTGTGAGCGCAACCAGCGGCTGATGGCCAAATGGCAGTTAAATGACTGGACAGTGGTGATGGTGGGCCACCACAGTAATCCGATAAGAAGATTGCGATCTGGGCTTAGAAAGTAAATTGTTTGGACTGCTCGAGGTGCCGTGGAAGTGGGAGGAGGTCGTAAATTGTTGATGGCGAGCGTGATTTGATCGGGTAATGGTCTGTAACTGGACGTCAAATGTGGGTTTAAGTGTGTTCATGAGTGGGGAGAAGGGTGTGAGCTTGGAAGGAATTTGATGCTCAAGGCCAAAACCGTCTTAAGGGAATTGACACTCTGAAGTCTTGCCGATTGGAGAGAACATGTCTGATGTTGGACAATGAGGGACTGAACTTCGTGGAACTGATCAATTCTTCGATTTGGTCTTCAACAGCAGTTAGGCAAGAAGCTAAGTTTGAAGTTAGTAAAGGACCGCATACTCTTGGGGTTTTGTTTTAAACCATTTTGATCCCAAGTTTGATGCCAAGACTCACCTGCAAAAGTCGGCAGGCTATCGAATTCGGGCTTTACGGGTCGGTTTGCGTTGTAAGCCGACTACAATAGGATCACCACTGTGCGCTCGATTTTGTGCTCTTTTCAGTGCTTTCCTCAAACATCGACAATGGATTGTGCTTTCAGTACTTGCCTTAATCTTTGCTTAGACTGGATGGTTCTGCAGTTCCAACAAAAACACGGCGGTAGGACAAATGCTCAGGTGCCCAGATTGTTCTGTTTTGCATTAAGACTTCTGCAAACTTGAAAAAGCAATTCGTCAAAAAAGGAATCACAGACGGTTCTAGAAATATCGCTAGATCCCACAATGTAAAGATGGCAGCGTCGAGCTGAATTTCAATTCCAGGAAAACTTGCAGCCATTCAATTTTGTTAAAGTCGTAGCCATTTAATTACTTTCCTGCTTGCCATGCTCTCGATCCACGAAGAGTTTCAGGAGACAACGCTGCCTCAAGCTGGTCTGGTCAAGCACTTTGAGCATCTGTGGCCTTGGAGCATCTTCGACTGTTTTTTGGAACCTCCCGGCTGTGATTGAACGGATCCCCTACTTAAGCGCTATTCAGTACAATGGAAGAGTTTCTGCGCTACGGTGCAGTGTATACCAACCTCCAAAAAAAGCGCTATTCAGCCAGAGAGCATGCTGATCCTTAGCAGTCGTAAGCTAAAGACAAGCAAGCCTGCTACAGCTGATAAATCGCCTGCCAGACTTTATTGATTGATAGCAATGCGGGTTGAGGCCAGCAGAGTCCACTCTTGAATTTTTATTTTAACGCCGTCAGGCCCTGGAAGAGACTAGGTTGTTTCAGATCGATGGGCATCGTGGTTAAATTGGTGACCCCTTGTCTAGATTCCAGAGAAATTGTGCCTTTTTGTGGACAGAAAACAAGAAACGCCTGTTTCTCAGATGGGTTCGCTATAATCTAAGGAAGACCTTTGAGTTAAATGGATGAGTAAGGTAAGGCGACTTCGATGAGATCGTACGTAACTCAGACGCATCAATCGAAGGCATGATTTACCACGATTCTGTGCAAGTTCTCGCATATGGCATATGGATGACAGTGACATCATCGGAAAGGCTCACCGATCTTTTCTGTGCATCGAGAAGTCAGCGGCTAAGGTGTCATGTCAAATGATGGGTGTCTCCCAGCGCCTCTATGGAAACACACAACATTCAATCAGTCGACTTAGGCTCCGTCACTAAGTCTACCTGGGGACCGCAGTAAAGTTGAAAGATGAAGGATTTCTTCTAACCTCTTCTTCTTCTTCTTCTAGTGGCGCTACAGTCCGGGGTGAACCTGGGCCTTAACCAAAATGCCTCTCCATACTGAACGATTTTTCGCCAACTGCCGCCAGTTGCGAACTCCAACAAGGACCTCCTCCACTTGTGGGCGCCACCTTATGACTCAGATTCGAAGACCTTCCGGGTCGGAGCAATGGTGTCCATACGCTCTACATGGACCAGCCAACTTAAGCGTTGTATCCGAAGACGCTAGACTCCCATGTAGCTGTACAGCCCAACCTCTGCTGTATTTATATGTTTCGACGACAATTGGAAAATAAATTCCTCTCTCAAAGAGTCAATCTAAGTTCCGTTAAGAAGGTAAAAAGGACTTTCTGCGTGAACAAGGAAGCCTACTCAGTGTATCTAAACGTCCATTATGTATGCCCTCTTGTGGTGCTTACTTATCGGTGAGAATGCAAAAGTCTACCAAAACCACCTTGATATGAATTTCTTGGGGTCAGGGATCTGGATGTTTGTTTGGGCGCTGAGCACGTTTTAGAACCTTTTTTCCGAGCGCATGAATCGATCAAATGAATTCAATGAATAAATCAAATGAATGAATCGAATGAGTTAAACATTGTACTTGAAGATCTGTATCGTAAGCGCAAAGATAGATAAAGGAGATCCAGGCTGCTTGTACATAGCTCCTTCTTAGCCTGCTGTATGGCGAAAAAAGAGGAAAGTCCTTCGACTTAAATTTGCCCCAAATTACGAAGAAAAAGTTTGGAGAAAAAGACTGAAGGGATGTAGAATCGGCCCTTATGACAGAGTCCATATCTTCAGTAACGCCTTACTTCTCCAAACATCAAATTCAATCCAAGGGACAATCCTGAAACTTTGGTAGGGAGCGACACCTCTCACTGTTCTACAGGTTACGAAACACGGTCGCCAGGATTACCCCCACAACTACCCGGTCAAAGTCAGTAAGACGAGAAAGCTGTATGAGACCAGTCCGTATAATATACTGATCTCGGCTATGCCAACGATTTGGTATACTGAACCACCGCCACAAGGACATTTCCACTGAGCGACACTCCACACGGTCAGGCTGAAACGTAGTTTAAGGGGCTCCTGGCTTCCGTGGAGTAGTGGGGTTCAATTCCCCGACGGGACACTTCGCATTTTTTCCCGCACCATCTCTTTCGAGTTTCTGATATGTCGATGAAAAGCTTCTCAAATCTCGCCCTTTGGAATCGGCAAAAAACTGTAGGTCCCCTTTACTCGTGAGAGAACAGTATCACGCACAACACGTGTAGATGTTGTAGAAGGTAGACTTTGGTCCCTTGTGGGCTGTGGGGCCAACTGTTATTATCATTGGTTTTACTTAGCTCTTGAATTTTAATTCTGGTCTAGCTTTTCCCACCAGTCGTGTTCATTCAACACCAGTCTGGTAGCCGCCATTCCAGGAAATGTTCATTGAGTCCCTCAATGATTCCGTTGACACTAATCGAGTGATTTTGATTCAAGTGCTTCATTTGTCCCGTCACATAATCTGGAGAAGAGTGCACAGCGAACCCTATGCATGTCGCTTGTCAGATTGTTCAGTTCTATAGAATGAATGGTCTCTATCGCTCCGCGAGTCTTGGTTTTCAACGCCGATTGACAACATTGCAGAGAAAGATTCCACCTCAGAGGAGGCACCTCAATCAGCGGGGTGTACGAAACTGGACACTACGCAGTCGGCTAATGCATCGCGACAGGCAAAATATTTCTTATTTCTTGTTACCACACTCATATTGCTCTTACAACTCCTTAACAGGTCTTAAACAGGCCTTCAGATCTAAGGTGTCATTTTGTTCCCCACATCCATTGCGCAGTCCTTAATTCGAACCGCTAAGACAGAAACTGGGCAAACCCCTGAATCTGATACCGCCCAATGAAACGTGCTTTCCGACGTTGTTCTGGCTTAATTCACTCTTGGAGGCTCCTCAATCGCTCGAGAAAGTTTTTTGGGTTCTCAACTAACATCAGACAGTTCAGGCCTAGGCTCTCAGGAATTTTTGCTTTAAATCTATCATCGTCCTCCTATGGATGCTAGTAGCGACCCTTTCTCTCTCCCTTTTTCTGCTTTCATTGCACCTTACTATAATGCCTTAGCTCTTCATCTGCTCAATTCTTCTTGCAATCATGTCCCACCCCACCAAAAGAGAGCAAGGCCTTCGCCTCCAGATACCGCCTTCTTGACACTGCCACTTAAGTGTCAATTTTTCCTGCGACACTGTCAAAGCTTAGCTTTTATGCGCTACTTTGGCCTGCAGTGGCAGACGTCCTGCCTTGCACCGAGGACACAACCTGCCTCCCCTACCGGCCCCCTTGGCGTCTGAGGAAATATTCAGACAAGTCCATTTATAGTCCTAATTAAAAGCAACGGTTATGGGCATCGTCTTTTCCGTCGCCAATGTCATGGCATTCTCTTCTCATCCCCGGCGTCATCAACATTATCATCGTCCTGTCGCTATTGTCCGTCCATTCACGGAGCACAAAAAAAAAGGATTTTATGCGACAAAATTTAGTTTTCCCCGAAACTGCACCAACTTCCAGACGACTAAATTAGGAGAGACACTCTCCCGAAAGGAGGCGACGATGGAGACATCCTTTGCTTCATTAAAACTCCTCTTCGCCACCCACTCTTGCCGCGTCTCACGGCATTCTCCCCGGAGCAGGGGATGGGCTTTCGACTCACTTAGAAGGCGTTAAAGTCAACACTCAAGCGTTTAATTGAATAATTAAGAGCAGAAGGAGTGAGCCTCACTTTTTCGCGGCACACGCCGTGCCGTGGTGACAGGTCTAAGAAAACCATCGCAGCACCCTCTGCCGTTGCCAAGGTCATAAAGCTGCACAGGGATGGGACGGGGAGGCGAGGCGTCGAAACGGTTGCAAATATTTATCGGACGCCAATATCCTTTGATTACAGATCCTCTTTGAAGACGCCACTCACCTCTATTCACGGCCGCCTTTGTCTGAGGTCCTTCTCCAACGGGCGACGAGCGGGTTTTCTTTTTGCCGTTTGCTTGTCCTTTTTTTGCGCTATCCTGTGCCTTTTGAGCGGCGGACTTGTTTTGTCTGACGTAATTAATTCAAGTACTTCGATCTGATCATTCTTGGGGAGGCTTGGGCCCAGTCCCCCTCTGATGGGGAGGACGATGGTTGGCTGCACATGCCTTGGGGTTGTCTTCTAGTAAATTGCTGCAATCAATTAATTATTGCCGGCATCCCAGACTCGCACACACACACACAAACGGAAAGGAGCGGCGGTGGAGACGGAACGGGAAGAAGGAAATGAAGCAGCCAAAGGATTTGCATATTCATGTGGGGAACGAGTGCCGTGCCGTGTGTTGCGCATCCGATAGCCGAAGGGGACTCCATATTGAATGCCGAATGCTGGATGCTCTGTGCTCAAGTGGAAATGGCGTGTTAAGCACGAATAAGATTGGAATTCCGTTGATGTGTGTGCTGGCTGGCAAGTTACAGGCAAATGAGATGGAAGCGAGTTACTCTTAGTCTTTGCATGGTTGGTGGGGGGGGGGAGAGGGCAACATGCATTGCAACGTTGGGGAGAGAAATTGCCAATTTATGCTGGAGTGCTTAGGAGAGGCACTTGGCACCTTACGTGAGGTGTGCGCCAGATAAACTGAATCGAGTGATCGGCAGAGCAGGCCACCACCTAGTTCCTGCCTAATGAGGTGCAGAAATTGGCTAAGACGGAACATTTTTGGCAGAAAGAGGTCTTTGAACGAATAACCAATTTGAAGGAAGTGGAAGAATGTTGACTGTAGCTCATGCGTGGAAGTGATTTGGTAATACTTGGCTCGAGCACATTGTGAACTAAATCAAAGGACCAAAATCATCGCCCAGATGATGCTAGTCTTACCAATACTTCACAAAGGACTAGAACTAAAGAGACTAGAAGTCGAACGGCAGAGCATATTTTTGGTTTGGTTTAAGGGAAATATCAGCTTTGGAAGTTAGTTCTTGTCAGGGAGGTGGATCAAAGAGAAGCCACAGCTGTGACAAGAGGATCTTCGTATCTGGGGCTCTGGGTTCGAGAAGAAAATGAAAGTAGAACCTCTGGGGTGATGGTCAAGTAGACACAGAAGCAAGGGAACTTGGTCTTGACAACTGGAGCCTACGACTTCCAGGGTTAGAAAGCAGCTACATTCACCTCAGGATCTGGCATTTCCGGAGTAGCTGGACTGATAAGAATGTCTGTCCAGTTTAGATGTTTTTTTTCTGAGCTGAGCTGACTTGAGCTGAGCCTGACTCACAAGTTCATGGATGTGCTTGTGATTTATGTGAACTTGACTTGTGCGTTAACAGAAATAATGTTGACATCTCGCCATTTTGGGTACACACTTCGATGCACATCTGCTTCTTAGAATCAAGGAAAATCTATCGGGCGCCAATATTCTTTGATGACAGATCCCCTTTGAAGACGCCACTCACCCTTATCCACCCTTGTCTGAGGACCATCTTCAACCGGTGGCTAGCTGGGTTTCTTTTGCTGTAGATGGAAATAGAAAAGAATGGAGTCAACCGCACAAGAGCTTGCGAAACTTAAGGAAACCCAATCCAAAGAAGCAATGGCAAGGTTTGAAGGAAAGGTCTTCATAAGACCTTCATTTTACTTCATCTTCACAGATCTTGCAGAAGATCCAAAAAGTACAGATTTTGACATTCACCAGCTATTCGTCGATTCGCCCCATGTGACAGCGTGCCTATACAGAGCCATGTCTAGTTTTGGCATTCCTACTAAACTCGTCAGACTGTGTACGATGATGATTGCGAATACTCGCTGCTCCGTTAAGGTCGGTAACAAACCCACCGAGACCTTCAATGTCAGCAAATTTTTTAAACAAGACAACGCGCTTGCATGTGACTTTTTCAACATCATTCTTGAGAAGATCGTGCGTAACTCACAAGTCTACACCAGAGGCACGATCTTCCAAAAGTCCGTTCAACTGCTAGCTTACGCCGACGACATTCATGTGATTGGACGAACACGGCGAGCCGTCAATGAGGCGTTTGCTGGCATTGAAGTGAAAGCGGCTCAAATGGGTTGGGCGATAAATGAGGGCAAGGCGAAGTATATGCCGTCATGGAGAAAGGACACACAACACCGGCGTCTCGGACAGAGTGTACCACTAGGTAGCAGAAAATTCGATCTTGTCAAGGACCTTCCCCTTCCTCGGCTCATCAGTACCAAAACCAAACCACAGAATCACTCTTCCCAATCGCTGCTTCTTTGGGCTCAGGAGGCAACTGAGTTAAAGAGCCATCTCCTGAAGGACTAAACTGGCTTTGTACAACAGTATCATTTCAGTCCTCCTTTAAGGCGCAGAAATCTGGACGCTGTTAGAGCGGATGAGGAAGCCTTCAGTCTTTTCGAGAGAAAAGTTGTGGGTGCAGTTTTTGGTCCTGTTTGTATTGATGGCACCTGGAGAAGAAAACTCAACTATGAAGTGTATAGGCTGTGCGGTGGAATGCGCCTGATCGTGTGTCTTCGAATACAAAACTTAAGACGGCTAGGCCATGTATGGACACCACTGCTCCGCTCCTAAAAGTCTTCGAATCTGGGCCATTGTGACGACGCAATAGAGAGACGGCCTTGGTTGAAATGACGCACACAAGTGGAGAGGGACTTCAACCAACTTCGTGTGAGGCGAGAGTTGGAAAAGCATGTTGGCAGATTCCCAGGTCCACCCCGGGCTGTAATGCATAGCATTAGAAAGAAAGAAGAAATGTAGAAATTGTCTACAAAAGAGCAGTGTCCACGAAAAGGGTAGTTATAGTGAAGGAATCCGATGACAGTTTCCATTTCCCTAGAAGCCCTCCTCGTTCAATCTTCAATCTAACTCTGAAATTTTGTCACTTCTTCACGACTTTCTTCCTCCACAATCCTGTTCTGCAAAATTTTGTCCTTCGCTCTGTTCATTTCTCAGCTTTTTTGTGTAAGCTGAAGAGGAATTGAACAAACACGAACTATAGAAGCACTCTAAGAAAACAAAGGATGAGTGGACATTTGGGAATGGGGCCGACTTCGCTGCTTTTTACACCAACCAAAAAAACGGAATAGGCATACAGTAGTGCCAAAAGCAGTTGGTTCTAGTCCAAAAATCTAGCAACAGTCGTCATGAAGGGTCCTTTAGTTAGTCGAACCTAAAAAAAATTGGATTTTATTCTCTGCTCGATTGTCCCATTTTCTCCCTCAGCCACAAAAGGAAGTGTCCCCGTTTTCTCTTTTGTTTTCATCTCACAAGACTGTTTTTTTAATTTTCACTGTTTAAAAGATGAAGTTCGGTTTCAACGCGACCACGAGTTTCCAACTTTTGTACCAAATTCGCACCCAATTGTCATTTCAACACATTGGACACTTCAAGGAAATCAAATTCCGCGCCTGTCTTTCTTCAGAGAATGCCAAGGAAGCGACAGAATATGATGCCTACCGTCAGCGTCTCCACAGACATTAGCCTCTTCTAAGCAACCCCTAAATCAGAAGGTCACTCTAAAACCTAATTCCGTCTAAGAGCGAATATGCAGCCCCTACACCGTAAAATTTCCGGTCCTCATCACGACCTACATCTCAAATGAAAAACCCATCCTATCGTCAATCCTTCTTGACCTTAGCCCTCCTCGTTCCTCCTTTCATTGCGTCAATCCGCATGTTGCTTACTCCTTCCTTCTCCACCACCACCATATTTATGCTTCCTTCTTTCTTTTTGCACTTAACAACTTCATCCTGAACCTTCCCACAGTAACCTCATTTTGCGAAACTTCTAGCACTAGAACCGTCTATTTAGCCAAGAGAACCAATAGTCAGCAAAGTTTTCCTGCACAAGCTTAATTATTTCCTACCAATTAATTTAGCGTTGGAACTTGGCAACAGAATTATCAACCCACCTCGCTTTCCCCACCCGACGACCGGCGTCATACGGCCTGTGAACGCGCCTCCTTCATGAGCCTGAATGTTGAACGATTTTCTTTTCAAAACTTTGAAGCATTCCCTCGGTTTTGTGCCACACCGCCGCCGCCCGCCGCCGTCCGCCTGGAATTGTAAATAAAAAGATCTCATTAAAAGTTTAGCGAGTCACTGTAGACCCTGTCCCACACCCCCATCGCACCCTCTTTGTGCATTAACTGAGACCAAACCAATCCAAATCAGGCAACTCTACAAGTTGCACCATGTCGTCTCTCTGTGTTCCGTCCTGAGGCATTCTTTTGAGCCGCAAAGTCATCGCTTGAGGGGAAACTTTGAGCCTCCTTCCTCGCCCCCCCCCCCCACCTTTCTCACCCTCTCGGGGAGCAAAAAAAAAATTATAAATCTTAATTTGCATCTAGGTCCTTGCTAGACGTGGAAAGTTTTCTTATGGAAAATTAATTTAACCCCTCGTCACCACCGACGACCGGTCCTTGTCAAGACCTGTCCCATGCAGTCGCGCACGAAGGGTGTCCTTTCGATTGCATGAAAACATTCCGGCTGTCATTAGACATGCCTCCTGCTTTGTGGACCCTATTGGAAAGCTACGGGGATGGCTCGTTCGCTCATGGGTCATGATACATGAGAACCGTGTGTGGGGGGGATGGGGGGGATAACATGAAACTATTTCAGGAATTGAAAGTATGGCACACACACATGAGGCTCGGATGTGTTTCTTCTGAGTTGCATATGCACTTTACACGTCCTGCACCCAGTACCATCGCCTAAGGGCACATGTGTGCCCGAGAGTATGTTTGTGTGCAGCGTCTTCCGGTGGCCGTTCTTCCTGTGTAATTATGAAGTTTTTTAATTAAACTTAGTTTAAGTAAATCCAAGTGCTGTGTTGGTGAGCGGGGGGGTGGGGCGGTTGGAGTATAATTTAAAATTTCCTTATGCGAGTATTTTTTCCTGCCGCAGCGCTCCTCATCCCTTCTCTTGGAATATTCAAAGGATTTCATCGTGGCTCGTACAATTTGTTGAACGCTTTGAATTCCGGCGCAAAGACACGCTCGACGCGGCGGTGCGGTGTTTCGGCTGGGAGGGGATGAGGCTCGCGTAAAGGGCGAAATTTTATTGCAGTAGTTCCAGTTGGTATGTTAATTACTTGAGGAATTTTTGAACACATCCATAAAAGTAAAACGGTTGGAGAACGACGCAGCGATGGAGGTCGTAGAGACGGTGGTCGCGGCTGGTGGCACCGAGGGGGAAGCTTCTTGTAAAATGCCAGTTACAAGGAGGTCGGTTATGTTGCGGCGGGCTCTCCTTGAAGAGCCCGCTCATGTGGGATAAAGTTTCGAAAATTGAAAATTCGGTTGCGGCAATTGGTTCTTATGAAAGTTTGTGCGCGCATTCACGGTGGTGCGATCATAAAAAAGAAGCGGAAACAGTTTTGTTGCGCGGAGCTTATGGAAGAGTTCTTTAAGTGCTTCTGGTGGAGGGATGAAAAGGAGGGCGGCAAAGTTGACGATGCACGGTGATTGCAAGAAGTTTGCTCTTGGTGTGCAGAATCGAGATTTGAGAGAAGTTTTGAACAAGGAACGTGCGTCTTGTGAATGGACCATTTGGCGGATAAGACGATCCTGCATAACAGAGGGAGTCTCTGTTCGCTGAACATCGATTATCCGACAAAATCTGGTCACTTCTGCTTACTGCTCTGCCTGATTTTGCCTTCAAGTATCAGTGTCTTATCACTTTTGTCGTCGTCTTCAAATCCTGTCATCTCTTGAAAAGTATATCAGTTGAGTGCCAGTGAGTGAGGCGGTCTCTGAGACATTGAAAAGAAGTTCATCCGCATATAGTCTCTCCAGACTCCTTTGAAAGAGAAGTCGGAAGCTGGTGGCCGTCATGGAACAGGGAGCTCTTGCTTCCGGGAACGTCAAACTCTGTCTTATGAGATCTTAAAATCGACGTGTTGGTTGTGATATTGCTTAAAATCTGCAGAAGTCTGAATGATATCAGGGGACCATGGACGACGGCATGGATGATCTTATATGTTAAGGGGAAGTGATCCACTCCGTTGTTGGGGAAGTCGAATGGGCTCTCCTCTACTGTGGACCATACACCCATCGGGCATGCTATCCGTTGACCATACGTTGAACGTAAGCAGGTACGTCGTCCCAACCAGATCATCTCCAGCTACCTTAAGGACTTCTGCGGATAGTCGGTTAACTCCAATCGATTTGTTTGACTTCAGTGGACATTAGACTACCTTGACCTTAGTCTGGGAACGGAATTATTGTCCAAGATCAGACGAATGGATCTTTATGGACATGAATTTGGAACTGAAATGAATATAGCGTCATACTGCGGTGTTTGCGTCGTTTCTTCATAAATGAGTATTTTTCAAGCTCTCAGCATCGACTGTGACTCTTCTAGAAGCTGTCCATCTCTCTTACAGCGCTCGTCGGTTCAAAGAGTATGTCCAGCAGATGATCTTTGAAGAAGCCGGTCCCCATGTTTTCTGTTCCTAGGGCTTATGAAGCACTCTCGTCCAACGTCAATGCGTGTAAGCCTCCTGTTTGGCTGCATGTTCCCATCTGCACTCTTCGCCTCTTCTCAAGGCGGTTCTTGACAACATTTTAATTATTTTTTCCTTTTAGAAGTAAACTTCCAGAGAGACTTGGAAGCCAAACTTCTTAGCAGTCGTTGTATTCGTTGATTGTGTTGCCTTTCAAGTCATGGCAATGGCCTTCGTATCAAAAGAGTCATCATACCATATACCATCCAAGTACTTCATAATTCAATTCCCGAAACAAAATTTCCCACTTATATGCCACTTTAAGTGACGACGTCCATCCTAGTTGACTGCCTCCCTGTGGGGGAAAAAAATGCACCATTCATCGCAAGCACCTCTTCAACTGCAGCATAGACACTGTTCTGACCTCCAGGTCATTTCCATTCAGCCATAATCATCACCTGCCGCTATTGAAGGACTGCGCTTCCGCCGCACTCACCTTCCTGCCGCTACACCGCACAATCATTCATCATCATTTCGTGACCCAAATGCTTAACTCAGTCATCAGAACGCGACGATCCTTCTGTGAATACTCGGAGGCCATCTACTCTGTTTGTCCTGCACTCGAGGCTTCCGTGCGGATCCATAAACTTTTGCAATAACTTCACGGCAAGCACAAGTTCCTCTTCCACCTGCCCCACCCACCCCACTGAATTGCTCAACAAACCGGAAAGTAAATAATTTTTTCCCATCTTCCCTTTTTTTAATTTGACTCATATTTCCAAAGCACAGCCAAAGGTGCAGGACACACACACACACACAGACACACATTCAGGCAAACCATAAAATATTAAACGGCATGATTGTGGGCGTTGTTTTTGTACCCATATCGAGTTTCCGCTCGACGACCGATGACAACGACGGTCAGAGGGCATGGCGCACAAAACACTTTCTCCGCTGCGTGCGTCTTCGTCCCCCATTGTGAAAGTGTCATTATCCTGGACAAAGTCACAATGCGGCAGCACTGCCCCCAACCCCAGGATCCCGCGGCCTGTAGCTGACAGGATGCTCTGGATCACTCGTCATTTTGGTATTAAATTTTTAAAATGTTTTCGTCCTTAATGCCGTGTCTTCCTGCTTCGCCATCGCCGGCACCTTCGCCTCCTTGTGCTTTTATTGTTCTGCACTTTGTTCCTTCTGGCATTTCCTTCCTTCCTGTGCCAGTGCTTGTATGTGTTCGGGTGTGTTTGCATTTTGGTGCTTTTCATCATCCGGCTCTTCTTCGTATGCCCCCCCCCCCCCCTTCTATGCACTCTGTGGAGATGGTTTTTTTTTCTCGTTGCTCCTGGCAGTGAGGCGCGTTGGGATGAACAAAGGGATGGAAGGCCAACTTCTTGGTCTACTGTTGCTTTGTTTGCCGTTTTGTTATATTTATCCCCAAGGCGGGACGAGGGGGCTGGGATTGGATGCTCCCTTTTGTTTTCGGCGTCTCCAGCGGGGGGGGGTGAGATGTTTCCTTTTGATGGAAAATTATGTTATTTTATGACACACGGTTCGCTCCGCTCCTGCTGGGTGTCAGTTTTATTGCAGCTTCTGACTGAGCGGACGTACATAAGTCACCTTAGACAGTCCCGCTTGGCCGTCTAGCACGCAACAGCAACAGCAAGACGGATGAGGCAGAAGAGATTTCTGATTTTCCGCGCACGTCATCCTGTTTCCGGATTCCCATTTTCTCTTTTCAATTCTTGGGCGTTTTTTTCTGTGCTAGTAGGGTGGGGGGTGGTGGTGGGTTTGCATACGAAATTCATAAAATTTTCATCGTGCGCCTTGTTTGCTGGCGTATGTCCTTCATTTTCTAGTTTGTCTAGAGGAAGTGTGCAAAAAATGTTGGGGGGGGGATGATGGTGCATTTGCATTGTAAATTGATGAAGGATTCTGGAACGCGGAAGAAGCTGGTACGCGACTTGTGGAACTGATGTTCGAAACGCTGTTTTTGAGGCCCTCAGAAATCATTGATCGGTGATTGAAGGCAGGCAAAGGGACTGCAACTGTCCGAAAATTTGATGAGACGCAGTGCGGTTTTTGCCGAAATCGTGAACTTGTGTGAGCCAGAGTGCAGATGGGATCGCGATGGTAACTGGATTCGTGGGATGGAATATCTGTTTTTGCACCCCATGGACAAGGCATTCAATTTTGTCTATTTTCCTTGTGTAAAGAGGTTAAGAAGAAGTTTTTCGAACCCTCAATCTTGACGTTAAGATATGGTGGAGAGTTTGTTAATTTTCAGTGTACAGTAGAGAACTTCTTACAGGAGTCAATATGGACCTGTGGCCTATGTGGTGAGATGCCGGTGCATTAGTCAAGTTGAGGGACATTCTCTTTGTGGTTCCCCTTGGACAGCCGTCACAAAAACTGTTGTAAGATGAACCACTGCCCACCGAACAAGGTTAATAAATAATGAGACTGAGCCTCACCCTCTCCACATACAAACCGATAGTTGTGAGACAGCCGCATTCTGACTAACCCTTGCAAGGGCAGCGATTTTTGGTTTTTAGAGCGTATGGACACCACTGCTCCTGCCCGAAAAGTCTTCGAATCTCTGCCACTGGGACAACGCAACTGAGGACGACACAGGCTAAGGTGGCATACACAAATGGAGAAGGACTTCAACCAACTTGGAGTGCGCAACTGGTCGCAACTGGTGAAAGATCGTGCTGGCTGGAGAGGCATGGTGGTTGAGACCCAGGTACACCCTGGACTGTAGCTCCACAAGCAGAAGAAGAAGATTTAGGGTGTCAGGTCCCTGAACAAACAAAGTGCAGCCGAAGAACTTGCGGAGGCCCTGGGCTGCACACATCTTCCTATTGATCATGGAATAGGCCGATCAATAGGAAGATGAAAAGTAACGATCACTACAGAGACGGGAAACAGCGCTTATCCAAATATAGATTCGTTCTTTGAGGGAGACTTGAGCAAAACTTCATATACTCCACGACCGCAAGCAAACGCTTCATGACAATCCGCAGCAAGGCCTTATTCGGTACATTCAGCCTGATTTGCGTTCACGCCCCGACAGAGAGGAGAGATGATAATGGCGATGAAGACTTCTAAGATCTCCTTGAAGGATCACATGGTCAATGTCCAAGCTATGACACCAAAATCATTCCAAGAGATTTTAACGCACTGCTGGGTAACTAGCTAGAGTCATCAGAATGACACCGTGGCGTAGTGGTAAGTGCGTCGACCGCCACGTAGAAAGTCTAAGTTCGATTTCCGGACGGGACACCACCTCTTTCAAGTTGATGACAACACTCAAAGAGTAGCAATTGTCTATGAAAAAGTTTAATGGACTTTAACGCCACTCACAGAAGAAGAATGTGCGATCTCCACCACATTTATTTAAAAAATATTGCCTCCACACTTTTTGTATGTAAAGGAGGGAGTTACTTGACCAGGGCCTAGAGTTCCTCGCCAAATTGTGCGGATAAGGTCCACTCACGCCTTCACCAAACGTCGTAGATTCTGCATTCTGTGTGGAACTGCGCACCCAACTGCCTCTCCAAGTGACAAGGTCTTGTGCTGGATGTCTCCACTTTTGTTCACCCAGCTGATTGTGGCTCCTTTCCTTCAAATCTCACCAGGGCGGTTTAGTCCCTTCCTTCGCATTGCCATGGGGAGTTTCTCTGGCACATTGCCGCGGAGTCTTCCTCCTTCACATTGCCGCGAAGTCTTCCTTCTTCACATTGCCGCGGAGGCTTCCTCTTTCCACATTGCCGTCCGGGGCTTGGCTTGAGAGTCTCCCGATTTGAGCAGATTGACACCACGAAACAGCTTCTAGACTTCACTGTTCAATCCGAGATCGTATATAAGCCAAGACTCCTTTCCTCTCGAAGAAGTCTTCATCCACATCTGAAGTTTGTCCGGTTCTGCACCATTTGTGAGGACTGGCCTTACCGCGGTTTTCGATTGCCATCGACTAAGCTGTTGGCAAGAGTTTGCAAGAAGTCCGTGGGAACAGTAGTCTTCACCGAACCAAGTGGGTGGACGTATAAGAGGTAAGAGGTACCAGATGGGGCTGTGAGGACTGGAGGACTGGATTCCATGTTTCAGCACAGTGGTAGGAGTGTCCTTTGTGATCCTCGTCGAGTGGAGTGTACTTTATCAGTGTCCGAGGGCTTGACAAGGTTGTAGGTACCTGTTTCTTTTTTTTTTTGTTGGAGGTTGGTATACACTGTACTGGAGCGCTCAGACTGCTTGTACAACCAGGCAGTGGGTAAGTTTACTAGTCACTATTGGTGCATCTGTGACAGAGGAAAGAAGTGGAGAAAGGCAAGGAATATCGGCCAATCGATGAATGGCCCCCACCAGATGGTAACAGAACGCAATTTTTGCCACCCCTGAGGGGCCGCTGTATTTTTTCAAAAATAAGTGGTAGCCCTGAGAGCCTCATATGCAAGTCAGACAAGGCAGATTAGTGAAGAGATTAAAGGTCCATACCATCCGTTTAAAGGCCACTGAATTTCCACAATAATGTAAAGGCCCTGAAGTCAGAAAGTTCCTCGATGTCATTTTCCTCCGCACCACCGAAAATTCACTGATGGTCCAGTGACTCGATATCGGACCAATCTTGAACAACTCCTCGACAGAAAATGAACAAAGTCCATGTACACACACCCCCCCCCCCTCCCACGGCATCACACATGTAAAATCCATTCAAAACCCGCACCACACCCACGCCTCATTAATCATGCCCCGCTTCTGGTGGTAGCATGCACATGCAAGGACCAGGAGCAGCCTCCATCCTCAGTCAACGTGCTATGTGTCAACCATCAGTGACGCACGATTTGTCACCAATAGTAATTTATCCCAGAGACCGATGCTTCCTCTCTGTTCATCTTCCCCCTCCCATCCGCGCCATCCTGCCAGATCGAGCGGATCCTTTTGTTTTCTGATTCAGCTTCCGGATTCGTGGACTTCTTTTCACCTCTATTCGCCATCAGTCTTTCACTGAAGGGATTTCCGTGCTGAACTTTTATTGAATAGACTGCCGTCCTCCGGCCACCCCCCACCCGCCTCACCCCAACAGCATCAGTCATGTCTTGCGTATTTAGCAAACTATTCTGTGCTAAGCTGCTTAGTAGCAGTTTAGTGGTGGCTGGAGTCCTGCATGCCCACCCATCTGTAAGTCTTTTGTTTCACGCCAGCGGATGCCTTGAATACCAATGAGGGAGGATTGGAACGGGGATTCATTGTTTCTGTGGCAGAACCAATATCTGCCTGGTATCTCTGCGACGAGATAAATGGTGGGCCCCGTGTCAAATCGATGACTCCGCGTTCGTGTGTGTGCAGTTGCATCGGCTAATAGAAAATAAATCTTACATTGTTGACGCATACGTGCCCCTCGCTGATGAACATCACCTGGTGCTGTTAAAAGATTATCATCATTACACCGTCGACCGTCCCTGGTATCGGTGGTGGCCGGCCGCGGTGGCCACTCTGGCTTCGGGAGTCGGTTCTAATTGTTTCGTTTCACCACCGCAGCAAGCGTTGTGTGCTTTGAATTTTAATCAGGCATCCGGCAGGAGTGAAAAGCATCCTGCCCTGGTTGTTCAGTTTTGGCTTTTCACCTCCGCGCTCATCACCTCCCTCTCCGTCTCTCTCTCGGCGCAGGGCTTGTGCATTCGATTGCATTTTAAATTTGGTCAGTCAGCAGGACGGTCATGTGCGCCTAGCTGCTGCAACAACAGCAGCAGCAGCAGTCATTTTGTATTCAAAATGAGGTCCGCATCTGATTTACGACCTAACGAGCTGCGGCCCAGTGTGTGCTCGGAATGGAGTCGAATGGTGATGGCTGGGAGGGGGGGGGGGGGGGGGGGGGGGGGGGTGTTATGACAACTAATAGAGTTTTTGACAGCAGTTTTCGGGCGGTTGTGACTTATTTATGAGCGAGGCTTCATTTCCTTTCCTGGTCGATGGTGGGTCGTAATTAACGCCTTCCGCTGATGGTCTTCGTCTCATTGGAAATTGTGTTGGCCATTCATCGGCGGAGGTGTAAATCAATTTGGGTTGGGTTTGGGGACACACTGCAGACGATGGTTTGTTGACGTTCTTTGGGGTGTGTTGTGTGCCTCATTAGGCCGTTTTGGAACACTGTCAAGTGTGTAATTATAGCGGCAGCTCCGCTGGGAAAGTGTTAAGACTTCCTGTAGTGTGGAGAGTCAACAATTTTATGAGAATTGCTTGAGGAAGTGCAGCAGATGGCGGTGGCTTGTTGTTCTCGAAGTCAAATTGATGTCGTAAAATCGACAAAAACGATGATAGTTTGTCGTTAAATTGTTGAGAGAGCGGCTAGTGAATAAACATGAGGACAATGCGGTAGTAGTCGATTTATGGATGCGATGAAAGACTGTGTGGCGGTGTGACAGTGTTTGCATTGGAAAGCGGATTGGTAGTTGAAATGGGTTAATTTGATTGAGTTTTATGAGTGTCGGTGATTAGCTCGTTAAGGGTATAGTTGAGGGAGGAGGCACCGTTTTGTCTTTCTCGTTAAAGGATGATGGCGCCCACTTTACGGGGGTGGCTGAGAGTGTGTTGTTTTAATCTGCCTTGAGAAGGGCATTAGGATGTTCGAAGGAGTAAGGTAAGAAAATGTCGGTACGTGGGTTCAAATTGTAACACTTCTGATAATATTCGAGCGATATGTGACATCCTGAGCTCCATTTTGTTGAAGGGCGTTATAGAAATGACATTTTGAACATTTAAAAATGAGTGAGAGTTTGTTTTTCTATGAAAAGGGTCATTCATCGTGGGGTTTGATTTATAACAACAAAAACGTCCATCAAATGCAAAACGAAATTAAAATTGTTATACTCGATGAAAAGAACAACGTTGGCAACGGCATGATGAGAATTTTGGCCACGAGTACATGTGAGGTCATCAAAACAGCAGCACTGATTTTTTGCGACTGGTTTATCGCGGATTCGTTTTCTTCTTTAAATGGCGCTACAGTCCGGGACAGACCTAAGCCTCAAACAACATGTCTCTCCAGCTAGCACGATCTCTCGCTAGCTGTCTTCAGTTCCCTACTCGACCCTGATGGAAGTCCTTTTCCACTTGTGTGCCCCACCTCAACCTAGGCCGTCCTCTGTTGTGTTGTTTTATTCGAAGGCTTATCGGGATGGAGCAGTGGTGTCTATACGCTCTTCATGGTCCAATCATCTTAAGCATTGTATCCGAAGGCACTTGATCAGGCGCCTGGTCGTAAAATCTTCTCCTCCATAGGGCTTCATCACCCGCTTTTGCTCGTCGAAAAGGAGGACTGGGATGCACAAGCTGTTGCCCTAGGCCAGCTTAGTCTTTCGAGATCGAGTCATTACTCAACTGCCTCTTGAACCTAGAGAAGCAGCGATTACCAAGAGTGATTCTGCGTTTGATGTCAGTACCGAAGTTGTTGTCCCTATTTAGCGTGAAGCCGAGGTAGACAAAGTCCTTGACTTCCTCGAAGTTGCTGCTGCCTAAAAGGTGCGCTCCGTCCGAGACGACGGTAGTGTGTGTCCTTCTTCGATGACAGCATATATTGTACTACGCTTTGGCCTCACCTTACCGTCAGACCAATTTTGGCAGCTTTCGCTTCAATGTCACCAAACGCCCTAATGACGGCTCATTTTGTTCATTCAATCACAATAGTATCGTCGGCGTAAGCTAGCAGTTGAACGGACTTTTTGAAGATCGTACCTCTGGTGTTCCCTCGAATGTTACGCACGTTCATCTCAAGAGTGAAGTTGAAAAAGTCACATGACAGCGCGTCGCCTTGTCTAAGACTTTTTTAAAATTTAAGACCTCTGTGATTTCGTTACTGTCGTTGATGGGGCAGCGAGACTTCTCTATCGCCATCCTACACAATCTGAAGAGTTTGATAGGAATGCCAAAACTAAACATGGCACTAGCTCGTCACACCAAATCATTGCTTTTAATGAATGTAATGGAAGCCCTTGGAACTCTTCGGGTGGTTTGTCAGTTGGTTGAGCCTGTTGAAAATGCTATCCCACGTTGCAGTTAAATTAAAAGAATTGACTTCCAATAATAGATTATTTATTAGAGCTTTTCAAATGCTTCCTGCCAGACAATTGAAGAACAAGTGAACGTTATTGAAGAAGAAACTAGAAACAATATGTGAATGACTACTGAGATCAGAAAATTTCGTTAACTAGCAGGTGTGCGTTCAGTAAACATTATATGTCTGAATGTATACAATGCATATTTCAACACTCCCACTCATTGTAAACATTTTACATCAAATTCAAAATTTTCTTCAAGTTAACTCAATTATTTCAATAATTCATTACAAGATAAAATAAACATTATTAAAACAAAGTTTCGATTAATGTGTTTTAAGCATGCCTATCTTATCTCTGTTAGACATAAACGCCGGTGTTGCAAGTGGTTTCGTCAACATGTCAGCCAACTGATCTTCACTTCGAACATATTCCACCTGAATCTTCGTAAAGTCCACGCACAAAATACAGTCGAATATCAATGTGCTTAGTTCGATGATGAAACTCAGGATTGCGAACCAATCTTATAGCGCTGAGATTATCAACACGCAGCTTTATAGTTCCCTCTTGTATTAAGCCGACATCCTGAAGAAATTGACGCAACCAAATAGCTTCTTTTGCACCGTCCGTAATTGCCATAAACTCCGCTTCGGTTGTTGATAAAGCGACAGTCCTTTGCCTCTGACTCCGCCAAGTTATAACTCCCCTTCCAATCATGAACACATAACCCGATGTCGAACGTCTTGTGTCCACATCTCTTGCAAAATCAGCATCAGTGTACCCAATCAAAGTCATATCATCTGAAACACCAAACGTTATTCCCAATGATTTTGTACCATTCAAATATCGCAAGATTCTCTTTAAGGCCTGAACATGCGATTGGTTTGGATTCTGCATAAAACGACTGACTTCTCCCACTGCATATGAAATATCGGGTCGTGAAACGGTCGCAGCATACATCAATGATCCACACGCTTCACGATACGGAAAACTAATATCACTAAAATCTCCTGACTTCGTTAAAACAGTGTTGACGTCAAATGGGGTGGAAATTGACTTCGACTCTATCATTCCAAACTTTTCAATTACCCTTTTTATATATGCACTTTGTGAAATGGTTATGGTTTTGGCCTTTCGATCACGTTTTATTTCCATTCCAACATAAAACTGTCCATTTCCCAAGGTAATTTTGAATTTGTCTTGTAGTCCCCCCACAAGTGTATTAATTGACTCTTTGCTATTTGATAAAATGAGACCATCATCAACGTAAAGTAAGACAATTACCTTTTCATCACATATCCTTCCGTAGAACACACATGGATCAGCCATCGATTGTTTCATTCCAAAATTTTTCAGAAATTGTACAAATTTGAGATTCCAAGCCCGTGAGGCTTGTTTAAGCCCATATAAGCTTCGTTTTAAACGACATACTTTACCAGGCTGATGAACTACTCCTTCTGGAACTTCCATATAGATGACCTCCTTCAAGTCCCCATTAAGGAAGGCCGTCTTCACGTCGAATTGTGTTATTTCCATATCTTGTACTGCAGCCATAGCTAACACGCATCGCACTGAATCGTATCGCACTACTGGGGCAAACGTTTCCTGGTAGTCGATGCCAGGTGATTGTGCATAACCCTTTGCCACTAAACGTGCCTTATATTTTTGGTCTTGATTCAATGACGTTTTCATCTTAAAAACCCATTTACTACCAATCACGTTGCACTCCTTTGGTCTTTCAACGATGTCCCACGTATCATTCTCCTTTAGTGAGTTCAGCTCTTCTTCCACAGCATTCATCCATTGAATTGAGTCTTTGGAAGACATAGCTTCTTTGTAGGTTGCTGGTTCAAAACAAACTGCTGATAGTGCCATTTCAGCTTGAAAGAAATCTGTTTGTTTTGGATTCAAGCGTAACCCCTCCCTTTTTCTTGGATTTCTGGTAAACTGTAGGTTTTCAACGTTGTTGCTCTTTTGTTCCTCATCCAATATAATGCTGTCATTTTCTTCTAGTTTAATCGTTTGTTCATTCATTTTCTCCTCATTACTTTCGGTCATGTTATCTGGAAAAGCATAGTATTCACATTGAATGAAATTTTCATTAAACTGCACATCACAACTGGTGATGACTTTCTTTGAACTAGGATCAAACAATCGAAAATTTTTACCCGTCAGTCCATATCCTACCAAATGTACCTTTCTGGCTTTGGGATCCCATTTTTTTCGGCTAACTTGAGGAATATGCGCGTAACCAATTGTGCCAAACACTTTTAAATGATCGAGCCTTGGTTTTTCGCCAAACCATTCTTCGTAGGGTGTAATATTTGGACTTCGTGAATTAGTCGATCGATTCAAAATGTAAACAGCCGTTCGAACTGCTTCTGGCCACAATGATTTATCCAACTTGCTAGAGAGTAACATCGTTCTCGCTGACTCTTGAACAATTCGGTTATCTCTTTCGATGAGTCCATTTTGTTCTGCCGTGTACGGAGCACTTCTCTCCATCATAATCCCTCGCTTCGAAAGAAGACTTTGAATCCCTCTGTTTGTAAATTCGCTTCCGTTGTCGCATCGAATCCGTTTCACACGAAGACCTACTGAATTTTCGACAAATAAAAGAAATTCTTTCAGCCTTTCCTCAACCTCTGATTTTTGTTTCAGAAAATAAACTGCTCTAAACGTAGAGGCTTCATCTTTCAGCAGCATCAAAAATCTGGAACCGTCTATACCAGTTTGTTCCATTGGTCCGCATAAGTCAACGTGAAAGCATTCCGCTTTTCGGACAGCACGCTTCTCAGTTGGTGGATGTGAACTTCTATGGGATTTTCCCATCTGGCACTCTTCACAGAAAAATGTATTTTCATTAGAAAAATCAATGCCACTTACCAAGTTGTTATCGACCATTGATTTGATGGTCTTAACGTTGATGTGCCCCAACCGACGATGCCATTGCTGCAAAGAATTCAACATGTCAGGGTGTTTTGCAGCTAAGCATGTATCACCAATTGTTGGTTTTGTACAACGAAACAGCATTCGAAACAGATTAGAGTCGTCCTTCACACCCGAAGCAACAATTTCGTTGAACAAATTTGTAATTATACACTGCTTTTCTTTGAAATGCACATCAAAACCTCTTTCTATGACTTGGCCTATTGAGAATAAATTTACAGTTGCCTTAGGTGCATATCGTACATCTTCCAGGCGCTGTTTCTTCCATTGTCCATCAACCCACGACTCAACTTCAATAGTACCCGTGCCCTCGACATCCAGCATCTCATCATTTGCAAGTTTTACGCACCGCTGAGCTCCTTTCGATGAATATTCAATAAACCAGTCTCTCCGAAAGGTGGTGTGCTTAGTTGCTCCAGAGTCAGCTATCCACAAATTTTCGTATTTAGCTGATAAAATGTCACAGACTGCAGTAAAAGCAACCGATTTCGAAACTTCATTTTTTTCTTTATCAATCGATTTGCCTTTTTTCCTTTGTGGGCAGTTTCGCTGCCAGTGACCAACATTACCGCACAAAAAGCAAATAGACTTTGATTTTCGTTCAGATTGTGTAAACTTTGTCTTCTTTGTTTTTTTGTGTCTCGTTGCGCTAAATGCTACTTCAATATTCGCTGATCTCTCCCGCTCTAACTTGTTGATTGAGTCCTCTTCTAGCTGTAATTTCGCCAACAGTGTGTCCATTGTACGACATTCTTTAATGTTGTACCATACTGTGCGAAAATTGCTAAATTTCGATGTCAGCCCACTAATGACACGACACATTTTTAGGTTGTCCGACAATTTTTCGCCTTGTTCTTCAATTTCATGCGCCAATGTATCAACTTTTGACACAAATGCAGCTACATTTTCCTCATCTTTCATTTTTAATGCGAAATACTCCTCATAGAGACCCATGATTCTTACGTCACTTTTCTTGTTATGTATGTTCTCCAGAGTATCCATGATTTCCCTTGCTGATTTGCAGTTCAACACGTGCTTACTTTGATCGGCATTTAGTGATGCAAACAAGATTGACACGGCTCTGCCATCCCTTTGAACCCACCTCCTTTTTGCATCTTCCGATTCCGTCGCAGAAGGTTCCGAAGCTCCACTAACAACATCCACCAAATCATTCGATCGCAATATTGCATTGATTTGGAACTTCCACGTGCGAAAATTACTGCCATCCAGTCGATGAGAAATGAGAGAATGTTCAATCGCTGTATTCGCCATTTGAAATTCTGTTGAAAATTCTTTTAATTTAAACCCTTAGTATATTTTCTTTATAAATGCGTCGCCTGGGCTCATAACCTGTTGAAAATGCTATCCCACGTTGCAGTTAAATTAAAAGAATTGACTTCCAATAATAGATTATTTATTAGAGCTTTTCAAATGCTTCCTGCCAGACAATTGAAGAACAAGTGAACGTTATTGAAGAAGAAACTAGAAACAATATGTGAATGACTACTGAGATCAGAAAATTTCGTTAACTAGCAGGTGTGCGTTCAGTAAACATTATATGTCTGAATGTATACAATGCATATTTCAACAGAGCCACGAATGGGCTTCATCACTGAACGAAATTTCACGAGAAAACACCGGATTCTCATTGAATTTTTTCAAAGCCCATTTATTTGAAATTTGACGCAAGTTTAACTAGTCTGGCTTCGATTTTTGCACAAATTGAATTTTTCACTCTTTCAGGTCTAGATCCTCACTCCAAATGCGCCAAGTCAAGCTGTTAAGATGGACGATGAATCCATTCGTCACGCTCTTCACGTACACCCTCAGATCCTTCTGATGTAGGCCCCTCACTACGTGCTAAATGTGGTCTAAATGATCGTGTATCATCCACTTCTGTAAAGTGGGGCTCAAATTTTTAATAGAATTCTCGACAGTGTAGTCATTAAGTCAATTATGTGAACCGTAAGTTCTTCAAATCGCATGGAAAACAGTTCTCCCAGAACAATATAGAGACGCTTTTGTGCTGTGAGTCTTTTCATGATGACTTGCCAAACAATTTCGACCAAAATGACAAAAAGGTTTGGCAGAAGTCGCTCGTGATTTATCAATCAGAGTCTGTTGAAAATCAAACCTCACGCTGAATCACTCAATAGAACGCAGAATATGAATAAAAACAACTCCGACTTATGAAAACATAAAGAACTCGCAACAGAAGGCGAAACGTTGAAGGGCCAAGCTCTACAAGAGACGTATTCTACTCGTACTCCTATACGGTGCCGAGTGCTGGACAATAAGGAAGACGGCAGAGCATATTCTTGGTACCTTTGATTCTGCGTCGGATAGCTGGTCCTATGTGCGAGAAAGGCGAATGGAAGAGACGGCCCAAGCAAGAAGTGGATGTAGTCGGGAAGGCAAAAAACCGATAACTGCATCGGCTCTGCCACATCGAGCAAATGGACAACAACGCTCCAGCTAAGAGGGGCTTTGATTTCAAGAAGAGGAAGACCGGTACAGAGCCCAAGTGATCATGGATTCTAGAGAGCTTGGTCTTGACAACGGGAAGCAGTGTGCTAAGAACTAAGGCGCAGACCGTTCATGGGTCGCTGAAAACCTGAAATACTCTAAAAATAAGTTGTGATGTCTCCACAATACTTCTTTTTCATCCCCCTAAAGTGCAGAAATTCATTCTTTTTCATAATTCAATTGTAATTAGAGTACATCTCGATTTCTCCACATTTAAGCCACCACAGTACAAATGCCGCCCCCTTCATAGACTCACCTGACACGCAAAAGATTGCACGAAATGGCCGTTTCTCTGTCACCCATTTAGCACCCAAATACACCGTACACCACACAGTCACCTCAACCCACGGGAAACCTTTCTCCCCGCTGAACCTAACAGATCACCGTTGCACCTCTGACCATCTGTGTGCCGCAAACGAAATACCATTCTCCCACATTTTCCTCGCCAGTACAAAAGCACCTACAAAAGGTCACCTCGCTTCTTTGCTTCCCTGCCCGGGCGAGAGAGCAAACTATTACCTTCCACTCATGTTTCATGCCAGCGGATCCGTCCTCGTCTATTTATCTCATTCTCTGTCCCGCATGCTGCCCATTTGCCGGCCCATTCGTCTCACCCACACCCCCACCCACCGAGGAGAGTGTGAATCCCTCTCTGCCTGGGTGTTGTTTTTTTTTCTCTCGTGCTTTGCTTTGTGTGTCTAGCAAGCTGCGGGACCTTCTCTTCCTCCATTTAAATTGGCACGATGATTTAGTGCTCATGTCAACCTGACACCCAAGTTAGCAGCAGCAACCTGCCTCGCACCATGAGCACCACCACCAGCACTTTGTCTCGTCATAGGACCTGCCTGGCTGGGGCGATGAATGGCATCGGCACTAAGGGAACAACATATGTTCGACAAGACGATGAGGAGGAGGAGGAGGAGGACGATGTGCCATCGCCGCCGTCGCCGACGACAACGACAACGACAACGATGACGACTACGACGACGACGGCGGTGACGGGACGGAAAAAGAAAATCTGTTGAATAATTTGTTTCGGGTCGCATGTAATTAAGTGGGTGGTGATGCAGCCCAAGCCCCGTGTGCGTCGCTCTGTAAGCTCCCTCAATCGTCGGCTAATGGCGAATTTTACTTTAGTAAGTACCAGGAAATTACACAGAGTCCCAGAGCGGAGTGTGTGTGTGCGCCGCCGCCGACTCCAAATGGATGAATGAATGAGTGAGATGTAGTGGGTTAACATCCGCCTCCTCCGACGAAACGACCTTAATTAACTTATTTTCCCAGAATACCTTGTGTGCTGTGTGCGCGCGCACTGTGTGTCAAGCGATGGTACTTAATTACATTCCTCTGGTGTAATATGTTTGCAAACATGAGCGTTTTGTGTCTTTTTCCGTGTGAGTTGTGTTCGCGATATACAGAGTGATCGACAGGCAAGGATCTCAGACGGGTATGGGTGGGTGTGACTGAAGGAATGGATGCTTGTTGGTCCTGTGTCCAGGCCCAAGCAGAACTCAAATTCCGATTTCCACGAGCTTGCCATTTGACTCCCTCTCTCTCGTTGCCTGCACACTTTCTTGCACACCACACAGTGGTCTCCTGCATCGCGTCATTCTAGGCAACATCCTGCCAAGTGTTGTCACTGATGTAAAAATAGCTAAACGCTGATCGGTGATCCAGTTGCTCCGCAGAGCGCACTCGCCACGATGTAGACATGAAAGAAAACTGTGTTTGTGCCAACATCAATGAGAAGGAAACATTTGTCAATCATCTTAATTAGCAGACGAGGCATAATCCCTCTTGAGGCCGCAACAAGCCCGGGATCTTACGAGATTGGCACTTTGCATGGCACAGCGCTGCGCGGTGCTGATGGATAATCCCAGGCCGCTTACTTTTTCTCTGCCTTTAATTGGATTTGTTTTTGAGATTTTTATCATCCGCCCTGCTCCGTCGACAGCGACAGCGACTCGGCCTCGACACCATCTCCCGTTGGCAGTGATATGCTGGATGATAATCAGGATACTTTTTTTGATTTGTGTTCTCTTCGCCTGCTGTCGCTTTTGAGGGCGAATTAATTAAAATCTCACACGAGCCAAGGGAATGCGAAGCTGGACGGGGGCAGGACAGTGCGAGGAGGTGATCTTGTGGAAGTCTCATGTTGAGTGTCACCTATGCGATGGTTGGTTGAGAGTGTGATGCTGTGCGGGGCCACCGTGTCTGATTGATGGCGATGGGCGTTGCAGGGCATGAATGGACGGCAATTTGTGGAGGAGAGCTATGAATTCATGAATGGGATGCGGAAGTGGTGGTTGGAAGGAATTTATGGGATGGCGAGTCGTTTAGTGTCACAAGAGTTATTGGAGTTTTGATGCCAAATGGGAGTGTTCGCTGAGATGCAGATTCTGAATGATTTTCCCTGAATCTTGGTCGCAGCAAGATCGCAGATACCAAGATTTTTACTTAATTGGGTGCCTACTCAACTTCTGTTATGATTATTGAGAAGACCAAGAGTCTTGATGTTTGGCCTTCAAAGGGATTATTGATCTTGTCACTTTGAATTTGCCTGCGGAGTGGTTTCTTGGTTGACATCACATGTTGCAGAGGCTTGGTTGGACCTACCTCATGTTCAAAACTGATCACATTCGGGTACGGTCTGAAAATTCATCGATACGCCAGAAATTGTTAAGATCTGTGATCGTGCGGATGCGATAAGGACTAGAGATAGATGTCGAATAAATTGGATCGTAGCCTATGAGTGTGTGTGAGCTGGGATTTCTAGAAGACTCCAATGCAGATTATTGGTCGGTTTTTAAAGCACAGACGGTTTTTAAGCATTCACATATGAACTGACTCATTTGTCCACCACGTAGAAGCAGCCATTGACCGGCTGTTGAGCAGGCAAATACCGATTGCTTTCTATCCTGATATCACCATAACCTCATGTGGGTCCCGGAGGACTCTGACATTCCGGGAAATTGTAAAGCGGACGCTTTCTCCAGAAGCGACACAACCACTCCTCTCCCTCTTCAGGTACTTCTTCCCTTCATTCGCCTCGACTAAACATCTTCTTCAGCTGAACAAAATAACAAATATAAATCATGAATGGGCCTCATGAGCTGAAAAGCGAAGAAGTGGGCGCTCGCTATTCTTAATCAGATTAAGCAGATCGGCAATTAGAACACACATCACGAATTGATCAGGACACATTCCTTTCAACGCCTTTCGTCGTAGTTCCAGAGATGAGAAGGATAAAGCCCTTTTTTGGTCATACCAAGATCCCTCTAGGTCACGGAAAACCCACGTGCGTACAGACTTCTAGAACCCTTTTAGTGAACTGAGCGAATCAAACACTCACATCAAAAAGTGTAACCAGTTTTAGGTTAAGCCAAAGGGGATCTTCGAATCAAGTGACATCAGAAATATCCTGATCTGGCGTAGGTGGGGCTTAAATTACACAGCTCGCAACATTACCAATTAACTTAGAAGGACGGTTAGTGGTGAGAAAGAGATAGAGACTGGAGAGAGAATGAAAAATGGAGAGAGGGAGAGTGAGAGTGAGGCATAACGAGAGTGAAGAAGACTTGGATAATGTTCCGAAGTTTCCGAAGTTTCCGAAGTTGATAGCTGCAGGCTTTGAATCGTTCTTGTAAATAATCGCTTTCAAGATAAAATAAAGGCGCCCTCTGCCGCTGAACTTCTGACAAGAAAAAAATACTTACAAGTTGGTGAAGATGGTAGTCATGACCTTTTGTGCATAAACAACGTGCAAACATTTTTGGACAGCCTTCCATGTGGTCTCAAAGCTGTTTTGTCCAAAATTAAATTTCTCAGAATCGGTACAGAATTGTATTTAAATGGTTTTCCAGTACAAAGCTTACATTCGCAGATTCTTTCGCAACCATGTATTGAATATAGACATCTCTGTACTTGATGTTTTCTATTGTCAGTGAGGACAGCAGTTGCATGTTGTGACCGTTTTGAGTTAAAGACGTAAAAACGTAGTTATAAATCCACCTTAGCGTTAAATTTATGTAACTGACGTATTTCCATTGGGTTTAAGTGACTGGCGAGACCCCTTTATTTGAGGGTAATGCGTTTTTTTGGTGGGTATTACATTAATCTTGTCAGCCCTCAAGCTCACAACTTACAATGCCTTGACTGTACCTCACACCGAAGCGAGAAAGAGACTTCGCTGTAGTCTACACTCTTTGGCGCCCAACGTTGGACCAAATTAGTTGGATTCTTTCCCCGCTGTCCTCAATGCAACATATCCACAGATCTGTCCAAAATTAAAACCCCTTAACCTCCATAACATGATTTGAATTCCCACTCTCCATTATGTTCTGAAGAATGGCGCCCAACTTAGGACACCAACTCCACTGCATTTGGATCTGACTTCTAAATCCCATACAAGCTTCCTTAGAAAGGGTGCAAAATGGCGCCAAATTGTTGGATCTCTCTCTTGTCCATTGATCTTTTGCCAAAACTCATCTAAAGTCCTCGTCAGTATGGTGCCATTCAGTCCACACGATACTCATTTCGTCAGCAACCAAATTTGTTGTCCGTGTCCCTTTCACGATTTGAGGGGACAATACAATTCAATAGTGAAAAGGTGAAGTTTGAGAAGCTCCTACGAACCTAGTCCCTTCCAATCCTTGAAAGCAACTCAAGAGATTGGGAGCCGTGAAATATGAGTCCACCGGTGCAGGAATCGCTGTAATTACTCAATTAGTCAGAGCTCCACCATCCAACCATTGTTAGACGTATGTCTTTTCGCAGTGTGCACCTGTCATCGTCACAAAACTGCCCAAATTCTACATGTGGCGCCCAACATTCAGCGCCCACAACCAACATTTGAACCTTCTTGCTTGAATTCTTGACACATTTTTCGGACTGCTCGAGTAGATGTTTGTTTCCTTGCTTGAAAGGAGGGGTCTATATATTGGATACATTTTTATCTCTCTCATATTTTAAAAATTGGTGACCGACATGGGACAAACAGCCTTCTTTTCCCCTGTGGCCTTCATAGTTGACATCCTCTGTGCAACCTTCTGGATCACTTGTACTTCGACAAGTTACTGATTTGTTAGCTGCACAAGATCCCTTCCAATTTATTCTCCTACTCAATCCAATCTTTGCAAATTTATAGGCACCCCATTACACCGTCAACAAATCACTCGCAGTCCGGCCACCACCTGCCCACCGTCATCGTCTTCCTCTGTGTCATCATCTGCGGAACTGATGAAGGGTCACCAACCCAGTGATTCGATATAAACATAATTCCCAATCAGCATTGTTCAATTTGTGCCCATTACAGGCTCGTTTTCTCGTTTTCTGCGTGTGCACTCGACTCGATCCCACTCTCTCCTCTCTCTCTCTGTCCCTGTCTTCATCAACATCGTTCATCTTTAAGGCAGAGAATCATTTGCCATTTGCCACCAGGACGAGTAATAACTCTCTGGACATAGTTCTGAAATTCCCCTCCCCCCTTCCACACACAGTGACTCCACAGACTAAGCCTCCCGTCCGTCGTTGGTAATTGATGTTTCCGAGTGCCAGTAAATAATCAATTGACCATAAATTAGCTCATTACGATTCCCACCTCATTCAGTCCACCCGCATTTCAGGCGGAGGGAAAAAAATTCAACGCGAAACCGCCACAGAGTCGCAGAGATCGAGGGGATCCAATGAATCTGCCGCATTCGGCCACATTAAATAATTCACTTGGCCAGACGATGCTGCAACATAGCAACGGCGGCCAGAGAGGCACCGGCCATATCCATCATCCTGCCAAAGCCCATAGGCCCATGTGTGTGTGTGTGTGTGTGTGAGCACATCCGCTAAACAGTCAGTCCACACAACCAGTCGACCAAACAATCGACCAGCCAAGCCAGTCCTTGTGGACGGACGGTCTTGCGTTGTGTGCGCCGGAAAATATTTACGATCAAAGTGAATCGCTATTAAGCTGCAAACGCGTTCATCATCAGCAATTTTCACAAAATAATTTCGCCGCGTCTCACGGCGATCGTTCTTCTCGCTGAGATGCGATGCCACTCTGAGCCGACCGCACGAGAGAGAGAGAGAGCGATAGAGAGTGAGGATCCTTTGGCCGCACGGACAGCATCATCTGTGCGGGACGAGCGCGCACAGTTTAAGGCCTAATTGAACGCTTTACTTGACACATCGAATAAATCACACAACGAGCAGCGATGCTGCTGTTGCAGTTGCTGCCGTAGTAGTGGTGATGGTGGAGCAGCGCCCTTTTATTTTTTGCGTCAGCTCTGTGGAGAGATTCGTGCGAATGGCGAGTCGTCGATGCCGCGCCACTGTGGTAATGAGAATCCCGTCCACGGAAAACAATGAGATCCAGGTTCGAGCTGCGGGAACAATGATTTGTCTAAACGAAGAAAAATATTTCTGCCGCGACGCGACGGTCAAAGCATGCCCAGATCGACGCAGCAGCAGTGCGCAGTGAACGCGTTTAATATGTGAATTGTCGACGGGATGTCGTCGTCGAAGTCGACGTCGTTGTTGGCGGATTGCTTTCTGTGGTTTAGACGCTGTGGTTCCTTTCGGTTTTTGTTCTCGATTTCAATTTCAATGTCCACACGGTGAAATGTATCGACAGAGCGAGCAAACAGCCACCGCCGCCGCCGACTGCTTGGTAGACACTTGCCGGCGGACTTATGAATGCGCGCGTAAATATTAATGGAATCGGCACACGAAATGTCCAAAGGGTGGGGCCGCAGGAGAGCGGATGCGGCCGCTGTTGCTACACTTCTTGGATGGTGATGTGATGACTGTGTGCGATGACCTTCGGTGAATGCAGCTTGAAGAGGTCGCTCACGTAGACCATTTTGATGGCTTTTGTGGTTTTTGGGTCTGGCGGTGGCGGCACCGGCCTTAACTTCATCGGTGACTCATGGTAGTGGATTTGTGGAGGTGGTGGATGACGCTTGTCTTTCTAGCCATTCACGTTGTGCGATTTATGCCTCAAGGGACATGTCCCAAGCGAAGAAAGACCTTGAGTAACGTTGAGGGAGCCAGTATTTCTTAGACCATTCAATGCCATTTCTTGCTGAAGTTCTTTGAAGAGGCAGGTCCCATGTATCTTTTTTTCGTAAAAAAATAGATTTTTCACATCCGTCCAACAGTCGTCGCTGTGTAACATCCTGAAGAGCGGTAGCTTCTCGAGGGCTCTTTAACTTTTGCCTTGCACTGAAACAAGATCGGTGGCATGGCCATGGAGTACTTTTATTTTGCCAAGATGATCGCTTTTGGCCTACTTTTCATAGCGCCTCTCCTCTTAGCGATCACCTCGTTTCTGCTCGAAGTTGCCGCACTTCTTCATCAGGTATCAGCTATACACAACTGTTTAGAGGATCACTGATCTTGTAAATCTAAGCCACCAGCCGAAGTGCAGCATTTCTTCCTTTGCTAATTACGACCAACACGAAACGTTGAAACACGATCACTGATCTTGCCTTGATCTCCAACAGGTACGTCAGGATCTTCCACGAGTTACGCAAGTAGCTCTATCCCAATCACGTCAAGGAAAAATCTCTCTCTTGCCACTGTGAACTTCGTCGTGCTTGAAGTTGACGGATTCAGAGTGCTCCGTCCAACTCAGTCTTTGCTAGTTGCGATCAGCATCAAACTCTAATCAATCACTGATCTTCCATTCATCTCTAATAGGCACCACATCATCGCCGGGGGATGCCGCAGATATTCCTGCCTGAAGGTCAAGGTCTTGAAGATGCGCCCTTGGTTAACAACTTTTCTTCAGTTTAGACGAGATCACCGATCTTGCAGCATCTTCTCCTCGACGCGCCTTGGGATCGGTGATCACAAGCAAAAGTAGGCGATTACTCAAGACGTCAGTTTCAAGAAGCACATTGTCAGTTGAAAGGAGCTAACTAGTTCCTAACTGATTGCATTTCGTTCGTTTAACTCGGAAGCTTGAAATCTTGAAATTCTCCCTTCGAGATGGTTGCGATCACTCCAAAAAAATCATTTCAAGCCGCTGTCACCTATGATACCCCAAGGAGTGTGGAGAAAATGTGTCTTCCCGAATCGATCACGCTTTATGTTCGGCGATCAGAACCACCACTACCACAAGGTTCTAGACTCTGACATTCCATGGCACACAGCTGAGCGCCATCTTGATATCTGTCTTCAAGAGTGTTTTGAACCCAAGGACTAGAAAGACAGAGAAGATGAAGCGAGATCACTTATCTTGCCAATTCAAGTTGACCAAGATTTTCCTTCTCCTCGGACAAGATCGCGGCAAAATCGTGGCAAGATCGCGAAAGATCCATTTCGATTATCCTTCGCAGATTTGTCTTATGTGCACGCATCTCAGTCGATCTTAAGTCTGATCTGTTAATCGAAGAACCATGCCATTCCATTCTGAGACTCGTGCTTCTCACCCACATTCCCAACCCGAAAGTTTTCAATTAGTGTAATGAAAGTCAAAAATTCGTCGTTATACACACCCTTCCTGCTCGGCAGCTTGAAACTCCCTTTTAGATCGACCATCATCTCACGTCTGAAACTGATCACCGATCGTGCCATCAAAGGATACTCCAACAATTTAGCTAGACGTCCGTCCCGCATGTATAAAGTCTACCTCCCACATGTAACTTCGCACACGCTTGACACCAGCATTTTTTTGTTCGCACCAAACAACCGCTTACACACAGCACAGCGATCATTACGATCATGATCACATCACATGCTCGCCTCCATAAATGACAAGACGACAAGACCTCTCCAACTCATGGGCCATCCACTTGATTAAGAGAAGAGACATCACCGCCCAGCATCGGAGCGGCACACCACAGGCCGTCCATGCTGATGACGATACTATCACTAATTCAACAAAAAGGATTCATAAATTTCGCGATCCTCGATGAGCGCATACACAGCGCGCCACGGCACTGGATGGTCAAGGCATTGTGTCATGCCTTATGGAATGCAGTCATTTACCCGGGGCCAATTATAAATTCATTAGGGATGCGCGCACTGCCGCTGCCGCTGTGACGTTGCCGCCAGCAATTGCGCATTCGTCGCATAAAATGCAATTGTGTCTCGCCATGCCCTCAGAATCAATGGAATGCTGCGCCTTGTCAGTGTGCCATCGGAGGGGAGTCCTCCGCGAAGACTCCTTCCATATCGGGCGGCAAGGTGCCTTTTAATGGAGGCAATAAACGGTTATGGGTTCCTGGCACGGCTCATTTGCGCTGCGCTGCAACCCTTTCACCGTTCCGCCGCTGCATCGCCAGTGAACCCTGACCAATAGCCACTTTACGTCACACGCACTTTGATCCCACCGCCGCCGCCGCCGTCGTCTCAATTCCAACGCACCTGTCGTCAATTTCTTTCTGGTTCAACGGGGACCCGTCGAAGTAAATCAAAATCCCGGACACACCGGCTAGCGCGACCGGTGATCGTCCATTAGCGAGTGAGGAGTTGGAATTTATGACTCCCAGCACCGGTGACATGTCACACAAATGTGCACATGAGGAATCACCTCATGTTGCAGCGGCCGCGCGTACAAATCCCTGACGCGAGTCGCCACTCGCTGCTGGCGGGGCTGCCGCGTCGCAATATTTATTAGCGTCCGGAAAAGGGGTGCGCGCGTTATTGCGTCCCGTTCGACATTGGCTGCGCGATGATTCAAGTGCTTGTGCGATTCCTTTTATGGATGCGCATCGCTTATCTATTTGGGAAGTCCATACACCTGGCTGCTGCTGTTTGCTGACGACCGACAACCGACGTAGACTGCTGCTGCTGTTGCGGTGGTCGCTGGTTGGTGGTTGGTGGTGGTCGGTGGCTTCCACCTGCCCCTGCTTGTTGGCTGCGTAAGGCATTGGCTTGTGTCCATATTTACATTATTTATGGAGCGCAGAGTTTTCACGGCTCTGGCAGCGGACCTTTCTCTTCGCGTCCAGAGCTACTCGGACGCGCTGGGTGGAAGGAAGCTCTGGAAGCTGCTGGCCTATGAGTGGAACAAATTTACTGCACGCGTTGCAACAATAATTTGTAAAAATTTATGCTGTGCTGCACACAAAATCGCCATAAATAAGCCACGGACTAGCAGTCGACGAGCAAGCGACGAGCAAACGACGAGCAGCCGACGATGCTCGACGATGGCCGAGGTTAGCCACTGCTGCTGGCGGTCGGTGGTGATGGTGATGGCGATGGCGATGGCCGCCACTGTTCTGGGAGGGCTGTCATCTCCCCGGCGAACGGCTGCAGATGGTGGTACTGATAGATTCTAATATCGGTCATTTGCAAGATTCATTTGGGGGTCTGTGTGCGACGGCATTTGGGGGGGGGGGGAGAGGAAAGGATAACCCACTTGAAGTGTAATCAGGACATAAATCCACACACACGAGAGCTGCACTGAATCTCGCAAATTGCACAGAGCCGATGATGAGACGACCTGCAGATTGTCAGTTGCCGGTGCATGTCACGTATGCGTTGCCGTATCGATGACACACCCTCACTGGGGCGGCGCTGATGGGGCGTGTGTGTGTGTGTGTGGATGAATGTGTTGGATGCTAAACGAAACTAATAAACGGAATGCGCCTTGACTCGTGACGTTATAGCTTTGCAACTGCAACAGGAAGAAGATCGAAACGTAGGGGATGAAGGGAGGCGGTGGGGAGGCGACGGAAGAGGAGGAATGAGTTCAACGTTTTTTATGAGCGATTTGAGATTCTGAAGGAAGTGCCTGCACGTTGTCATGCAGATGTGATGCCATCCTCGTCGTTGACTTTTTACGGTCCACTTCCCAGTTTATGGGTTCTTAAGTCACGCAAATGACTCTCGCTGCCATCACGTGCATCGGTGGTGTGGATTTAAGTTTACAACGCCCGATTTGTAGTCGGATCACTTCCGCATTCGCGGTGACTTCTCACAGATTCCCTGTCAATCGGTCGTTAAACATCGATCGAACGGAATGTCACCACACACTCATCTCAGATCATTGGCAGTTCATTGATTCGAAGGTGAATCCCCCCCTCCCCGGTGGCTCCCTGGGGATTTGTTCAACAAATTGCCACAATTCAGTCTGCTTCGCAACCCTTTCCAGGCGTATGCGTCCCCTGTTGCTGACCAGAATCCCCTGAAATGACATTGATTCCTGATCCCAAGCTGACCTCTCTGCCTATCATTCAATTATCCTCCCATCCCCCAGTGCGTCGGCAGCTAGTTTGTTGTCACGAAAATCTGTTACACTCCCATCAGCCTATTATTGCAGCCCAGGGACGCAAACAATGCCTCGCCTCACACAACGACTTCATAAATCAGAACGCGCTCCAGTGGATTAGCCACATAAGCCGATGGCGATGGCGGTTTATAGAACGCCAGTACATCATGTACGACGACGCAGTGTACAACGTGACTGGGATTTCGCGCGTCGCCGTAGTCGCCGGAAGAGAAATGCCAAGGAAATGGATTTTGCGAGCGCCGACCGCCTTCGTTTCCAATTAGGTTCGTGTGTCCAGCGTATGTGTGTGTTTGTGTGTGTATTGCTGTCGATTTCAAGGACACGTACTCCCACCCACCCACGCCACTGCCCAAAATTCATTATCCCCGATAATGTAATCGGTATTTTATGGCCGGCAAGTACGTGTGTGCCACGTCAGGGGAGGCATCTTCGGGAAATGGCTGACGCTACTTAGGGCGGATGGTGTGGTCCGGCGCGACGATGGTGATCCAATCCGCCCCTCGATGGGGATCCGGCAGCCTCCCCCTGGGTGCCCGGGCATCGAATGTGTGTGCGTGAGTTCTTTTCCCTGGGACGCATTTGTTTATTTCAATAATGCGGCCTACGTGTCCTTTTATCGGCGTGGATCTCGTGACTGCTTTCCGATTCAAATCCGATGTGCTGACAGATTGAAATCGGACCTGGGAAGGTTTCACAATTTTCCACTTCCGCTGTGGTTCCTTTGGCTGCCGTCACCTCAAAAACTCCCCCAGCTGCATGGCACGGTTGAGCCGATGGGAATGTGAGGTGGCTGCCTGTGGTTTTGCAATTTAATTACAGTTATTGTAATTATGAAAAGGAATAGTTGATCAAAGTTTTGAGGTGTAGTTTGGAAAGTAAGTGGGTGTATCCTGTAGGAGTGTGACGGGTGTGCCTAAGTGTGACACTTGACGGGCGATGAGGAGGCGTAATTGACTCTCAAAATTGAATTGTGGCTGTGTGGCGGAAAGTTGTGCGTCGAAAATGAATGGAAATGAACGTTGTGGTGGGTGGTGAGATGACGGAAGTATTGAGTTTGGTTTTAAATTGTTTTGAGGGTTATTGTAATTTGCTGCTACTGACTGATGGACTTTGGGATGTCGAAAATTTGTAGGCGAGTGTTGCTAGCAGTGATGGCAACGTAGGGAGGTTGTGGAGCCTGAATCTGAATGGGCAGTGGAGTTTTAACTAGCTTTTGGGTTGCAATCTATCAATCTGCTCATTTCTGCACGGATCCATCATTTCTGCATCAGTCACACCCACGTTTACATCGATGGCCACAATGGTCACATTTTGGTGATCAAAGAGTGTCTTCATTACAACATGGACTTTGGTAGCATCGTGATACCATTTTACTCGCTGTTCTCACTTCCTCGTCAGGACGATTGCTCATTGACCGCTTTTGGTCGTCCGTCACATCATAATTTTTTTGTCGCATCTTCCACGTGATGCTCGTCCAGCGTCTTACATATGTCGGTTGTTTCATGGTCTTTGTGCTTATTAATCTTATCCACTATTTCATGTTTGTAGACTACTGTCTGGACTTGAGCTGATTCATGCTCGTCAGCCTCTAAATGCCGCTTCATGTCCATCGAGTGCTTTATCGTCGACGACTGCTTCACGCTCGTCTGCAGCTCATTAACATTGCAAGCTTCTTGCTCTTTGCCCACCCCATTCTTTTCGATCGCCCAATGGCCTCCAGTCATCGGCTGCATCATGCTCATCGTATACTTCAGGTTAATTTTCTGTGCCATGTTAGTACCTTACACAGACGCGCTGCAGTCCAGGTTCAGAAATGAGAGCTACAGTCCACGGTGGATGAAGGTACCGTCCAGAGTAGACGAGTCCTACACTCCAGGCCACAGTCCAGGATGGACAAAGGGTGGATGAGGGCTACGGTCCAGGGTGGAGGATGCCTACTCTCCAGGATGGATACGGGCCACAGTCCCTGATGGACGAGGGCCACAGTCCATGGTGGACGAAGGCCACAGTCCATGGTGGACGAGGGCCACAGTCCATGGTGGACGAGGGCCACAGTCCAGGATGGACGAGGGCCACAGTCCAGGATGGACAAGAGCCACAGTCCAGGATGGACAAGGGCCACAGTCCAGGGTGGATTACGGCTACGGTCCAGGGTGGACGTGGCCTACAGTACAGGGTGGACCAAGTCTACAATCGCAAAAAAGCTCTTAATGCTGTTCAGCCACTTCGGGGTCCTTCTTTACATAAGGGTTACAGCCAAAAAGCTTCTCAAGCCAATACGATTTTTGGCAGCAGATTTCAATTTTGCAAGTCACGTTCGTTGGGCCCCTCTTCTCTTGCGTTGTCGCTGGTTCGGATTGGAAGGGTCTGTGCTCCTGTTTTCATGGCATAGTCATCGCAAGCTTTGACTTCGGAGAAGGTTGACTAGAAAGATTGCCGCTGTACAGTCTGAGGTATGACCGAGGTCGTTCAAGAGGGCCCTCCCCAATCGACAGAGAGTGGCTGGCAAGATTTAGTCTGCCTTCAATCTCATCTCGGTTATTCGTACTGTAGACTCAAGTGCATCATTGATCAGCAGCAGACATCAACGTGTTGGCTGGTGAGTCCTGCAAGACTTTCTGAAGAAGTCACATGACAGCCCATCGCCTTGTGTAAAACCTTTTTTGACATTGAAGCTCTCGGTGAGATCGTTCCCGACATTGATGGAATAGCGAGAATTTAGTTTTTCAGGAATGTTCATAAATAGCACGCCTTTGTATAGTTCATGACCCAGTAGGCGGTGAGCGTCGATGTGCATCTCTTGAGCTTTTTCTGCGATCTGGCGCAGTTTGCAAATCTATCGACGAACTTTCCTGGCATGAAACTACAATGATAAGGACCTATCAGCTTATGGACGATTGGCTTCAGGCGCTCACATAAAACGGCAGAGGAAACCTTTTATGCCACCCTTAGGAGACTTGTTCCTCGTAAGTCTCAGTTGAAGGATCTCCTCAGAGAGGTTCTGAGATTTTACTCATCAGGCATGTGTTCCTTCGACCATATCGGAGTGGGTGCATGTACCCTACCAGCTCATCTCCAAGTGGCTTGAAGAGTGATCTGCTTCTGTACAAGTTATCCCCAAATTTATGACAGAGGATTCGTTGCCGTTGACGGACTTAAAAAGGACTCTAAGACGTCTTGTACTTCAGAACAGTTCATTGAGATTGTTCTGAGGCGTCTTCCTTCAAATGTTTTCTTCGGGACTGTCGTCATTCATAGCTTTCAGAAGACCAGCCCTAAGCTAGGATCCAAGGGAACTTTGTTTGTTATACAACGGGCTTCGTTAACCCTCGTATCGTCTGTCTTGTGAGCATCGAACTGTTAGTGGGTGTTGTACGACAACCCTCCAAAGAACTGTTGACTACTGTCTTAGACGGGAATGTGTAGACTGCTTGGTGATGCATGGAGGCTTTAGATGGACTTATGGCGGCTATTTCAGAACAACTTTGAGAGAGGAAGGAGGTAGAACATCCCTCATCCCTCAAATATTAATCAAATCACACTTCCCCGCCTAGCGCCACCATTCCTCGCGGGAAGTACCGCCACAACAACTTTCACATGTCGTCATCTCGTTCCATAAACTCTTTCGCCAACAAAGCCTACCAAAAACTTGAACACGACAAGACAACACACGGAAACTATTCTCGAGGATTTCCACAGAAACATCAATGATTACCAAACTCGGCGACATGATTACCGCACCAGAAAGCGGGCATGTGGCAGCCGAACAACGCTCCGAGATCCCGGCAACACCACCATTCGGGAGCTGTGAGCACTGGTGTCGGCTGTCGGGAAACAAGGCCGAACCATAAACTCTATCATCCTGTTAAGCCTGTTTCTCTCGGCAAAAGTTTTTGCATTCAGTCTGCGTGTGTGTGTGTTCCGCTAATGAAATCACATTGCAGGAACCCCCTTCTCCCCAGCCCCGTGTAATTTGGTCTTTCTTATGCCTTCTTTGGACCCCGAGTACACTGGTGGTGATGGCAACATGGTTAGAGTGCCGAATTACAAATCCCCAGCAATCGTATGCTTGGCGAAACTATGTGATCCAGTGTGGCGTTGGAGGGGGGAAATTAAATGAACACAACTGTGCGCTGCTGCAACAAATGTTCCCCGTCTCGGATGCAGAGAGTGTTCGAAGGATACGCTGAACGTTGAATGTTCATCGTAAGTGGCGCTGTTTGTGGCGGCATGTGACGACAGCAATGGGGTTCATTTGTTAATAGATGGTGATGCGGCTAGGGCGCGTTGGGAGACATGCGTCTTGGACTAAATGAAGGCACCTCTGGGGACCGCTTTTGAGGCTCGTAAATGTGTGAGATGTGTTCAATTTGGGGCAAGGATATGAGTGGTCATTGATTGGAGTTGATGGAGGATTAAGTGAAGAAGAGGGGCGGGGGAGAGCGTAATGGATGAGCGCGGTTATTGTTGCGCGAATAGAGTGCACCTTTTGCAGGCTTGAAATTTTGTGTTCTGGGGATCGATCCAAGGACCTCTTTGTGATGAGGTGAACTGGCAGGCAACGGATATCGAACTCCGGACCCCATACATACTAGTCGACGGAGTTACTCATTCCATCGTGGCTGCCCGACGCCTCCACCCATTAGGTTGTGTCTTAATGTTTGACCGGTGTGACATGGAAATTGAACTCCAGACCCCATGCATACGAGTCGACAAAGTTTCGCCTTGCATCATAGCTATTACTCGACGCGTCTACCCTTGAACGAAGTTGTGTTTTGAAGTTGAACCGTCGTGACATGGGAATCGAACTCCGGACCTCATACATACGAGTCGACGAGGTTACCCATTCCATCGTAGCTGTTACAGTTGCACTCCAATCCACCAGAATGCCTATACGCCACAACAATTCATGCAACGCTCAGCAAGTGTGGCCATCAATTTGGGTCATCCCTTAAATTCCATCTCCATGCCAGCGTGGCTTGGGGCTGCGGATCACTTATGCACCCATCGAGCCATGACTTAATAACTCATCACGCGAAAAATTGCAATTCATGGCGGTACCACGGCTACCACGGAAAGCTAGGTCAAGTGACCGATTTCCAGGAACTATCAACGTTCACACGAGAGGAATTCAATTTTTTGAAAAACTCTCTCTCAGCGCTTCCCGCAGGACGCACAGGCAAAATTAAACAAAAAAAAATTGTTGAAGTTGAAAAATGGAAAAAAAAATGCTCGATCCCAGCACCATTTCCGGAACTGACTGACGGATATTATTGCTCCACCCTCCCATCCCGTCTGACCGTCTGTCCCGCTGCTCGTACCCTCGAGTTGTGGATGAAAAGCGATTAAAATTCATAACTTTCCAGCACCATCAGCGGCATCTGCATGTGATATCCCCGGAGTTGTTTTCTGCTCTTTTACCCGCCCGTCACTCTTCGGATGTCCTCTACTCTCTGTGCGAGGGAGGCGTCCTTTTCTCTGCTCTTTGAAAATCCACTTGACCGTGTAGAATGATGAATTTTATGAGTACCCCAGGATACATGGCATCGATTTGAAATCCGGGTCATCCAGGCGCGGTTGAGAGTATCCTGATTTTGTTTCCCCTTTTCACCACACATGTACCAGCAGCACCCACATGAGGAGCGTCGCCGGAGTCCACATCTATTTTTTGACATAAAATATCCGGAGTATGCGGACGGAGGGACTTCTGAATCCTGTATCCGGAATCCAATAAAAAATTCCTCCGAATAGCCGACGACCCCAACGAGAGAGTCTGCGGCAATGGGGAGGTGCCAGAGACAAGAGGAAAAAGAGGACATTACTTTGAATCTGTGCCTTCGCTCGCTGTAGGTCGGTCGATGTCCTTTATGTTGGATTCGCATTGAGGCGTTTTATGAGCGATCAGTGAGGACACACACACACATACACAGCACATGTGCCTCGGCTCCTCTCGCACCGAAGAGTGCTTTAACGGCGACGATAGAGTTGAGTAGAGGATGCCGCAACATAAAAAGGATGCCAGGACACCGGAGAACGCTTTGTAATGTAAATTCATCAAATCAATGAAAATTGAGGATATAAATGAGCAGTCACCGGGCGGGGTGAATGGGCAAAAAAAGGCGCAAAAAGACTGGAAAGTAAATCTTTCCCGGAAGACGAACGGGCGGTTTCGAGTTTGTTTTCTTTTTTCTTTTCATTTTGCTGGATAATTGGATTCTGGGAAGACCTCAGCTAGCCGATGTCTTTCCTTTTGTCGTGAAGATATGAATTTGGGTCAGCCTGATGCCTTTCCAAGGGGCTGCTAGGGTGCTGAGTGATAGGGAAGGGTGTGTGTAAATGAGATAGTGGAAAGCTCAATCCACTCAACTTTAAATTGAATTCGGTGATTTAGGCATTCGTTCGCGGTGATGGGGCCTACGAGAACGGGCGTCTTAAAGGCATCTTAAATTTCGCAAAATACTGTCAGTCCCTTCTAGGACGAGCAGTTGACGCAGAAGCTAGGCCTTGGTCCCTTGTGGGCCGTAGCCAGAAACCACGTACAACTCCTTTAAGGGTTGGGGCAGGAGAGCGCACTGCTAAGTAAGGTTGGCAGGCTAGGAAGTAGATCTAAGGGTCCATTCTGTTGGCAGAAACCCTGTATTCCTAAAAAATACATTTCAGAAAAGTATGTGCGGAGTGTGGGGGCAGACACCTACTCTCCACTCAACGTTTTGGAAACAAGAACTCGCGAAAAAGGCAAGCCGATGAGGGCCTTATCGGATTACCGATAGTTTTTCAGAGTCTTGAGCTACACAAGTCAGACGGTTCTCACCAAGAAATGATAAGCTCTTCCACAAGGAAGCTGGAGAATGAGCTTCCTTATAGAAAGCACCCCGTCAACCTATCAAAACGACCTCGGCGCCTATACAAATCAGAATTCCAAGTCTTCAAACCATCACTGTAGTGTCCATGCTTCACCCAGCACAACCCACCTACCCCCTTAACCACACTGCATTCCATCTATTCCATCCACCCCTTTCCGTGTAGAGGAACGAAATTCCCTGAACACTCGGCAAAACCGACATAATTAGATTTTCAATAAATTTCAATTAACCAGGACTGTTTTTATGTGGGGTTTGGGCGTGAGCGAACATTGCGGTGCAAAGCATTCTGCAACAGCCACAGCCCCAGTGGAGCGCAATTCAGCCAACCAACCACCGAATTCCTCCACTCAGGCCGGCGGAATGAGTGAGTGGGGCTGTAGGTAGTTTCAGACCGAAAAGGTTTTCGGGCAAGAGCGTCCCACAAACCATCCTCAAAACCCTTGATCAGGATCATAAATTCATTAATAACACAACAATGCCATAGACCCGCACAATAGGTGTTCTCTCCGACAGGCATACACACTCCCACTGCGGGCGGGTGGGAGACATTGGCTGGGGGGTTGAGGGAATTTATTTATGATTTCTATCTGAAGGAGGAGGCGATGGTGGTGGTGGTGCGTGGAACTGTATCGTATTTGTACAAAATTAGAGTGTTCCAAAGAGGGGGGGGGGGGGAGGGGCCGCTGGATGGGAGGCTTTTAACAATTTGTATGCGGTCTGGTTTGTTTGGTCTGATTGTAGACTGACCATGAATTCATTAAAACATTTACCTATCGCAGGGATCATTATGCCAAACATGAGGGTGAATACTGATCAGTAATTTGATACGGGGCTGATTTGTTAATAAGTGCTAATAGATTTTGAGTGGTGGACATGTCAATAAATCTTCGACACTTCATGAGTGACACGACTTGTTTGACTGTGTGGGCGTGGAGAGGGGGAGAGATGTTTGGAGTGCTCATAATTTCTTGATGAACGTTGATTTTGAGGGATAACAAAATACGGGCTGTTCAATCACATATGAACGTCCTGTTTGCATAGCACTTGGGGTGGCAAAACAGTAGACAGACAGAGTTCTGGTCTAAAGTTGTTGTTTTCGTGGCATGGACGACGCAATTTAGGACGGTGTTGGGTGTGATGTCGTGGACAAATGGAGAGGTTCAACTAAATTGATGAATTCTGGGGCGGGACTTATTGCCTAGAGGGGCGTGTTGGTGAAGATCTAGGACTGAAGAAAAGAGCACCAATATCATTGTCGTACAGTATGTTAAAGGCTTGACGTCCTGTGCCTCATCTGACGTGAGACGAAATCTCATATTTTGGCAAAGCGGACTTGAACTCGATCCTTGAAATATGTAGATGATCTCATAAATCATCTCTCTCTCTCTCATTTTTAGGCAGTAGGAAGAACGCCGATTGTTGCTCGTCAGCCAGATTCTGTCCATGTTAACAGGGACAACAACACCAGTACCAAAATCAAACGCTTGTTTGGGCTCAAGAGGCAATTGAGTACTAAAGCCCTCTCTCGAAGGACTAAGCTTGTTTTATATAACAGCTTGATTATTCCAGACCTACTCTATGGTGCGGAAACCTGGACGCTACTAAAAGCGGATGAGGTGAGCGGTCCTTAGTCATTTCAAGAGAAAAGTTTTGAGTTTGGTCCTGTTTGCGTTGATGGCATCTGAAGGAGAAGATTTAGCGACGAACTCTATGGGCTGTACAGCGACATGCGCCTAGTCAATCGTCTTGGAATACAACGCTTAAGATGGCCAGGCCATGTAGATCGTATGGACGCTACTGCTCCGGCCCGAAAAGTTTTCGAATCTGAGCCATTGGGACAAATCAATAGAGGACGGCCTGGGCTAAGATGGCACACACAAGTGGATAAGGACCTCAACCAACTTGGAAAGATCGTGCTGACTGGAGAGGCATGTTGGTTCAGGTCCAGGTCCACTCCCTACTGTAGCGCCACAAGGAAAAGAGGAAGAAGAAGATTCCGTCCATATGAGTAATAATGCAGTCAAAAGCAGATTAGAGGCGATTGTTTTCCTTAAGTTCAGAAGTAGTTGGTCTTCTCACCGACATTTTGAATGTCCAACCAGAGAGCTCCATGAACCTAGGATGAACGATGACTATGAAGTCGTCGAAAAGCAATGGAGAATGAGAAGACGAAACTGGTGCCTGGCAGTTCAGTTAAAGAGATGGTAATGTTTGTGGATTATTTTTCGCCAACTTTCAATCAGGAGCTTTAAAAAAGTTGCGCACTAACTGCGAGGCTTCCAACCTAAATCAAACTAAAGTGAAAGAATACTAGTGGAACTTAAACTAGGTAAGGTGTAAGCAGGCTACTTTAAGATGGGCAAGATACAGGGACTTGGTCGCATGGCGAAAAACATTTTGGTGCCATGGGTCCTTTCTTCGCCTAAACATCTGTCAGCAAGTTTTGGAAAACAAAATTTGCTTCAGAATCCAAAGTAAATACGAAAAGCTTCACGAATACTTACGATATCGTTGTGCCAGAAATTCGGGGAGACTTAAAGTGCATAAAGACCCAAGGTCCAAAATGATGAAAAAACTTAAGTCCCGAATTTAGCAAAAATTTCGAAAATCCACAATCCCGAAATGTGGTTATTTCCGAGAGGCCCAAAATTTTTAAGGCCGAAAACGCAAAAATTCTGAATGAAGGTGAGAGTCCAAAATACGCAAATGCAAAAATTCCCAAATGCCCAAACTTCCGGGAGGCTAAAAGTCATAAAGCTTGAAGTTCCTAAAATTAACCAAATCCTTAAATTTAAAAAGAATTTAAAATACCGATATGCACAAGTTTTCAAAAAACTACATTTCCAGAAAGGTGGAAATCCAAAAACAAAGACCCCACAATTCCTTTATGCACAAGAATAAAGTTGTCAGCCACAATTTCAAATCCAAAAATCATGAAATACCAAAATACCCAAGTTTTTGAAATTGCGTGAGGCCGATAATTCTTGAACGACAAGATACCAACTGATTAAAATCACGTTATGCCAAAGTCCTGAAATGTCCAAAATTCTGGAAGTGCCAAAATCCAAGTAGGCCAAAATCTAAGCATGATCGAAGAAGCCAAGGTCCGGATATCTTGACAGGTTTGCGATTTATATTGTGGAATCGAACTCATACTCTAAGTCTTATAGACGAACTCAAAGGTTGAAGGGGGGTAGGGGATCTGCATGACCAGTCCATACCTACCTCTTTTTTTCGGGAATTCGAAATTTTACTGTTTGTGGTAATTTTTGCTCTTTCCCGTTCAGGATTCTGGGCATTTCAGAGTTTTGGTCATTTTTGGACTCCTGCCTTTTTGGAATTTTTTGCCCTTTGAAAATGTTTGGCATTTTGGGTCTTTGGGTGATTTCAGATCTCTTAATTCGGAACTTTGCCCCTAATTCACCAGGTCAGAAGTTAACAGGGCCTTACAACAATATGAGAGCTGAAGATTTTGAGTCTTTGGGGATACAAGTGCCTAACTCTCTTCTTCTTTGTATTTCTGATCATGCTCTCGGAGTACAGACCTAGGGGGTATATTGAGAAGCACATTTCTGTCTTATCCTGCAACTCTATCTTCTATTGCGAAATTCGGCTGCTGGAACATCTCCAACCCGTTTGCACGATGTGCTAAATCCTGTCTTTTTTGTAGGTCTCTATTTCTGTTGCAATTGAAGCGGTTATAGTTCAACTAAATTCAAACGGATCCCTAAGCCGGCTTTCGTTTCCTTTCTTGGTTGTGAACACCTTTGATCGTTTCCCATTTCCTCTTGTCGTTTCATTTGCTTTGTTTTTAGTTCCTGCACTTTGCTGGGTTGGAGTTATAAAAACGCAGGGTCCTTCACATCAATGTTTCCGATCTAAACAAAGCAAGCACAATGTACTCACGTTCAGTATATCTTCTTTGCCAAATTCTTCTCATTGAAAGAGATCATCAAAGTAAACTTTTTTTTTAAACCAACCCACAACAATGCCTCCCTTTATTTACCACAAATCATCCTCTCTATCGCATCTTCTTTTAAATTCTCTCCTCTCGTTAACCACAGTCGAAACATGTGTCACCGTTTAAGTCGCTCATTCTGATTCGAACTTCATCACCTCGTCTATGAATGAAATCAATTGTTGCCATCCATTCCGTAACACGAGCAACAAGCACAACACACAAATCCTGCGGCTGCCGCTCGATTAAAATCTTCCTCTCTTCGCTTCCAAGCTCAACCACCGGATCCGGCGAAGACTAATCACTTGGCATTTGTGCGTGCATTCAGCGAACACAGAGCCCGTGAGCGCGCACACACATCGCTGCCGCAACCCCTGTTGCCCGGTGTATCATGGGATATTTAATTAAAATGTCAAAACTGGTTTAATGGCGTTAATGACCGACACCTAAGCTTCCTTCTCTGCGCTGCATCGTATCTCGGTAGGAAATCCTTGGCATATTCGCATGCATACCAGCGGTGGACAGCGCCCATGGCGCAGATGAAGACCGACCGGGCACAGGGCACAGTAGCACCGGACCCATTGGCCATGACTGTGACAACATCTGTAAGTCAAAGACGTCGTCGTCGTCGTCATCGTCCCCTCTTCCTCTCTCTCTCTCTAAAACACTGTTAATGTTGCGCACTTAACATGAATGATGCTCGTCGTCGTCGTTGTCGTAGCACTCGTTGCCGTCCTCATCGTCAGCGTCGCCGTTGTCGTGGTCGTCCGACTGGTGGTGGGCATACCCAAGGCGGCCGTGTTGCCGGTTGTGCGACATGTCCAGGAGGGCGGTGGCAGTATAGGCCTTAGTCTCTTCTCGTGGACATTGTTGCTGCATGATTGTGAACATGTGTTAGCCGGGGTTACACTTGACTGAAGTCTCTGGGGTATGTTATGACAAATCGCAACGATGTGTGTGACAATTTCATTAGGCCAACTGAGAGAGAGAGAGACGGTTGAGAGGGTGACAAATTTTCATCAAAGACGGGCCCTCTTCACTTGCGTGTCAAGTTCAAAGTTGGTGCGCGGGTGTGCACGCCACAACTCGACTTCAATTGCATTTTAATTGCTGGGAAAATTATTGAATAACAATTACCGCATACATTACCTTCTGTCAACCTCCATCCCCACCCTCGCTCCTCACTCAACAACTTCCGAGCGCACAGCGCACAACAAACCAAACAAACTCTTGACTCCAATTAAGATCACAACTTTAGCTGAGCACTCTCCAGCGCCTACTGAAATATTCATTAACTACTACATGTCGAGACGTGGTATGAGAAGGGGCAGGGGGGTTGGGGGTGAGGCGCTGTTGAGTAGTAGGGGTTGGCGAGACACAGGAAGGAGAAGAAAGAAGAAGAAAAAAAAAGAAAAGTTTTTCCGCTACGAAACGAAAATTTCCACCTCAAATCATCGCGTGTCGAAGGAGAACTCGAGGCGAGTCCTTTGAAAAGTCAACCGCGCGTAGAATGAGAGAGCGAGAGGAAACAAAACAAACCGCCCTCGCAATAATAAATTCTCTCTGGAGCAGCAAAAGTTCACATTGTAGTGACCCATGAAATTCCACGATGGTGGGTGGAGGGTTGGGGAGGGGGGGTAGGAAAATTACCACCAGACGGCTGCGACATAATTTGGCCAGGACTAGAACTCTGGGTTGTGTAATTTACAAAATACTGCTTTGGCAAGTGGTTAATTACAACTCACGTTCCGGACTTGCCGAGGGACGTCCCCCGCTCATGGGTCAAAGGATGCATGGCCAAGTGAGGGAGAGTTGTCCTCCTTGAGAATTTTGTGATTTTGTCCTCTTCTCCTGCAGCTGTTCAGGGTGACAGAATGCGGCATAAAAAGTTGTCCATCATCATCCATTCCCGCAGTGAAAGTGAAAACTTTAGAAAAGGACACGCGATCGATTTTCACTTCCATTCCCACCGATGTCGGCCAGCTCCCGTTCACCCGCTGATGAGACGATGTTTCGCAATAATTTTCCATTTGGGAGTAAAGTTTCGGCGGCTTAAAGCCCAGCAGTGGGGTGCCGACCGGCCGGCGCGCCTTTCTCTGAATGACCCTGTACTTTAAGTCAGGTGCAGATAGCTCGAAGGATCTCGAGCACAGTGGCAGAGAGTGGGGTGGTGGAGGGCGGAGATTTCCTTGAGATGAGTTTGGCGGACGAACGAAAAAAAAAACACAACGAGAAGGAAAAAATTTCCTTTTCCATTTCATTGGATGTTTAGGGATAAGCATCTGTCTTGTGTGTTGGGGAACTTTTGTTAATTCTTGGGGCTTTTATCCCATTTTATATGTTTTTCTCTTCTTTCGCTTATTTTTTTTTTGTTGTGCTCCTGCTCCGTCTATTTTTATTTTCCCAACGGGGTGTGGGCGCACGTTTTTGTTTTGTATCAGAGGCATCGAGGCTAAGTCGTCCATTACACAAATTAATGAGGGCTTAGTGCAGACAGGTCAACATGGAGTTTGGTGTGAGGGCCGATGGATTGGGGGAGTTTTTAATCTCTTAGCGAATGGTCAATGAAGTGAGAGTCGATGGATTTAAGTAAATGATTTTTTAAGTCAGTTCCTTGGAGAGGGTAGGCTTTGAAGGAGCTGAGAGTTGGGGGAGTCCTTTCAAATTGCGATACATCGATTCTTGTTGAACATGTCTTGGAGTGGTGGGGGGTGGTGGCGAAGAGGTGCTTTTGATTAGGTGAGTGCTTGACGTCGTGGAACCTTCTACACCAAACAGAAGAATTAGCACAACAAATGTTCAGAAGATGTCCGTAATGCCGACAAGAGCTGAGGCTAGGCTGGTCTGAAAATGCTTCGAATTCGTTGGATTTGATGACTATCAGGACATCCGCACTAGCAAGCGTATGTTCCAAGTCCTGGCGTAGGTGTACTGTCCAATTGTGACTGAAACCGAATCCAGCTTCCGCTGCTGATCAGATGAGATTCCGAAGGATACCTTTGGAAGGAGGAAGGAGTGACCGAGTGCCTTCATCAACGTCTGTAAACTTCCAACTGGTGTATTAAGAGCTAGGCAGGGGTTCTACATGTTATCAAAGGCTTAATGGTGGTATTTAACACTGGAGAGCATGTAAGCTTGTCACATCTGTAGTATATGGGCTAGCCACGGGGGCAGTTTTCATGAGATGGAGGAGGACAGCGGCACGCTTGCGGCTGCTCGGTTCAGCTCGTCGGACGGGGTTGTTCTTGTCCCTCTCACACGCACATCACCCATGGCAAACAAAAAACTCGTGCCTTAGCTATCTAAGTGGAAATAGAAGGGACGAGGAAGGGAAGAGGAAGGGAAGAGGAAGGGAAGAGGAAGGGAAGAGGAAGGGAAGAGGAAGGGAAAAGGAAGGGAAGATGAAGGGAAGATGAAGGGAAGGGGAAGGGAAGAGGAAAGGAAGAGGAAGGGAAGAGGAAGGGAAGAGGAAGGGACGATGAAGGGAAGAGGAAGGGAAGAGAAAGGGTAAAAAGGGAAAGAGGAAGAGAAGGTTGTGAAGAATAAGAAAGCCTAATACCCTAACCTGACCTTGAAACTAAGCCTACTCTACACCGTTGCTAACTTAAAACTACCTAGCTTTACCCTACTAGGAGACGTTCGTTAAGAACCCGCGAATGCCTCCATACACGTGGCTAACGTCTCCGCCAAGGGCCTACCTCTCACAGATTCGCCAAGAGAGATAGCAAACATGACATGAGGGGTGGGATGGCGACTTGTGCCAACAACAACAGTCACCAGCGGGATGAAAAAAGGCTGGAAGGGCTGTGTCTCCTAGTAGAGTAGAGCTAGGTAGTATTAAGTTAGCAACGGTGTAGAGTAGGCTTAGTTTTAAGGAAAGTAGAGCAGCTTAGTAAGAAATCCGAAGTTCTTTCTCAATCACTCCTTGAGCATATTGAGCATCAGCAGTGCTCAAGCCTACTCTAAGCAGCTAGAACCACAATCGAGTTTTAAAGCATTGACATGCGATTCATGTACCAGATGGTTATGTCCATTGTTTTAAGAACTGTTTGGTTCATAGCGCCGTCTTGTTGAATTCACTACTTACCGAGATCTCAGGCGTGATTTGCCTAAAAAATCGAAGCTCGCGATGAATCACCTGTTATGTAAGATGTTCAGTCCATGAATCGAATTTTGAACTTCAGCATATGAGTCAAGGCACTATGTTACCACGCCACGACGACCGAAAGTGGGGATCATGGAATAGAGATGGCGGCAGACAGTCCACACGCAGGAGACTTCTTCTTCGGATGGCGCTACAGTTCGGGTGAACCTGGGCTACACAGGAGACTAGGAACGCTGAAAGTTCGCAGTCACCCTTACCTTGGAATTCGTATAGAAATCTTGTAAGGCACTTTTTTGCAGCGGAAAAAAATATCTGGATAAGCTTCAGTTCAAGGAGCCACGTTTGGTTCCAGAAACTGGACTCTATTCCTCTACGCCTTTGCTATAGAATGTTTGCCTTCAGTGTATGCAGTGTATGGTATGTGAGGTATGATGCATGGGTTTGCGTCACCACTCTCCCAGGCAGTGGCGATGCAACGAATGGACCTTAGACTGTGGCCACTTTCGACTCATCGGTTTGGTGAACAGGGAAATTTGCTACTTTTGAATCAAACACAACGCTCAAGTGATGGACTATGTAAGGGGAGGGTAAGTGGCGGTAAAGTTCAGGTGGCTGCTTGAAGAAGTTTGCTGAAACCTACATAGTTCACGAGTTGGACTATTGTGATACCACATGACAGATTGTCGGTTTTCTGATCATCTTGTTGAATATGAGAAAAGCTCTTCACTCCTCGAGCTCCTACTGGCTTACACAGTTGGTTTCCGTAAGAAATTTCTTGAGCTACACCACGCTGACATAAGTTAGATGGTCGAAGCTATTGTAGAAGCAGTTCCCGATTGTAGTCACTGTGACAAGGGAGATGAACAAGATGAGATAAGAGACAATGAGTGTTCAACAAGTTCAACAAGTCTCAGCTAACGACGGCATACCCTTCATCAGTGATTATATGGTATGCTTTGCCATTTTGCATGGCTATCTATAAGAGAGAGTCACTACGCCTGTAGTCAGACATATGTGCGTCACTTATGCCTAGAGTGATAAGGTAACTTCACTTATACCTAGTGTGATGGCACAGCGGAAGATTGAGGAAGTTTCAGACGTTCAAGCAGGTTGCTAGTGATTGATCAAGGGACGACCAGATTTCTTTATCTCCAGTTTCCCACTCGAAATCGCCTACCACCCAAATCAGAGATCCCTTCTTGTCGTCTTGACTTATTTGGATGTTCTTTCCAGTGGCAGAAGAACTATCTTCCTTCGCCTACGACGAGCTATGAGTACAAAGAGGGCTCGTTTTCCAAAAACCAGATTCAGTCTTTATTCTTGTGGTCGTTTGCGTAAGTCTGCCTCAAACAACCCTATATATGGATAAATCAACGCCGTCGGATACTTAAAAGTGATTTTGATGCGAGTCGTAGTCATCATCAAAACTGTGCCCTTTTTTTCAGTACTTCTCTTTTCAGGACTCATCTGTCATTCTAATCTTCTGCAATCCTCCATCACCCTCATCTTCTGTCATCCTCATCATCTGTCTCCTCGATGACTTTATTGGCATCGTGAGTTCAATGGGACTATAGTTCAGTACAAGGATGTACCATGACGACGCCGCAAGACCTACAAGAATAGGCCTACGAACTGTTGAAATTTTTGTTTTCTGTTTGAGCTTGTGATACACCTCAATGGAGCGCCCGGACTCAAGCACTGGTCCATTGTATCAGCAGGCAGTAAACTTCACTAACATTAAGTTTATGATTTGTAGAAGAAAGACTAAAAGGCGCTTCTGTGATAAAGAGCTTAAATTTTCAGCTCCCACCAAATCAGCGCCAAACAGCCCCCACCTAATATGAGCAAAGGCGTGACGACATTGACAGAAAAAGTGCTCTGAAGTGTCTTCACCTTTTCCACAGGCGTCGCAAATGGTGTCTGCACTAAGCCCAAGCCGATTTATGAGCTTGCCGAAGGAAAAGTGTCCTGTTTGTACGCCGACAAGTTTTCTGCACTCAGAAGCCGGGGATTTCTTGCTGATGTTCGGAAGCACGTACTTGGTCAGCCTGCATCCTAGAGAGTCATGACTTCTCTGGTTGTGTTGTTGAGAGACCCAACAGTCGACGAAAGCCCTAACCAAGGATGCGGGTAGTCCCAAGGTGGGTTCGGGCTCAACGAATGCCTCTTTAGAACCTTGTCTGGCTCGTTCATCAGCAATCTCGCTTCCCGTGATGTCCCGGGACCCAAACAAATCTCAGCGAACTTAGTCTTAGTTGAAATCTTTGTACGTTCATCCCTTGTACAAGCGGGTATGCAACCAAGGCCTAAGTCTAGTCGCAATTATTGAGCAGGGTTGTGCTTTTAAGTTTCTGAATTCAAAATTTGGCGCCTAGAAGGCTTAACCCTTTGAGCTGATGGCCAAGTAACCCGGCAAGGACGGCAAAAGTCAGTAAATTCCATCCACTCCACTCCAGTCCCAGGTAACTACAATGCCTGTTGCTATCTGAACTGCATACAAGCAACATCTTTTCCATCGACTACTGTCCCCCTTCAAGCACTCCTGATTTCCATATAATCTCCATCGCTTACAATTCAAAAGGATCGTCCTGCAGATGTTTCTTCGAAAACTCCAGTTCATCCTCCACCATCTTAACCCATATCTTCAGCCCTTTCCGCCTTGGGCATCTGTCTAGACGCAAACCGAACCCTTTTCACCACAAAACTCTCTCTTGGAATTCGATCGGCCGATTGAAGAAAACGAAAATTTCCTTCGATTGCCTTTCACCTGCCAACCGCACTCCCCAAGTAAACAGTTTCCATGTACCAACATCAATCCTTTCGACCAGCACTCTTCTGATACCCCGGACACACACACCCACACACACACAGCGCCGCAGTCGCTCATCAAATCGCGCACACAATTAATTAACAATTTACCATGTCCTGGGCAGGATAACAGGCTGAATTTTAATTATGGGAAAAATCCCAAGCGCTCTCTGGCTGGCTAATCAAAATTCTTGAGATTACTCGGGGCAAGCACCTGCTTAACAGTCAATTCGGTGTCCTAGAGATCTTACGGGCGTACCTGTTGTTCCTGTCCTTTCTCTCTCTCTCTCTCACACTCGCTTTCATTCATCCCTGTGGGTGCACGTGTGTGTGTGTGTGTGGGCTGACCAGCATGAGTAGCAACGATTATGATTGAAGATTCCAATCAAACATGGCCAATGATCACCTCCTACGGGGGCAAGCAATAGCGCAGAGACGGAGGCACGGAGGAGAAGCAGGAGTGTTATCCTGAATATTAAACAGTAGCCAGGTGATGATGTAACTAATTAGTCCCTCTCTCGATGATGGCCATACGATGATGCGTGGAGTGAAAAGGGGAAAAGGATTAAGCCAGTGCGCACAGCTGCTGCTGCTGGTGTTTGACCGGCAAAAACCCTCCGCCAGGATGAAACATTGTAATTCCGAGCAGGTTCCCTCTCTCATGATTTCGCCGTAAATCAGGATTTCGCGCGAATGCCGGGACCGCAGTGGCATGGGGAAATGGCCAGGGTGCCGTTCACGTCGTCGTCGCCGCCGCTACCGAATAACAGGTGTCTGGGTATCAAATTATTCACGTACTGGACGATGGCGACAACAGGTGACTTTCGCACTGGGTGATCCAAATTAACGCTCCACACCCCGCTCCGGTTTTTTTTGCTTGTCTTCCAGCTGGCTGCGCCGCACATCGAAACTCGACACCAAGCCGAGAGATTTTTCCTGCTTCTGGCCACGTCTTGTCACCTCTCGGTAGCTCGCTTGGTCTAATTAGCCGGTTTTTCCCTTCAAGGAATTCCAAGCCGCAGCCCCAGCCGACCAGTCGCAGCAATCAATGTCCAATTATGGCGCTGGTGGCGCGGTTCCAGTTTGCGTTTCCGTTCGCCAGCGACAAATCCAAATTAAAGCCGACATGTCACAGCCGCCGGCCGTGCACGTGTCCACTCTGTACTCTATGGGGCGACGGTGGCTGTGGACTGTAGTTCTGCGTCCCTGGCACTGTTGTGCGGCGGTAATAGAGACTTCGGTGTGAAGCGGTTCTGATTTGATCGGCGATTAAGATAGCCAACTGACAAACTGCCAGGGTGGACCCGATCTCCTGGGGGCAAGCTCGTGCCAATTGTTTTGTCTGCAGAACCGGAAAAATGAAAATATGAGTCACTGTGGGGGATTGAGAAATTATTGGGGGCATGTTTGAGATTGAATTGGCGGAGGGGGGGCAGTTGATTTGGTTCTAGAGGAGCGGCAAATGAAGGAGATGACTTGGGTGTTCTTTTTGCCGAGATTGCGGCCGGTCTTGCATCGCCCCGAGAAGGGCTTCTGGACGTGGAATGCTACTTAAGCAATTTTTGCTTGGCTCCAAGGTCAACAAACGCAGGCCTCCAAATGGCGTGTGCTTGTAAAATTGACAAACAGTGGCCAGGTGTGCATTCTCCCGAAAATGCCTTGTGGTCAAGGTCAAGTCGCAGCTCTCCGCCTATGGCTTGGATCGCCGAACTCAGGTCAGACTTACAGTGCCCCCATAATAGCCTGAGACCTTAACACCGACGAACGAGGCCAGTCTTGCATCAACTCAAGGTCGTTAGACTTGAGGCTCAGACTAACAGAGGCTATGTTTGCCTTGACTCAAGGTCCCTTAGACCGTCGAACTGAAGCCACAGTCGCATCTTTCCGAGTACGCTTTGCGGTCTATCGAACTGCGGCTACTTTTGCAGCTCTCCAAGAACAGTTTGTGACCTCAAGATCAACGAACTCAGGCCAGGATTACATTATCCCAAAGATGAGTTGCTGCTGTATGGGCTAAGCTCGCTTCCTTCCCAAGAATAGCTTGCGGCCGTAAGGCTGTGAAGTTGCGTCTACTTTTGCAGCTCTCCGAGAATGATCTGTTGCCTCAGGAACGTCGAACTTTGGCCAGGTTTGGGAAAGGGCGTAAAAACTGACAAACCTAGGCTAGTCTTGCAACATCCCGGACTTTTAAATGTCGAATTGAGACTACGTTCGCATCATCTTGAGGATGGCTTGTGAACCTCAGAGTGTCGATCTGAAGCCACACTCGCGTAGTCCTGAGGATGACTAGTGGCCATAAGACTGTCAACCTGAGGTGCCTCTTACCGTTCTCCGAGTAAAGCAGTTAAGCTCAAGATCGGGGAAATAAGGGTTGCAGCTTTCCAAGCTTGAGCTAGTAAAACCAACAATCTGAGACTAGCTAACATCTCCTTGTGGCCACAGGATTGGCTAATTGATGCCAATCTTGAAGGTAAGTCAATCAAGACAATACGCACTCTTGTAGGATCCTGCGTATGACTGACGACATCCCAAGGACTTCTGGCTAATGTTCGAATAGCTGTCCTTTGTGAATCTTGTCTTGTCTCCACCGTGCTGCCTTTGTCCTCTCTGAAAGGCTTCTGTCCGCTCTGAATGTCGTCCTTCATTGTTGCATTGTGTGGACATTCAAGTTCCCTGCTGCTGTCTTCTCCAGAGTATGCCTCCTCAGCCCTTTCCGGCATCGCTCTACGACTCTGCAGATGAGGCGAGTTTTTCCCTTGCTCCCAAGGACATTAATTACACCAAATCCATATGAAACCGAAGCCCCCTCTCACCATTCACTGCCTGCACTCATTCACCGACACACTACCGACACGACGGCGGTTACAGTGGTGCGGCGCCAGATTGTCCAGATGACTTTAGCGTCGACGCTGCCCAAACAGAAGTGTAATGAAAATCAACCCGTCTGGGCGCGCCAGTGCAGCAGGGAGAGAGAGTGGAGATCAAAAATTCAAAACTACAACTGCAAGCGGAGCTCCGTCTGGTCGGTCCTGGTCAACGCGCCGTAGTGTGGACCACTCAAAAATTCATCCGCATTGTAGCCCTATACCTGTTAATTAACTAATTAACTGCCTGCACGTGAATTATTCATTGCCCTCGTCGGCGCGCCCGCTACCGGCTGCGTGGTTCGGATGTTGCTGGAGCGAGCGTTGGTTGCAGTCGTTGATGGAGTTCGTACTCTTTTCCCTTTTTTCGGACACCGTCAGTGTCTGGGATTTCAGTTGCCTCGTATTTCTGTTTTTTTTTTTCTTGCTGCAGCCTTTGTCCGCTCGAATGTGTCGTAGTCCTCTGGCCGGGAAAAGGAGACTTTTTCGTTGCTGTGCGAGGCGATGAAGACTTGGAGCCGTTTTGCTCGTCATCGATTGCGCCGGTGTCGGTATTGTATTTCACAACAAACGACTGGTTACCAGTGGCATGGCAATTTTAACTCACAGCCGGTGGAGTGGCGGGCACAAACAACGTGCAGTTAAAGTGATTTATTTGACGGGCCAAATGGTGAGCCGGGCAGAGCTTAAGTGGTTTTGCTGCCACGAAGACGGAAGTCATAGAGCAGCGACACAAAGACCGAAAGCATTGGCTCTAATGACTTATTTTTTGGACATTTCAAGAGTTCTAATGGCGGCTGGATTTAATTAGATTAAATCTCCCCGGGTCAAGGAAGCGAGGCACGGGAATGAGGGCGCGCAATTTTATCGCTCTGTTGTTGCCTTGAGAAAGAGACATCGCTCGTGTGAGTGTGCGAACTTTGTGTGTCGCTTGATAGACATTCTCTGGTGATTAATGACATGTCAGGCGGCTGCTGCTGGTGAAGGACACTTGAAATGTCGTTCAGTGGAAATGGGGTCGTGAATGGAGACAGATTTTTGTTTGACGTTACGTGCATTGCTCTGGCAAGTCGGTGAGAAGCTCTGTGGGAATGACAATCACTCATTCAACTTGATCTGGTGCCCTTTTGGATCTCTTTTGCCATTTCGATGCATAATCTGTCTTCAGTTTGAATTCGTTGAATTTCACGAGGCTCTCATGTGCTGGATAACTTCAGGTTCCAGGGTGGACTATCTACACAGGTAGGTTTGTTCGAAAATAAATTTTAGCAGAAACTGACCACCCACCGCCACTGTTGCACGCAAGTTTGTACCAAAAGTTCATGAGACTGGTATGCTGCTGGACAACGATCATGACCCCGTCGCAGTACGGCGCGCGAAGATGAAAATATGGCAGATGTGGTTGAGGTCGTGAGACTCAATTCATTAACACCAACTCGCCACATATCACTCTATCACCTGCACACGCCTAAGACCATGAATTTGGGCGAAAAATAATTTTTTCTGGCGAGTGAGTGTCTGCTTCCTTGTAGCTTCATGTAGACCATGAATTTGGGCGAAAAATCATCTTTTCTGAGACGGCCCACCTTCGCAACCGAACGCTCATTTAACGGAGGAAATGCTCATGTCCTTCAAACACCGGGTGATCAGATTTAGACCCTCTATCGATCATTGTATCAATAGTAAGCGTCTGATCTTAAGAGCAGCCCTCTGTTGCATTTTGCCTGCCTTTCATGTAGACTTCGAGCGGCCTTTGTCTTATACTGGCTTCACTTCTTTTTATGCCAACCATTATGTCGGAGGCGTGAGGAGCAATCCTACTGGGACCACATGACACATACTTTCCAAACATTTCTGAACCTCCGTCGTTGCAGTGTCTTAAAGCCTACAAAGCCAATCAATCCTCGAGAATGGGGATTTCACTGAAGTGTTGCGCAATAACGAAGTCAGCATCGGGTCAAAGTAAGTCATTGGAGCCAGAACTGCTCAGGAAGAACTGACAGTCAGAAGGAGAGTACAATATGGTCTCGTTGTGCAACTACAAAGGACCAGGAGAACGAGGGCGCTATCGCTGATTTTATACACCAAATTAGTACGTACCTTAAGATGAAGGACAAGAAGACAAGTAAGACACAATGGCAGCAGATTTTGGTACCAAGATGAAAAAGGACCCGTCCAAACCCATCAGGACATCGGATAAATGGTGTAGGAAAGAAGTGTTTTCCTATACCAGGGTAGATCATTGAAGATCGCTTCGAAAGAGCAAAATTATTGCAGTACTTGGTCATTAGGCCTTACTACGCTGAACAAACTCAACTCTCTGAGACATGGATCTTAGGAGGTTCTTTGCAGCTTGGTGGATCAATTTCGGACCACTCGTCTTAAGTCATTGTCTCCACTTCGTTTTGGTTATGGTCAAAGGGGGGGCACATGGAGGACCAGTTCCATTTATATCTGGTTTTTGTTTGACACTCTCCTTTACATGTGGGGAGTCATTGTAAAATAGGCCAGGCTGGATCAATTTTGAAGCAGTTTTGTAGATCAGTTGTAAGGAAGCTGAGTTTGGTATCAAGTCCTCAGTGCTTGCTCCAACTCTCACCATCTTCCTTTTCTTTTACAAGCGCTACAGTCCGTGGTGGACCTGGGCCTTAACCAACATGACTCTCCAAGTGCCTCCTTGGACGGAAAGAACTTTGTTTCGTTGGATTGGCCATGTGGAAGACCCAGAGCGAGCTGACTAGATTAAGTCTATAAGTTCGCCAGTTTGCTCTTGGAAATGGCCCCTGATGCGTATGGGTCGATAGAAGAGGATCAAACGGCTTGGTGGACTCTCTTCTGTGCATTGTCTCCGCTACCCCATTAGTGGAACATGTGGGTTAATGAAGATGATGATGGTGATGGTAAGGTTGCCAGAGTAGCTGTATATTTCGAAATCACTCCTCCAACGACTCTGGCAGTGCGACTTAAAAAAGCTAACTCCACAGTTGTTAACATCTTGACACCAAAGTTCGGGATGGACACAGAACTTGTTTAGGTCCCTCTGCACTGGTGTGCCCTATATGTATCATCCTCTGTTGCATTATACGAAGAGATGAGATTTAGGGACTGTCGTTGTCATCTCATGTGCTGCACCCTTAGGAGCTTGAAAAGTCAGATGACTTCTTACTGCATATAGAGTTCGTCCTCGAATCTTTTCCTCTGCCGTTAATGCAAACAGCGCCTAAAGTCGTACCCAAAACTTTCAAAATAACGCCATTTGCGTCCATGCTTCTGTTCCATACAGGATGATGAAGATTTTGTACAAATCCAGGCTGAATTTTTCTGAGACGTCCCTGTTACCTATTTGCCTCTTGAATGATCGATTGACAGAAGTGTTTCTACACTTGACTTCAGTGCTCATACTGTTGGTTCTGTTTACAGCGGGGCCGAGGTTGACCTCAAAATTATGGCTGCCAATTGTGATGCTTTTTCTTAGACGTCAAAGTTGTGCGTAGTCAGGCTTTCTTGCGTTGACTGCGATAATTAGTCTTGTGGCCTGAGTATCATAGCCAGCTAAGGCCTCATGGACGGCGTGCTTCGTTAGTCCAATCCATCAATGTCATATACAGCAACTGAACGGATTTTTGAAAGATCTTGTCCCTTGTGTTCACTTGAGGCAATCTTCTCCAGAAAGCTGGTGAAGAAGTCACATGATAGCCCGTCACCTTGTTTAAAGCCTTGTTCGACATTAAAGTTGCCACAGTGACAGTCTACAAGGGGCCAGGGCCGAGCTTCTACAACAACTACTCGTGTTGTGCGTGTTACTGTTCACTCAAGAATTGAAGGGACTTAGAGTTTTTTGCCGACTCCGAACGGTGAGATTTGAGGAGCTTGTCATAGACAATTTGAACTCGAAAGGTGTCCCGTCTGGGAATCGAAGCTAGACATTCTGCGTGTAGGTCGACGACCACAATCTGACAGGCCAATATATGACACATTCCGTCTCAGTACACGCTCTCATCTGCAACCTTGACTTTCGGCTTCAATTCACTCTTTAAGGGACTTCTGCAGAATCTGCCGCAGTGAACTACAGTGGACTCTCCCAGTCTGAAATCACAGTCAGGATCTTGTACACTAGGGAGTCTGATCCCCCGAAAATTGGTGCTGTCGAAGGGGTTTCCTTTCTTTTGTGGATTGGGCAGACGACACAGTGTTGCTCATCGGGCATGCCTGCACACGACCATGTTCTACAAGTGAGCTGAAATCCGCGCCCAACTGTATGATCTCCTCCTACTCGGCGGACAATCTTCCAGCGCAAGCCTTCGCCAGATTCAGTGTCGATATTGCTATTTTGACGTCGCCTAACTCTGGACACGGGCTTCTTCACATTCATCGTGAGTGAGCTTTAAGCCAGATCTGCTGCTGTGAACTGCGTTAGTGCCAAATCAGCCAGTAAGGCTAACGGTCAAAATTAGCTAAGTCCCAGCCACACAGTTTGTGTATGCTTTTCCCGCTCCTCCTTTGACACATTGTTGCATTTCAAAAGTCAAACCCTCCAAAAAAAAAAAAAAATTATCTCCCCAACCAGCGCCAATAAATTTCCCTGTCCCCCACTTGAAACCTCGTTTCACTTTCCTACAAGAGAAGTTCCCCCTTTCAAAAACCACCAGAAGCAAGTGCATACCCGTATCCATTACAACTCCCAGGACACGAGTACTTGATAGCATTTGCATGTGCACTGGCACTCTGCGGAGCCCTGCAGCGTCCTGTGGCATGCCGCAGCCATGATCAAGACGTGATACACGTTTTGTCAATTTTCAACGGCGGCGGCTCGCTATTTTTCCGTGTCGCCATCATTTGGCAGAGTCTTTCTCTTTCTCTAGCACGGATTCCATTCAACTTATTGACACCTAGTTGAAGCGTGTGAAGAGCATTATTACCACCATCGTCGTCATAGTCATCGTAAGCACAATCCGCCACCACCATAGCCATCATCATCAACGTCGTCGTCATTGTCGCTGTCGTCGTTGGAGCCGTCGATGTAGTCGGAGTCATCGGCGTCTTCGTCGCCGTCGAGGTGTGCACAAACGTGATATGTTAATCATAACGTCCACCGGCCGATAGTCAGCCCCTGCACTCAGGCGGGAATCACAAGTCTCGAATGAAAGTGATAGCCGCGCTTAGGGGGCTCTGCATGCACATAATGCGCTCACGATTTTTCCGCGAGGCGCTCGCCGGATCCGACATGCGCTTGCGATAAGTACAAAACGTTTTTCTCTCTCACAAGTGGCAATCAGTTTTTGCTTTTCATGGGGATGAGGCGGGTGCGCGAAGCGACATTATGACTGCAGACTGTCGTGGGTGCAGTGTGAGGGGCGGGGGGGGGGGGGGGAACGTCACTTGTTGATTGGGAATGTTGCAGAAGTGCCAACGTTGCTGTCGAAGTGACTGGAGGCACGTTGCAAAAGTCTTAACGAAGCTGTCGAAGTGAATCGAGGTGGCACTCTGCTTGGCTGATGTGAAGGCTGTGATGCTAGCATTTTGACTTTTTCCAGGAGATGGTCTCCAGCGATTCCTGAGAGGATATAGAAGTCGAAATTTTGACCACAGTTCCGATGGCAGCTTCCATCGTCGCAAAGTGTTTCAAAAACTTGATATTCTTGGGAAATCTTCTACTTCCTAGACACTATGGTCTTGCGGTCCTTGCTTTGCCTGCAAGTTTGTCTTAATGAGATTTGTTGTGATTGTCCACATTCCCGTGGAGGGAGAAAACTGGAAGGTTAAGGCGATTAGTGGCTCCGTAGGATTGCTGTGCTTCTCTGAAGAACCTAAGCAAGCGAAAAGAGACAACAGCAACAGCTTCGCCATTCCTGGGGTGTTCCTTGCTTGAATTCATTTTTGAGCCTCATTAGCTGCTTCTCCTTGAAACAATGTGTCCTTCAACATTGATCCTATCCTCATCATCGTCCTCAAAGTCTATCACCATCGTCCTCCAAGTCTATCACCATCGTCCTCCAAGAGTCCATCACATTTTGATGGACTTATAGAGGGCACCGACAAGAAACGTGTCTAAAGTCCATTCGCCACATAAAGTTCCGCCCTTTTCCCATTGTCATTCCGTCCGGCGATCCGCAAGAGTCACATCAAATCAATATTTCTTGGTATCCCTCATGCATTTTGTCCCTAACAATGCCACGTATCGCCATTAGCCCTCATTGTTTCTGGCTCCCTACATGTTGCACTTAACAAACTGCGCGCACACATGCACCGACCGCCCCGTCGTCGACGTCGCCATCGCCACTCGTCGATGCAAATCGGGGAAGTCCGCCAGAAAAAGCGATTATGCAACAACGACGTCCCCAGAGAAAACCCTCCGCGCCAAGTCCACCATCAAAACGCCTGCAAATCCTCCAGCAGCACATTGTCCGAGCACGGCAGTCAGTAGCACATTTGAAAGTAAAAGTTTTTTTTTCCTTGCGCTCCCTGCTCCGCTCAAGTCGTGCCACAGAGAGGGAAATAAATCGGAACCCGCTGCCAGGCAGCATTGATTTCATGTGTCTGTCGGTAACGCGAGTGCATGCATGTAAAATATCTTTGGCAGGCCAGGCACTTTGCACACGGATGCCTACGTACAGAGTCGACCGAGTAACCGAATTGTAAGCCGGCGCGGTACACAGGCGAAGAATTCAAGCGACGACATTCCACGGCGGCGGCTTTTCGTGGGGTGGATTGTGGGGGATTATGGGCAATTGCGGGGGGATGCTTGTTGGGATCCTGTCGCGCCAAGCTTAAGCACAGTCCTCTCTTTGGAAAATCGTGATTTTAGTTAAAGACCGCGGCTACAGCTCCAATGCATCATTAGGCAATTGGCATTTTTCGGTCTAGCACCGGCCGCAACGCGACTCGCGGTGACAGAGTGTGCACCGTGCCGAGTTGGTTGCACAACACGCCGACTTAGACTAGCGGTGTATGTCGATGCCGAATTTAATAGGTCACACAATCGGCTTGAGGTGCACACCGACAACCTGCCTGCCGCGGAGGAAAGCGAAATGAGATCGACACGGTAGACACAACTGCCGCCGCCGACGCCGCCACCTTCAGCCTCCACGCTCAACAGCTACCACATCGATCGGCAACAGGTTATCTCGGTGGTATGTGATTGGGGCTCCCTTGCTGCTTTGGTGGTTTATGCAATTATTTGGCTTCTAGGTGGGTGATTGGGGGGGAAGGGGTGTGGGGTTAAATGAACGTGCCTGTTGGTAGCTACTGGCGCTAATGCAGTGGTCGGCATTAACCTGGTTGACCGGTGACGTAAGTTTCAGCTATTCAATGGGACCATGGATAAGCTTCCTCAACTTCTTCATTTGCTCGTGTTTGTGGTGCTCTAGAGTCTGCAAGAAAGTTGGTAAATGGAGGCCTACTCTCCATGTGTTCATATGCTTCAGATGATCAGAACAGGAGTACCACACAGCGTGACCATCTACAGACAGTCTCAAAGTCTTCTTTGTACTTTCCCTTCCCTCCAAGCTGGCCAAGGTAGATTTGGAATCAAACCCTTCATCATCGTTTCTTAAATTGTTCGTGTTCCCTCGGGTGTCCTTAAAGCCTCGAGACATCTTCGAAATGTGTCGAATGTCCATGAAGCACCACCTCAGCCGTTTCATGATTCAATTCATTCAATGGGACTTCTCCTATCCCCCCCCCCCCCCCGCCCAAAAAAAAACATTGATCCACGGTCTCGTGCTTTCTTAAGTGTAATCATTGCCTTCTCCTGGCTCCATCGCGGCAGCCCTCACTGTCAAATCGAGAGAAATGCTTAAATGCACAGCACTTGAGACATTTTCCATCGATGAATGGATGGCTCACTCCTGCCCTTCCCCCCCTTCACCCCACGAGGAAGATTCCATTTTGACAAATCCCATCGAGCGTTGAAGGAAAAACTTACAGCCCTTCCCTCCTTCCTGGAGTGGATACAAATCTGTAAAGCCCTCCGATGCATTCGTCTATCTGCAGCTGCACGCGCTGCAGAGACGATGATGATGCTGATGATGGTGGAGATGAGGATGGGGATGATGATGATGATGATGACGATGGTTCAACTGATGCAACCAAGGACCAGGAGCAGCTAGCATCGAAGAAGAATTCAGTTCAATGGAGGGAATTCTTCGAAGCGGATTATTATTGTTATTTTTGATTGTTGCTGCTGTTGTTGTTGCTGTTATGATTATTATTATTGTATTTGTTTGGCAAAGTGCAGCTCTGTTACATCCATCGGACGGGTATTATTAGTTTTATTGAATTCCGTCCAAACGGACTGAGTGTACTTTTCCGCTTGTTAGCTGCTTGCTACTCCAGATAGGTCCATTTCAGTGTCAGATAGCGGCAAGACGATCACTGGAATGCATGCGATTGTGCATGTGTTTGTGTGTGTGTCCGTTAACATAATCATAACGTCAGACGGTGGATTGTAGTTCTCAATTGGTGTGCTGTTTCGATTCAATGACGCAAACAGCACAGACAGCATGTCCTGGTCTGTACTCTTCGCTCTGGATGTGGTTTTGTAGTTTTGTGGGTCAATAGTGACGGTTGCAGTGAACGTTTAGGTTAAGTGAAGGGAGAGTTCTTGTCTTGTTTTTCTGTGTCATGTACGGAGGGAGGGGGAGCGGTGAACAAGAGTTGGCTATTTATATAATCCATTGGCTTTGAAATTTCTTTTTCTCTGTTGTCCCTACTAACATTTATTTCTGAATTTTGAATGACATCAGTCATGTCAGTCAAGTCAGTCAAGTCAGTCAAGTCAGTCAAGTCAGTCAAGTCAGTCAAGTCAGTCAAGTCAGTCAAGTCAGTCAAGTCAGTCAAGTCAGTCAAGTCAGTCAAGTCAGTCAAGTCAGTCAAGTCAGTCAAGTCAGTCAAGTCAGTCAAGTCAGTCAAGTCAGTCAAGTCAGTCAAGTCAGTCAAGTCAGTCAAGTCAGTCAAGTCAGTCAAGTCAGTCAAGTCAGTCAAGTCAGTCAAGTCAGTCAAGTCAGTCAAGTCAGTCAAGTCAGTCAAGTCAGTCAAGTCAGTCAAGTCAGTCAAGTCAGTCAAGTCAGTCAAGTCAGTCAAGTCAGTCAAGTCAGTCAAGTCAGTCAAGTCAGTCAAGTCAGTCAAGTCAGTCAAGTCAGTCAAGTCAGTCAAGTCAGTCAAGTCAGTCAAGTCAGTCAAGTCAGTGCTGTTGCGAAGAGAAAGGTCTGTGGAACTGTTCTGGAAGATCGTTTCTGAATCACAACTGTCTTGGTATCACCCTTTTCCAGCTCAGAAACGAAGGAAAAAAACATTCCCAAGAGACCCAAGAAGCCGTGAAGCCATTCCTGAGGTTAACAGTCCTCGAAGCAACTCATTTCCACCAGAAATGGTCAAGAAGCCACTAAATGTAAGCCCTCCACACATCAAAGTAAAGTGTCTCCGCTTGCATCTCATCTCAACCAAAACAAAAGCCTCCAGTCAAGGCCTAACAGACCGCGTTGTCTGCCTGCCTCATAAAATCAAACGAAAATCACTCGCTCATGCACCATAAACCACCGTAATGCTTGCTCAGAGCAAGCAGCCTCCCCTACTCATCCATCATCTTTCCACTCGATTTCCCCGAAAGAACAGGAGAACGACGACCCAGACCCAAAAAACGCCAGAATTCCAAACAAAACCCAGGCGCCGCCGCCGCTGCCATAATTCATAATCATTTCACCGCTCGCCGATGATTTCCTGTGTGTACTCAGCTTACTCACCTGGAGGCGCCCGAGATTTGCACACCACATCACTCCAAATTTACCGTGAAATTACTCACGCACACCCTGGGACCATCTCGTCATCATCATCGCCCGCCATCCATCGTTGGCATCGCTCGCGACACGACGAGGTGACTCCCTCCCGGCATCTTTGCATCTTCGATGTGTGTCAACACATTTCGCCGCAGTATGCGGTACGGTGGTGGCGGCGGAAAGGTGCTGATGTTTGCCTAGGACCGCGACTGCCATGGGAAAGGGCAAACTGGTCCACAAACTCACACACACACACACGCACGCACTTACCGCCTCAAGCGCCATGGAGGATGGTTGACAAACAAGCAAACAGGATGTTCCGGAGAAGAATCATCAATTTTTGGTTTTCTTTTTTTTTTTTTTGATGGGGCCAGGGGCCATAAGCCGCCATATTCCACATGATGTCAAGATGCTCTGCAATCGCTGGTACCTGAGCGAGGGTAGGCTCTTCAGTGCGCCGCGTTGTTTGCACGCAAACAAAAACAAACCTCGGAAAAGCAAAACCAACGACAACAATGTTCCACTTGAGGTCGCGGCTCATCTGTTTCATCTTCAACACACGGCTCTGGGTGAGCGGTGGTGGTGGTACTGGTGGTACTGGTGACATCGACGCAGGTGTCAGCATCCGCTAGAATGATGTTCCTGGAGGTTGCCCTCGCACAGAGGTGGACACCAGATCGTGAAGATCCTGTGAGTGTGGCTCAGAGTGGAGGCTTGGCACCTAATGTGTGTCATCAAGACTAAGCCTTGAGCTATGTGGTCCGTTTGAGTATGTTTCCATCCACAGAACGTCCGTGATATTGAATTATAATGCGATGAGATTATGACCACTTGCAGACCACTTGCCATCGCATCGCCTCCAAGCGAAGCTGTAATACGTGCAATCCTACCGTGCACCTAGGTGAGGCAGTGCATCATCACTGTCATCTCAAATGGCTCGCTGAGGTGCCTACAAACAGCTCACAAGGGGAAGGAAGAGAGTCTTGTTGAGCATATAATTTGAGGCGACTCGAATGGAGCTTCACTTGCCGGCGTTGCCGAGGACACATCCGCCGCGCCCGACTGATCAAAGATTACCATACACGCGTTATCCTGCTTACGAGCACAAATTGGATTCAAATCTCCACGATCCAGAAAAACATTTACAAGAAATCAAATTTTACGGAGTCATTACAAGGAACCTTCGCGCACTCATTAGCATATATCCGGCGGCGCTGCCAGCACACACCTCCCCCCTCCAAAGACTCGCATGCATGTGCGTGGCAATCAAAGCCATAACAACCAATTTCGTGATGTCAACCAAACCGCCAAGAGGGTATCCTAGTTATCCTTATCCCCCCAGTCAGGCTTCCTTCCATCCCTTCGCCGCGCAGGCAGCCATGCGTAATGAAATCAGCAAGGAAATGTGCTAAAAGTATTGAAATTTGCGTAAAGAGGTCATTATGCCTGTCAAAGGATATGAGCGTTTTCTTGCCAATTCCCGGGGTTTCCCCATCGCAGCGCGTTTTGTCGAAGTGAAATGAAAGGGAAGAATAATTGTGTTTCATTGCGCTTTGTTCTATGTCGGCTGTGCACAGAGATTTGGGCGGGGGGAGTGAATTCCTTTGATATCTGATATCCTTTCAAATTATTGGATTTAGTGGAACGTGAATTTCTGCCCCAGGGGGGGGGGGTCCAATGTCAAAGGGCGTCAATTGATTTGCGTTGGAAATTTATTTTCAATTTATATCCTGACTACTGAATGAGGGATTTCAATTGGGGATGGAGCACTTCAAGCTCCATCGACCTTCGGATCACCTCAAGCTCGAATTCCCCTCCTGCGCGAATGACCGTGACCGTTCATTAATTTCTCTTTAAATTGACGTCTAGACCAGTTCTGCGCCGCCGTCATCGTCATCAGAACAATCTCCGAAGGTCAGTGAAAAACCAGAAATCGGCGAAAGCCATGTTTACTCATCACAGCGCCGGCTGTGGCTGGAGCCGTTTTTATGGGATTTAAATTGACGTATCGACTGAATCGCAAAGCAGTCGCAGTATAAAATCCGCTGTGGTGCGGAATTTCGATTAGTTGTGTTCTTTTCATCCGGCGACATGGGACGGCTTATGTCATCGCTTGCGATTCTTCTCGCGCTTTCGGCGATCGGAGTGAACAGTGTTACATCACCGAGCTTGGCGTCCACCTCTGGATCGGATGCACTCCTGAATCTGGTCAAGGATTTCGAGGGCTTCAAGAAGCAGCTGAACACCATCGAGGCTCGACTGATGACTCTGCAGATGACGCTCGAGCAGAAGTCCACGTCAGACGACAGTCGTTGCTGGGTGCGGGACATTGCCGAGGCGATCCGCGCCGTCAAGTACTCCATTGCCGAGGAGAAACTGATAGAGCTGAACAACGACGACAGAATCCCGAACATCGTGCACGACGTATACGCGGGCTCGTCTGCGAATGTCGACGTCATCCTGGAGTTTGCCAAGACGCTGCAGAATCCCGACACAAAGTTCCTTGTGTACAGTGCCCTGCGGGACGAGATGCGCTCAAACGGAAACAGTGACCCCCAACGATTGATATCCCTAGCTGAGGAACTGAAGAGAGAGCTCCTGCGTCTGAAGAACCCGGAAACGAAGAAGAAGGCTCAAGTTGTGATCGACAAGGCTGTGGAGAATATAAAGGCCGCTGCCATCAGCACCCTCAAGACCGCCATGATCGCCAACAAGTACCAAGGCAACGTGGAGGTGGAGTCTCTCGCCACAGCTCTGTCTGACTTCCGCACGGATGTATCCAACGAGGTGATGGAGGGAGTGGTGGACAGTGTCTTCGGCGTCGTGGCCGCTGAGACGATCATCGAGAACATCAGCAGTCACATGCATATCCCGCAGGTCATCACCGGCCTGGCGGCGCTGTTCAATCGCTTCAACTTTGCCGGCAACCTCAACAACCGCGCCACTCTGAAGCTCTCTTCAAGCCTCCGCCAGCTGCAGAGCCGAGAGAGCTACGCCAGCCTCAGCAAGTCTCTGAAGGACGACGTCGACAAGATCATCCAACAGCTACCGCTATGCGCCCGAAATCTCTTCTTCAGCACGAACGTGTGCCTCTTCAACAAGGGCAGGGGTATGTATCTCTACGCAGCCAGCACCTCGATGAGCCGCGACGAGCAACGCCGCAGCATCTACATGTGGTATCCTGGCGATCTGAAGCAGGGCGCGCACTGGAGCGTGCAGCAAATCGGTGCCGACTTCTACTTCAAGAACACCGACTACAAGGACGAGTACTTCTATGCGGCAGAGGTCGACTACAACAAGGACATGCGGTTGGTATTCAACTGGATACCGGGCAACAACACCGATCCCCAGAGCGCATGGGCCATCGAATTGGACGGCGACTACTGCTACATGAAGAGCTCCTTCTTCAACGAGTACCTCTTCGCGCCGTCGGTGAAGTTCGACGAGATGAACACCTACGTGTTCACCTGGAAGCCCGGCACGGCCGTAAAAACCGCCGAGTATCAGTGGCAACTGAGAAACTGCGGCCAGACGAAGCGTTAGTGCGGCTGCCAATGCCCCTCCCGCTCTCTGCTGCACCGAAACGTGTTTGCTTCTTGAGAAATCAATAAAGAACGCTTTTAAGACTGCTTTGGATGGAACTGTTTGTTTGTGCTGTTGTTCTTCGTTTTATTGCGCTACTGCGTGCCGGCTTGGTGACGTCTTGTTGTTGTTGATGAGTGAATTGATTGCGCTTATGCAAACTAGGCGCGCTGACTCGTCTGTGAACTGAGTCAGTGAACCTGAATGGGTGGTGTTGTCTTGAAAGCCAATCTTGTCGGTTTGTTGATGACGACACTAAAGCTTGGTTAAGTGTTCGGGTTTTTGAGCGGGGGAGGTTGGATCTTTCAATAAAGTCGTTAAATTCTGTTGGATTTGAAGAGATCGGATCAGAGATTTCTCCGCAGTCGGACTGCTGGTGTACTTGGGGTATTTTGTGTTACCTCATCACAGATCATGGAATTGAACGAGATTACTGGGGAAGCGTGACTTTATGAGTGACTGGATAAGAGAGGAGTTATATTAAGCTCATCCACTTGAGACGTGTCAGTGCAGATCCTGTTCTTAGTTTCCCCTTCCTTATGCTTAGTCATTTTAGTGAATTAGGAAGAAAAATGAATCTCTGGCATCGATGCAATCATTGAGCCAAAGACCGATGCGCACTACTGAACCCCCAAAAAGCATTGCATCAGTCGCCAATAGCCAGTATTCGAAAGAAGAAAGGCCTTTAAAATAAGGAGTCTGGGGTAAAGCCTCCCAGCGATTCCAGGAAGTTTTTGAAAGCAACAGCCAAGTCGGGTTGAAAGCTGTCATGTTGCAAAGTCACCTTGGTAGTGAATTCACGGCTCAAAAGCATTAGTTGTGGTCGATAACATTTCCCATCAATGGTTTCGCCCAGGTTTAGCAGCTCAAAGTGAACCAGACCCGTCTGGTCACAACTTTGAGCCACGAATGTTTTTTTTTTTGTAGCTTTGATGTAGACGATGATGGCACGGATTTACCAGTGTCACTGCGTAAAGTGTTTCTTCTTGGGGTTATCGTGGTCTATGCACTTTTCACCTCCACGATCCGGTGAAAGAATCACTTCCTTTGATGTCCTTTAAGAAGCAGGGCCTATCGCCGTTTCTCGTCTTCTACTCGTACGGCATACAATTTGCTGAATAGCTCGCAACGTATCTACGAGCTCATTTTGCGTTTAGCAAGGATCTTGATCCTGTAAAGTCCCAAATTTCTCACCTTCAAGCTTCTTGGGTTGGCCAAAACGCTCTTTGCCTTCGCCTCTTAAATCACAACTCTCGAAGCGTCGAAACAAAACAACAAGTTGGTTGAGGTCTACTTCTCCACCCCACCCTGATGCAGTTTTCACACCTTTCCAGTGAAACAGGCAGCTATCGGGCGTTTCCAGTGAAATAGGCAATCACTTCCAAGATCAGCCCCAACTTGCAGGTGGCGCCCTCTTTTGAAAACACCCCGAATTCACTTGGATCCCCAATATATAATGAGCCTAAAGGTAGCTTGATGTTATTCGAGCCTAACTTCTGAGCCTGAGGAAGATGTTTATGGAAACGAAAACATTTTGGTGGCACCAATGGGAATGAGTCAGCAAAGGGCTGAGACTGGGGCAGGGTTTTCGAATAAGGACTTGACATGTAAATCAAGCGGAAATCATTTAAGATGTTTTAAAATCTGTGTTTGCCGCTTGAACAACAATCAAAAGATTTGTGACTGGAACTCGACTTCAATCGTGTGGCACATTTCCACCGGTTACTTCAGTGAACCTACTTTTCAACCACTCGGTCACACATTTTGGTCAAAACGGCTGCTATTTCGGATTCATTGCTGACTCTGGGCTCTTACTACGTCGCCAGCTTGTTGGCATAAACCATTTACTTAACGTGGCTACACAGAAGAAAGCCAAGCAGCGTTAAGTCTCACTAACCAGACGGCCAATTGGCTCATTTCTACGCTCACCATACTTGATAATGGATTGAGTGGTCCACAAGGGACCAGTGCCAAGCTTCTACAACGACTACTCGTGTTGTACGTACTACTGTTCTCTCAACAGTTAAATGGACCTACAGATTTTTGTCGACTCCAAACGGCGCGATTGAGAAGCTTTTCATAGACAATTGGTACTCTTTGAGTGTTGTCAGCAAGTCGAAGAAGCAGGTGCGAACCTAGACTCTGGGCGTATGGGTCGACATACTTACCCACTATACCACGGCGACCACCGCTGGTAACCGATTGTAACGTGTGATGTATGGCTTTAAACACCATCCTGTCGTCTAAGTCCTTACTTTCCAAATCGCGTCAAAAATAATCGGGAATCAGTAACGTGACGATAGTTATCCTCGATGAAAAACTGTGTCCACACACGCCTCCGGCATGCAGAGACGCACCAAACATTAACCTTTTGTGGATGAAGTGGTGATTTATTCAATGGACTGTCACCCGACCAAAAACGTATATATTGCTAAATGATGAACCACTTCAAGGTGAAATTCATCATCATGGCGCATCGTCTCCAGAACCGAATCGGAGAACATGCGGCACTTCAAACGGTCCATTGGCTTTAATTCTTAACACAGCTTGACCGTTTATGGATGTGAGCAAGGGATCCTTATGCAAAATACGTCATAATGTGGTCTGAGCGACGTGGAATTGACCGATTTCAATCGTTCTCTAGGGAAGCCTTTCGACAAACCGGATGTCTCACTGCCACGTCACACAACGAATACGAGACCACTGCTTCCAAGGCCCTAATGAAATTCCAGACAAACTTCTAGTCTAATCTCTTGTGTGACTCACTGGATCGTTGGACGGTATCAAATAGGAGGGAAAGAATAGACACAAGTTATCTGATGATTTCATGTGGACTTTACTCAGTCAAATTTTACCTCATTTTGCCACTCTTTTTCGCAACTCCAGAATTGCAAGTCGAAACTGGTTCAATGCCTCGAAAAGCAAAAAGCAGCGTAATTGATAATCAGCTCAGGATTGTTGTGAGAAGCCAAGACAACGAGAGATCGAAAGAAAGACAAAAACTCTTAAAATGTTGCCTTACCCAGTTGCAAGAAAGATGGATGAACGAAAGGCGAGCTGTACCATGTTGTGGAAATGTTGTTTAAAACACAAGCCACTGTGGAGTAGACTGACTCAATAACATCGACCCCACGAACGAGGATGCTCCGACCAAGAGGGTCTTCAACCTGCGGGAGTCTTGAACCAACAGCCTTCAACTTTATACAGGAGTTAGAGACCGATTCTCCAGCAAATTTATGTCGCACTTATCATCGGGACTTAAACTGAAGCAACTGGCGGGGGTCGTTCAAGCTGTAGAGGCATTTTACTTGAGTCCTAGATCCACCCCGGATCGTAGGGCTGTCAAGAAAAGAAGAGTCAGGGACTGAAGCAAAGTAACCTGAAATCACATAATCGTCAGGCGTCGATACCACAGGAGCAGCTGATATCATAGCCTGAGTGACAAAAAAAGGACGCCCCATACCGCTATTGTTTCATCGCATTGAAGACCTTTGAGCCACTTTTATCCACTCTGATAGATTTTGACAAATTCCTGTACAGAGTCTGTTCTCTACCGACAATGTCGAACGATGGAGAAATTTGAGCCCCGGACTGTGGAATTTGAACGAAACAAAAAACTACCACGTAGGTCTGTAGAGAACACCCTGTAGGTCTGCTTATCTTGTAGAGAACACCCTGTGGGCAAGCCGATCAATTGGCGATCTTCAATTTGAAAAGCACAGAATTACAGAAGTGACGTCCCACATTGTGGCCTATGTTGGGCGCCACTTTTGAAAAACGTCACACAGAATAGATGTACGTTTCAGTTTGTTCCTTTAAAAAGTGGTTACAAGAGGTGGAGTGTAGAAAGAATGTACTTTCAACAAGAGGAAAAGAATTAAGAGTGATCACCAGTGGACTGGTGACAATGGCCAATGGACGTCAATTAATTTTCCAACTAGAGACAATGTTTATACCTTCTCCCCCCCCCCCTTGCAGATGGAGTCCGAAAGTTGAGACTTCAACACAGGCAGGTGCCACTTCAAGAACAGAAGGAGATGCCGATCACTTAAAGCCCAACAATAACATCACTGTTGTCATGTGCATTAAATCCTCTGCTCCATTAGTCTTCTCCCCATCCCACTGACAAAACTGCTGACCTACTTTGGTCCTTCACGCATTCGAAATAAATTAAACCACCCGTAGACCGGCGCCAACTGCAACTCCTCCGACACATAACCACGCGTCGTGACACACTCGAACAACTGCCAAAGGACAACGGCCCCTACGTGGTGCTTACCTCTACGCTAGCGTCGCGTACTACATCGGACCCTCCTGCACGGTTCCCCACAGTCCAGGAGCCAGTAACCGCCCAGCCAGTGTCATATCTCTTCACTCATTATTACTTCATGCTTTGAAACTGGTGATGGTTGGTGGTGGTGCTGGCGGTGGCTCACCGGAACCCTCGGTACGCAAACAAAAGGTCCTGTGATCCATGTGTATCACATCATGAGGGCAAGAGCTACAACGACGTCAATGGTGGTGGTGCAGCACAACGCTTTAGCTCGGAAATTATACTCTCTCTCTAGCGACGACGACGTCATTGCAGTGCGGTGGCGGCAGCAACGATGGCGGCGACGGCGGCAAACAGTGCGCTTGTAACCTGTCAACCACTGTGTTGTGCGCCGCTATTTGATGCTCCCCCTCGGATGGATGGTATCTCTCCCGGCTTGTGTGTGGGATTGCTGAGAAAAATAAATTTCAATGGATGCCCCGTTTCCACGGTCCTGCGGGCTCAGGCCAGGACACAATGCCGAACAATAATGAATTGCATTTGAGTCTGCGTGTGTGTGTGTGTGTGTGAGAGAGTGAAAGATGAAATTTTTATAAGCGCCAAGTCCAATTCTTGCAGGTACTCCTACCCCCTCCCCATCCCCCACCAGTCCTCTCCATCACTGCGACGGCGTCGGTGGTTACTGGCCACCACAGCGACGTCGACGACTGCGATGGCATCCATTTTAACAGCAATCGAGTGCAAATACAGGGCAAAAACGAACGAAACACACTGCACACAGGAGCTGACGCTGGTGCTGGAGTTGGAGCGGTCGTCGCCGTATCTTGCGGCGCAGTGCAGCATCCAGCATATCTCCCGCTCGATCTTATTAATTAAGAATTATTTTAATTAGTGTAATAAATTTTAATCTGTCAGTGAGCGGTGGGCAGGGACGGGGCGGCTGCGACTGCGGCAATCGCTGCTGTCACAGCATGCCGCCGCAGTCAGATTTCACGTGGAAAGGCTGGGGGAGGGGATGGCTGGGGGTGCACATAAACCATAGTGAGGTATGGGCCAACGAGAGACGCTGCTGAACCACTCGTCGTCGTCGTGACGTGTTTGCCTATTTTTTTCGCTCGCTCGCACGCCAGCCCCGTCAGATTTGACCCCCATGCATAGTTGGGCACCATAATTGGGGAATTTAATTGCCGCCCTCAAGATGCACACAACGGCATCGGCTTGCGAATCGGGTCTTCCCAAAATAAGTGATGACCTCGACCGTGCAGACGTCGTCGATTCGTCGAAGTCGTCTTCTCCTCCTTTGCACAGTCACCACACAAAGGACCAGGAAGTCGGCGGTGGCGGTGTCTCGCCCTCTCTTCCTCTTCTGGGTGCACAGTCAAGATAAGCAACCGATTTATTGATTATCTTGCGCTGATGGAGAGGGTAGCCCTGGGTGAGTGCCATTCCACTGGCGTTGCTGTGATTGGAGTCGGATGGGATTCATGAGAATTTAGTGTGGATTTTAGTTCAGGTACCGGTGGCAGTATCGCGTTCTTTCGTGGCTTCCTGACAGGCATTTGGGGTCGCCGTTATTGGAGCGGAGAGCAGCAGCTCGTCGATTTTGGAAAGGTGCCATGCTGTCGATCGATATCGTGGAGGACAGGACGCAGCAGGACGCTCGTGCCGGAGAAATGCAAATGGAGACTGTGATGGGTCATCTTGTGACTGTATGTGGTTTCTACATCGTTAGCGTGTAGCTGGATCGATCTAGTTTTTCAACTGCATCTGGAACGGTATCTAGAGATGGGTCTGATCTTAAACTGAATCTGGAGCTGGATATGAATCTGGGACTAGATCTGAATCTGGAACTAGACTTGAACTGAAGCGGGAACTAGATCTTGAACTGAATCTGAAAATAGATTTGGAACTGGATCTGGAACTGGACCTTGCACTGGATCTGGAGCTGGATCTCGAACTGAATCTGGAACTAGATCTGGAACTGGATCTGGAACTGGACCTTGAACTGGATCTGGAGCTGGATCTCGAACTGAATCTGAAACTGGATCTGGAGCTGTATCTTAAACTAGGCCGGGGTCCGAAACTGTTGTTCTAGGTAGGGGTTCTAAAATTTAAGCTTCAGATAGATTTTTAGCTGAATATGGAACTGTTACTAGGACCAAAGCTGCCAGTAGTAGTCCCTTATCTTGCATTCTGTTCACGTTCTAATTTTTCACACTAGAGCCACATTGTCCCAATTTAGATTCTGAAAGGGACGTGCCACAGTTTCATGCTGCCTACATTCAACTAGCAAACCCTCTCCCGCCCTCTCTCTTTCTCCACCATCCCACACTATCGGCAATTCTCCATGAAAGTGAAAAACCACATCCAAATAAAAACATATTTGTTGAGTACCCGCAGATATCTGGGGCCCCTAAGTCTATTTAAATTTCGCATTCGTCACTCTCGCGATTCTTGGAAACAAGGTGATTTCCATTTGGGTGCCCAATGACAGGTGTGGTGTTTGCGCAGCTAGCGCACACAAAGGCGCATGCGGTTCCCCGGAACGTACAGTGCAGACGCAATTGTTTGCGGTCGCTGATAAGAATCTGGTTGAATGAGAACATTCGCAGCGCACCGCAGTTAGGAGGCGCCCCCTTTGTTCCGGTCACACTGGGGATCGGCCGCTTTGCAATATGACGGATGCAGATAGAGTTGTTTGTGTTGGACTTTTAAGGTTTCGTTTATCGATTGAGAGATGTTTAGGTTTTTATGTCTAATTGAGGTGCAAAAATTAAGATTGCAGCGTTCATCAACTCCGAATAGAGATAGAGATACGTTTTTTTCTGAGGTGGCAGTACTGTCATTTACCTCTGTGTCAAATTTTTACGGCTCAAAACAAGCAGATGTTCAGGTGCTGAAGTCTTCTATGGAATATTTGATGAATCTTTGGCGTTGAACGTGTGCATCTTAGGCGTATTAGCAAATTAGCAGCGCTCTTCATCAATTTTACAACCAGCGCGATCAGAACCCTCTTTTCCTACAGTTTGGTGTTTTTTGGGGCCATTACAAGGACGAACTCTATGGGCTGTGTAGCGACATGCGCCTATTCAAGCGTCTTCGGATACAACGCTTAAGAGGGCAAGGCCATGTAGAGCGTATGACCAACACAGTTCCGTACGAAAAGTCTTCGACTTTGAGTTATTGGGACAACGCAACAGAGGACTGCCTAAGCTAAGCTAGGGCACACAAGTGGAGAAGGACCTCAATAAACTTGGCATGCGCAACTGGCGACAGCTGGCAAAAGATCGTGCTCGCTAGAGAGGCATGTTGAGGTCCCCGGACTATAGCGCAACAAGAAAAAGGTAATGGCCCCTTTAATGAATTTCAGACTGGTCAGGCTATTTAGACAGATCTTGATCGACATGGCTTCAGGAAGCACGGCTACATTCTACTGGGCATCGTGACACTCTAGGATTCTCGGCAATAAGAGGGCAGTTTCATTTCCTAAGCAGAGGAGCGGAGAAGGCTAAATCAATGGCTTTGGAATATGGACGCATTCGAGTAAAGCTTCTTCAGGAAGGCGAGGAAAAATGGATCAATGGGAGACATCGCAAATCTGTGAAGAGGCATTGAGATGTCGTCCACTTTAACAGCCCTTTCGCCTATACGAAGAACATATTTAACATTTCGTTGGGGGTGATCTTGTGCCAACCAGTCGCATTCACAACATTAAGGCGTGCCACACATGGACTTCTGAAGAATGCGTTGGGATTAAGAGGAAGAAGAATCTGTAGAGCACCCACCAATCTTAGATTGCCCTAGATCTAGAGTGTGTTAGATTGGAAGGGAGTTGGATAAGGTGGCTACCCACAATGTTCTCTTGCATTAGTGAGGAATCTTTACTGCCACAGAGACGATATTCCTCCGCTACCTCTGAGTCCGTTTACTTTTCTTAATAGATCAGTTTGACGTCCACTTGGTATATATCTGGGTCATGACGACCTTAGCATGGTGGTACAACTTGATGCTCTTAAGGTTAATTATTCTTAGGAAAATTATTTTCCCTAAGAGAAGACGTGAAGCTAAGAACCAACCTTTCCTCCTTTTCCTTTCATTTTATCTTCTTCCTGCTCTGCACACCCCACTCTTTAGTGGGATGGATCAAAGATCGAAGCCGGGATTTAGCCTGGATAGCCCAGTCGCGAACGCTATATTCGAATTTCTGGCAATCTCTCCTCATAAGAAAAGTTTGTCAGTAGTGCAACCGTCTGTGCCTTCGATCGACTTCTTCATCCAAGCTTCCTCGTGGGTTCAACCTTTGTAAGACTTAAACTTCTACATAGTGTCCTCCTTCTGGGTCAAGAGGACTTGACTAACATCGAGCTTAGGGCATCCCGGAATGTATGACCATGTCGAGACTATTTGAAACTCCTTCATAAAAACAAAGAAGTCTCACCCTTAGCCGTCTCCTTTATTTCTTATCTTAGCCTCTCAATGAACCCGTTCTTTTAGTGTGTGGAAGCCACAGCGTTAGCGGATGGGGCACCATTTCTGCCAACCTGACTAATGCTAAGTCGTAGCATGAAACTAATATCTCCAAATGCCTGATAAAGTGCTGTGTTCTGTTTCAGAACAAAGCAGCAGCAGTCGCGGCCCTGCAATTAATTCCTTAGACAGACACTTACGTCCAGAATGGCATAGAAAATGTGTTTGGCAAGCTGCTCAAGTTCAGCTTCAGGATGATGGAGGAGACTGTGCATTTCTGTACATCTACGAAGACGCAAACAGCTTTACCCAGAGTGCACAATGACATGGACTTCCAGCACCATTTTAGCTGAACTCTTTGCTATAACAGCACCCCAAACGCAGATCATACGTCACGGAATACGCATCGCATCCACATATTAGAAACGTTCCTCCGAAGAGGGGGCGCCATAAAAAAAAATTGAGACTTTCAGTCCAGTATTCGACGCACGAGTTCACACACTGTTTCTACAAAAATCATTCAACACACGAAACCCTCGCCATGCGAGCACAACTTACGCTTTCCTCAACTTCATTTGATAACGCAGCGGCAGCGTAAAACAGAGACAAAGTCGACACATAGGGGCATACAATGCCAGTCAGGGGCGGCTACAATTGACCATCTGTCAGGATCTCCACATAACCCGTTCGTGGCCGCCACAGCAGCACCATCGAGAGGGGAATATGCGTGCGCTGCGTGTGTGCATATTTAAAACCACATTATCCTCCAGAAAGGAATCATGGCACATTCCCAGAATTGATACCATTATAAAGTGTTACGCATGCGCGCCGTGTACGTGCGTCGTGTTCACTGCGAGAGGTCGTGATTAGACGCGCCGTGAAAGGATTATGCCTCGGAATTCCGCCGAAGAGTGCCCTTATGATGTGGGGGAACGAAACGAATGCGTCGTCTGGCCGAACTTATGTGTGCTAGGGCATTGATTGTTGAGATTTCAAGTGTCCTTTGTTCGCAGTTGGCAAACGGCTTGTGAGTTGTGGTGATGTTTGTACGCATGAACGCCTCCTGGGTTGTATTTGAATGGTTATGGAGGTCAACTTGTGGTTGGTTGTTGGGTATGAGATTGTGGAATGTAAATGTGAATGGGGTGATTAGGGGACGGAATGGATTGACCTTAGCTTCAGTAAGAATTCCTAACTCTGGGGTTATCGAAAGTAGACGTTTGCAAGTAAGTGGCGAACAGTTGTGCGCTTTTGCAAAGGCATCACGTCATCCATCCAGTTCAAGACATAAGTTCTTGTAACATCTTAGCATTTCTGTGTTTCTTCACAACCTAATCACAACCTCGGAGAAAGCAATCCGTGACTCGGGTACGTCTTCAAGAGGGACCATAGCCACCAGGTCCAGTCAGATATCAACTTAAGCGGACGATAGTGACATAACCGAAGGAACACATTCTGGGGCTGAACATCAATAACGGAAGTACGATGTCGCCAACTTTCAAAACAGACGCGGGAAGGAGCTGCTGAGGGTGTCCAGTTCAAATCGCACTTTCTGTTGAAACAGTCGCCCCTGTGATTCGGCAGGTCCGCAGAATGTATAGTGCACTTGTCTCGAGGGTGGTCAACGAAGGGCCTCCGTGTCCTTTCTCTATGTCAGCTGAGCATTCTGAAGAAGTAGGTGCTTCTGCGATCACCAACCGGCAGGCTTCTACGTCTCGAGTGATAGAGGGAACTCACCTCCGGGGCTTCAGATGTCAATGTCACAGGATTGGCCTTTTGAAATAACTTTTCTGATGAAAATGTAACTCGCGCGACAATGTGGCAGGCGGCTGTGTTATAAGTGGTCGGAGGAACACACTCTGGGCGCTAAGTTTACCTTTCGACTGAAGCAGCATTCTACGTGACTTCGCAGATTCACAGCGGTGCAACACCTATGATCTAAGTGCTCAAGACAATGCACTTCGGATACTTCCTCCACTTCAGCCAGACTCTTTGAAAAAATAGCAGCTGATGTGACTTCGTAGCTACACTATAAGGCAGACATCCTCTGAAATAACTGAAAAAGGGGACGCCCTTCAGATTTCTTTTAAGCTTTAGAGCCATGAATAAACAGATTCTGAGATCTTGTAGGTTCAATTTGAGACAGGCGTCGCTGACCAATGTTTTCAAACAAAAGCTTACCGCGGCTTGGACACATCTACTTCAGGGACAGAACGTCATGTTACTTTGTAGAAAAGGAAGCTCTGAAAGTGACCATGAAACACTACTGGAAGGGCTTTTCCTATCCTTCGCGGCTCCGTAACTTGACTGTCAAGGCGGCGTCTGTGCCCTTAGTGACCAACGATACCACTGCTCCGGCCCGAAAAGTCTTCGAATCTGAGTCATTGAGACAACGCAACAGAGGACGGCCTAGGCTAAGTGGCGCACACAAATGGGGGAGCACCTCAAACAACTTAGAGAGCGCAACTGGCGGCAGCTGGCGGGAGATCGTGCTGGCTGGAGAGGCATGTTGATTGAGGTCCAGGTCCACCCCGGACTGTAGCGCCACTAGAAGAAGAAGAAGATGAATGAGAAGCTCGCCCAGAATTCACGCTTAATTTTCGATTCGGCGCAACTGGTCGGTATGACCAAGAGAAAGGTGAATACCACCAACCTTCATATCACCAGTCTCAGGAAACCGCTGACATTCACAGACAATGCTACTGCTGCTCCTTTCAAAGTGACCCACAAAGAACTCAGCTATCAGTGTCTTTCTCTCTCCTTCTCTCTGTTTCTCATTCTCCCTTCCCCCCTCCACTCTCTTTTAACCACTCTCTTAGGCAACCCTATCCCACAATTCCCAAACAGCCACCATTCAGAAGTCATCTTCATCAACCTCCAGTCAAGTTAACCAAGAGTTAACTTCATCAAAATTTATTACCCCAGCCAGAGAGCGTCAGCCAAACACCATCTGCACACCCGGGCCATAACCACATCTCGTGTTACCCCAGACTGTGAAAATAAATTCTACAGGTTTCCCAACTTAACCACATCATCTTACATCACTCCCGCGCCCACCACTTCCGTCCCGTCCCGTCCCTGGTAAGCTGAGGTCCTTGCTGCACAAGACGCCCCAACACTCGGCACTCGAAACAACAACAGCAACAATGTGAGAGCAATTCTTTTCAAGTTTCCTCAAATTCCATTATTGCACTTCTCTTACACAAATAATTGGATAGGTGTAGCACTAGCAGGAGCTCCTCATGTAATTATCCAGCAAAAAGCTATTCAGGCGCTCCGTGCGCATACAAAAGGTGAACTTTCAGGACGCTCCCGTTGGCGTTGTCGTCCTCCTCTTTCAGCCGAGACACTGACAACGACGACGACGACGACGACGCAGCTGAATGAATTTTGTGAAAGTTGAGACACTAATCACGGACACACACTCGCATGAATGGGTATCTCGTCTAGCTCTCAAAACAGTGAAAAGGACGACGGCATTAGGGGCGAAGTCTGAGCGAGCTCATCCGTTTCGTGTATCTTTGTGGAGCAGCAGGAACAGTGGCAGTAAAACCCCATCAAGGTGTACGCAGGATAATTGGAGGAAAAAGCCAAGTTTAGTCAAACTCTCGTAATTCAAGACGTATTAACCAGGATAACGGCTCCTCCCACCCCCCGGTTGTAATAATTCATTTGGGGGAGTTCATTTACCATGAGAGTGCTTCACTCCGCTTGGTGTCGTTTTGGGTTTCGGCCAAAAGAAAAAAAACCAAACATAGACATCTTCTGACGGTTATTGCAACGACAACGACGTCACATGACGCTCAAATGTGAGAAGTCCTTGCATGAGGATTCGTTGCTGCCGCAGCTTCTCAAGGAGGGGATGTATCATCGTCGAGATTGAGGTAGATAGACCAGGAAGGAGAAGGAGGGACGACCGCACGGTGATTTTATTGCCGTCATCTAGAAAGCCACAAGGATCCTAGGATAAATTTTAACAGGATATTTAATTACAGGTAAAATCACTCTTCTCCCGTGCTGCTGAAGACGAGGTGTTGTTAGCCATAAAATTGAAGTTCCTGACAAAATATCAAATTCCAAGCTGGAAGGGAGCCCACAGAGAGAGGGAGAGAGATTCAGCCTGAACTGTGTGAGAGAGTGGGAAGCGTGGCAAATGAGATCCGTAACCTGGATGGATGGTGACTTGAGTGGGTGTAGCGTTGTGTTGAAAGCTTTTGTGGGATATTTGCGGTGAGGGGCGCCTTTGCTGCTGAAAATTGTAGTGACACGTTCTCCGAAAAAGGACTACAACCGGTGTGGTGTTACGGGTGACGGTAACGGTTGCATGGTATCGAAGCCTATCATTGTCTGGCCCTGGAGAGCTCTTCGATGTCAAGTGAGCGATTGACGCTCAGACGTTCGTCCTAGACGGCTCCTTGGAGATTCAGTGCTAAGAACGAAACTGGATGAAAAAAACGGCGTCCAAGGTGCTGCGTCATCAGGAAGTCAAGAGAAAACATTCTGGACAGTGACGCAAGAACTGCAATTTTTTGCATAGAAAGCCAAGTCGATGCTGTGAAGCCGCTGGGAAGCTCCTTTCTTAAATCCGTGCGCCACGTCGTTCCTCTGTGATGCAGGAAAGTACCGCGAAATGTTCCTAAAGTCAATCGGAATTAAAAAAAAGCGGCATAAGTGCGTTCTTGGGGCCACGAGCTCCAAAACAACCGTCTCAGGATGGATCGGCGAAGTAACATGGGCTGTTATGGAACCGAAGGGCAGAGGTCGCGCGAAGCCCGTTGCCTCAATCTCATTGGCGCCTGCTTCACTGGAGAGGCTACAAAATCGAGTAAAGCAAGTAAGTGGCGGAAAGCGCGTTGCCTTCAGGAGTTAGGAAGTAGGTGTGTAGCTCTCAGAGGATTCACGAAGTCGCCTTAGTTGCTACTTCATCAAGAAGGCGATCGAATGTGGAATCAGTGCTCGAAAAGTGTTCCCTTGCGCACCAAATGCTCAGAGGCCTGCACTTAAGTGGAGCTTGAATGCCACGAGCTGTAATTTTATGGAAAATTGAGCGAACAGTGTCCTGCCAAAGACCCTTCCACTTGAACATAAGCATCTGCAAGTTGGGCGGTAAAGTTGCGCGACCTCATCAATCCCAAGACAACTCGCCGTCTGCTTGGTTCTGATTGTTCTTTTCGTTCATTGCATGCCCTCAGTCTCTCCCCCCCCTCCCTCTATACCACCGTCACATAATGACTTAATTTTCATTGCACTTAACGGCGCAACGGAGTGACTTTAAAGACATTCCCAGAAAGAGACACAGAAACTCATACCAACGACCAGCTACCGCATTCATCGGAGCAATTAAATCAAGATCAAGATATCCATTACGCTCCGGAGAGGCGCGTACGCTTTCCGTTGAACTCACTCGCCCCGCCACAGAACGCCTTTCATTCAAATTCAAATGCGTCCGATGACGTACGAGTGCACGAGTGTCATTCTCTGCCTAGTTCGCTGGAAAACAAAACAAATATCCACAGTTCCCTGGAACTTCACACAATTTTTCTGTTTGTCAGCACTCATCATCGTCACGTAGAGCTGTGCTTGGCCCTTGCCCCCCTGCCCCCTTCCAAAAGCCTGACGTACCATCGCCGCAATCGCCACAGCCGCCGTGAGCGAGTTGGCCCACAAAGTATGCGTGCTGCCACAGAGCAGCCGAGATTCCGTGGCCCTTTTGAACTCTTTTTCTGTAAAATGCGCGCACACATGCACGCTCCCCGTAACAATGCACACATATCCTAAGTGCAATCGTTGCATGTCAACAAGTCGGTCTCCCCCCCCCCCCTCCCCACACACACACACCGGCCCATACGACTCTACGACTCACATGTCACTTTTGTCATTTGTGCCACAAGGCGGCGGTGCCTGTCCTTTAATGTTTATTTTTATATGGCAACTTTGTCGGCACTTCAAGTGGCATACGGGCAAAGAACTCTTTCTCTCTTTCTCTATGTGCTCTCCGAGGAGGGTACATCAGGTGCCCGCACACGTTCGATTTGTTGCCCCGTTCGTCGGCCTGTGTTTGCATACAAGCGGTAACGAGGTGAACAAGAACACGTCAAGAAGGCAAAAGCAAAGACCACGACGACGACAGAGCGGGAGACGAAGAAATGAGAAGTGCAACGAAATAGACCGAGTGCCGCCACCAGGGATTGACTGACTGTCTTGCTGGGTGACACATATCCATGGAGGCATCACTCAAAATTCGAGCGAACGCGTCTCCCTCAGCCTACACCCGTGCGCGTGCATTCAATGCTGCTGCTGCGGCTATAAGTGTCACATCGATGATCCGGTTTAGGTTTTCCATTATGCTGAACATGCAGAATGCGTGTTGGCTTGAATAAAAGATACTCGCACGTTGGAGCGCTGCGTGGAGTTTTTGTGTCCTTTGGCCGGGCGGGAGGCGGTGATTGATATGGAAGAGGTGTACTTGATGTTGAATTTGGTTTATGCGTTCCTAGAAGTGATTTATTTCGAGCGGCCAACTGGGAAGTTGCACTTTTGGCAGATGGGGAACTCTGTGTGCATGAACCTCTGGCACACGGGCTGCGGCTTCGTTTTGGACGGGAAAAGGTTGTTGACATGATGCAGGTTTATGGGGATTTTTTTTCTGTTACTCTGTTGACGTGTTTTGAATGGTAATTCAAATTCAGATGGCGGACCATGAATCATGAACAGAGTGATGGGAACGTTTTAAGGAAGTTATTGAATTGACGGTGGTTAAGGTTTGGGTCGAAGATGAAATTGCTTAGGGGAACATTTTCAAATCCTGGAGAAGACCCAAGAAATGCAAATCGACACTCACCACCTATTCGTCGATTTCAAGGCCACATATGACGGTGTGCACAGAGACGAGCTATACAGTCCCATGCCTAGTTTTGGCATTCCTACCAAACGCATCAGATTGTGCAGGATGACGATGGAGAACTCTCGCTTCTCCGTCAAGGTGGGGAACGAACTCACCGAGACCTTCGATGTCAAAAAAGGTTTTAGACAATACGATGCACTGTCATGTGACTGTTTTAACATCATCCTTGAGAAGATCGTGCGTAACTCACAGGTTAACACCAGAGGCACGATCTTCCAACAGTCAGCTCAATTGCTAGCTTACGCCGAGGACATTGACTTGATTGGTCGAACACAGCGAGCCGTCAATGATGCGTTTACTGGCATTGAAGCGTAAATGAGGGCAAAACGAAGTACATGCTGTCATCAAGGATAGACACACAACATCGGCGTCTCGGACAGAGCGTCACACTAGGTAGCAGAAACTTCGAGGTAGTCAAGGACTTCGTCTACCTCGGCTCCGCAGTAAACAGGGACAATAACACCAGTACCGAAGTCAAACGCAAAATCACTCTTCCCAATCGCTGTTTCTTTGGGCTAGGCAATTGAGTAATAAAGTCCTCTCCCGAACGACCAAAGTGACTTTGTACAACACCTTGATCATCCCTGTCCTGCTTTACGGCGCAGAAACCTGGACGTTACTAAAAGCGGATGAGGAAGTCTCTTCGAGAGAAAAGTTCTGCGTGCGATTTTTGGTCCTGTTTGCGTTTGCGTTGATGGCATCTGGAGGAGAAGATTCAACGACGAACTGTATGAGCTGTTTAGCGGCATGAGCCTAGTCAAGCGTCTACGGATACAACGCTTAAGGTAGCTAGGCCATGTAGAGCGTATGGACACCACTGCTCCGACCCGAAAAGTCTTCGAACCTGAGCCATTGGGACAACGCAACAGAGGACGGGCCAGGATAAGGTGGCGCACACAAGTGGAGAAGGACCTCAACCAACTCGGAGTGCGCAACTGGCGGCAGCTGGCGAAAATCATCCTGCCTGGAGAGGCATGTTGGTTGAGGCCCAGGTCCACCCCGGACTGTAGCGCCACAAGAAGAAGAAGAAGTAGAAGAAGTATTAAATCCTTGAAAGGTGGTTTCATGTTCGCACGGCCAATGGTTGTGTGTCGTCGTTGCCAAAATTTGGGTTAGAACCATTTTCTGGCTAAGCTAGAGCGGTACCATTGATAAGGAGGAGATGGAAGGCCGAAACCTTGGCGATGGTCGGCTTAGCTCGTTGTTCTGAGCAGGTCTCCGACACATCCTCACTTTCTAGCAGTGAATTGGGCAACGAACAAAGCCCAGAGATGTTCAGAAAACTGTTCTTTTCATGAATTCTTTCCCAAATTTTTGATTCTGAAGAGTTCACATTTTTTTGGACTTAGTTTGGATATTGCGACCAATTTTGGAAATATTCCTCTGGTTTTGACCATTTGCTTGAAATGTTGTCCAAAAAGTTATAGAAATGGCCAAAGTATACAACAACTTGTTAGAGTCTGAAGAGGCCCCCATTAAAGATAAGCCAAGATTCCTCTCTCTGCTGGCCTTTAAGGTCCTCATACTTAACTGAAGTAGACATTGTTTGGTAAGGGGCTATGCCAAGAGCAGTTCACAAAGAAGCTATGGATATGGCTTAATGGAAGCAGTCATTTGTAAGAGGCGATCCATACTTTAAGCCTTCAGGCCGATACAAATAGATCCTGATCGTGTGTCGCCTGTCCATGGATGAGTATGGAGGTCACTCACGGTCAAAGAATAATAATAATTAAGTGGCACTGCAGTCCACAAGGGACCAGGCCCTAGCTTCTTCAACAATTACTTGTGTTGTACGTGCTACGAGTAACGCCAACCGTTTTCTTGCCGACTCCGAACAGCGAGATTTGAGAAACTTTTTATCGACAATTGATACTCTTTGAGTGTTGTTAGCAACTCGAAAGAGGTGGTTCGTCTGGGAATAGAACCTAGACTTTCTGCGTCTCTATAGCGGAGCAATTGTCTTCTTCCCCTTTATCTTCATCTTCACTTAATGTGACCGAGTCAATCTAGCCAGCGGGTCCTTGCCTTCTGGAGCACAATCACATTTGCCGGCCGAACATTTCGAACCGCCTTTTGGGCCATTATATAGCCCCATCAATGCAGGAGCTATCTCTCAAATATTCGCCAAGAAAGATAGCAACTGTGACATGAGAGGTGGGCTGGCGACTTGACATCAGGCACTCTGAACCTTTATCGCTAAACAATGCTGGAAGGGCATTGTTTCGTTGTAGGGTGAAGATCGGTAATCTTAAAGTGGCACGGATGTAGGGTAGGCTTAATAATAAGAGTTGAGTGGCACTACAACTAGCTTCTACAACAACTACTCGTGTAAGGAACGGATCCTGTTCTCGCACGAGTAGAAGGGACATACAGATTTTTGCTGACTCCGAACGGCGAGATTTTAAGCTTTTAATGAACAATTGTTACTCTTTGAGTGTTGTCAGCAACTCGAAAGCAGTGGTGCCGTGAAGATATGTGAGGTGACCCGTCCGGGAATCGTAACTAGACCTTCTGCGTGTGGGTCGACTCACTTACCCACTACGGTTACCACTTTGACCACTTACTTACGGTCTTTTGTCTTCAAAAAAAATAAGAATAGCGCTCACCATTACCCTGTATGTGCTGAATGGACAATTAATCTTCTAACCAGTCTCGTCCAATTTCTTTGACGTCGAGGGCGTGTATGACATGGAGCTATCAAAATTGATTCCTCTTAACCAATTCTGGTGTCACTGGCACTGCCAAATATTACACATAGATGGGCACAATCAGCACTTCTGCCAGGTCTGTTGACCAGGTTAAGGCTTGTACCTTCTTAATTATTTCCCGTCTGCACATTCAAAACAGCAGATGCCTGTTTGATTCATCCACCAAATCCCAGCTTTCCCATCTCTCTACCCACCTCCATCACCACAAAGCCACACTTCAGATCACCCCTCTGAGTCGTATTTTCGCTCAATCGTTCCTTCCCAACGATCACCACACAGAAGTCCTTCTCAAAAAATCCCTACCCCAATAAGAGTCACTTTCAAACTGATGATGCAACCCACTCGACGCTACCGAATATCCCTCTCATTGCCAGACCAGATCATTAGTCGCCTCCAAAGCGCCCACTCAACCAGCCCCTAGGAAAATAATTCCAATTATGGCAATAACAACTTTTCCTCTGATTGCTCCCCACACCCCTTCCCCCTCCCGACAACCATCATCTCGCATTCCAGGATTGTCAAAGATTTTCACTCAATTTATTCCAAACTTTGCAGCTTCAGCCGCTACTTCAGCCCTTCATAAACGTCGCGACATTCGCCATTATCGGCGTCCTTGTCGTTCTCCTCATCAGCAGCACTCTTCAAAGACTATTTGCTCGATACACAAATCACCATCGACGCGGACCATACCTTGCGTGGCGGTGCTTGAACGACGTAATTAACATAATATTTGGCACTTGCCACCCTCCCCGAGAGAGAGAGAGAGAGAGACATCTAGAATCCGGAACTTCTAGCGTTTATAATTAAAATCAACGGATCCTGGCTGCGACTCCTTACAACATCCTTCCTCAATTGTAAACAAATTAAATTCGACGCGTGAGTGGGGGCACCGCCTTTCGGTAATTCTATTCTGAGCTTCATCTTCTCAGAAACGAATCCTTCACAGCACAACCTTGCTGCATTCGTTTCTTACTGTGCCCCCTCGGGGTGTGTGTGTGTATGTGTGTGTCTGGAAGCAGAACACGCGCGGTCCTCGGGAAGTCATTCAAGTGAAACGCGACAAAACGCCGTCGCAACATTACTCAAATTAATTTGATTCAATTTCATTTCGAAATTACTTTTCAAATAAATAATTCCATGACGCAGAAAGAGAGAGAGAGAGGGAGAGAGAGTCGGAGGGACTCCCTCCATCCGTCTGTTTTGATTTCGCTTACTGCCGTGGACAAGGACGACGGCAGCTCGGTCCTTTGTTTGAAATTTGAACAATCTCTGTTATGAGTTAAGCATCCATAAATACAAAATTTCATCGCTCGGTAAACGCCTACCCCCCCGTTCACCACCGCCATCGACCCACCTGCCCAATTACACATCCAACAGCAGCAGCCATTCGGATGTCAACAAACCGAAGAATCATCGTGTCCTGAGTGGAGGGAAATCAATTATCCTTGAAAATTTCTTTTCAGATCCTTGAAATTGGTTCTGAGAGTGGTGGTGAAGGGTGGAGAGGGGACTTTGAGTGCGGACAGAATTAGTTGGCCGGATGATTCAAGTGGTTGGCTGCGTGGGCAGTGGAAATCCTTCAAATCTCGTATCGAATCGATTTAAGGAGCATCTGCAGTGGCTGAGTCTAGTGGATTTTGTGTGGGCGTTCCGGTCGCAGCGGCAGCAGCAACGGCGATGGAAATCCATGTGTCTTCTTCGACTAGGGCAACAATTAGGAGTTGAGGAGATATCGGCAATTAATCTTTGACCTCTGATGGGTGGGTGAAATGAAAGAAATGCCATTTAACGGGAAATTAATGGTGAAGCTAATTGGTACGTGCCGCTGCCTGGAATCGTTATTCTTCGAGTTGGAATTGCTGAGTGCGGTTGAGTGTGGATGAACGTGTGTCTTCGTTCGGTAATCATTTAATTATTATGCATACACGGACATTCAATTAAAACGATTGAACGGGGGGGAATGGGCCACTTCTCTGACAGCACAGTGGAGTTTGCTGTCGGGTTGGATGAGCTCAAAGGCTTTTTATGGTCGCAGTTGATGCGTTTGTTTCTGGTTTATGGCTTGAGTTTATGACAATACCGGTTCAGTGTGACTGCTTTTGGACGAGTTCACTTCCCAGGAAGGTCCCCCCTTGATTGCGTTGAATGACTTCGCCAATGCATGTCTGTCAAATTAAATTGCTGTGTTCTACTCACCGGCAATATCTAGAATTTTCAGAGTGAACAGAGTATAAAAGGATGTGAAACCCTCTGACTGACTTCACGTCTCGTCTCTTGAATCCTATGAATACCTTTCAGAGGGTTAGACAACAAACTCATCTTGAACTGAGTGCTTCTTCTACCATTTTCGGATCACAAGGTTCAGTTGAAGCTGCACGCGACTTTAGTGCTCTCTGACGGGATGATCGCCAGTTCGATAATTATTTGTGACCTGCAGAGGATTTCGACAATTAAAAGCTATGACGCACGATTTCTTCAATTTGGTATTGTAGAGGTAAGCGATCAGAATTCAAATCAGAATGAAGGATGAATTGGAGCGGCATACATTGGAGGGCAAAAATTGAGCCAACCAGCTGCATTCCATATTCGCTTGGACCACTCAAAAGAGGACTTAGGAGCGAACTGGTTGGCAATGCTTGCCAGGTCTTCTCTTTCTTTTTTGATCATCTTCAATTGAAATAACTGTAAAACAATGATAAGGATGAGCTATCACGTCGGTGTTCTGCAGAGTCACACACTAATCTTTCCCTGTCTCAGAATTTTTTTTTTGGAAAGAATTCTCAAACAGCTGAGGGTATGTACCCAAGGAAGACTGGTTCAGCATGTCCACAGATGAACGGTTGTTTAGTGACTTAGATCTACTCCACAGACCTAGAGCCTCCGTGTATCCTTTAATTGACGCTGTAATGCCTTTAAGGTAGAGTTTATGACAAGAATGGAGGCAATAGCCAAGCTGAGGAACTGTTTAAATGGAATACAATAAACAAGTTCAGCCAGGCTGCATTCAAATCCCATGCGTTTTGGAATTTTGCATGTTCTGCCACACTGAATCTACTATGTTATCTTTTCTCCATGAGAAAAAATTAAAATTCATTCCCAAATATGAGTGCGTGCGTTTGTGGGCCACGCCTACTTATTTAGCACTCAATTTGTATGCTTCCATGATATCTCCTTCGTTCACTTTTATCGATTTTCGTTCACCTTTTATATAGCTTCGCTCTTTTTCATCAAGATTCGTTCATATTCGCCCATTTTTGTTCGTTTTCGTTAAATTTCGTTAAGTTCTGTAAGCTTCGTTAAGTTAAATTCCTAAATTTCTAGCTTAATTGAGAACGAAATTCTGAATTTCGTTCAATATCAACAGAAACTTAATAATCTCCCACTTTCGTTCAGTTCTGTTCAACAGCTTTAAGTGACGCAACTATGCTCCTCGCTTGGATTGGGCCCCTTTACAAGAATCATGCCTAAGTCCTCTAATTGCTCCGGATGACTCCCAGAAGCATCTGATGTGAATTTAATTCTAAAACGTCTCTTCCCTTAGCGGTTTTATTTTTTTTTTTTTAAACTTCAAACTCTGCCTCAATTTTTCCACCGACACCCCTGTGTACTCTGCCACCACCAAGCAGAACTACACTCTCTCGAAAGAAATCCCGCAGCACTTCAACTGAAAATCACAATTACCAAGCCCCACCCTCTTAGCATTCCGGTATCACACCCCCTCCTCATCAAATATTTACCGAAAACCTGGGAAATTCAGACTGTGTTACACGCCTCACGGTGTAGGCTCCACCAACAACTCGCAGACGCAACGCACGTCATCCGCACAGGAAACCGATGCGGATGTACATCGAATGGATGTTGCTGCCCCGTCCTGCGTCGAATGCGTTGAGTACGCTAAGTACTTATTTAATGTTAATTAGCGGTTACCGGTTAGATAGAACGCACCCGAACGTTCAATTGAATTCTAATTACATGCTTCGTCCTTCTTTCCTTTCTTTCGCAGCGCGTTGCCGGTTCGCTATGCGGTTGAAAGAAATGTCCCGCCTGTGGCCTCCATTACATCGTGTTCAGCGGAAATCAGTTGAAATTGCGCAAAATTTAATCCTCGCTCCAGACCAGTGCAGAAAGAAAGGAAATTAAGTCGCCATACAAACATGCGGCAGAAGGACATCGTTCTCATTTGTGTGTCGAAAATTCGATTAAAATCGCTTACAAAAGAGACGGACTGCGGCGACGATGACCGGCGCTCGACACAGCCGCTGACGGGAACACACCGAAAGAACCGTGGAAAATGAAAATTTAATTTTAATCAAAATTTCAATTGATCCTATTGAACTTGAGCGTATGTCCAACGTAGACACACACTCGTCTACCACCCACGGAGGGAAGTGATGGAGAACTCTGCTGCTTTTGCTCATCACCAGCGGCCTAGTGGACTTGCCGTTGTACAGCGAAATCCGTTTTGGACCGTAGACCTGGCCTTCCGTGTGATGAACAGATGAAAATCTAATTTTCGCTTGAATGTATTCACAATTGATTGAACGCCGCCATCGCCCCTATCGGTTGCTAACATCGTTCATACTGGCCATCACAGGTCGTCGTTGCTTTCGTCGTTATTCTCGTCGTCCTTGTTGCTCGTTGTCATCATTGCTCGTCGGCCTCGTCGCTCGTTGTTATCTTCGCTGCTCGTCGCCGTCATTTTTGTTTGTAGTGATCGTTGTTTGCTGTTCGTTGTGGAACTTATATGTTTTTTATCGTGTGCCCTAGTCGGCTACGCCCCATCATTCTTCAGCTATTCCGCATACTCGCTGCATATCGTCTTCATCTTTGGTGCTCATCGTCATCCCTGCCGGTCGTTGTCTTTCTAGTTGCTCCTCGCTTTCCTCGTTGCTTGTGTCATACTTGCTGCTTGCTATATTCCTTATACTCATTGTCATACTCGCTGCTTGTCGTCATATTTGCTGCTCGTAGTCGTATTCACTGCTCGTTGTCATACTCGCTGCTCGTTGTCATACTCACTGCTCGTTGTCATACTGGCTGCTCGTCGTCATACTGGCTGCTCGTAGTCGTACTCACTGCTCGTTGTCATACTCGCTGCTCGTTGTCATACTCGCTGCTCGTCGCCATAATCGCTGCTCGTCGTCATACTCGCTGCTCGTTGTCACACTCGCTGCTCGTTGTCATACTCGCTGCTCGTCGTCATACTCGCTGTTCGTAGTCGTACTCACTGCTCGTAGTCGTACTCACTGCTTGTAGTCGTACTCACTGCTCGTAGTCGTACTCGCAGCTCGTCGTCATACTCGCTGCTCGTTGTCATACTCGCTGCTCGTCGTCATACTCGTTGCTCGTCGTCATTCTCGCTACTCATTGCTGCACGTTGTCATCCTCGTTGCTTGTCGCTGTACTCTCTGCTTGTTGCTAGGTATTCCCGCTCCACGTTGTTATTCTCCCTGTTCGTCGTCATCCTCACTGGTCGTTCCTATTCTCGTTTTTCGTCGCCATTCTCGTTCCTCGTCGTCAATCTCGCTGTTTGTCGCCATCTTCACCACCTATCATCATTCTTGCCGGCGTTTACACAGCTCGCCATCATCATCCAACTCGCCGTCATCGGCACTCACCCTCATCGTCCCTCCGGTCACTCATCCTGCCGCTCATCATCGCATTCACTCACTGCCGTCGTCCTTTCGTAATCAAGGCGTGGGTTGGGTGCGCTGAATGAATTTATGTCCATTCATTGGGGTCCTCGGACGGATGCGACGCATGTATCTGCGGCTCTGAATTCAGTCTGTTTTCACTCATCAGAAAACTGAAAATGCAATTAAGGCATAATCGAAATTGGCGAACTGTTTCTGGGATTCGTCGAAAAAAACCTCCAATTCAGAGGACGTCTGAACGTATCTACGAGTATGTACGTATTACTCGAACATTCTGAATCTCCACCGCCAACAACCCCTGGCAACTTTCGAAAAATTCGCCAAGTTCACAAAACTACTCACACCCACTTAAAAGTCCACCAGTTTGACCCTCACTTTCACGTCCAATCAGATGCACTTCCAATCTCTGCCTCTGTCCAACTAGGTGACACTTAGTCACACTCACCCCGCGCAGCACACAAGTCATCTATCGGCCAATCACTGAAAGCAGTTTCCATTTCTCTGCGACTTTCTTTCGAGCGGCGGAGTTTTCCACCAGCCTAGAAGTATGCCCGACTGTGATGCGGGGAAAATGAAAAAGAAAAACTGGATTTTTCCTCCGATTGTTGCATAAGTGCATATCCACATGTGTGCATCACTTTGGGTTAATATTCAGGTTTTTGTACGGAAGTCAAGTGCGGTGCGAATGATGGTCAAGTCGGAGTGGTTTCATAGGAGGCTCATTTTGATCATTTGATAGTCGAAGGGGGAGACAGAAGTTGCTCTTGGGGTCGTTGCTTATGAGATGGAGAACAGACAATGAAGTTGATATGGCTGACGTGGGTTCGCCAAAGAGAGAGAGAGACCCAAACCGGAAGAAAGGTCTGGATGAAGGCAGATTTAGAGCTGTCAGAATACAATGTGTTCAGCGAACAGCGCTACAGGTCTCTCCCTATGCAGGAACAAAGCGTGATGGGGGTTTACTAATCCTTCCAGACCTCCTTACGAATGTGTCCTCTATGTTTGTTGGCCCTACAACTGGCGACGTCTTAGCCCTGGGTGTTTCATTATCGTCGTAAGCTGGTTTAAGGCGGAGAATGGAAATGTAAATTTGTTTGTTGGGTAGGGCAACTTTAAAGCGTGAGGCCGGTGCTCGAGAACGGTATAAGGTCCTGAGTACGCTGGTTGCAAAGGGCGCTGAGATGAAGTGAGATAAAGTTTTTCGCACCTTTGGTACGAAGAAAGGCTCAGAAGTGCGGCTGACGTTTGTTGGTACGATTCCTCGAACTCCTGGACGAAGCTTACAGGTTCCCTCCAAGTGTTGGCTACTTCAAAGAAATCTCCAGGTAGACGTAACTCGCTAGCATACATCAGCTGCGCAGGAGTGGTGCCGGATTCAAGAACCATTGAGTGGAGTCCTAGAAGAATAGCTGGTAATGCAGTGATCCAACTTTCAGAGCCAACTTTAGTGAGCGATGCCATCGCTCCACCACCCCATTGGCCATATACGTTCACATCCTAGAACTTGTCCTAATCGATGAAGCAATGTGGATTCAAATTGACGGCCGTTGTCAAACGCCGAGGACAACCGAACCTTGCCACCCAATGCGTCTGCAACAGAAGTCGCAGTGATTTCCGAAATTGGAATAGTTTCTGGACAGTGCGTCGCACGATCAATAAGGGTGAGGATATAGCTGTATCTGTTGAAGGTTGACAAGGGGCCAACAATGGCGCAAAAGTAACTATTGGTGGGTTGGTATGCCGGTAGACCTTGCTACGTTGACAGTCATGGCAACACCGGGTCCACTTGCCGGTCAAAAGACTCGTTCATTGACGGTCAAAAGGAACGAAGTGCAATCGTTTTTCGAGGGGCCCTTATGCTTGTGTGGTACACCGATATCAGTTGCTCCTGCTCCGGATCTTGTTCCTCCGCCTTGCCTATTGCATCGTAGTTTCAATGGACTAAGTTTGAGACAGATTGATCATCCCAGTCCTATTTTACGGCGCGGAAACCAGGAGGTTACGAAGAGCGGATGAGGAAGCCTTTGGTCGCTTCGAGAGAAAAGTTTTGCGTGGAATTTTTGGTCCTGTTTGCGTTGATGGCATCTGGAGGAGAAGATATAAGAAACAGCTCTATGGGCTGTACAGCGACATGCCCTTGGTCAAGCGTCGTCGGATACAATGCTCAAGATGGCTAGGCCATGGTCCGTCCGAAAAGTCCTCAAGTCTGAGCCATTGGAACAACGCAACAGAAGACGGCCTAGGCTAAGGTGGCGCACACAAGTGGAGAAGGACCTCAATTAACTTGGAGTGCGCAACTGGAGGCAGCTGGCGAAAGATCGTGCTGGCTGGAGAGGCATGGTGATTGAGGGCCAGGCCCACCGAGACCGTAGCGCCAGTGGATGAATTTCAAACCCTTTCTCATCGATCATCTATTTGCCATCGTCCCTCTATTTCGAATTTTTCATTGAGCCCGGAGCTTCCAAAATGTGTCAAAAACGGTCACTGAAAGAGTTTTGACAGGCATGTGCCTTATGCCATGCCCAGCGCTCTGTCAACTCAACTCAAAGAAAATGCACTCCACTTTTCCAACAGAGTATAATTAAAACAAAGAACTCATCCACATCCACAATTTCAAAAATGTTAGATTACCCTCCTTCAGACACCCCAGTCGTGAATGGAAACACTCTCCACCACGTACTCTTATGTAAACCCACAGAACTGGCAAACTGCCAATTATTTCTGACAAATCGCCATCCACGGCAACGCCTCTCTCTCTCCCTTTCCCAGTTTACTCTCATAAATTTATCATCGCGAAATTTGCTAAACGGAATTTTCTTTCTTTCACGGCGTTTAATGAACTTCTCTTCGCACGTGATTACCATGATCATGCCCCATCATGCGGCTCTCATCTCCCCTAAGGAGCTGAGAGAAAACTTTTTTAATCTCTTCCATAACCACCCTCTGTGGGGAGCGAGATCGTCTGAGAAACAAGTGCGCATTCACCATGTGTGCAGTACTGCGCGCCGCAAAGTCGACGCCCATTAGCGATGGTGCCCGCCAGGGATCTCTTTATCGGCTGCAAGACTTCCACAAGATCAAAGTGCCCCCTCGAAATTTATGGCAGCATATTTGACGCCGACAAATTTATTAATAAATAAAGTGCACGCACGAAATTGGGAGAAAACGCAGAGGAGAGGCGCAGTGATCTTTGGTGTTGAAAAATGAATATTCCCGTGGATGTCGTGACGGTTGCACTGTAAAGTGAGTCACAGACCCCCTTAACCACTCAGCCGCCTAGCCGCGTCAACAAACTGTTGACACTGTCTCCACAAACCCCCAAGCCACGCCCACCACCGACGGGAGCAGGGCGGAGGAAAAATGCAAAAACTCGCCTTGACACACATATTACAGCGGCCGACACGGGACACGGGTTCAGCTGACGGTATATCGTGTATCACGTCATGTCGGCAATATCGCACACAGATTTGATTAAGCAGCGTAGCGTATTAATCTCGCCCAGAAAACAAGACATCCGTCGATTAATTGTGTGTCGGATCTCCGGTCCGATGAGTTTCCAATTTTTATTCGCGCTGCCACTGGTGCGAGGTGGGGTTCGGCTGGTGATGATAAAATGTGACCTGACGCGGACTCCCTCTCCCGCTGATGCGAGTCCTTGATATGTCCGTGCTTTTGATTTGATTTTGCCTCCCCGTGGGAGTGGTTTTTTTTTTCGCTCAGCTCTGGAAAATCGTGATGAATTCATTGGTGGAGGGAAATGGGATTTAAAAAAGTTTTGTCGCTGACATGGACATCTGGAAACTATTTAAATGTTAAATTTATTATTTTCTGCAGCGTGTTCTGCTCTTTTTTTGCGCCGGAATTTGTTTTATCGGAACGGGATGCCGTTTATTACTGACAAATGAGACAAAATATTTTTTCCAATGGATTAATTGAGGAGAGCGTTGGATGAAAACACAATCAATGGCTGTCTGTGTCGAAGTGGTGATAGTGAAGGGGGTATTGAGTTCGAAATTGGATTCAGTAGGGGTAGGTGACGGAATTCGCGACACCTAGTATGTGGATGCTTTGCTTTATTTCAATGATAAATAGGGCAACAGCTTTGTTTTGAGTTGCTGCCTAAGGAGGACTCGTCAGTGGGGAATGGGAATGTCCTTCACTCATGCCAGAGGAAATGGATGAGCTTGACTTGTTGCCACAGCCTCTGTCTGTCAAACTGTCATCGCTTGAAATTTTTGCATTTTTTGGTGGCAAACAAGGGATCTTCAGCAAATCTGCCACTCAATCCATAGCCACTCACGGCCATTTCGTGATTTTGCACATTTCTACTTTGACCCGAATTGTGTTTCAGTTTACGTTTCATTTCAGTCCCTCAAGGGTCTACGTACTTTCTTGGCATCCACACGTTCGCACAGATTAAAATTTTTCGCGCCAATTAAAGCCCCTCCAACCTCTAAGAAGACAAGACGACAAGAATGACAGAAAAGGGTTTCAATAAGCCATACAACCGGTCCACACGTTCGCACAGATTCAAAGTTTGATGCCTATCAAGGTCCCTCCAATGTCAAAGAAGACAAGACAAGACAAATAAGCGATGCTGCCGGCTCTAGCTGTCTTTGAAATAGCACGCCATAGATTTACATAGCTTCGAGAGCTCCGCGCGGCAGTGCTTCAAGCGACCAGGCTACACGGTGTTGTGCGTGTGAGGTAAGGACAGCTCCAGTGCGGTTTCCTTGAGCTATAATTGTGGGCAAAATTTCGAAATACAAAATCCCGAAGTGCACAGAGTTGTTTTGTTGCCACATTTGTTCCCCAGCTTTACACTGGTCGTGCAGAACTTTCTAGAGGAGAGAGAGATTTGTGAAATCTTCACAAATTCCAACTCCCAAAAACCTCAAAACCGAAATGCTCAGGATCAGTTAATAGGTCTAGGGACACTGGATCAGGACGTTTCAATATCAATCCCCACTCAAACTGCTCACATGACATTGTCGCGCCAGGAAGAGTGTCATCAGGCAACTTGATGTGCTAAGCCACTGGAATTTCCCATCAGTTTGAATGATATCTTGTTTTAAGAACATGTCCTTCTGACGTTGAAGGTGCCGTAATTGCGTCCACTCACTCGCCGAATTTCAATTCATGCAGTTTTTATTTTACACCACCTTCTTCGGGTTGTTGACAAGACTCAAGGACCCTGAGACTTTTTCTACTCGGGGGAACCCAGCACGAGTAGTTGCTGAAAAAGCCTTGTGGGCTGCAGTTTGACTCAATTTGCTCTTTTAACCTAAGTCAATGCCGTAAGATGATTACTTTCTTTAACCTACCACGAAGCAATCCTACTGTGGGTAGGGATTTCTGTTTCATCCTACAACGGCACGCTGGTTACTCGGCATAGTTCGCCGAACGGGGTGGATCTTGTCCCCCTCTCTCGCACATACACCCATCACATAAAACAAAGTTTTGTGCCTTAGTAGGTCGATTGGTTGGTCAGTTGACGTGATAAGACCACGTCTTAGTGTGTCATTGGGGAGAATTGGACTGCGTATGGAAAGGCCAGAAAGACCCAGGAACAGGCCCGGGGGTCTTGCAGAATTCCTCTTAAAAATCCCTGGTATTCAATGAAGACTGCGTCGTCTGTGAGACGGCATTTGAAGCATTTGAAGCAACAACTACCCCTCAAGTAGAAGGTGGTTAGGCCATGTAGAGAGGATGGATGAGAATGTTACGGTCTGAGAAGTCATTCAACCAAGCAACAAAAAGTGTCCGTCTGCGAGATGGTGCCAAGTAAAGAAGCACCTTAACCAAATTGGAGGCAGTTGATAAGAGACCGCGATAACTGGAGATAGACTATGTTGGGTGAAGACAAGATCAACACTAGACTGCAATGACAGAACCTCCGTGACTAAGAAGTTTATCAAAATCTACTCAACGGGCGAATTGGCTACTAAAGCATTTCTTGTGCAAAATTTCAAACGGGCTTTCCAGACAGTAAGGAGGTAGATTTGGTTACATTCAGGCTACCGGGGCACATATTGGATGCGCTTGGATGAGAGGGTTTGAATGTGACGAAATCTCCGGCCGGAACTTACGCATTTGTTCCCCCAATTCATGTAGGGAGGAGAAAGGAAAACTGAGCTACATAGAAAATGGAACATTTCTGGAGGCATTTGCAGGTATCGTCCATCTCGGAAATCTTCTGGAGTGCACCAAACCAAATCACTGCTGGGTCTAATTGGAAAGGGTTGCTCCTTGCGCCACCCATGGTCTACGTTTGGGCATTCCACATAGCAACACAAGAAGAAGATGTAGGGACTAGGAAGAAGTAGGATCCATCGGTCATCTGCTGTATCCAGCCATGGCTCATGCAAGACTGATCTCGTGGATCTGGTTTGTCTGATTAACTTTGAGATGTGGGAGATTCTATCAAAGGAATTTTCTCTATTAATAGTCGAGACCAGTTCATAAGGGACCAGGGCTTAGCTTTTTCAGCAACTACTTGTGTTGTAAAGAGGGCACCTACAGTTCTTTGCCGACTTTAAACGGCAAGTTTTGAGAAGCTTTTCATACACAATTACTGGTCTTTGAATGTTGTCAGCAACTCGAAAGAGGTGCATGCGTGAAAAAAGTTAGGTATCCAGTCCGGATATACGTGTGAGTCGGCATACTTTGCCATTACGCCATGACGACCACATTATATTAAATTTGGAGACCTGAAAATAGGTGGTCACCGTGGCGTATTGGGTAAGTGCATCGACCCACACGTAGGTTTGATTTCCGGACGAGAGAGCTCGCAGTTTTTTTACAGCACCTCCTCTTTCGAGGTCAAATTTTCTATGAAAAGCTCCTCAAATATCGCCGTTCGGAGTCGGCAAGAAACTGCAGAGAGCACCGCAGCACACAAAACACGAATAGTTGTTGGAGAAGCTAGGCCCTGGGCCCTTGTGGTCTGTTGTGCCACTCAATTATTATTATTGACCTGAACATAGACCCTTAAGGTTTAATGGAACTCGGAAAAAAACTCTTGGGTAAGGCCAGCCTCAAGGTTACCGAAACCAGACAATACTGGTTCCTCTTCATCTCCTTATCATTTCTATGTGTCTATGAGTCCCATTTTCTTTCCGTGAAACCTAAGACACCTTAAGTACTCCAATATGAATCGAAATCCATTTTTTATCAAGCCCTGCGCGATCGTACAGATTGATCAGGAGCGTCAACAAATATCTGCAAATTTTCAGACTGTCGTGTCAACTCTCCTTCACACATCAGGCTTGATACATTGCAGCATCAGCAGTGGGTCAATATAAAACCCTTCGATCGCATAACCTTCAGCTAGCCCAAAACGCCACTGAATACGAGTCCTTGCGACACCCGCGACAATCGGCACCAAAACACATCCAAATCCCTTACAAATGCACACCGACTTCTCGTCATTCACTCCCCCTTGTAGCCATTTCATCAGAATCTCCATATCAGCTCCTCCCTCCGTGTACTTGAAAATTCTCTTGATTTATTAGCCACATTAGTAAAACTTACACAGCAAGTGTATCTCGTAAACTATGCCACTGATTAATTCAATTCGAAACTTTTTAATTTCCCACACACACAGAGAGGGCAAAAAAAAACCCACCACTCGGCAGCGCTTTCCTGTTGCTCCCCCTCCCACCCCCGGCCAGCATTCAGACCACATCCACAACCAGGCATTTTAAATCAGTTAAACTTCAATATAATTTCACATTCTCGTCCTTACCGAGTTACAAAACTAATGCTACACCCCATCGACCCGACTCACTCAGCTCAGTGGGTGGCACAGGCGCCAACTTTCGCCCCAGAAGGTGAAAACTTTTAACATCCACACACTCTGATAATGATTCTGTGGCAGCAGTGTGCAGGGCTGTCGAGGAGATGACTTCACAACAAAGTTTAGGAGCAGTCCTCCCCCGGTCGGGCGTCCGGATGATGTGCGAGGGCAGATCGATTGGCAACAGTGTGCACTCCATCCAGCAGTGTCATCGAATATTTAAGCCCATTGTGCGGGCACGCTGCACAGGATGACACCGATGACAGATATGATAATGACTGCGATGATGGGGCATTGTTGTGGTTGTCTGCCTATAAATGGATAACTAATTGCCGCACGATCTAAGCGCCTACATGTGTGAAGGGAGATGGATTTGTTTGACCAGCTGGTGGGGAAGAAACGTAGCTCAGGGCCAGCAGCAGCTTGTGGATGGGTCTGAGCATTCGCAGAGACATTGATGAACCACTCGGATGGACACACACGCCACACACAATCACTTACTGCATTCATTACCGTTTGCAGCAGCACCATCGGCAGCGGGCGCCGCATGTAAATCACACGAAAGCAGGCGCTCAGTCAACGCTCACCAATCCACGACCAATCAGGCGCACCGTGCAGCTCTTCCGCCCTATAATCACACTTTTATCAATTTCCACCACCACGGCCGTCGGACAACATTGTTTCTGAACCAGTCGCGGTGCCTCCGAGGCAGGTGGCAATTAGCAAGGCATTTGCCTCCCCTCTCGCCGATGATCATTTTTCTTTCGAGCAATTTTTCCTCTAAACATTCACTTTGCCAGCGCGGACATAAACAGGCACTAGGCGCGCACTGTTTACGGTTAACCTTTCGCTCTGCCAGCGCAGCATTGTTGCCGATGGCTTCATTTACTTTTACCGATGGTGGTGTGGGAGGGGGGAGGGGGAGAGCGCGTCATGTGCTGAGACCTCCTTAGCGTCAATGCTACAAATTTGTTGGTCACATTGTAAAGTTCAAGCAGAAGAAATTGGTGTTGTCTTAGTGGTGGTGGTGGGTAGGTCTCGTGGATGTGTGTCTTCTCCTTGAGGGTGGTGGGAGGAAGTATTTGTGACATAGAAAATGTCAAGGGGTTGTATAGGGCGTCACGAACAATGCTTGAGGATGAGGCCTTGGGAATATTTGGAACAGAGATTGTCAAAGAGTGAGACATTTGTACAAGGAGAGTCAGCGCGGGTTTTAAAGCTTATACCGAGTGACGTTTAATGACACTGTTCCTAAAATTGATTCTTTAACAATGTATCGCGATGGAAATGTCGTCTGAAGTCTGTGACGAAGTCGCTTTTATCCCGAGGCGTGGCCAACAGGTCCGCTGGCAGGCGTAGTGTGGTACCGCAGACCATCTCAGCGCGGGTAGCACCTAAGTCTTCCTTCATGGTAGAACGGAGACTTAGTAGGATGAGCGGCAGACACTTCGTCCAGTGCGCTGGGTCACTGCAATTGATTGCTGCCTTGAGGGTTCTGTGGAATCGCTCCACTATGCCGTTGGCCTGCGGATGGTAAGAGGTTGTCATTGAATGGTTCGTACCGGCTAATTTGCACAATTCGCTGAAAATGGATAAGGTGAATTGTGTTTCTTGATCGGATGTGATTTGTAAGGGTGCTCCAAATCGGGCGATCCATCCTGTAACCAGGGCATTTGCACAACTAGTGGCTGTCATGTCTACCATTGGAAAAGCCTCTGGCCATCTTGTGAAGCGATCTACGACGGTCAGCAGGTAACGATAGTTCGCTGAGGTGCTGCTCCTTCGACGGGACTTGAATGATCCGCACACGGGGCGTACGTGTCCGATGGACGGCAGTTCCTCGGTTTGCGGCTGACTTTTTGCACTCGCATATGGGGTGCGTTCACACCGCCACATATACATCCGTGTGGAATCTGGAGGAGATAGTCTCCTCCTCTAGTTTCCTAGTTTCTAGTTTCTTTCTATGTGAGGTGCTTTGAAGAGGAAGCCAAGGATATTGAAGGACGTTTGAGTGTTATTTCGCGACAGGTCGTTTCTACGCCATTAAGAAGCACAGGGATACCAGTTGCATCTTGAATTCAAAGAAACTGCGATTCGATGCCAAAATCCTGTAAGTCTCCTCGTCATTTCGACACTGTCCGTTTGTCTGCTTTGCCACTGAAACGTCCTTCAATAGCTGTGGCTTTAAAACCCTTTTCATAGCACCTCACATCCCTTCTGTCAGTTATAAAGAATGAAACTAGAAACAGTCCGAGACTGCGTTACGAGCCCATATGCTTTGTTTTTCCGCCTTTCACCGCCAGACCCATTGAAGCTGCCTCCGTTTCAATGCCAGGAAACACTTCGTACATAGCTAGCTGTGTTCCTCCAATCATGTCAACATCATCCGCTAAATCAGCAGCTGAATCACCTTTGGAAGTCTGTGCTTTGGGCGTTTACCGTGACAGATGAAGAGGGTCTGATGCCTGTACAGGTAACTCCCAAGAGAGTCTTCTTCCCCGACTGCATGTCTTTCCCATGGACCGATGTAGTCATCTTTGTCTGCCTGCCTGCCAATCTGCTCAACTATAATATTACGCGAAGAACATGCAATGTCCTCTCCAAAGCCAAAATAAAACTCTCACATACATGCACATTGCGCACAGATATTGCACAAAATTTATTCACGATCGCTTCACTTCACGAGGAATGATCTCACACCGCTCAAGCCACTTAAGCCTTGCCCTTAAACTGAACAATGCAAGTCATTAGTTTGTATCCCGTGTCGCAACTGTCGGTTCCCTTGATGTCCTTGCAGGCAGCTACCGCCTTTGCTTGCTCCTCCTTGTTCAGGTACGTTGTAATCTTCTCGGCCATCACTGTTGGCTGGACGATGCCGTCCTTGGTGAGGCCCTCTTTCTCGGTCATGCACAGGAAGAAGCACTTCAGGTTTGAGTTGACATCGGCGGGCTTGATTTCACCCAGGAGCGCCTTTTGCACATCGACCTCGGTGACGTCGTTCTTCTGGGTGCAGACCTTTGAGTTCTCCACCCATTCGGCTGGTTTCTCGCACTAGCAAAAAATTCCCGCAAATTATTAACTCGACCTCAGGAACTGACTCAAAACTTACCGAAACTGCGACGAACAGGGCGACGAAAACGACAAAGAACTTCATGTTGACTCCAGAGATGATTTCAGCTGTGGACTGATGTGGATTCCTGGACGTCTGTGGGCTTTTATACATCGCCGTGGAGGTGTGATTATCGCTGCATATTTGTTCCGCTATTTGGGAATGTGATAAACAGGCTCAAACAATGCCTGGGGGCATTTTTCAATTTGAAATTATGAATTATCGCGCTTAAAGAGGGTTTTTTCGGATTTTGAAAATGTGACAGTTTTGCTTGCTGCCGCTGATTTAATTGTGCCGCTTCAGTGGACTGGATTGTTAAGCTCTAATGGGGAAATTATTTCGTGGCATAAAAAAGGGTAATTTCAATTTGGTGATGAATATGAGCAATTATCTCCAATTTGGAGAATTTAAGTGGAACTATTGCGAAGCCTCGACTGAATTTTATTTGGCCTTGAAGTTGGAAACACATTTGTCAATGAGTTCACTTGCAGTTCTGTGGATGGACTGAGATAGAGTTGGGTTTGGGTGGAATGTGGTGGTTTAGATTGGTAGGCTGTAGGAGCAAGGAAAGGTGCTGGTAGATAGGAAAGTGCTCTTAAGGCTATTAATGGTCAAATTCTGAGTTCTTGGATCATATGGGAAATGAACTCCATCGATACGTTCACGCACCTTACGCAGAAAATATTTTTTTCAAGATTTTGAAGAATTTAGTTCTTAACCATCATTTTTTCTTTGTTTTAATTTTTTTTTGTTGGAGGGTGGGATACATTGCACTGGAGCTCTCAGAATCAAAAGCTGGTGCGTTGTACTACCAGGCAGTAACCTTCGTCTACCTTCATTTTCTGGATTTCCGAAGAAAGACTAGCAGGCGCTTCTGTGATACAGAGCTTAAATTTTCAGCATCCACCACATCAAAGCCAAACAGCCGCCACCTGATACAAGCAAAGGTGGGACATTGACAGAGAAAGTGCTCTGAAGTGGGTTCACATTCGTGACAGTCGACGCAGACGGTGTCTTCGCTAAGCCCAAGTAGACTTAGGTGCTTAGCAAAGGTGAAGTGTCTCTCTCTTCTGTCTAGAGATAACAGAAAAGCCGTGGATTTCTTGCTGACGTTCGGCAGCATGTACTTGGTCAGCCTGCATCCTAAAGAGTCACACCATCACTGGTTGTACTGTTGCGAGACCCAACCGTCGACGAAAGCTTTAACCAAGGAAGCCGGTAGTTTCAAGATGTGTTCGGGCCCAACGAATACGTTTCTAGAACCTTGCTTGGCCACTTCATCAACGTTTCCCATGATCCCGTGATGTCGCGGTACCCAGACAAGTCTTAGCGAATTCAGTCTCCCGCCCAAATTAAGGGAGGACTTGCTTTCCCGGACTATTTTAGAAGCGGTTAAAGGGTTGAGTTAGGCATTAAGCATAGCTTGGCTATCGCTGCAGACGCAGATACTTCGACCGTTCTTTACAATATAGTGCCCGACGTAACCAAAAATTGCTAACCTAACGAAATCGACACCACACTTAAGGGCCAGCAATCCATAGGAACTGCAAGTGGCTGTGGATTTGTCATATCTTTTAAAAGGGCGAAAATTCGACACGATAGCTGCATGTTATCCCAGGACGACCCAAGAGCGCGTCGATCACGAACTACTTGGCGCAGAACAGTAGAGGAGGTGGGGGGCTTTGGAGAGTGTTGAAACTAATTTCAAGAAACCCCACATGATGACGCCTAACAGAAGTAGGGGCTCTAGACCCAGCAAGAGGATATAGGAACTGGGAAGAAGATCTTGGGAGGGGGTGGGGGGGGGGGGGAGTGAGGTAACGTGTGTGTGTGACGTGCTCAATCCAGGGAGATGTCAACATAATCTCTGTTAGTTCAGTTTTCAATTTGAAGTGTATACTCTCAAGTAGAGTTGACTCCTCGTGGCGCACCCTGTTTACCCAACATAACAACCGTGGGAGGATGAATCAATGTAAGCTGCGATCCCCCCTGCCAGACTTAAGACGGACGGCCAACCAGTTGCAGGTGTTGCGGTGCAGTTTGCAAAACCCTTGGGGTTTGATTCGTCTCAATGTCTTCTGCCTTGGTCCTTAAGTAATGCCCTTTCGCTAAGTAAGAAGTCGTCCGATGACTTAAAATCATGATCGAAAAGCAGTTTTCTTTTGCTTTGTTTAAATGACTCCATTCTGCATCAGCCACCACTGTACCATAAAGAGGCATACTCTCCAGCGATAAAGACACTCAGTGTCCATGGATGGTCGTCTAATCACGTTAAGGTGGAGGCAGTCTATGGCTCTTGTTCTGTGCTGTCTTGTAAGTTTCGAATGTCTGTCTCAAGAGTGATGTCGTAAGGTCACATATTGACTCTCTGGAGTGCGTTACCAATCCTGTCGGAACAGTAAGTGTCCTTGGTTGCTATTCTGCACCTTTTGAGAAATTTGGAAGGAGTGTCAAAATTAGACATAAGCTTCGCACTCTGTCACATACGTGCTTGAAATGAACTAGTAGGTGGTGGGTGTCACTCCACACATAGTGGGTCTCCTTCAGGATCTGTCGCAACATGTAAGTCAACTTTTGCGATCCTAATGGACACCAACTCTATTGTGAACAACAGGTGAAAGCGTCGAAGTACCTCCATCTGCAGCGACAGCCAAGCTGTGCTTAAGGCCTTACTCAACCCTTTAACCACTTCCAAGATAGGCCAGGAATGCAAATCTCGTCTTATTTGTTTCGCAGACTGAATTCGCTAAGACTTGTCTGAGTTCCGGGACATCACGGGAACACGGAAAACGAGATTGCTGCCCAGGCAAGGTTCTAAAGAAGCATTCGCAGGGCCCGAACCCACCTTGGAACTACCCGCTTCCTTAGTTGGGGCTTTCGTCGACGGTTGGGTCTCCTAACAGCACAGCCAGAGATGACATGACTCTTCAGGATGCAGGCTGACCAAGTGCATGCTGCCGAACGTCAGCAAGAAATCCGCGGCTACCCTTTGCGACGCTTGTGGAGAAGGTGGCGACACTTCAGAGCGCTTTCTCTGTCAAAGTCCCGCCTTTACTGGTATCAGGTGGCGACTGTTTGGCACTGATGTGGTGGAAGCTGAAAATTTAAGCTCTTAATCACAAAGGTGCCTGCTAGTCTGTTTTCGGAAAACCATAAAATGAAGGTAAAGGAAGGTAACTGCCTGATGATACAATGGACTAGTTTTTGAGTCCGAGGGCTCCAGTGCAGTGTATCCCAACCTCCATCAATAAAATGGAGCTTCTAACGCAATAGCCTATCTCTCCGGTTTACAACTGGACCATCTTTACACCATACATCAACTAGACCCTATCAGAAGACGTGGTCGGAGGGCATGCTGACTTTCATCTTCGGCGTGCTACTGTTCTCTTACAGGGACCTAATGTTTTTTTCCCGAACAGCGAAATTTGAGAAGCTTTTCGAAGACAATCTTTGAGCGCTGTCAGCAACTCGAAAGAGGTGGTGGAGTGAGAAATTCAAGGTGTTCCGTCTGGGAATCGAACCTGGGACCTTGGCGTATGAGTCGATGCACTTACCCACTAGACCATGGCGACCACAAGGCGCACTTGTAGTCCCTGGATTTTCTTGACACCTTATGTGTTTAGAAGTCCCCTAAACTGCACAAGGGGCTGATAAGGCTTTGGCCTGTTCAAATAAAACCAGACCACCCTCGTTAAAGTTTCACGTCCCAAGTTACGCATCACTTTAATTGTCCTTCTTGGGGCCTTTGGAGGATGGTCATTTTGTAATCACCGCCGACTTGCGACTGGCTCGCGCACATATATTTCCTTTCCATCGCTCCGCATTTTAAAGGAAGACAACTCTTAAGATAAGCAACCGTACCTTCGTGCAACCTAGCCCGACATATTGGCTGCAGTCCAAGTCCACTAAAGTAAACAGGAGAAAAATTAACTTCTTTAAAGATATCACTTCCAAGAAGTCTAGACAGGATCCTGCCACAACATGACCACTGTCGAGGCTTCCATTTGCCTCCATTGCTTATTCGAAATGTCCCCTTCCGATCTACCTACCGTCTCCCATTTGGCGGCTTCCGCAGTTCACATATTCCGTTCTCAGACCACAAATGTGTTCTCATTTGAACCTGTCGTCCCTTTGACTGAACAGTCCGAGATTCCAATCACAATCCGATAGAATGTAAAAGAACCCCCTCAACCGCATATAATTTTCGAATTAATTTCGACAACGTCCATCGGTTGCCCGCAGCCGCCACATGCTTCCCAGCTCCGTCGTTCGTCTTATCCCTTTCGAATAGGCAAACAGACACACACACACACACACATACACTCTGGTCCAGACGCAGAAGTATTCGAGAGAGTTTCGTCCTCCGGCAAACAACAGCATCGTCGTCGTCTCATTTAAAATTCTAATACTCGTAAACAAAATTTTGAAACGATTCCAATTTAATTCCAATTTTCGAAAATTCTTTCACCCCTCCCCCCCTCCCCCTTTGAGGTTTTATTGGTTTTACTGAGCTATGTGCAATGAGGTCGTCATCCACACAATCCAGAATGCATTAACCCACTCTGCTCCCGCCCCCTTCACGTGGCCAAGCACGAGTGCATGCATGCAGTCGGGGGTGACGAGGACGTGTCGCCAGGATGATTTCGACGTTCTGGCAAAATCTCAACGTTCGATAAGGAAGTTTGTCTGTGGATCGTCGTCGTCGTCGTCGTCGCTCATCAGCAACAGGCTGTACAGCAAGGACATTGTATGCACCGCCCAAGCCCTTCCCACTCATACACGGCCATGATCCTGTGCAGTCATCCAAAAAGTTTCCCAGCACGACGACCGACGACCGACGACTACAACGACGGGAGAATTCAATTTCGAATGTGTGCGCAGCAGGTTGACCAACATCAGTATTGGAGCGAATCGGAATGTGGACGGAAATACCCATAGTGCCTGTCATAACTGTGTGCCCAGTTCGGCAGGACTCGGACACGGATACAGGTGGGGGAGAGGGAATAACATTTTTGTGTTTTCAGAGTTTCGGGGCAAATTGAATCCATGGGGCGAACAGGTGTTTCAACTTTTAATTGGTGGACCGCAGTCGAATGAGTTTTTAAGGAGCACACTGGTGGCGAGCTCGTTGCATTTGACGTATGACATTTGCATTTGAAAAAAAAACGAACCCAACACTAACGACATATTGTCTCCTGATGACATTTCACATGCAAGTGGCAGAAATGAAGTTTGATTTCTGGTGGTATGGTCTAATTTTTTGTTATGGGAGAAATTTAAGAACTGTGAAAGGAAACATGAATGTCTACACAGTCATCTCGAGAAGCGCGAGAGGAGTAACCAACGGAGCCACCATCCAGCTTTGAAAAGGTACAGAGAGGCTTAGGACTGGAACCAGCATCATGCTCCTATAAAGGACTCAACGGACGGATAAGATGAAACTTTGCTTAAGAGGAACCTGCCACTTCATGTTGCCAGTGTATAGTTTCCAGCCGAGCTGCCTTATTTGGTTACTGATTGGACGTCTACCAAACGCTTCTCTAGCAGAGTTCTTACATGTGTCTGCCCCTCGTCGCATCATGCTCTGAGATTCCACAAGGAGCATTCGCACAACATGAGCAACCAGTTTAGAGTCGGACGAGCATGCCATTGACTCGCTAAGAGACCGCTTGTGCAGCCAAGAGGTTAAGAATCATTTGTAGGCAAGCAGCTCAGACATATGCTGAGGTTGAGACTAAATGAGTGGCACCCTTCGAAGGACACTTTAAGGAGGGAGGAACGTCATTCTCATATTTTTGCTTGTGGTCCATCTTTCCCACTTTTATTTGGAGGAGTAGCCGAAAAAGAAGTCCTTTCGCTCATTTAAAGTCAGGCTCTTTTAGTCGCCTGCATTTATCTTCCCAATATGTGCTTTTTGAAGGCCCCTCCTTATAGCGGAGAGGATGCTTCTCTTGATCACATAAAGATCAAGTGGTAGTTTTCCCTTCAGAACTTGGATTGCCTTCATAGAGAGTCAGAGGCCTACCGTCTGGTATGATTAAATTCTTCTCATTCCGCAAGCAGTTCCACGACGTCGCAGTATGTGTGGGGTCTAATGGAAAATAAATTCGGCAGCATGCTCCCCCCTAGGGCGTGAATTTCCTTCGATAACCCACTAAAGCTGACCCCTCCTCCAACAACACGATAGGGAAGGAGACGTACGATTAAGTTTTACGGGATGACCTACCTTCTACCTACTTAAACCTAATACCGCGTGGGCAATTATCTGACGAGTCGCAAGTTATGCCAGTTAGATGCGTCAGTTGCCCAAGCTGCTACTGACTTCATGTCATGTCAAAGGAAGGCATACTGAGTCATACAGGATCGAGAGACTACAAGCTTTCTTCTTCTTCTTCTTGTGGAGCTACAGTCCAGGGTGGACGTGGGCCTCAACCAACATGCCTCTCCAGCCAGCAAGATCTTACGCCAGTTGCGGCCAGTTGCGCACTCCAAGTTGGTTGAGGTCCTTCATCACTTGTGTGTGCCACCTTAGCCTAGGCCATCCTCTGTTGCGTTGTCCCAATGGCTCGGATTCGAAGACTTTACAGGCCGAAGCAGTTGTGTCTATACGCTCTACATAGCCTAGCCATCTTAAGAGTTGACTAGACGAATGTCGCTGTACAGCCCATAGCGTTCGTCTTTGAATATTCTTCTCCAGATACCATAAATGCAAACAGGACCAAAAATCGCACGCAGAACCTTTCTCTCGAAAAAACTAAGGGCTTCCTTATCCGCTTTTAGTAGCGCCCAAGTGTCTGCGCCATAAAGTAGGACTGCGATGATCAAAGAACTTACTCCTTCAAGAGAGGGCTGTTTCTGCGTTTGATTTCGGTACTGGCGTTGTCCCTATATACCGCGGAGCCGAAGTAGACGAAATCCTTGACTACCTCGAAGTTTCTGCTGCCTAGTGTCACGCTCAGTCTAAGACGCCGATGTTGTGGGTCCTTCCTCAATGACAGGATGTATCTCATTTTGCCCTCATTAACCACCAGACCCATTTTAGCCGCTTCCGCTTCAATGCCAGCAAACGCCTCATTGACGGTTCGATGTGTTCCTCCAATTAATGTCAAACACGTACATAAGCTACCAGTTGAACAGACTTTTGGAAGATCGTGCCTCTGGTGTTGACTTTGATGTTGAGTTACGCACCATCTTCTCAAAGAAGATGTTAAAAAAGTCTACGACAGTGCGTCGCCTTGTCTAAAACCTTTTTTCACATTGATGGTCTCAGTGAGTTCGTTCCCGACCTTGATGGACCAGTGAAAGTTCTCGATCGTCATCCTACACAATCTGACGAGTTTGGTAGGAATGCCAAAACTAGACATGGTACTGTATAGCTCGTCTCTATGCACACTGTCATGTGCGGCCTTAAAATCGACAAGCAGGTGGTGCGTGTCTATTTGCACTTCTTGGGTCTTTTCCAGGATCTGCCGTAGTGTGAAGATTTGGTCGATGGTGGAGTTCCCTGGCCTGAAACCACATCTCTCAAGTTGTTGACGAACGGTTTCAGGCGTTTGTACAATACGGTAGAGAGGATCTTGTACGCGATGTCGGTAGTTGGTACAGTCGAAGGGACTACAAGCTTTGGCCTCTTGATTTTAACAATTGTAACATTAAGAACCAATGAACAACTGCCTCTTACAAAGGAACAATCGCTTGAATAAAGAGGATGCCTTTTCATACTTCAAAGTTGTAGCCATCTAAGATGCTCCATTTTCTTTCATTCCGCATGGAGTTCTCATTAAAGTAAGGAAGTGGATGACTTTACATCCTACAAGAGACCAAAAGCCTTAGTTTTGTCGTTCGAAACTGCTTGTGTTGTGCTGGCTCTCTTACTAGGATCGCACACCTGCAGTTTACTGTCATCTCCAAAAGCCGTGGTTTGAGGAGCTTTACAGAGGAATTAAGTACTCTTCGAGTGTTTCCAGAAAACGAACCTGGACTTCTAAATCAAACTTATCGACATCGCCTTGGCAGAGGCTACAAAGAAGGTTGTCTTTTGTAAATTCAAAGCTGTATCCACCGAAGATTGTCCATTTTGTTCATGGTTCCACGCAGGTTTCCATTTAATGCCCAAGAATCTTTTTAACTCACTTAAGAACTGAAGTTTTCTTTGAGTATTTTCAGGAACAGATAGGCACCTCTTGTCAACTTTTTGATGTTCTAGACTGTCCCACGGAATAATGTACTTAGTCAGCAAATTCAACCTCACGGTCATCACTCCATCAAGGACATGTTCGAAAATTCGATCTCCTACAGCCATAACCCACACCCATCAACCCATGCTTAAAAAATCTGCAAACACCTTTCAGTCCATCCACACCCAATTACATCACATCGCATTGCACTCTCTTGGAGACACGCAACAGACAACCCCGCCATACACAACCTCAATAGTACACAGGTCCTTTTCAAAATCAACCAACCAACCAAAGGATAATTACACCCTGTAATCGGAGGCTTAAGCCTTTATAGTCGTTGCGCCCTCAAACCGCGCGCACGTAACACAATATCCTTCGATCAATTTAACGCGAAAGTAAATCCTTTGACTCAAAAGCCGTGGATCCCTGTTTATGTCACACAGAGTCTCCCCTGTGCATATACCGGCACAACATTAAAACCAATAATCCACACCCCCCTTCCCCCCACCTACTGGTTCACCGTGCTGCTGCTCACAGTGATATCAATTCCATAAAATACACTCTCTATCGCACATCCGGTGTGACAAAATCCTTTTTCGCATATAACACAGAACGAAGGGCTGCATGGGGGGCAGGGGAGGGTGTCAGCAAAAGCCGAGACCGGAGCGAGAAACAAATTGTCATCATTCAAGAGGTAGAACGCTGAGAAGTTTCCTCCTCTGTGATTCCTTATTTTTATTTCATCAAAGGATTTCGCATTGCGCGTTGCCTAGATGCCTAGAGAGAATGCTCCTTGCTCCTTTCTTTGCTCGTTTGCTCTCTGCCTCTACAGTCATGTCAATCTGATGAAAAACCTGAAAATTTACGGTTTCGATTTTCAAAAGGAGAACCAGCAGTCGTCCTGTAGCTTGTGCTCTTACTCTCTGTCTATAGATTAGCATTTCATCGTCGTTCGCATTGAATTCCGGGGAGCTCCTCCACAAAGGTGTGCACGTTCGTGCGTGTGTGAGAGCCGGCATCAGCCTTGTTCGCTCCTTGTCTATGGCATTTTGTTCCACTCGATATATTATTCCGTTTTTCCCTTTTGTCACCAGGACTATAATTATTTATTGTCAACCTTTAAACGATTGAGGTTCCTTGTATGGATGTACCCGCTGGCACATGAGCACATGAGACAGAGAGAGAAGGAGAGGGAGAGAGATGGAGGGGACAATTCCCAGGATGTTAGCAGGATGCGAAAGTACCCTTAGATTAGATTCATTAAGTGGTTGCCTGGTGTGTGTGAGCACCGCGAATTGATGCTAATCGATTACTGAACCGGAAACAAGGAGGGAAAGGCAATGAATGTGACATGGAATTGCAGATCTTTAAGATTGTGTGCCGTATCCTTGTGCGACGTTTCTTCCGAGCGATTGAACTCGTTTCTCAACAGAGAACCTTATCAGATCGGGTTGGAGGTTTTCGTTTCTGTGCACTCAGGTTCGCATTTCAAAAGCGGCATCAATCACAAAGCGAAGCAAACTGCTTTGTAATAGATATACGCCAATGGAATTTGATGCGACTGTATTTTCTTGCTGTAGATGGGCATCCTGAGAGATCGGTTTTTGAGCTGTCGTTCGATCTGATTCCCAGGATTGTTGACTTAAGGGTCGCAAGACATTCAGTGCTTCAGTTTACAGCGTGACTTGCAGGCGCGCCACTGTCGACGGGCAACTAGAAACAACTTCTCAAGCGAACTTTGGATGAAGTCGAGGAGCGAATGTGAATCCAAAGTGTGATCATATAGCCACGTAAGAGGAAGAAGAAAAGACCGTCTCATAACTTTTCGAAACTCCTCCGCTTTTGAGAATCCTCTTACACCGTAGTCAACGTGAAGTTGAAGATACCAGTCAAGTCTGCTGCTGGGCCTAATGCCATCCTATTGTCATAAGGAAGCGACTACGCAGATCGGTCTACATCACAGTCTGGCTTCATATTCACGACTCCATGTGGCTCCTTCATACCACATCCCAATAAGTAATCACACTCGAATGCGACCAAAAGGACTTCAGTAAAAAATTCCCTTCACAGTCCCCAATATGTCTTCTCACCTTCCCAGTCGCACAGGCCACTCAGAATCCAATTAGTTCCGCTATTAATTCCCAGTCGACATTTTGGGATGACCGAAAATTAAACATCATGCATCTGACAACCGGTTTTCCTTAGAACGTGGAAAAAAAATCCGTTTCCTTGTCATCCTTGAATCGCAGTTAATAAGATTTCACATCGTGACGTGTTTCCCTTTAACCACGTAACATCGATCTGCACCCCATCCCTGCCCCACCACCACCCACCAGGACAAACAAAACGCAGCACAGCGTCCGGTGCCTAACAATATGGCATCGGTGGTGGATGGATTCTGTTCTCTTTTTTTTTTGCGAAAAAACGATTTTATATCGCCCGGACGGCATGCGGTGTCAGCCGCCGCCTCTCGCACCCCTTGACGCACGGTGCGTTAATTGGATGCCATGTAATCAGCCAGAGGTGTGAGAATCGATCGAATTAAATTGCGAGCCATTAACTTCATTTCAGACCAACAGGCCACCACAACAAACAGCAACATCACCACCAGCAACAAAAGCAGCCGACCACAAGGAGACTAAGAGAGAGAGGGCGAGTGAGTCCTGTTTCCATCTGTCCGAATTCGTTGCGCACATCTTTGTTAAGATTTTGAACGAATTAGGGAGGTTGCCACAGATCCCAGGGATAAGTGGTGTGGAGAGTTCTTCAATCTTGTTATGCTTCATCTTCCTCTTTTCACAAAAGCCCCCTCCCCCTCCCCTACTACCACCCCACCACAGCAGTTTCTCTTTGTTGTGTTTTCATTCGCAAAGTGGAACACCTGTCGGATATGCAAAGTATCTCCACGGTGTCGAGTCATCGCCATTGCCAACCGCGTAGTCGCTGTCGTCTTGGCTAACAGTTGAAGAAAAACCGCAAAAAAAAAATTTGAATTGCCAAATACTCAATTCTGTGTCGACTTATCCCGGTGACGGGTGGGTGGTGGGGAACGGCGAGGACAGAGCGATGTGATGATGCCATACTGCCAGACAGGTAGACACCACGCCGTGTGTGCCCCAAATTGGAATAATTCTTCTCCGTTTGTTGAGTTTAATTTGGTTGCAACCTGTTTTGCAGTTCGTTCAGGTCCTTGATGTAAGCCTTAGTCGGGATGTTACCAATCTGCATGGTATTTGCGGAGGAAGAGTTGCCAGGTTGTGAAGGAGACTCTGGTCGAATTGGCGAGGACTTAGGTGGAATCGTCACAAATCTGAAGTGGAGGTTATGTCATGGGAAAAGATGTAGAAGCGGACTTAGAGCTACAGGCAGAGTCTTCACATAAAAGGGATTTTTTCTAAATATTTTTTTTTAAATGACATTTAAGACATTTTAAGCGAAAAACGGTGACATAGCTATCATTGGCTGCATGGCAAGTTGCTCCATCAGTTAATTCAGGTGAAGCGTCTCAAATGTTGCCCCCGAGGATGATGGTTAGACACTTGGTCGCCACTGTGGTCTCTGCTAGAGTTGGCTCCTTCAGAGACCCGAGCTTTCCGCTGCTTGCATAGCAAGGCTCTCAGCGATGACGAAAATTGGAAAGAGACAGACATAAACTTCGTGTGGTCAACGATACCGTTGTGAAGTGAAAAACTTCAAATCGACGACATTCATGGATGCATTGATGGTTAAACGAACGTTCGTATCTTGTGCACACTCCAAAGATGCAATTTTCGTATATTGCCATAGGCGTTAAGCGCGAATGAACTGGACAAGATCGGATTCTACTCGCGCATAAAGGGTTTCGTTTTTTGATTTTTTTTTCAAATGCAATCGAATGTTCTAAAATGTGTTTTTTTTTTTTTTTTGTGAGCAGTGTTAGTAGTCAGAACGTTCCACATCTGACATGGCTCCTTCCTTCTCAACGCTTGCCACTTTCTCATGACTTACATGCAACCCAGTGCCAGCCAAATGCGGGCAGTACCTTTGATTTGCCGGAATCTTAAGTAAAACTAATCAAAATTCTTTGAAGATATTTTTAAATGTGCGCCAGTTTTGAACCAAAACTCATTCCCTTAGATTTCACAGCCTCACTCCATCTCTTGTAGTGGAAATTTCTCCAAATTTCAGCAAAAACAGAAAAATAAAATTTAAATTTGGCAACCCTCTGCCTATTCCCATCACCAATATGGTCCAATAGGTTTCCCGCATGCCACCACGCCACAACCAACATCAGGTTCAATCAACAGCACAAAGCCACCATCTCCACCATCACCTTCTGGACAAAATTTCATTTCCTAACCCCCCACCCCGCCCAATTTAATCTTATGATCCACCATTTTGTTGGGGGGCAGACTCTTTGCGGTAGTGCAATGACAACCCACCTGCACCGCGCCTCCTTCAGCACACTGCAGCGCTCTGTAACCAGGGCGACAAAAGGCGAAAAAAATTCAAATTGCATACCTGCATGCAGCAGGCAGGCGGGCAGCAGACACCACTAGCAGCAGCAGCAGCAGCAGGCTGCAGAGTGCACACCTTTCCAATTCCAGTGACTGAATTTGCCTGCGAGCGCCTCCCGCTGATATTACGCTGCGATAGCCACAAGATGGAACCCGAAGACACGAAGAAATGCAATCAGGTGTGAAATGCTCTTTCTTCCCAAGCCCCGGCCGTCATCAGTGCGCGGCGCACTGTCCTCGACTTGGCGCGCACCCGCTTGGAGTTAAACTACGCGAAAAATTAGATCTGGTGCATAAATTGGAACTGCTGCTGCTGCTGCTGCTGTGGATGCAAAAGTCTGCAAGAGCACCATCAACCACCACCAGCGAACGGAGCTCTGGATGTAATTGTGCCATTTACAGGTTCCTGCCGTCGATTTGGTTGTTCGCGCCTGATTTGATGTGGAGTCTTGCGCTCCTCTCCGGGCGCCCATTCCTTCGTTTGCATATTGCTTTGCGGTGATTGTGGGACGTTGGGTAGATTTGGGTGGTTTTCACCGCTAGCCGCCGCCTTCACCGCCGCCATCGCTGCTGCCGCTTCATCTCGGGAAATAATACCCTGCGGAGTCATGCATGAAACTCTGTGATTGACATTGATTAGATGTTTTGGTGTGTTTGGCTTTTGTTTCGCTGGTGTTTCGCTGGGTTTTGCGGTGCTCAGCGGTGCTCGGCGGTGCTAGGCGGCGGTGGGCAGCATTCGACGGCGCGTCCGTTAGGTAGGTCATGACGATTAGGTGGGGTAAGCTGCCAATTTCGACAGGCGATGAGGGTGATCTGTCCGGCTGGCCAAAGATGTGGGTCTTCCGCAGAGGATGTGGCGAGTGATTCGTTATGGGTGCAAGCGATTTGGGTGAATTATTGTCCGCGGAACTCGGTCTTTAGGTCAGAGGGAGTTGGAAAAATCGTTGATCTCTGAAAAAGAAGAAAATTGCCTTTCACTCCCTATCATCATCATTCCATGCATGCATACTTGCGTGCATTCATCTGATGTGCAGGCGACCACACCACGTCCTCACGCCACCACCCAATCGAATATCACCATATAGTCCCCGGGGGCAAAACTCCTCAGACAGCAGGCGCAGACAGAGCAAAACAGCACTTAATTCAATTACACCACCAGGTGCTCACCTGGACTTCCCTAAAACAGCCAATCAATCGCAGCGGCTCTGCCCAATAGCACTGGTCTGCCCAATTCGGCTGTGACGGGACTCGGCATCACAATGAGTTGCTGCCTTAAACGCAAGGTATCTCGGAATTCCACATCACACGCTACCCGGCTGCAGTGCGTGTATCGGGCTCGGGATTCCTATTTCGCTTTCTACACGGCTAGACCGTATTCCACTGGAGGTGCATAAATTTTGCGCACACATCTCGAGCAAGTAGGATTTTTTTTCGCCTGCTGCTGCGCTGCCAACTAGAGATGCACACGTCCTTAGGCGCATCACGCAAGCAACGGCCGCACCAGCCGCGGTCACAGATAGCGGCCTCAATCCGCGTCTCGAAGAGTGAGACTGAACCTCAATAAAAACGATACTCAATCGCAGATTCTCATCTCGATTTAATTTATTACGTTTCGGATGCGCGCAAGGAGGCCCAGCGCATGAGATGACGGTTTTTGCGCGCTCTCACCGAACCTGGCCGTTGCCTGTTGAAGGTTTCATTTGTTGATGGGACAAAGTGCCTGGATGGTGTGTTGGGAACCAGGGTTGGGTTGGGGGCATTTTTTCAAATCATTGGTATAGGCACCTGAGTCCTTGGACTCCTTTGAAATTTTGGACCCTCCAGTCTTCCTAGGGGCTGACGGCACTCTAGGGCCTGACGGGACTTCTAGGGGCTGACGGCACTCTAGGGCCTGAGGGCACTCTTGGGCCTGTTGGGACTCTAGGACCTGACGGCATCCTAGGGCCTGACGGGACTCTAGGGCCTGACGGCACTCTTGGGCCTGACGGCACTCTAGGGACTGACGGCAGTCTAGCGACTGACGGCAGTCTAGCGACTGACGGCAGTCTAGCGACTGACGGCAGTCTAGCGACTGACGGCATTCTAGCGACTGACGGCAGTCTAGCGACTGACGGCAGTCTAGCGACTGACGGCACTCTAGGACCTGACGGCACTCTGGGACCTGACGGCACTCTAGGGCCTGACGGCATTCTAGGGCCTGACGGCACTCTAGGGCCTGACGGGACTCTAGGGCCTGACGGCACTCTAGGGCCTGACGGGACTCTAGGGCCTGACGGGACTCCTAGGGCCTGACGGCAGTCTAGGACCTGACGGCAGTCTAGGACCTGACGGCACTCTAGGGCCTGACGGCATTCTAGGGCCTGACGACACTCTAGGGCCTGACGGCACTCTAGGGCCTGGCGGCATTCTAGGTTCTGACGGCACTCTAGGGCCTGACGGCACTCTTGGGCCTGAAGGCACTCTAGGGCCTGACGGCACTCTAGGGCCTGACGGCACTCTAGGGCCTGACGGCACTCTAGGGCCTGACGGCACTCTAGGGCCAGACGGCACTCTAGGGCCTGACGGCACTCAAAGGCCTGACGGCACTCTAAGACCTGACGGCACTCTAAGACCTGACGGCACTCTAAGGCCTGACGGCGCTCTAGAGCCTGACTGCAATCTAGGGTCTGAGACACTAGGGCCTCAAGGCACTTAGTTTGCTGAGTAATCGACTCATAGGCTGTCTATCCAAAATCGAAAATGTAAGCATCTCTTCATTCCACTCCGCATCTGTTCAGAAAGGTGCCAAATGTGCTCCAGCATCGCGTCACAAAAAACCGAAGTACATTTAGCCAAGTGGCATTCAATCAGATATCCAGTGTTCATATTGACCAAGACATAAGTACTCTCCCTGAATGGCCGGTGCAGCAGCAGACACACCACCGCCGTCACCGCATCGCCCCACAGCAACAACTCCAACTATGTGCCGTCACAAGCCGAATGGTCTCATTAGGCTTGCGCGCTGATCTCCTATCCCGGCAGCATTTAGCCATGCAGTTTGCTACTGATGCTCGATACCACGGGCGTCCATTCCGTCCACCGGCACACACACACACACGCACCCAACCAGCCAGCCGGCCGCAGCAAACCAGCCCCACATGCCTTGGCGATGATCGATGATGATCCAAATGTCATGCATTACAATTATTCGATTGCCTTGGCAATTCTAGTGTGCGCCCGCTCCCAATGAAGAGCTCCGCCGGTGAGCACCGGAGCTGTTGCAGGCACGAAGCGAGGTGAGATTGCGATCAGTAGAGTTGGGCGTTCTGCGCTTGTTCCGTCTGTTCCTCGGCCGTGTTCGCGTTCCGTCGTCATCATCGTCGGTCCGGAGCAGCAGTTCGGGAGTTGTCAAGGAGATATGATGATCTTGAACTGGCAGCGTGATTTGTAAGGTCATCGCGTTGTCTCGTAGTCGAGCGTCGGTCGTGTACGTTCGCTTCGTTCGATTTCAGTTATTGTTATTCATTGGTTCATGTCTGGAGCTGGATGGCTGACTGAAGTTATCTGATTCTGGTGGACAAGCTGAAAGAAAAAGTGGACTTGCAAGGGAGTTCTTGGAATCTGCATTCGAATGGTTTGATATGGAGGTCCTTGGGTAGTGGTTTTTTTTTGCTGTTGGAAGGGAAACAAAAAAATTGTTCGGGAGGGCATGAATGCAAATGAAGGTTGGAGCATGAGATTTTGGAAGACGATCGAATGATCTTTTGGCTAAAATGCGAATTTGAAGAGATTGAGTTCATGTGTGTGGACAAGGAATTGGCATAAAATTCGTGTCATTAGATTGGTGAGATCACTTGGGATCGGCTTGGGAGCTTGTCTCTCTTGAATGGCCAAGAGATATTTGCTGCGCTAGGGTCTTGGCTGATTTAGAACAAAAAAAGCCAACCAAAGGGCCCAAGAATTGAATTGACAACAATTTAACCAAAGGATCCGTACAAGCTTTGGCATCATGCCTTTAAAGCACTGGGGTCTAATCGCACTGGGGTCTAATCGCACTGTTGCCTGTTGGTAAAGGGGTCAGAAAAACCGACGCAGGAGACCCTACTATTTAACCTAAAAATTCAAGCCCCCGTTTCACAAGGTAAATGGTCCGACTGCACTTGGGTAGGACTCCACAAGGACACAACTGTCTCAAGAACTTCAAGCGCTTACGTAGTGGGCCACACTTCAAAAATTTAATTAAACCTCTTTTAAAGCAACCTCCGTCCACCTTGTACACATCTCTACTCTCTGTCCAACACAATCCACCCCTTCAGCTTCCACTGCCCCCAACACAATGAATATTCCTTGAAAACAATAGCCAACAGAATCACCATCAAGTCACTATTACCTGCACTCCTACTGCCACCGCAACATCCTGGCCGCCGCATCTGCCTTAAATTAAGCTCCAGACGGTTCAGGTTCCCCATTAAAATATCCCCCTCATCGTTGTGGTGGCTGCCTTAAAGCCCCACTGACACGGTTTCCGCTCGTTTTTCCGACTTTCGAAATTCATTGCCATTCCATGGTGCGAGGCTTCGTCCTCTAGTGCCTGCCTTCCAACAGAATACCTTCCACACAACGGTATCCCGTTGATTTTCAATTAGAATTCAGCTACAGTGACTTTATGAATGTCCTTGCAGCTAGTGACCTAGTTTAAGACTTGGATCGTCTTCTCCCTTTATCGGTGCAGTCGCCTCGTCCTCTACTCATTTCCAGCTCATTGCACAACCCTAGAGCCCCCCCTCACAACTACGTCCTCCGTCCGGCCGGCATTTAATCCTGATGAAATATAATCGCAAATGCAATTAAACGGGGCGGCTTTTGTCGAACAAAAGTATCCTGCGATCCATAAATCGTCTTCTCTTTCAAACAAACAACCCCGCTCTGAATTCTTTTTCTTACGGCCTTCTCTCTTGCCTGCCTCGTCTGTTTTTTCGCAAGGAGCCCACCATGGCTTATGCTATGCATGCACATCCTTTGCATCTTCTAAATCCTTATAATATCCCACCGCTTCCCGCCCAGCCGCTGTAACGATTCAAATTGCCGCCCAACCGGTGGGGGTGGCAGCTGCATTTAATGCATATTGCCTCATGCGCCCTCGCACCAACACATCAGGCACTCGGCTCCTTGGTAGCACTCTCCAGCAGGCAGCTTTTCATTATCCTTCTTTCAATTTTAAATTGGTCTCCAGCAACGGGGAGAGATTAGATGGATTGTTGTTTCTGTTTGGCTGCATGCATCCTTTTGCATGCACGATTTTCATTAGCACCCCGGAGCACACCAGCAGCAGCACTTGGCATATAGACATTCTTCTTCTCTTCGTCCCCCCCCTGGACACCCCATCACCCGTGTAATATGGTAAAAAGGATCTATCTATGCGGTTGTCGCACAAGGAGCAATAGACTGCTGGTGGCGGTGACGTTGGTGGTGTGTGGCTCCTTTGAGTTCAACAAAAGGATCTGACGGTTCTGGTGAGGGAGGGGAGGGTCTCTTAGTGTGCCACTGTTGCATTTTCCGTTTTTGCATATGAAAAGGACTTTTAGCTTGAATTAGCCCGACGCTAAAGTGTGCACGGGGGATAAGGAGCGCAAGAGAGATGCTTTGTTGCATTAAATGCAGAGGCGTTGGAAATTGGGTAGTAAAATATGCACCTAAGGCTCCACAGTGGAAGGGATGGGGGGGGGGGGGGTGGTGAAATGACACACAAAATGAAGCTGTGAAAGAGTGTGCAGATTACCTAGCAGTCAACAGAGTGCATTGTGTGCGATTAAGTATTGTTGGCGAGTCTATTGTGAGTAGGTCGTTGGTTTTTGTGAAGTTTTTGTTTTTGTTTTGAGACTTACAGAAGTCGCTGACTCATCCTAGGGGTGTGTTGATCTCAAATGTCTCCATCTGTTTACACATCTCAAGCACAAACTTCCCATCCATCACAGTACTCCACCGACAAGTGCACAACAACAGACTTTCGCCAGTGTCCTGTTGTGCCCCTAATCCACTTTGGTGGTCTGAATAGGAGACGAACCGTTCAACAAATCACTGCGTGTGCACAACAATAGGCTAAAACCAACAGAAATTAGTAAATCGTATTGTCTGCCTCTCTGAAAACCTGCTCCCTTGGACTCACTCAAGGATAACGAGCCAAACAAACAGAAATCGAATCCAAATCGAAAAAAAAAGACCAACTCCTTCCAAGCAATTGTCCACTGCAAACAATGTAACTGCCAGTCATTTGCCAGCCAAACAGGAAGGCGAATCGATTCACCGCACATACAGGCCACAAAAGGACGTCACACACAGTCCAGCAGAACGTTCAACAACGAAGAAAATTCCAATTGCATTCCCAGCAGTGTCCTTTTATCTTCCACCAAACAGCCAACTAATTCTGCACATTATCCCTGTTCACTCCCGTTTCTTTCGTGTGCTGTGCTGTGACATTGTTAACTTGAGAATCACACCTGGATTTGGCAACTGATAGACCACAGGAGCAGGAGCAGGGTCGGCCACAACAGGAGTAGCTCTTCCAGAAGGACACAACATAAGAAAAGAACCGACAATTTCTTTACCTTGACTCATGCCCCTCATCCAATCAAAGGTCTCTCCCTCCTTTTGCTCCCAACCAACTGTCCACTGTCTGTTGGGTGTGCTTGAGTGTGTGTATGTTCGTCCTTGCGGTCGCACATTTTCAATTTATTTTCATTGTTGATCACCTTCCCAGGTGCTCTCTGACTTTGACTCGAGGCGCTAGCTGGGAAAAGGACACAGCCCAGCACAGCAAACAAAACCCCGAGCTGAAAAATCTATCGAACGAAACGAAGAAAAGTGATTAAAGTAAAGGTGCTAAATTGTGGGACATCCGTTCATTAATCAAACTAAACAACGGCGACAACACAACAGCGACCGCTCCTCCCCTCCTGTGGTCAGTTGCCGGACAACAAACGGTGTGTGCTGTTGTGACATGTTGTGATCGAGAAAATCGTTGGTCCTTTAGAGTCCTTCCACTCTTCGTGTGTGTGGCGATTCTCTTTCCTTCCTCCATTTAATCGCTTAAGGCGTTGACTCCCCGGCGACCGAGACTATGGTGTATCGAAGAAATTAAATGAGGTTCATCAATAATTCCGATTTATTCGAGTGGAGTTGTGTGACATTTTCATGGCCAACAGAGGAGTGATTAGGATTCACGGGAAAGAGATTGGCTTTTATTTTAAAAGTGATTTAGAGGTGAAATCCATTTTCAATTGAATGACGATGTCTTTGGTTGGGGGTATGGGATTGGGACTGTGGAACGTGGTCAGCGGGTGGGGTGCTTACGTTGGCAGTTGGTAAAGAGTTGAAGACTCGCTCCTGATGAACAGGATGCAGGTTTTGAATGGTCACTGGGTGAGTCTTGTAAGAATCTTGTCTGTACTGAATATTGGTCTGTATTGAACGTTTCCTGTCCGACAGAAGGGCAAGTCAACTTAAGTTATTTCATTTCAAACAAAGGACGAGGCGTAGTCTAGGACATTAGGATCATCGAAAGAAATATCTGCAGAGGGCAGATGAGAGAAGAGAATGCTGACTCCTGACTGCTGTGAGCACTGAAGGCATCGTCTCTCACAAATCAGTCCAACTAGTGGGATATGCAGACGTGGTCAATATCACCGCACGTTCCCAACGTGTCTTTGGGGAAGCATTGACGAGAATTGAAGAACAGTCGAAAAGCCTACTTAACGGTTTAGAGAAAGTGTTTGCTGTCGACCTGTTTACAACCGCTCGGCCTCTCATCACTTGAGTCAAGACATTACTATCCAGAGCTAGAATTCGGAGTTAGTAAAGGAGAGGATCCATACAGTGCCATGTCTAGTTTTGGCATTCCTACGAAACTCGTCAGATTGTGTAGGATGACGATGGAGAACTCTCGCTGGTCCGCCCAGGTCGGTAACGAATTCACCGAGACCTTCAATGTCAAAAAAGGTTTTAGACAAGGCGACGCACTGTCATGAGTCTTCTTAAGCATCGTTCTTGAGAAGATCGTGCGTAACTCAGAAGTCAACACCAGAGGGACGATCTCCCAGAAGTTCGTTCTACTGCCTAACTTAAGAGGATGACATTGATGTGATTGGAGGAACACAGGCAACCGTCAATGAGGTGCTTGTTGCCATTGAAGCGAAAGCGGCCAAAATTGGTCTGGTGGTAGGGTGAGCGCAAAAGCAAGTACAATATATGCTGTCATCGAGGAGGTGTACACATCACCGACGTCTCGGACAGAGCGTACCCTTTAAGCAGCAGAAACTTGGAGGTAGTCAAGGACGTGGTCTACCTCGGCTCCGCAGTAAATAGGGACAACAACATCTGTATCGAAATCAGATTCAATGAACGGCGGCATGTCGCTGGTCAAGGATCTCCGAATACAATGCTTAAGATGGCTAGACAAATGAGAGCGTCTGGATACCACTGCTCCGGTCCAAAAAGTCTTCGAATTCGAGCAATTGGGACAACGCAACAGAGGTCGGCCAAGGTTTAGATGGTAAACACAAGTGGAGAAGAACCTCAACCAACTTGGAGTGTGCAAATGGAGGCAGCTAGAGAGAGAGATGGTGCTATCTGAAGAAGCGTGTTAGTTGAGGCCCAGGTCCACCCTAGTAGAAGGAGAAGAGTTTGTCTACTTGGCGCAAAACTGAACTCCAAGAATGACATCCTAATTGAGTTTCGATGTAGGATCGCCCTTACTGCACCGGTTGCCACCTCGGTTTTGCGAAACAACTTTCATCAAAACTACTGACTCCAAGTACTTCTGTGCCCTACAAATGACTTGTTGTACAGGTTCTCCTATATGGAACCAAATGGTGGACGATAAGTTACATGCCAGTGCTGATGCCGTCGAATGAAAAAATCTGTCTGTGAAAAAGGTGAAGGGAGGACCCGAAATCTGTGCCATCCAACCAAGATGTCCGATAACCCGATTTCTCCATTTCGATCGATTCTGACATGGGCTGTGTGAACTGGCTTGCCATCTTACCATAAACAAATAGTCGTTCAAATCCAACGCGCTTAACATGGCTCTGCAAGGCTGGACGCTGTTCAAAACGTTGTTTCCATCTTCAATTTCGAAGAAGAATGTCAACATTCAACAATCTGCACCAAACTGTCGCTATCTGTGGACGCAGTGGCATGCCACCTTATGATGAGAATCTTCCGAGCCCCAATTGGGGCAATTCGGTTTGTTTACGAGGTGAAAATGCTCCTAGTCAGAAGAGATGAGAGAAGATGCCCAAAACGCCCAAACCACGAACCGTATAGTTGCACGCCTTCATTTGCCAAGTCAATTGGGCCTTGCAAGCACGTGCAGAATTCTCCTCGGACTAGTGCGCGACGTACGGAGCTGTTGACATCGATGACGAGTTGTTGCTGCGGTCTGTGTGTAACTTATGATGATGAGGAGTGCTGTCCGTTGGCATAAGAGTTCAGCGAACTTTTTGAACAAGCTTGCGTACAAAAAACCTGTTCACAGCACTCACTTGCAAAGGCTTCAATATTTTCCAATATTGCTGAAGCGCAAACCGGGGGTATGATGCTGATTTCTAGTGGGATGCGGGGGAGAGTGGCAAAATAAACACGTGTGCATTTAGTACTCTCACACTGTGCTTTCAAAGAGGTAGAAGCAACACTCAACAATGTAGTGGACATTCCAAAGACCTGCACTGAGCGATAGCACTTCAGTGAAGACACAAAACAGGCACAAATTGATTACAGGACGGTCTCCGTAGGATATGTTGTGTAAGAGAGAGAGATCAAAATCCAACTTTTCATCACATTTCATCTATGAACCTTCCCCAGACCCATTCAGTGTGTTCTCTCTTGTCCGCCGTCCCTCCCTTATGCTCCCACCTCTTACACCCATTCCCCAGTCATTCGGTGAAAAAACTTTTCGGTAACCTCAAACAGTTTAACACTTTAGATAGAATCTCTGCTCATAATTTCACCCCCGGAAGTAGGGCTTTACCGAGCCAGAACTGCCCGTGAACTCAGAATTTACATGGCCGGCCGGCCGAAGAGCAAGTCCAATTCACACATTTCTCATAACTGGTCACAGCGCCCGTCTCATTCCCAGCCCATGCTGCAAAAGGGACCTCGGCCATGGCAGGCGGCCAGGTAGGCTAGGAACAATGTGTGGACCCCTAGCATCAATCACTCGAAGAAATCATAAATTTTTGCCGCCTCATTTGCATTCTCAAAATGCGTGTTAATGAGTGATAAACGCTTCCAGAGCCCAGAGACCGGGCTCCCTTGCAGGGGGAACTTTTGAAAAATTTTGGGGAAATTAAAAATAATGACTCCGTACCCTTTTCCTGACAGTCGACCGTTGTTCCGTTGCGTTTGGTACATGCCAATTAGTATACCGGGAGAGGGCACCGGTCACAAGGTGTGGACTGGGCAACGAAAATCATATCGTTCTACTTCGGCGATCGCCTGTGCCCGTTCTAAGGCGGCTGTCAAAATGGTTAATAATTGTCAAAACAAGACGCACCATACCCTGGCCCTGGGGCGGGGGCGAAGGCAGGCAGACAGCCAGCCAGCATGTTCGCCTGAAATGAAACAAAGACGGCGGCTGAGGGGTGGGAGAGAAAACCTACATACCCATTAGGGTTAGTCATGCGTGGAGGACAGGCAGGACGGCTCGGCAAGACAAATGTCCGGTTCGGGAAGTCAGTTCCAGTCTGTGAGGTCTCTGGCGGGTCTGCGCTCGGTTTGGCTCTATGCAAATGTCTCCGGCAACAGCGACGACTCCGACGACGGTATGAATATGAAATTTGAATGGCTCCAGCGGAACACGGAGTAATTTAAATAATTAAGACATTGTGAGCGAGAAGTGTTGATTGGCAATGTTATGATAGTTTCCTCGATGATTTCTCTGAGCCGGGGGTATCTGGGAGTTGTATCTGCGCGGAAGCACAACAGTTCATAAATCTTTCGGGCGAAGGCTGTGTGTACACAAAAATTAATTGCCCATGCCGGGGAGTGCTGACTGGCTGGCTGGCTGGCTGGTGGTGGTGGTGGTGGTGGCGGCAACTGAGGTCCTCTCTTAAGACAATGAGAATCCGCTGAGAGGTCGGCATTGTTCTTTGTTTGGACATTTGAAATTTATGAATATTTTAAAGCGAGGAGGAAGAGGTGCAGTGCACTGCGCTTCGCTGTGAAAGGGTAGATAGGATACCTCCGTTTGGCCCTGTGGCCCAGGTGTTTGTTTCGAGTGGGTGATGTTGTTCAAGCTTCACCTTTGGTGTTCTTGTCTGCTTTTTTCGGTTTTTTTCTTTTTTGGGAGTTTGCTGCAGAGGCAGGAGAGCGAGAGGTAGGCGGCAACCGAGGTCTGACTGTGTGATCGGTAGTATGATAAGCGGCAAGGAGCAGTGTTGTGGAAAGATGAGGAATGGTTGGGTTGAGTAAAGGGGCATGTTTGACGAGGAAAAAGCAACGCCGATCAGTGATCATGTGTTTTCCGGCATTTTGCAGTTCTGTGAGAAGGAACCAATTGCCTACTGCAGATAGACGATTCTTCTGGACACATTTGAGCCAACTGATGGGGACGTCACAACGGCAGTTGTCTACGTTCCCTCTGGACAGATTTTCCTTCGAATTTGGCCTTGCCCTCATCAGTCTCTGGACACATTTGCTTTCAGATTCGGCCGTCAATTCGGCAGCGACCTACGTTTACTACCTTCCACCCATCAGCCCTGCAAAATGAAGCTTGCTCTGGACACATTGGCCTTCCACCAATCGCTCTGGACACATTGGCCTTCCACCAATCAGCCTTGCAAAGTGACGCTTGTTTTGGACACATTTGCCTTCAGATTAGGCCATCCTTCGGTCACTTCTGTAAAATGTTGTCTCCCTTGGCAGCGATTTCATCACAGGCGGCTCTCTGTATCGTCACACATTCACTTCGTCATCAAAATCCCCTTCATTCCAACCCCACATCATCTTCGTCTCCTAATTGCCAAACGTATCCTGGGCATATGGCAACAAGATTGGCAGGCAAATTCAAATCCCAGCAAAAATTTCCAAAAGAAAAAAACCGGTCAAATCTTTCAGATAATCTCGTTATCGGTTGACCAGGATTTAATTGAATCCCACAAAGACATGCTTAGCCCCTCGTCCCTATCCACCACCGCAGCACAGCCGCACAGGCAAGAAACGAATGAAAAAAGAAAATAATTGGATCATGGACAGATGAGAGAGGGAGCGAAGCGCCTGAGCACACCCGAGGGCAGATGGAACGTCAAATTTGCATTTGTCTCAACGAAAACCGAAACCAGGACGAGGGGACACCGATGACGAAGACAGGAGAAAACGTTCAAGACGCCGAAACAACGGCGCAGATGACAATGCCTCTTTTCGGCGCCTTGAGGCTAGCTGTCATAAGGGTGTGACAGTTGCCGAAAATTACCGAGCTTCTGGTGCTGTGGCCATACATTGCATTCACAGGGTGAATAAACCCATAGTGTGGACTCGCGTATAGCCTAGGTAATTGCTACCTTTTGTGCTGTAACTGAAATTGACATACAAGACATAACCACCACGCCGTGGTAGACAGGAGCAGGAGCCATGCTCTGTTGGCAGCCAACAGAAACAGCAGCGGCAGCAGAAGCACGTTGCACAAATGCGCAAAACTTTTCGCTTTAGTGAGACGCCCTGATTCGAACGCGCCGGTACGAGCGCGGATATATGTGAGTGCCACGCACACGGGCACTTCGCTAAAATGGAGATTATACCCCCACGGGGTAAACGCACCGGCAAAGGAGCGTCCTAACGCAGGCCGCCGCAATTGCAATACTTAATCTTTCGGAATTTCCTTTTTATTAGGGACTTCCACAGAGCGAACGAGCCCGAGAGGACGACTCCTCTTCTGGTTCACTCGGCTGTCGTCCTCATCGACGACGTCGCCAGTGACTCGGTCTTGGTCGTGGTTGTGGCCCTCGTCGTCGTCATCATCATCATGCGGATGCACATTCATTACCTTGGAAGAAATAACGAATTACTATCAAGGGTAATCATTATCCAAAGCAGTCAGTCAGTCAGACAGAAAGGCAGGCAGGCAGGCAAGCATCCATTCAATCTGACGGCAGCGACGGTGGCTGCGTCGGCAGGGGCTCGGAGGCAGGCATTGGTGTATCGGTATGCACGGTGTAAAATGGAGTGTTGTGGAACCCACAATTACAGCGCCGCCGCCGCTGCATTCCTCATTGCACCTCGATACCATTCCACATTGGCCAGGGCTAAAGGAGGATCCCATCATGGTCATACCACCGAACCAGTGAACAGAGTGGCCCGACGATGACGACGATGGCGAAGAAGATGATGAAAACGAAGACTACGACAATGATGATGTACATACTGGAGCACGTCGCTCTGGTGTTGGTGCTGGTGCTTGTGCTGTTCCCTGATGGTTGCGGTGGTGGTGGTGGTGGTGGGGCTTGCTCGCGCCTTCAAGCGCTACCCGAAGATCGGCGAAGCGAGATGTGGCTGCTCTCTGATGGAAGTGAAGAAGCGGTCTGGTTATGTTGTGCACCTTGTAATATTGTATAGTTTGTGGCATTATCTTGGAAGTACTTAACTATGAATTAGCCCGCTGACTGACGACGATGGCAAAGGACGTGGCGGTTGTGTTGGACGTTGGGAGGAGCGGGAGACGATCGGCCGTCGGAGCCCTAGTTGAAACTGAAGCAGCAACTCTCGAGTTATCTGGGTGGAATGGCAAAATACTGAAGACACTGAACTGGAAACAATGGCTGGGCTAGCTAGAGAGCTGTACGGCGTGGCTAATGGTTGCGTGGGGATGCCGACCGCAGCTGCTGGAGGGCGCCAATTTTGTGGACATTGCTACTGCAATCAGGGTGTGGTGAACGCAGCGACGGTCGAAGGCGCATTATTGAAAATGTGTCAAATTAAGTGGAGAATTTGCGAGGCAAATGGCGAATTGTAAATTTTTAGATCTTCATCTGTGCCATGCTTGTGCGCTGATGTTGGGAGGGAATCTCATTGGTATGCAATACAATGTCGTGGGTAAGGACTTTTGACGTCTAACAGTTTCAGCTGTTATTCACTTACTTAAACATGCAGATGTGTGTATATTCTTCAAGATCTTCTACAGCTGTCCATCTCCATCTCCATCTCCATCTCCATCTCCATCTCCATCTCCATCTCCATCTCCATCTCCATCTCCATCTCCATCTCCATCTCCATCTCCATCTCCATTTCCATCTCCATCTCCATCTCCATCTCCATCTCCATCTCCATCTCCATCTCCATCTCCATCTCCATCTCCATCTCCATCTCCATCTCCATCTCCATCTCCATCTCCATCTCCATCTCCATCTCCATCTCCATCTCCATCTCCATCTCCATCTCCATCTCCATCTCCATCTCCATCTCCATCTCCATCTCCATCTCCATCTCCATCTCCATCTCCATCTCCATCTCCATCTCCATCTCCATCTCCATCTCCATCTCCATCTCCATCTCCATCTCCATCTCCATCTCCATCTCCATCTCCATCTCCATCTCCATCTCCATCTCCATCTCCATCTCCATCTCCATCTCCATCTCCATCTCCATCTCCATCTCCATCTCCATCTCCATCTCCATCTCCATCTCCATCTCCATCTCCATCTCCATCTCCATCTCCATCTCCATCTCCATCTCCATCTCCATCTCCATCTCCATCTCCATCTCCATCTCCATCTCCATCTCCATCTCCATCTCCATCTCCATCTCCATCTCCATCTCCATCTCCATCTCCATCTCCATCTCCATCTCCATCTCCATCTCCATCTCCATCTCCATCTCCATCTCCATCTCCATCTCCATCTCCATCTCCATCTCCATCTCCATCTCCATCTCCATCTCCATCTCCATCTCCATCTCCATCTCCATCTCCATCTCCATCTCCATCTCCATCTCCATCTCCATCTCCATCTCCATCTCCATCTCCATCTCCATCTCCATCTCCATCTCCATCTCCATCTCCATCTCCATCTCCATCTCCATCTCCATCTCCATCTCCATCTCCATCTCCATCTCCATCTCCATCTCCATCTCCATCTCCATCTCCATCTCCATCTCCATCTCCATCTCCATCTCCATCTCCATCTCCATCTCCATCTCCATCTCCATCTCCATCTCCATCTCCATCTCCATCTCCATCTCCATCTCCATCTCCATCTCCATCTCCATCTCCATCTCCATCTCCATCTCCATCTCCATCTCCATCTCCATCTCCATCTCCATCTCCATCTCCATCTCCATCTCCATCTCCATCTCCATCTCCCGCCCACATCCTTCACAGTAAAACCAACAAGTGCATGCGAGCACGATAAAATACCAATTCCGGCTTAATTTCAACAAATTGCACGCCACAAAGTGTTAAAGGGAAGCAAGCAATTCATCTCCACCACCACCACAACCACCGCCCTCAGTGCCCCACTCGATCACCGCTTCGCCGACGACCCGTAGTTCCGAATAACCCTCGCTTTGGAATTAAAATTACACCTCTTCAGCGAAAGAAACGACGATCAGAGGAAGAAGATCTTCCATCTCTGCCTCCCTCCCCTCGACGAACTGCAGTCGTCAGGCTGCGTGACTCCTTGCGCGTATAATTTGGCAACTTTAGATCCACTTATATCACCTCCTTGTTAGGCGCAGAGTGGGACTTGCGAAACTCGCTCGCCCTGCTGAATGCGAAAAACTGTCGGAACACTGTTGGGAGCCCCCCCGGCCTTCAAGTAGATCGGTTTGTCTCCCCTTCTGCCGGCAATTTCGCTGATAATGATAATGACTTCTGCTGGAAGACGAGAGCGAATGCCCTTAGATGGAAGTTGAACTCCCCAACAAGTGTTCCACACGATTACCGCTGGTTAGGGCCAACCAATCATTTCCCCCACGGAAACGTGTTGCTCCTCCTGGCTGCGCTGCTCGTCTGTGCGTCCGGCAGACAAGATTGTCTCGTCGTCGTTGTCGGCCGACCTTTCACAGTCCCCGCTGCGCACACGGACATGATTCATTTCACGAATCCATCTCGTTAGGGTGCAAACACATAATTGCTCTCATTAGTCTTCGAAATGTGAATTTAAATCTCTGACCATCTGATTACCGCGAGTACCGCGCCGCTGTTGGTGATCAGGATCAGGATCTCCGGCAGGATGTAATGGAATTTCACGATAACGGCGAGGAGTCGCTTAAGGATTCGCATTAGCAGCGGTGATTAATCGGAGTGTGAGAGGGTCTCGAGGCGGCCGTATGCGTTTTGAGGTCAGGTATGTGACTCGACCGCAGATTGCCGGTAATTGCCGGCAAGCCGTGAGACGACGAAGGATACGCGATAAAGTGCGTTCATAAATCGTGATGCACTTGCGCTGGACAGTGGATGCGATAGTTTCTGGCGAATCGTGCTTATGATTGAATTGCCTGATCAGCGATGGATGTAGAGCGAGTTCCTTGGCCGCAAATTGAGTTCGTCTGTATGTGGCAGCTGCGGAAATGAGTAGTGCATTTTGACGGAGGCGTGGTTGTGCTTTTCATTTTCTTAAGGGGGATTTCAGAGAAGATTTGCAACGACTTCGCAGAAAGTGGTAGTTGGCAACGTTTCGTTAGACAGTTTCACTTCAGGTTGAGCTACATCCTCCGTTGGAATTGCATCTTTTCATCATCTCTTGCCACATGGAAAGCAAGATATCCTGCTGTTTCGTCACTCCACCAGCAAATGCCTTCAAGGACCCCATCTTACACAATAGACTCGCGTAGACTGCTTGACATTCCGAAGAATGTTTGTCATCTCCTTCCGCAAGAGTGCCCCGCCTCTGACCGCCACAATGCCAAGCCCGCATGTCAGAGCTGTTCTCCCCGTCGAAACAATTGTGGTCTAGTTATGCAAAACAAAAGCGGCCCTACCTTCTCTAATTCCCTTCCAATTGTTCGTGCAAAAGAAAATCATCAGAAATCTCCATATGTTCCTACCTGGGCAGGCGCTCTTTTCCCGAACAATATCCCCGTGGGCATGCAACGTCTCTGGTGACATCAGGGGCTTGCGAGACGTACGTAAAAGAAACCGCCTCTAGGAGAAGGAAGCGGCAGCAAAAAATGTCACCGAAAATAATTACGGAGCGGCTTGCCAAAGGATGAAAAGGACATTCAATACGATTTTCTATTTATTTTCAATTTCTTATTATTCCTTTGCCAGGACGATCGTGGTATAATGGATGCGAAGAAAGAGATTCGGTTTCCCTTGAGCAGGGCGGTGTGAGCCCTGTGATTAGGTTACATCACACCGGTGACACTTCGGCCGGGGAGGTAATCTCGTGTGGATCAAACGAGCGACCGGTGCAAATTTTTTTTTACGCATCATTGGCTGCCGTCATTGAATCCCTGCTAAGCTCTGTGCCATTTTGCGTTAAGTCCATCTGACCAAGATGGCAATCGGTGCATGCGGTGACGCACCATACCTCATTAGGCTCTCCATGCTGCCGCCAGGAAATGTGTCAAAAGAGGCGATTCCCAGCCACAAGAACTGACATCGGTAACCCGGTGCTGGCTGGTGGCGTACCTTTGAAAGTTAACTGTTCGCTGGCATCCGGGTTAAATTAGCTCATGCATTCTCCACTTCACCCGGCCGACGGTCGTTTTCTGCTGCTGCGGCTGTTGGGAGGCGAGTCCAGGTCAAGTGGGTGTTAAACCATTCACACAGCCGTCATCATCATCATCATCATCATCGTCATCGGCAGCACCAGGCTAATTCTTTCTCTCTTGCTCTTATGCTCCTCGTCTCTTCCTGCCCCATCAAATTGGCCCAGCCGAAAGAGTGCATTGTGCATTGTGCTGCTGCGTCTTTCCTTTTTGTCCATTTGTGCGAAGATCCAATCGACAAGACCTTCACCAGTTCTTTGAGGAGATCGTCCCCAGTCCGCTGGTCCCTCACCCGGGCCCATGGGGGAGTGACTACATCTGACTTCATGCATCTTTTGTCTGCTGGGGCCATTGTGCCGGTTGGTCGCCTCGAGATATGACACGACGACGACACAAGTGCAAACGCCGATATCCCAGCAATATGCCATTCATCCCGGCCCGCAGTCCGCTGTGATTTATGTGAGGGAACTCGTTTTTTGGTTCGCTCTATCGTGCGGGGGCTATCTCTCAATTGAGCCAGTCAGCGGACCCCAGTCACCCCCGAGATTTGCCGAAATGATTGACAAATTTCCAATAAACGGTGTGACAGCTGGAGTTGGAGGAAAAATTAATAATCTCGTCGTCGGAGCCATTTCCACTGTCAGTTGAGCTGTCAGAGCATAGGAGAGAGAGAGAGAGACAGAGTTCACTGAGGGTTGCAGCAGTTAACAATTACTTGGCGTCTGGATGGGTTCACGTCAGTCGTCTCTAATTATCTGCTGGTCCTTGCAACATTTGTTGCGCTCTGGCTCCTTTGACAGCTGAGTTGTGGAATTTTTTAATTTCACTCCTCGGGCGCAGACGGAACTCAGACGTGGGTGGTTGGGAAGTGTCCTGTCAGACAGAGCAGCAAGTGAGCTAGTTTGGGAATTTGTTTTTGTTTTTGTTTTTCAAGGAGCTTGGGATGAGGATGGAGTTGTGGAAGCGGGCTTATGGGAAAAGTTCATTGCTGGACAGGGATAATTGACGTTCTTCCGGGGGGTGCCGTCTGTAGTCTGTCCATCTTGTTTGGCAATTAAATGAGTCAACCATCTGATTCAAATCCACAAGAGATCACCTCCGATCTCACTCCCACAACCTTGGCACAGGGCAGATGAGGACCATCATCGTCATGACCATCGGGCTCGTTGATCTCAGTGTCAGAGCAGCAGCGGCGATCCGTAAATTGGAACTCGGCGAACTCCACGCCATGCGCCACCACAGCACAACAGTTCGCTTGTTGTCCAATGCGTTTGAATAGCGAATTCCGTTTTGTCAAAAGGAGAGATGCTCCTCGTTCGCCTCATGAATACCTTGCGGCAAACCCCGCTGTCTGCACGTCCGTCCGTCCGTCCACCGCCGCGCCACCATGTGCAGTGGGTCGCAATTTGGACTTTCACCGTAATAACGTACAGTTCCACATTTGCATCGTCCCATCGTCGAATCGAATCGACGAGAAGGTTGTCTTCTAGGTACCCCATGGCCATGACCACAAATGGCCAGATTGAGAGCTGCTGTTGTTCGGGTTTTATTTTTCTGCGTTGAGAATGCACTTCTCCGGCCCGGTCGCGCAATTAAATTTCTCGGAGTCCGTTTGCTATGCAAATCTGGTCGTTCCTTTGGTTCCTTTGGATGCTTTTGGAATTTGGTTCGCGTATTATTCAAATTGGATCGCCAGGCCGGCAGGCAGCCAGCCACACATGCCTGGCTTGGGGGAAAAGATGTCGAAAGGAAGAAGAAGCGATTTGGATTGTTTTTCTTTTTTTTTCTGTGGAGGTCAGCGTTTCTCCGGGAGGCTCTTGAGAAGCGGAATAATTTTTTGTGACATTGCGTTCCATTTGGCCGAATGAATTAATAGGAGCGATTAGCATTTTTTGGATTTTCTAAGTCGAGGCGGTAGGAGCCGGGGATTAAGCGGAAAATTAGAATAAATGGATGGAACTGGGAATAGTGGATTAAATGGCATCGAACTCTGTTGGGCTGTGTGGGAGATCTTGTGGTCAGGAATTGGTGATTGACCTTTATGCACGCATGCCCCCTGGGAATGCAAATGCGACAGTGACTTTTGGATGGGCACTGTGTGGTGATCTGGGAACTTTTGCAAAGAAATGCAGCAGTGGAGGATTGGGTTTCGAGGGGGATGCTGAAAAGTTGGTCATTCTAGAGTAAAGACCTCTATGAAGGAGTGCACGTTGAATGGAGACGAAGCAGTGTTTTAGGAAACGATGTCTATGCCTGAATCGAATTTGAAAGCGACTACCATTCAAAGACGACATGGCCTCCTTCGGCAATCGACATGTTCAGCTACCTACTAGATTCTCGGTCTCACTGAGATGCCGACATGGACTAGGCATGGACACAGTCTTTCAGATAAGGGCTTCTTAGGATCCAGTATTTCGAAATAGTCCCTTGAATCTCGAATACCCGGGAAAATCAGTCATCGGAAAACCGAACTAATGGAGATTGTTTAAGTGCAAGAATTGGGATATACAGGATCATTCATCGTGAGGCTTGCTTTATAATATATCACGGGACACACAGACTTGAAAGTGAACTGAAAATCGTCTCTATCTAGTAAAAGGACAATTCATGGCATTTATTCCATAAATGTTGGCCAAGACTGCGTCTGAGGTGGTTCATTCAAAAGGTTCAAGTTTGTTTGACCCGTTTCAGCATAGTGACTGGTGTCGGGCAGACAATACGATTAATGTTCGGTCCCAAAGGATCAATCGTATCTGAGTTATTCCCGAAGACCTGACACTTTACGTATCCACAGAGAATACAGTCAAAAGCTCGCTGAAATCCGTAGCAAAACGTAAAAGTTAGTGCTCACCAAAATTATTTCCCAACAAGTTCACTGCATCACCCGCTGTATGGTCTGTGGCACAGTCTGGTTCGAGTCGGAGCTCATCGAGACCGTATGCCTAAATTTTGGGAAACACAAGGTGGTAGCCAAGCTGGCAAGAATGACGAGAAATCGATTCGTTACGTTCTTCGCCTACTCTCTCAGTTTCATCCTCCATAAGGTCTTCACTTGTTGCAGGATGTGGTGCAACCGGTGGAGTATCATCCACTAATGTCAACTAGGACTCAAATTTACTCTTGGCTTGGCAACTGAACGTCGATTACGTGCACCCTAAGCTCATCGCATGAAACACATTTTTTACAGAACACTGATTTTCGTAGTACATCTGAACAATATAGAGACGATCTTGTGATGTGAGTCTTCCCACGATGCCTTGCCATATGACACTGTCTTAAATTATTCAAGCAGTTTGATAAAACTGACGCGTGGTCTGCCAAAAAAACGTGTTGAAAGTCAAACCTCACGATGAATCAACCGGTAAAGGCGAGGAAGCTCATGCTGCAGTTTTGCTGTATATCCTTCTCTTTCAGATGACATTAACTGAAACAAGACTCAATAGTCCTAAGAAGAAGGAGCAAGGATTTCCTCCAAGGCAAGGTGATTTAGCGAGATATAGGAAATCCCAAAAAGTTAAAAATCTCGAAAGAAAAGCCCCAACAAAAACAGTTCTCCAACAAATCCCGAAAATAGGATTTCACCGCCAACTGACTGAAGTTCAGAGGATGCAAGCGTTTCCCACAACCATTCTTGCATAAAATCACATCAAGGCTAAGCATTCTGGGATTTTGGATTCCGGGATTGTTTCCGTCTTCCGAATAGACGACAAGTCGTAACCCGTCCTTGACTAACATTTCACTGCTCTTGTTCTTGCGAATGTGGGAAGATCTTCAAGGAGTGTTGCTGGTCTCGTAAAGCCTGCTTTCCGCACAGCACATTGTGCCACGCATTGTGTATAAGCAAGCTTCATGCCATGACACCTTTCTCAAAAATTCTCCAACATTCCAGCCTCACCCACAATTCATTCCAGGACTCCTCGAAGTAATTCACTCCCCTCTCGATGGCTCGCAGCGTTGCAAACTACACACGCAACATAACCTCTACTGACTCTTCATTAAGCACTACAACTGCAGCCGCATCATACACCGAACTAACGATCCAAAAATTCCAAATGACATTTCTTCCAAATGAATGCAACGTCAAAGAGGTGACTTCCTTGCCCTTCTTCCTGTCGCTGGAACGGTAGAAAGGAGGGCTTGCCTACACATGTAACTCCGTCACACCCCCGAACAACATCCACTTCACATCATCCGTCCATATTACAGTTGACAGCACTTAAGTTAAGCTCTCCCCCTGTGCATATCCTTCCTTAAGTTCCCTTAATGTCAATTTAAAATGTTAAATTTGATTGCACTTGAACGTTGTCGCAACATCATCAACTTCATCGCTACAACATCCTCGTTCTGACTTAATTTACATCTCTCTATATCCCTTGTCGCTCACAAGACACACCTATCAACCCTTCCCAGAACTGCATCAAGGACATGCAGTGTGCGAGCAAATTGTACATCGTACATTAGTTTTCATTACGTTGCACTAGCGTAACGACATAACGTGTAGTCAGGACCAAAGGACACACGACACACGAAATGTGATGTGATGCTGCTGCTGCTGCTGCTGCAGGCAAGATTACATATATTCCCTCCATCCTGACGGCCCTCCACCACCGATGACAGTGCTCCTTCCCGGGGAGGGATAGTTGGCGCATAAGGGTTTCGCAAGCGCCCCGCCAAGGTGAATGCTCTGTTTGCATGGCGAAAATGATGCTGCTTAGAGGCGAGAAAAGATGACGAAGAAAAAAAACGAGAGAGACATAAAACGCAGCGGAGGAATGGAGTGGAGTGTATAAAAAGGATTTCACACACGTTCAAGTGACATAATCAAGGGACATTCATTCCTTCGTCTCTCGCGCTGTTATTAATGATAGCCCTTAGCAGGAGGGTCCTTCTTCGGCATCCTTTTTTCTCCCTTTTTGAAGTGAACGAAGAGGAAAAGGATTAAATCAACAGAAAAATTATGTTTGTTGCCACAATAAATTGACCATTTCTCAAGATTAATCCACAAGGATATCACTTCACAATTCGGTCACACAGTCGATTACCCCCCAACGGCCAAGAAAAAAAAAGAGACTCCAAGAATCATTTCTCACAAAATCCACCAAACAACTGAAGGACGATGGTCCTCGCTCCTTGCGAGGGAGAGGGAGAGAACAATTGAAATTCAAACAGATTTAGGATGTCTCAAGGATGATTTGATACGTCGAGTTTTGCTCGTCCATTATCCCTTTCGTGGTCTTTTGTTCGTGCTCGTGTGGAGGAGGAGCAAGCAGCAGAAAAGGACACATCTCTGTCTCGGGGGAAGTCCGCTCTTCATTTCAATTAAATCAATGTGTGTGCCCACACGCACATGCAACCCTTCCTTGTTGTTTTGTCTCCTCAACGTTTCACTGTCACGATCGGTCTTCGATTAATCTTCCTGCGCCTGGACTGCGGTTGCCACCCTTTTTTTGGGTGACGTTGCTGGCAGTGAATGCCAATTTTTGTGACTGACAATGAAAGGATTACGGCCCAGGAGACACATTAGTCGAGGCGGGCAATCGCATCAATCAAATTTTATTTTGACAACTGGAACCTGTCCCGGGATGTGTGGGAAATGTCCCTACGCACACTAATCCTTGACATCTGGTCTCGAATAGTTGGCCCATGATTGAAATCATCGGTGCAGCAGGAGCAGAAGCAGGAGCAGAAGAGCAAAGTCTCTCGCATTCATCTCATGTGGGTCAAGGACGATGGCTCGATGGATTTCAATCTACTTCGCCGGCATCGTCGTCGTCGTTGATACACAACAAATCGGTGGCAAAACGAAGAAGAAAATCAAGATATTCAAGGAAAATCCTTGAAAGCGCCTTCGATTGTTGAATACAATCCCGCTCGGCAGGAGAGCAGAACAGCTGGGATTTGCGAAGCTTGTGCATTGTGTGCGAGTGCTGCAAGGACCCACATGTGAATCCTCTCGTAATGACTTCAATGATTGCTCCTACGTAAGGTTTTGATCATGGTTGTCTAATCTGATGCCTGCACATCAGACGGAGGAAGGACGAAGGATGACGTCCATAGGTCGAAATGGACTGAAGTGAATTTAATGATGATGCACTCTCCGAAAGCCGGGATTTTTCTTCCTCTTCCGGGTTTGTATGCATAAATCCTGGATTTTGATGAACTCACTGCTCCTGCTGGCGGATGTAGTCCAAGAGAATGGTTGCGAATTGCTGCTGCATTGTTGAGAGCAATCAAAATGGTAATTTTGGGAAAATTTCAATTTCTGTGGGTGGCTGAATGGAGATGGGATCGAAGCAGGAGGGACGAGATGACATTCTTGTTGATTTCATGTGTGGCGATATACATATATCTGTGCGAGGGATAGACAAATGAGGACTCCCTCCCCCCCCCCCTCCCCGTATCTCACTACAATGGAATTTCACTTCGCAGTCAATTGAAGGGAGTGCACGAAATTCATCTGCAATCAGTTTAAGCTTCAAGCAGGGGTCTGGGCTGCAGTCCAATCAACTGTGTAGCGAAACAGTGCTTCGGTATTTTCTTGTGAATTGAATCGAATTGATCGCATTGAATTTGAGTGGGAGAATGAACGGGGAAATTGACTGAAGTGGCATTTGGGTTGAAATTACGACGATCGAGGCAGGTTCATTGCTTGTGGCTCTAATTCACTGACAGCTATCGATACATCGGAACGTACCTCGGTCTGAACTGCTCTCCAGACCTTTAGGGCAGTGATTGGAATTTTCAAAAGCATGTTGCATGAAGCACACCGTACAGGGGATTATGTATCATTTGAATTCTGTGGGGAAAGAATGCCTCCTTTCTCACAAACGTTCCCCCTTCCCCATGCTGCCACTAGGCCGTGGATAATCCCTAGACTGAAAACCGAAGCAAATTAACCCTTCTCACAAAATTCCCATTTTAGCCGTCACAGCGTCACCCCGCACTGCTGACCAGCGATAGTCTACCGCACGCCGAGTGCGTCACATTGTCAGTGACTTAATTAGTTTGACACAAGTGACCACACTTGGAGACGAGCGAACGGCAGCAGTATTCAGCTGGGTGGTCGTTCAGAGTCAAGCTCCCTCTTGTTGCCGCGCACACTGAAAGAAGTCGACAACGTTGTGAGGTATCCAATCGTTTCTGCTGTCAGTCGTGCAACTAGAGCCTCGCTGAGTGCTTGACTTCTGGTGCAAGGCTCTCAGAAATTGCTTGCGTTTTGGAAAACCCTGCTCTGTATGTGTGTTTATCTTGACTTCCGAGCGAGCGCTTATAGGGTAAGCTTAGGCTTGGTTAATCTAAACAAGAAGGGCTCTATGCCAAAGGAAGCAATTGCTTCCTTTCGGTCATGGAGGCTTTTTCAAAATGCCCTGGAAGGATGCCTGCTGAAAAATGGATGTCCCTGAGGCAACATCCGATTGAAAATAGCTCCCCGATCTGAGTATAAATGTCTTGAAATAAGGAACTGAACCATTGCCAATTCTTTGGGCCCATGAAAGAATCTTGCTTTTAAATGAATGAGCTGTCATTCTGAAAGAGCTTGGCTGCGACCATGAATCTGTCCCATTGACTTTATTCCTTCCTCGTCCCTCCAGAAATCGTTCGCCACAGTGATGAATCCTTTTTGCCATGACGTGACCAGTGAGAACAGCTGCTGTTTGCCTTCCGGGACTCGCGGGGACCCATTTTATTCAATTAGTTATCTTAGTGATGTTCATGACTTTTAAGACATAAGTGGTTCATTCATATCCACCTTACAAGCGGGGCTGTAACACTGCTTTGCCTTCACTATTTGCAACTGCCTCTGGAAATCTGTGGACGTTTGAGCCTCTTCGAATCTTGGACTAATACAGACGATGAATCAGATGAGTGGATAAGGACAATCGGGACTTCATCAAAGTCATCTCCCTCATTACTGATTCGTTGAAGATAGAAGACAACATGGGAGTTGGAAACTTCTGCGAGACACTCCCACTCGCTCTGTCCCAGCTTACATCGTCTTAACGCCATTAGCAAGCGTTGCCACAGTTCACTTGCGACACCCTTTTATATGAGTCTTTTGGCTAAACGAACGAGTGGATGACTGAACCAATCCTTGTCAGCTGATATGCCTCTTCGTGTTTATTAATCCCAGAATGTCCAAGGACTCAGTAGTGACGATTTAGTTCATGTCTTCGACAAGCTTGCACGGAATGACATGGGACTTCTATGTCTGCACGGCCGTTGATTTGTCTATGGAAAAGGTGACTTCCTTGTCAGTGAGGTTCTGCAAACCACGCAATTTTCATTATAACAAGGATTCACAGGACTATTTGATCTTAGAGTCTCGCAAAAGTTTTCCACTACAGTGTTGCCTTCTATCTTCGACGAATCGGTGGAGAGAAGGATGACCTTGATGAAGTCCAGCTTGCCCTTATCCAGTCATCTGGTTCATTGACTGTGGTAGTCCAAGGACACTTGTGGCTACAGGATTCGAGGAGAGTCATTCGTGCAGAGATTTTGAGATGTCAGTTATGAGACGCTGTCTGAGAGCTGATTTTGCGACAGAGTTCCTGATAAGAAAAGGGTGCAAATGTTGAAAGCAAAGCAGAGCTAAAGCCCCGCTTGTAAGGCGGATATGAATGAACTACTTATGTCTCAACAGGCTAGCCTTTGAGCATCATTTAGATAACTCATTGCAGTAATGTAAAGATGGGTCCCAGCGTGCCGTCAATGAAGTGTTTGCTAGTATTAAAACGGAAAGTCGCTGTGGCGTAGTGAGTCGGCCCATACGGGGAAGGTCTAGGTTCGATTCCCGGACTGGGACACCTCTTTCGAGTTGCTGACAACACCCGAAGACTAAGTGCCCTTGGTCTTATCAAGAGAAAAGCTTTGCGTGCGATTTTTGGTTCTGTTTGCTTTGATGGCATCTGCAGGAGAAGCTTTAACTAAGAACTTTATAGCGTTATGCGCTTAGTCAAGCGTCTTCGGATACATCGCTTAAGACGGCTACGCCATGTAGAGTGTATGGACACAACTGCTCCGGGCCGAAAAGTCTTCGAATCTGAGGCATTGGGACAACGCAACAGAGGACGGCAGGCTAAGGTTGCAAACACAAGTCGAGAAGGATCTCAATCAACATGGAATGCGTAACTGACGGCAGCTGGCAAAAGATCGTGCTGGCTGGAGAAGCATGTTGGTTGAGGCTCAGGTCCATCCCGGACTGTTAAGGTACAAGAACAAGAAGAAAAAAAAGAAGACAACACTCAAAGAGTACCGATTGTCTATGAAAAGTTTCTCAAATCTCGCCGTTCGGAGTCGCAATAAGACTTTAGGTCCCTTCTACTCGTGAGGGAACAGCAACACGCACAGAACGAGTAGTTTTTGTAGAAGCTAGGTCCTGGTCCCTCAATTATTATAATCAAAGCAGAAGCGGCTCAAACGGGCCTGGCGGCTAATGAGGGTAAAACAAAGTATATGATGTCACCAAGGAAGGACACACAACATTGACGGATCAGCCAGAGCGTACCGCTAGGCAGCAGAAGCTTCGAGGTAGTCAAGGACTTCATCTTCCTCGATTCTGCGGTAAGTACCGAAATCAGACGCAAACGGATCTCTCTTGCCATTCACTGCTTTTTTGGGCTTACTAGGCAATCGAGTGATAGAACGGAAACTTGGAAGTAACTTAAAGCGGATAAGGAAGCCCTTAGTCTTTTTGAAAGAAAGGTTCTGCGTTGATGACAACTGAAGAAGAGGATTCAATGACGAACTTTCTTCGGCTGTGCGGTGGCATGTAAGGTTGAGGCCTCTTTCGTTTCTCACTCAGTTTTCCTTCTCCAGTTTAGAGAACACTTCTTTATGGAATTAAGCTTCTTTGAAGGTGGCGCTGACATTGCCATCTTTTGGTTCCTTTTAGACTGGAATTTTCTTTATCCCTTCAAACAGAACTAGCTCTCTTTTACTTGGGTACTGTTTTTAGCCAGCTGGATGGGACTGTTTGTTAGAACCCAGGCTTACCCAAGATTGTAGCGCCAGCTGAGGTGGGCTAGTATGGCTTGTTGCTTTCCAGGTCGCAGAGAGTTTGCTTGCATGGCTCGAAATCGTAGAAATTTGTTGGGAACTACATGTTCCCTTCCCCATTTCGAAAGGAGATGCATTTGAGAAGCATTCAATCTTGACGACTCGGTACTCACTTGTAAGTTATGCCCGCAAATAAATGAAGTTTTCTGTGAAGTCGGAAGTCCGAGACAGCTGTTGACACGAAAATTTCGCTAGAAACTCATTTGTCTCTGTGACAAAATGATATGATGCATGTCAAAGGTCTCCTGAGTACCCACACCGAAGGTTCGATCTTTCCCACATTTCTTGGCATAAATTTAGAGGCGGTGTGGTCCTCCTCTTCTTTCTCCTTTTTCATTTCACTCGGCACTCGTAGCCACCTTCATCATCCTGATGAAAATGTTGACTTTCCTTGTTTCTGTTTCTCCTCAACAACCTCCCTCCCCCTTTCCCCTCCCCATCAAATCACAGATAAATTCGCCTTGCCTTACAACATCCAGACAATCGCTAGTTCAATAAGATGAAGATGACGTCGGATGATCGGTGATCTTTTCCTTTCGTGGCCTCTCCCATCGGCGGCATGGCCACAACACGATATGGCCAATCCCCCGAAATCTAAACGATTTCCGCATTTCAATTGCCGCCGCCCAGGAACGCGCATGAAGAGTTCACCGTGCGAGGTCATGGCTATAGACGACGGCCAACACTGTTGTCGACGCGACGGCGGCGATGCGTGAATCAGAGACGAGGCAAAATCTTGTCGCGTACGCAAACTCCGGCTCTGCAATATGAGCGCGCTGCTCCCTGTGCCCTTTGGTTGGAGAACAAAAGGTGATTATGTCTGCAGTCATGACAGTGGAATTTCAGAGAGGTGGAGCAGCCGATACTTGTGCACCTCTGATGCAAGCGAATTGAATTGATGCAGAGCCATGATTGAAAGTTCTGCGGTACCCCTCTGGGCTGTGTTAGAAACTATCTCTGACCCACATCCACTTGCAACCCTAGTCCTTGGTGGAGGTGGCCAGGGAGATGAAGTATCGATTGTCTTTCGTTTTGTCGAAATGCCAACAAAAGACTAAGAACTGTACGTTTTATCGCTCTCTCAAAGCCATTGTCCAGCAATTAAGGCGAAAGAACCACTACACAATAGAGTCGTATCCTTGCCACACACACGAGCACACACAGGCGTCCGAGAATCTATCTGGGGGCTGTATCTGAGGGAGGGGATTATGCATTGCCCCCACCATCCATACGTTGGTGGGGCACTTGAATGCTTTTAGCTTCAAGGACGAAGGACATCTTCATCGCTCGAGCCAGACGCACACACACGCCCGCCGAAAGTACTTTCGAGCGTAATATCATATCAAAACAAGAAACACTTCACCCGTCCAGAATACATCCTTCACACACATCCGCACACAGACTGTCCCTCTGCACATTGAGTGCTTCCAGGGAGCCGGGGAGTGCTGGGGCATGACTGTAGGGCCATTGAACGAGACACTGTTGTATCGCCAAATATTTGCGAACATCGTTAATCGCATCATTGACTGACGATGAGAGAGAAAGGACACTAGATGGACTGTGACTGCTCCATGGAAAGTAAGCAGCGTGGTCATCGAGGATGGATAAAAGTGTCAAGGACTACACTTCTCCGCATTTCACTTCTGTGTGACGTTGATGATCACTTGTACAAATAAACGTGACACCGCCGGTAAAGGAGTTTGTTGTCGCTCTCATTCCCCATGTGGACAACTTTAAAACCTCCCTCAGTGAAGGGAGAAAAGGAGACAAAAAGGACATCAACATTTCAAATGTGATTTTCGCTCTAATTCTGCTTTTGTTTTCGCCCGAACGCACCGCATCGAGATAATCCTTTTCTGATATCCGAATTCACACGCACCACGGTGGGACGAGTGTCCTTTCCCCCTGCCCTTGGGTGTTGTTTGCTATTTTTCCTTCGGATTCCCCTCACCCCTGGTGTGTGGTTGTGTGCCGATAGAATCCTTTTCTTCAAAAAATAACAACCCACCCATAGTCAATTTAAATTCACTCTCCATACCGTTATTATCCGGTCTTAAAGAAAATAACAATTCCCATCACTTCTCCTCATTCGGGTGTCCTTTTAACTGGATATTTGCATTGGCGGCGTGGTGCGTTGAGGGTGCGAAGTTCGGTTAATTTTTGAGAAGTCCTCCGAACAACAGCAAGTCCACCGTCTTCAGTTGTGTTCAGCCTGTCCGTGTCTGTGCATTGGTGGGTGAGTGTGTTTATGTTGTCCTTAATGGAGGATTAGCCCATAGAATAACATCACACTGAATTTTGCAAGGATGTAAGATGTTTTATTATCCTTGATCCCTCTATGGGGAGGTTTACCATCTTCTTCGTTGTCCTCATTTCTTTTTCTCTTGCTCTCTTGCGGCAGGACCTTTTTCGCACAGAAGGAAGAAAAGTTGATTGATATTATTTCAGTGTGTCCTGGAACGCGGCTGAACAAACACACGTAAAATTACACAGCAGCAGCCAGCACACAGAGGTGATGTGTGATGTGATGTTGATGAGAAAGTTCACTGGAAAAAGGATTTAACTGAAGGAACAGGTTTAATTTTGTTCTGACTGGATGATGAGAGAGATGAAGAATGAAATTGTGTTTTCTTAGCGCAAGGATTTTGGGGAAGTTCTTACCGACTGGCGTAAGATGAAAGGGAAGAGTGAAATTGTACATAGGACTCTGACACACCCCCAAGGGGGATAAGCAAACTTCTTATTCGTCATCGTGCGACGACAATGCAACGACGACGGATGACAGGGAGGACTAGAAGGCAGAGAAGGACCACGCCGGATGGCTAGAATGGATAATAAAAATGAAATGAAAACATCATTGCGAATTGAAATCCTATCACGAAATTTGTTGGATGGAAAAGTTACTTAACTTCTGCGGCGTGATCGATGTGGTCTGGCTGAATGGTGTGGCGTTGTGGGTCGTGAGGATAAGACCTTCATTTTGTGAGGGTTTTTTTTTTTGGTTTGATGAAATTTTTAGGCGAATGGAGGCGCGTTCTTTGGGAACGAGATGCTGTGTCCTTTGTGTGGGCTGAAGTCCTTCCTTTTGGGGTTTCTTTCATTCAACTGAAATCAGGTTTTGGATTTGTTGTTCATATTTCTTTGTTACAAGGATGTCGACGGCCGTGGAACCCACATCATGGAGGACCAAGTTCCAGAATAGGAGCATAGCAAGTTGACATCTCATGAACAGCAATCAATGCCCGATGGCTACTACTAGGACGTAAAATAAGCATTAGTTACGTTACGATCATCACCAGGTTGACGCCAATCAGACTTTACTGGATGTCTAGAGCCACCGCCATCACGATCAGGAACAACTGGGGGACTTAACAATATAGCGTAGGAGCTGTTCAGAGGTATTGACAAAGCCAAACATGCAGACACAAATGCTTCAGTCTGGGAAGTCTTCGAATCCACCCCGAGAGACGACGCAGTTGATGAAAACTGCGCCTAATGGTGGCTGGAGGCTACTTGGAGGCTGGCAAATTATGACTTAAAGAACGAAAGGTGTTCTTGTAGGGAAGGCGGCGGGGTAGGGATGATACGGAGTGAGGTGACTCACACGGCGGGGGTCCAAGGTTCAACCCCCGTGCTGTTCACGAGCGGAATGTATGAAGAATCGGATCTAGCAGCACTACACAATGAAATCATTGATGACTCTTTCACTACAAAAACCAACGTAAGGCGAGGGTATCCATTCTCACCTCACCCTATCCTTACCTCACCTTACTCTCACCTCACCTTTCCTTGCTCTGGTGTGAAGTGTTATGTTAAGATCTCCCCATCCTGTTGGAGCCGGGCTTGTACACAGGGAACGTGGACCTTGTATGCAGCTTATATGATAGTTTTCTCGTATCAACGGTATTCTTCTTCTTCTTCTTCTTCTTCTTCTTCTTTTTCTTCTTCTTCTTCTTCTTCTTCTTCTTCTTCTTCTTTTTCTTCTTCTTCTTCTTCTGCTTCTTCTTCTTCTTCTTCTTCTTCTTCTTCTTCTTCTTCTTCTTCTTCTTCTTCTTCTACTTCTTCTTCTTCTTCTTCTTCTTCTTCTTCTTGTGGCGCTACAGTTCGAAGTAGACCTGGGCCTCATCCAACATGTCTCTCCAGCGAACACGATCTTTTGCCAGCTGCCGCCAATTGCGCACTCCAAGTTAGTTGAGGTCCTTCTCTACTTGCGTGCCCCACCTTAGCCTGGGCTATCCTTTGTTACGCTCTACATGATCTTAAGCGTTGTATCCGAAGACGCTTGACTAGGAGCATGCCGCTGGGCTGTACAGCGTGTACAGCAGAGTTCGTCCTTAAATTAATCGCACGCAAAGCTTTTCTCTAGAAAAGAATAAGAGCTTCCTCATGCCCTTTTAGTAACGCATCAGACGGCATATCCATGTCAAAAATATACAAAGTCTTCGACTACTTCTATTTAGTTGGAAGGTAGTCTTGTGCATCTCATGATGTGGATATTAAGGGCAGAGAGGTCCAACATTGTATCCAGAGCAGAGCAGAGCGTGCAAGCCCGGTGCCCCTGTACTACCAAGACAGACTTTTTTTTATGAAAATTGCTGAAAGCAAGAGTCACGTGCTTGCACGAACGACTGATACATAGGACAGAAAAGGTCTCTTACACCTGAGTAAGGAGAATGCGAGCCACCCTATCTAGAACGATGAAACACTGCCTATCGCCAAGCTTTGGCTTGAATCTCGAATAGAGACTAAAGATTCGGGATATTCAACAATGGGAATCAAAGCTGGTTCTATGTTCCAACCCGATTTCTTTTTCTGACTCGCATCGGCCTCAAATTTGTAGTGGAGAAGGTGCAAATTAGGGAGTCATTTAACCTGCCAGGCCTGTTTTTAAGGATCTTTTTCGATATTGACCTACCCGAGAGTCAAGTATCAATGACAACAATGGAGTTGGTGGGTCTCTGCTGTATGCCCCTTAACAAAATATCAAGACAATGTAGACTCACAGGTTTGCTTAAGGAGTGTTGCGCATGTTGGTTCTTCCTAAGCCACGCCCAGGACAACGTAAGAAAAATCTACGATCTCCTATTGTCTAACCACCAGTATCAGAAGGCGGGCAAACTATCAATGCTAACGATTTCTGAACTCCTTTTGAGGCCCTCTTCTTGTTTTCCCACTGCACTACCTCAACTATCTTCAAAGTTCACCCCAGAATCGGTGTCCATTTTGCCCCAGAGGCAAGATCAAGTTTCGATAGCAGCTTAAGTGCGTTGCAGTCTTCTCAAAACATGTAATTGCGGTTTCATTCAACCCTCACACAGTTTCCTTTCGTTTTCTTCATTTCCATCAAACATTAAGCCCTCTGGGCACACGATCATTGTACAGTTAGACAAGCCCGCCTCGAATCGGCAAACAACCCCATGCTGACCATTTGTCATTGATGAATTCAATTAGGAGGCGTGTCCTTGTTCGTTGGTGAACCCCTCCAACAATCACAATTCTTAAATAAAAGTCGGCCATATTTCCACACCCCTAAACGCTTTCCGGCATTGTTTCGCACAGTCGACCCTCCTCACTGTCGTACACCGCGCACCGGTTGTCGCCGCCGGCTGGTGTAGATGCAAAACTGAAACCGGAACCGTTCCCCCATAACAACCCTCATCGACGGCGAGGCGTAGCGAATTCGTGTCACCCTGCGAATGCGTCGCATCAAATCGCATTCGTTCCACGATGACAATAAAACCATTTTTCCACCAGTTCTTCACAAGTTTCCCAAGCTTCACGGGATTCACGGATTTGGCAAGTCCCAGTGATTCACACACGCACACACGCACAAAGGTGAATGAAACATTTCTCACAAAATGCGGAATAAAAGGCGAATTGATATCCTTGTCAGGCTGCGGGACAGTAGGCGTAGCCAATCAGAGGCAATTTACGTTCAATCGTCCATCGTTGCATGATTAATGGCGCAGCCGGGTCGGTCATCATGTAACAATTACGAAATCATTGCTGGACCATCGAGGCGGTCCGCTACGTGTTAACATATCCCCTGGCTTAGTTCGCCGCCGCTCGTGCTAATTGACAGGAGCGGAGCTATCGGCTATCGGGCACGTGTGTGCATCGGACGCTCATCAAACGGCAGATGGACGAGCTGGCGAGGAGGCAATTTGTCAAAACGTTTAATGATGATCAGCATGGCCGCCGCCGGAGCCACATGCTGGTCGAAGCTACTTGGCCGGGGGTTGGAGGTGCCGGACGATTTGTGAATCTCCATCAATCGACTGAACGCCAGACGCTCAATTGGATGTCGAACTGGATTTTATTGTGTAACCCCGAGATAATTAGGAACCTCCGACCCCGAACCAGATCGCATGCTGATCGGCAAGAGCGAGCCTTTCTCTTTGATCAGACCTACCGGTGGGATGGAGCGCAGTCATTCGAATTGGACACGGGAGGAATATTCAATTACGGCCACGATGAATGCCATAAATCCCGAAAAGGAGGAGAGATGGGGACCTCTTGACCCCCGACAGACTCCAATTATCCGTCCCTTCACGTGAACATGACTTAATTGTCCACAAAGCCTAAATCAAAATCAACCGGAAACACTGCTTCAACCCGATCCACAGCCACATAAACCATCCGCCACGGCGGAGGACGCCACCTTCCCTGTGTACACAGGACAGCGTTGGTCGACGCCGCCATGTACCAGCCCATCTAATAAATTTCGCATAAAGCGCTCTGTAGGCGTTAGGCCTCTAGGTACATCTGCAACTTGCTGCAAATCCACTTTGAGTTGTCCTCCTTTCCCCGGGGTGACTCTTACCCCCCTCCCTCCCCCCCACACACCCAGACACACGGATAAGCGGGCGTACCGGCGGTTAACAAATTAATTGGTGTTTACTGCGATTTGCATAAATTTCCATCGAAATTACCTCCGAAATTGGCGTCACTCTCCTCGGCGTTGGTGCTGCCGAAATTAATTTGTCCACCGTCGTCGACCAAACACTCACACCAGCACCGCTCTCCACGAGCACACATGTTTCAGCTGGCGAGTGGGCGGCTTACTAATGGCCAGACGCAGAAGTCGCAAGCCAGCAAAGGTCCTTGGGTTCGGTTTGTTTGGAAAGATGGTGTCATCGATAATTGCTGGTGTGCACGCATAAATATTTCTGCTCTCTGCCTCTGGTGTCCCTCTCGCCACTTGAGCACCACACGCTGGAACCACTTGACAGCGAGAGGGGCATGCTCTTGAAAAATATTTGCTCTTCTGTTCATCCGTCTGTCCGTCTCGGCCATCGGCCGAGAGATGGGCCATGGTTCTACTGCTGCTGCTGGTAATTGGCTGTATCCGAGTGATTCCTGAAGAGGGTGACATCTCAAGTTGACCAAACCATGGATGAGAATGTGGAGGAGGAGAATGAGGAGGAGGCGGAGTAGACGATAGCTGACTGGTGGCTTAACATCACTCAGATGGGATGTTTCTTTTGGTGTCTGCCTTTTGGTGGACTATCCATCATGTAGCGGTCATTAATCTCTGTGTGTCACTGGAGTCAATTAGACTCAGTGTGTGTTGGAGGAGAAAGTCACTTGCCCAGAGACCGGAAGGCAAACAGATGAGATTGAGAGATGATTTCAAAGGATACTTACTGTGGGGGAGGGGTGGCTGTCTTGGGTGTGGTCGATTGGTGCTTCAGATGGGAATCAGAGTTGGAATTCATCCGTTTTCAATTTTCCAGGGCGTTGGTTCTCTGATAAAACCGCGCGTGGCAGTCAGCATGACGTTAGTGCGAGGGCTTTCTGTTCCCCATTGCTGAAGAAACCTCATAAGAACTGCATTCCACTAGTTGACGATCCTTCTGGGGTGTTTGGATGTCAAGCTAGGGGACGGCGTTGTTCATATGTAGGCTCAGACAAATGCCGACCAAGGAATAATGGAGATAGCAATGCTGAGAGGCGATTGGATGACAGTTTGGGGAGCCGCTTTGTTGTTCCAGCTCAAGGCAAGAGAAACCAAGCTACAGAAAGGAATTGAAAACCGTCTGCTTTACTGACTTGCACGATGGTTCCCTTGTCTGACCTCTTTCTGTCTGTCTGACTTTGCTGAAAACGACATCTTCTTCTTCATCTCAAGTCTCTACCTAAGAGCAACCGATCACTGATCGTGTAGCCTGCCGCTTCCATCTTTAAGGGCAAACAAAGCGGAAGATCAAATGCAGAACTTTTTTTTCTCGCTTGGATGACAAGATGGGTGATCTCATGTCAATTTAAGTTTGATTGTGGTCGCTGATTATGAATCCTTTTCAGACACTAACTGAGATGAAAGGTGGATGGCGGAGGGTGGAAGCCGGAATACGGAAGGCGAAGGCTGGAAAACAAAAGCCGGGAGACGAAATTCGGGGGTCGGAAGTCTATGGTCGGAAGCCTTCATCAACATAGGATCAAAACCGAGCACTCAGCAGACTTCGTGATGAGGAGTCGTAAGTTAGCGTTTTTATATTCCTATTTTTGGTCCTGTTTGCGTTGATGGCAACTGGAGGAGAAAATTTAACGACGAACTCTACAGCGACATACGCCTATTCAGGCTTCTTCGGACACAACGCTTAAGATGGCTAGGCTTTGGAGCGTATGGACACCACTGCTCGCGGCTCTGAGAGTTTGGGACAACGAAACAGAGGACGGCCTAGGCTAAGGTGGCACACACAAGTGTAGAGGGGCGTCAAACAACTTGATGTGCGCAACTGGAGGCTGCTGGCTGGAGAAGCATGTTGGTTGAGGCTCAGATCCACCCCGGGCTATAGCGCCACAAGAAGAAGAAATTAGCTTTTTTCATTAACTCCTCCACACTGTTATCATCTTTTGAATGTACGCCCAATCCGTAGGGCGGTCAATGGGGAAATACCCCACAAGGCACTCCCCCCGGCTTATGGAATTTCACATTTCAGTTACTGACCATGATCATGAAGGCGTTCGTGTATGCAGACATTGTCATCTCATCGTCCATCAGACTGTCAATGAGGTAGTTGCCTGTACCAACCCTCAAAAAGCTGAACTTGTTCTTTTTGCCAGAAAATGCAAAATTTTAAGCACAACTGTATGCAGCACCACTGTAGCTTCTAGCAAATGTTGCAGAGCTTCTAGCAGAAGCTGCAGTTCTGGATCGTATATTTGAGCACTAAGCTGGAAACTTAACATTCAAGAAAGCACCGGAAAAATCTCTGATTTGATGTTAATGAAGACTACAGTCCTGTGACATACACTGGCAGTAGTTAGTTCAACAGCCTCGATGAAAGCGCATACTGCAAGTTGTGGTCAACCGAGTGCAAGGGCTAGACAGTGTCAAAATTTGCGTAGCCCTGTTGTGTTCTCTCCCTCTCTGTGGAACTAGACATCCTTCATCCCCTCTTTCCGGTGCTCGATCCTCTGGGTAAGGAAACCGCATCAAGTACGACAATCAGACTCAAGTCGGTAGGGGCAATTGTTCAAACTGGAGTATGGTCACTCTAGTGTCCTAGATCTGATCTCCCCCTTCTCCAACTCAGCTCGATGAAAGAATTCTCAAGACAATGGGAAAATCGAACTGGAATTCTGTTCCTACATTGCTGGAAGAGCCACTCTCAATGCTCACTGATGGGTTAAAGCTGAACGATGGTGTAGGAGCTGGGGTCTACTTAAGAGGAGAATCTCCGTCTCTCCTTCAATCTTCCTTCACACTGTAGTGTTTTTCTGATAGAAATTATGGCAATTAAGCGACTGTCCTGTTTGAGCCAGAAGGTCATATCCAAAAGGTGTCCCCTTCCCCTTAAGTGCAGAAGCTGGAGGTCGTCTTTCAGCATCTTCGCCACATTCTATAGACTTCACAGCCTGCACTCCAAGTTGCCTTGGCTGCAAATGTCTTGTCTGGTAACCGCATAAAGAAACACCTCGACCCACTCTGGGTTGAATGCAAGACAGCGCACATCTCTTATCATCTCACTTAGTTTAGATCATTAGAGTAGCAAAACAGCTTTTTGTATGGCTTTGCCATGATACAGACGCAGACTGCATCTCTACTTCCTTTTTCACTTTGGACCCCTGTTGGGTGCTGATGGAACCTCCTTAGAAAACCTCAGAATTTCCAAAACTCACAAGCAAGTCTCATTCCTTTGCCACTTCTCATCGAGACTGCTGCCAACCTCATCGCCAAACACTCCCCAAACAAAGATACGTTCTCGCTTCACGCCACACCTTCCAGTATCTGATGGTCGTCAACGCCTTTCGTCATTTCCCCGAAACTAGATTACGCCAAGTTCGCGCTCACATCAAAGCGCAGCCCGGTCGTCAATTATGAAAATAAATAAATTGATACTTGGCCTCCGTGTCCCGTCGTCGCCACTCCACGCCAAGCTGAAACAAATTTTAATTCCCGTATCCAATCGGCAGATAATCGCCGGGAATTAGCGAAAAACCTCAAAATAGATATTACTTTCCATTCTGCGGTTTTCGATGGCCGGCGCGGCGTTTTGTAATTATTCGAGGGCTCGAGCGCGCGCTCAAACAAACCGACGACGATGACGATGATAAAGATGATTCCGAATTTATGACCATAATCGCAAACGGATTAGCGGTGAGCCTTTGGTCTTTGGCGCGGTCCGGAGCACTGGAGCACTCGATTGCTTTCAATCGAAAGCGTGCTCTAATTGCTGGGTGTGCCTCCACCCAACCCCACTCGCTGGCACCTCACGAAAATTCAGACATATCTGCCAATTTCCTTGTGACGGCGCGTCTAAAATTATCCCCGTGTCGCGCCGCGACGCATATGAGATCTCTGTGCAGTGCCCTCTGTCTGTCTGTCTTCTGAGAGGGATATTCGCGTGAGTACGCGCGCGGTACTCAAGCGCACGACAAAAGGCGAACAAAAACGCTGACAAATTGACGTTTCGGGGATTTATGTGCGTTGCGCGAGTAATTAATGCCCCACGAGAGATGGATGCAGAGTCGGAGAGCTGTGGAACAAATTAGTTACATGATCGTGTTTGCGGCGCCTCACACGCTGGGGAGCGCAAATGTAATGTTCCATCTGTCGGATGGATGACGCGCCATGCGATGTGCTCTGCGCGCTTGGGTGCGGAATGCTGCGGGACAGTTCAATTGTTTTTCATTCGCCCGGCATGGATGAGCGAGAATGTGGTGCATGTCGGGCGAGATGACATGTTGTTTGTCAAAACATTCGCAGAGCACTGTCCTTGGCGTTGTAAGATGGCGATGACAGAGGAGCTTAGCAGCTGCTAATGTGTCATCAGCGAGTTGACTGAGCGAGTGGGGGAGCTCCGAAGGACATCTGGTCAATGTGACATATGTGCTGACAGACTCAACTGATTAAGGAGACGATTAGGGAGTGGTTCTTTGTTTTCTTTTGGCGTGAAGTCAACTCCACACACTGGAGGTGTAAAATCATCTGCCAACCGGCGCCACACAGAAGAACAAATCCACTCCCCGAAACTGAGTAATGACCCGCAACACAACTATTCCCGTAGACTGCATCCGGCTTATCAACTTCCCTCATGAATCTCCATTAGAGAGTGAAACTTCGCCTCCCCTGCAACAAACTTTCCCCACAAATGGCTCAGCGCAGCAACGGGCGGCAGCGGTGTACAAAAGTTAACAACAACAACAACAACAAACTTTGAAGGCATTGTCTCCGCATATGGAACGCATCCATATCGCCGGGCCGCCTCTCTGGAGCATTAAAGTGCAACGAAAGGCTACCAATTTGTCATTTTGAGACTGAAGGCCGCTGCTGCACAGTCACTGCTGTGCCTGCCTGGCTGCCTCTCTGAAACTGGGTCTGGGTTCGAGGGTCTGAGGGTCCAGTGGGCCTGCCAGTTGTGTGTGTTGGCGGCCGCCGCCCTCGCCGATGATGGATGACCTCTGCGATTTATCTTGCTCTCAACTCTCCACTAAAGAGACAGCCACATCCAAGCGAAGCGAAGCTCTCTCCCTCTCCCTGTTCCGGTGGCGGCGGCGGCGAGGCGAAAAACGACTGTGCTCCACCAAGTGTCCGGCGGAAGGCAGCAGACAAATGACCTCCCCAGTGTAGCAGCAGTCCGGTTCCGCAGTCGAGGTCAGGAGTGGACGAGATGATGGCCTCTGAGTGTGGTGAGCAGCAGATACAAAGCGTGCCAAATTACTTGACTCTGGGGTGCGCGCTGGCTTTTGTCTAACGCCCGGCTGATGGCTTGATGATGATGATGATGATGATGATGACGACGATCCATTAAAATTCTTTCTTCCATTGAAAAGTCTTCAGTGAAAGTTCAGATCGACCGGGAGAGAGGTCGGCTTTTGATGTATGAGGTGGCCCGGCCTAGCCCTTTTTCCCCCGAAACGGGAAGCAAGGCTAATGTCCCCCTTGGGGGCACCCATGGACTGCGTTGCGTGCAACTCGTTTGATTTACCTTTCCACCTGTGCCGAGACCAGTCCCGAGGGGAGTGGAGTGTACTGTGCAACGCGTGCGCGTGCGTGCCTCCTTATCTGCATAGACCATCTGCATCTGGGCCGCTCTGGTCCATCGCCCGTCCGCCATCGGCCGACGGCACTTCTCGAGTGTAATTACTGGAATTGACAAAAGTGCTTGCCTGCCTTGCGGTGCGGTGGTGGGAGACCTAGGCTGGGCCGCGGTCGCCGGCCGTCGTGATTGATGGATGATGATCATGCGCGCTTCCAGAGAAGTTAGCTTTCCAGTCCGTGCTGGTGCTGTTGAGGTCCACCAGAGAGGTCGCCTATTGATTGGGAATGACTCTATAGTTTGATGCTCCGGGGGCTTCTTGTGTGTGTGGAAATGAAGAAGCCGATTCGTTTCAATGTTTTATTGGATTCCGATGAAGTGGAAATGTGCTGATGATGAGATATTAATCGGTGGGGCGTGATGGAGAGTTAAATCCGAGCCGGGGATCGCTGAAATCACTTGTTTGTGGGGCGGGGGAAGAGCTCTTAGGTTTTAATTAGGGTTTTATGGTGAATTTCTGGTGAATGGACACGACACATGTGAAATCGAAGGGTAATTATGGAAGGACGGGGGGAGGGGGACAGAGTGTCGCCTGCAGGGCGGAGGGATATTTCGTGACTGGGTCGTAACGGGCACAGTAGCAAAGGAGATGAGTTTTTATGCCCTGAATGGAAGTGGATTGGATTGGAATAAGAAACGAGAAACGAGGAACAAGGACGGAGGAACGTGGAACGAGGAACGAGGAACGAGGAACAAGGACGGAGGAACGTGGAACGAGGAACGAGGAACGAGGAACGAGGAACGAGGAACGAGGAACGAGGAACGAGGAACGAGGAACGAGGAACGAGGAACGAGGAACGAGGAACGGGGAACGAGAAGCGAGGAACGAGGAACGGGGAACGAGAAACGAGGAACGAGGAACGAGGAACGAGGAGCGAGGAACGAGGAACGAGGAACGAGGAGCGAGGAACGAGGAACGAGGAACGAGGAACGAGGAACGAGGAACGAGGAACGAGGAACGAGGAACGAGGAACGAGGAACGAGGAACGAGGAATGAGGAACGAGGAACGAGGAACGAGGAACGAGGAACGAGGAACGAGGAACGAGGAACGAGGAACGAGGAACGAGGAACGAGGAACGAGGAACGAGGAACGAGGAACGAGGAACGAGGAACGAGGAACGAGGAACGAGGAACGAGGAACGAGGAACGAGGAACGAGGAACGAGGAACGAGGAACGAGGAACGAGGAACGAGGAACGAGGAACGAGGAACGAGGAACGAGGAACGAGGAACGAGGAACGAGGAACGAGGAACGAGGAACGAGGAACGAGGAACGAGGAACGAGGAACGAGGAACGAGGAACGAGGAACGAGGAACGAGGAACGAGGAACGAGGAACGAGGAACGAGGAACGAGGAACGAGGAACGAGGAACGAGGAACGAGGAACGAGGAACGAGGAACGAGGAACGAGGAACGAGGAACGAGGAACGAGGAACGAGGAACGAGGAACGAGGTACGAGGTACGAGGAACGTACGAGTTCATTTTATAGATCGATGACCCAACTTTTACTATTTCCTCGCAATGTTTTCAGATCTTTTTTATTTCACCCCCTCTGCGCAATTTGCTTCTGATCACAATTGACCACAAAACTACAGTCCTTCAACACAAACCAACGACCACTTCCACAGCATCGAACACCTGGTCTCGATATGTTTATCTTCTCAATCGCGCAATACACCCAGTTCCTGCGTCTCAAACTGCAGAACCTCGGTCCTTCGCAGAAGTTGTTTCGCTTCGCGTATACCACACCATTCAGCCGAGCACACTTGTCAATAGTATCTCCATTCAATCAGAGCACACACACTCTGCGGATAATGGATAACGACAAATCCAGTGACATCGCCCGTTCCCTGCGCCCCGTGTTTGTCTAACCTCAAGCGATGTCAACCATTGTCAAACAATAGAGGCTCGTAGCGATGCGAACAAAGCAAAGGATGCGTTTTGTTTTCGTTTTGCAGGGTTTCTCTCTTAAAAAAATAACACAACATCGACAAAAGGACTCAACTTGGGATAGCCGCTTACACGAACAATGATGTCCCAGGATAAACATATTCCACTTGGCTAAGCGCTCCCCGCCAGAAATGCGAGACTCTCGATGAGGACTGTTTTTATTTAGAAAGAAGAAGAAATCTCCCGATTCCTGATTCACTCATCCGTGTGCCACTTGAGCGAGCACCGAGGCAGACCTGAGATGCCGCCGGCGATGATAACGACGACAGGCGTAATGGCGATGATAATGATAATAACGATCGACTCAAGGACCTCAGCTGAGGGCTGAGTTGTTGTAAATTTGTCATTTTGGTCCTCTAAACACAGGGACGGCAGGCACTTGAAGACAAAAGTGGAACACAGCGCGACAGGAGAGAAGGCGCATAAGACGAAGAAAATGTCACTTCTCACGAAGAAGGAAGCAGATGTGGTGGTTGTGCGCGGTTTGCTCCGCATTCGGATAGCGTGCGAGATGAGATTCGTGTGTCAGTGGGTCCTCACATAAATCACGCGATGAGACCGGCTACTGGCAGCGGTGGTGGTGGTCGTGTTGTGCACGACTCTGCACTAAGGACCCACTTGCAGGAGGCTGCCGAGGTGATGAAAGACACTTGCTGGCGAAGGGAAGGGGATGCGGCTAAGATTAGATTCTGAAATATTTCCAATCACTTGCGATGACATGAACGGTCGTTACTTAAACTTAAAAATATACTTGAGTGACGGAATAGCTGAAGTGGAGTGGGAAGGGGACAGTCGAAGGGGGTGCATGCATCGGTAGACTGTATGGCGAGTGAGCAGTCACTTGCTTCATCCAGGAGATAAACAGACAGCAAGAGATTGAAGTTTGAAACGCAGACGCAGAGGCCAGAATCCAATGACAACTAAACGAAACGGCAGCCTGGCGCAACTAACAAGAGGCAGCCCCGACTAGTGGCAGCCCCGACTAGTGGCAGCCCCGACTAGTGGCAGCCCCGACTAGTGGCAGCCCCGACTAGTGGCAGCCCCGACTAGTGGCAGCCCCGACCAGAGGCAACCCGACTAGACGAAGCCTCGGCTAGACGCATCCCCGACTAAAGGTAGCTCCGACTCGAGGCAGCCTGATCTAGAGGCAGCCAGGACTAGAGGCAGCCCCGACCATAGGCAGCCCGAACTAGAGGCAGCCCGGACTAGAGGTCGCCCCGATTCGAGACAGCCTTGACTAGATGGAGCCCCGACTGGGAGCAGCTCTGACTTGAGGCAGCCGGACTAGAGGCAGCCCCGACCAGAGCCTGCCCGGACTAGAGGCAGTCCCAACTCGAGGCAGCCCTGACTTGAAGCATCCCGGACTAGAGGCAGCCCCGACCAGAGGCAACCCAATCAGAAGCAGCCCCGATTGGGAGTAGCTCCGACTAGTGACAGTCCGGACTAGATGCAGTCCCGATTCGAGACAGCCACATACAGTAGAAGCCCCGACTAGAGGCAGCCCCGACTAGAGGCAGTCCCGACTCGAGGCAGCCCCGACTAGAGGCAGTCCCGACTCGAGGCAGCCCCGTCTAGAGGCTGCCCTGACTAGAGGCAGCCCCGACTAGACCCAGTCGCGACCTAAGGTAGCTCAGACTCGAGACAGCCTCATCTAGAGACAGCCCGGACTAGAGGCAGCACGGAGAGACAAGAGACAGCCCGGACTTAAGGCAGCCCCGACTGGGAGCAGCCCTGATTAGAGGCAGCAGCGACTGGAGGCAGCCCCGACTCGAGGCAACCTCAGGAATAGGCAACCCCAGGAATAGAGAAAGCTCAACTGAAGGCAGATCCGACAAAAAGGAGCCTCTTCAAGAGGCACCCCAGACTCGAGGCAGCCCCGACCAAATGCAGCGCCGACTGGGAGCAGCTCTGATTTGAGGAAGCCCTGACTAGAACAATCCCGGACTAGAGGCACCCACCAGAGGCTGCCCAATTAAAGGCAGTTCCGACTTGAACAAGTGCCGACTGGAGGCAGCACCGAACTCTGACTAAGAGCAGTCAGGACAAGAAGCAGTCTCGACTAGATGCAGATCTAACAACAAGACAGCTCCGAGTCTACCTCTAGGCTACAGCTCGACAAAAGAAAGAAAAACACAGCCTGCTAAAGGCGGGTAGACTTTATTTAAGGGGCAGTGGTCTGGAGGGTAATAGACTAGATTTAAGTGCCTGAAAATCTAGCCAAAAATAGATATTGCGGCCAAAAGCTGAAGACATTCCTCTTCAAATTCCAATTCCTTCTCCGATGTAGTCAAGTGTAGCGAAGTGCATTGTGTTCTCCGCATCTCTTCCACATGCCGTCTCCCAATCCACTTCCCAGCTGCAGCCTGCTCCACTTAAACTCCCACAAATCATAACACTGTGTCCAGAGAGATCCCCGTCGTATCCATAATCGCCCCCATAATCAGGCACATTTGTCACTTCCCGCGGCCGCGTAAACAAAATCATCATCATCGTTATTAATAAGCGCTGAAATATTTGGATTGACACCCCTTGCATTCCTCAGCGCCAATCCGTTGTCACCATAACTCTAGCCCCGATCACGCGTCGCCACTCGCTTCAGTGCTCACTGTCCAGAACTCTCCCAGTTTTCCTCCTAGCACCCGTCCCCACCACCGCCCCGAGCACATCGCCAACAAACCGTCAAATAAATTTTCAAATTTTATTACGTGTAAACAGAGCGAGCGTGTCGGACACCGTGTCCCCGCCCGCCCGTCGGTCCAGATTTCGATTTCGTTTTAATAAATTTCGTGTCGTCAAAGTTTGACTAAACAGCGCGCACTAGCCAACACGAAGATGGAGGCCCTGGGTAAACAGAGGAGAACTTGGAACAATAAATAGAGCGACGGGCGAACAGAAAAACGCCAAACATTGTCCACAAATCAGGCGCGACAGAGGGCACGGCTCGGGGATTGCGCTGCTGGTGCAACGAATGCACGCCACACTTTGGCCCAGTTTCCCAGTGCGAGGTTTTCTTCCCCCTCCCCTCCCACGTCATCGGTGTTCTATGAAAATAAACTTCTGTCGGGATTCTGGAGCGCATATGGCGCACTGTTCCGCTTCGACGTGGCGACAAATCAATGACACAGAGCCCCACCGAACGACACGGAGTGGACATGCAAACGGGATTAATTCAAATCTCTCGGATCCGATGATAGGTTCAACGGCACAGTCCACCACCGCCGTAGGATTCACCTTTCACTTTGGCGCTTGGCACGGCCGCCGCTGCACTGCTGCGGCGGTGGGCGAATGCCATAGACACGGAAACACAGTAATCAAGGAAAATTGTTTCCAACGGGAGAGCGCACGAACGCGGTGCGGGCAAATAAATAGTGTTTTCGAATCTGGATAACAAAAGGATTGGAAATGTTGTGTAGTTGCTGGCTGACAATCGGGACTGATTTGTGGCGCGTACAAGGGTTGTAACAAGATCAACTGCGCTGGCAGATGTACGACCGCTTGTTCGTTGGTCTGATAGGCTTTTGTCATTCAAAGTGGGAATGTTGGCCGAGGACGGCTGAAGTGTGTTCGGATTTGACGCGGAGAAAGCCCTCGGTTCTGTGCTAGCCAGTTTGTACAAGTTTTGTTTTGCCGGGAAGTCGACTAATGCAGGGATTCATGAATTGAAGTCGGATGTCACTCTGCCAAAGATCGTGAATCGTTTTTCGACTAAGAATTGGAACTTTTCCTTGTGACGAAGGAGAACCGTGTTATGTTCGCTCCAGGCTTGGACGACGTTCTCGATGAAACTGTTGGAGAACACCGCTTAACCTCCTTAAATCCAACAAATCTCAGTTAGGAATGACGTCAATTTCAGCACTTAGACCTTTGTTGTATGCCCTGTCTGCTGATTACCAAGGCTGCCCTTTGATACAGATGTGATGCTGGAGCAGTATAACTTTGCAGCGAATTTCAAGGCCTCTGAGCTTGTTGAGGTTTCCTCTAGTCGATGCTGCCTCTGGTCGAGGTTTCCAATAGTTGGGGCAGTATTTAGTCATCTAGTCGAGGCCGTCTCTAACTGAAACTGCTTCTAGTTGGGGCTGCCTCTTGTCGAAGCCTTCTCTTGTCGGGGCTGCCTCTAGTCGAAACCTTCTCTTGTCGGGGCTGCCTCTCGTTGGGGCTGCCTCTAGTTGGGGCTGCCTCTAGTTTAGGCTGCTTTAGTTGGGGCTTCCTCTAGTCGAAGCCTTCTCTTGTCGGGGCTGCCTCTAGTTGGGGCTGCCTCTAGTCGGGGCTGCTTCTAGCCGAAACCTTCTCTTGTCGGGGCTGCGTCTAGTTGGGGCTGCCTCTAGTTTGCGCTACTTCTAGTCGGGGCTATCTCTAGACGTGGCGGCCTCTAGTTGGGGCCTCCTCTAGTGGGGGCCGCCTCAAGTCGGGGCTGCCTCTAGTCAGAGCTGCCTCTAGTCGGAGCTGCTTCTAGTTGGGGCTTCCTGAAGTCGGAGATGCATACAGATGGAGATGCTTCTAGTCGGGCAACCTAAATATTTCTTCGGCATAAGAATGACCGACAGTATTCTTTTTCAAATTCTCAAAAAAATCTGTAACTAAGCGAATTCCAAAAAAAAAAAATTCCCATACCGGGAATCGAACCCGGGCCTCCTGGGTGAGAGCCAGGTATCCTAACCACTAGACAATATGGGATTTGAATTTCATGCGGCTACAGGCAAGCACATGCCAAGATCGAAGAGAACACAAAAGATGCCACTTCACGTTATTGAGACAGCCCGGTGTTCCCCTCATAAGCGGACTGCACTGTGTATGCGTTTTGAGTGTTTGCAAAATCGAGGTAAGCGGATGAGCACTGCAGACCTGTGTGTGACAAGGGAATCAATGCTTTCACATGTCACATGTCGCCTGAAATATTCATCAAATCCTCCACCGCAACCATGCCTCGACAATAGGGCAAAATAGAATTCAATCTGCGCCCTCGACCCTCCCATCCAAACGAGTCGGAAAAAAATTGTGTACCTCAAAAAAAAACTGTTTCCCATAGAATGCAAAAGTACACAACATCCAAAGAATATCAACAGAAAAACCGCCAAAAACTGCTGCATGTCAAACTTATGAAAATAAACCCGAACACACACCCACAACCATGCGGCAACAGCAGTTTGCCACAAGTGCACAAGTTCCCAGCCACCCCTAATGCATGCGGACAACATTTAGGAGGCTGTGCTGCGCTCCAACCAACCCCCTCCCCTTAGGCATCCAACGATTCGGGTTCGGCCATATGTTTTCCCTGGAACGAACACACAACGACCCTGTGGCCATTTCAAACTCGAAAACATGAAACTTTCCATTCATCTCCCTCCCGGTTCATATTTTGTTTGGTTTTTTTGAAAAACACACAATATTTGATTTTGTAAGGAACAGGAGCAAGGCAGAGGCAGTTTTCGATGTGCTCAGAGACACAATTGACAGGAGGAATAACAATGTCAGTTGACGGCAACGATTTGGGGTTGAAAACTGATGGAAAAAAAAAGAAACGAAAAAATATCCCATGACATGTTGACACAGTTTGCCGTGGTCGTTGTTTTGTGTGCTGTGTTCGAATTACAAAAATCAGCGACTGTTGTAATTTCTTCCTTCTTTTTGTGACGATTTGTGGTTTTGTCGCGGATAAGTGAACTGAACCTGAAGCTCTCCAGTGCACAGTGCCACAGCATCACCCTAAGATCTCCCAGATCCGATGTTTACAAGGGGGCAGAGAAAAACGGCAACAAAACCAACAAATCCGCTCTCGAGTCAGGAACCTTGTTGTTTCGTTAATTTCCGGATGTGTAGTGCACGATGTGCAGCACACACGAAGATAATGGATACTTCGATCCTTTTGAAGCAGCAGCTTCCGATGTTTACTTGCGGGTTTTTGAAGTGCATTAGCTGGGCGCGCTGGGGCTGGTCGCACTAGTTCGGGGGGAGGAATGTATCGACGTCGATGAGTATCAGCAATTTGTTGATCTTCTAGGGAGGAGGGACATAAAGATGTCGCACAGTTGAGTAAATACGGAATGTTCTTCATTTTTTTTTCTTTTCGAGACAACTGCTTGCGGGGTTGCATGTCATTTAATGACACTGCTGTGAGGGAACGCCTGGTGTTCGTGTGTGCGACAAGTTTGTAGAGACAGTTGTTTTGTTTTCTAACATTTCACGTATTTACTCTTTTAATTGTTGTCGTGACATGCTCTAGCTTCGATTAATGAACTTTGTCAAACTTTCATCTCCCCCTCAGCTGCCGCTGGTGGAGTCGAAATTTGTTCAGTCTTATGAAAGTTTCCCCTTCCACACTGTGTGATTCAAACTGAGTCAGATGACAGATAGGCGGATGAGTGATGAGTATCTTAACTCAAACAGCGAAATGCTTTAATGATTGCTTCTTGAACATCTTTCCGAGATTGTGAAATATAATTGAAAAGATGGATGGAAAATTTATTGCATCAGTGGGTGATTCTTGGAAAATGAACAGTCGAGGGGGCAGAGGATTGTTTAATGAATGTACAGTGGGGTTGGGAGAGAGGAGTCAGACAGGGGGGTTGGAAATGAAGTGAACTCTTGCGAACGATTAGGTGGACTGAACTCTTTCACATTATTTGCTCAGATCGAGGTTGCTTAAGTTCTACATCCAACGGATGTATACAAGGCCCAATCCTACTCTTCTTAGTTTCAAGACATTCATCAAGCGCTTAGGTAACTTAACTACCCTAGCTTAGAGCAGCGGTTGCAATAAGGCACGATATCTGTAGGTGCAGCTTTTTTTGAGTTTTTCTCCACTATCAGTGTCTGCTTCCTTCCTCTTTGAATCTGAGCCATTGGGACAACGCAACAGAGGACGGCCCAGGATAAGGTGGCGCACACAAGTGGAGTAGGACCTCAACCAACTTGGAGTGCGCAACTGGCGGCAACTGGCGGCAACTGGCGAAAGATCTTGCTGGCTGGAGAGTCATGTTGGTTGAGGCCTAGGTCCACCCCGGACTGTAGCGCCACAAGAAGAAGAAGAAGTGCCTGGTTCCTGTTTCCTGTCCTCTAAGCGAAAAAGCATCTTCTCGGATGAGGAGCATTTTCATCTCGGCGGACGCATCTGGCGATCGGAATATTTGCACTGTATTGTTGAGAAGCATTCACAGAGTGCGACATTTTGGGGTTGATGGGGTAGTCATCATCATTGGATCCTTTTTTCTCTAAAGGATATTCAGGATTCACTCAATGGGTGGGTGTCATAGAGCCGACTTTTTTATCTAAAATTGAAAACTAAAAATCTCGACGACCGCCGATTCATGGGGAATGACACGCCATGCCACACAGCCACATGACATGGCGATGTCAATTGATAGAGTTGCCTTTTTGGTGTGGAGTCGTATACGACCGCCAAGGATCTAGAAGCGATATAAGCACGTAAGGTCCCCGCAGGTGCAGATTGCAAGCAACAAGCTTTTGCAAGGCCAGCCGAAGCAGCCACCGGAACCACTCTCTATGCACCCCACTTCATAAAATCACTTGAGTGGTCCATCAATCCTTAGACTTATTTCGTCGACTTTGCCTTCTTTTTCCTTTTCCTGATTTTTTTCTTCTTCTTCCCTTTTTCATCTTCTCTGTCTCCCTTTTCCTTGTCCCTCTTAATCTCTTTCTTCTTCTTCTCCTTCTAGTTCTTCTTCCTTTTCTCCACATTCTTTTTTTTTTCTTTTTCTTCTGCTTCCTTTCCGGCTTCTTTTTCTTCTTGTGGTGCTACAGTCCATGGTGAATTTAGACCTTAACCAACAAGCCTCCTCAGCTTTTGCAGTCTCACAGACCCACAGACTTTAGTTTCGCTGTGGAAGATAGTTGGGGTCCTTCTCCACTTACTCGCGTAATCTTAGATGAGGTCGTCCTATATTGTGTTGTCCCTCGGTTTCAGACTCGAACCAGAGGGAACAGTGTTCCTTCAAGCTGGGCCTGTGGTTTCCAAACGCTCTGCATGGCCTAGGCAACCTACTGTTACTCATAAGGCTACAATTCAATTTAATTCGAAACTGTTTATATCTAAACTCTGCATCGGTGGCATTCACTTAAACTAAAGCACGTTTGATAATTTTTCATTGACACTTGCTTAGGCATCACAATGAAAATCCCCTTTCAGGATCTCTCTGAAGAATAGATGCTCTATGCAATCACCTTTTTTTTTCAAAGGCCCATCACTTTGTTCAGCCTAATTCAAGCTAAGCCTGCACCTCACCTACACACCATTATTTGAGTCGGTGAACGGAAGAGAAAGGGAAGTTAGACGGAGAAACAGAAGGGTTGACTTGCAGTTGCAAATGTTATCACAATTATTGACCAACACTGTAGCTATCCCTCTGTATTGCACTCTCCTTATCCCTGGAACTAATGAAGCGATCTATCTGAAAGAAAAAAAACAGTATGCGGCCCAACCATCATTGTCCATACATCCGAATAAAATTCTGGGTCCTAGTTTGGAGTGGCTGCCATCCTCGTGAGATTATGGCAAAACTGGAATTTGTATCATACCCCAACATGTGACATATCAACGGACCGACGTATTGAATTCGATTTAATCTGATCACCTAAGGCCATGGTTCGCCGGTCGATGATCCTTCTTCAAGGTCCGTCTCCAAGTTGAAAGCGACTACGCATGCTCTTCTTGTCTCAAAGTGTGGGCCACCCTTCTCATCTACGCAGGGTTTAGCCTGTCCAGCTTCTCTTACCATGTCAAATTTCTGCTGCGATGGGTTTCTGTTAATCTCTTCTAAACAAATCTTCGTCTGCTATCCATTCCAGCCAGAAGACCTTCAGGATTCATCCGAAGCCTTCATTGACGAAGACCTGAGGCTTGCAAACAATGATGGTGCTTGTCTTCCAAGTCTCGCATAACAGCACGGATTTCAGATTGATATCTGAGTGAGGTTGAGAGAACGTGAAAACTGGGACGAAAAAGGCTAAGTCTGGATGACATAATACGATTCCACATGAAGTCACTACAAGGTGTCCAGCTAAGGACGACATTTAAAATAATGAAGCTCAAACTTCTGCGGAAAAGGGTTCAAGGCTTCGCTGAAATGAAATTGAATAAAATTAAATGAAATGGAAAGCTTTTACCTGCGACTGTCACACCATTCTGCTTAAAAAACTCTCAATTTGTCAATATTTGTAAATATTTTTTGGAACCACATCTTTGTGGCACCACTCCCAGGAAGGAAATTCCAACCACTTGAAGCTTTTGTTTCACAAGTTTAACAACTCTCGTCTGAAGCCATTAAATTAATCTGGTGTTGTATGACTTTTTACACCCACTGTCATGCTGTCTTCTCAGTCACTGCTCATTTCAAGGACCAAACAAGTTGTCTATTCCAAAAAATGTTTATGTTCCAGCATAAGTCCCCCACGTCTCATAACTTCTCGCCCCCACTGTCCCATGGTCACTCCTGCCAAGCCAAACCGAGACAGTCTAAGGCAGCAGAAAGAAATTAAAAACTGATGTCACCCATAAATCCAGCGCCAGTAAAGTCTAATTGGAACAGATTAGAATATCATTTCGAGTGGCTAACCGCAAAAATTAGACCAAGTCCGCACTCCTTACACCCACCCCCACCCCATCCAGGCGCGCTGCGTTCACATGATTTGGCATCGTTGTCGCCGCCGTCGACGCTCCGGCTTTACGATCACCATTCTGTCCATCTGTCTAATTGTCATCTGTCGGGTGTATTTTATATTTTTTTATTCGGAACTTCGATCGTAACTCATCGGCGGATTAATTGATGGCCCACTGGCCGACGGACATGTGTTGGCCGTAAGTAAAAAATCATCGATTCGAGATCGTTAGACGCGCCACAGCAGCGGCAGGCGATGATTTTTGCCCGCGCCTTTTATTGTCCCCGGAATGACTTTTGTCTGAGTTTTATATTTTAGCTGTTTTCTGCCACTTTTATTCTCTGATGACATCCATTAATCAGTCACAGGAGGGCATGTCGGAAATAGATACACACACTGCCAGAGAGTGTCTTCATTTCATGTCGGGGAGGAGAAGTGATATTTTTGGATGCTGCGGGGCGGTGTCCACTTTCGGTGGAGATGAGTTATTGAAGGCATAATAGTGTCACTGTGATGAGCAGTCGAGTGGTTTGTTGTGATTTGTTTGAGTATTTGGAACGTGGGGCGTGGAGAACTGCAGAACGAATGTGAATTTCAGAGAAGTCAGCAGGAATCACAGTTTCGGGGACTAAGAATAGACTTCTCTTTGCTTCGAAGGCAATTTGACCAATCATGAAAATGGCTAAGAAAGACCAGTTTTCATGCTGTCGAGCAATAGTTTCGCTCATTTCAAATGATGACCGACGGGGAATTACAACCGCGAATGAATGCAATGCGGCGGTGATGTGGCTGGAAATTGGATCAGACTGTCAAGGCCGCACAGCAAGCGGAAGATAGTCAACATCTTTGCCAAATGCGGACTTTGAACATTGCGACGACCATAGCCCCTTACGGACCACTTAAGCTGCAGTGAAGCTGAATAGACCTTCTTTATCTCAGTTTGAGCCATGTAAGGTCAGAACTTGCAAGAGTTGATGAGGTGCCACAAAGCCTCTGCATCGATTTTAAGGATCGATTCCTGGGTAGACTCAATTGTAAGCTATAGGTATCAACGACAGATTGAAATGTCTTGAAAGCTGATATTCTCTGTGGCACATGGTCGTTCCATTGGAGGCTAAAGTCAAGCTTCATTTATAAACATCTTAGCAACGTTTTGTCTACATCTCGCCAATGTCACCTCTAGGTCTCGCCTACGTTTGGTCTACGTCTTGCCTACTTCTCGTCCTCGTCTCGTCTACATTTCATATTAGTCTTGTCAACGTCTCATCTACATTTCATCTAAGTTCTGCCTTCGTCTCTTCAACGCCTCGTCTACATTTCATCTAAGTCGCGTCTACGTCTCGTCAACTTCTCGTCTACGTCTCGTCCACGTATTGTCTACGTCTCTTCTACGTTTCGTCTACCCTCGTCACAATCTATTCCATGTGTCGCCTAACAGCGACACAGGTGATAGAAGGAGTCCACTCAGTCTATCAGTCCCTTGATGTAAGCACTCTCCAGTGCGCCGCTCTCCTCGCGTACCGAAAGACCTGAGCTCTCTAAAAATGGGTCCATTCTAGTCCAGGAATCGATTCTAGAAATTGGGTTTACGTTTCGAAGTCCTCGAGAAACCACCTTCTTCAGCAACTTCTCGTGTTGTGCGCCCTATTGTTCTTTCAGGAGTAAAGGGGACCCACAGTTTTTTGCCGACTCCGAACGGCGATATATGAGAAGCCTTGTGACAATTAGTACACTTTGAGTGATGTCAGGAAGTCGAAAGAGGTGGTGCCAACAAAAATCGAATCGAATCGGTATCGGTTGAGCAGTTGCCGTGAATGGTGTTTGTTATGGCGAGATGACACAGAAGGGGAGGATATGGTCCTGGACGATATGTCCTTCAAGCAGGGATGGTATTGCTTGCCACACAGCCATTGAAAAAATAAAGGTTTTTGACTGAGGAATTCATTGGCCGGGTAATCTCAAGTCGTGTTGATGGTATTGGCCGCCACGATCATGTGATTTGGCATCTGTTGGACTTCTTCCTTCAGAAATATATATGAGAGAGGATGCGATCGACAATAAGTCAAGAAGAACTAAAGAGCTAAAAGATGAGATAAGACATCATATTGAGCCTCAATTATGTCCTGCAATCATTGGAAATATGGACCACCGGCTAGAGGTATGTCTCTGAAGTTGTGGCAAGCTTTTGGCCAACATTTTATTTCTCACACAATTTTCACAGATCCTACTATCACAATAAAAAACATAAAAACTTCTTGTTCCATCTACAATTATTTTCCTCCGTTTCCATTGGACCACTCTTTAATCGGAAATGCCTAAAACTCGAAAGACATTATTTCAAAAAGGAAGGAGGGGTGACTCTCACCTCCACCTCGGCTCCGCTACAGAGCATGGGATAGGTGGAGAATATGGGTAAAGATCAGTTAAGCAATCCGACCTGTTTTTTGTGGCATATCGGGGTTTCTTGCATATCGACATTTGGGGCGTCACGGGTTTTTGGGCCAATTCTTAATTTTGGGTATCTTAAAATTTTGGGGATTGGGGGTTTTTGAGAATTTCGAAATTTTGGTCATTTTTTGATTTTGACCACCTTGGGTAGGTGCTGTATTTTTCCTTTTTGGAATTTCGGGACTTTTTATATCAACATCCTCTCTGTCACTTTTTGGCACATTCATCCCACAAATGAATAAGTCCAAAGCAACAAAATTTCTAAGGGTACTTGATCTTCAATCTACCTTAGGGCGTCTCCTAGATTATAACTCGTTTGACATCTCTTACCTTTCCATATAAGTTTCCTTCTTCTCCGTAGTATGGTGTAACAGTCTGTGGAGAACCTGTCTTGTCTGTCTTGTGGCCCGCCTTCACATATGAACTCTGAAAGTTGCACCGATCACCAGCAGTGCTTCGAATCGAAAATGGACAACGAAGGCTGGAAAGTATGAGGGTGAACCTAGGAAAATAAAATCTAATCACGAAGCCTATGAAATCGTCTTCGAGTAGTATGACACCCCGAGATCCGCTGGTAAAAGACTAAGAATCCACTGACTTCCATCCATTGGCCTAATTGCCTCATAGTCAATAAAACGTTTGCAATGGCGTAGGACGCCAAAAAATCACAAAACAAACCCTGATCGAGGACAATGCATGACTGATGGGGATTTGTTGGGGATCCTGCCAGATGACTGTGTTTGTTTGGTCACGATCAAGTTGCTATGGGGTAAGACGCACAGTAATGTAAGTCTACATAATTTGCCTGATCCTTTAAGTGGAGAGGACCTACAGTTCAAGGCAGAGCTTGTGAATCCTTTTCTCTGAATGTAGCTGGCACACATAGAGTTCTAATAGCACTAAAATGGAAAAACATGCTTGTCCATACCACAGACAGCTCCGTTATTTTATTGTACCCACGACATTGTTGAGCACTCAGTTGTTCCAACAGATTCAACATGTCCCACTTGAGGATGAACGAGCTACAGGCTCTAATAAAAGCAACTGCCATCACGTTAAGCCTATCAAACTTTTCCACAAACTTTCACGATGATCACGTCCATTAATCCCATCACACAATTCAAATTCCCTCCACCCACCCCCTCGGAACAAACCATGTCACACCACACTCAAGTGTGTGGTCCTCTCTTCAGTCATTTGGCCTCATTTTATTGCAATCTAAGCCATTTCATCGAGTACTTCGTCAATCTTAACTACACACCGTCGTTGGTTGTCACCATCGCAGACACTCCTGCCTTTGAACTTCAAGCCACATGCCACATCACACAGGTTCACAAGCTGTGCTGCTGCTGCTGCTGCAGATAATCTTTTAGGTCAACTATCTGTTCTAGCCCTACACACAGAGATTTGTGTGTGTGTGTTTTTTTTTTCTGTTCATCCATTCATTTTGGTAGCCCTGTCATTTCCCGTTCGTTGACTTTGTTTCAGCCATAAAATCTAGTTTAATGCCTCCAATTTCCACTCCACAGTACGGGATGGCATTTTTTCGTTGCGCGCCTATCTAAGCGGTGACACCATAAAAAGGGTACATAAAATTACCATAAAGGCTCGTGCAACCATGCCGCATCCATCATCTCGTATCTCCGACAATCATCGTTTAACAAAGCGCTACACTGAGTTGACATACTATGTGCTGGTGTGTGTGTGTGTGTGCCGTTCGGGGGCCCCCCTCAAGACGTCGGCGATTATGACAAATGTCCAAAAAATGCATCTGTGTGCACGGATCGCCTGTCTGCCGGGCTGGCGGTTGGGGAAATTATCTTGAAACAAATTCTCTTTTCCCACCGATTGTTGGTTTTTCCCTCCCTCGCTCTCGTTCGCTCGTTCGCCTCCCTGCCGCACGCAGCAATTTTCTCCGCATGAGGTCCCACATTAACCACTGTCACAGTGCGTCTGGGCCAGCGATGCCAGTGCCTAGATGCACTACTTGTCTTTGGCGACGGAAGAAGGAACCTGTGCTGGGAGTGATGCTCAACCACTGCACTCCACCGCCTGAATCCATTATCCTTGTCACACTCAGTGACGGGGCGGGGTGGAGACGCGATTGATTCCGAAGATGATCGCGTCACATTAATGTGTACACGGTGCGTTTGACAGGGATCCCTGACGCCGCCGCCGCTGCGCGGCTGGAATACCATCCGTCATATTCAATGAGTGTCACTCCAGATGCGAACATGCGTAAAATGTCAGACGTCGACGGAGCGCGGCAGAGGTGCAGCCCTAAGGGAGAGATTACACAGATGCCAGAGCCATGATACGGGCGACTGTTACAGAAGCCACAACTACTAACTTGCTCCGGTCACTCAAGTGTCCGGGCCCCGGTTGGAGGGATCCTGCGCGCTGTCTGATATTCAGTCAAATCAGTGAGCTGTCAGATCGCTCACATGATCATCTCGTTCAGCGGCGTCGCTGCTGCGGTGAACAATTTTCATCGTTATGCCCACGTCTTCTTCCATCTTGGCCGAGGACGACAACTACGATACGTCCACGCTCGGGACGGGGCGATGGCGATGATGATGAGGAAGCCGAGTAGAAGTAGTTACTGTTCGACGGTGCGGAGCGAACCCTAACGAGCTCTCACTGACGTAATTACAAACTTATTTAAGTCGAGATCTCCCTTCGGTGTTAATTTGAATCGTGCTCGCTGATACGGTCTGAAGGTAGCTGCAAGATCGACGAGGAATCCATCCACCGATTGCGACTGATGAGATGTTTTTCTGCTTTTTGAACTTTCTAATTGGTTTCGGTGTGGGGGAGGGGGGACTTGCAGCGGCGGCGTTTCATTTCATTTCGCGTGCCCTCCGTGGACGGGAGTTGGGGCAAATTAAGTACCGCTGAGCTTTATGATCTGGAAAGAAGTTCCTCGAGTTGGGTAAGCGCCGCAGCCCATTGCCAAGAGGTGTGTATGCCGATCATGGGCTATGTTCGGTTTAATGAGGTGCGTTATGTTGTGTTTATTGGGAAGTTAAATAGACAGCAAGTCAGTTATTCAATTGGGAGATTTTTTAGGGAGGGCGGGGTGCGAGAGCAGGTCGAAGTGGGATATAACTAGCTGATTAAACAGTTCTTCACCAACATTCTACATTCATTAGCATGCCGCCCCTGCACAAGAAAGATTTGTGGACAATGGTTCGGCTAGGATGTGCAAATCGACAACAGAGCTTCAGCTAAGAAAGACTTCGAGTCCCAACCTTCAGGTTTTAAAAGGAGAGAAAGCCTGAGCATCTGGAAAAAGGATCACGTCATCGTGGATGCAAGACAGCGTGATAAATGGAAACAGGGCATCTGGGGCCATCAAGGAAGAAAGAATGTTCAAGGTAAGGCTGAGACGACACTAAGTTGCCTATGCTTTTAAAGCTGCAGCCGTCGAGTCAGTCAACACTGAAGGGCATGAGTTTATTCCAGGTCCCCCTTTACTATCAGTCTCCTTTGTAGTCTTATTAATTTTGTTGCCTCTGAGGGTAGCCACAGGGAGAGGTTTTATGTGGAACAGAGAGACAGGTCGTCGAATGTTTGCTCATACTTCCACATCATCCATATGCTAACAATTAGAAATGTTGGCTTTGCTTGCGGCACACAAAGTCGTCACAGAGAAGAAGAAGAAATAAGCCTAAGCATGAACCGGGTTGAGTGTTCGCCGTGGCGTAGTGGGTAAGTGCCTCGACCGCAACGCAGAAAGTCTAGGTTCGATTCCCGGACGGGGACACCTCGCATCCTTTCACGGCACCACCTCTTTCGAGCTGCTGACGACACTCAAAGAGTATCAGTTGTCCATGAAAAGCTTCTTAAAATCTCGCCGTTCGGTGTCGGCAAGAAACCGTAGGTCCCTTCGACTCGTGAGAAAACAGCAACACGCACAACACGAGTAATTGTTATAGAAGCTAGGCCCTAGTTTCTTGTACTGTAGTGACACTCAATTAAATTAACAGAGTTGCGTAAAAAGGAGAGGAAATGATACAGATAGAGAAGAAGAAAAGATTCACCACTTATGAGTTCCGACGGGTGTCTTGGGGCCGCCACAAGAAGGCGGTTTGTCAACTTGACTTGTGCACTGGCAGAGATTGTCTGGGCATCTCGAAGGCTTATGTGCGATTGATGTCTCAGCTGTGTGTGTACAGATCCTTGTCCACCGAAAAAGAAATAGTCTTGCCATCAAACAAGAGAAGGAATGTAGCTTTTCAACCTAGCTACAGGTTTCAATCTTAAGTGGACGCCTTTGGTGAACTTAACCCATCTCGGTCCTATCCCTAAACGAAAGAAAGGCTACTCAGGTTCTTCAAAAACAGGAAGAGCCCTAAGGTGCTCGGCACAAATTTGCCATCCCACCCCTCTTGCTCTAATTATGGGAGAGAGCCCCTTGGCGGAGATGTAAGTCACGACGAATGCCCACCTCCCTCTCGCATCGTATGACTTTGAAGCCCGAAAATCATCGACTTCGTATTTTCTTCATTCACTTCCCTTTCACGACCCAGTTAGCTTCCAACACTTCAAAACAAATCCTCCTCAACAAGTGAGACATCTCTCCCACGTTGATGATATTTCAACAGATTCACTTTGCGGTGATCATCCCCAAACAATGCCAAGCGCTCCAAATGGACCACATGGCAAAGTTGCACCAATCACAAACACACAAGCACATGTCCGCTAACCGCCACTTCAAGCCATGCCCCAAATTGCGTTCCTCCTAATCGTGCCAGCAAATTGGAAACCCCAATAAATTATAAACAACTTCGGGTCATTCGGAAAAAGAGCGAAAACAAAACAAAAATCTCCTCTTCCCATTGAAATGCTTTCGAAATGAATGGCCACTGATTCATCCGCGCTCCCACACACGCGTACGTGCCCCGGGATTCGGAGCAGTAACGGCCGCCAAATGGAAAGAAGCTTTTAATTCGGCCAATTTAAAATGTTAAATAACTCACAACGCTGAAGTGGCTGCCGTCGCGGAATCCCATCTGGAAATCGATGGAGCAGCTGAAATTATTGTTTTCGTATCGCGCTTCGATTGGCTTGTTTACATTTCCAAAAGCACGCCAGTTCACGGAACAGACAAAGTGGATGCGATGGAGCAAGTTCCGAGAACCGAAAATTAAAGCAAATCTTTAATTAAAAGACCAGCCAGTTGAAAGGAGGGAGGGGGGGAGGGGGGCAGCTTCCTTTTGATGAAAATAAAGTCATCGCCAGCATAGATAATTGGACGAACAATCACCATTCGACGGCGATGGGAAGATTTTAAATTCCTTCAAAAAAAAAAAATCGAATTGCACAGAGATGAGATTCTAAGTGGGTTCGTGCATCAAACGAAGTGCACCCGCTGAAAGAAGAGACATCGTCATGCATCGCAGCAGTGTTTCAGCGTGCAATGCAAGAGTCATCGATTCCACTTCCATTCCACTCAGCGGCAAATCATCAGCGAGTTGCACAAATAATTGAGTTAACCGGATGATGGACGCACAGCAGCGGACGGAGCTGATGATGATCCCGATGACAACCGATGGGCGCGCTTTGAAAATGACGAAATGATGGATTCTAACGTAAGAAACATGCGTCTTCCGGCACATGCATATGACGATGAGGAGGAGCTCTGCGGGTGGAGGACGAGTGCGGGATGTGGTTGCACAGCATGTGTACACAGGAGACGAGTATGGTTGCTGATTGAGAAATGATGACGCTGTGAAGCGCTCGTAATGACTTTGCAGTTTCATTTGATGCCAGGTTGTGGTGGCACTGGGGGAGGTTGACTGATGATGGGTGCTGAGGGAGGAGATACTGTGACCATCTTCAGACTGAGGCAGATGAAGAGCACTCTGTGGACAAGAGACCATATTTTAAGAGGTCTCGAACAGATTTCAAAGTGTGGCAGAGGTTTGTGAGTTTTTGCCGAATTCAAACTGTGAAGGCGGTACTTCGACGGCGTGCTACCTCGATCGGGACGTTGTGTCACCGAGTACGGAGTTTGGTTGGGGTCAACCGCTTTTCGGAAACCCCTCTTGAGGCAAGCTTGTCACCAAAAGCTAGAAATGTCTGGAGACTAAGTCTGGACTACATGGTGGACGCAGCAGGACCTCCCAATGGAACTGGCCTCACCGGGTAGGGGTGAGGTAATTCAAATTGCAGCAACCGCTTTTCGGAAACCCCTCTTGAGACAACCTTGTCACCAAAAGCTAGTAATGTCTGGAGACTAAGTCTGGACTACATGGTGGACGCAGCAGGACCTCCCAATGGAACTGGCCTCACCGGGTAGAGGTGAGGTAATTCAAATTGCAGCAACCGCTTTTCGGAAACCTCTCTTGAGGTAAACGTGTCACCAAAGTCTAGTAATGTCTGGAGACTAAGTCCGGACCACATGGTGGACGTAGCAGGAGCTCCCAATGGAACTCCCCGCACTTCTGACGAGTAACCATTCACGTGTGTGGCCTGGTGTAATCCAAATGAAAGACAAATCCTCTTCTATTGACCAAAGCCAGCTGAGCGATTCTGAGCGATTCTTCCTTCAGCCGTAAGCCTGAGTTCAAGTTTAATTATTGACAGCACACGAAAGCAATGTTTGGTCGTCGGAGATTAGTTAACCTTCCTGTTAGTCAATCCCGGCTTAGACTGTTGCAGTTGCCAATACACGAAAATAGAACTCTATCATTGCTCACTGACCACCCTCATTTCATTGCCCTTCCGCTCCACTCACGCCCGGCGCGTCATAAAGTTTGAAACTATGTTAACCGCAACCACAACATGGTCTCCATCTGACAGATCGTAAATTCAAATGACCACACTACCATTCTAAAATGCGGAAGAGGATCATCACAATCGTTTCCCGATCATCACTCCATTCGATCGTAAAATTTTTGATCACGTTGCTCTCACCCTAATCGCGCCATCACTGATGCTGTGATATCGTTTAATCCGGCCCAAAGCTCATGTCATCGGTGTCGGGCTAATGCATCCAAAACCCAAAACACACTCGTTCATATCTGGTGGACAAATCGATATTTATCGATCAGAATGTCACACTGACCGCCCGCCGCCATGATGGTGGTCTCGTGTTCGACAAATCCCCCAGGCTTGAGGAACCACCACCTACGAGCGGAACCTAATCATCTGCGCGGAGAAATTCTATCTAAGCCAGTCGACACAGTCGTAAAGCCGATAGGTGTGAACGACTGAACGGAGATGGTCGTAAACGCAGGCGCTCTCGGTCATGGATAATAAAAAAAAAATTATTAATCCAACATGCCCCAAGCCCCTCGGCCTCCTACAACCTGGATCGACCGCGGAACACCGTCGCATGTGGCGCGGTCCGGGACTGCACTTTCTCCGCTCTGGTGAATGCAGTTGATCAGCGCTCCGCGAAGCTGATTAGATAAACCAACGCCGGCCGCCACCGCCACAGCTGTAGCCGATTCACGCTCATTGACAGAGCCGTTGATAACAAATATGCTGATGAGCCAGCAATCGCCGGACACGATGCTCGTCATTGTCGGACATGTCGTCGAAGATGCTCCGAGTTTCGGATTAAACCACGAGATCGAGGTTTATCGCCACGGATCGTGTTTTATTTGGTCGCCTGTCCAGAGGGAAAATTGATTTCCCCGCTCAGGGCATGGGGTAGCTCAGCTTAGCCGGATCGTGCTGTTGAGGACGTTACGCGTTTTCGTCCAATGATCCGTGGAAAATTCCTCCACCGGCCTTAATGTAGCCATTTGTTAGGGAAACCGAATCGGATACACTTTCGTGTTGACAAATGAAACTTGGAGTGGTCATTCCCGTCGCCGGAAGAGTGATGGAGAGGGTGTGGCATGTGGAGGCAGATGGAATTGATGGCTGCGCGACAACAAGTCAATTTCAATCTGGTGGCTCTGGTCGGCGTGGACGTGGGTAGATGAAACTTGGCTCCGAAGACACATCTCCTATAAAGACCAGTCTCCTCGCGAATTCATTGTCTCTCAAGTGCATCAACTGAAAATTCTCACCGCCAGACCGGCGTCGACCTTCGATCTGCTCACCATCGCAATCGCCGCCTCGCCTTGTGGCGACCCCTGCCACTCGCGATCACTTAATCACAGCAACAAATGACAACCATTTGCGTGTTTAAAAGCATTTGGCAATTATCTTATATTTGCGCCATTCATTTTGATTACCCTCCTGTCAGCGAGAATCCGCTTTGCGCTACTCACCCCGCGGTGCTGGGCACAACGCCAGCCGCGCCGAAAGCAGTCGAGAGCCGCCAGCCCTTATATGAATCTCGAGATCCCGGATAGCGTGCATTATCCGCTACATGTTTCTCATCATTTATCAGATAAAACCAAAGCCGAGGCCGGTATTGTCAACTGGCAAGGCGGCGGCGGCGTCGGCATGCCAGCCACATCAAAGGTCTGTAAGGTGGTGGGTACCGCGGCCCAGGATCACTCGTTGCGCGTAACAAGCGGCGACATTTGTTGCGTTTGTCGCATTCCTTTGATATCTTTTCGGCTAATTATCTCATTTGCTGAAATCAAACAATTTCGCATCTCTTCGAAATAACCAGCCAGCAGCGGCGGCCGCGGCGGCGGCCCCGCCCCATGTGCACGGGGGATAGGCAAAGCCGCCACACAGCACCCAGCAATCATGCTCCTGTGACGTCTGATCATGATCATCGCCGCCGCGATGATGATCGTCGTTCTGGGGGCGAACGCATTTAAGTGGTTCTCTCTCTCTGCCTGGTGCGATGGTATATGGAGTCCATTAGTCGCTCTGAATGCTCGGAATTAAGTGCTTCGATGATGTATGTGCCAAATGTGGGTTCACTACGCGCACAGCACACAGAGGTACCGACTGGTGCTTGGGGAGGGTGTGGACGGGGTCCAATCGTGGTGTCAACTAAAGCGAAAGCATCCGCGAAATGTTCAACGGAACGAAAATACACTTCAATGTGCCGAAAGAGATCGCTGCCGTACCCGCGGCTGTGGGGTGGAGGGGGGGTGATGATCGCGCAAAGGAGATTTATTTTTAGGGATTAGTGCAGCAATAGATACATCATTAATAATTGTTCGAGGGTTGGGCTTTCGCTCGCTGGCGGTGATTATGACAACTGTCTGCTGGTACGACGACGTCTCCGAGCACCCTCTCTCTTTGATATCCGAGTGCTGTGACGCTGGTGGTGTGCCGTGTCCGGGCAGATGGTGAGCAGACACAGCAGTGCGTCCCTCTGGAGTGTTTTATGTTTTCGATGACAAATTGAGGAGAGAAATGAGTTTTAATTAAAATTCCGTACGTGGCTGGTTTGATCTATGCGCCGGCTGGATGGCGTGGAGCAAGAACTTTGTGTCAAGGCAGACGGGTTTTGGCATGGCGTTGCGGTCTTGGGGAAGAATGGGGAATGTTCACTGGGTGGAGAGGGTGGAGTTAATTTGAGCTGGGCGGTGCCTAATTGGTGGATCTTAGCGAATTCTTGAAAGTAATGCTTTGAGGTTCAAAGGCTGAACGGTCGAACATTAAGAGGAATGCTTTTCCAGTCCTCTCGTCATTACCTACTGACATCCTTTAGGTTTCTTAAACCACAGACGTTTCTTAGGTTTCTTGAAATAGACTCGCACTTAATGCCTCTCTTCTCGAGTGATTCTGTTCGCCACCCATCGACCTTCTATATCCCTAAAGCGTCCTTTAGAGGAACAGAGGCTAATGATTTCCAACAGATTTTGGGTCAAGCTTAACTCCGTCAAGGGCCTATCTTCACCAGTCGCTCTTTCTGCCACCCGTCGGCCTTCTAGATGTTCTTAGCGGCCTTTAGAGGGACAGGGGCTGATAGTTTCCAAGAGATTCTGGGTCAAGTTAGACTCCGTCAAGGTCCTGTCTTCACCAGTCGCTCTTTCTGCCACCCGTCGGCTTCTAGATGTCTTAAGCGGCCTTTAGAGGGACAGGGGCTAATGGTTTCCAAGAGATTCTGGGTCAAGTTAGACTCCGTCAAAGGCCTATCTACCTTCTGCCACCCGTGGGCCTTCTAGATGCATTACGAGGCCCTTAGATAAATAAAGGCTTATGGCTTCCACCAGATTCTAGACCAAACCTCCGTCACCACCCACCGGCCGTCTGCAGACGCAACAAAGCATAGAGGCCAATGACCAAGAGCCCGTCTCCAGTCCCCCTTATCGCCACCTATTGCCTTCTAGATTTCCGTTGAGTGCCAAATTAGCCACGTCCAGCTGCCGTCGATGCCATTTGTTTCTAGAGTCCTCATTGAAACGACTTTGTTGCCCCACTTAAAATACCGTCGGCCGTGCTATTTACATACGCCCACAAAGAAAGGCGCCTCCTCCACCTTCTCGCCCATCCTCTCCCACCACGAAGCTGCGATCCAAACACCTGGCACTCATCTAGCATCCAATTTGACGCAATAAACAGCAGGCGAGCAGTCAGAGTTCCCCTAGTGCCTAATCCGCTCTAATTCAATTAATCCTCGTAAAACACTTTTCGCTCTCTCTCCCTCTCTCTTTCACTTTCCGGTCATGGCATCCATATCCTCAGTGGACTTAGACGTGGTGCGTTGCCCTGCCCGGCCGATCGTAAAGCGAAGGATTGGAGTTACAATCCGCGCTTCTTGCCAGCGCGCCACAGTCCAGCCGCGCCAATAAAATTAAAGTTTATTACTTAATTGCTCTGGACAAACCGCAATCGCATTCTGGAGGGGAGCGCGCGTGGGCACACCACTTCAAATTGGATTCACATTTTATCGCGGCTCAATCATCGCATCGCCACCACCATCACCAAGCGGCAGCGCCGCCGCCACCACCGCCGCCGCAGTTGAACAGCTTGTGGAATTCGCAACGGCCCCTCGATTGCAGGAACCGTCTTAATCTATGATCCCAGATGTGGAATCCCTGCGGAGGGCGTAGGAGCCTACGCACAATGTTCGCAGAGCCCGAGAGCACGTAAATTCTCTACAAACCGTTCCTTGGATCGCGCCCATCATAATCAGAAGCAGAGCGTCGTCGCCGTCACTGCCGTCGGTCCGTTGTGCGCCACTCCGCTCGATGACCAGGCCTAGTGTCACGTGTGATGATGCGGCTGAGCGGAGCACCAACAGCCGTGCAGAGATATCCAGTTGCCGAAGCAGAAAATCAATTTGCCCGCCATACCTATCTGGGCATCTCTGGGCTGCACGACGTGTGCGAGTGCGGCAGCAGCAGCGGCAGCGGTGCGGACCGAACGAGATCACTTCCTGAGATCATGTAAATTAATCATGTCACATGTTGTATTATGAACGCCTAATGTGGCCCGAAGGCTCACTGCTAGGCGACTGCTCTCCTTTCGAGACACGGGTATCTGGGCGCTCGGATCTCGCTGTAATCTGGCGTGTGTGGAGCTGCTGCTGCTGATGCCGGGGCTGATGCGGCTGCGGCTGCTCCATGCGATGTGACATAAATCTAATTACGTTATGTCCAAAAGTCCGACGGCGATGCGACCATAGATGCGGAACGCGGCCCAAACCAGGGGCTGGGCGATGATGACGCTGATACGATAACAAAACAAAGAAAAAACGAGCAAAGAAGAGCCGCAGCCCGGGCTTTGGACTCCGGTGGTGGTTCGTGTCAGTGAGCCTTGGCGGCCCGGCAGGGAGATGGCAAACTAGTTGTTCCGCAGCAACACATGTGAGATGACACTCGTGTGCTTGCTGGTCGTCGTCGCTGTGAGTTATGACTTGAGCAGTACTGAGGTTAACTGGTACTCGTCGTCATCGTCATCTTCATGATCGTCGTCGTCATCGTCGTCGTCGTCTTCGACGGCGGCTTTCTGGTCAACATGTCACGGGTGTTGTTCACCTCAGTGGAGCACGGCCATCAGATGATTGGAGTGACAGTGACAAACTGAGTGAGAGATTAATAGTTCGATGTCGAACGCGAGTCTTTCTTTTTTCCTTTTCGAGGTGAATGAACGACAAACAGCTGTAATTGATGAAACTTGGCTGGGGGGCTGAAGGATATGCGTGTGGGGAGATGTCCTTCCTCGGAAGAGATCTTCCGCGGCAATGTGATCGCCTTGAAAGTCGTGTAGGGCTTAGTGAGAAGTGCGTTCGTTAAGCTGTACCAGGAGCTTTGTTCGATAGCTCTCCTATCGTCGTCCGTTGTGTGGAGTGGAGAGTGGAGTCGTCGTTCTTTCAATTTCTCAGCTTCTATGGTGTCTCTTCCACGCGTTGAACCCAATAGGCTTCTGTCCGAAGGTCATTCCTATTGGATGGATGCTTCAGAACTTGGTATAACTCTCGGACATTGTTTCTGCCGTGAAATGTCTCCATTTCCTCTATCGGGCACTTCTCACGCTTCGCCTTCCTTCTTTTATTTTCGTAGAGCTCTCGAACCTTTTGCACGGAGCTCTGAAAAATTTTGAAATACTCCTGTACATCCAAGACAATTTGCGGAATGTGCTCCAGGGGGTCTAGATTTGTCAGATTCACACAACATTTGCTTTCAGCCTCATTAGCGGAGCTGTCTAGAAGTCCAAATGAGGAAAACGCATGACGCGTCTGTGCCCACCATTCCATTTGAATTCAAAGGTCAATCGCCTTCTTGCGTGGTGAACCACTGACTCATGAGCCTCCCTCCTCTCACCGATGACTGTTCAACTGCAGCAAATGTCCAATTCCGCTGCCGAAAGCATAAGCACCACTCCACACCACAAACCGTCTGATTAGTCATTCCACTCGTGTGAGCGCTTTCCATATCAACTGGCAGCCCTCCGAAATTTTTTCGCCTCTGTCCTCCGCCTTAGGGGTGGGAGAGGAATGCGCGCCGCCGCTGTCCTGGCGTGTCCCTTTTTTGTGACAAAATTTATGTGACATATTACCGCGATTGGTGTTCTTCATAATTTTGCGCCAAACCTTTTGGCTGGGCGCGCAACACACACACACACACGAGTGCACAGTGGCGGCGTCGATGGCGGGTGGGTCCGTGTGCATTGTTGCTCCAAACTATAAATCCAAATAAAGGGACACACCGCACACTCTCCCTCCCCTCCTCCGGCCATGCGACGAAAAATGAGAGAGATCCTGAAGCGAAGGAACCAAACAAAAGTCAAAATGGGATTTATGTCTACAAGCAACGAGCATGTAAAGTCGATGTCTCTCAGCCGACCCTCCAAATGCGGCGGCGTCGGCTGTAGCCGCGTGGAAGCATAAAAATCGTGATTAAATTCTATTGCTGCTGCCACCGCTGCTGCGGCTTTTGCCAATGTTTCTGCTGTGACTGCTTGTGCAGTGGTCCGGCGAAGCTGTTGGTACTCGCCCTTGAATAGGCTGCGCTCTCTGGCTCTCTCGCCGGGCCGCCTTCAAGTTGTCATTCTTTATACGGATGCGGATTTTGAATCGCTTGTGTTTACCCTTCACGGGCAGACAGAGAAGGATGAGCAGCAGTGGCCAAGGCTTTTTAAGGTTCATCACGAGGATAGCCAAAACGAAATGATACCCCAAGCGACAACTCTGACTCTGATGGTTCAGTTCAGTACGGCGGCAATTTAAGAAAACAGAGCCTAGGGCTGCTGCGGCACCCAATATGACACTGGGTGCTGCTTATGAATTTCGTTCATGTCCCGCACAGATGCTCTTTATTATGTCCCACAGTGATGTTGAGGTCCTCTTCCTCATCCTCGCCCCTGGCGTCCTCGTTGTCGCAGCAAAAAAGTCGTGAATTATAAAATCCGAATAGGATTTCAATTCGGACTCGTTGTCCATCGACGGCCGAGAGGTGGAGTGTGTCTGGGAATGGCGGAGTTCCATTCCATTTGTGGGCCGAACAATGTCATGGGGCGTGAGCTACCTCCTTGAATTGTGGCAAATTCACAAGTTCGTTGCGCGCCGTGTTTCACTGAATCCAAGCCAAAAAAAACAGGCAGGAGACTACGAGCGAACAGCCAGCAGCATCAGTGGGGCTACCCTCTGAGGTCAGCCTCGTTGTGTCGATACACTCCGACTTTGTATAAGCACAGGTGGTGGTGGTGATGCTGTGGCTGCTGCTGCGGGAGGTGCTGAATTTGGTGGTGATCTGAAATCATGCAGAACACCGTCGCGTACCAGGCGGACGACGGGACGTGAACTAGAGTAAGATTTACCGGTGATCTGTCATTAAATTGTGACTGCACCGTGGCGGAGGCGGCAATGTGGTGCATAATGGTTTGAACGTGAAAACTTTCAGTTGCCGTGTGCGGGTGGTGAGCGCCGGAGAGGTCTGTGAAAGGGCATTCTAGACGGTAGTCGATGTTGTTAGTGCAGAGACGTTAAATGAGGGGTGGTGCGGGTCTGAGTTTTTAGATGGCTCAGGTTCTGTTCCTATTCCACGTTGAGGTGGCTGCTGTCCTAACTTGTTTGTCTTGTTGCATTCGTACGTATGTTTGAGGTTGACCTCGCTTTTGTACCTAATTTGGTTGCCTTCTAAAAGTTCCCATGTCTCTCTCTCTCTCCTTACAAAACACATTTCCAAGTGGGCGAGCTGCCACAAACCTTTAAACTTATAGAGCTTAACGCGAAAGAGTGGGCGAAGGCCTAACGACGCAAAAGGCTTGTTTTGAGAATCCAAGGCGCAGAATGGAGAGGCGAACACCAACATATACGAATCGGAAGGCAGGACTGAGCAAAGTCCGAACCAGACCACTTCGTTGACAGATCAGAACTCAGCAAACTTAAGCCAGGATACCACAAGGACAAAGGGTCTGTAGACAATATAAATATTAAGAATATCCCAAGATCAGGATGTGGAAAACTTACAAAGAGTCATGCCCACTTCCTGAACCAAGCAAACGTTCGTCCCTCGATTGTTGTCTCCATCTCCTGCAGCTGCTCTACGTCACTACAAGCTCTTCAACCTCTTGTTCATCTTTTAACATTTCCATTTCTTAGAGTTGTCCTTCATTCTGGATTTTATCCTGTTCGGATACTGCCCCAGGTTTTAGTCAGCTCGTGCATCTTCCATTGCTGTGAAAGTCATCTTTTGCAGGCTCATTCATCTTCTCCTTTTTTTACGGCGCTACAGACTGGGTTGGTCCTGGGCCTCAACAAACAAGGTACAACGATCTCTCGTCAGATGCCTCTTGTAGCGCAACTCAAGTCGGTTGAGGTCCTCTTCCACTTGTGCCCGCCATCTCAACCTAGACCGTCTTCTGTCTGTTCTCTGTCCAATGGCTCGAATGTGCAAACTTTTCGGGTCGGAGCAGTGGCGTCTACGCTCTACATGGCCCAGACAAGAGATCCACCGCCCAATCCGGGGTTGTTCCGTTCAGGAAGTTCATCTTCCCGGCTTCTGTCTCGATATCTGCCTCTCTTTCGTCTTGCTTGTCTAACACTTCTTCCGCAAAGCGGTTGTGCTTCGGTTTAAAATTTTGTCGGATCGTCTTCTCAAATGAATTGCTTTCTAGTCTTGTTCATCGTCTTGAACCATGTCCTCTTATCTCATTGAATCCATCTCCAGAACACTTCTCCAAACTCACCTCGCAGGCGTCTTCCGCACACCAACCCTCCAGACCTCTAAAATTATTCCAACTTTATCACGCATCAGACAGACATGTCTACACGTCCCCAACACATCGACACACACCCGCCCGCGTTGCACTCTCCCCATTAAACATGCCAGTTCCTGGCTCCTAATGAAGTTATCCATCTTAAGCGATTTCAATCTGATGTTCGAAATAGTAAACAAGTCATTAATCGCAGCTCGTCTAGACGAACCGGCTCCGATCGTGTTGCAGGCCCTCTCGACCGACCATCGACATCGGCACCTACTCCCACCGGCCAACAATGGGCACCTCTCATGCCTTCAGCAGCGCGTCCAATGACCAGACCAGGGCAGAGCGGCACAGCACAGTTCCGCAGATTGAACCTAAATATCCTTTTCATCTCCAATCTGAATCCATTACTCCAGCTGCCGACAAGTGCCACTGCCGGCCGTCCCCCGAGCACACCAGAGTGCGCACGTCCGATGCTCTGGATACTAAATTACACTTTCAGCACTCAGCATAATCAGTTGAAATGCGAATGTAATAACAGTGCGATGGTAATATGACAAATTATGAGAAGTAGTCGTTGTTGTCGTTGTCGGTGCCGTTGTCGTCGGCGTGGCATCGCTCGGTCGCCGCAGTCGTTTGGCTTGTCGTCGCCGTCGTTGCCGCTGTCGTCTGCAAGAGGTTATGATAGTGTGTAGTGCCCAGGGCGTGTGTGGGTCTAGCACTAGCAACAAATATAATTTATTTGTCAGAGTGGCGCAGGGCCCGCCAGTAAATTCTTTTTTCTCCTTGCTCCTCTTGTTTTCCATTTTCGTCGGTCTTTCATGCGCCCAACGTAAACACTGCGTACTTATGGAGCAGAGAACGATATGCTTCGAGGACGCATTGCACGATGAAGAGCAGAAGGTGGGGGAGGAGGGAGGGAAAAGCTGTGGAAAATGCAGTCCACGCAGTGCCAGTTGATTTTGGGTCGAAAATGTATGTGAGGACAGCGACGGCGGCGACGCATCGTTTGCGGATTGTGTGTCCGCGTCTAACTTCACAGCAGATCTTTTAACCGAATCGTCGTTGCCGGTGCAGTCACTAACGCGGCTGTCGTCGGTGTTGGAGGGACTTTTCGAGCTCGCTATGATGTATGCTGATGCGATTCCGCAACTAATGCAATCCACTAAGTGATCCAATTTGTTGCCGCTCCGTAGGCTGGGCTTGGAGATGGGGAACGGCGTGATTTATGAATGCAAATGCAATGAAGCGCTGGATGTGAGGCGGCGACTCCGTGTGGCATGATTGCGTGCGTTAATTGAACACATGCTGGGTAATAGAAGTCATACGTCAGGCTTAAGAAGAAATGTCTTAAGTGGGCTTGGAGATTATGGAAAAGCTGATGACTGTGAAGCGGATTGAAGGCGCTGAGGATCATGAAATAAGGCCAAAGGAGCAACAGAGGAGTGGACATTGATTGATGTCAGGAGGGGGATCGGCCAAGACCAAGACCAAGACCAAGACCAAGACCAAGACCAAGACCAAGACCAAGACCAAGACCAAGACCAAGACCAAGACCAAGACCAAGACCAAGACCAAGACCAAGACCAAGACCAAGACCAAGACCAAGACCAAGACCAAGACCAAGACCAAGACCAAGACCAAGACCAAGACCAAGACCAAGACCAAGACCAAGACCAAGACCAAGACCAAGACCAAGACCAAGACCAAGACCAAGACCAAGACCAAGACCAAGACCAAGACCAAGACCAAGACCAAGACCAAGACCAAGACCAAGACCAAGACCAAGACCAAGACCAAGACCAAGACCAAGACCAAGACCAAGACCAAGACCAAGACCAAGACCAAGACCAAGACCAAGACCAAGACCAAGACCAAGACCAAGACCAAGACCAAGACCAAGACCAAGACCAAGACCAAGACCAAGACCAAGACCAAGACCAAGACCAAGACCAAGACCAAGACCAAGACCAAGACCAAGACCAAGACCAAGACCAAGACCAAGACCAAGACCAAGACCAAGACCAAGACCAAGACCAAGACCAAGACCAAGACCAAGACCAAGACCAAGACCAAGACCAAGACCAAGACCAAGACCAAGACCAAGACCAAGACCAAGACCAAGACCTGACCGAACTGAATCTCAGCCAAACTCAATTTTTCATTGCCCCTGGGAACCCATCATCCGCTCCAAACCGGAGCCTCTTGACGTCAATTTCTGCCTCAATGCCACCATTCATCGCCATCACACCCGTCATCGCCGCATCACCTCATGACGTCGTCCCATCTCTCATCCAGCGCACACATCGAATTCCATTTGCGGTGACTTCACTCGACTTCACTCCAGCCGCCCGGACCACACTTGATGAATATTTTTGACACCTCTAACCGCGCGCGACGTGTAACCCCTTTCAACGGAATCTTGTTAGATAATTGCGGTCCGCAGTAAGGTTGATTCTCACACACGGCGCGCACGCACTTTGCGGTCCATTCACTTCCTGGCCGAGAAGACAATGACTCCATTCATCAGAGAGTGGGCCTCTCGGGCGAGACCTCAGGAGGAGGTCATCTAAAATGAACACATCCCCACAATGGGAACGATTTTGATTCGATGAGGCTCATTACTCAATCGAAGGTGCGAAACGTTTGGCGGCGGACGTGGAGGAGGGTCAGGCGAGTCAGGAGGCTCAGGAGACTCAGGGGGCTCAGGAGGCTCATAAGGCTCAGGAAGGTTAGGAGGCTCTGGAGACTCAGGAAGATCAGGAGGTTGTGTGCAAGATGCTTAATGTGTCCTCAGCGTGGCGCGCAATCATAAGTGGAGCACCTTCCACCTCAACAATTAAAGATTCTCCCGTAAATACATCACATTGGGGAAACGCGGACGCCTGCCACTGGAGTGGCTGGCGGGCACTCGAATAATGTATCATCTCACCACGGCTGCCATTGACTGCGGCGTTGAGCACAGATAATACACGGATGTTCAGATGCGGTGTCCGAACAGCAAACCAGGGAAGAGGGTTGGAACGTCCAACGACTCCTCCGGGACCGTCCAGACTGAGGGTAGTAATTAATGCTTCAAATGTGCATAATCCATGCAAAGGACAGACCGGAACAGAGATGTCAGGCGGGCGGCATCGTTTGAATCGGATTCTACCCCGCAACATGATTGCGGCCAAAAAAGCGGTCATTGTGGCGGCTCACCAGTCAACTGTTGGACACGTCCTGACATCTGACAGTGATTCATCGAATCGAGTGGTCTGGTGTGTCATGTTTAAAAACACACGCACTTCCTTGAGCCCTGTCGCTGCCGTCCTCCCAGCAATTAAAAATTTCGCCGGCCTCCCTGACGTTTGATCCCACAAACGCATGCACAGGAACTCACCGCTGCCGTCGACCTCTTTGTGTGTGTGCTGCAAATCCATTAATCCACTCGGCTCTGGTGCCTTATCTGGTGCTAATTGAAAATCATGTGCGCCCCTGAAAAATGGATCACACAAGCACGCCATCCCGGTGATCCTTTGCTAATTCCAGGCATTTAATTCCTGAATACATTTTCGATGGATCGCAAGGAGAGCGATGGATATGGATGCGGAGCGGCGACATGGAGACGGACGGCCGCCCCGCATCCATTTTCTTGCCAACAATGGCAAGCAGCACGTTGCTAAATGAAAAGTAAACACACAAAAATTTTAAATAAGCACACACACATACACACTGATGGACGGAGGACAGAACAAAGCTTTTGTCGGCCGGAGTCGAGTTGTGCTGCTCCTGCTGCTGCTGCGGCAAGAAAGGACAATAGGAAGTGAATTTATCTGATTTTTGTGGGGGCTCGCAGTGCCTTTTTGTGTGCACCGTCGTTGTGGTCCTTTTACTGTCGCCAGAGAAATCGTCTGCTCCTGCAGACCCCATGTGTGGGGTTGTGAGCGCCCGCTTGATATCCTTTTTAATAGTGTCCCCTTGTGCAAAAAAAAAAACGAGGAATCCCTGTCCATCATCCCGTCGAAGTGAGGCGTATGTGCTTGTGTGATGTAATGTCAGATGGCCTTTTTATCCTGTTATTCTTGTCTTCGTTCTTCCTCTTCTTAATTCGCCAGGATAAAAATGAGAATGGAATAATGGCTGGGTTGTGTGTGCCCAGGCCCCTCTAATTTGAGATTTAATTTCTTTTGTGTGCGACGACTACGATGACTGCCAAAAGAGGACTCCGTGTCGTTTCACATATCCTTTCACTGTCTCCCGGGCCGTCTGCGCGCGTGTGTGTGTGTGTGTCTATGGCAGGCTTGAATTATGTGATTTTGAAGAATCATCGGCACCTGGATTTGCCAGGAACATGCAGGATGTGCTGTTCTCTGCTGGTCTTCGAATCGATTCCAGGCGACCACAACAAAAGGTCACCATCATCGCTATTGACCACACGTTGCTCACTCTCTCCCTCTCTCTCCCTCTCAAATTCACACACACACACGAAGGTTCCATTCAATTTCTAGTTTCAGGCGAAGGAATCGTACCGCAGATCGATCGATTTTGGTCGTGCAAGGACAATAAATTTTCACTTTTGAGTTTTTGTGTGTTTTCTGCTGAGATATGCAATGCTTATCAAAACAGTTTTATCGTCCTGCAATAAAACGGGGCTGCAATGAGAATTTTGACCTCTCCTGGCGGGCGGTTGTGTTTCGGGTACTTTTGGTGAGTTTCGAGCTCGAATGAGTTATGGCTGTGAATGAGAATGGGTTGCTGGTCAAGCAGCTGGTTCGGAATTGGTTTCTGGGCGAATGGAAGGATGACATCTTAATTGCCCGTAGAAGCGAATGAGAGTCGATTGCGATTGCAATCGAAAATCACAGATATAAAGGCAGGAAGGAGGAGGCTGCCAAAGGGTGATGGAGAGAACGGACAAATTTTGTGCACTTTGATGGATGTAGTTAACCACAAATCTGACAACAATAGGCAGGAAAGTTGAACAGAAATGAGTTTCAAAATACACGATGGATAGAGACGTCAACTTGGAGATTCTCAATGTGCTCATGATAACGAAACAATGGATATGAGGGGCTTATGTCCCACAGCATCATCAACGTCACTTGGCCGTCATGTAGCTGGCTATGGTTCTGTTCGTTGACTTCTTCTCCTTCTTGTGGAGCTACAGTCCGGGGTGGACCTGGGCCTCAACCAACATGCCTCTCCAGCCAGCACGATATTTCGCCAGCTGCCGTGAGTTGCGCACTCCTAGTTGATTGAGTTTCTTTTCCACTTGTGTGCGCCACCTAAGCCTAGGCCGTCCTCTGCTGCGTTGTCCCTAAGGCTCAGATTCGAAGACTTTTCGGGCCGGAGCAATGGTGTCCATACGCTCTACATGGCCTAGGCATCGTAAGCGCTGCTGTTCGTGGACTAGGTGGGCCTTTTGCTCATTCGACTCTTACTAAGCTTGTGTGTACATCGACTCATGTATGTGTATGGCAAGCTATAAGGTTTGACAACACTAAGGGTCTGTCCCAAACCTTTAGGTAACTTTGTGTCGATTTTCCTAGCGCAAGCCTTTGCGATCCTAATTGTCGTGCAAATGGTATATTGAAAAAACATGCAGAAGGGGCGAAGTATCTGCGTCCACAGCGACAAGCTGAGCTGTGCAACCCTGTAACTACTTCCAGGACGGTACAGGAATGCAAGACTTTCCTTAATTTTTCTTCTTCCTATTCTTCTTGTGGCGCTAGTCCGGGGTGGACCTGGGCCTCCGGAAAGCACGATCTTTCGCCAGCTGCCGCCAGTTGCGCACTCCAAGTTGGTTGAGGTCCTTTTCCACTTGTGTGCGCCACCTTATCCTGGGCCGTCCTGTACTGCGTCGTCCCAATAGCTCAGATTCCCAATGGTCATCTTAAGCGTTGTACCCGAAGACGCTTGACTAAGCTCATGCCGCTATACAGCCCATACAGTTCGTGGTTGAATCTTCTCCTCCAGATGCCATCAACGCAAATAGGACCAAAAAATCGCACGCAGAACTTTTCTCTCGAAGAGACTACGTAGACTACATTTACTTAAGCTTGGCTGGGTCCCGCGACACCACGGGATCATGGAACGATTAACTTCCTCGGGAAGTCTCACAAGGGGCACGAACCCACGTTAGGACTGTCCGCGGCTTTAGTCAGGGCCTCAGTAAGAGTTGAGTGTCTCGACAGCACAACCAGAGATGGCACAAGTCTCCAGGATGAAGGCTGACCAAGCGCTTGTTCCCAAACATCAGAAAGAAATTCACGGTATTTTTGTCACCTCTAGACAGAGAAGATTGCAGACGACTTACTGGCGTACCAACGGGACACTTCCTAATCGCTTAGCACTTAAGTGTGCCTGGGCTCAGTAATGACGGCGACTACTCAATAGAAGACACTGCCGAACACTCCTCTGTCAGTGTCTCGCCTTCACTCGGATCAGATCACAGCTGTTAGATGCTGATGTGGTTGAAGCTGAATTCTTAGGCACTTTATCCCAGAAGCGCTTGCTAGTATTCCCTCAAGAAACAACGTTCCCCCTTAGTTTACTGTCTGTCAATGCAATGGATCAATATCCGAGTCTATGTGCTCGTGTGCTGTGTTTTCCACAAAAAAAACTGAAGACCGGGTTTTAAGGCGAAGCACCCCAGATTTCGAATGTCCAACTGACTGGATTACTTCCATGAGCTGTCGCTAGGTTTTCCTTCACTCCATTGTCAAGCTTTCGCTCCGTTTGGCCGACGCTCTTCTTAGTCCACGAATTCGACCACAGAAATCAATTGAATTGGTACTGAAAGGAAATGAAAGGAAAATCTCATACACACTACAGTGTGACAGCGCTTGAGACTCATGTAGGCCAGGAGACTTTTTGAGTGACATCGGTCTACTTTCGCGACATCCCAGCGAGTAAAATGAAAAACCACCGACCTTCCGGTTTGAAAAGTCAAACCTCGTTGGACAAGCTTATCGTTGATGAGTACGTCTAAAAGGGGAAACCAGCCAGTCCTTTGCCGAAAACTGAAAGAATCTAAAGATATTAACGCAAGACGCATGTTAACTAAGACCCTAAAGCACAGACTAGAAGGCTGTCATGACATGCCATTGAAGAAGATGCTCAGGGGAACAGCTCAGATTGTCACCTTCCCTCTAAACCAAACTCTACTTTACTTGACCCTGACCAAGCAGTAGTGAGGAAAGAGAAAGCGTGTGATTTATGGGCTTCAACAAGGCTTAGAGGCATTTCAAGCCACACACCAGGTCCTGCAAACATTTTCTTGTGGGAAGGTACTTTGAAGCCATGACTCCCAGACCAATGACAAATAAGCCTGTTGTCGGTCAACCTTTTCTGAAATTGAACGCAGGTACTACAATGACGCAATTCCTACCAACTGGTTTTGAGGCAGACTAAGTCTGCTATCTTCCGGTCCTTATGGCAAGGAAGTTTTATGCATCTTTGTCATTAAGACAAATGGGATTTATGAGGCAAATGAAAACTTGTATTCTGTCCTCGACTTTCAGACAAGTATGAATCTACCAAAAATCAAAATTCTCAAAAGCCCCAAATTGTCTCAAAAGCCAAAATTTCGACATGTCCAAAATTCAAAAATGTCAAAATCTCGAAATGCCCAACACACCAATATCATGAACCTTGACAACTCTGTGAAGTTTCTGAATATGGCCGCAGTTTGCATTTTCTTAACTTCGCACAGACCGCAGATCAGAATGAGGCCCCAAGCAGGGCGATTTTCGGGAAGTAGAATGCCTCCATTTTTTCTATTTCTTTAAGTGGCGCTACAGTTCAGAGGGGATTTGGGCCTCAACCAGCATGCGATCTACCTCCAATTGCACACTCAAAGTTGGGTGAGGTCCTTCTGCACTTATGTGCAAAATCTCAACCTTAGCCGTCCTCCGTTGCGATGTTCCAATGGTTTGGATTCGAAGACTTTTCGGGCCGGAGCAGTGGTGTCCATTTGCTTTGCATGATCTTGCCATCTCCAGCGTTGTATTCCAAGGTGCTTCACCAGGCGCATGCCGCCGTACAAGCCGTAAGGTTCGTCACTGAATATTCTTCTCCAGATGCCATCAACGCAAACAGGACCAAAGAAACGCACGCAGAAGTATCCTTTCCACTTTTAGTAACATCCAAGTTTCCGGACAGTAAAGCAGGACAGCCTGACAGCTTCTCGGCTACCTTTACGTTTCTGCTGCCTAGTGTACCGCTTTGTCGGCGTCGATATTGTATGCCCTTTCGGAGCATATATTTGGTCTTGTCCTCATTTACCGCCAGACCCATTTTATCCTCTTCCGCTTCAATGCGAGCAATCGCTTCTTTGTTGTCCGCGTAAGGAAGAAGTTGAAGAAACAATGCAGCAAAGGAGATCTTGAAGGCGATGTTGAGGAGACTGATCCTTCGATAGTTGGTGCAGTCGAAGGAATCTCCTGTCTTGTGGACCGAACGAACCACACCAGGACCTTGCCTTCATCACTTATCCTTCTGTGATGCAAAAAATGCAACACTCTGCGTAGAGCCTCTCTTGGAAACACTTGGAACTGAATGGCTGCACTTAAACTGGGTTACATGGCTTACCCAGCAATCTGCAAAAGTTAAGCTGAGAAGCTCAGTTTCTGCGTTGTAAAGGCGCGGACATAGGTGATCATAGAACTTGCAGTTGAAATGCGAAGTACTGTAGAACCAGTTGCCAACCTGATTTACTTGATGTCAGAAGGAGCACTTGAAAACGGCACACATCCAGTTTCACGACACCCAGAGATTAGCTTAAGTGTCTTGCTTTAATCGTGACACCAATCCACAGGCAGACACAGACTTTCACATGAGGTTATGACACCCATGAAACTCTCCCTCTCTTTCGCTCTCTCCAAATCTTCTTTTTAAACACCTGTTAGGTTGCATTGCCCAACTGTTGACAGTGACAAACCTCTGATCCATATCACACTCCCATTCACATGCATCCTCGCGGCACAGTTTCAAAACGAAATTCCACACTCCACTCAGGCAGTCACCAATCATTTTCGTCGCCGCCGCGAGCCGTCCAATTAAGAACGTGATAAGCCTAGTTAAGGTCTCGCAGCACACCGAGCCAAACGAAACCAAAGAAAAACCTTTACCGTTCCTCTGTCAATTGATTCCCATTTGTTATTAAATTATAAATCCGATAAGAGCATGCCAATGGAGCACGACCTCGATGGCAGGGACCAGTCCACTGCCAGTCACAGCAGAGTGGTGGGGAGTACCATTCCCAGACGAAATCGGAAGTGACTCCACTTAAAATTCGATTAAACCCACTGCAGAATGAGCGGAGTCCCGCCGCCTCGACCACCCTGATTTCCATAAACTGTCCTTATCGACCTCCTGAGTCTCCCCGGACTCTCCGCACCGTACGCTGTGACGCTGTCCTCATTTCTTTTTTTTCGTCTGGAAACTATTCAAAATTGAATCCAGGGCTGGCTGCGGCTGCTTCTCCGCTCTCGCAATGTGTCTAATTATGAAATTCAATATACAGTGCATGGCAGGCAGACAGTTAGTGGTCCTTATCTTTGTGATTTATGGTCAGTGCATCTGGAGCAAGTGGAGTGTCTTCCGCTGCAGCGGCAGTATGTGTCCCTGGTCGGCCGGAGCTGGCCGAGTGTCTTCCGAGTTTGTCATCCAAGCCGAGGGAGTGAGAGCGGACATTAAATGTAATCGATGGTAATTACTGAACGACCTGATTACCCCTTTTTGGTTTCGTGCACACAGTTTCCAGGGCGCCGCCGTCGCCGAGACCGCCACTGCCGCAGCAAACGGAGGAGACAAGTGCACATGGGAAGTGTCAAGGGCCATTAGATCGGCTACGAAATTCGTTTCGAATTTTCCATTTCCATGTGGAAGTGATTACAATAAATCTCCGGGGGGAAAATATAAGATCACCCGTTCGAGATATATTTACATAACTCAATTAACACGGTTTCCATTTTGGGCCGTGGTGGGAGATTGGGACTCATTCCCGTCGGCTGGCCGTCAGGTTATCAGCGATAATGGCGATCCTTTGTCAGGGAAGCGTCTGCCGAATGGGCTCTTGTAAAGGTAAGCGCTGCATAATCCCATGAATCACGTTGAGGTATCTGCCGGATTGAATTATTGAGTGATAAGGCTAGGGCTTGGTATGCTTTTGTTGGCAGAAGCTCTCAGCACAGGGCCGGGTTATCGCAGTGTTAGGGCTCTGGGAATGAGGTTTTAAAGTGTCTTTTGTCAGATTTAGAGGGCAGTTGCCGTGGAAGTGGTTGGTTGTCTGGCTGGATGGGACATGCGTTGCGATAGGGGAGATTTGTGAAGTCTCTGTTTGGCGTTCTGTTGTGACTTAAATTGGAAATTTCGAATCTTTTGTTTGAGGTCTTTAATTGACTGAAAATGGATAAGAACTTGTTTTGAGGTGATGCCTGAGGCTGAAATCTGGGTCATATCAAGCCGGTTGGGTCTTCATTTAGAGCGCCAACCCGTGTGACTTGGTGGCGAGTGAAAGTGACTCACGCAATCGTTACTTTGACGTTGGAGAAGATGTTGTTAAGTGTTAGCGATGAGTTTGATGGTGTCTTGTCCAGCAAGTGCTTTGCAAGATTCACTTTGACCGGCAACGGAATCAATTCTAAGGCTGCATGTCCTTTTGGAACTTTCGCAACATATTTGGATTAATTTTTGAATTTCGACAAACTACACTTTTCCCCATTGTAAGACTTCCTAGGATGGCTAAGGTACGCTACCAGGCGAGGTTGTGAATGACTGATGTCCTGAAATTATGAAAAATCGCAAAAAACGGCAACTCCGGGAGACTTTAGGATCGGAGAACCGACTAGTCGATTCCATGAACTCATTTCAGGAAGATTGGAACAACCCATTGCACATTGCGCTCCAAGTATCGGAAAGTCTTGAGGATGTCGGAATGCATCTGTCCAAATTAACACCAGATATCGGCTTAAGACAATGCATTCAGTCAGTGCATATGTCCTCTTCCCCCCTCCCCCAGCCAACACACACAAAATCATCACCAATCACAACATCAACAACCAGTCGCATCAGGTATAGGAAAAGTAATCGTATGCAGCATTCCAGAGGACTTCCATGATTTAGATTCATTCCCATATGACAGCCATAAATCGACGATGCACTCGGCCAGGCATCGCTTCAGCACCCAGTCTCACCCTGTTTGGTCGGTTAGTCTCCGCTTCCGTTCCTATCCTCCAGCCCAGATCTAACCCCCTACCGGCTGGCCGCCCAGACCCAGTCCTTTGTCTCTGCTCATGATATGATAAGCCAACAAAAAGCGGAATATCTGGAAGAGATTAAAAACCGCTCACATCGAGTCCATAAATAATAGCCATTTAGTCCGAAAAGGTGGACAAATGCACCGAAGGGAAGGCACCGCAAGCTAGTGCTACCTTCACGTTCATAGTTCAGGCGGGAAGCAAAACAGAAAACAGAAAAAAAAACCTCCAAACGGACACAGAAGAGGATGTCGGACCTCGCAACCAGCCCATCGCTCTCTCAGTGTTCGGATTTATTACGTGGAATATTTCTCAGTTTCTGGGGGGTGATGGGTGGCGCGGCGGCGGAACTCCTATCATCAGTTAAAATTTATGCATACACAAATACAATAGCCAAACCGTCGGGAAGCTACCAATGTTGTCATAGGAATGCTGCTGCTTCTGCTGGTGCTGTTGTCCGGTGCTGGTGCTGGCGGTGACGGTGATGGTGCTTCTTGCCGCAGACATGATGCTCTCGTTGTAACAGTCTCCATCACCGGGATTTGCACACGGAGCGCTTCATATCTTGAAATCTGAATGGTTGTGCCCCAGAGAGACAGCGAGCGATACGTGCCCGTACCCGTACCCGTTCCCCATGCCAGTGCCAGTGCCACTGCCCATGGAGGAGGGCAAAGTGTCCAGGTCAGGTAGATGGGTTTCCCTAGATTGCCGGGATGTGTTTCTTTTCGTATTTACTCTTGCAATTTCCTTTCGAGTTTGTTTTGAAGTGTTATGGTCATGTTGGATCCTCTCTCGATTTGTGTTTACGGATTTTGTCCCGCTGGGTCATTGTTTGTGTGAGGGATTGATGCGATGGGGCGGCAGGCGAACTAAAGTGATTCATATTTCTTTCCTTTCTCGGCTTCCTCACGTTGTGTCCATCTGTCTTTTGGTTGTCTGGTCGGTATGGGGGTTGGGGCTAGTGGATGGATGGTGGTTTGGAATGTAAATTGAATCGTTTTTAGTGTACACCCCCGGGAGGATGGTGCACTTTCTGAGATTGCTTGTCGGATGGAATTTGCTTAAAAAATGGAAGTGGACGCACATACTGAGTTTTGAGAATCGAAAGGCTTTGTTAAAGTTATTGACTTGGCACTTGGATTGGAGTTTGAAAGGAGATCCCACTTGAAATTTGAGAATACAACTTCATTTGTTGTTCATCTTTTCGCTTCCAAAGCACAACAGGTTCTCTCCATCCTTAAACTTGTGGGCTGGGGATACGTTTTTAAAAATGTTTGACTAACTTTAGGACAGATGAAGGATTGGACTTGTGTGATCACCTGTCTTTAAGGCTTATGCTACGATTTCCATTTTCCGAGGTGTCGTAGAAAACGACTAAGATCTGAAACTGAGATCATGCTTGAGGGACAATTACCATACCACATTCTCTTTGGGTTGCAGCACCTGGTTGACAATGAAACTCCACACTGGGAAAGTCCCCTAAAGTCCCATAAACGTCTTGCCGAGTTATGGATCAACAATAATCTAGACCAGGCAGCACAGTACCACACAGCTACCACGATACTCCTACAAAGGCCTTCAGCACGGTCAATCTGGAACCGTAATTCCAGGGACCTTCGAACATTCAGTTGCACCAGAATATAGCCCCTGGTCAGGCTCTCAGCACCAGTCAGGTTCCCTTCTTCACGCCTGAGTCTGCCGCCATCACACGAAATGTTTTTTGGCTACTTCACTGAATCATGTGATTTTAAAATCCGGCCATTTCGACTGGAGTAACTTATGGACAGATGCCAAGATGTCATCGACGTCTTCCCATAGATAAATTTGCCGATTCTGTTCAACTCTTGGTGGGCGTCTATTCATTGGTTTGTGGTCTCTACTTGCCTGCTACTTCCATTTCAAGCTTAAGGGTTCAAATTTGTTCAGATAAATGTACTAAAGACTGTGGAACTCACGATGCACAGGTAAAGTGCTGATTTTAAGAATTTCACATAACAGTGATCTTCGCACATATTTGACCTAAATTTTGGTGCATTTTGTAGAAAATTTTGTACAAATTTTGACCCCAAAAAATGCATGCCTTAAGATCAGGTACAAATTCTGTAGAGTGAAAAGTAGTTTAAGGCTCACTTGTTTGGATATGTGATCAATTTTTCAAACATCATTCGTTTTTGGACGAAGATTATATTATCTTTTTTGAACAAATTTTGGTGTATTCTTTTTGGTTCACATCTGTCACAATTTGCACTTCAAACTGTTTCTCTTGATAGTATGAGGACTTGAAGAAAGCACAACGTCGCACAACGAACAATTTTCGAGATGCAAAGAAATCCTCACTTTTCCAAGAGTTCCTGTAGATTCTGATCTTTCTGATCTTCAAAACTGGTGCAAACTTACAGGCAACGTCTCGGCTTTCTTTTTTTCTAGTTTAAGCAATCGGCTTCAAATTTCTTTCGCTACTCAAATCTGAGCTTAAGGTGGTGCCCGTTGTTGTATCGATCACCTTGTAATGAAGCTTACATTTCGACCTCTTAGCTTTTCTATCTCAGTAACAAATTTTCTCAAAACATCAGACTCATACGTTTCAACAGTGGTGTTGACGGTCATTGAGCCCCTTTAGTCGATCATGATTTGAAACTTAGTGCCGATGTGTCCACGGAATCACTCATGGAGCCTAAACCCATTTGTCTTGATGGCGACTACTAGACCCAAGTGTACTGGTAGTGACAGCTTGACCAGAGTGCCTGTGACTTTGGTCCTAGCCCCCTTGTGGGCGTATCGCGAAGGCTCTGGTTTATAACTCGATATCGCGAGCGGGGTCGAGGTAAGTGAACCGTGCTGTCAAGTCTAGTTTATTGTTTAACCCAGAACTAGGACAGGCGGTAAGAAGGCGTAATGTCGAGTTGAATTCTTCCTCGGGTGCTGCGACCCAGAGAGCGGCAGAGGTTTTAGAAAGCTCGCGCTCTAAACCAATTTAGGGTGATTGTCCCTCAAGCATTATCTCATTTGGTACTTGGGTGACTAAGGCGTCTAATCTTGCGTTACCTAAGATTTTTAGGGAAATGGATTCCGTGATGTTGTGATCGATCGCCACATTCGCTCCACGATCCCATTTGAGATCAGTTCTAACTGCCCAAAAATTAATGCCTGAAAATCAGGGCTTCCGGTCCATTAAAACTCAATGCGCCTACTAAGTTTCCTCTGAGGGCCAATGCCTCATGTCTGTCCATCGAGTTGTGAGGCCTAAGTTTCTGCTGCTTTCCGATCAATGCCAGTTCTACGAGAGCTGCTTCCAAACTTTCAAATAAAGCTGCATTGCATTCGTGATGGCTTATTCCTCCAATGAAGATCGGTTTACAGCTAAACTCATTTGTACTGACAAGTTCCTTTGTCTTAGCAAGCTTCAATCCCACTTTCTTACTATCTTCCTTCTAAAACGGACCCAATCACAGTGCTTCCAGTCATCTCAGCCACTCCACTCTTGTCGCTTCGATCACGACGCTTCCGAGGTTTGAAGCATTTCCCTTCAAAACAGTGTGCTAGGATTCGATGGGTAGTTCATTGATATCCATAGCTGATAAAATAACCCTTCGATCAAGGAAAAAGCTGCTCTGAGAAGATCAGTGATCTGCCGAAAGGTCAGCTGTCCAAAACGTATGCCAAGTCCATCAAACGTTTCCTTGGTTCAAGCATGCCCTTCTCAAATCATGTCGATCAGTGATCAGCTGGTCAAAGTCAAGTTACCACTTGAAACCCGTCAACCAAAGCCATCTTTGGCAATCAGAACCCACAAGTAGGGCCTTGTGCAAAGCCCGCGCGTCAAAAGAATAAACAAAAACAGATTAAAAAAAAATGTCAAGGTCTACGAAAGTGGTTCTGCAATGTATTCCAAGCAGGCATGCATGCAATCTGCATAGCAATGGAAGCATTTTATTATATTCATGTTCCGAGAAACTGCATTTAACTATTCTCTGCCGCCGCAGTTCAGAAATCCGGCGACGGCAACGGCAGCCGACGATGGCGGCACCACCTACAGCAGGAACTCTCTCATGAATATTAAAGAGTGCCTCGATCAATTGCCGTTTGCCGTGCAGAATGGATCGCCATGAAAAATGTTCCGCTGAACTCTCGTGCAGAACATGGCTTCGCATTGACCCACGTTGATCGGCGGCAGCGGCTACGTTTGGCCGAAGATGCCGGCGAGGTGCGGCAATATTGTTTTGCATGCCACAACGTGCCGACTGGCGCTAGGCTTCCGATTTGTGTAGGCCTCTGCGGAATCTCTGACAGAAGAGGCACCTGACAAGCGACAGGAGGGTAATTTCAGACCGCATACGCGTGGATGCAGTTAGCGTGCCTTTTTTGTTCTACAATCTCAGCAATTTGCTAGCCGCAGCACAATGGCACCGACGCCATAAATAATTGACGGGACGGTGACAATTTCTTGGGTCAACCGAACGCTGGCCACAAAGGCGACGAGAGCGATGGCGGAGATGGGAACGACATCGCCGCGTTTCTATGAAATTCCTTCGTGCGTCTGCGGTGATAGTACGTGGAGAGATTTATGGAAGCGGCGGAGGATTAGATAGGGCTGGGAGAGACTGCAGAAATGGATGAGAATGTGTTACGGGTCCTTTTCACCAAATCCTCCTTCTTATCCTCGGAACGTCTCACAAACCCCGGCGATCAATCAGCTCTCCAGATTCCCTTCAGTTCTTGGGTGGCATGCCAGGCGTGTACCCAAATTTTCACAAATTTTGACTCATTCGCCTGCCGAGCACCGTTCCCGGCTTGAACATCATTAATCTCCTCCAAGCCTCTGCCATCATCTGCACCGTCCCCGTCTCCCTCACCACAACAACACAGCCGACATCCACTGCCATCGGTTGCGCATGCGCGCACCCATCGCATCGAATCGAACGTAATCACCGGTGCAGTGTGCGCGCCCGTCTGAACGTTATTTAACCGCCCATTTGGCAGCTAAAGTGACGTTCGGGGTAGGCGCACCGAGCTTATGCCGCTCGGTGATGCGTTAAGAGGTCAGAAGTGTGTGGACGAAGGAGATGAGCGCACACGCTCACCGCGAGGAACGAAGAGAATTTTGCTTTGACCAACCGGTTCGAGGCGTTAATGACCCTCGTCGCTTCGCAATTGAAAATCCCCGTCTGCCGACGCTGTTTTTGGTATTCCCCGTTGGCCAGCCGGAGCAAACCGGACGATGTCTGCCGCCAAGGGTATTGTGTCGCAAGCGAAATTGTTCGAATTGCTGTTCAGTCTGTTTGGCGATTCTTAATGATCGCCGTTCTGGAGACGATGGTGGTGGCTAAGGAATGCTTCGGACAATTAGTAAGACATGATGGAATTTGGCACCGAAGCATGGTGCTTCACCCGTGAGTGGTGTGTGTGTACATGGTAGCAAAGGGCTCATGGACACGTGACCATGTTTGGAAGTGGGCAATACTTCCTTGATCTTTTGAAATAATCCCTGGAATTTTTTCTTTTCGAATACTTTCTTTGATCTTTAGTGGCTCATTGAATATGGCGTACCGACAGGTGGCTTGGATGGGAGCGAAGAGTTGTGTCTGACGATCTTGGTCAAGGATGAGTTAGAAATAATGTAAAGGAACTAATTCACTCTTCTCGGAAAGCGTTCAAAGTCTGAGTAAGTCAAGGCGTGCATCTCCTTCTTTAGTGGCGTAACAAGCGGTTATCAGGCCGTCTGCTTGAAACATATGCCCTTTGCTAAATCTCAGGGCACATGTCGCTCTTTGAAATGCTTGACAGTCTTGAAATATTTATTTCAATGGCCCTATGGACCCGATTGGGCTCGATGGAAGCTTAAGGACTGCAAGAAGTGTCACAAACACGCAGAAAAGTGATCAATTTACAGGATCACTGATTTGTACAAAAAAAAAATGCACTGGACGAGTGCAATGAAGTTGAAGATGCAAAGAAACTTTGAAAGGGGTATAGACGCCTGGTGAGCTAGCAGCCAATGGCCAGAAGACGCACCAACAACGCATCAGGATCACCTTGGAGCGTTTGAGATCAAAGCTTAGCCAGAGTTCCGGCAAAATGTTAAGTCTCCGGTCTGTAAACCCTCTGCTTGGTCACAGATGCTTATCCAAATGGACATTCACAACCCATTCCTCCATCACCTGGTGGCTTACGAGGATGACTTGAACGTGACTTAACGAACACGGCGATTCGTCTTTGAGGCATTTGCTGGCATTGACAACTATATCTGGAAGTAAAAGAGAGAAAGACAAAGGATATCCTGTCATTACACATATACCCTCCAAATCGACGTTTTGGGCAAGGCGTCATAATGGGCAGTAACCCCTCTGGGGAAGTCCTAAACTTCGTCCGCCTCGGCTTCGTAGTATGTTGGGTTTATGAGCATCAGTAGCCAAATTAAACTCTTGTCGGTCGCTGCTACTTTGGATTCAAGAGGCAGTTGAGTAACAGACTCCCTCTCGGAGGAACAAAATGGCTTTCTGGATCATGTGCATGTTGTTCCATAGTTTGGAAACTTGGAACTTTTCTTGAATTCCAAAGAACAAGTCTTCTTTGGATTTTTGAATCCGCTTTCGTAGAGGAAGAGTTACAAGGACGAACTCGAAAGGCTGAATGGCGGCAGACGTCTAGTAGTCAATCTATAGTAACAGTGCTGAAGACGGCAAAGGCCATGTTACACAGCTCCATTCCATTGGGACAACGCAAGAGATGACATCCTCGTCTGAGATGGAGGACAGTGGGCATGCTCATCTGAGAAAGCGCATACACGTGATGAAGGGCCTCAATCAACTTTGTGTGCAAAACGAGTTAACGGGCCAGCTCGACTGGAATGCTGGCTTAGACCCAAGTTCGTCCCTGATCATAAACTATGAAATTGACCGGTAAACTTAAGCATGCAGAGTAATTAGACAACTTGTTGCCTTCTGATGGGAACAAATTCTCAAAACAATATCCATCCAACTCCTACGCCCAGTCTTACGCGGTTAATGTAGCCATACTAGTCACTAGACCATGCCATGCAGCCGCGTGTGTAAGTGGACAGACGGCCCTTGACATGATCAATGACTGGTGTTCGAGGAACGGGCTTTCAGTCAATCCTCTTAAAACCGAAGTTGTTCTCTTCACGAGAAGGAGGAACCTGACTTGTCTGACTCGACCAGTAATAAGAGGTGTCAGCATTCTATTTTCCAATGAAGCGAAATACCTAAGTGTTATCCTTGATGAAAAACTTCTTTGGAAAAGACGAGACGAAAACCTCCAAGGTGCTGTCAGTTTTCTGGCAGTGTAAGAGAGTTTTTGGTAACCCCTGGGGCCTATCACCAAAAAGATCTGTATGAACCTATACGGCAATGATATACACTTAGTTTCAAAGAACGGTCTGTCTCGGCTGTTACAGGGGCCTTCCCTAGCATGTCTGACTCTGCCCTTGATGCACTGTTAAATCTCCCTCTCCTTGACATGACCTGTACAATCAAGGCCATCTCCCGACTAAAAAGGAATGGTTCTTGGTTCAACGGGCACTGGAGCATTGAAGGCCTCGCGCACAGCATCTCCTATGACACAAGTCTCATGCCCATGCCATCTGGTGCAGAGTTACCAACGATCCAGCTGTGTCGCTTATACAAAGTCGACTTTCCCTGGCCAAAAACTGAACCGGGATGACAATGTAGTCGGATTTTTATGGCGGGCTTTCATGGAAGACGACAACTTTAAACATCACACCTCCTTAGGTAATTTTGCATCGGTCTTCCAGTCTTAAAATTTTGCGGTCCTTATGGCTATCAGCTATATTGTGAAGAGAAGGTGTGCTTAAGTTTTTACTCATCCCTTCCACCACTTCCAAGATAGTCCAGGAATGCAAACCTTCCCTTAATTCGGTTGGGAGAGTGACATCACGAGGTCACGGAAAACGAGATTGCTGATGAACTAGCCAGGCAAGGTTCTAAAGAGGCATTCGTTGGGCCCAAGGCCACCTTGGGGCTAGCCACTTCCTTCGTTAAGGCGTCCGTCGATGATTGGATCTCCCAACACCACAACCAGAGATAGCATGACTCTCCAGGATGCAGGCTGACCAATAGCATGCTACCGAACATCAGCAAGAAATCCACAGCTTTTCTGTTATCTCTGGACAAAAAAAAATGTCCAGAGAGTGCAGAAGACTTGCCGGCGTTCAAACGGTACACTTTTCCTTCGCTAAGCACTTAAGTCTACTGGGGCTTAGCGAAGACACCCTCTGTGAGGACTGTGGCAAATGTCCCGCCTTTACTCGTATCAGGTGGCGGTTGTTTGTCACAATGTGATGGGAGCCTTAGGCCTTATGATGCAAGCATTTCACAAGCTCTGAGTCAAAACATCTCGGCTTAAAATGTTCATAATCCTGGCCCACATTAATATGGAGGCCATATAAAGCCTTCTTGAGGTGCGTATATAATTTATTATAGGCTCTCCTTGTTTCAGAAAGGCGACAGCTCCGCTCTCGTCTCTGATTCATCGAAAGCTATTCAAGTCCACAAGAAGTCCTTTTTTTGGATGCGACCCAACTAAATCGTCAAATGTTGCAATCGCATTCAAGGCACGTTCCGAAAATCGTGGTGACAAACACATTCGTGCCAGGTAGCCAAATGAAAGTTTATCTCAATCAAGACTGTCGTCGCAGCAACTATCGGTCGGTTAAGCATTCTTTCAAGTCCTTTGGTTCATCGGTTGTACTTCTACAGGGACATATGCCGCACTGATCATCCCGCCTCGTGAACCTTGTCAACCATAGCTTCAGAACCCGTCTCCAATTCCTCAACGAAAACCTAACATAACACATGATTTAAGCAAAGGTCAAGGGAACACTCGTCCCTTGAACGCTCTTGTCTTGGTCTCTTTCTGATCATCTCTCATCACTCATCACGAAAAAAGTATATAAAGATCCATCACCCTCCCTTAGCGGCCTCGATTGCGGTCACTTCTGGTCCTGAAGCCAATCCCATGAACTGCTTGCAGTGACTATCCTCAGCTCAGCTAAGCCTCGCATCTCCCAGCCCACGCCATTCGTGTGTCTATCCGTCGAAGGTTTTCTGCGGGATTTGGATTATGGATGTGGCATAAGCCAATTGACATCCAATCCAATGGGCCTCGCTCGACGCGGTCAATGCAATCGCCCAGCAACCATCGTTGGCTGTCATGAAACGTCAATTCCGCTGAGAAGTTGCCTGAGAGGTGGTACTGCTCCTAGTTGGATTGGCTGGACTCAGGGAGATGAAAATGCACACATGAAGTGTGCAACGTACCGCACGTGAGAAGTGGACACTTTCGAAGAGTCGCTGCTGATGCTTGATGATAATCAATCTCGAAATAGCTGCAAGGCTGTCAGAGTTAATTATTGGATCAAGGATCAGGCATGGAGTGTGTGATGGAAATCAGGAAGTCATTCCAGTTTTGTGTGACAAGACGCCACCCATGTCCTCACACAGTTTAGAGGGCAACCCAAGCACCGCATCCACTCCGCACAACTCATTGATTTCCACTTTGCATGCCCCATTAAACGCTCACTTCGCCAGATGAGCTGCCATGAATCACCTCGTTTAGGCAGCAATTTGTCATTGTTCCCCGTCAAATAGGTTCGCTCATAACTGTCCACGGTCTAATATCTCAATTAAAAGCCACACCAGGGCACCTTCGTTGTCATTACGACGCAACGGCAGAACTTTTAATTTTCCCGGCACGGCGCTGGGTGAGATCGTCAACGTGCGTCGCGCTGCAAACATAACTGTGACTTTAATTCCTGCCAAGTGTCACAATAGGCAGTTACGGCGCTTCGTCTTCCCACAATGCAACCAGTCATCATCATTCGTGCCGGATGCCTGTCAGAGGCACTCATGCCCAAGCACGTGTGACACTTTTAATTCTCCAGCAGAACTTCCACGCAGCTCCGCCGTCGTCGTCGTCGTCGTCGCCCACCCTCTCGGCTGCTACTTATGGCCTGGCTGCTTGTCAGTGACATCGACTAGGAGACGACTTGACACGACCACGACGATGACGACTAGATGATGATGATGAGCAACAATCGGACAAGAAGAAGAACAACTGTATCGTCGTCATCATCATCAATTATTGTCACCATGTCGTTTCTGGGCAAAAGCAACAAACAATTAACCAAACAATAAAAGTTAATTGCTGCCGCTGCTGAAGCTCATCGGCCGCGCGAATGGGTTGGCATGACATACGCGTCGAAAGTGACAGGAGGCCGGGGTGACTGGGTGCCTGGGTGCCTGGGTGCCCGGGTGACGAATGTGATGACGACGCCGATTATAATTGAAGCTGCAATTAGACATTAGCCCAATTGGCCTGACGTCGTCGCTGGCATTCTTGGAGTTGGCCGTTTTTTACGCTTCCCCGGCCCACGTTCGTTTTGTTTTGTCGCCTGCCCGCTGAGAGGTTAATCATAGAAATGACTTTCTCCGCGTACGGGTTCTCCTTTCTCCGCCGCCGTCGTTGGCGTTTTAATTAGGCCTAATGAAAGATGACGCTACTGGACTAATCAGTTCTTGTTTCTCGCATTCTCTGCGCTGGCGTGGTGGGGGTGTGTGCGACAGCAGTGTCGACATCAGCTTTGACACAAGAGCCCATAAACTGTGTTTATGATCGGTCGATTGGTGGCGCACAATTGTGTGGGCTTGTCACACACTCTAACATCCCCGCCTCCCGGTGGCGGCATCATCTGTGCGGGTGGACCAGCGCCACGAATCATGATCGTGTGCATTGGTGCCGGGAAAGGTGTGCTACGTGCATTTGTTACCGTTTTTTATGGATCGTTAGAGTGTCACATATGTCATTCTTTTGAGTGCTGAGCGCGTGTGTGTCGCTAATAGCACTCGCGTTCAGGGTCAGGTGAGTGGAGTAGAGCGCATAAATCTCAGTTGCGAACACTAAACTGACATGATCACGTTCGCAGGTGGGGTGTGCTTGGATCTCTTTTGTTTTGAATGCCTGCCGCCAATGGCGGCCGCTTGTCGAATTCTTGTGTCTGAGGCACAAGAAGCCGATCAACTTTGACTCTTTATTTGTTCTGAAGCTTATTGTCTCGATGTGCTTCATGGACAATGGACGGAGGTGGGATTGTTAGAAGTCACGATCTGCCTTAGGCATTTGTTCGTCTCACAACGACTGAGGCTGTCAATTGTAACAAACGCTAATTCCTGTTGCTTTATTTTTGCTTCTGAGTTCGCAGATCATACAAAAGCATGTGGTGAGCTCAAGCAACAGCATTTGTCATGAGAACGGGAGATAATTTTCCTTAACAAAAGCAGCACTTGCTCTCAGTTCAAAGGCGTTCACTGTCTTCAGTATCAAGCAACTACTAAATTCCAACAGTCTTGAGAATAGTTTGGCCCTGTATTTTGGGATGATTACCCAAACGGGTCCTAGACCTGTATGAATAGTGGATACTACCACTGATGCTCCCCTCGATTAACAAAAAAGAATGCACAAAAAATATCCGACCCTTAGGACTGCTCTGAATTGCCTTGGGACACGCTCTGAGCTTCTTATCCAGCTGCAAACGATCAGGAAACAGTAGCGTTACTCCACTGGACTCGTTGGTAGACGAGGTACTTCCAGACACTTTTCATGTAAGAACTAATGAAAAGACAGTTTGCCTCAGTAGAGGGTATCATGATGAGGAGAAAGAACTGATCTATCCTCATCACATCCCTTCCTCCTTTATAGACACAGATCTTCTCGTTAAATCTGGAGTTTGGAGTCCCCACTCAAACAGAAAATTAATTGCAGTGCACAGAATGCAACTGAGTTCTCAATTTAGTGCTTCCATGCGAGACAAAAGGAGTGAGTTAAATTTACGCATAGATGCTTTCGTTCTTACACACCTTTTTTTTAATCAAACTTAAATTGAAGAAAGTTGTAAGTTTCTCAATGTATATGTATTTTCCTGTGAGGATGATAAGTGTCAAAAAAGGTTTCAGACAAGGCGACGCGTTTTCATGTGACTATGCAACATCATTCTTGAGAAAATCCTGCGTAACTCACAAGTCAACACCAGAGGCTAACTTACGCCGACGACATTAAAGTGATTGGACGAACACAGTGAGCCGTCAAAGAGGCATTTGCTGGTATTGAAGCAGAATCGGTCTGATGGTTAATGAGGGCAAAAAGAAGTACATGCTATGATCAAGGAAGGACGCACAACATCGACGTCTCGGACAGAGCGTCACACTAGGCAGCGAGGTTTTCAAGGACTTGGTCCAGGCAATTGAGTAATAAAGTAAAGTAGTACGAGATGGAACCCACAAGTGGGGAAGGACCTCAATTAGGAGCTAGCATCTGGAGGCATTTGACGCGAGATCGTGCAAGCTGGAGAGGCATGTTGGTTAAGGCCGAGGTTCAACCCAGAGTGATTCATTGTGATGTCTACACCCAGGAAACACACAAGAATTTGAAAGTTAACTTAAAATGCATACTCTTGGTGGAAAGAACAATTCATGGCATTTACATTTTGAAAATAGTGTCGTGTAAATGATGGTCATGCCTTCGTCAGAAGTGGTCCGTACAAAAAGTCGAATTTTTGGCTACTCATTCTAGCATAGAGACTGGTATCTCGCGTATAACACTGGAAATGTAAGATTTGACATTTTTTTTTTTTTTTAAAAGGCATTTTTTTTATTGTTTATCTAATAGTATCTTAAAACTAGGTATAAAACGCTTAACCTAGGCACGACAGAATCGAAATCTTATAACTACTTACTGGCTCTATGCGGGCGCTCTAAGCTGAACTATTAATATATTTGTTTTTGCCTTTCGGCGTCAATGCTAGTTATTTTTTTAAAATTAATAAAAACTATTATTTAATAAGATTTGACTTAATCCTGGAGATATGAACGTTAACATAGCTCCAGGAAAAATAGTTCAAAGCTAAAAGACGGTCGCTTCATAGTAGAAAAACGTGAAATAAAGTACTCACGAAAATGATTTCTCGACAAGTCTATTGTTTTACACACTGTATGGCCCGTACAGCCGTCTTGTTCAAACCGAGACCATGCCCTTGGATATCAGAAAGTTAATATGACCAAGCTGTCTCTGCTAAAGCTCATATAGTCTCTTCACAGAGGGCTGAAGATGGTCTACACGATCGATGGACATAGTGGTGCGCACCCTAAGTTGGAGATACCAGCCTGGCTCTCAGAGAGTGCAGATTTCTAGTTTGCGCGTCCTACTTTCCTGGACAGGACAGGACAGTGTCGGCACGTGGAAACAGCTCTTATCTCAAGTTTCTATCTCCAGACCTTTTCCTTTACTTGCGATCACGGAGCACAAATTATGATCTTTACTACCTAACTGTCACTACCTCACCTGAAAGCGGGGCACGGAAATGCCGGTCCGGACCTTGCTGCACTATAAAGCAGAGGCGGTGCTAGTCACCAGAAGGTGGAATGCGCCCACCTCATACATCAGGATCTCATTTAGGGAGCACGTAAGGTATGCCATAAAGAAGGAATCACTTGTAAAAAATGGCACTCTCTCCAATCATTTCAAATATTGGTGCGCTCGGGTATGGACGCAGAATCCTACTCCCACGAGTAGTCAGGTCAGTTCTATATGCAGCTCCGATTCGGGCAAGAGCACTCACTTTAGGGCGACAGAAACGGATGATAACGTCAGCATAGAAACTGTGCGCAGTACGAACTATCAGTGGTTTCAGGACCATTTGTAAGGAGGCAGCGTTCGTCATAGCAGGCATGCTATCCATTCATTCTTGTGTTCTCTATTTATGCAGATGCACCATTGAAGAACCCCACACCGGCACCATGCCAAAATGATAAAATGAGAAGAGCGAGCAGCATCCATAGCAATGTGGCATACCCAATGGGACGCCTGCACAAAAAATAAATTAACTCATCGTCTTCATCCAGACATGGAAACCTAGGTGGGCAGGGGAGTGCAACTACCAAGTCTCAAAGTTCTTGAGATCAGGGGTGAACCTGATCCACAACCAACATGCCTCTCGAGCCAGCACGATCTTTCGCTAGCTGCCTCCAGTTGCGCACTCCAAGTTGGTTGAGGTCCTTCTCCACTTGTATGCGACACCTTAGCCTAGGCCGCCCTCTGTTGCGTTGTCCCAATGGCTTAAATTGTGAAGACTTTTCGGGCCGATGCAGTGGTGTCCATACGCTCTACATGGCCTAACCATCTTAAGCGTTGTATCCGAAGATGCTTGACTAGGCGCACGTCGCTGTACAGCCCATAGAGTTCGTCGTTGAATCTTCTTCTTCAGATGCCCCCGAGGCAAATAGGACCAAAAATTGCATGCAGGGCTTCCTCATCCACTCTTAGTAACATGCAGGTTTCCGAGACATAAACTAGGACTGGGATGAACAAGCTTTTATATAAAGCAAGCTTAGTCCCTCGAGAGATGGCTTCATTACTCAATTGCTTCTTGAGCCCAAAGAAACAGCGATTGGCAAGAGTTTTGACTTCGGTACTGGTGTTGTTGTCTTTATTTACCGAGGAGCCGAGGTAGACGAAGTCCTTGACTACCTCGAAGTTTCTGCTGCCTAGTGTGACGTCCTGTCCGAGACGTCGATGTTGTGCGTCCTTCTTTGATGACGGCATGCATTTCGTTTTGCCCTCATTGGCCACCAGAACGATTGTATCCACTTCCGCTTCAATGCCAGCAAACGCCTCACTGTTCGTTCAATCAAGTCTATGTCGTCGACGTAAGCAAGCAGTTGAACGGACTTCTGGAAGATCGTGGCTCTGGTGTTGACTTGTGAGTTACACACGGTCTTCTCAAGGATGATGTTAAAGAAATCACTTGACAGACCGTCGCCTTGTCTAAAATAACAGTTGATTTCTGTATGGCGATGGTTTGGGCACGACAACTCGCCGCTGTGTATACAATGTTTAAACACCGAGGAAGATGCAGAGCACGCTGTTTTCTAATGCGACCTCTTTGCGCGTGAAAGGCAATTGTCAAGTCTACCGAGCGCCGAAAGTATGATCCCAGCTGAAGAGATGATGAGATAAGAATCACTAGAATGAGGTTTTCTCATTCATTGTGAAAGTTCATTCAAAACTAAAACAGGCTAAGGCAGGAAGAGCCTACTTACCCCCAGACCTGAGCGTGAGTCGCTATCCAACACCGCCAAGTAGTAAGATACTCATACCTAACGACAATTCCGCGAGGTGAGGGTGTGGATTAGACGTTTCGAATCTCTTTCGCTGACAGTTAGGGCTACTAGTAGCTTCGGAGGATTCACAAATCCTTGGGCGCACCCAAAAAAAAAAAACTTCTTTATGTTCATATTTTCACGAAAATTGTCACCTAGAGATTCCTGAGGCCCGTTGCTTTTCAAATTGCTCTCATCTCTTGAACCCTTCTGCCTTGTTTGTTGATGGTATACATTGTCCAACATTTCCTGATTTTCACTAGCTTGTCCTGTAAGGTAGAAGATAAAATTTCGTCAGAGGAGGTTTCTCCTCAATTTCTTGGTAAAAATTCAGAGTTTTGGTCAAAAATCAACAATTCACAGAAGATTTCACAAGCGCATTCATTTCCCCACTAAATGCCTCAAACTTCAATACCACTGCTTGCCGCCTTAGAAATGTTTTCAATTCATCTACCTCCGAGTCAATTACAAGTTGATCTCACAACCACTCGACATGACGAACAATCAATTGATGGCCCAATTCGAGTCCCGGATCCATGTCCAAAGACGACATTCCCTCTGATTTATGGGCGTAATTAAAAAGACAAACGTTTCTCCTGCTCTCTGCGTCATCAAGAGTCCGTGCAATTACAGCGTATAAAGCTTTTTATGGCGAATGTAGACAATGGCGGTCTCCTAAATGGGACAATCATTATAAAAAGCTAAACAATCTGTTCATACACGAGTTCCAATTCCCTTTCCCGGACAAGTTTATGAAGCAATTGAAAGGATTGTAGCTTAAGGGAGACAATGAATCAATCCAGCAGAGTGCACGAATGTCCTTGTGGGACAAATAAACTTCAATCGCATGTCAGTGTGAATTGCTTTGTTGAAATTTATGAAAACATTTGCATACAGGAGGAGACTACACCGGAGGTGAATGAATCTTAATTCGAGTCTCTGTGAAGTCGACGAGCCAGACGCTTCACATCAGTTCTGTCAAGACTTTCAAAACTGAACTCAGGTCCAGAGCCTAACTCATCCCGCGTTGTCTACCGGCGTCAGTTTTCACCTCAACTCAATGTCCGACTTCACATATACTCGGGGATTATGAAGACATCTACCCAATTCAGAACAAACGCTTCCATCATCACCGTCTGAACCGCATTGCCCATGTCGACTTAACGTCACGGCGAGGAACATCGAAATGTAAATCCTTTTCGCAGACAAATTACTCGACGCACTCTCCGGCAATGGGGGGGAGGGCATACCGCCCTCCATTCAGGGGTCTTATAGACCTACGAGCGGATATAAAATACAATTCCACTTAAGCTCACACCACAAGGACATCCGGTGGTGGTCTCGTAGTTCGGTGCTTTCTATCAGGACAATTGGAATTATGCCGTCCATTGTTGGACCCTTTGTTCAAGCTCTCCACACCAAAAAAAAAAAACACAAACGAAAGCATATGACAAAAAAGGAGAACTCCCACCACCCTCCCACGTTTCAAACTGTTAACACAAAACGGACAGCAGCAGACAACAAAACACAGCCGCCACACACTACAATGGCCTTAACTACCAGAGGTTATGCAATTAATTTTGTTCTTTTGCGTCCTGTGCCGCGGCGCTTTTTAGGGATTAAATCTCTCCCTCGGTCACAGCAGCAGACCACCCACACTCCACACCGGTCGTCTCCACGTCGATTCGACTGGAAATTAAAGCGCATACAGGACGACCAGGATATCCGTTCCTCGGTCCCGGTCTGGCATACCTTTGAATTCATTCGCATTCATATGTAGGATTTCCCACAGCAATTAAAAGCACCCAAACCGCCGTCGCCTGCCCGCCTACGCAGTAATAGAAGACATCCTGGCTCGCCTGTGTGTCCTGTGTCTCAAACAAAAAACGAACGAAATTAGATTGGGTGTGGTAGACCGTTGTGCAGGAGAGAGAACGTATTATACGGGTGCATGGAACCGAAAATGAATGTTATTACACTTGGCTAAACAAAAAGGGACTTTTTTTCGTTGTTGTTGCTTTCGTTGCGTCAAAGGACCCGAGAACGAGCACGAGCACGACGGCATACGAAGAAGCTGGTAATTTACTTTTAATCCTTGAAGACAAATCGACAAAATGCGGCCGTATTTCAGGACGTACCTTTTTTCCCTTTCATTCCTTGCAGGCCTTGCAGGCAGGATAGGACGCGGCGGGCGGCTTTGACTTAAAAGTGAGGTTATTTACCGTTCGCGCTGTGATGACCAGCAGATTCCAGCAGAGGTCCCATAAAACCACCGCGATGGAGCAATGAAAACAAAAAAAAACAAGAAAGAATGACTCTATGGGGGCGTCTCTCGGGATTACGCGAGGGATGCAGGAGGATATGGCATGTTAAGTGCCATTTAGTCGACCGTTTTGTTGGGGGGTAAGCGGGTGTTCTGTTTACGTGCTGTTTTCAGCAGGGACAAGCAAATTTTTTAATGCTCCCAAATAATTGTTTGGAAAATTGATGCGAAAACTTTTCACTCAGCGTCTGCGATGTGTCCGTACCCGTGTCCGTGTCCATGTCTTCCATTCGTTCTTCGCTCTCCACGCTGTGGAGGATATTAAAAAACCGTTAAATGCTTTGATTACGGTGAACGAAGACGAAGACGACGATGATGGCGATGATGGCGACGATGGCGGCGTCGGCGGCAGCGGCAGTGGGCGTCAGACTATTTTAGGTGCGCTTCAGTATCTCAGAGCCAATCATTTCCGAGAGGGAGGATGTCGTCTTCTGATGCTGGCCAGACCAGGCAGCCATCGGTACGAACGAGGACGATGGCAATCAATTCGATGAGTTAGCACAATGTCCTTATCGCAAATGTTCCATTCGCATGAGGTAGTCTTGAGTGGTTTTTGAAATTTCGTCCCCCACTCCCACTCAGTCTGTCTGTCTGCTGATTGCTTGGACATTTGAATAGCGCGACTCCTTATGCTTATGCAGAGGAGTCGACAAGGCGTCCGGGGGCGAGGAGATGTTGTGATAGAACTTGACTTTTTCTTGCAAATAGCGTGGTGATGATGATCATGAAGTATTTGTGACGCTGATAAGAGCAAGGACACTTATTGAAAAGTTGTTCTGCTTTTGGGGGACGAGGACTCTGGTAATGGGACGATAAAATTTGTTTGTCAGTGACGACGATGGTGTTATCATCGGTGCTCGGTTGGCGGCTGGTTTGGCTGTTGCCTCTTCAGACTTGTTTATTGTTGAATTTTAATTGAGTGAAAAAGGGCCAAGGGATGTGGTTATGAACTGCGAAACGATGATGACTGGTTTGCAGTCACTAAATAACTATCGCATCGTATGCTTTGTTGTGAGGACTTTTTATCTCTTTGAGAGCGAGTCATTTTTTGGCCAAGGAACGCCGAATGAGGTGACGCCAATCGCTGCTTCTTTTTCGCTCAAGAGGGAATTGAGGCTCTCTTTCTAAGAACTGAGCTAGGTTTGTATTAAAGCTTGATCATCCCAGTCCTCATTTACGGCGCGGAAACTTGGAAGTTATTAAAAGCGCATGAGGAAGCCGTAAGTCTTTAATTTTGGTCCACTTTACGCTGATGGCGTGAGAAGATTCAACGACCAACTTAATAGACTGTACATGCGCCTAGTCAAGCGTCTTCGAATACATCGCTTAAGATCGGTAGGACATGTAGGGCGCACGAACACCACTGCTCCAGCCTGAAAAATCTTCGAATCCGAGCCATTGTTACAACTCAACAGAGGACGGTCTAGGTTTAGATGGCGCCCACAAACAGAGAATGACCTTAACCAACTTGAAGTGCGCAACTGGAAGCAACTGTCGAGAGATTGTGCTAGCTGGAGGGGTATGTTGGTTGAAGCCCACAGCCCAAGAAGACCAACTTTTGCAGTATTCGAGTGATGTCCATTACGATGATGTACACGCCTTAGAACATCGATAACGCTTCCTCTCTCTTCATATTTCTTCACAATTTTACAAAATGATTGCGTTGTCCTTCGATTATGACGACGATTATCATGGCGTAATACTCAAACAGTCGTTATGTTCACTTCACAACTTTTGCATTGAAATTTAATAATTTGATCGAGGTTTTCGATTACTGAACGACACACTGTCGTCAATGGCAAACATTTAGTTCATATTGTGATGCCTCAAGTAAGAGCTAAGTTTAGCGGATGTCTTCTGAGAGTGCTACCAACTTGAGATCATAAATTGAATGACCATGTATGAGCAAATCAATCACCGAAAAGTGTGTCACACGAAAGGTCCTTGATCAAGGTGTTGTACAAAGCCAACTTGCTACTTTGAGACAGGTCTCTGTCAGTGAATTGCCTCTTGACCCTAGAGAAAGAGTAATTGGCAAAAGTGTTCCTATGCTTGATTGCGGCACTAATATTAGCGCCTCTACTTACTGCGCAGTCGACATACATAGATGAAGCTCTTGATTACCTGTAAGTTGTTTGGGTCCATTTTGACAATCTGCCCAAGACGCCGATGACTCCTCCTGGAAAACCGCTTCTATTGCTTCTACCTTCTCTTGAGTATCACTCCACAAAGAAGTACTCAATGTCCAGCATGCGGCCCCATCTGGATCGATGTCAACTGATTTAAGTTTGTTTGCTTTGTCGCTTGTTTTGGGGTTGGGGCTGCTTTGGGGAAGCATACCCGTCCCGTTGGAACGCATAGTCCGAAGCTGGTCTCCTCAATATGAATTGACAGCAATTCGATAATTCATTCGACTCAACCTTTAGAGGTTTTTCATCAGCGACTCGAGCGACCTAAGTTTCTGGTTGTCTCAGTCTATAAAGCGTCTTTAAATTGTCTTACGTCGCGACACCATCGATTCTTATGTTCCGATGTTCATGTACATACATATGTATGTCGCCATCTGTGATCGGTGATGAATTTGGAAGCGTTGCGTTCAGGGTAGGTTTTCTTTAACTGTCCAATCAAGCTAACGTCAAGACTTTTCACGATCTAATGTCCAGCCAGTTTCGCAGGATCATCTCAATAATAATTGAGTGGACTAGGGCCTAGCTTCTACAACAATTACTCGTGTTGTGCGGGCTACTGTTCTCTCACGAGTAGAAGGGCCTACAGTTTTTGCCGACTCCGAACGGCGGGATTTGAGAAGCTTTTCATAGACAATTGATACTCTTTGAGTGTTGTCAGCAACTCGAAAGGGGTGTTGCCGTGAAAAAAGTGCGAGGTGTGCGGTCCGGGAATCGAACCTAGACTTCTTGCGTGGCGGTCGACTCACTTACCACTAGGCTAAGGCGACCATATCGAGATCGTCTCAATAATGATGTTAAAAAAATCACATGCGATCGCGTCGCCATTTCTAAAGCAACATTGATGATTTCAGTGAACCAAGTGCTACCGAGTTCACACAAAAATGTTGTGTGGCTTCAAGCGACGATAATCTTTGAGATCTCCGAGATCCCCGTTCAAATCTTCCTTGGTGACAATTGTGTGAATTTTCTTTGTACTCTGAAGGAAGGGATGCCTTGACAGAACAGTTTCCATCAACCCTTTCTCAGTCTAGACTTGGACCAATTGTTGCAACGGAATCCAAGTCTTCTCCTTGCTTTAAGATCCCTCCCTACATTTCTAAGTGATGCCTTCTGATCTAAAGGAAGGATAAAATCTGGTGACTCCAGACTTCACTTACAAACTCCATCTTTCTCTATATCATATGTATAACTAGAATTTCACGTTCGGAATCCTCTCCAAATTCTGTTTGCTTCTGTTGTCTGCCTTCCGTCGAAACAAAGTCAAAGACCCTTCGATTCGAAACCAATTCCCAGTTGTCTGCCTTCCAACGACTCACTTTCAACCTCTGCTCTGTAGTTTAATTCCCTGACCAACGAATTTTCCCCCGAAAACACATTCAGACGCAACTCTCTCCCCAAAGGCCCACCTCCCGCCTTTCATCATCATCTCGTTACGAGACCTCTTGTCCCCTGGCTGAGGGGACCAACAAACACATCTCCATCTGTGTCAAATCAATTTCATACCATAACTAGCCCAATAAAAATCTCAATCAGCCTCTTCAAACAGAGAACAGAATCCGCCATAAAACCCCGTACAAAGGCCGACCCCCGCTCCAAGTGTCAAATTCCCTGTTCCGGCGAAAAACAAAGAAACGCACATTCCTCTTTCCAGCTGCGGCGACGCTCCGAATTGTCTCGGAAACACAAATTTTTACAACTCCTTCGATGGCCATAAAAGCCATTGAATGCTCATATAATGCACACTCCCCAGGACTGATACCCGGCCTCGATCCCAGTCCCTTGGTGCCGACTTTTGGATTGGCTGAGGTGCTGCCCTCCCCCACACATACAGTTGCTCGCTCACTCCTTCTCCGGCCCTCGGGTCTAGGTCTGACTTTGATGGATTCCTGACTTGGGGTGACCTCGCCAGATAAGCGAGTGCTAACCTGGGCACGGTATGCATTTCCCAGCAGTCGAGGCCCTCTCACTTGCCTGCACCATAAACGTCTCTCCAAATAATTTATTTCGCTCCGCGGATACCAACGCCGCCTCGGTGAGTTTTTCGCTGTTTGTTCTTCGAAAATCTAATTTATGTAACTGTCCGAAAATTCATAATGAATTTGTCCAGGCGGCGGTGGCGGTGCTGGCGGCGGTGGCGGCATCCCTCTGCAAGTGGGGTCATTAAAGATCCCGTGCAGTCGCTAAGTCTCGTCTTTCGGTGCGTGATGCACTTGGAACGGATTTTTATGAACTACGAGGCAATTTCTGAATCGCCGCGGCACAGCCACTGCATGCCGTTGATGCTGAGGCCCCTTCGGGCGTCGATGACACCGTTTATGACCAGCCAGCCCCTGAGGAGTGAGTGACGCGCTACGACAATAATTCTTTTGACATGAAGAGCTGACAACAATCCATCTTCCTGGGCAGACATCTCGCACAATTGACCTCTGAGGAGGTTGTCGTTGCTGGTGCGCCCGGCTCGGCGCGTTCTGTGCGTTAGTTGGACTCCGGGGTTCTGAGGAAATCGGAGATTTACGGAGTTACTGCTGGGAATTTATTATCGTCTTCTTCTCTCCCTTTCGCTGGCTCTAATTACTTTTTTCGAAGTTTTATGACGCACTGAAAAGGGACCCATAAAGGCTGAGCGATGAGACCTTGATATGGGGGTTCTTTCAAACAGCTGTGGCTTTGCCTAGGATGCCACGCGGAGAGGAGGGGCTTTAATTGACGTTTGTAAACCCATTGAATGGCGATTGAGGATGACGATTAGCATTGTATTGTGTTGTGTTTGCCGACACAATCAAAAGTAGAGGGTGTCTCGGTGAGAGACAAAGACGTGATTTCGATGCGAACGTGCTCAAAGTGGTAAATATTTGGATACAAAATTGCTGACACGTTGTTCAATCATTTTTGACAAATTTTGAGAAATAAAGACGATTTCAGGTTTGTCATTGAATTTCATTGATTTAGACGAAACTACATGACGGGGTGGTAGCAGGAATCGCTCCTTGAAGCGATTGAGGAAGCTCTTAGAGAGGAAAGTTCTGTGTATGATTTCTGGTCCTGTTTGCGTCGATGGCGTCTAGAAGAAGATTAAAGGACGACCTCTATAGGCTGTTCAACGGCATGCGCTTGGTCAAGTGTCTTCGGAAATAAAGTTTATGATGGCTAGGCCATGTAGAGCGTATGGACACCACTGCTCCGGCCTGAAAAGTCTTCGAATCTGAGCGAATGGGACAACGCAACAGAGAACGGCCTAAGCTGAGATGAAGAACACAAGCGGAGAAGGACCTCTAACAACTTTGAGTGCGCAACTGAAGGCAGCTGGCGACAGATCGTGCTAGCTGGAGGGGCATGTTGATTAAGGCCCAGGTCCACCCTGGACTGTAGCACCAGTAACAGAAGAAGAAGAAGATGGTAGCACGAATAGAAGGCTTCAAGCCAAAGCAAGGGTATACAACAACGACGTCGCGGACAGAGTGTCGGGATTGCCTTCAATTCATCCTTCAGGGACTCAAGGAGTTCAGCAACTGGGCTAAGCAGTGAATAGGACTGAGATCAAGAGTAACATCCCTCTTGTAAATTTCTTTGGGACAAGAGGCTCCGAAGGATATATTCTTTTTACTCAAGCCGTTGGAGAAACAAAGTTGGAGAAGTGTTTCTTAGAGTTGGCGTAAGACCTCAGTCAAGTGCCTGTTCATTGGCGAGAGACCGTCACAGTTGGAGAGGTTAAGGTGCACTCTGGATGGACTTTATGCTAACTCGTCACAACGAGCACATGAACACCAACGCTCCTTCTTCAAATCTCAATCTTAACGTTTGAAAGGAACATGGAGACCAAGCTCCCTGTATAGGGATCATCAATGCGGAGCAACTAACACTCCGAGGATGGATGGAGCAGCTAACCGTCAGCCTAAAATTCACACAAGCAAGTTTTCCCATTTTCAAAAGACTGAAAATTAAATTGCATGAAAATTCCACACTCCTCTTAAATCGATTTCCCATCCCCCTACTCCCCACCTCTCAAGACAACACCACCCCGCCTTCAAACGCCTTCTCCCACCCCCATAAATTGCCCTTCTCCATCATGTAACCCGTTTCACAATCACACCTGATCCACGGCTCATCACCCACACCGCCCGCCCCCCCCCCCTGTATGTCCCGTGATGTACTTCATCAGTCATCACACGAAGACAGCCGTCATAATTAGCGCCATTCGCAGATCACACCTCGCATCACTTAATCAAAACCCTTTACCACATTTTTCATGTGCGCACAAGGGACGTGCGACGGCGGCTGCTGTTGTATACGGCGCGGGTGTGTGCAAAATCTCAACCATGCCTACTAGTCGCAAATGGGCTCCAATAAATTCCATCCCACTTCACAGATGATTATGATCCAGCGACGCGCATCATCACCTGACAATCGAATTTATATCCGGTCTGTGTTCTGTGCGCTACGCTATCCTGGGGGAAGTATGTATGAAGATGACTGTCGTGCCGGTGCCGTGTAGGTGAGAAAGTCACCCGAAGGAAACGAGCAAAAACATAGAAAAAGGATTCAACTCACAATTTACTTTGTTCTCAGGTATGTTGACAAATTTATTGCCATCACATGTCGCCTTGGCAGGACTGCTCCGTACCTCGTTCTCGCTGTGTACCTCTGCGAATGAGTCCTGTGAGTTACATTTGTCCTTATATGAAGTGGATTATTGCCCGTTATAAATAATTTTTGATGCAAAGTGATGTGTGCTCTTCGTCGGTGTCGTTGTGTGGGGTGTGACGGGGATGAGATGAAAAGGATCGCATAAAAACAATCCGAATCCTTTTGGCATGGACGGCTCCTCCTTCTGTGTGTGCTGTGTCTAGTGATGCGAACGTGTGTGTGTATGTGCGCGCAGGTGATTTATAACGTTTTATTGCTGGCAATTTTCAACTTCAGGTAGCAATCTGTTCTGTTTGGTGGCACAGTGTGCTACTGTACGCCTTTCGTCGAAGGAAACTGAATGCTATTTGCTTACTCTTGAGTACCCCCACAGGGACCCGACCGCCCCTACACACATACGACAGTGAATCCGATGGTCCTCAGTTATGGGGCCATAAATTAACCCAAAACACAACAGAACGCGCATATGTTTGACTTTTGCATTGTCACTAAAGGAGCCGGCGAGCAGAGGAATATGTGGCGTTATATCATCCTTTGAGAACTGCGGGGGGGTGGGGGTGTGTTGTGAAGTGTGCGAGAATTCATTTCTTCATTCAGGCAGACGCACGAAAGAAACCACTCGTTCACTCACCGTCTGACAGACGGACTGCATTGCGTTCAGGACATTGCACTTAATTCATTTTGCGTGACTGCACTCCCGCCTTAATCACAATCCTTATGCCACCCACCTATCCGCCTTTCAGTCTTCCGCACTCGGGCCGAGGCGGTGTCGTCAGTTGCACTGTGTGGCCGCGTTTGCCTGCCTCTGTGTGTGCCGTGCTCGTGCCTGTGAAAATCCTGACTTTTCAGTTCTCCGCGCCGCCGTAATTTTCCCCATTTATGGCAGTTTATTCAGGGAATGGAAATAAAAGTCATAATTGACGAGACCGTTACAAGGATATAAAATAATTGAAATGCTTTACAGTCTGATTCCCCAAGGAATTGTGATGGTTCCCTGCCACACTAAGTTTGCCTGCCAGTGGCAGTTGGCCTGGTCGTTGTGGTGGCAGCGTTGGCGGTGGTGCTAGTGTTGCACTATAAACGTTCTCTCTCCCTCTCTCTCACTCACTCACTCTCCTGCGAGTGGCAATGCCTCTGTGAGTCAGTTACGTTGCTGGCGCTCGCTATTCGCAGGGGATTTCATGCGGCATGCGAACCGCTTGAGGATTGTGTTTTTTTTTGTTTCTTTTCCTCCTTTGTATTGTATGTGGGGGGGGGGGTGCCCACCACCCCCACCCAATCACCCCTTCAGTCAGTCAGTGGCAGAAGGAGTGTAGACTGAGTGCTGTGTGCTGGCGGAAGACTCAAAACGGGAAAACACAGAAAAACCACGTTTCATATTAAAGCAGATAGAGTACAGCGGGTAATGCCACCGCAAAGGATATCGCGTCCTAGGAATATCGAATTAAGTAATTGCATAATTGCTCTACACCGCCGCCAGCAGCAGCGCTGGCACTCGGGCAGGAATCCTCTGGTGGCACCAAGGCACGGCGGCAGCACGGTGCGGAGCGGTGTGAAGCGGTGTTGCGCGGCAGTGATGGTGTAATTGTTTCGTTATAGCTTTTCTGTGGTTTTTTTTTTTGCTGGCATGACCTGTGCATGAGCGGTCGAGTCGTGTCCTCTGGGCCGCTGTCCTGGGGTGGGAGTGTTCTTCTTTTTGTTAAAATTTTCTAATTGTTTCCGGGGCGCAAGGCAGGCGCACAGTCTTCACGTTACGTGGCTGTGTATTTGACTTCAAGTTGTGAAGTATGTTGTGATGGTTTTCAATTGGCCGTGCTATCGAAAAGGACATTCACTCCTGGGGTGGCGTTGAATTAAATTAAAAATGCATAGCGACACAATGCGGTGGAGTGGTGGAAGCTTTCGAAATTCAATTAGAAGGTCATGAACAATGAAAAGCGGTGCTCTGCCGGAGATTATGACTGTCGGGGCGGCCCAGATCCCTATCGTTCCTGTGAAAGACGATAATTTGAATATGAATGTTTAATTGACAATTCCGACGAAATTACAGCAATGTTTGTGTAAAGGCTACGTGGGCTTGGTGTGTTTTGTAATGACACAGTACTTAGAAACCGATTATGTCGAGAGCATGGAATAATTGCGGTGGCCATGTCCAGAGGGCCAATGGTGACTTCGACTCAAAGGGTTTTGTCGTAAGCCGTGAGGTAATTGGTTGAGTGCCGTCATGTGGGATCGATTATGTTGCCAAAGTGGCTGTGGGTGGGGACAAATCGCGTCTTAATTTTATTTAATTGTGGTTGACCCCGGCTTTAGGGAGCTGAACTTCAGTGGGGATTGTCCTGTGCTTGAATGAATGAATTTTACTATTCCTCTCGAATCAAGGTTGCGAAGGATAAGTTATTAACAGTGGAGAGTCTAAGAAGAATCAGACACAGAGTTCAAAATTTCATTTCATTTCATGGAGGAGATTCTTGGGATATTATTCAAGGCAGGTGGAAGGCCGTTTGTCAATTTAGCAGCTTCATTCCCAAAGACTTATTAAGCTTGACAAAAGTGGGTACTTTTTTCACTTTTTAGTTCAAAGTGACCTAATTTCTGGCGGATAGGTCAGAAAAAATGTTTTATGGGGGGAGATACTGAGCCCCACAATCTTCCTTATTGGCAACAAATAAAATTTCGGGAAGATGCGCGAGTGCAACCAACACTCAACAAAACCCACTGAAGATGGTTCAATTTTATCAAAAACTTCACATACACAGGGACCAGTGACTCTGAGCAGGGAATGAATAAGCTAAGGGACAGATGTGGGATTTGGTTTACGTGATCATGTACCTTACTGGCATATAACAAGGGGTCCATTTTCCCAAGAGTCGTAGATAACACAAGACTAGACTCCAAAGTGCCCAAGTATTAAATGAGATCATGCTTGAGGGAGAATAGCCCTCACCTTCGTATAGAGCGCGGCCTTTCTAAAACCTCTAGCGCTCTTTGGGTCACAGCACCTGGTTGAGAATGCAACTCCACACTGAGCCGGGTAGGTCTCCTAACCGCCTGGCCCTCACCCTGAATTAGTAGGGTGAACTACCTGCTTCAGACAAGTCAGCACGGTACACTAACCACGGCTCTGCCAGCGATATGGGTGTTAAGCCACAGCCACCACGATACTTCCACAAAGGTTCCACACGGTCAGGCTAAAACCGAAGTTCCAGCGGCTTCTGACCGCCCGTTGCACCAGAATATAGCCTCTGGTGAAGCTGTCATTACCAGGTTCACTCAAAACCTGGGTCTGGTAGCCGCCATTCCGCCCCCAAAGGGACTTTAGCTTCTTCTGAGATTCCTTATACACTAATATTAGTGCTCCGTATGTGACTTTGAATCGAGTGATTTATAGATCCAGTCGCATTCTGTGGAAAACTAAGGGACAACAGCTATCACAGAGGCTGGTGAGGGCGTGAGGGCAATGATATGCTTTTGGGGGTGAATGTGTTTAAAGAGAACGGACATGTGGAAGGGAAGCGTTGGACGAATGACTGCTCTGGCGTGGTCATTTTAAAGGATTGCCTAGAACCCAGTCTTCAGAACTGAGACTAATCGACTTAAGAGACAATACTGACCCAAAACTTACAGAAAAGTTACAAAATATTGCCTGGAATGTAATGGATTTCGAAATTATGCAGTGGCCTCCGAAAATCTCTGAACCGCTCTCTATACTAGAGAAGTCATTTCCCTGCAGGAGCCACCCAAAAAATGTTGAAGTTCATATAAAACACTTCCTAGGTTTAGTCTACAAGGGCCACTCAGTTGGATTGTTAAGCTGACGGCAGCTGGGGATCTTAAAGATCCCTTACGCTCTCCGCTCTATCGGGAACAAGTATGGATCTGTTGAGCTAAAGATCAGCAAGACTAGCATAAGCGACATCGCTCTAGCAGAACAGCTACCTTGGTGGATGGGTTAAAATTCTTCTGCATCTTGGATTCATCGAATCCGGCCTAGGTATTGGGGGTACAAATCATTTCGGTTCAAAATACTTCACTCAAGTTACAGTCCGTTGAAAGTGACTACTTCTTCCAATCTTTCTGTTAAATTTTGAATAGTAAGAATTGAGTAGCACCGCAGCCCACAGGGTACTAGGGTCCAGCTTCAGCATCAAGTACTCGCGTTGTTCAAGCTATTCTTCTCCAACGTGTATATGGGACCTAAAATTTTTTGCGACTCCGAATGAAGAGTTGGATGTCGTCAGCAACTCGTAAGAGCTGTGAGAGGTTTCAGACCGAGTATCAAATCTGGACTTCGGAGTGTGGATCGACGCACTTATTCAATACGAGATGTTGACCACAAGGAAATTTTCAAATACCATCTCCAAAACATTAAATCCTCTTTGGCATCGATTCGGTCAATGAATCATTCTAAGATTTCTTGTAAAGACCCGAACTGATGACCCCTTAAATCGTTTTTCATCCGTCGGAAAAGTAAGTCGTCGAAAGGAGCAAAGTCTGGAGAATATGGCGGGTAGGCTAAGACTTCCCACTTTAGCGTTTCCGGACTGTTTTTAAAAGCTAGAGCCACATGGAGGAGAGTGTTACCATTTTACAAAATCACCTTGTCGTTCCTTTCAGTCGTTTCTGACTGTTTTTCGCACAATGGACTAATCAAGCGCACTAGGGGTAGTCCATTACGTTTCCCACCAATGGTTTCGACTGGTTTTAGCAGCTCATTGTGCACCACACCCCTCTGGTCCCTCCATATGCAGAGCATGATCTTTGAGCTACGTACCTCTACGTTGAGATGTTCTCCTACCCAGACTCAGGAGGCATATAAGACAAGACCTCTAGTGACATATTTTCATGCGGCCAAGGTATGGATGAAATAAATCCTGTAATCACTGAGTTAAGTATTGTCACTTCAGCAGAAAAACAAACAACAGCATACATGCTTGTTGTTTGTCTTAAGCCCATCAGCCTTAGTTCGACACTTGCGGTACACCACACTTCTCAAGATCACTCACCAAGGCAGCTTCGCCCACCACACTCCGACCAAAAACCACAAACGTTAGCTTATCTTCATTTCTATCCACACACCTCCCGCCGGCAAGAAGGAATCGTTAAAGTCACAAGGATTATGCCCGCCCCCCAAACTCCCCCCCCCCCCCCCCCTTGAGTCTGATTACGAAACTCGCGATTAGTCAGAAATCCAACGTCATAAAGTCAACCGCCACATAATACCCCATCCGTTCACTTATTAGATTACTTAAAAGGATTACAAATCAACACACACTCACCCCCACCCCCACGGCGAGGGATGGGTACGCCTGGGGGTCGAGTGTGCGTGCGCGTAACCATTACAACAACAAGATAGGATTACTTGCGGGTAAATCTCACAAATCAGATGCATTATGCGGTTTAAGTAATATTCGCGCGTTTTAATTATTACTTTCGCTAATTATCCTCGCCACCAGATCCGGCTGGTCCTTACAGACCGATTGTCGTGTTAATCCCACATGCTGCCACCCACCCCCGTTTCACCAAGGGGCGGTGGGGAGGTCGACAGTTCTGTCGGCAATTGACGGGCTTAAGTTTTCACGCGTAATCCCAAGGACCATGCACAGGATTAGGTTGACAGGCATAAACATCGCCATCGCCATCGCCGCTGGGCTGAGATAAGACCCGAGGCGTCCATCCATTAGTGAATGGCTTTGAAGGATGTTTATTTTAATTTGACTGGAAACGATAAAATTTCTGGGAATTCACTTCCCGCTGGTATGGCAAATGAGACAAGTGAGGGGTTCTTTTTCTGCAGCTAATGGCACGAACAGGTTCTTCGGCACGTCTTTCTCGGAAATGCGTCGGTTTGCATTTGAGGCGTGGTACCTGTTTTCTGAAATCACTCTGGGTTGTCGCACAGTAGGGAATGTCCTGTGCGATGGATGGTTGCGAGTGCAGGGATTGTCTGGGAAATGAATGAGGCGCCCTGTGGATCTAGAAGAAGTGGGCTGGCTTGAGACGTGCCGCTGAGCCGTGAGAAGATCTCTCATCGAGACGTTGTTTGGATTGTTTTTAAGTGAAATTAAGAATTTCGCCGGAAATGCGGATGAGTAGTAATGCAGAAGTGAGTCAGAAAGTGCCCTAGTTTCGGAAGTGAGTGGTTCTTGATCTAGAAACACCGACAGCGTGCATGTCTTCCTAGGAAAGTGTTCAGATATCGCATCAAGTTCGTGGGATTCCAGACAGTTATCCTCAGAAATAGCATCAACGATTAGAGGTCATCTCTAATTCATTGATGAGGAAGCGGGAGTTAGACAAAAATGCCACAAAAGTGTTTGAAAATAGCTGACAAAGGGCACGAGGCCCAATAAAACCTCTTTGTCACTCAAAAATGACCCATGACACATCTTCGTCACGGTGCATCAGAAGTCCAGATAAACGAACCCGCATCCGCAGCCCTAGTCACACTCTCAATTGTCTCCATCCATGCCTTCCACACGACACAGCCACACGCCTCAATTCCACGGAACCCGCTTAAAATCCATCTAATCTCATGCCTGCAGGTCTCACGTCACTCGTCTCTTGTCTCTCTCTCGCTCTCGTTCTTGCCTCGCTCACGTTGCACACTCAATTTTCTGCATCTCCTCTATCGCTTGTGCCCGCTGATCCTTTGATTTTGCAGTCCCCGACCCGTACGGCCATCTCCATGGCAATTTGTTACGCCATCCCAACGCCAACTACGACAACGGCCAGGAATCCTTTTTGACTAAAGAAAATCCGATTTTAGTTGGAAAATCTGTTGTTGCCAAGCCATCCTTTGTTCCAGTCTAAATTAGTTGACATAGGTAGTGCGGAGAGTACGTCCTCTTCGGTGCCTCCTCCTCTTGCAGTCTCTTTGAATCCAATTTCGTCGCGTGGCAATTTCTTGGTCTTTTATTTTATACCATCCTGCAGGATGCTCGTTTCAAGTCAAAGTGACAACCATTTTCATGGATCATAAAAATCGTAACAAGGACGAAAAATTAAACGGCTCTGTTTGACGACATGTCCTCTATGTGCATAAGGATTCTTGTGAATCCTTAACTATATGTCCTTCGGGATGTCGCTGTTGTTCTTAAGTGAGTCGGCAATTGGTTATGCAACATCGCGCGTGTGTCTGGGTGGGACGAGGTGAGGATGTAAACAAACGAGTAGGATGACAATGAGGCGATTTATTGCGCTGTGAAGTGCGTTCAGTGCAATTCACGTGAACTGAGGCACAGCCTCTTCGGAGGAAGTGACGCGGAAGCAGTCACTGATAATTGCTGCCTTCCTGCTGGCAGTGTGTTTGTCCTTTCGTTGATTTATGACGGAGGATATTGAATTCTAATGACTGCTGCTGCCGCTGTTGAGGTGTGAACGGGGATACTGCGTGTGTGTCATTTGACACGATATGATGTATGGCGAGTGCCGCATTTCGCTGGAAGGACAAAAACTCTCTCTCAGCAAGGATTAGTGTCGTTTAACAGAAAACAGAAGTATGCACAAATGCACAAATCGGATTGCGTCCCCCCCCCCACACACACACACCAAAGTTGAAGATAACAAAATCATAAAGTATCTCTTAATCCCTCCCACCCCCCCCTCCCCCCAATTCAATTCAGGGCTTGTCGATTTTTTAAGCTCCAAGGATTAGAGATATTAGTTCCGTTGCTCAAATACCATAACAACTTTCCCATAAACCCCACAAACAAAACCGAAAAAAACTCACTCCCTTCCCCCACCCCCACTCCATTTAACATGAAACTTGTAACGACCACGGCATGGTGGTGAGAGGGGGGGACGGGTTGAAAAACAACTGTCCGACAATAGCTATGAAATGAAAATTAAATGGAATCTGATATTCGTGTGAAGGATAACAACCTCACAGGAGTGCCTTAGAGAATTCCACTGCCGCTGTTAGCTTTCGCCTTCCCGTCACCCCTTCTCGCATAATAGCAGACCGTAACTGAATGCAACCGTTTCAAATCTCCGGGGGGCTCAGCCCCGTTTTCGGAACAAGTGCAAGAGAAAAAACAAAGTGTGAGCCAGTGTGGGGGAGAGAATGAATTCATTTTGCATGTGTGTGCTATGGCACACAACACCACCCCCTCCGGTGAATGCTGAAAATTAAATCCACCTGCAATTAAGCTGTCAGGTTCCAACAGAAGTTTTCAAACTTAAATCCCTTCGCCTTGGTTCGTTCTTTCTTCGCCACCATCGTCAACCAACCAACAGCAGCCACCAGCAGGTCCTGGAAGCAACAAATTGTTCCCTCTGCCCTAAGCCTTCTTAATGGGGAGTATCCTCTGTGTGAGCATGCTGCATGGAATATGGACTGCACTTGGACGGGTTTCCGTTTTTCACTGTGAGCCGAGAGAGAGAGAGAGAGTGGGAGGTTTTTGGGGGCGAATTCTCGAAGGCTTTGTAATTGGATTGGACTTTTATGCAGGGAATCGGAGATGCAATATCCTGGAATTTTAATTGGCTAATTGTCTATAGGGTGCAGGGTTTGTGTGTGTGTGTGTACGTGGCGTGGGATCGATCACAATTGGGTGGTGGTGAAAAGCCACAACATTTGACATCCCCCTCTCCACGGGATAATCCTCATTTCATTGAACGCCTGACAGCTTGACACAATCAACACCCGCGATAGGAGTAGGACATAGCATCACGTTGATCCGCAGATAAGAGCCGCAAACAAAAAGTTATTAATGTCACCCACATGTACCGCGCTCCGAGATACACATCATCACCACCAACCAGCGAAAGACACAAACACCAGCAACACACACACACGAAAAAAAAAGAACAGAAATTATGCAAATTATTCTGTCAACCAAACAATGGCGCGCACAGGTCAGGAAACTCCATTCAGACGCCCACATTGTGAGTGGGGCTTCAGCGCGGGTCCCACTCCAAGCGACGGTTCGGTTCGACGTGACAACCCATCAATACCCGGCGGAAGATACACTGAATGGCACTCAGGCACTCGGTGTTTGCTTTTGTTTTTTGCTTTCATCTTGTGGTGAATTTTTCAGGCGTAATTAAGTCCTCAAGAGACGCGCGAACAATGATTAATCAAACGCGCTGTTCGACAATTTGTTGTCCGCCACTAGGTCAGCGCGTGGTCGGCAGTCTGCACACACTCTCCACTCAGCAGTCCATCTTCAGGCGTCTGCACACGCTGCTGCGCCTCTTTTTCTTCTTCTTCATTTTTTGCATCTACCTACGCGCGGCGTCGTTTAATAAATTTCTGACATTTGCAGGAAATTTGTTAGCATTCACCATAATGACCACCGTCAGCTCATTAGTCAGGGAAATGCGTGTAAGCCTTTTATGGCCGCGTCCTGGACCACAAAGAGTTGATTAATTTAATTTCGCATTAATCAGGAAGAGACTCAGCTCAGACGGGCAGCTGAGGGAATTGGTCACACTTCGGGATCGGATGTAGGTTGAGTGTGTGTGCCGGTGTGTGTGCGCATGGTGCGAGGTCTCAATGGAGCTTCGTTACGGCCGGCGTGGCGGTCAGTCTGCCAGACCGATCAGAGAAATGAGGGCTCTGTGGCTAATTTTTGTGGTGGCCTCGCATGGGATTCAGATGAATCCACAGATGCTGATGTTGGATTGTATAATTGTCTCCCCGATGCACACGCGATTCAGGGTAATTTGGGGAAATTAGTGAATCGTTTTTGTGAAGGTCTGAAAGCTGCTGGCGAAGTGAAGAAAGGGTTCTGTAGACGCGAGTCTGGGGGAAAAAATGAGAGAATGGCACGCAATGCGTTGGAGGTTGCTGTGGTCACTTTCGGTTTCGATGCTGAATGTGGTGATGGGCAGTGAAGTGGAGCAGTTGAAGCTGTAGGCATGGAAGAGGCATCACTTAATCGGGATGTAGGGACTGTGTTGTGGAGTTCTGCAACAACTGCTCATGTTGTGCGTGCTACAGTTCTCTCACGAGTAGAAGAAATCTACAGTTTGTTACCGACTCCGAACGGTGAGATTTGAGAAGCTTTTCATAGACAATTGATACACTTTGGGTGTTGTCAACAACTAGAAAGAGGAGGTGCCGTGAAAAAATACGACGTGTCATGTCCGGGAATCGAAGCTAGACCTTCTGCGTGGCGGTTGACGCACTTACAACTATGCCACGGCGACCACAAAGTCTACATCCTGCAATATTCAACGAGAGACAATAGAGATCATGGTAGTTGACACAAAAAATGGAAAAGCGAAATATGTCAATCAAATCCGGCACCTTTGGAATTCTGATAAATCTTCGGCGATGATTCCAGATTAAGTTTCTCGACTGAATACCTCTCCATCTTGCACATCAACCCTTGTTTCAAGCTGGTGTCTGATAACACTGAAGGAGTCCAAAGTGTCTATGAAAACATTCCCAAATTTTTCAATTGAAGTCGCCAATAGACTGTGAGTCTCCTAAACTCATAAAAGAGGAGTTGAACGTACCGCATGAATAATTTCCATATTAACTGAAGTGTCATTCTGTTTACTTATTTGTTCACCGTCAAAGGACGCCGAAAAGGTACTGTTTGCTTGCAGGGCTAAGTTCTAAAAAGAACAGTCGATCTCCTCTGCATAGGGGCCTTCCCTAGCACGCCTGGCTCTACCCTTAATGCATTGTTAAATCTCCCTCCCCTTGACATCCACCGCATGGGCTTTACAATCAAGGCCATCTCCCGACTAAAAAGAAATGGTTCTTGGTTCAACTCGCACTGGAGCTTTAAAGACCTCGCGCATCGCATCTCCTATGACACAAGTCTCATACACATGCCATCTGATGCAGGGTTACCAACGATCCAGCTGCGTCGCTTATACAAAGTTGACTTTCCCTGCATCCAAGACTGGCTCTGACCAGAAACTGAACCGGGAAGTATACAAAGTCGACTTTCCCTGTGTCCAAAAGTGCCTCTGACCAGAAACTGAACCAGGAAGGGAATGTAGTCGGATTTTCATGGCGGGCTTTCATGGAAGACGACAACTTTAAACTTCACACCTCCTTATGTAATTCCGCATCGGTCTTCAAGGCGCAAACTTTTGCGATCCTTATGGCCATAAGCTATATTGTGAAGAAAAGGTGTGCTTAAGGCCTTACTCAACCCTTTCACCACTTCCACGATAGCCCAGGAATGCAGGTCTTCCCTTAATTTGGTTGGCAGATTGACATCACGGGATCACGGGAAACGAGACTGCTGATGAGCTAGCCAGGCAAGGTTCTAAAGAGACATTCGTCGGGCCCGAATCCACCTTGGGACTACCCACTTCCTTGGTTAGGGCTTCCGTTGACGGTTGGGTCTACCAACAGTACTATCAGAGATGGCATGACTCTCCAGGATGCACAACAGCAAGAAATCCACGGCTTTTCTGTTATCTATAGGCAGAAAAGAGTGCAGAGAACTTGTCGACGCACAAACGGGACCCCTCACCTAAGCTAAGCACCTAAGTCTACTTGGGCTTAGTGCAGACACCCTTTGTAACGCCTTTGGCGAATGTGAAGTCACTTCAAAGCACTTTCTCTGTCAATGTCCCGCCTTTTCTCGTATCACGTGGAGGCTCTTTGGCGACAATGTGGTGGGAGCTGAAAATCAAGCTCTTTAGCACAGAAGCGCCTGCTGGAAACTACATTAAATTAAGGTTTCTGCCTAGAAGTACAATGTATCAGTTTTTGAGTCTGAGCACTCCAGTGCAGTGTATTCCAACAACCAACGGCCTAGGCCCAGATTTAAGTTTGGCAGGATTATCGTCGGTATACTTTATTTTGCTTATCCACGCACCTTCTGCATTCGTTGTTGGTCAGAGTTTAGGTTTTGTGCACCTTTTCCACTTCCTCTCCTTTCCATCCTCATCTTCTATGTTTATTTAAGTCAGCTAGAGGCATGTCTTCTGTCTGTAAAAGTTCACAGTGCTTGAGATATGGAACGAGAACTGTCCCATTCGACGAGGTGCGACAAGCATGCCGCCGTTCTCGGGCACTAAGGCCGACTGACATTGAATTTGGCTCCGTCAGCTCATTTGCATGGCATGCTCCGTGGATTGGAGCCGAGTGGAACCCCACCGTCGTTAATCCTTTGCACAAGAAAGTTGACTGCTTTGACATCACGTACAAGATCCTCTTTGCGATTTTGTGTGAACATCTGATAGATCCTTATAAGGGCGGACCTAAGTCAACATCTTTAGCGCATCAAGCAGCAACTGAAAAGAGGACTGGAGACGATTTGTTGGCCGCAACTCAGGAACATCCTGATTTCCAGCACACCACGCAGAAGATGACAAGTCGCTTTGAAACCAAATTAACGGCTTAACTCCATGATGCGACCAACATGTCCACCAGACTGCTCAGCCCCAAATGATCACGAACTGCATCATTTCGTAGGGATTGAGACCAATTAGCTGCGCCAACACACAATTCAGGCACACAGTTGACCTCCCCTCACTTGCCAGCTGTCTCAGAGCCATACTCGAATCGTCTTAAAGACACACATCCGCTCTGATTCCCACGCACTCCACTTCCACTCTTGCCTTAAGTGAAATTTATGTGAGCCGAATTGACACACAGGTCGTCCACCCCCGCCATCGTCGCATCAGTACACGCTGTCATCGCATCACATCGATTGCCGAACTCCACCACCAAATCCCATTAAAGCCCTCCACTAGGAAGAGAGGAGATGGGAGACGGTGGCGATTCCTTATCTGTCTTATTCCGCGATTCAATTGTTTCATCTCTCTCTCTCTCTCTCTATCTCTCTCAGTCACTCTCCACCATCGATTAAATAATTAATCCAATTTAATTTCAACAGAGGCGACAAAAAAACACAAGAGGGAGCAACCACCGCCGCGAACGCGAACAGGAACAAGACAATGGCAACGGTATCGACATCAAGTCATAGACGTTTCTTCTTCCTGTCAGCTTTTACAAAAACAACACTTAGATGCACGGTCGGCTGCGGGGTGGTAAGGCGGAGACACAATCTCAAGACGGAAACCCAATCGAAGTGCAAAAGCTGACAGCAGCAAGGGTGACAAGAGCCATCAAGCAGCTTTAGGTAGACACTCTCAGAATCCTCCTCTAATCGTGGACATTCAACTTTATGTGTGCGTCTCCCTCCGGTCTGGATAAGGGCTGGATGGATAGATGGATGAATGGATGGATGAAATTGTCTCATGTCAGCAGGAGGACACCACCGCCTCGTCCTCCTCCTGACGGTAATCTCATTACAATAATGGGAACAATTGATTTTTGAATGGCCAAAGACATCGCTGGGTAATTCCAATGGACACCTGTACAGCCACCCTCTGCGCCCACCACAACCACCCCCCAGTGTCGCCGTCTTCCGGTATCGACGAGAATGAAGACGTTTTCTCAAGTTACCGATGATGGGATGATGAAACTCTGGTCATGACAAGCTGCTGCGGGTGCCGGTGGCGGTGCCTGCTTCCACCTGAAAAAATTTTAATTTGGATAATGCAGGGGATTCACCTTTTTCTCTGCGTTTAGACCGGTGCTCAGGCGTAAAAGCTGGCTTGCTGAGAGACTGGCACAAGGACAGAAGGTGCCGTGTTGATGTGAGTTGGGTGGATGGTTGTTTGCACAGAACAAAAGTGGGTTGTGATGACAGTGGAGAAAATAGAAATGATGAGATGGAATTATTAGTGGGTGTGAGAGAGAGAGAAAATGATTGTGGTCATCTAGAGAACCGGGAAGCCCTTGTTCTGTGGGGCAGTGGGGCGTGTGCTTATGACCCAATTCGATGGAGCGACCTAGTCATGCAATGGGCTGAAGGAGGGTAATTCATGCAGTCATGCGATTTCGGGTCAATTTAATGTCAATTTGGCTTCTGGACGATTATCAAAGGCTTCCCCTCCTGCATCCAGGATTCACAATCGAATGCCATCTGAAGGGGATCCCGATGTGTAAGCTTTTGAAACATCTTTTCATGTAATCTTGACAATGAGGCTCCCCTCAGGTGACATATGGCATCCTAAAGACTTAACTCCTCTCTTTGTGGTCTTATCATTCCGGAAAAACCACCACCCCCCACCCATGTCGCACAGCAACATCGCAAATAAATCACTTTCAGAGAAGATCCCCGTACAAAGCAAACATATCTTCATAATCCTTAATATCTCTCGGATTGTATCCCTTTGCCCCTTGTCCGTATTGAGAAACAGAAGCCAGAGCAGCATTAATTAAACACACAAACTTCGGTTTTGTCTATCTCTTCGATGGCATAACCCTCCTCCGACCATTCGTCCTCTTGAAACAATTTCACTTCATGAGAAGACCGTAAATTGCCATAGAAATCCTTTTTATCCTAACAACCATCCCCATCCCTCACCCGAAACGCCCCGGCGCACTTGTTAATTCGCAATAAAACCGATTATAACCACAGAAATCATTCTCATCGAGGGATGGAGGGGGACACTGCAAGGATAACAAATTAACTCATCCAATGAAAAGCAAAAAAGGACATCCCATCGGCGATTAATCACAAAAAGTATTTCACTCATTTTTTTCGTTTAATTACCTCAGCAAGTCCTGTGAAAGGTCCTTGTTTGAGAGAACAAAACAATGGGACCCCTTGCCCTGGCGACAAACACCTCCGACCGAACCTCTTTAATGGGCGACGAGCTGCTCCCTTGTTTGCCCGGCTGTTGTCCCTTTACGTAATCCTGTATGCAAATGTAATTATTTTCGCGCGATAAGAAAACGTTAATTGCGGCTACTTTGCATGTCATACAGTGGGTCCTTCTTTTTTTGTTGTGTGAATTATCTATGAATTTACTGCGGCTTGGGATGGCTGAATTGAGCCATTTGCTCGCAGGATACCGGCCATCTGCTGGGCAATTAGCAGACCTGCGCATAATTGCCGTGATATGCTCACACGGGGGCACATGAGAGGCTAGCCGTGATGTGGCCTTGTCACCTTTGCATGTCGTTTCCCACCGCTGCCGGCCACTGTCGTTGACTTACGTGGCCTTTTCGCGGATTCCAAGGAAGTGATCCAGAAATGACGTAGTGACGTGGCCTTAAGCCATCCCTTTCAGTTATCCTTGCGAGGTCTCTAACACGTTCTCATCGCCGCCACCACCTGATTCTACCGCCGCCAACGCCGCCGCTGCCCCGTTGCATGCAGTGATAGAGGAGAACCCTTTAGCGGTCTGAATGGCTTGACTTCCTTCCGTTCTCAGTGGATTGCTGTCGGCTGGGTGGTGGTAATCGGATTTAGTTTCACCAGGACGTGCTGGCTGGCGAGAGAGGCGGGATGTGGGTGTTAAATGTAATTAACGCATCTGCAGGTTGTTGGCGGAGTCTTAATTTTACGTTGGCGCTGATGTTGCTGCCGGTGGAATTGGTTTGGTTCAAAGAGGTGTGGCCAGCTTGTCCTGCGATGGCCTTGTTACAAGTTGGAGAGAACGGATGTAACTTGCTGCAAAGTTTTGCCCTGCAGAGCCGGCTAACTTGCATTAACAACATGCACAACAATTAGGTTGGTCGATGGTGGAGCAGCAGGGAAACCATCGCACTGGGTCATGGTGTAACGATGCTTTGTTCTCGTATGTGGGTATCTAGTGGGTGTGGTCGACTGGCAGGGGGGCAGGTGAATTGATTGAAAATCAGATTTGGGCCAGTGGGTTACGGGCACCAAGGCCTGCTTCAAAGAGAACGTTCGTTGATCGATTGGAGCTGCGTGGCTTAGGTGGGTTGGGGATGGAATATTTTTGTGCTTTCACTGGAGAAGAATACTTCTGGGGACAAATATCGTCCGGTCAACTCTGAATTCACTTTTGTCACGAAATTTGATGTAAATACAAAGAAACCGAGGAAAGAAGCTATTGCACGCATGATGAGGATTTTCAGTCAATGGGGACTCAGCTCAGGGGGCAGAGTTTGTGGTCACAGGGCAAAGTTGCTGATCGCTCTCAACATGGTGGGATGCCAACAACGATCCCTGTCGATGCGCAAACCAAGTTGACATGCAGCCTCCTAGTGGCGCCCCCTGGATAGCTATTACAACACCCGTTATGAAGTGAACCAATGCATGCAGCGACTCCCTAGCGGTTATGCGGAGGGGTAACAACCCGCCCACAAAGAAACTAACTGTTACGAGAGAGCAAGCAAAATCGGATCTACGAACGGATTTAGGATGTGGGTGTAGTCCGGAAGGCAAAAATCCGTCGACTACACTGGCTCGGCCACATCGAACGCATGGACAGCAACGCTCCAACGAAGAGGGTCTTCGAATCTGAGCCTCCTGGTTCGAGAAGAAGAGGACAACCAAATCTCCGGTAGAGACCAAGTCATTGCGGACGTAAGACAGCTTGGCCTTGATGACTGGAAGCAGCGTGCCCAGGACCGTCAGCGATGGAAGGCAGCAAGTGCTCAGGCTCTGACCCTTCATGGCCCGCCGGCCTGATAACTACAACCAACTACTCAGCTCAAAAGTGACCTCTAAGTAGCAATCTCTTGCTCTGTAACTCATTAATAAAAGAAATACAACTCTGGTCGCAATTTGAACTGAAAAATAAACAAACATGAACATAAGTGAAGTTTGCCTTTACTTCCTTGGCAAAATCCTTCTTGACAATGTTCAAGAAGGGCAAAGTGTGCTGGACATCAAGACATATTGACTTCTACTTTTGCAATTGTGCAGCCTCTACGACCCTGACCGTAGCCCTATCTTGGAGATTTCGTACTTTAGGCATTGTCCTTGAATAAAGTTTGAGTTGGGAAGGTATAGTGAGCGATGCCACTTACTGTGTATAAGCCTGAAACATTGCTTTGGAAGTCAGTCTTTCTTTCTGGGGATTGGTTGAATCTCATTCTAAATACGCATAAAGAAGGTCTTCACAGCACAGGATAGATGACTTTTAGCTTGTCTTTGGATTACTACTGCTGTTCGTTCGATACCAACATATGGACCGTACAGACAGACCTAAGATAAGGTCCCTTTCATACGAAGACTTCACGGTTTCTACCGCATATTAGTCTCTCGGCCCCTTGCTGCAATAAGTTCACTTCTGTTTCTTCATCATCTGGACAATCTTCGGAGAGAAAAGTCAACTTGCACCGCAACTAAACTTAAGTATCTCGGTCTTGGAAAGGAATATATGAGAGTGGGCTGAAAAGTACGAGTACTGTCACATAATGGCACAGTCTCCCAAAAAATCATACACTTGACCCAACAACACTCTAACTGCTTATCCCGTTTGAAAAATTTATTTTCTGGAGGTACAAGGCAGGTCTTCGCGACGGAGATAACCCCCTCATTCGACTTAAGATTCCGTCAAGCGAGTGACTTTTTTAAGTCTAGGAGTGAGTATGTAGTCGCTCGGCGCCAAATATGAGGAGAATGGTGGGTGGGACTACAGATTGTAGCTCACGTCGACCAATTTGGTCGCAGCGGCAGAAAAGGTGTAAGTTGGAGCGTTGTTTTGTTGAATGAGCTCTTTTTTCTTCACTGAATAGAGTCGTCCTTTCTGTAATGGTAAGGTCCTTTGACGGCTTTGCCCTTCTCAAATTGGTCGATGTAGATAGAAGCTTGTGAATACTATAAAGCAGAGTCTTTCCGACCAACATGATAGACATCGCCTTCTTCGGGGCACATTTGTCTGATGGAGCCCAACTTTTTGACTATTTCTTGGACTCTGGTGTATACCAGCGGATCCATGTTTTGTCTTCTATCAGGAAACGACGCAGATGTTTCTTCAACTTGATACCGACTGAAGCGGTGTCACGTCTGTGTCTGTTGTGCAGCGTACCCAAATGCGACAACCAACACCGAGTGAGTTTGTTTGACAGATTATTTCCCCTGCTACCTTTTGAGATGTCAAATGCCACAGCTGTGCCTTTCATTGGTTGTCTGTCAATACAAGATCGTAGGTTCTTGTCATCTTATGCTCTACCACCATTTTCAAGGCACCCGAAGGTGGCTCATTAAAAACTGACGTGTGCCCACTCTGAAACTCGTATAGAGAGGAGTCACTGTACTCAGCATCAAGACGCAGAAAACAAAATCGGCTCATAAGCCTATATTGCTTCTGGGACAAGCCCGCTTCAACATGTGGTCCAAACAAAAATACGAATTCGATTTGAAAATTCCCGAGAATGTTCCTCACAGGAGCAAAAATCTCTTTCATTTGTAGGTCGTCCTCGTATGTACAGTCATTCAGGCAGCCTCCTTAGTGTTCATGACTTCATCTTTGAGAAACAAATGTGTGGAGGTGTGGGGACAAATTTCTATATCTTGTCCCACAGATGATAGGAAGTTCGATATGCAAATAAGAATAGAAGGTAAGCTAGGGATCTTAAAAATCCTCTGTCTTTACATCTCTAGACCATTCTGTAGCGCCTTGCAGGCAGGATTTGTTACAATTAAGGATACGCTGTAGTGACAGGTAGGAGGCTATGTTCAAGCGGGCGGAAGGCAATCAGATCTCTTAATGGTTCTTTTTTCTCATGAGGGCTGACATGAATATCGGGTCCTAGTGATGTCCAAGCGAACTGATATGCAAATGAGCTTAACGGGCACTGTACGGGATCAACCCCAGAAGAAACTTTTGGTCTTAGCTGCAATTTCCTTTAAAACACACATGAGGAGGGTACAAGATGAACGATGGTTTGAGAGCATTACGTTCTTCATAACTAAACCGATTTCATGTCAACTCCTTCTCTCTGCTAACCACTTGTCATAAGAATACACGCCTCTATACTTGGCAGGCTTCACTTGATAGGATAAAGAGAAAATTGGAACTGTTCAAACTTTAGCCAGAAGACAGAAAACCTAATTGTGACATTTCCCCACTGACAACGAAGAGGAACTCAAGGACATTAGTATGAGCAAACTGAACTGCTTCGTAGCTTGCTTAAGATTGACCTTGAATCAGGAATGGTAGCTCTAATTGAATCTGGTTGGAAACCAGAAGCGGCCAACTAGCAACTGTAACTTAAATTAGGTTAGCGGATGATAAGGCGATGTCACACTGAAACCTATATGCCGACCACTATCTTACACAATAAAGTGGAACAAGAACTTTATTTTGGTTCAATGATCCCTTTGCTGCTTCCGGAAGCGACTCAAATGGGTCTGGTGGTTAATGAGGGCAAAACGAAGTAAATGCTGTCATCAAGAAAGGACGCCCAACATCGACATGGCATCTGGATAAGAAGATTTAACGACGAACTCTATGGGCTGTACAGTGACGTGCGCCTAGTCAAGCGTCTTCGGATACAACGCTTATGATGGTTAGGCCATGTGGAGCGTATGGACACCACTGCTCTTGCCCAAAGAGTGTTCAAATCTGATTCATTGGGACAACGCAACAGGGGACTAAGGTGACGCACACAAGTGCAGAAGGACCTAAACCTACTTGGAGTACGCAACTGGCGGCAGCTGGCGAAAGCTCGTGCTGGCTGGAGAAGCATGTTGGTTGAGGCCCAGGTCCATCCCGAACTGTAGCGCCACAAGAAGAAGTAGAAGAAGATCCCTTTGATGATCGGCATCACAACAAGCGAGACAGATTACTGCAGTAGAGCAGTCTCAGTGGATTCAATTCTGACCCGACCAGAACCACTTGCTACTAATAACCTGCACTCGCTTAGGCAGCTGCAACGATCAGACGCTGAATTCAGACCTGAATATAGTTCATGCACTGGTGACAGTCGCTCCCTTTAGGCAACGACACCACGATGACACAGACCTAGATTTTGGCGAGGACCAAATAGACAAGTCGAATTGAAGAGAGGATAGGCTTTTCAATGCGGTTACCCGCAACTTCGTTGCATGTACCAGCACCTACGCCTCCAATCCTCTGCATTCGTCCGATATTTCCCTCTGTGTTCAGTTGAATGTTTTGGCAGAAAAAGGGACTCATTGAGACCAGTCATCATTTGAAAGCATCAACAACGCCCCCTTAGCCACCCTCTGTTGCGTGGTCCACCTGTGGCTGAGACTTTAGCCGGAGTTTGAACGAAAAAAAAAAACATTTCATCAGCCCAAACACCACCAAGACTGCAGTTGTGTCTATATCAAACATGTCCTGGTCATCTATACACTAACCAATGTGTCACCTTTCGGGTGTTCCTCAAGGATTGACAGGGTGTGTAACAAAAACATCACCAAAAGGCAAAACATCATCAAATTGCTGCTACCTAAATCTCCAGTTGATGTTGCCTTAACTTGGACATCCTTTACAAACCACCCAACCCCCCTCCCCCCCCCCCCCCCCCCCCCACCACGGCTTACTATTTGCTTTCAAATTATCTCAGTCAAACGCCAAATCGATAACACTTCCAGAAACCATCAGTCCTCGTTGTTTTTCTGACACAATTCCATTCTCCCTCAGTGCCGCCGAGGGATGTTAAATTACCCCCAAAACGAACACTTCATTTGCATAACCAAAATCCATCTGCTGTCAAAGGGAAGAAAAACCAGCAGCTTCTTCCCATTTTAACTCGCACCGCCTCCCTATGCCGCTCCTCATCAACTTAACTTAGGCTAATGGCTTAATTTCAATGTCTACAAAGACCCAATTCCTTTTGCAACTCCCGCATCCCCTCCGTCCAACCCCAACCGACCAACCACCGACCCTTCGTCCAGCCGCAGCTATTCATGACTCGAACAGTTGTGCTCGGAGAGACGAAGACAGAGGAAAGCCCATCATCATCATCGGTGGTCGCTTGTTGTCCATTGTTTGTTTGTTCCTTGACATCTCCTCCCCGCCCCCACCCCCCTCCACCATCTCCACTGTTGTTGCTGTCGTCATAGTCATTGTTCTAATCAACAGTGGCACAGACGGCCGCAACGACAACGGCGGGAGAAACAAAATTTTTCGGGGGCCCCCTTTCACGCTGACAGCTGTCATAATTAATTTTGACATTTCAACATCCGCTGTCCATACATAATTACGAGTTTTTGTTTTTCTCCCCCTCCTCTGCTTCTTTTTCTTTTTCTTCTTCGAATACGTGGAATTCTGTTTTGGTCATCCACAGCAACAGCAGCAGCAGCCGAGCACTGGCCGTCGTGTTGCTCCCGGGGTCTTGAGATTTTCATTAAAAGAATTTGAATGAATTTCATGCGGCAACGGCGGCAGCGATGGTGGTGGCGATGGTCCAAAAGCCAGTCCACGAAGGCCATGGAAATGCCGGAGATACCAAGAGTCGTTAGTTAATTAAAAAATCGGTCTATGGAACCTGCTGGGAAGGAGCAGGAGGTGTAGCAAGATGCGCAACGCAACTAACCAAGCCGCGGGCCAGAACCGTAGATGAGATAGGCGCAGTTCTCGCTCCTCTAAGCACAGCTAAGACGATTATTAATTAGCCTAATAATCCAATGGCGGCTGCTTCAGTGAGGGGAACGGTTGGAGGCGGAGGGTATGGGACCATCCTGAATCATGCTTTTTGGAGTAATTGAATCATTTGAGGTCAGCTTGATACTGGGGGCTGGTGCGTGCCTTAGATGTTGGTACTGTTGTGTGGTGAGCGTAAGAGGACAAAGCTTGTCATCTGGAATTCTTCTTTAGAACGCCCGCTATGGCCGTCGGATGGGGGGGGGGGGGGGTGGAGATGGGTCAAATTGGATATTTAATTTGATTATCCAGAAGATAGGCATTTTTCTATTAATTATCCACGAAGGAGTCAAGAAATTGTTTCCTTCATCGAAAATTATGGTCAATGACGGACCGCATTCCTTTCAACATTTCTAGTTTGAGTTCCTGAAGGGAAACGAATGCTAGGAGGTTATTTGGATCCACTGACATGGATTCAAAGGCTTTGAAATCTTTTCAAGATCTGATACGAGTGTGTTTCCAGAGTCTCTCCTGTGGCCTTGGACGCCTGATACGGCCTGCATCCTAAAACAACATCGAAAGCCTCTATCAGGGCTTCAGAAGCTGTCAATTCTCGATGTTTAAACACTTTTGACATCTGAAGCCAGTGTGGAAGTTGCGGGCGCATCCAGATCACTGTGATGGCTTTAGGAGCCTTGAGTCTCCATTACAGGACACTTAAAGCCTGTAGAGGTTGTAGACGTTGTAACACGAAGACGTTGTAAGACGTAGACGTTGTAAGACGTAAACGTTGTAAGACGTAGACGTTCTAAGACGAAGACGTTGTAAGACGCAGACCTGGTACGACGTAGACGTTGTAAGACATAGACCTGGTAAGGCGTAGACCTGGTAAAGCGTAGACGTTGTAAGACGTAGACCTCGTAAGGCGTAGACGTTGTAAGACGCAGACCTGGTAAGACGTAGACGTTGTAAGACGCAGACCTGGTAAGACGTAGTCGTTGTAAGACGTAGACGTTGTAAGACGCAGACGTTCAGAGCCTGTGCTATGAATCTAGACTTCAACCTCGTAACTGTTGCAGACGTTGTGATGACGTTCAAATCCACTGCTTCGACTCAGCCAACTGATTGCGATTAACCTTTCAAATCTGAAGCGGGGCTGAGTATTTAAACAACATCAAAAGCCACTACTACGGCTCAGGAAGCTGTAAACTTGCCATTTCGAAGAACTTTTCAAGAACCAACTCACATGGGCATTTAGAGTCACTGACATAGCTTCAGAAGCCTTAAGTCTCGATTACAGGGGATCCAGATCCACTGCTACGTCACCAGATCAGGCCTCGACTTTGGATACTCTCAAAATCCTAAGCAGGGCCGGATATTGTGGGAGTAGTCAAAGTCATTGGCAGGCATGTAGAAGTTGTCACCTTCCAGAGCCACCGCCTAAATTGAAATGAGAATGCAACAGTCACTGTATCACGAGCTGTCATTTCTCGACATCTCAGCCGCCATCACCTTCAATCACTGCACATGACACCGAAATCCACTTCTCCAGCCGATAATCCCCACAGTGCACCGAAAAGGATTACTCCTAGCCCAACGCAACAATTGATCTTCATCCCATTTCACTCCCAAGCCCAACAAAGCCCAACTTTCTTCAGAGATAAAGTTCAAAAATTCCTTAGCCTCCGTCTTTCAGATCAATCACATCACCCCTCGCCGCCACCCAGAAACCCTTCGCTGCGGAAACCCGAGTCCAATAAATGACCACCAACAACTTTTGTCACAGTCCTCCCCACGACACATGTCACATCGCCCGCCTGTCCATCCATCAAAAGCGAAACTGTCCCAGTGTCCAAGCGACACTGAAGCGAAAGTGATCCATTGCCCCATTAGCGGGCATATTGTTGGCCCGATCCAGTGCGGAGGAGGTGTGTGTTGGCGGCGGGAGGCAAATTTGACATAATTTCCGATCTAATTGGGAAACATGTCTCGAGAAAAGACCACTCCGCTTGGGACAACAAAACAATATCCGCAGGTGGACGGACGGCAACGGCCGGACACCCAGATGTGTGTACAAGCACTTGGGAGTGGTCCAAGATTGGTTTTCGTGCGTCAGTGGGTCACCGTGACCGTCAAGTAATTACCGTCGAACAACAAATGTCTTGACTTGACTCAACAGAGCGCCAAGCTCTGTACAATTGAGAGCGGGACGGACGGTGTGTGGCCGATCACGGTTTGGAATTGGATTTGTTTTGGTAACTTCCTCGGGTGGAGGCTGATGGTGAAGCTAATTGCTTGGCTGGCTGCGACGGAGTGAAGCGGGGGCTTAGTGAAAGGTGCAATGGATTATGATTTCAGGGTTAATTGCAACGGCTGGTGGTGGTGGTTGAATGTGACAGACACTTCTTACGGGGCCGGTGGACTGGCTGTGGTTGGGGCTCCGTGAGACAGGGTTCGGCTTAGAAGTGGTGCTGGAGTACACTGGGGCCTTGATTGCGGCGAGATTAGACTGACTTATGGCTGCAGATTGAACCGAGCGAATTTAGAGTCATTTAGCCGTAATGACTACTTCTGCTCGAGAGGGCAATTGAGATTAATTGGACTGAGATATGGACTGGGCGAGTTTTGTTTGCTTTTAATTGAATTGTGGGAACGCCGAACAGTGCAGACTTGTGTTGATTTTTCTAATGCCAGGCAAATGCCGATCGACAAACTTGAAGGCACAGTCATTCCAGAAGTGCTCAAATTTTTGCCCGACTTTGCCGCGTGTTGCACCACCACCTAGGCGTCACTTCTCACAACAATACCGACACAAGTGAGTTTTAATTTCAAACATAATGATTCCTTCATCCTGGCCTGGCTTGCATGCAACCTGCCACACCAGTGAGAAGCCGTCAGTCCTATCTCTGACAAACCATCTATCCATTGCTTGCACTCCACCACCACCATCACCAACATTAGCCAACAAACCACCCGCCTCACTGAACATCAACTTAATTAAAGAAATTGTTCCGTCTGCGCTTTGATTTGAAGCTGCACGATTATTTCCACTACATCAAACCTGTCAACGGGGCGCACTGCAGCACCCCGAACTGGAGGGCCGCGCACAAAAAGCAACCGCCGCCGATTGTGCTCCGAGCGTGGAGGGCTGCAATGGCCGTGATGAATTGTTCGTTGTTCGGCTCCTTGGGCCTTTTGTGTCACAAAAGTCGTCCTCCTGCAAGTGACAGCCACCACTGGACTGCTGCTGCATGCATGACATAATCGCTCCGCATAACTCACATCCGGATAGACGCACTGACCAAGACCATTGTCGCCGGGGTTTTTTTGGCCTCGAACACCCTCCGTCCTCTGTGTCACATATCACGTAATCATTTCATTAGATCGCTCTCCGAAACGCATTTTCCAGCCCACTGCATCGATTTTGATTTCTAAGGGTAGATAAGGAGGAGTCCGTCCTCACCACCACGTCGGTTTTGCAATTACGTTTGTATGCAGCACTGGCCGAGTGAGGGTGCCCCGGATAAACAGCGAACGGCGGTGGCGGTCATCTTCCCATCGAACAGGAAGTGTCAACACCAACTCCTGACCGCCCTGCGGGTAATTAAACTGTCATTAGACGGTACGACCAAGTTTTGTGTTTTATTTTCATTTTCGTTTAATTGTTTTAATAAGCAGAGGCGAGGTGTTTGGGTGCTGAAATGATGCAGGTGCCACCACCGATCCGGGCACGGCCAAGTGTGTGTGGCCGGACGCCTCATAATCGGTGTGGTGTGCCCTGTGCGACCAAAGATCGTAAACGTTGATTGGTACATTATGCTGGGGAATACCGCAACGACGGCGACGTGATGATTGTTCTTACTTTTGGGAGCAAATTTTTTTTTGAAGCATACAACCGACAAATGGTGCGAGAGAAAGGAAATGAGCATAATTGCAGTTTTGATTGGTTATGTGGGTTGTTGGTTGGATGGCCTTATGGGTTCTGCGTGCGAATCGAGTGTTATGGGTAAGGTCAACTTGTGAGTTTTGAACGGAAAGAATTTGGGCCTTTTAGGGTGAATACAAGAGACGGAGGAGAGTTGAAAACATTTGAAGGATTTTAGAATCATTACTCTCTCATTCTTTTCACTTCTTCCTTTGCTGTCAATATTAGTTGTGTCAATGGCTGGAAGGAGTCATTTGTATTACTGAAGTCCTCTCTTGCAAGGTGAAGTGCTTCAACTACATCTCATTGGTTCCCGAAGCTCCCTTTGAATAATGCGATGATGAGATTCATACTGAAGCAATATATATGCCAGCGCAAAATTATACAGCTCAAAGGGACTGTACAGACGTCTCTTTTTATTTCAAGGCCAAACCATGCCAAAGTTTCATTCAAGGGGGGTAAAAATTTAAGGCAACAGCACAGGCCTTCTTCTTAGGCTTCTGCTGTAGAACGGAACGGCCTTGGACCCAACCCAAAATGCCTCTTCAAGTATCACGTTCTCTCCACATTTCCCTTCAATTCCAAACACCAAATCGATTGTGTGGGTGAACAATCAGACCCAACAAGCGTAAGCGTTGTATGCTTAGAAGCATGCCACCGTCGTTGAATCTTTTTCTGAAGCAAGAACCAAAAATTGGACGCAGAACTTTTCTTTAGCTTTTAAGAATGTTGCAAGTTCTTCTTCTGAGGGGTGTTCTTCTACGCTGGCAAAACCATCGCGTAAGCTTTTCCATCTGTCCTACTCTTAAGGGCTCTTCCCGAGTAAGTGGAAAACACCATTTGTCCAGCCCGTCCCTACAAAAGGACGAACCATCACCACCCACCTCCTACCAACCCATAGCGCTTACGTCCCTACTTTCTAGGGTCATGGAAACGAAGATAAACAATCAGCTTAAGAAATGGCATGAAGCTTCTTAATAATCGGCAGTACGGCTTCCGCAGCAACAGGTCCACTGGTGATTTGATGGCATACCTCATCAAAAATTGGAACCAATCTTTGCACAATGTAGGCGAAAGCAAGGTTGTCGTATTGGATGGGTTCAAGTCTGATATTCACCATATTAATGCTGGTGTTTCCCAGGACCCCGTTTTGTCTCCGACACTCTTCCTAATTTTTATAAATGATCTTCTGTCTGTCACTTCTAATCCAATCCACTCCAATCGCTGATGATAGTACCCTTAGCCTTTTATATTCGTTCCTTGGCTCTCGATCTTCCTCTGCAGCCATAGACTTGGAACGGTAGCGTATGTTAAGCTCGTTGAATTCTGATCTTGAGGGCATATTTGATTGGGGTAAGAAGAATAGAGCGGGGGGACCTGGGCCTCAACCAACATGCCTCTCTAGCTAGCACGATCTCTTGCCAGCTGCTTCCAGTTGCGCACTCCAAGTTGGTTGAGGTCCACTTGTGTGCGCCACCTTATCCTGGGCCGTCCTCTGTTGCGTTGTCCCAATGGCTCAGATTCGAAGACTTTTCGGGCCGGAGCAGTGGTGTCCATCCGCTCTACAGGGCATAGCCACCTTAAGCGTTGTATCCGTAGACGATTGACTAGGCTCATGCCGCCGTACGGCCCATACAGTTCGTGGTTGAATCTTCTCCTCCAGATGCCATCAACGCAAACAGGACCAAAAATCGCACGCAGAACTTTTCTCTCGAAGAGACTTCCTCATCCGCTTTTAGTAACGTCCAGGTTTCTGCGCCGTAAAGCGGGACAGGGATGATCAAGGTGTTGTACAAAGTCACTTTGGTCGTTCGGGAGAAGGCTTTATTACTCAATTGCCTCTTAAGCCCAAAGAAACAGCGATTGGCAAGAGTGATTCTGCGCTTGATTTCGGTACTGATGTTGTTGTCCCTATTCACCGCAGAGCTGACGTGACGTCGATGTTCTGCGTCCTTCTTTGATGACAGCATATACTTTGTTTTGCCCTCGTTTACCACCAGTCCCACTTTAGCCGCTTCCGCTTCGATGCTAGCAAACGCCTCATTGACGGCTCGCTGAGTTCGGCCGATCACGTCAATGTCATCCGCATAAGCTAGTAGTTGAACGGACTTGTGGAAGATCGTGCCTCTGGTGTTGACGTGTGAGTTACGCACGATCCCCTTAAGAATGATGTTAAAGAAGTCGCATGACAGCGCGTCGCCTTGTCTAAATCCTATTCTGACAACGAAGGTCTCGGTGAGTTCGCTACCGACCTTGACGGAGCAGCGAGAGTTCTCCATCGTCATCCTACACAATCTGACGAGTTTGGTAGGGATGCCAAAACTAGACATGGCACTGTATAGCTCGTCTCTATGCACGCTGTCATACGCGGCCTTGAAATCGACAAATAGATGGTGGGTGTCGATTTGTACTTCTTGGGACTTCTCCAGGATTTGCCGCAGTGTGAAGATGTGGTCGATTGTGGACTTCCCTGGCCTGAAACCATACTGATATGGACCTATCAGGTTGTTGACGAACGGTTTCAGGCGCTCACACAATACGGCAGAGAAAATCTTATACGCGATGTTAAGGAGACTGATCCCTCGGTAGTTGGCGCAGTCGATGTGGTCTCCTTTCTTGTGGACCGGGCATACAATGCTGAGATTCCACTCGTCGGCTTAGGCTTACATCCGCCCAAAACTTGAGTATGACGCTCCTATTTGGTCTGGAATTCAACAGCGAGCGATAAAACTTATTGGTAATTTTAAATCCAATTGCCTCTTGAGTCCAATGTTCCGGGAGGTAAATGTCCAACCTTTGGATTTGAGGGTCTATGCTTTGTTTTCCCTACCACATCTTCAGATCCATTTTACGCCCTGTTTTAACGTCAGATATGAATTCTTCGATGGCCTTCTGTCTTCATCAAATCACGTCAGTAATATTAGCGGAAGCTTGCATGACAATGGAGAGTGCTGTCTGTTCGCACTTTTTGGTTCTTCTCTAGGATCTGCTGCAATGTAAAAATCTGATTTAAAGTGGACATCCCTTACCTGAAACACTGACACCGATAAGGACCTGTCAGATTGTACATCAAAACATGAGAGAAGATCCTGTAAGCGATGTTGCGAGGATGGAACTGACGGTAGTTAGAGCATTCGTAACCATCTACTTTCTGGTTGAAGGAGTGTGTTCATATCATAGATAATACCAGTCGCAGAACATATTAATTAAAGGACATAACGGCTTCTGAACCAGGTGTCCATCAGTGATTTGAGTACATATCTCAGATGGGGAGTCAAAAGTTGCACAACGTAGAGGTAAATAGGATCGTTAGACTTGATTCTTTTAAGGCGTTCATCGGAGTGCCTCATCGGACTAGGGTAAGTACAGTGGACTCTTTTACCTCCAACATTCTTTCTTATTTTAAAAGTGATCACTTCGTTGTAATTTTTAATCCTTTTCATAATTAGTTGAAGACAGGACTGTGTCTCTCATAGCGACAGAACAGTAGATCTAAATAATTCGTGATCTCTGGCGGAGGTTTTCACATCTATCTTCTTACCTGCCGACGACCTAATGCCCTCTTTTGATTTCTTCATTATTTTGTTGGTTTCATTGGCCAAATTTCCCTATTATTCCATATCCTCGCGACACCGTTTCATCTTTGTCTTGTTCTTGAGCCTGAAATTTGGTGTTGGTCGAAGTACTGCCTCATTTCCCGGCCAGGACTCCGTTGCCAAAGCCCCTCTTCCTTAAATACGCTTTATGACATGGGTCTTTCCCCCCCCCCCCCCCCCCCGCTCTCCCCCTTTCTGACCACTCATTCCTACCTTCCCTACTTATAAATTCTTGACATTCCACCTACTTTAACCATCAACCCATGGAACATACGGCTGCAGGTCCACTTTTGATCAAAGAACACGACAACGTAGTCGAGGACAATGATGATGAGGACGACTTGGACGAGAACGAAGCACGACAACACATGACGCAGCGTTCCACAGCGTTCGGTGCTATCAAATCGTTTACGGAATTTCTCTATCAGTTCCATTCGTTTGGTTATTGACATTTCAAAGCGTGTCCCACATTAGAGGACCACACCTCCCCTTCCTCCCCAGCCATCTTAGATCCGTACTTCGACACAAATGCCCAGACATCCGCACAAGCCACCGCACAAGGATGTGTGTGGGGAGGCTGGCTGCCATACGTTATGGCTAGCTGCGAATGAATGAGAATTGAATTGGAATTGAAAGAGTATATTCACCATTCCTAAGTGCTGCCACCGTCTCCGCCTCTTCGCTTTGCTGTTGTTGTTCTGCCTGTCGCTGTCGATGGTTCATTCCGCCGAAATGAATGAAAGTCCTGTGTCGAACGTGACATTTATGCGAAATGTGCGTCGTCGTCGTCGTCGTCTTTACGCCTCTTATGAATCCGCCACCACCCAAGCACTTCCTCACCTCACATGCCGAGTACTCGGGGCGCGCACAGGATATCAACGGAAAGCATTTGTTCAATTTCACTTTTTATCCTTTATGGTTCGTTTCCTCGTTTCTTGCATTGCGCTGGTTTGGTATCCTCGTTGTTGTCGTACGTGTGACACACGAGCTGGAGTATCACTCTCGCATCGTATGCGAACCACAGAATACCCAGCTGAAGCGAAGGGGGAGACAAAATTGAATATTACACACATAAAGCCACCCCCAGCCACCAGCCAACAGCCACCAGCAAACCATCCACGTCTCAGCCGAACCAAGCCGCACCGAGCTGAGCAAATGACACAAACAAACTCTCATAAAATTACAAAATATTTTTCTGTTATCGCATCGAGCATTATTCCCGCCATGTAATGATGTACGTACGAGTGGAGTGGTGGGGGGGGGAGGTGGTGAGTTGGGGTTGGCGTTGGAGTTGGGTTAGGTGCAGGGCGACGTGGTGATCCTGCCGCAGAGAAACGACACCATTAAGGATGCTTGAAGTGTGATATTCGAATGAAATTACCATGGAATGTAGGTGAATGGTTAGAGGCATAAATGTGTAGAATGTTGTAGATGTGTGTGTGTGTGTGGGCTTTAATCCGTGAGAAATTTAAAAAAAGGAATTTCTTCGGTTTTCGTGAAGGGAGACATGTCTGCTACAAAAGATTGCAGTTTGGAGACCATGGCAAACATTCAACTCATGGGCAAGTTGTGCGGAAGCATTTCTCTCAACACTTATGAAAACCAACTCAAAAACAGGGTTTTCGACATGTGGATGAATTCTCAACTCAACTCAGGCTCGGGGAAAGCTCTAATCTTCGTCAAAATGTATCAAAAGTTAATCGATATTCGAGAAAGGGTTTTCGAGATACCAACATTTTTGGGTTTTCAAGGGGTTTTGAGTTCAGATCTCAAATTTAAGTGCATGTATGTGAACGGTACAAAAAATCATAATTTAAAGAAAGTAATAAGTTCTGTGATATCCAAATCGACGTTAAACACACCGTTTCCGAGATATGATATGATGCGCTGTTGAGAAATATTCTGTGGCTTGGATTACACATTTTAGCGACTTTTCGATACAATTTTGAATCATATTTGATTTCTAGAGGAGGCGAACGGACTCCTATCGCTCTAAATGCTCCAAATTTCGATATGTTGAAACCCCAAAAATTAAAAAACTTGAAAATTTGAATTTTCAAAACCCTAAGTACCCCGAATCCAGCAGGGATCTGGCAATATGACAGCATGTCATCTTCAGATACTCATCTGATTATCTGTTTTCGGAAATAGGTTCTTTGTGATTATCACGAAATTTTTGTCATTTTCTGAATTTTTGTAATTTTGGAAACAGAAAGTTTCGGGATCTTAACCCTAGTCTGATCTGAAAATCTTTCATCATCGTATTGCATCTGACATCTAAAAAAAATCTTTTCTCAATGTTATGCATTTGCCCTTCTGAGTGATAATCGGTACAAATTTGAGCTCAAAACCCGCGTTCCAGCTTCCAGCCAAGAGGGCCACCATGAGACGGCAGAGTACGCAAGATTGTCGGCTATCCTCATATGGTGCAGGTGGTGTGAACATTTTTCGGAGCTACCTTATCTTGAAACAGGGACTGACAGACCTGTTGTCTTGAGTGGGGTGGAGAATAGTCCAACGATGGAGGAAGTTACTTCGACGATTGAATCGCTGAAAGTTGACAAATATTGGATAAAATGCGCTCTAAGATGCTTAAGACGATGGGTAGAGAGGGATTTATGTGGCTCTCTCGTGTCATGAAAGTGGCTTGGGATTGTGATGAGACAGCTGGTTTTTGATAGACTGGAGTGATTCTTTTCAAAACGGAGGACAAGAGAAAGTTCTTCAAGTCTAACCGGTAAGGGAGAGTGTTGGAGGCCCTTTCTAGAGCTATTGCTGAGTCCAAATTGATGACGAACTTTGTGGCTTACATCCCGGCAGAAGTAAAAGAGCAGCGCGGTTTCACACTAAGAATGTTACTTGTGAAGACTTGGGGGTATGCTAAACCGTCTTGTAGATTTGGAAAAGGTGGGTAAATACTGAAGCGTTCTACAGAAGTATAAGATTGGTGGTCCCCTGCGTGACATTCCATCTCTTTGCACCAACTGTCACAGCTGTGAAAGGGTCTAATTATCACCGTGGACTTAATGCTTTGCCATCGGCGCGTCTTGTCAACTCTCCTTTTCATTATACATATGGACTGAAAGTTGGAGCGCAATCGAGATGAAAAATATTTCACAATGGAAGATTTGAGGTGGCTGGCACTCACATCCTGAAACACGGAACTCCAGCCCGCACTCGATACGTTTGTTGCCTTATGTGCTGCACTGAAGCTGAATGTTGTCAAGTTTGAAGTAAGGGTCATTTTCAAAACGTCTGTCAAATGCACTCTAGATGTAGGGGGAGACTCAAGGTCGCTTTCGCAAGTGATAGGAGAAGTAGCTCAGAAAGGCCAAGATTGATGTCAAAGCCAAGTAATTCCTATTTACCTCAGAGATTGAACATCTTTCTTCGAAAGTTACTCGACGGGATAAGATGAGAAACGCGATAGCGCGGAGAAACGCCACCGTGCGGAGGTAAGTTAATATTGAGCAGCTACTTCTTTGGACGGAAAGGGCTATACTTCGATGGTTTAGTTATATGGTACCTGATGTAAGACGTGGAATGGGTGCAGTTCTATAAAATAGGTGATCTCTTGGCAGACCCAAAGTGAGATGAATGGATCAGCTATGCGGTTTGGAATAGCCCCTGTTGAGAGGAATGATCGATGACGAAGAACGGATTGGTTCGTATGTCCGTTGAGCGCACATTACCCCCGCGCCGCCTTTAGTAAGACATGTGCCTTTCTTCTCAAGTTCATGCCTATTTCGTAAGCTTCTAATGCCTCCTACTCCCCCACCGCTTCCTCCTTATCGCCCAGCTTTGTCAAACCATTAAATTCATCACATCCACTTATGTGCCCGTTTCAACAGCTCAAAACAGAACGAATATATCGTCTCTTCCTCGCCAAGCCTCCGTCCTTCGTCACCATTTTACTGCATGAGGAAATCTCTTTAATTGTATGTCCCCGAAGTGTGCTCTAGGAAATTAGAATTAATTATCAAACTACGTCCTCATACGGAACATCCTACTCCTCGTTCAACTGTGTGCGCTCCTTAACCGTCAACTCTCGCTCTTAGGGGACCACCGTGACTACGCTCACCACATTTGCCTAAGCGTCTTACTAGATTAATAGGTTACACCTGCAATCTATTTCTCACAAGCCCTACGGAGTGAGGTTGCGGGGGCAGCATAAGAGTACTCTGCGAGTAGTTGTGTCACCTTGAGACCTTGAAATGTTACAACCAAAAACCCAAATGAGACACACAATTGTGACTCTTGACGGGGTGGGCAGGAGACGGATGGCGGAGGATTGACAAACTTTGGAATTTCATTTACCTTACCCCCACCCACCCACTCATACACACACACACACGCACACAAAAGGAGTGAATCCTTCAAATCTTATCATCTGCCATACCGACAGCAGGAGGACCGAAAATCCTTGGCCCAATTAAAACGTATTATTGCGTAAGATAAAATTTCCACCACCACCTCCACGTGCGGCGGATATATCCCGCTGAAAGGTTTTCGGGGGTATCCTCCAACTACCGCAAATCCAACACGCACCAACGCGCGTCCTGCTTACCAGTCGGTATCAGCAACCGCAGCAGTGCGCTCTCCTCACTCGTCTCACAGCCGCCCGTTATGATTATTGAAATAATTAAAGATAAATACAAACTTTATAGATGCCATTACCCGACGCAACTCCGACCGCCATCAATCCATCTTTCTCTCTCTCTGGTCCCGGCAGAGTTGGCCCGTCTAAGAGACGGAGGGATGCCACCGCCACCACCATTACCATCCGCCATTGAAGCCATTAACCCAAATCGTAGCTCCCGGCTGCATTTTAGATACATAATCTTGGAGAATCTTGTTTGGGATTAATAATTCTCCTTCGCATCCTTTTCTAGCGTTCGTGTTTGTGCCGGCACCGCCACCCCCATCGGCCGCTCTCTCGTTTGCCTCATGCTCCTGGCAGAAGTTTGTTTGCGTGTTGATGAAGACGATGACGATGATGGTGGTGATAGCCACCGAATACAGGCAACATCTTGTCGTTTCCCCACCGCCACCCGCACCACAGTCCTTCGCATAGATAAACTGCTTAACTTCTGATAAATTAACTTCATAAGATTTCTAGATGATCGGATTTAATCTTCTTCCGGGTGGGAGACGGGGGGGCCACCCTGTCCGTTCACACTCCACCCACCCTCCCTCCCCCTGCTGACAAAGACGAACGACGTCAAATTAATTGATGCCCAAAATCGTCAAAGACAAAGCAGGTCATGGTTGGGCAGTGTACGACGGCCATGGTAGCGGTAGCAGGCAACGCAAAGGAATCTCTCGACAATCAGATGCTCCTTCTGCTATCCTTTGTTAGGCTGTTTAAGCAGTTTTTGTCTGAACTCCTGTTTTCATTCAACGCAAAGAGAGATCGAGAGAGAGAGAGAGAGAGCGGGGCTTTCAGACTGCAAAGTGGGTTCATTGTATCCTTTTGCACGTGTGCGTGTGCGGGTGTGTGTGATTTTTTTTTTATCTGAAGACAACGAAGTTCGCCCCGCATTTCAAAGAGTTCCTGAAGATAGTTCACAAAGGGTGTCGGGCTGCCGTTTGTCAAATGGAAAGAGCAAGGCACGGCAACAATGCCGCAGACAATAATGAATCGACTTGAGCTCCCGTTCCTTGTATGCAGATGAAAACAAGTGAGACTCGAGGACGAACGAAGTCCTTACCTCCCCCACCAACACACTCACACAAAAAACTACGATAGACAGCGAACAAAGGACTCATGCGGAGGAGAAGACGGACGCACGGTGCAATGATGCACAACCGCTTCCGCAACATGACGAACAACAAATGCAATAAATTGTGGGATGCTGGAAATTGGGGCAGATATTAACTGAAATCCTCAGAGAAAGAGAGAGAGACCGTACATACTCTCACACACACACACAAGCGTCGTTTTTGTGTCGAAAGATGTTAAGTGAAGATTTGGTTCTGGGTTGAGGGCTGCCCGACTACCGAAAGGATTTGTTGTGCTGTGTGTACTTTGTGGGTTAGTGGGCAAGGCAAGTTGGCCAAGAACAGTAGTGGCGGTATATTTTGGTTGCGGGCCTGTAGAGAATCGATAGAGGGTGACCTAATTGTTTAGGAATGGATGATGGCTGGAAGGTCTGTCGAAATTAAAGTGCTGTAAGGCTTCCAATAACGATCTTATGTGATATTCCTAGAATGTGGAAACTGGAGAGTATTTGAGTTGATGTACATATTGAAACAAGATGTTTTGTGGGTCTAAGGGAGCTCTGCAAAGAGCTTTGAAGTTTTCCTTGACATGCATGGGTGTTGGCAGAGTTTGGAGTGGACGATTTTCTTCTTTGTCTGTGTCCTTTCATGATGTAGGCTTTCCCTGACAGCCATTTTAAAAAATCCAGGCAACACTCCAAGCATTCCTTTAAGACGACATTTTACATCAAAATCTTCAAGCTTTCAGTCAAATCGTAAATTTTTGCCATCCGTCAACCTTTCCCTTAATTCGATCCTAAGATGAACTTGACTGCGATTCGATTTCCTTTCCAAGAGATGGCTCAATTTTGACAGACTCCACTCTTACCTTTGCTCTGCCTTGAAGTCTTCAAATTTTTAGTCAAAAGGTAATTTTTTTTCAGAATCCACAAGCATGCCAAAAAACAACTGATCCTCTAACTCCATCTGCCCGCATCCTGTTTCCCGCTTTTCGAACTGATGCTTCAACTCCATCTGCCATCAGTTTGACCTTGATTCCCATGATCACTTCTGGTGGGCGACCCTTTTCAAATCATCAACTTCGCCGATATCGCCGTCAGCACTGCTGGTGGAGCTGATCACCAGATTGTCGCTTCCACTCACAGAGCGCGGCTTCTCATTCATTCACCAAAATACAGCCACCTTCCAAGCCATCCCAGCCCCCTCCCTTCAGTCACCCTGTCTTCTGTCATTCGCGGCACAAATTAACTGAAAGGATCCGCTCTGCAATACATTAAGGATCCAAGGCATTTGCCTTCAAGGTGGGTTATAACTCATTATATGCTAATCTGTCACAATGAATTTGCACACGATTGTGTAGGCTACGACGCACACACATCCCCTCGTGTCAGTTGGCTGTCCCTCCTGCTGGCATATGCTAATCCGTTCAAAGTGACAGAGATAAATGCTTCCACCCCAGAGTTGAGGAAACACCTTCGCCTCTAGTCCTCTGTAGTCGTCGTCGCTTTGATTAGCAGCTCTGGGGCACGTGAGTACGCAAAATGACTTGTGTGTGTGTGTGTGTTTTGCTCCACAGCATCAAGGGAAGTGTAACAACGAGATGTTGACGACGACGACGACTACGACGGGGAGGAACCAAAGAGAGCCGCAAAAAAATGGACAAATCATGGTGTCAGCGAGAATTAAGTGCTGTCCATGTATCAATCCACGGCAGAGCACGGCGTTCTGGACTAAATCGAAGCCTGTCCGCTTCACAGGCAGGCACACACCAACAGCGAGTGACTGAGGCAACCTCGGCGGTGTGGCAAGAAATCGAACAAAAAACCAAGGGAAACTGTCAGTCACTCTGGGATATTGTTGCCTAAGCTGTGTGACCATGGGGTCGAGCTCAGGTGTTAAGAGAACTATTGCCACACACACATGCGGTCGGTGTTGGGGCCTTTTGCGGCGGGGACCGCGTTGCCTACATCATTCCTCTCGGCTCTGACAGATATTTGAATACGTTTAGCCTTTTGTTGCGGATGGACCCTCGGAGGGGGCGAGAGCCAAAACTGTGCTCGTCGATGACTTGCATTCGAGGTGCCGCGTCAGATAATTTTTTTTCTCTCTCTCTTCCAAGGAATTCCTCCACCTTTCGAGTGGATAATGGTGTTGTTGGCGATACCCACACACAAGTTCGAAGATGTGAACGATCAGAGTGCGACCGTTTCCTATGAATTACAAGTAACACTGTCTTGGCGGTGCGGCAATATGACCTCAAGTGGATGTCACTCAGGTATGGAGGAAAAAAAAACGAAAACAACTCAACACAAAAAAAATTGAAACTGAATGACTTCTCAAGTGTGTGAGGCTGTGCGTAGCCCTTTAGCAGGTTCGGAGATAATCGTTTTTGGAATTTCACTTCACTATCTCCAGCCCTTGATCGCCAGTGGTCGAGGGTTGACGAGGTCTCCCTCTCCCGCTCTCCGTCATCACGTTTGTCCAATGTTGGGCTTGAGGTTGTCAAATTACTGTCAACCGTGTTCGCAGGTCATGTCACGCGGGGTGCTTAGTCGACTCTTGCAAGTGTCACACACACAATGAGTTCAATGGGAAAATTACTTAATTTCACTTTAATTTGTGTTTGGGGAGAGGTTTCTTAGAATTTTTTTGGGGGGGTAAGCGATTGAGTTCTCATGTGAAACTAAGTTCTTCTGGCATCAAAATTTATAGAATAGCAGAACATTTCATAACCTGCTTCAGTCCCTTCATCGATCCCAGCTTCACTCCTAGTTTCAGTCCTGGTTTCAGACCATCTTTAAGTCTCAGTTTCAATCTCAATCCCACTTCAAGTGTCAGTCGCAGCTTCAGTCCTAGACAAGGTTTTAGTCTCTGTTTCAGTTTTCATCACAGTTTGACCCCTAGTTCCCTTTCAATCCCAGTTTCAATCTCAACTCTGTTTCAGTCCTAGACTAGGTTTCCATTCGTGAACCAGTTTAAGTTGCAGTTTCAGCCACGGCTTCAGTCCCATCTTGAATCCTAGTTCCATCCTCACTTTCTTTTCACGTTTCTCTCCAGATGATACCATGCCCAACGTTGTCCCGATTTCAGTCCTGGTTTCAGCCCAATCTTTAGTCACAATTTCAATCTCAAAACAAGTCTCAATTCGACTCCGAGTATCAGTCCCAGTTTCAGTCCTAGATCAGGTTTCAGTTTTTGTTCCAGTTCAAGTTGTTCTTGCCCTGACTTCAGTTTCATTTTCAGTCTAAGTTTGACCTTAACTTGAAGTTAAGGTTTCAGTTCCATTTTCAATTTTGGTTTCAGCCAAACTTTTAGTCCTAGCTTCAATCTTAATCCCAGTTCATGTGTCAGACCCAGTTTAAATTTGAGATCAGATTTTTAGTTTCAGTTCTAGTCTTTATCTCAGTTTTAACTGCATGTCCCAGCTTCAGTTTCGGTCCTAGTTTCAGTCCTAGTTTCGGTCCTAGTTTCTGTCCCAGTTTCGGTCCCAGCTTTGTTCCCAGTTTTTGTCCCAGTTTAGGATCCAGTTTCGGTCCCAGTTTCGGCCCCAGTTTCTGCCCCAGTTTCGGTCCCAGTTTCGGTCCCAGTTTTGGCCCCAGTTTCGGCCCCAGTTTCTGTCACAGTTTCGGTCCCAGTTTCTGTCCCAGTTTCGGTTCCAGTGTCGGCCCCAGTTTCTGTCCCACTTTCGGTCCACGTTTCGGCCCCAGTTTCGGTCCAAGTTTCTGTCACAGTTTCGGTCCCAGTTTCGGTTCCAGTTTCTGTCCCAGTTTCGATCCCAGTTTCTGTCCCAGTTTCGGTCCCAGTTTCGGCCCCAGTTTCTGTCTCAGTTGCGGTCCCAGTTTTTTCATCCCAATCCCAGTGACTTCAGCTGTTGTTTCAGCCCTGCTGTCGTATAAGTTTCAGCTTCTGGTGGGTTTTCCTCCCAGTTTCAGTTCCACTCCCAGGCAGAGTTCATGTCTCAATCTCAATCCCTGTCCCAGAGTAGGTCCCACACGAGCTTCCTTTCACGGTTTCAGTTTTTGCCCCAGTTCTAGCTGTAGTTCCAGTCCTAATAGCTATCCCAGTGACTTACAATAGTTGATGGCAGTTTGCCAAGTTAGAAGAAATCACCAAATTTACTGCCGCTATGCTGACAGACCATGCCAACCTCTCTGCATGCCCCTTGTGTATTTCATTTTCCAAGTTTTAGCGCACGAAGCTCACTGCGGGACATTCCGTGCCATCCTTTTGAGGGGATCTGCTCAATCTTGAGTCGGTTAACTGCACACCAGCCCGCGCCATCGCCACCCACTCCCCCCTAACGACCGTCTCTAACAGCCGCCATTACACCCCAGAATGGGAAGTGCAGAAAAAGTTTCCTTGTAATTGCCTAGCCACTGTAAACCCTAAAATTTAATTTCATTGATTTCTGCCAAGTGCGCTTGATGCCGCCCGGAAAACCTCGGCACATGTTCTTCAAAATTTCCTACACCACATTATAGTCCATCCCTTCCGAGTGTTGGTCATTGCTCCGCCGCGCGCGCCGCCCATCCCATCCCATTCCCCCCTCGTCCCTACGGCGCGATGATAATCCATTCAGCAGAACATGCTGAGGCTATTGCAGCCAACCAAGCAGATACTTGCCCCCACAAGAGAACTTGAGTGTGACCCCCATCACAGCCCGTCCGCCGGTTGTCCGGTTTTCCTTATTATTATCAAGCGGTGGGCGGGCGGGCGGTCGGGCGTGAAGGGCGAAACTCAGATAATTCGGTTTCATCTGCTCAGTCTCTGGTTTCATTCATTTTGACTGCGAACAAACCACCCACATGCGGCTGTTGCCAGTTCGAAATTCAGTTGAATATTTTAAAACCCTTCACCTCCGTTCGACGCCCCAACCTTGGGTGCTGGATGTTGTACACGTGCAGCCATAAGAAGGGGCGGACGGACGGAACTACCAAAAGTGGGCGAGAAAAATACAAATTGAAAGGAAAACAAAACACTGAAAGTCTCACTTCTAGTCCGTGTTGTCGACAGAAGCACAGACATGATGAGAAGGACAAGAAAAGGGCTGCCGTTGCCACTACCAAAAGGGGGAGAAAAAAATAAAAGACTAAAAGGGCTGCCGAAGGACCTTGTTGGAGGGTGAGCCGGCATCGCCATCACCGCCCCGCCGCACGCCGCTTTCAACCAGCAAATGTTCGTTCATTTGTTCGAATTCGGTTTTACTCCCGCTCATTCATATGTATGAGCCAAGCATCACGACCCGCTTGCCATCGTCCTCTCTCGATCTCGCTCTCTCTCTCTCTCTGTCACTCTTTCCCCCCGTAGGACGAGATGGATGCTCGGTGGATGTCGACGAGATGGATGAATGAATGAGGTTTCCACATGATGGTGTCCTCCGGGTGGGCGCCGCCCGCCTCCACCGTTCCGTCTCTGGGCCAAGGGAACAACTGCGCAAAAAACATATGTTCCACTCCGCTTTTCAGAGAAATCGCTTTTAGGTGGCAGCCCGAGTACACTTTAAGTGGTAATCATTTACGCTTTGCAATTGTATTTGGGTGGGAAGTTGTTTTTTCGTTCTTCCTGTGCGGCGGAGACCGACGACCGGGAACGTTGGGGTTGCTTTTTTTCTGAGTGTGGAGAGGGAGTGTATGTATTTTCCGCCATTCGAAGTGTTTGTTTAGGGTATGTCATTGTCTGGTCGATGGGCGATGGGCGATGGGCGGATGGCTGGGAGGTGAGATCTCGGAAGTGTGACATAACAATAATACAAGGAAAATATTTACTCACTCATTCGGAAGGGAACTTCTGTCAAAGCGGTGCGAGGATGGGGGGACTACGAGTCGAATTTGAATAAGACGAAGGGGTTGCCGCTGATTCATTGTTCATTTATATTTAATTTATCGATTTCTTCCTTCCTCCACTCTCTCTCTCTCTCTCCCTCTCTCTGCCACATGGATCTGGTGTTTGTGCGGGCCGTTCGTGGAATGCGTGCAGAGGTGAGGACCACCCACACACATGCCACACAGCGAAACACGATATCCGCAGCATCTTGCGGCTGAGACACTGCTGTACGTGATGCGGATAAATCATACAATTCACCGCAGCCAACTCAGCAGTCTCAGAATCATCAAGAAAAAGTGCTTTTCCAGATGAAAGTGATCACCCAGTGCGACTAACGAGCAAAGTGTCACTTTTTATTAAAAAAAAAAACTCAGTCCCGCAACCCAACGAAACACTCTTGAGTTCCAAAAACAAAAAAACAAAAAAAACTAACTGGGTCATGGGATCGTGACGTTGATGATGACGACGAGAATGACAACGTCTCCAACTACTCCGACGAACGATGGGGATGGCGATGGCGATGGCGATAGCTCGGAAATCTAGCCACTCTGTGTGTATGAGTGGAGTCACTCGGTTAATGCAATCGCTGTGTCGTCGTTCTGCTGGCTGTCGAATAAATAATGACAAATGAGTTTCTTTTCCTTCAGATAAGCGTGTGCCCCGAGCTGCTGTAGATATTTGCTGGATTTTTGAGCAATTGTAGCATGGGGTGTGGGTGTGGTGGACGAAAGCGAGGTCAATTGGTCCCCGGTGGGGTGGGGCGCTGGAGCTCTTCACTCTCCAACTAGTGCATGTTTTGTTAATGACGGTTAAATAGGGATTTGTATTCATTTATTTAAATCGAAAATTAAATGCTCTACCAGTGTCGCCAGCCGTAGTGGTGGCGGTGGTGGTGACAGTAGTCCTAAATGCCAGGCTGAGACTGACTGCGGGTTAATCTTTGAGTGACATCTGTGATGGGGTCAAATGGGGGCTGTGGAGGTGGTGTGGTGTGGAGACATTTTTCATTTCATTTGGGAGATGTGGGATTGTGTGAGCTTTGGATGGATGTGCACACATATGTGTATCCGGCCGCTGAATTAAGTTCATGTCTTGCATGGGCTCGCTAAGGTAACACTATTCTTCATTTCACTGCTTATTCCATTCACATGGAGTTGAAGAAAGTCCGAAGGCCATACTTGGATGAGCTTCTATCTTTTAAATTACCCAGAGAAGGCATGGTCTTTAGAGTCAATCCTTCTCTATACTCTGCTCCAAGAGGAATACATTCGAGGACTATTTTTGACTCGAACGTGGGAAATAGATGTCTAGGTTGGGATGGCCTTTACAAGTGGAGAAGGACCTTAGCCAACATGGAGTGGGCAATTGGAGGCAGCTGACGAGAGATCGTGCCAGTTGGAGAGGTATGTTGGTGAGTCCTAGGTCCACCAAGGACTGTAGTTTAATAATAATTGCGTGACACTAAAGCCCACAAAGGACTAAGGTCTAGCTTCTACAACAACTTCTCGTGCTGTGCGTGCTACTCTAAACTCACGAGTAGAAGGGACCTACAGTTTTCTGCCGACTCCGAACGGCGAGATTTGAGTAGCTTTTCATAGATAATTGATACTCTTTGAGTGTTGTCAGCAACTGGAAAGAGGTGGTGCCTGAAAAAAATTAGAGGTGTACCCACTACGCCAATGCGACCACTACTAAGGACCTTATCACGGAAAGGAGAGGATAGTGAGAAGTGCATGAGGTTGGTTTAGTTGATTGAGCAGCTCACCTTCATTCTCTTATGAAAACATGGCTTCTGGAAGACTGTCATGTCATTAATTCTGGAACCCTTGATTTGAAGACATTAATCATGTTCAGTCCCCATGGAGTTCGTAGTTCCTGTAACTTCCTTTATTTGCGAACAAGGCTATACGTGCTACCTGGAACATTTATTTTTAAAAATAGCACGCACACGAAGTCTAAGTTTGAATTAGGATTGTTTGTCGCGCGGGAAGCTCTGCAGACTCTTCTGAACTATAGCGTCACCTTATGTCATGACCATGCCTTCGAAAGGGACGTGGTATTCAAAGAGAAACTAATGTCCATACATTTGATTGAAGGGAAAGAAATCTGGGGAATGAATCCTGGAAAGGAACATCTAAGTCCAATTATGACTATGGCAGCAAAATGGTTGAACTGTTGAGCTTGAGGCAAATCAAGAAATGATTGTAGGACAGAGAGTCTCTTTTCCTTAAGCCCATCTATCGTGGACCGAGGGAAAAGATGACAGTCAACATCTTGGGGTTGGGTTGGTGCTGCTGTTATTGGACCTCGTCACATACCCCACTGTTTGGAATTGACAACAATTAAGGACGTCAGATCGAATAGGATGAAGAAGTTAGTGAACGTTGCCTGCACGTCACAGAAAGGAAAGAACTCACGAGGCTCTCATCATATACATCTGCATCTCTGTCCAGAAACCAAAAAAAAAAGATTGCTTCCGTCGTTCACAAACCAAGCAAACATTCAAGCAAGCGATACGAATTCCGAATTTCTTGTCATCCAAATCACCTGTTTGGAAGAGACAGCACTTTTGTATTTTTTGAAGGAATCAAATTGGATGAAGCTACACTCCAGAAGGACCAGGGCCTAGTTGCTTCAACAACCAATAGTTTTGAGAGGTGGACCTGGGCCTCAACCAACATGCCTCTCCAGCCAGCAAGATCTTTCGCTAGCTGTCTCCAAGTTGGTTGAGGTCCTTCTCCACTTGTGTGCGCCACCTTTGACTAGGCTGTCCTCAGTTGCCTTGTTCCAATGGCTCAGATTCAAAAAGTTTTCGAGCCGGAGCTGTGGTGTCCATACGTTCTAAATGGCCTAGCCTTACAGTTTGCTACTGACAGCATTTTTTTTTCCTTTTGGTTCCCTCCCTGAGTGTTGTCAGCAACTGAAGAGAGAGAGAGGGGGGGGGGGGGGGTTAGGGGTGGACAAACTAACTCATTGCACCAACAGTAGCCTCGCCAAGAAGACTTCACGCAAATTTAACACGCTCACAAACAAGTGCTCAGCTTTGAAGGAACCTTGATGTGAACCTTGATCTGTCATTGGGAGCTTGTTCATGCCTTGTGTGGCCTCCTCCTTCAATGCCATTGTTTCCGTATTCACAAATTCTTTCTCCGTCTTTTGATTTTTAAAGATAGTGTGCAATAATCTTGAAAGACGAACTCGGACTCGGCACTAAATTTAGGCCATCGGTCACTGGTCATTCCCCCTCCCCCTAAATACTCGACACTTAGAAATAGCCCTTTTTAGCCCATCAAATCTGTCATTATTCATGTCCCTCGTGTTAAGACTTCCTGTAGCTTCCTGTAACTTCCTGTCCGACAAGACATGAACTAATATCACACTGATGGATGCTCAATTTTATTTTGCGTCGAATCTTTACCAATTAGTGCACCTAACACGTGGACAATTCTACTCAATTTCAGACACAGATACAAATTCAGTCGCCTTGCCATCATCAAAACTGGAAAGCGAGTCTTGTAACAACCAAAAGCTGATAGAATAGATGGACAGTTTGAAGCATGTGTTTGTATAAAATGATCGAGGAAAGTCGATTAAATAATAATAATTGAGTGGCACTACAGCCCACAAGGAACCAGGGTCGCGCTTCCATAAACAACTATTCGTGTTGTGCGTGTTATTGTTCTCTCCGAACTCCGAACTCTTTGATTGTTGATTGTTGTCAGAAAATCAAAAGAGGTGCGGCCGTGAAAAATGCGAGGTGTCCCTTCCGCGAATCGAACCTAGACTTTCTGCGCGGCCAGCGACGTACTTACCATTACGCCACGATGACCACAAGAAAGTCGATTACCAGACTCTAAAAGAAAGAGAACTGGTTGATTGACCCCTTTTAAAATTGCAGCTGGTTTCACGTAACTCATTCACGGGCTCATCACACAACGGCACATCCTGGAACGGTGCCATAAAAATACAGATTGACGTTCTTTACATTTTCGCCGCTTCTAAGAGCACCTGCACATATTTCAGGCTTAGTCGCAGAGAGCATACACAAGTTTGTCAATTCACCCACCTAAGGTCATATATGGGAATCCTGGACTGGACATTTGGTATTTTCCACTTCCTACGCGTTGTTGTCAATGAAAACTGTCTAAAATCTCTGTCTTCGGAGTAGGGGGGGGGCACTCTTTTTGTAAGAGAACAGTAGCATGCACAAAGCAAGCAATTGCTGAAGAAGCTAGGATCTGGCCTCTTATGGGCGGTGATGCCTGTTTCATGTTTAGTTGATATTTCTCCGTTTCATCAGAAATTGATGAAGGAGCAGTTTGATATCATTGAAAAAATAAAAAAGCCAATAAATTCGGTGGCCCAAGAGGCTACAAGATGTCAGGATCTGCATAGATTCTCAAAAAACAAAGAAAATAGTGACGTTGCACATGAAATTGTTCTGTTTCAAGGAGTGAGACCTAAAGTTCAACACGGACTTAGAATTGCTAAAATTCAGAAGATTTTCATTGGCAATCGGTTCTTCACTTGTAGCAGCAATTTGAGATAACACGAGTCAAGATCGAGCTTAGACCTCCGGCTTAGGAATCGGGGCATTTGCCCACTACGCCACTGATACGCGACTGCACATAATAATTCCTATCCTTGTCACGACCCTCTAAAAGTTCGAACAGCTGGTTAAGCTTGCTTACTCTAATGACATTGACGTCAGTCGACTGAGAGAAGAGCATAACAGAGTGAATACTGTTCTTGAAAAAGAGCGCGTTCGAGTAAGAGGAAACGGTCAGAAGTTACCAAAATTTCAACGTATTTTCGACTTCGTTTGCCATGATTCCTCAGTGAACAAGAATAAGTACAAACATTGATCCCAGAATCAATGTTTCTTTGGCCTTAAGACACCACTGAATTCTTGAGGTAAGTATCAAAGCAAATTTGAGTCTGAATACTCAGTCCAACAAGAAATGATCTTTCATTCAACCTCACCCTATTTACACACAGTACAATTTTCTCACTTGTGTTGGTGACCCATGGCTTCCTGAGCACTGTCAGCAGCTCGCGAATTTCTCAACCTTCGCCGTAATAGTTAGCATCATACAGTAGACCGCAAAAAAAAAACTAAAATCTCAACTATTTCGCCCATACAACATTCCTCACCACCACGACAACCACCTCCTGTTGATAGTCAAAGTTCCCAAACTACCACTAAAACTCTCGCCAAACTCCAGTTTACATTCCTTATCTATTACCAGCCACCAACTGAGACCGGGGGGGGAGGCGAACTTTTTTTTTCCCCCCAACCACAGGAAAAATTCTTCAATTAGATGAACCCATCATCGAAAAAAGAAAAAACTTCTTTATTCTTCTTCACCTGACCCGCAAATACACGCGCTCTCTCTTTCTCCCTTCAACAATCCACTTATGATTATCCCACGTAATCCCCTCACATAATCGCATTCAATCCAAGTGCCTTCCCTCCACCTCGCCACCACCGTAGTTGCAGTCATCATAGCTCATCCCAACGAAAGCAGCAGGCAGCAGCCATCCAGTGACAAGGATCATTTTCCAAACATTCTTCCGGCATTCATCCGCACATTCCGCCTCATATCTCCACCTGTTGTTCACTTAAGTTGGCGATAAATTATAACTCTAGCGACACGGAATCGCCAAAGTTTTCCTTTAGAATTTTTCTTTTCACTTTGCACCTACTTTTGCCGACGAAAAAAACCTGCCACCACCCCATCCATATTGGCATCGTATTTCCACCCCCCCCCCCACCCCCTCCTCTCCGCCGGCAAGCCAGATGAGGAGAGATGCAAGACGGGGGGCAGAATTGGAAAATTGAAAATTCCACTCTCAATTCTTATAAGTTGAAACTTTCTATTTGTTGTCGTTGTCTAAGACGAGTGGGCGGCGACAGAGGCGGACTGGAGATGCCTAAGAGACGCAACCATCATCAGTCATTTAGAGACTAATGGTCGCTCATGGTCGAGAGAGGGGCGACGGTTGTCGGGAGGGTTCGACTGCTGCTGCAGGTAGTGCAAGGATTTCTTAGATGCTCCTCCTTGCATCCGCCCAACAAATTGGCAAATATTTGCGGACTGGAAAAGTGTTTGCTTCTATTGATGCTACACGTGCATATGTTGTCATGTGAGCAAACACACACACAGACGACGAAGGGCTCCTCAAGGTTGGTTGCCCGTGGTGGTTGGGATTCCTTAAAGGACGTCTGTTGTTTTCCCTCTTCTGCTTTCCATATGTGATTTGGGGGCAAACACGCAGACGAACGAAGCAAAGCGAAGCGAAGCTCATCAGTGTCTCATTTTATGTGTCCCCCATGATACACCGCCCGCCCACCCCAAAGGAGTAATGCTTCTTCTTCTTGTGCGTCTTTGTTGGCTTCAACTTCTGCCCAGGGTGGGGGTTCACTGAACTTTGATTGAAATATTAATTTTTAATGGAGAGAAGTGTGTGGGCGGCCGGTGGGTGGCTGGCGGGTGGTGGTGTATGGCACGTCATCTTGGGAATACACTCGGCTTCTTGTTTGGCATTGCAAACAGAAAAGCAAACCTCTTGGGTGATGAAGGGGGACGTGGCGGCGTGGTGTGTGTTAGTGGGTGGGGGTGTGTGATTTATCGAAAGGATCTCACGATGAATTTTATGACGCGGCGCTGAAAGTACGAGTGATTAATCATCGTGTGGTGCGGGTGTGTAACTAGTTTCGTATGGATCCCGGGTTCCGAGCAGGACCCCATGGGGGGTGACTGTATGGTTATCCTCAGCTAATGGAGTATTTCGAATTGAGATGAGATGAGAGATGCCCTCTTCCACTCGGGCCTCAGAAGACGACTAATGACATTGGGCAACGGACGGGAGAGCAGCATAACGCGCAGCTCCCTCTCGCATGAAAAATTAATTAAGTGCTTCTGGGCGATTTCGTCCTTTATAAGTCAGGACTGAAAGGTCAGAAATTGAATTTCCGCATTTCCCGAGTATTTAAATCAACAAGACGAATAAGGGACGGCATTGGTCCGTTTCCGAGATGATTGGATTTTGAGGTGTTTATGAATGCATGAGATGATCGCTGGGAGGGGCGGGTGTTTAAGGGTGTTTGGGACAATGTGTTGCGCTCTTCTAAAGTGCTTCCACCGCCACAAACGCCAAAAAAAAAGCTGATTTGAATATCACGAGGTCACGCCGCCACCGTCTGTTCGCATCACAATCGTCGCTGAACATCACATCACGCCGCAGCGGCAGCACCTTTTTCGGTCGAATGTTTTTGTTTTCGGATTTTCCACTTGGTCGCACCCTCTGTCTATGCCATGGGGGCCTTCTGATGAGTGCTCTGCCGCCAACGTCGCTCGTTTGGCAGTATTCCACTACCTGTCGGCACAGTACATCCATTCACCGGTTTGTTGGAATTGATTTAGTGGGGGTGGGGCAATGTTTTCACGTCTCAAGCTCCCACCAAGATTCGCCCGGTGTTTCCTCCTTTCATCGCTCACTCGCGCGCGCGTTCACTGAAGCTCACATTAATGTCTGACAACGTTTTCATTTACGAATGACTGCGTTTTTCGTATCAACAGTGGCTGGGGTGTGTGTGTGTGGCGGAAGGGGACTGTGGTAAGGCACAAAACAAAGGCGAAAGTCAAGCACAGTCAAATGGGAGATGAGGAAAATTGCATGTTTTCCCGCCAAAATGCATCGCTCTCATAGTGCGCCAGCAGATAACCGCAAATAGCTATCAATGGGAGACGTTAAGAGGATGTGATTGCCTGCGTCTGCTTCAGTTGCATGCGATGCGAATGAATGAGCACCGAATGAAAAGTCAAACGCGCTTTACACGTACACAAGCACAGACAGTGGAAGAGAGACGCTCTTTGTAGCCCCTACATGCGGAGCCGCCACGCTTGCTGGGCCACAATGGAAAAGCTTTCATAGAAACGCGCCAGGCGTCGTCAGCAGGGTGGACAGGCGCGAACGAATGTGAGCGAGTTAGAGGAACCGTTTCGATCATCTACGTGGCTCCTGAGCATCGGTGGGTGAAGGGGGTTTCCTGGTCAGGAACGTGGCTGTGTTTTTGCAAACTGAACTCGAACACGATGTAAAGTGACAGGCAGCGGATGGTTTTCCAATTGTGCATTTGGTTGTGTTGAATGGATGAGTTGGGCTGGAGCTAGAGCTGTGACTGGCGTTCAGCAGAGAGTTTTCATTTTTTCCGTTTGAATGGGTTCTGCTTCGCGGTGGTGAGACAGATGATTTTTTGGGAAAGTGGTGATCAGTGAAAGGAAATGTTGAATATGCGGGGGAGCTCGCTAGGATTTTGGTAATTAATTCAGATTTTGAGGCAAGACATCGCCTGTTTTGGGGGTCAATGAATTTATAGGAGGTCCTTGGATACAACAAAGTTTTAGCAGTTCCTTTGTTTATGAAAGGAGCTTAGGGAAGGGTGTTGAATTGAACATTGGATGTGTCAGGGTCTGAATAGACCATATTTTGGTCTACGATCTGAGCGATACTCTCAGCAATTTTACAACATACCTTAAAGGGATCACTTATCTCCTCTTTGACTGCCAAGCTTGTGCAAAGCGAAAGAATCAATTTTTGGGGAAGTACTTTCTTGGAAACCTATGTGAACGTTGCCACAGTAGCGTGCGACATCTCCACAGCAGCATGTCTATGGTTTTAAAGGGACAAGAGAGCGAGCATCGTGACACTGGACCCAAAAACGGCCTACGTGTGGTTGACTCCCGGATAGCCAGCCGCTCCAACCTTACCTATGTGTGGTGGAAGTCTTGGAACGTTTTTCCCGTTCTATTTTGAAGAAGTCCGTAGATGCGCAGGTATCCTTTTTTTCCGCGACACAACAAGCAACAAGGTTCTCACACGGTCTCTGATCGACAAGTTACAGTTTCAATGCAAGCTGTCCCATGCAGCAATTAGTTGTTGGTAACGATCAGCATTTCTTGGCTCTTCACCAAGATTTGGCAAAACATGAGAATCTAACTTACTAGCCAAGACCATTATGTAAGCTTGGGAATGGTGCATCGATTGATTTCCCAGCTGGAACAGAACAGATGACAATTTATTTGAAGTATGTCCCTTCAGCCAATTTGTTTTGCGAATCGTACCTTCAAGTCGATTAGAGGAAGGAGTCTTGTCCCTGAGTGATCCATTTTTAATGTCAAATAAATAAATTGGATGACGGTACAGTGCATAAGCATCCAGTGCTTAGGTTCTGCAGCAACTACTCGTGTTGTACGTGATATTGTCCGTGGAGATAGAGTTTTATGCCGACTTCGAACGAACATTGAACTTCTAAACTCCTTAAACTCTTTAAACTCCTTGAACTCTTTAAAGTCCTTGAACTTTTCGAACTCTTTAAAGTTTGCTCAGCAACTGAAAGAAGATGGTGCCTTGAAAAAATGCGTGATGAACGATCCGTCCAGGAATTGGAGCTAGGATCTCTGGTGATCAAGCCGATACACTGCTACACGTTGGTCTGTATGTTCAACGAAAGGGAAATACAATTTATTGATGTTTACTGATTGTTGGAGGTCTTCTTACTTAATAAATCAGCTGAGCGAGAGCCTTACTTTGAGCTAAGCCAGTCTTCTATGCAACGGTTTCAGACTTTGCATTTCCTCCGTCACAACTTGGTCTTGGTTTTGAAGGTCTTATGAATCAAATTTGTCGTTAGGATACACTTTACAGTTTCATTTAAAATATAGAGACATTAGGCAGACGATCGAAGAAGATAAAGGCATCGATTGTTCTTCCTTTAATGTCCTTTTGTGGAATGCACCAGTCCTGGCATCCCTACAGTCCCTTTTCGCGATACAGAGACATATATTCAGCGTTGAACTGTTCCGTCAATTATGTTTCTTTCTTATTCAAACACGCTGCACTTCCATCCGATGAAGCTATTTCCAAACATTGACACCAAGCTGCCTTGCATCTATAAAGACTTGATCTCTTCACCCGAGCTTTGTTTAACGTCCCCTTCTCAAACCACTATGCTGTAGTGAAGACCCTCTAAGTGGGAAGTTGTTGTCCACTACAATATGTCCGAGGCTCTCTATTCAATTGACCCTAACTTGTCAGGCAGCATCCGGTTAAATTTTCTCCTCCATTCAAACAGACAGAGCGATGTATCCAACGAAAACTCACTCGTTCGAAGGTGCCAAGAGCCTGCGCTGACGTTCCTCAGTGTCAGTTCCTCATTGCCAGGCTAGAAGGATAAGCGTCTTGGAGAGCATGAGTTGGATAATTTGAGAGTGTCTTTGCCAGTTGTCGAGGGAAGGATCTCCACTAACTTGTTCAAACTCTTTAACTCTCTTACATCATCAAAATTTCAATTGTACTTGAAGCCATATCCAGATTCTCGCAGATGCATTGATTTTTAGCTGACGGCATAAGTGCTATGAAAACGTCAAGAACGACCACCTAGAACAGAGTGGCTCTGCCCCTATCGATTTGGGACATATCAACGAAATTTCAAAGTCTGTTGTTGCAAGATTGACTGCAGACTTGTTACCGGAAGTGTTCAGTTGCCCAGAATAGCTCTCCTTTTAGGCAACAAACTGCAGTGTGTCGTAGTACCACTTGGCTGTTTTGAAGTGCTTCAGGTCGAGAAGCAGTACGAGTCAGACTATGAGATCTTGAGGAAGGATTTCGAAAACGAATGCAGAGAAGGAAAATGCCATTCGGCAGCACTACCGCTCCGAGAGGGACAGGCAGATTGACGCCATCGTCACCAAGATGGACACGGAGGCTCTCAAAGAGATGGAATTTCGAAGCGAAGAACGAGTAGGGGATCGGATGTCATTTTCAGTCCAGCTGTCAACTCATTTCCTGATCATTTCAGACGCCTTAAGAACAAGTACGAGAATGACCTTTGGGATCTGGAGACCGTGGGGAAGTCCCTGCATGAGAAGTATTCCGAGACCAGGACTCGACTAACTGATTCAGATACCCAGACAAGGAACTACCAAGCTGAACTCAAGCGGTTCCACATCGAACTGTTGTCAGGATGGTGCCTCTTAAGACCACCATCTGAACAGGTTTGAATTTAAGCCCTTAATAGCCTAAAGGAGATCATATCCAACACAGACTTCAATAGGGCGGGTTTCTGCTTAAGACAAAGTCACATTTCACCCCATTGTTCGAAAGATCCCAGCACTTGGATCAAAGAATTCACCTTCAACTTCTACAATCACTTGCGATCGACTCAAACATGTGAGGTTTAGAGTAGGCACATGGTCCAATATATGAACTTCAAATAACCCGCTTAGATAATGCTACCAGGTCAGACAGTTAAATGTTTTAACAGGTCACATGGCTAATACCTCTAATCTCCATCAGATTGACCTTGTAGTGCAAAGTGCTTTAATCTTTATAAAGATCGTCCAAAATGCTTTTAACAACAGAAGGACTGCATTCCATTCCAGCCTACAGCAACCTCAAAACAAAACATTTCACTTTTGAGCACTTAAAAGCTGCCAGCTCCTGCCCTCTTCCCTTACCCTCCAATCATTTTCACACATTCAGTGTGAATCACATCGAAGAGGTCCATTAGAACGTATTAATTACATCAGCGCTAGCGTTTATTGCCGATCTTAACGACGATTATCAATTACCATTAAAACTCTCATAATTAATGATCACCTTACGGTTGCGGCAAGACCAGCACTTCACATCGCCTCTAAGCCAATTTATCACTGGCGAACAAAAAAAGGAGGAATCTCATTTGCCATCAAAAGCACAAAGCTCCCGTCGTGTTTCTATTTTTTCTCCGTTTTTTTTTCTTTTTGATTGCTTAATCCATTTTGAGAATCGTTGTCCTTGCTATGCTATGTTGGCAACGACGACGACGACCGTCGTCCGTCAGGAGTTAAATTGAATTAAATTTAATTTCCCCGATAACAATGGAACTCGGTGTACAAAATCTTCTGCAGAAATCCATTCGTTTCGCCATTCAAGCGACGATTACTTGTATAACCTGCACACCCCAGCACTGTCCCGACCCGTCCTCCACCTGTCATTTACTACCCTCTTCCTTCCACCGCCCACACACACGCGCACACCCTCCCATACGAGGGCTAATTACTAAGCTGTCAATTTGGGGACCAATTCGAGTCAATTCCGGCCAATTAGCTGCGGAACCTTCGATAAAATTCACAGCTCTGCCCGCTTCCCCGCTGGTCGTTTTTTCATCGCTTTCCAGCCAACAGAAAAATGAGTGGACAAGCGAGATCCAGGAGGAATGTGTGACAACAAGGACGAGCATACGAGCGCTTTGCAGATGAAAACTAAACAAAGGGGCGATGACAGGACAATTAAATAAGAGCCACGCTATTTGGTCCCCCCCCCCCCCCTTGCCAACCAACCCCGACTGAAGGACGACGTGGAGAGAGACTCTGTTTCGGTGCCGTACTGCACCTGCAGGCGAGCTAAGCTTTGTTATTATAAAATTAGCTCCAACGCGACCAATTACGAATTCCATGTGTGCATCTGTGACGTTCGGCCTGCTGATGCACTGGCTGCGCCGCCACGGAAGAGGGAGCTGTGTCCATATGCCCCGCCCCGGAGGTGACCAAAAAAAACGGAGGAAAACGAGTGCACTGTTGCTGATGAAGTTAATAATCATCTTTGGCAGCCCCAAAGGTTAATTTTTTTCACGTGTCTTTACCACAACGTTCTTGGTGGCGTCGTTTTTGGAGCGCTCTGCCAGAAATTTTAATTAAAAACAACGATGGTGTGCGCTGCGGACCTCGGAGATACAAGTACAGACCGTCGCACTGGTTTAGTGAAAATTAAGTACAGCGGTTGCAGAGGATGAAATTTGAAATTGTGAAGATTGCCAGTTGCATGTGACTGCTTGACAGTGGATAGCTTGAGAGGATTTGAGGTGAAATTAGGTATTAAGTGGTTGGAGGTATGACTTGGAAGTGGCAACGAATGCAGGTGATGACCATGTCATCGTTTAGTTAGACCTGCAGCGCGGTCTCAGATGGACTTACGTTTGTTTTTTTTTTTCATCTCAATGGTGAGGCCTCGTTGTTGTTCTGTTACATGAGGGTTTTCACGAGAAGAAGGGACCTGCAGTCTTTTTGCCGACTCTAAACAGCGAGATTTGTGAAGCTCTTTGTTGAAAATTAGCTCTTCTTGAGTGTTGTGCTGGGTGTGCCAGTTTCGGGAAGTGAATCTGAACATTCGGCGTGTGGGGCGACACTCTTACCCACTACTCAACACCGAGCGCCACTAGTAAGGATTGGTCAACGCAAGGTCTCGTCCATAAAGCAGGTGAAGTAGGACTTTTCCTTTCGGAACATCGAGTCATCGGTGACCTCTTCTTCTTTTAACGGCGCTACAGTCTGAGATGGATCTTGGACTCAACCAATATGCCGATCCAGCTAAAACGACGTCTCGCCAGCTGCCTCCAGTTGCGCACTCCCAGTTGGTTGAGGACCTTCTACTCTTGTGTGCGCCGCCTTAGCCTACGTCGTCCTCTGTTGTGTTGTCCCAATGACTTGGATTTGAAAACCTGGCAATGACCTCAGGTTCTCTTCTGGGAGTTGTGGAACCCCAAAAAATAAGGCATCAGCTGCTTAGCGCAAACAGGACCAAAAATCTTACCCAGAACTTTTCTTTCAAAACTGGGGGTTCCACGTCCGCTTTTACTAGCGTCCACCGTAAAGGAACACTGGGATCAAGCTTTTGTACAAAGCCAGTTTAATCCTTCGAGAGAGGGCTCCTGGGCCCTCAACAGCAGTGATTGGCAAGAGTAATTCTGCGTTCGATTGGGGAACTGATGTTGTTGTCCCTGCATACGAGTACCGCGGAGCCGAGCTAGACGAAGTTTTTGATTACATCAAAGTTTTGCTGCCTAGTGTGACGGTCTGTCCGAGACGTCGATGTTGTGCGTCCTCTCTTGATCCCATTGGTCTTGTCTTGCCCTCATTTATCGCCAGGCCCACTTTAGCAGCATCCGCTTCAATGCCAGGGAAAGCCTCATTGACGGCTCGCTGTGTCCGTAAAGTCAAGTCACAGTTGTCCGCGTGAGTTAGCACTTCAACGGACTTATGGAAAAACGTGCCTCTGAAGTTGACTTGTGAGTTACGAACGATCTTCTCAAGGATGATGTTTAAGAAATCACATTGTCATGTGACACGACACACTATCGTGCGTCGCCTTGTCTAAAACCGTTTTGACATTGAAGTTCGTTCCCGACCTCGACGGACCAGGGAGAGTTTTCCATCGTCACCCTACAAAATCTGAAGAGTTTGGTACGAATGCCCAAGTCAGGCATGACACTGCATAGTTCATCACGCCGCCTTAAAATCGACGAAGGTGCGTGTCGATCTGCACTTCTAGGGTCTTTACCAAGATCTGCCGTAAAGTGAATGTCTGATCTACCGTGGACTTCCCCTCCCATAAGCCACACTGACAAGGACCTACTAGGTTGTTGACGAGCGGTTTCAGGCGTTGATATCGCTCAACATGGGAAGCTGCTCACATTATCCTCGCTTGCGCGAACATGAGGGATCCTCGTGGTGCCCCCTGAATAGCCATCACAACTTCCGTTGTTCGTCAAACCAATGTATGCGGCAAACCCCTCTGCCTAAGGTCTAAATAGTTATCCAGGGCTACCAGGTCGTAGGGTAAACTCCCTCACCACATAAAACAAATTAAGCTCCGAGACAACTTCATGCCTCCGATACGGACGGGTCTACTGTTGACAGCCCCAGCAAAGGATTGAAGGACAGCGATTTCCAGTTCTGAATATGGAATGTGAGACCCCTTCACAGACCATAAACAGCCGAAGAACTTGCGGAGGCCCTGGACTGCAGATAGCGCATTGTCACCCTAATAATGGTGGGTGCGATATGTGTCGCTTTAAAGACATCCTCACTGATCACAGACACATATCCTTCTTCTATGCCTTTCACGAAGCTTTTTAAGTTGGAACTTTTATCGGAATACAGTGGAGGTGGACTTCGAGCTTCTTCTTACTCAGTGGGCGCTACAATTTGGAATAGACCTGGGCCTCAGTTAACATGTCTGTCATGTTTTTCACGTCTATCATGCAAGTCACTTCCAGCCTCTCACGTTCAACTGACTGAGGTCCCTTTCCAGCTGCATGAACCACTGGAGTCTCGGGTCTTCCTTTACCACGTTCTATCCATCCCTCTAGGTAAAAGTCGAGTCGGAGCATCGGTTTCCATCTGAGACAGAAGACTCAAACTGATTTGAGCAGGTCGATGTCGCTGTACAGCCCGTACAGTTGGATGTTCAATCTCCTTCTCCAAATATCATCACATACGTTGCCAAAGGTAATTCAAAGGACACCAAGGAATGCCGCCTTACATCCGTGAATACGTGACTTAACGCTGGATGCTCTGTCTCTTCCTCCTCGTATCAGTGAGGCTCAACTCACTGGAGGTTCCTTGATGCCCTAAAGACTAATGTGGTCTCTGTGATAGGCGAATAGAGTTCCGAAACTCAAATTACAAAATGTACAAAGTTGTTTGAGTGTAGCCAATGAATCGAGCGGATTTCAAAAAGGTCCCATCTGTTTCATCAATTGGATTTCTACGTCTGATGCAGCCACAAAAGCCTTCGTCTCACTAGGTTCGCCTTCAGACAACAGATCACAACAAGCTTCGCCATGGAAGAGACATCTCATCTCAACCACTAGTTCTTCTCATTCTTTTCTCCAACAATTGGAGACACACTCAAAGGCCCTTTCAAAGCCTCTACCAAAGGCATCTTTCAAAGTCTCATTCAAAGACCCCTCTCTGAAAGGCATTTTCATCGCATGCACCACGCACCGACACTTGTTGCCCGCTGTTGGAACGACCGCATTGTAAACCAAACCACTTTGCGTCTCAAAAGGCGGCCTTTTTATTGCACCGAGCCAAGCCCGGGTTCGGTTTTACTGCGTCAATTCACAAATTCGCTGAGAAATCTTCCACTCCGCTTTGTCAGCGTTGAAATCGTAAAAGGAGGCACAGTTATCTCAAATTGTTCTCCAATAAATAATTAACTTTCAATGAGCTGATAGCGCGAGACCGTCGAAGCCGCCATAAAACCGAAAATCCAATTCAGAGAGACCGGCGATTGAGATGCAGCAGCAGCAGCAGCATCGCCATCAGCAGGCCCAAATGCAAAGCGGACACCAAAACAGTCGGTTAATTAAAATCAAATCCTCATGACGTTGCGCGTTGACCCGTAGCTACTCTCAAAGAGACCACAGCACGGCACACTGAAGCGCGCAGATAGCGCGGGAGATACGGTGTGGGTAATGAAGAGGAACCTCCAGCCCCGAAACCTCGCTTAAAAGGGGCAACGAATCGCTCGTAATCAATCCCCTTTATCTGCAAACACCAACAGCGATAAAAAATCATCGACACACAACGAGCCGAGTTCCCGAAACAGGTTCCCTTCAGAATCACGCTGCACGGTGTGTGGATTGCTTCCTTTGCCACCGACGATGGATCGAGGCAATTACCGCCTTCACAAATCTACGTATTCCACCGCATCCCCGTGCGCCGTCATCGTCGTCGTGGTGTCCCTCCAATGCATCGGAGCTGCTGCTCTCTCCCGCTTATCACGGCAATCGATACAAATCCGGATTTCAGGTCGTCTCTGTCGACGTTGATTTTTCTTTTTTTGTTTCTCTCCGGTAGCTCCCTCGCTTGGCTCACGGTTGTCGCCGAAGACTTTCCTTTGTCTACCGCTGCCAGGGAGGCGGCGGCGAGGAGGTGTATCTGCATCCGTATTATTGGAGCATCATCAGGTGGCATGACAATTAAAATCGAACGAAGATCACACGAGAACAGCCGCACCTTTGATCTGGACCGCCACCGGCGATATGGGGACGCAGCGCGACGCGTCGGTGCGAGGTCAACGTTACTGCCGCTGCCTCTTGGCCGGGCTAATGTATCGAGCAGTCCATCAGATGCAATGCGAGATGGGAACTCGCTCAAGATTGGCGCAGCGAACTGCCGCTGCCGCCGCCACCGCGTAGGCCCCGTGTTGTCCCTAATTCGGATTTGGTGTTTTATTATAATTTTTATTTTATTGCTAGGCCGCCCGGTGGCCCGGGTAATTAGTCGAGGAATTAATTAAGCGATCGTTGCGCCCGTCTATGAGGACGATTCTGAGAGATCGGCTCCGACATGGCATTCGATTGGAACGAATCGCAGGTCAGGGGCTGGCTGGGATGGCGATAAACTACTCGGAGTACGGTCCAGTTCGGGATGACATTTCCATGCGGCCGATTCGTCATGCAAATTCCGATTTCAAGGCGGCGCTTGATGAGAGTTTTGTCTCTGGAATGCCGGGGGAGGGCGCGATCCTTGTTTATAGGCGGCGCGCGGTGGGATTGTGATTAAGCGCCCTTGGGTGGACATGGTGAATCAAGAGGAAACCGATAAGGAGACTGAGGAGATGAAGAGTGACTCAAGAGACTGTCAATGCATGCATTCCTTGTCTCAGTCATTCTCCACCCTCAGCTCCGCCTTGACAACAATGAATGTGACAAATTGAGTTCGGCTACCGGCCGGAATTTTGATTAATCCCCCAGCAAATGTGCGCTCATCGTTTAAACAATTTCCTAAACAATTAATAAACTCATCCCTCACCCGGGGCCCCACGACTGCACACAAAAGGAGAAAAATGAATTAATGACATTCCACGCAGTCGGAGATCGGCCACGACGAGTTCGGGGACGATCAACTCCCATGACTGCGCGGCTGCGTTCCACGACGACATCCCGTTGAACGACTTAAATTTCTTTGACAATCGCATTCGAATCGCGAAGCCCAAAAAAATAACCCATCGCCCTCTGATCCCCTCCCGACGAAAGCCCTTAAGAAAGACAGTCGCTGCGTTCCTACCAAAAAAAAAAATAAATGAGAAAATATTAATAACGATTCCGACTAATTAAATCTCGAGATGTCTGTGCCGTGATTAATGGCCTTCGGAAGAGCGCGATGGATCGCGAGCGGATCGGTGGTACTTTGGAAATTCGATCTGCGATGGATAATGACGGGCGGTGTCGGCGGCGGTGCGACGGCTATGCCGAGGCAGAGAGTCTGGTGTCATGACGGCAATTATGCTGGAGGTTGAGTAGTTAATTGGGTTCGGATGGGAACAGGTACAGAGTGCCGGGCGGGGGTCTGAATAGCTCCAGGTGATCTGTTAGTTTGAGCTTGGACTTTAATTTGAATTTCGCTGCGCAGTGGATGAGGGGCGGAGGCCTAATCAAGTGAGCCAAGGGGCGCCAGGCAGTGATAGATCTGGCAACTGTCAGTGTCAATGTCAGATGTCAATAATGCTTACGTAGGCCCATTGAAGGGCTCGCCGCTGCTGCTGCAACGATGGATGGATGTGTGAGTGGGAGAGAGGGTTTTTTTAGGTCAGCGGGAAATCGTTGCCTCATTTGGGTGCGATTTGAAATGAGTAATGGAGGCGATGTGAAGAGAAGACAAGAAGCTGAGGTGGCCACGTTGACGGAATTCATTACAAATTCTGATTTGGGATTAGGGAAGGTGTGCTGTGAACTGGTTGTGATGGAAATTTTGAAAATTGGTCACAAAAAATAAACTGAATATGCAAAAGACTGACTGACAGCTTGAAGTGATTCGTTACGAAATCACAGGTCCTTTGAAGTCACTTAGGGCTCCAGCTTAGATGTGGCAAACTGAGACAGAAAATTATTCTTATTCTTCTTTTGATTGCCGGCTTGGACATGCGCCTCAACCAACATGCCTCTCCAGAAAGCACGATCTCTCTCACCAGCTGCCTCCAGTTACACACTTCAAATGGGTTGAGGTCTTTCTCCACTTATGTATGTGCGCCAAATCAATCCAGGCACTCCTCTGTTGCGTTGTCCCAATAGCTCGGATTTGATGACTTTTCGGGTTGGAACAGTGGAGTCCATGCTATCTAGGTGATCTGGTCATTTTTAATAGCAGAAGATGCGTATGTCAAAAAAAGTTTCAACCACTTTTTGGGACTATAACTTGAGATTGAGTTGAATGTTGATGAGTAATCCCCTGATCATTCCCGTAAGGACGGCTTTTGCATAGCTCCATAGCAAGAAAAATCTAACCGAGTCAAATCCCAAAACTTTAGAGGCCAAATTCCGTCTCTAAATCGTGAAATTACGCACTTCGCACACAAAACAGTAATAATCGGTCGTGTTTCGTGGCTGGTTGGCCCGGCAAGTTGAAAAATAAATCATTCAATCGACCGGCAGAAAACTGTCGCTAAATTTTCCAAAGACACAAACGGCCCAGTGAGCCTTTTTGACCAGAGAAAACACCAAACCGTCACTTTGTCTATATACAACGTCACTCTTTGGATCACATTTGTGGTTTCGAAGCCCCATCTGCGACAATTTCATTTGTTAACATAGCCATGGAGTGAAAACTATGCCCCATCCTTGTGGTGAATAAAATGTTGTTGAAAAAACTGTGGTCCCTGTTGTTCCAGCAGGCAAGAGACGTGTGAGTGGGTGAGCAGACTCTTATTGTTGAGAAAGTTCGACTTACGAAGGATGGACATGCATTACGATGATGCAGGGGCATGGGGGCAAATTTTTTTGTTGGAGGTTGGGGTACACTGGAGCGCTCAGACTCAATAACTGGTCCATTGTACCTTCATTTAGTGTAGTTTCCTGGTTTTTCAAAGAAAGACATGCAGGCGCTTCTGTGATAAAAAGCTTCAGTTTTCAGCTCCCGCCACACTAGCTCCAAACAGCCGCCACCTGATGCGAGCAAAGGCGGGACATTGACAGAGAAAGTGCTCTGAAGTGTCTCCACCTTTTCCAAAGGCGACTTAAGTGCCTAGCGAAAGTGATGTGTCACGTTTGTATGCAACAAATTTTCTGCACCGAAAAGCCGTGTTGTTTCGGAACCCACACAAGTCTTAGAGAATTCAGTCTACCAGCCAAATTAAGGGATGGGGACATTAGTGAGGCTTCCAATTTCTTCAATTCTCGATCGTCGGTAGTCGGCGAATTATAACCATCGCGAAATGCGCGAAAAGTGGCTAAATAATGATAATAAAAATTGAGTGGGACCAGGGACTAGCTTCTGCAACAACTACTCGTGTTGTGCATGCTACTGTTCTTCACGAGTAGAAGGGACCTACAGTTTTTTGCCGACTCCGAACGATGAGTTTTGAGAAACTTTTCATTGACAAGTGGTAGTCCTTGGGTGTTGGCAACAACTCGAAAGAGGTGGTGCCGTGAAAAAACGAGAGGTGCTCTGTCCTGGGATGGAACCTAGACCTTCTCCGTGTGGGTCGCAACACTTGCCGAAAAGTGGCTTTGTAGGAGTATGTCCGTCGGCAGCCACCATGTTGACCATTGAATGCATTTGCAAGATGCACAAAAAGCACACTTTTCCACAGCAATCCACCTCGAACGTCATTGAATCGCAGCCGCCGACAATCCTATCGCTGCCACCACACCGCCATAGAGAACAATATCACTCGTCGGTCAATTAGGTCGCAAGTCGACGTTTTTTCTATTGTTTTGGAATCCAGCATCGTAATTGGCAAACATTCGGTTAAGGCTGTAATATCTTAAATAACAGCTTGTAATCTCGATTGTCAAATGCCAGCACTACCAAGTTAAAACTACACAATGAATGCCCCAAATAAGAAACCCTTAAACTGAACATTGTCGCAAAAATTCTGATCCTTCATACAATTTCGTCCTGTCATGCGAATCATAAAAGATTCAGTGTTTCTTTTGTACATTTGGTCTAAGGGGGTATTTCGAAATAGGCAGACAGTTCGTTTAGAGACACTTTTCAAGTCAAGTGTAAGCACGACGACGTAGCTTAAGCTCCCCCCCGTCATCTACGGCTGATTACTGACAGGACCTCGTCTTTCACGACTTTAAACATGCTGATTGTCATTTCGCCTTTTCCCTACAGAAAATCCACGCTCTCATCATTAGACAGATTCAAAAATTCAGAGGAACCGATAAGCTGAGTGCTCTTTCGGAGGCCAGTTTCCCTTGTTTCGAAAATATTTCCAAGCCTAAGTGTACGTGCAACTGAAAGTATCTAGACAGGCCTCTGTCGCCGATTGTAATTTCAAATTTAGTTTGCCGTCTGGACCAGGAACTTATTGCAACGGTACTCGACTCGATTAGTTGGTAGACGTTGAAAGGGACAACAGAGTTTCTACAACTTTAGTGACTACAGACAGATTGGCGCTGATCTCTGAGACGCCTTGATCTTCGTGGATATAATTTTGTGTTCCTCACCGCATACCCTTTTCGTTCAGATGCATACAAAGACCCCTCAAGGGCTGAAGGTGTTTGCCAGACTACTATGACAAGTCCCTCCATATCATTCCAGACAGTTGGTGTTTCGTCTTGCCTTAAGGCAATCTGATCGAAATTCCTTGATGTAGACATCTGGTCATCTGGTCAGCCTTAGCACTGGACATGTGGCCATGTGGTCAGCCTTACCACTGACCTCAGAAACAGAAACTTTCACCCAATCGCTCCTTTTTTGGGCAACCACGGTTGAGGAGCGGATTCATCTCTTGACCTGACTGTATCTTCAAACTGCCCAATCTGACAAACTTTTCCCCCCGATTTTTCGCCACGTAAACACCTTACCAATCCGATTGAGTTTTCCGTAGACAATGCCCACAGTTTGTGGCTATAACTGACATCTCCAAAATAACGCCTCTCTCCAGACTCCCTTCCATATTCCCAATCACTAAAGGGAATGGGGACATGGCCACATAAAAATCGATTTTCAGTGCAACTTCCCTTCTCAGCCATGCAAAATCACCCACTGCTATGACATCAGTTCAAATAGAAGTGCTAATTCTCTGTAAAATCAGATAAGCACACCCGTAGCCCGCCGTCCACCGCCTTAGTCTCGCGCCGACTTCAAGCTGAAACCATCCCACCCATTAGGGGGATCTCTTCGCACTGAAACCTATACTTTCCACTTCAGTGCCTCAATCAAAACGATACCCGTTCATGTTTCAACACAATTTAGCTTCACCATTGCAAATAATTGAAATGTCAATGTGCCCGCCCATCAGTTGTCCAGCAGCAGCAGCAACAGCGGCGGCGACGGCAATCCTCCTGTCTATGGTCTACTCAATTTCAAGTCTGTTGCCCCTTCCAGTGTCCGCTGTGGAGCGAACGCCCGCATGATAATTTCGATGTTCGTCGACGAGTCGAGCGGACACAGCCAGCATAACTATGAACGCAGCGTCACCTCGAATTGAATGCAATCGACACTGTCCCTGATTTCCTGGTCACATTATGAGAATCTACCCGAAATCCCACCGAAAAATGGAAAGTCACGTTCAGCCGGTGCGATGGGGGAAGGGGCAGGGGTCAGGAGCAGAGGCCAGAGGACAGACGGACATCACCCTCGTCGTATGCCATTGACATTGGAATTGTCAATCGCTTCCGCTGAATGCGCACGAATTTCGAAATTTCGGTGCAGTGTGTGAGCCGAGCCTCCCCCCAGCGACGCATTCTAATGAGCCTGAGCTCCTCCTCACCGGGGGTCAGCGTTAATTACATTTCATCTGACCTACACAGTCGCAGGCTTGCCAAAGGCCTTGCCCTGACCCAACTGGTTTGGAGTGATCGATTTTCTTGTGCTTTGCTGGGTCTCCAGCTACCGGCACGACCAGATCAGGTGCGAACAAGTGCTCGCCGAGATGTGAGATCCCGGAATGGGCATGCGCCCGACTGCTAAGAGGATCTCCGCCGGTGGGGGGCATTCTGTTACACAAGCGCTCTATGTATCTGATGGCCAGCGGTTCTTGGAATGAAGTGAAGTTGGTCTGTCTATCGCACGAGATCATGATCAATTCATTACTTTCGGGCGAGCTACATGGTGCCGACGACGAGCGGAGTAGCTGTTCTTTGGTTTTATTGCTTCATCTCGCGGCCGACTGGCCGCCTGATCGACCGACGAGCGATATTGTTCTCTGTGGCGGTGTGGCGGCAGCGATCCGATTGTCGGCGGCTGCGATTCAATGACCTTTGAGGCAGATTACTGTGGTAAAGCGCGCTTTCAATTAGCTCTCATCTCGCAAATGCCCGCAATGCCGGCAACGGCGGCAGCCGACGCGGTTCGCTCTTCAGTTTAATTTATGCAGTGCAAATATAATAGAAACGTCCAATTGGCAGTAGTGGAGTTTGTTGTGAGATCATCTAAAGAGTGAATGGTGGAAGGGGGCGGGCGGGTTTCTGGGAAAGATTGACGGATAGAAGTGCGTCTGATTTATGGAGTGAATTCAAAAGAGTTCGGTATTCGGGGAGCGGTTGGACTTTGTTGTTGGATTTTGTTTGTTTTAAGGGCGAAACAGATGAACTCTGACATGGTACAACAAATAAGGTGAGATGGCAGATAGTTGCAGCAGAGTGGAAGACAAGTCAGACAGTCTCACCCAAACGACTTTCAAGAGACTTTCACCCTTTTCTGTTTCTAAGGCACCTGACGTGAAAAGTTGGTTACTCTTCGTGGGCTACGTGGCATCCTTGGTGAGTGTGTTGACTTATACGACGGAGTTCCTACGCCTTGATTCCTGGACTGGGAGTATGTTTTGATTTTTTTCTTCACCGCAAAACTCAAGGAGCATTTTCTCCGATTGTAACCTTTTTAAATATCGCATCCAGAATCACCAGGACACTGCAGGTCCCCTCTAATCATAAGAAAACAATAGTATGAATAACAGGTAAAGAGCTAGCGCCGTCTAATTTATAATATTTCCAACAAAATCTTCACGTCGTCCTTAAACTGTCGAAGAGGTCCTAGCGTCTGTTCAGAACACCCCTCCAAGGTTACTGATAATCAAGAAGATGCTGGTCAAAGAAGAGGCATAGCTTATGGCCTTTATGAACAAACGCCCGAACTATAATAACTGCGAAAACTGACTGAAGTCTCTCAAGTTCAATAAAAGTTCCCTGAGGATATTGGTTGGAACACTCCGGAAGGGCGATGATGAAGAGAAGCTAGACCACACCACACCTTTGGTCAGCTTTGGTCTACCAATGTAAATACCAGCTCAACTCAAGACTAATAAAGCACTTATTGAAATTTCAAAGCAGCCCCTCTCATGTCCTTGTCATCCTGCACAACTCACCTGATGGCTGGACAACACTTGGGGAAATTATCAGGCATCGAATTCAAGAACGTTCTCAGCGATCACTACGAAATTGACCCATATATCCAAGCTTCTTGGGGTCCTAGCCTGCCTAGCTTACACCTCTGAACATGCCAGTATCCCAGATATTCTTTCTCCTGATCAAATGAAGAGCGACGTCGTAACTGGCTTTCAAGCAGAACTCTTAAATTTCGTTTTCCGACCAGAACAAAACAAACGATAGGATCTATAGAGTGAATTTCAAGGAGATCTTTCAAGACAGAGTCCCTTCAAAGCCTACAAATACAGATGCAAGAATATACCCAAAATCGTTGAACTTGCGCTACCCGCGAATCATAGCAGTGTACTTCGTGCGGAGGTACTGACAATCAAGGAAGCTGCCAGAATGTTGGAAAAACTGGGAACACCACAAGCTGATATCCATTCTTACAGACAATCAACAACCCATTAAAAAAATCTCTCATGTTGTCGCGTAGATCTAAGGCTTTCAGGACATTTAGGGGCATGGCTGGCAATTAAATAGGCATGAATGGCAATGGACCAAGCTCCGGCGCTATAATCTACGAAACCTCGCTCGCTGATACCGGGTGGTTGGTTGACATAAAGATCCAAGAACTAGCAAATAGTCGGTGATGATCCCCAGTCCTCTATGAGACCGGATTAGGTGGCCCTTGTAGAACACAACCGGATGGTAGGGCATATACGCCTTCATCCTGCAGTCGTTAAGAAAATGCTTAATACCACCAGTTACAACATGGACAGGCTCAAGGTTCATTGGGGTCCAATGGAAGCAGAAACAATCAAAAACTCCTGACAGGAGAGCGCGGATGACCACTGGAATGTTGTGAAAAATGCTTTTGAGACTGGAGAAAGCACATATGCCAGTAAAAGGCAGAAGCTTCCTTGCAGCTGATACCTAAAGGGGGATGGATGATTAAGTTCAAATCGCTGAATCGTTTGAATCGAATCAAGCGGACTCAGCAAAGGAAAGAAGCCTATTACCAGACAAAGAAGAAAGAATCGCAACATAGCATTCACCGTAACAAATGTCAGTAAATCGACATACTGGCTTCAAAGTCTGAAGAAAGAGGGAAATGGCGAGACACCTCGACTGTTTAAAGCATCACCGAGGATCTCCCTGGTGGCCTGGATTCTACAGAAGCCCAGGTGTTGTGGATGATGGATGGAACATTTCCCTACTGTCGGAATTGGCCTCGATCTCTAAAAACAGTTCTGTCGCAACAACTTCCAGAATTCGCATCACCTTAGGATTTTTTGACCGAACACTGTCTCCGATGGGCAATTGCACCTAAGAACTGGTCTAGAATTATAACAAAATAAAGTAGAAAGTGGCAGCCCCTACGAAGGCAAAAGAATTCCATTGCCAAGTATACCATGAAGTGGAATCAGCTCATCCTGACAGGCAGAGCAGAGGGACACACCAGCCAAAAGTGGCACAGAACAGTGGAGAGGAATGAATTTAATGGGGCTCAAACACATTGCAGAACTTCGAAATAAATGGCTATACTGTTGGTCCATGTAGGGCTAAAGGACATAAGCAAATAAGGAAGTAACTGTTCTGATAAATCAGAGGTCAAATGAGGTATGGATCTTCTTTACCTCGAAGTTTCAACTGAACATTGTGACGTCTCAGTGTATTTGTGATCAAGGTAATGCTCCTGTCATATCTCACAAGCCTGTGAGATCATATGTTCACACAAGCCTGCTCCAACAGACTCTTAACCTTCACCAAAACCTGATAAACCCCTCGGGCCTGTAACGCAACCTCGTTGTCAGACTGAGTCTCGAGTCAAGCTGTGCTCTGTTTCCAATTTTTCAAGCAGCTTCGAAATCACAGAAAAAATGGTACTTTCTTCACTCGTTTTCGATTGCATACAAAAGGATTTGCGACCAGGCTCAAGACTTCAAGGCAGCCAACTTTTGCCTTCATTGCACAAATCCTCTCCTTCTCATACTCCCAAGTGCCTCCCTCTCCCACTAATCAAGCAGACGATGACACAAAGTCCTTTTTTTTTCAAATCAATAGTTCGATGGAAAAGTTCAAAATCAACAAACCGCCACCATCTGCACCGCAATCGTTGCGCCCCATTGGTCTTGCTTCCTGCATCCTGCATCCTGCACCCGCTCACGATCATCGTTCTCATCCCCATCAGTGTCGTCTCATCAAAACTAATAAGTAGTTTCAACTGCTGCAGAGCATATAATTCACTTCAATTGATTTAATGCAGAAAATTTCATCAAGTGATTTGCTCGAGGAACTTTTGTTTCCTTTGCTCGCTCCCCCCTCCCGACCACGCTCCGCTGTCTTCATGTCTGTCGCTTCGGCTCATGGCTATGAACTGAAGAAAGCAGTCAACATCGGAATTCATCTTGTTTTTTTCATTCTTTGCATTTCTCAAGTTCGACGGAAGGATACAAATCAAGGAGAAATCGAATGAAAAAAGTTTCACTTCCTCAGTTCTTGTCTGCGCTGTCCTGTTCGCCAGTCGTCCTGCAGCAGCCTTAGCTTCACCTCTCTCCTTAGCTACCAATGAACTTTATTTTGATCGAATATCCTGCAAAAGAGTGGAGATTTGTGTGCCCGTTTTGTGTGTGTGTGTTTTTTTTGGGGCGGCGGCGGCGGCGTCGGCTAGTAACTTAAGCTCAACTTAATTAGAAAACTTTTCTTCTGCTTGCCACAGAGTGGTGCTTTTTTCGCTGTCCGCCTTCGCCGTGGCCCGCTCGACAGACCGCCGAATAAGTGCACAGGAAGAACGAAAAAATGTAATCCTTTCCTCATATTGATTCGATTTCGGTTCCTTGTGGTTGGCTGGGCGGGCGTGCGAGTTGTAATGGCAAAGGAAATTATGACCTAATTTGTGATGACAAACTCGTGTCTTACCCTCCATCAACCGTCCCCCTCCCGCCCTTCACCCACAACCTTCCACCACCCCATCAACGTGGGTGTTTTCTGAGATGGAAAAAAAAAGAATGCGCCTGCTTTTAATTTTCGGTTGGTTTTATAGCCCCGGGATTGAAGTTGGCTGGTGGTGGTGCTGGTGCTGGTGCCTGCGTTATCCCGATCCATGCGCGCTATGCATGGCCGACGACTGAATGAGTGAATGGATGGCTGGCTGGCTGGCTGGATGGATGGATGGAATTTTATAGCGATGAAAAGCGATAAAAAAGGAAAACGAACATAAAATATCACCGCATCGCCACCGCACCGAAATGATCGTAAAACTAATTTTGCCATCAAATGAGATGTTTTGAAACAAAAAATATAAGAAAAGGAACGAAGGGCACACAACACCACAGCGACGACGCACAACCAGATATTCTCCCATTCACACCGATGCCCGATTGGGATATGGGGTGCTGCTCATTTGCAGCCATGGGGGGTGGGTGTGTGGAGTGCTGGAAAACAAATATTAAAGTTGATTTTATGGAGTGATCCTCGACTTTTCAAATTATCATTGACATTTAGTGCGCGCTGAGAAACATTGTGGAGCTCATTAAAGTTGTTTGTAAAGAGGTTCTTTTTTGTTATTCGAAACGATTGCTGATAGGAACGCGTCATCATCGATTTTCCTGGCCTTCAATTTAGTTGTCTGTGAATCTGGTTTGCGCATACATTTCATTCTTTTGGTGCGTCGAGTGATACCTCTTTTCTCGGGAAAAATGTAGGCAATTAAAAAATGCCTTAAGAGGGGTACGTTTTTAGAAAGATTGCTGAAGACCTCATGAATGCGCATCAATTGTTGAGGAGGACAATTGGGACGGTATCGAGGCGATTGCCCTTGCTTTTCGAGACAAAATATTTGTGCACTTATCGACAGGAAAGCTCCTTATTGGGACCCTAGGCTCAATCATGGGTTTCAGCCATATGATCCATAGTCAACAGCATTACTTTAGACAGGGTCCCAAGAGATATGATCCAACATTTTAGGTAACAAGGGATCTCTACCAACTCGTAGAGTATTCCGTCCCCTAATCCTTAGATCTACTCTGTTCCTTTGCTAGTTTCTAGGTTTTTTATCCAGATCGTCAGTTATTGCTACCGTTGACATGGATATTAGAAGACGTTTCAGATCGCTTTCTGACCCCATTCCATCGATTTTACGGCCGCATTTCAAAGTATAGGTCAAGGCAAGCTGTATAGTCTTGACATCCCTGGAAAAGTCGTCCGTCTATGCAGGATAACGGTGGAGAACGCCAGTTGTTCCGTGAAAGTTGGTAAGAATCGTTTCAAGACTTTTGACGCACAGTCATGCGGTCGAGTATATCGTGCGTCAATCAGATGTCCACAGCAGAAGCCCGTTCTTCAACAAGTCGGTGCACTTTCTCGTTTATGCCGACATCGTTGTCCTAATCGAAAGGACATAACGAGCTGTTCACCCCGGGACAAGCTATGAGGCATTATTGAGTATTGAGAGAGAAGCGGCATGGGTGGGTCTTGTGGTTAATGAGGATAAGAGCAAGTATCACGTTCATCACCTTCTGACACAAAATGTCACCATAGGCACCTTGTCTATCTACGTCCAAAAACAAACTCCAGAATGGGTTGTGTCGTTTGTCTTAAGATGACAATTGAGAAGTATAGCCTCTCTGTTTTTTTACCCTCGACCGTGGAAAATCATCGCAGAAGTTCAAGGTAGGTGGGGTCAAGTGGTTGATTTCAAATATTCGCAAATGAAGTCATCGAAATTTTACAAATCCAATCCTCGGCGGTGTATGGTCGGAAAGGGCTACATGTACCGGCAGACTATTTGTTAATTTAAGGGCTCTTTCATTTAAGAAAATCCTCTCCTCCAGTCATTGCAGTCCAGTCCACTACAATACCGCGACAGTCCCCGTCCTATTGAATGACGCAGAATATCAAATGCAAACGTCGTCCCATCGAGGCCAAATTCTTCGCCATATTTGGTTTCGTTTGTAAAAGTTTATGAAGGAGAAGATTGAACAGTGAATTATACCCACTTTGACCCAGTCAAACAATTTCGCAAGTCTGCACTCAGATGACTAGAACATGAAGAGCGTTCATTCGCTCTTGTGCTTCTACTGAGAAGGTCTTTTAATATACCCCCGACGGGCAATGTAGTAGAGGAAGATCTTGCCACTGATGGTTTCCTCAGCAGGAAAGGGAAGTCCTTGAGTACGATACTAGAACCGGCTAGTCCAAGCCATTGCTAGTTGAAAAGGCATGACGATTGACGCCTAGCTCCAACATGGACAAAATTATAGTTATAGACCCATGTGGCTAATCTACGTTAGATAAGTCTTTCTTTCAAGTTTCCAAGGACGGAAGTTACTTACTTCATGGAATGACTTGCTCTCTTGTGAACACGCGACCTACAACATCGCAATTTGCGGCTTACAAAGAGTCTTCTGTGTTAACTGTAGGTTCTTGCATCCTTAGGAATTCCCAAAGTCTACAGTGCCAAATTCGAAAGCCTAGTCTCCCTTTTATATTTGCACTATAGTAGAATGTGGACCTGGGTTGACACATGCTCATACCTCACCAGTGGACGCGTTCTTCCAATTTAGTTCAGGTACTACTTAGCGGAGGACGTCATCCGTCCCATTAGTTCGGACTAGAGGGATACTCTTCAAGCTGGAGTCTGTTGTCCATGCACTGGTAAACGCTTGACTTGTGACATCGTTACATATGCTGACGCATCTCATCTTTTAGGATGCCGAGTTAGACGAAATCCTTTAGTACCCCAAACAAAATTGTTGCCAACGTTCGAGGCGTTGGTGTTGTACATCGTCTTGCTCTCGTTCACAGCCAGATCCATTATAGCTGTTTTTAGCTATAATGCGGAGCTAGCCCGATTACGCGAATGTCATCCATGTAAGCCAGAAGCTGAGTGGACCCTTGGAAGATCAAGCATCGTGTGTTCACTTGCACGATTTTCTCAAAATTAATGTTAAAGAGTTGCAGACTGCGCGTCACCTTGTCTGACACCTTTCTGAACCTTACAGGTCTTGACGGAATTCACTGAAGCAGCAGGTGCTCTCCATCGTTATCCTGAACAATGTGATGTTGAAAGGAAGTCAAACCTAGACATGATACTGAATAACTCGTCCCCATTCACGCTGTCATAGGCGGCCTCACCGTCATTCTACACAATCTGATGAGTTTGCTAGGAATGTCAAAACTGGACATAGCACCGTATACCTCATCGCTATGTACGCTGTTGTAAAAATCGATGAGTACGTGGTGCGTGTCGATTTGCACTTCTTGAGTTTTTTTTTCCAGGATCTGCCGTAGTGTGACCATTTAGTCGATGGTGGACTTCACTGGCCTGAAACCACACCACAGGTTGTTGACGAACGGTTTCAGGCGTTCAAACAATACGGTAGAGAGGATCTTGTATGCGATGTTATGAAGACCAATCGATAGGAGACTCGATAGTTGGCGCAGTCGAAGGGGTCTCCTTTCTTGTGGACCGGACAGATGATGTTGAGATTCCACTCATCACGCATGGCTTCCTCCGACCATATCTTACAGATGACTGGTTGCATGAGCCCAACCAGGTCATCTCCTGCTGCTTAAAACAGTTCTGCAGACAGTCCGTCCGCCCCAGCAGCTTTGATGAACTTCAATCTTGATATCTTGGTCCAATTTAAGTCGGGGAGACGGAATTCTTGTCTATCTTTGTCCAAATTGAGATGAACACTCTGCCTAACAGCGGGATTTGGGCCGTCATCGTCATCGTTTAGAAGTCTGCAGAAATGATCTTTCCAGATTCTCAGCATCGATTGCGATTCTAATTAGGGTCTATTTTCTACAAACCTGCTAGTGTTGTGCGTGCTACATTCCCTCATGAGTAGAGGGGACCTACAGTTCTGTGGTGACTCTAAAGGGCGAAATTTAAGAAGGTTTTCATAGACAATTGATAATCGTTAAGTGTTGTCAGGAACTCAATAGAAACTGTTGTGAAAACTTGGAGGTGTTCAGTCCGAGCATTGAACCTGGAACCTTGGCGTGTGAGCACTAACCCACTATGCCACGGCGACAACGCTTCCAATTTCTGTGGAAGCTGTTCCCATCTGCATTGCTCCAGCTCCAGCTCCATCAAAAACAAAAACACCAAGAAAGGCTTTGTGAAGAACTATGAACCATAAAGGGTCAAGGGTGGAATCCTCGAAGTCAACCACACTTTCATAGGCATCTCTTAGCCCAGTCCCAACCCAGACCTGGACCAGCGCAAAGTCCACCTCCCTCCACAGGCAGGTACGACAATACATCCAATCACTTAATATCGAAAGTACGATCAAAAAGTTTTCTTTTTTTTTCCTCCTCATATTTGGGCACAAATAAAAAGAGTCATTACCGGTCAGTAATGGGCTTTTTCGTCGACCCCTTAACACCAACACGTGCTAAGTCAATCAGCCTGAAAGACTTTTTATCCTCCACCTCGGACTCTCACTACCGGCCAAATGCATACTTAATCATCGCCCATCATAACTTACCGCCCACCCATCAGCTCAACACCATTATCCTAAAAGGATAACAACGACAACACAATAACACCAGCGTCGACAGAAAAACAAGCCTATATCTTACTAAATCCAGCGCAGAGCAAAGTAGGGACACTAACAAAAACTGTAATGAATAATCAATTTGGTAATAAAAACAAACGCACACACAACGACGCGAACGCATATAAACGCATAACAAATCGTCCTCGTCCTAAAACCACCACCATCACCATCATTGTTGGCCAATGCCATCGCCACCACTGTCTGACCAACATGAAAAGCTTTTAATCCTGCATCGGAATAATCTGTTGTATTGTGGGAGAGACCCAGTTGTGCGGTGTCCTGCTATTCCATGCTTCCTTCATGCATATGGACTGTGGTCGGAATCGCATAACATTAATTACGACGAATCGAATTTGTTACTCACCTGCTCGACAGCGGATATCGGTGTGGTAACAGTGTGGTGGTGGGAAGGGGAACACCCCCCGTGGAATATTTATGATCGAGTCAGAGCTTGTGCAATATCCTCGGCCATCTGTAGTAATGTTAGTCTCGAAGTGAAGTAATCAGAATTTTATTAAATAAAATTGAATTGAATTGACATACAGCCCTAGAGAGGGCTGCACGAAATGGGAGTGTCCGGTGGGTGGAGGGGAGGGTGGAAATCAATATGCGGAGGGATGTGGTTTTTTCCAGGGCTTGGTGAATCCTCCTCTTTTTTTTCCAAAGAATGAGCATTTTAATAAAATATCTCATCGCTAATCGGATGACTCAATTGAATGTTTAATGCGGATTGTTTTTTTTCAAAAGCGAATTTTTGGCCAAACTCACGCGGCTTAGCGTGTGGATGGGTATTTTTGGCACGCGGCTGAATGATTTATCGCGTGAAATCCACACTTGTTAAGTGAAACGCATGAATTCTGTAGTGCAAGCGAGTGAAGGATCTCTAATGATTTTTCAGCGCATTTTCCTTTTTTTTTTTAAAGTCCATCCAGGTAATTAAGGGCGAGGCAGGTTTGGAGATGGGGAGTCGTTTAAATTTGAATTTAATCCCTGTCTGTTTTTTTGTGGGAAAGGAATAGAAATAAATCATCTCCCCCTAACCAATCCCCTCCCCCTTCACACACCATAATTTATTTCTTGAAGGCCATTGACTTATTATGCAGAGTGTTTTCATGATTTTATTGCCGCCACAACCCATCGGTCATGGTCAAGTCAATCGGCTGATAGCAGTATCTAATCAAATCCAACCGCAATCAGCCTCCAAAAGGGGACACACCACCGCCAAGAGATTTTCACAGATTTCCAGAGATACAAATGCGTTTTCAATACTCTAATCCGGCTTAATAGCCAATTCGATATTAATTATGGATGACTTCTAAGTCCGGCGGCGACGGTGGCGTCGACCCACGCGCAACGCGACACCTCGGAAGCTGCAGTCGGCTGCCGCTTCATTGCAATTCAAATTCTCCGGACTTCCAGGTCACGTCGCGATGCAGTAATGAATCCGAACATTAGCTTCTCACACATTCCATCAAGCTAACAGTTCAATCTTTCAAATAGTCTGGACCACATACAGCTCCTTCGTAAATTAGTCAGAACGGCATCGGCCCCCCGAAACACGCCCTCCTCCTCCTCCTCCTCCTCCTTCCTCCGTTCACCTTAATTGCTTTCACACTAAATTCCCCCCAAACACTAGAAACCGTGTGTGTGTGTGGGGCAGAGGCCTACGCATCGCTCTCGAAGCGCCTACCTGGTCACAGATGAATGAACATTGCCTGCCTGAGCACATACCGTCATCTTCGGGAACAAATTGATATTTATTGGAAGTTTTGTTGGACAAAGAAATTCTACTACAGTGCTCCTTTGAATTTGCATATTCATCTCGCGACCAGACCCTCAAGACTCGTCTCCGTCCTGCGCGTGGATCGCTAGAACCGTGTTGATTTTTTTTTGTGGGGGAAAATTAACATTTCTTGTTGATTTCTTCGACTACATAGGTCAGGCTCGATTTCTATCGGACTCCACAGCCGGTCCCACACCCGGTCAAGGGTCTTAATTTACATTCTGGACCACTTGATGAACCACCATGCGACGTACTTGTCTCCAAGCGCAGTGTCTCTGTCCAGTTCCCTTCCCTCTCAGTTCATTCAGTCTTCAGTCAGAAGCCTTAAGTGGCGACATATGCTGCCCGGTGTTGGGGAAATTAAATATCCCATTGTGTCCAACCAGCCCACTCACCTGAGAGTAATCGATCTTTAAATTTATTATGATGATGAGGCCAGCTCCGGGTTCGAACTGTGCGGCGGCAACCGGGCCGGAATGAAGACGGCGAACGACGAAATTATGATTTTTGAAGTTGAATAAATTCCCTCGACCGTCGACCGTGTGCGTGCGGCGATACAGATCTCGGAGAATGGGGAATGAGCACAAACTCCGCTCCGCTCCGAGATAGAGGTTAGTTTTGGTACAGAACTCGATCTCCAGACGCATAGAGATATTGGTTCGCGATAAAAGATACTAATTTATGGGGGGTATCTGGAGGAGAGCGGCTCTCCTCTGGGAATGGAAACAAACAAAAAACTGATACCGAGGGGAAAATTATGAAACATAAATTGGATTTCGATGACAATGGCGCGCGGTGTTCGATGTCAAGCGAGCGCCCTGAGGAGCCCCAGCCCCGGTAGTCAAGGGCGTGGTGGAGGCCGTCGTTTTGTTGATATTGCTCAAGCACACATGATTTGGGAGTGCGATGTCGGGATATACACGAGAATGCGCCTGAAGGGCTTGATGGGGCGAGTGGTAGCTGCTGGAGATGGGAATCTGAAGGAAGCGACTTCAATATATATGGACATTTTCAAGGCTGGTTGCTTGCCTGAGTAGGATGCATGCCTGAGTAGGGTGCATACATGGCTGGGTAGGATGCATGCCTAGGTTGGATGCATCGGTACTGACCTAAAGAGTGACCCGGATACATAATTCTTGAAGCGAAAAGTCTTGCAGCTCACACTAGAAACAATCATTTGTCGTTGTTCTACGTGACAAGCAAGCAGGTCCAGTGTCCTTCTTATAAGCTATACCACATTTTGCTAAAGGCACGAAGCTAAAGACTACACCCTAGAATATGGGGGACGGCCGGTATGTCGAAGAGATTTGAAGAAAATCGAGAAATTTGATAGACCGGCTTATCCGACTGTCAACCCACGTAGGATCGAAGCCAGCCTACATTCTTGTCGGTCCCTGGCTCGTCGTTTCCAGTCATAAAAACTAAGTATTCTAACGTCCACGATTACTTGGTTTAACTCTTCTTCTCGCACACAGAGGCTTGGTTTCGAAGGCCTCCTTAGCTGGAGCGTTGTTCGCCACTCACTTGGTCTTCCTTTTCTTCTCGCACTCAAGGGCTTAGTTTCGAAGGCCTCCTTAACTGGAGCGTTGTTCGCCACTCACTTGGTCTTCCTTTTCTTCTCGCACCCAGAGGCTTGGTTTCGAAGGCCTCCTTAGCTGGAGGGTTGTTCTCCATTTACTTGGTCTAACTCTTCTTCTCGCACCCAGAGGCTTGGTTTCGAAGGCCTCCTTAGCTGGAGCGTTGTTCTCTGATCCTGATAGAGACGTAATCCATCCAGACGTTCCATTTAGTTCTTGGGACGGTTGAAGGGGTGTTTTGCTTCAAAATGTGATTACACCCAGTGATAGCCAAGACCAATTGCTTATGCCCTTTCTTGACGTGAGGAAGCTAAACCTTCAGCAGGCAAGGTCTTGAGTGAGCATTTCTGTGGAATAAATGAGCCACCGAGGAGTAGCTTTATGTCCCTACAACGCCTACAGAAATGGAACTCAAGAAGACTTATCCTTCTCGCCGTGCTTCTTCTTCTTCTTGTGGCGCTGCAGTCCAGGGTGGACCTGGACCTCAACCAACATGCCTCCAGTTGCACTCCAAGTTGGTTGAGTTCCTTCTCCACTTGTATGCGCCACTTTTGCCTAGACCGTCATCTGTTGCGTTGACCCAATGGCTCAGATTCGAAGACTTTTCTGACCGGAGCAGTGGTGTCCATACGCTGTACATAGCCTACCCATCTTAAGCGTTGTATCCGAAGACTGATGACTATGCGCATGTCGCTGTACTGCCCATAGAGTTCGTCGTTAAAGCTTCTACCCCAGATGTCATCAACGAAAACAGGACCAAAAATCGAACGTAAAACTTGTCGTCATTGCATCAATCATACAGTGAAGAGCGAGAACACTCTGTTGCTTGGATGAGGGATTTGATTTTGTTTAGGCCTCTGTTCGCTTCATTCAGTCTTGGGCAACCTAATAGGCGGATGGATGACACAGTCATCCGCTTCTGTGCCTAAATTTGAAACCTTTAGTCCCACTTCATATGTCTCTTCATCGCCATCAATGCCAGGATGTCCAAGAACCCAGCAACGTACCAATTTTGACTCTTAAGCACTTCCGTGCAATCTTTGAGAGACTTGGAGTTAGTTTTAAGACGTCTTGACTGTCTCTACAAAAAAGCCCAATTATTGGATGGTCTCTGGACTGAAAGACTCTAGAAAAGTTAGCAATCGCAAACAAGTGTCTCGCAGAAGATTCCAAGACGTAAGCCCGCATTTTTCTGACTCTGGAAATAATGACATTCATTGTCATCCCTGTCAACCACTTTCTCCCATGTTGTAGAAGTGTATAGACTTCTGTATGACCCACCATTGTGGTCACTGTCCATCCGATCATATATCATGTCAGCCCTTATGAAGCAATCACGCAGTTCATTTAGATGCCAATAAACAAGGGCGTGGAGGCATGTAACCAGCACCCCGGTCTCCCTTTAATCGTGAGAAAGCAAATAAAATCAAGCCAATCGGCGCGTTTTTACGACGAAAGTATCATCATGCATGCGCATCACCACCGTCATGGACCGTGGCGCCTCGTAAAAGATTCACAATCATAAATATCCACAAACTTGGCCCACGCTAGCTACATGTGTAGCCCCTGCCGACTGCCGCCCACCCTGAGTATCTGTCAAAAAGTCACCGATTCACAGCACGCGCTTCTCAGACTTCAATCAAAATGCAGAGAGAGAGAGAGTGGGAGAGCGGAACGCCATATTTCTCCCCATCAGTCATAAACACTTAAATAAAAAATAAATAATAAAAAACAATTAAATTTTAATTACCATCTAATTGATTAAGCATAGGGCATACAAAGGTTCTCTGAGCACCGGGTAGGCTGTTGCGAAGGTTGCCGTACACACACCGGAGCCCGCAACGTGGGGGCCAAGTGAATTTTATGGCCCCCACCAACAGCAACAGAAATATGAAATTATTTTGATCGTAAAAAAATCCATCGGATTGTAATTCCTCTCCGAAAACAGGGAAATGAATCGAAAAATGAAAAAAACAACGAAAAACGCATCCAAGACCCCCGACGGCAACCTGGCACACATCGCGGGCAGGACTGCCCTGGGAATTGGGAGCACACTAAAACGTCGGCATAAACCTAATTAAGATTGAAGTGAAGCTCCTCTTTTCGCCGGGAAGTCTCGACTTATCTATGCCATCGATCGATCTGGTTTGCGACATTACCTTACATCCGACTGGGACTGGAACTGGGACTGGGACTGGGAATAATTTAGTACACTTTGTTGTGAGTCGTGCGCTGTCGACGGGTACCGCTCGTCTTGGCCCCGCTTAATGGGCTTGTTTTATGTGCATGTAGTCATTGTATGTTTTATTGTTTTTTATTATTAATTTAACCACCTTCGCATTTATGTGTGTGTTTCTGTTTCTGTTTCTGTTTTCCTCTTGACTTTCATCAACAAACGCGTCTTTTTGTCCGTCGTTTGTTGAGTTTTGAATTTAATGATGACTGCGCTGCGACCGGTGGCGGGGGTGGGGGGGGGGTGGTGTGGCGGTGGTGACGGTGGTCGTGGATGTGGTTGGTTTTATTAGGTTTTATTTCCTTTTTTTTTCTAACATTTTATTACAACGTAAAGTCGTAAAAGTGGCCGCGAGCGAGAGAGACGAACCCATCCTCCCCCTATCTGTGGTTCTTTATCTGTGCGTTCTGCTTCCCGGGCCGGGCTTGAGCGCAGTCCCGCCGAACATTCGAAATGGAGCCGGCATAAAACATTTTGTTAAGTCGTGTCGTTATTCAGTGTTGTCAGCTTGGGGTTCGTCGTTTTTTATTAATTTGATTGAATCTCCAGCGATATTGATCGGAACTTCAGATAGGCATCGATAAAATTAATTGGAGACAAATTCAATGTTTCTCTTCACTTTATTTTTTTATTCTCTATCCACCCCCCCTCCACGTGAATATCAAAAAGTTATGATTGTCTGTTTTCGTCTTGTAGTTGGTGGCAGCAGAGACGTCCTAATTGGGCTGGAACAACATGTCGTTGAGGTTGGTTGTCGATTCTGTCGCCTGTCCATCCAATCAAGGTGCTGAGTGAGACTGATTTAATGATGCTACTTACGCGAGTTGTATTCGTGTTTTCCGTGGATGCTTTGTATAAATTTGCCACACACACGCACACCCAGTCAGCGAGTCCGAGTGATCGATGTTGGCTGTGAATGAAGAACCACTGGCCGTTCGGCGGGCTTGAAATTCCTGTATATGATTTTACGGCTGCTTTTATGATTATTAGAAAATCATGCATATTGTGCCGCGGGGCGATTGATGGGATGCGGACGATCGTGTTATTGATTTGATTGTTTTAATTAAATAATTTTCGCTAATCACTGTCCAAATTGGACGGGGTAACAATGGACGTTCCATCCGAAGTGCGAGGTAGGATGAAACCAAACCATCCATTTTTTGAATTAATGAGATTTTATTGACAATGGGGGGTCAGGTTTGCTGAAAGTCGACGATGAACTGGTTCTTGGTCTTGGTCTAAGAGGAATTTGGTTTTAGGCATCCATCACATCCAACAAACTTGATCATAGAGCACGGAATGTGGTGGTGGATTGTAGGCCAACATATGAAAGCTATTCAGGATCTCTTAAGGATTATAGGCCAAAAACTGGCAGCGCTTAAGGATCTAAAGTGTTTTCCACTGGAAACTGCACAACCTTGAATTTAATTTGTGAACGCAAATTATCAAACTTTCATTGCTGTCGTAGTGAAGTACGAGTATGCGAAGGAGCAACGTCTGAAATTATAAAAACTGACCCCAGTTCAGAATCGGTGACCGGAACTTTAAGTACGTTAACTTCAATTTCCTGGTCGCCGTGGCGTAGTGGTAAGTGCGTCGACCACCGCGCAGAAAGTCTAGGTTCGATTCCGGGACGGGGCACCTCGCATTTTTTCACGGCACCTCCTCTTTCGAGTTGATGACAAACTCAAGGAGTTGTCTATGATAAACTTCTGAAATCTGTCCATTCGGAGTCGGAAGAAAAACTGTAGATCCCTTCTACTCGTGAGAGAACAATAGCACGCACAACACAATTAGTCGTTGTAGAAGCTAGGCCCTGGTCCGTTGTGGGCTGTTGTACCACTCAATTCTTAACTCCAATTTTCGATTGGACTTTCCGCCCTAGTAGGCAAACAATTCTGCCTTTTTCAAACGCAGAATCACTCCTGCCAATCGGTGTTTCTTCGGGCTCAAGAGGCAATTGAGTAATTAAGCCCCCTCTCGAAGGACTAAGCTGGCTTTGTACAACAGCTTGAACATGCCAGTCCTACTCTATGGCGCAGAAACCTGGACGCTACTAAAAGCGGATGAAGAAGCCCTTGGTCTTTTCGTTGGCATTTTCTTGGCATCTGAAGAAGAAGATTCAACGACGAACTCTATGGGCTGTATAGCGACTTGCGCCTAGTCAAGCGTCTTCGGATACAACGCCTAAGATGGCTAGGTCATGTAGGGCGTATGAACTCTACTGCTCTGACCTGAAAAGTCTTCAAATCCGAGCGATTGGGGTAATGCAACAGAGGACGGCCTAGGATAAGATGGCGCACACAAGTGGAGAAGGACCTTAACCAACTTGGAGTGCGCAATTGGCGGCAGCTGGCTGGAGAGGTATGTTTGTTGAGGCCCTGGTCCACCCCTTACTGTAGCACCACAAGAAGAAGAAGAAGAAGTAGGCAGACAAAAGTTTAGTGGAAAAATGTAGGTCTATACATTCGCTGTGTATCAATGAGAAAGTGAGTTGATCGAACTGTGGAAAATATTGACGATGCTCAGGCGTCCGTAGCAATCGATCTAAGTCAGGCAATTCCACAGAGTTCTTAAGAATTGACTGGAGTACCGGTCTGTTATTGTGAGTCCCTGAGGACCCGAATATTGTTGCACGATCTACATTTGCAAAAATTTTGTAACTGGAAGGTCAACAGAAGCCTCTTTGCCAAACATATCCCATCTTACATCTGAAATTAAGTTCAGTAATAATTTTCTTTTCAGAGAGCGCGATTATTCCTTTTCACAGTTCCCCCTCTTGAGTTGCACTACAGCGCACAAGGGATCTGGACTTCAAAAGCACGAACACTAGGATACACCTCTCGCTGCATGCGAGTTAAATTGCATGTGGACGACATCAGCTTGACAAACCCTGTCCCAGCTTCAAAACCCTACTAGACATTCACTACCGCTAAAATGATGAAACAGAAGTCTGTTTGTGCAGGCGATCAGTGGGCACTGTCCATTCGATGACTTTTGTAGAAGTGGCTTGATCTTGTAGAGCTGATGGCAGGAGGAATCTTTGAATTCCAGTCATTGAGCCTATGCAGCAGACGGCGACCCTGTCTCAGATGGTGCACTCAAGGTAAGAAAGGCTACAACCAATTTAGGAGGCGAAATTCAAGGCAGCTGACAAGAGACCATTGCTGGGTGGAGAAACACGTTGCTGGGGACCCAGGTCCACCCGGACTGAAATCCCACTCAAGGAAGAGAAGTAACTGGGTTCAGGATGTCTCTAGGAATGAATTTTGCAGAAGTTATGAAGTCACAAGCCTCTCTGAACGTTTCCAACTCGAGCTGTAAAACTGTCTTGCTGACGCTAACGTTCGCACATGCCACATACGCGGGAAAGCACAATGGATTCCCTCGAAACCTAGCTCACGCCTCAGCTGTCATATCCTGGCATCTGCAATAAGTTCCGTAACGTGAATATTTTACAGGTCAACTGCAGACACCACTGCTGCGTCAGTATGTCAAAAATTTATCACCACCACAGCCGACTCAAAAACCCATAAGGGCGCCATCTCAAAAAAAAAAACACACACACATTTCCCTCAACCAGCGATGACCCATTTTTTTTTTAAATTACCAGCAGCATGAAACGCCCAACTGCCCTCGCTCAGGAGGGCACTCTTTTTTCCTTCGGGCACTCGTTGCTTCCACACGCTCAATTGCAGCTACTTCCCACGCTGGTCTCCATCTCTGCTCACGACATAATCAATTCACAAACTTAATTGAACTCGATATGCCACCGTGTAACGTTGGCCCAGCCCGGACCAGGCCAACTGAAGACATTACCGAGACTCAGATAGTGTGTGTGTGTGTGTGCAAGACGAATCACGTGCACACATCGACGTTACCTAGTTCCACTTCAGATATTATTTACCCCGAGCAAATATTATTCCCCATCTCGGTGAACAGGTGAAAATTAACTCTACTAGGTCGGCAGCACACCGAGACATCCGTCCAGACCGGCTCCACCACCGACTCCACCACCGGCGCTGCCACTCATTGAAATTGCATCTAGATGCATTATTGATTCTCAAATACATTATTCATAGTGTGGGCACAAGTAATCAGATCATTTTGTCAGCGAACCAGGGCAAAGTGAGTTGTCAACTGAGCAGTCTTCGCTGTCATCATCTTCATCATCGTCGTCATCCGCTTCCTCCCCATCCACCTCATCGTCTTCGCCATCTGCAGTGTGCATCTTTGACGGCGGGGTTGACGGTGGCATGGTCTCCGTCATTGTAGTCTTGTGGCATATTAATTTCCATAATTCGTTCGATGATGATGAGTGTGGAGTGGATTTTTTGGACGGGAGGATGTGAGTCAGTGCAGGGACCGCAAGAATGGACTGACAAGTGAAATTATCGGGAATACGCTAATTGTTTAAACAAATAAACGCCAGAGACACTCTCCGAGGATGGTCCGTGCTTCAGTTGTGTCACGGCGCATATATCTTCATGTGAATACGATTTACGACCTCGAGGCTGAGTTCATTGTTGGCCCAAGGCAAACACATTTACAGTGGCACGGTGGCGGGTGGTTTTCCAGAGCAAACTAATTGAGGAGGTAATTACACTATCAGTTGATTGTGGGTCAGCCTTCGTGGTGTCATGGTTTGTTTACACTGCATGCAGTTGCTCGCCACTGAAGATAGCGTTGTTATGAGCGGTGGTATTCGACTGTGGCGTCGGCGACCAGCCTTATCAGCAGAGGCGGGCATGATTAAGAGAATTTCTTTAATGTACCGTGAAAGCAATGCCAACGAACTGGTGAGGGGCTTTTAGGTAGAAAAATGAACTTTGACGTGGAAGTGGGTCACCGTCGTCATTTACTTGTTTTTGAGTATCCAGACCAGACCACCGGTTAGCGAACAGAAGCTACGGCTAATTTGAATTCCTGTCGCCACTTTTCAGATCAAAATAAGGCAATGGATGACTTTCGTTCAGTTTTTATTGTAGAATGGGAGTCGAAAAACGTCCTGGAGGGCGATTCATTGCGAGGTTTGATTTATAATGTAAAGTAAAGCACATAAATTTGAAAATGAACCTCAAATCTGTACTATTGGTGGGAAGAGCATTTCATGGCATTTCCATTTTGAAAGGGATATCATGAAAGAGTTGGACTTGACTGTGTTTTAGGATTGATTCAGTAGGATCAAATTTTGAGTGACTTATTCGATATCTCGCGAGATCTGTTCTAAAGCGTCAATTATAGCTGGCTTTACATATCCCCACATGAAGTATTCCAAAAGTGTGATATCGCACGACGTAGGTGGCCAATTTACTGTATAACAACGTGACATTTGGTGCTCACCCAAATTATCTTTCAACAAGTCCATTGTTAAACACGTTGTATGGCTCTTGTATGGCACCGTCTTGTGGAGATCAGACCTCACCGAGTGAGTAAGTGTGTCGACTCACACGCCGAAGGTCTGAGGATCGATTTCTGGTCTGAACTTCTCGAATGTCAGACATCATCACCTCTTTCGTTTTGTAGGGAAAGCTGAAGCAGTGCTAATTGTCTTTGAAAAGTCTTCTTTTTTCTCTCACTATATGGAGCCGGGGAAAAATTGGAGGTGCCTTCTACTCATGTGCATGCTACTGTTCTTTCACGAGTAGAAGGGACCTACAGTTTTTTGCCGACTCTGAACGGCGGGATTTGAGAAGCTTTTCATAGACAATTGATACTCTTTGAGTGTTGTCGGCAACTCGGGGGAGGTAGTGCCGTGAGAAAGTGCGAGGTGTCCCGTCGGGAAATCGATTCTAGACTTTCTGCGTGGCGGTCGATGCACTTACCACTAAACCACGGCGATCACTTTTTGACTCTCAAGTATTCATATTTAGGTTTCACGACAACTTAAAAATATTCCTGTCAAAAACCTATTTAACAAACTTTTCTAAAATGAAATGGGTATATCGAAACAAAAAACGAAACCATCTACGTGTGAGTGAAACTCACTTCTATTCACCTTTTGAAAATTACCTCAATAAATGTTGTTACTTGACTTGTTTCCGTTGTACAACTAAATTGAAACTGAATTTTTGTTTTGTTTCAAAAATTAACTATTTCAGGCTTGACATCAAAAAAATAAATTTTCTATATTCAAATATTCCCCATCAGAGATTGGGTCTTATTTCGCCGCATTGTCCTCTGTGGTTGTAGTCAAAGATTTTCCGAAATCTCTAATCTAAAATTTTTTGAATCTGTGCGAACGAATCCGAAGAACTTGAAGTGGGCAAAAATCGCATGCGCTTCCAAACACTTTCAATTCGTCGTTCTTCATTGGAAATCCTAAGGTTTGGTTCTTCTGGAGAGGACTTCCATTTTCCCTCTCAAAGGCAATATGCGATGAAGACAATTTTTTCTCTAGAGTTTCAGTCAACACGGCAAACTCATCAAAGACGAGATTTTCTACCTGAAGCTTTCATTTTTCTCCTCTAAGACCTTTAAAATTACACTTCCTTTTTTCTTCTTTCTTTTTCGTGTGTCTCAAAAATTTCATGAGGTTCTGCTCCTTGACTGGGTGTGTCACGCGCTGTGTAGTTGTGTAGTCTCTCGAAAAAAGTTTAAAAATCTTCACCAATCTCAAAACTATCAGTTATTCCTCTTGCTTCGGCGCCAAGCCCCCATTTCCGTGGCATAAATAAAAATATAATTGGTGTCTGTTTAGCACGCGCGTACCTTAACACACCGACAAGGACATTCATCTCGTGTACGCTCCATTATTCAGCCAACAAATAGCTTATCAACAAAGCACACACGCGATCGTCAAGCAAACACGCAACACATGCGTTAACACTGCCCGTGTGCTCCCTCCCCCTCACCAAACATACATGTCATCCGAGAATCGAATCGAAACCAATCAAAATGCATTCCCCGCCCACACAACTCAATCAGCCGAAATCAATTTGCCAGTGTCAAGGAGGAATCAGCGGCCACAGAGTCAAAGAAGAATCCAGCGAAAACAACGCAATCAGATTGAAATACATTCGATTATTTTATAGATACAATCCAATTATTTAACCTCCCCCCGAGGGTGGGGGGAGGGGGGTGGGAGTGTGAGTGAGGTTGCTGGTGTTTCACTGAAATGTCAAAACGCAATTCGAAATTCAATCAATGACTCCTGCCTGCACAGAGTCTCATCGTCGCCGCACTACGTGTCACCATAAATTATTGTGACCAAAAGTCACAAATCCTCACAAATGCAGCGCGAAGCGGCAGAGAGATACAAGGAATAACAAAAAAAAAAAGAATTTTTCGGACACGCTGACAGATAAATTTGAGGCAAGAATTCCGAATTTGTTTCCCCTCCCGAGAAGTGGCAGCAAATTTATGAGGAGTTATGAGGCGTCCCATTGCCGGGGTGAATTATGCGATGCGTTGATGGACTTAGAATCCGCGTTTTGTTGTTTCCCAGAATACACAAACGTTTATTAATCGATTTTCGTCGACGGCCGGAGATGCGGGAGATGCATGGGGAGGGAAGAGGAGCCGAGGGGAGGCCTCCAATTAAAGTTATGATTAAAAAACCGACAAAAAAGAACGACAGGGAGAGACTGAATAAAAATATATCTCAGCACGAGAGAAGAAATGATAAGCAGATGTGAGTCTGGGAAATCAGGTCAAACTACTGAACAATCAACCTAACAACCGAAAATGAGAAATAATTTCCTCAGAACAAATGGTTTTTCCAATCCGGCAGTGTGTTCGCGTAAATGGTGTGAATTTATGGTTATGCGGTTATTTTGAGGAAAGAGATGTTGAAAGTGGTCTCTGCAGCAGTGGCAGTGGCAGCAGATTGTCTGTGCTGTGCGAGATAAGAAACAATGAGTCACTGGTGCTGCTGTTGCTGCTGTTGGGTGGGGTGGTCCGCCTGGTGTGGCAGTGGTGGGAGCGAAGGTCAGTATGGAATGCAATGCAAGCAGCATAAGTATCTGGGTGTGGATATGAATGGAAATTTGTGTCAAGAATTTTTTCGCTTTTTTTTCTTCGTTTCTCGTTTGTTTTCTCACTTGATCCGATTAGAATGCATGCAAGATAGTCGTGGCTTTGATTTGAGATATTGTTGTACAGCCCCTTGGGGTTGGGCGCGGGTTAAGTGAAGTAGTGCAGTGTGCATTTGCATTGAGTTTGAGTGATAAATTCCGATTGTGTTGCGATGTCATTGACTGTGAATGAAAGGAAATAAATAATAAGATCCTTGCTGGGAAAATCCTTGAAAACTATGCAGTGACACGAATGTTTTTTTGTTGTGGATGATGTGATGGCGGGAATGGTGAATGATGAGTTGAGTGAAACGGATGCAAAAATGAGGTCAAGATGGAGTTTAGATTGGATTCGTTCGGCAATTTCGCCTATTTTTGCTCTCCCAAGTACATTTTATTCGGTCAAGCAGACAGGGTCGGCCTCATCCTTTCGTAAAACGCCGTCAATTGGTGGTAGGGAGTTGCAGGGCGATTTCCTAAACCGAAATTTTGTTCACCTACGACTCTCTTTGAACCCTTAAGACTGTTTTCTTGCAGGCAACCGTAAATGATCGATGTTATGCCAATCTTTCGAAAAGGATTCAAACACTTGAGACAGATGTCATCAAAACAATTCCTGAACTACAGCCGAGGTGCCTGACAGTGGGGCGGTGACAAAGTTAGGAAGCTCCTCGAATGGGGTGCCGAAGTAAGGAACCCACTTGAAGGACGTCATATTTTACAAATTATCGGAAAGGTGTATCTTACTTCTATTTGGTTCACCCTCTTCCTAGACACCACTTCTACTCTGTAAAGAGACAGAATCGCTTGCCTCACCAATGTACACCATCCACAGGGATCTCTGCCTTGAATTGTTTGCTTCAACACATCCCATTGTCTTCAGTGCAACAGTCTATACCCCGCCGATTAGTCTGTAGACGTCAGAGCCCCCTTCAACCCTTCAATCAAAGAGAAAGATTCTTATCATCATAATGACGCTGTGCTGCGGTACACACGTACCACATACCCTTCCCTACCTCCATCACTTTCATTTCATAGATATCGTACCCACCTTACGAAACCACAACAAATATTGTTGTGTGTCTGTCTCTCGAAGCAACATGCACCTACTCACCGATTTGTGTGCGTAGTCCCCTTTCGAAGCCGTCCTCCACCCAAAAAACCCGTCACTCAAATCAGCCATACACACAGAGAGAGAGACGAAAATTTTCTTCAAACAACAAAAAGAACACAAGAAACCAGGCAACCAAGTTGAGATTACAAGTGAAGTGCTTGTCACTTTTCATGTTAATCAAATTCTCAATTGAAAGTGCCAAGGCACATTTTTTCTTTTTGTCCCTCAGCCTCCTCACTGCTGCCTTTCTGTACGTCGACTTCGACCCGGGCTCTCTCATCTTTTTCCCCATTTTCTTCCCTTTCCCCGAATGTCGTACTTCCTTTTTGGATTCGGTTTCATTTGGTGTGTCGTGTCTTTTTGGACGCATGCATGCGCGTCTCTCTGCGCGTATGTTCGCATGAAATGAACAGGAATGTGCTTTAAATTTGGGAAATGTCACGGAGATCTGTGTAGGCAAAAAAAAAAAACACACCCGTGTGTATCTCTGTTTGGATATTTGAAAAATTTGAATAATGTTTAATGCGAATGTCTTGTCGGCGTTTATGATTCTGTGAAAATGTCGTAAACACTTGACAGTGCCCTGTTTTATTTGTGCGCTAGTCTTTAAAAATAAGTGTTGGATTTATTTTCTCATACATATACACTTTACGGAGTTTTTTCCGGAATTTTTTTTTGTTTTTGCAAAGTTCCGCCCTTACGTTGGATGGGGATGTGATATTTTAAATAATTTATTCGAACTTTCATTGTCGTTTAGTTTATAAATAGATTTCTGGTTTATTCTCCTGACAGTTGTAAAGTTTTTATTGTGGGCCTCATGTGTTATGGCGGTAAAGGGCATTCCTGTGTATTGTACGTCGCATATGCTCTCAAATTCACTCGCCTTTACGTTCATCTATATCATTTGAAAAAGAGAGGGCATTCAAGGACGTCGTCTAGGGCACTTCAGGCGGAGGTGGTATCTGTTTTATGCCGCGATTAGACAGTTATTTTGACATAGGTGGTTGAAAATATGAACGGAGGCTTAGAATTTATGCGAGTATTTCATCAATCTACAAATTTAGAACTTTTCAGGTGAAATATCACGTAAAATCACCGTACGACTTTCACAAAACAGGTGATTCATTGTGAGGTTTGATTTATAATGAAAAAATTTGTATCATCGGTTAAAAGGGCAATGCATGGCATTTATGTTTTGACAATCATGTCATATACATATTCGCCACGACTATGTCTAAGATGGTTCCAAGGGAAGGACGACTTTTGGACGACTTGAGCATAGTGACTCATTCGATCATAGCGACAGAACAGGGAATTTAAATATCCCCAAAAAAAGAGTTCAAAAGTGCGATATCGCACGATCTATGTGGTTTAGCGGAATGTGAAATAAGGTGTTCACAGAAATGATTTCTCAACAAATCCACAGTTTCACGCGCTGTATGGCTCCTAGCGCCGTCTTGTTGAAACCAGAACTCAACGAGAGCTCACCGATGTGGTTGATTTTCAGAAAACACATATGTAGTCCAGTGGCCAAGCTCCTGAGAACTACGACGAATCGATTCATCACGGTCTTCTCAGCTACAGATGCCTTATGGTGGATATGATCGTACCTGCCAAATGTAGACCGAGACACAAATTTGTAAATGGTATAGTAAAAACATTTCTCAAAAAACGCTCATCTTTGTACTGCATTTAAACAATTTTAAGACGCTTGTGTGTTTTGAGCCTTTCCATGATCATTCGCCAAACGATGCTGAACAATAATGACAAAGCAGTTTGGTATGAGTCATGCTTGATCTGTCAAAAAGAGCTCATTGAAATTAAAACCTCACGATGAATCGCTGAAAATCAAGAGGTAGGGAAAAAGGGTTAACTGCAGATTCACCTAGACCATCAAACGAGTTCCTTGAAAATATCCAGCATAGGTTTCTTGGAGCTGCAATATTCCGAGTGAAACTTTAAGAAATCCTATTAGGATTGGATCAGCTACAAAGAAACTAGACAGGTCCACAACGTTCACGCAAGAATGTGATCATGATAGAAGAATGTGCAGCTCATGTAATCAGCAATCAGCGCAGCTTGCATATGCAATCTGACTCGAGGAGGATGCAATTTAAGTGACAGTCTGTTCATTTAATTGCACTCATGAAGGGTGGTGCTTTTTCCAACTTCACACACATTTTCGTAAAATCGATAAGATTCATACCATAACCTGATTTGGCCATTCTTCTACTACTTTCAATGGCGCTACAGCCTCAACCAATATGCATCTCCAGCTCAAACGATCTCTCGTCAGCTGCCTCCAGTTGGGCACTCCAAGTTACTTGAGGCCCTTTCCACTTATGTGCAACATCTCAACCTAGGACGTTCTCTGTTGCGTTGTCCCAATGGCTCGGATTTAAAGACTTTTCGGGACGGAGCAGTGGCGTCCATAAGCTCTACATGGCCTAGCCATCTTAAGCGTTGTACCCAAGACTCTTGACTAGGCGCATGTCGTTGTACAGCCCATGGAGTTCGTCGTTGAATCTTCTCCTCCAGACGCCATCAACGCGAACAAGATCAAAAATCGCACACAGAACTTTTCTTTCAAAACGAGCAAGGGCTTCGCGCCGTAAAGAAGGACTGGTATGGTCCTTCGACAGAGGGCTCTAGAGCGCCATAGAGAATGACTGGGATGATCAAGCTGTTATGTAAAGCAAGCTTAGTTCTTCGAGAGATGTCTTTATTACTTAATTGCCTCTTAAGCCCAAAGACGCAGCGATTGGCAAAACTGATTCTGCGTTTGATTTTGGTGCTGATGTTGTTGTCCTTGCATACGAGTACCGCGAAGCCGGGCTAGACGAAGTTTTTGACTACATTGAAGTTTCTGCTGCCTAGTGTGACGCTCTGTCCGAGACGTCGATGTTGTGCGCCCTTCCTTGATGACAGCATGTACTTCGTTTTGCTCTCATTGACTACCAGACCGATTTTAGCCGTGTCTGCTTCAATGCCAGCAAACGCCTCATTGGGGGATCGCTGTGTTTTTTTAATCACGTCAATGTCGTTGGCGGAAGCTAGTAATTGAACTGATTTTTGGAAGATTGTGCCTCTGGTGTTGACCTGTGAGTTACGCACAATCTTCAGAAGGATAATGTTAAAGAAGTCACATGACAGTGCGTCGCCTTGTCTAAAACCTTTTTTGGCATTGAAGGTCTCGGTAAGTTCGTTCCCGACCTTGACGGAGCAGCGATAGTTCTCCATTGTCATCCTACACAATCTGACGAGTTTGGTAGGAATTCCATAAGTAGGCATGGCACTGTATAGCTCGTCTCTAAGCACGATGTCATATGTATGCGGCCTGAAAATTTATGAATAGGTGGTGCGTGTCGGTTTGTACTTCTTGGGTCTTTTTCAGGATCAGCCTTAAAGTGAACTTCTGGATTTGACCTTTACCGAAAATTGGATTTAATGTTTTTAGCTGATTCAGATATCGTACCTGAGAACATGAAATTGTTGAGTGATGTGCTTCTTCCGGGGTGGACCTGGGCGTCAACCAACATGCCATGATGTGCTATTTGGAGCTCTCTTACCCTTCCAACATCTGAGTTCTTTTTCAATGTTGTTTCATTGTTTTGTAGTCTCGTAGACAAAGGCTTAAGATGGCAAAGCCATGTAGAGCGTATGGACACCACTGCTCCGGCCCGAAAAGTCTTCGAATCTGAGCCATTGGGACAACGCAACAGAGGAGGGCCCAGACTAAGGTGGCGCACACAAGTGGAGAAGGACCTCAATCAACTGGGAGTGCGCAACTCACGGCAGCTGGCGAAAGACCGTGCTGGCTGGAGAGGCATGTTGGTTGAGGCCCAGATCCACCCCGGACTGTAGCGCCACAAGAAGAAGAAAAAGCCAAAGGCCGGCAGAAGAAAAGGAACTTATGGGACGGTTGATTCTTCTTTTTAAAAATTGAAATTATTTCAGAACGAATAAGATGAACATTCGTCTCAATTGAGGGGTTTTGCGATCATGTTTGTTGCTCAGCTAAGTCCGATATAAGTTCAAAAGTGATCAAAGGTCACCGTGTAAGGCAGAGTTGTTCCCAGTAAAAATAATAATTGAGCCCACAAGAGACCAGGGCCTAGCATCTACAACAACTCCTCGTGCAGTGCGTGCTACTGTTCTCTGACGAGTAGAAGGGACCTACAGTTTTTTCCAACACCGAACGGCGAGATTTAAGAAGCTCTTCATATACAATTGGTAGTCCTTGAGTGTCGTCAGCAACTCGAAAGAGGTGGTGCCATGAAAAAGTGCGAGGTGTCGAAGCTAGACCTTCTGCATGGCGGTCGACGCACTTACCACCCCAAGGCGACAAGACTTAATCCCATCCCAAAAAAAACATCAAAAACACTGCTTCCTTATGTATTTCTGAAAAATAAAAAAATCCAAGAACTAACTTCCCACCTGTAAAACAAAAGTTCACCGTCACAAAAAGCAAAAAAAAAACAGAAGTTATTATTATTTTTTTTAATTATTTTGAAATAATTTTATTTATTTCCAGTTTTATGATTTTCTTTTAAGTATATCGAGTTTTCTTCGTCATTATGTTTTCCCTTTTATAATTAATATTAATAATAATTTTAATAATAATAATAGTAAACATATTATAATAGCATTTTTTTTTTTTTGTTTTACTTAGTAGTTTTGTTTTTTTCATTTTCTGTTTTATTTTACAATTTATTTAATACCTACACTATAATACATATCACAAATATATTTTTTTTTATTCTCTTTCCCATATATATATGCATTCATTTTTCATGTGTTTTTAGTTTTTTTTTTATAAAGTACATACATACATACACCTCGTTCTCGTTTGCGTTTTTAGTTAGAATTTTAATAAATTAATTTCACGTGTGTGTTGCTTGGTTTTCTTTTTTTTTCTCAAGTTTTTTCTATAAATATTCAAAATGGCTAGCCGTTGTTTTTTGTTTTCTTCTTCTTTAATTTAAAATCTTAAATTGCGGTTTTTCTTTGCTACTTTTTCACTTATAATGTTTTTTTTTTTGTAAATCTGTCTGTTAGAATTTCGACAAAAAATATTTTACTTTTTTTGTTCACTTGCTTTTAATGGGGATCGCTGATGTTTTTTTTTAATTATGAATTTAAATGCATTTCTTGTGTAGATGTGAGAATTTGGTTTTCGTTTTTTTTTAGACTCAGTGTTTCATTATATTGTTTCGAAAGTGTATATAAATATTTTTTTTTGAAATACATATATATATATATTTAATATAACTATGTAGGTATTACAATTTTTCATTCCAAGTTTTGTTTTTTTTATTTTTTTTAGTTTAGTATATAATTCATTGTAATTAAGGAGTTTGTTTCTTTCTTGCTTCATGTTTAATAGATAATCAGGTTACCAGGTGTGTCCTGCGTTTGCATTGAGAGTGTTGCTATTTCATGTTTTCTTGTCTATTTAAATATTTACTTGATAGATGAACAAATGTTTTGTTTTTTTACTCTTGTAGGTAGCTATTTTTAATATTTTAGAAAATTTCTTTGCACAGACAAAAAATTACACAGGACAGCCGAGGTGAGAGGGCGGAGTTCAAATGAAATTTGCTTCGATGTCGGACCATTCAAAAACTGATTTTCATGACGGTGGATGCCAAGTGAACCCCTCTCACAAGCGTCCTGCATCTACATATATTATTTAAAACAATAATAAATGATTTGACGTGTTTTTTTTTTTTGGGGGGGGGGTGTAGGGAGGATTTTTATAGTTTACACAAGGAATTCATGTTGCATTTACTGTCTCACGTAATATTAAATTTAAATAAGTTTGCTTGTTCATTCTCTTCTAAATCTATATTTACAAGTTCTCACTCAGTCTATCTTTTGATAATTTTTTTTTTCTCTTAAGTAGGCAATTTTTGTTTTTCGTTTTTTACCTAGTAGCACGGAACTTTGAATATATATATTTTTTGTTTCTAATTATACAAGGAATATATGAAAATAAATAAAAAAAGTAATATACAAGTTAGGAGAGAAGAGGAGAAGAGGAGAGCGAAAGAAAAATCAACCCGGTGACTCTGGTGTATTTTTTTCCCCACGATTTTAATGAGCAGAAATAAGGAAGCAATTTATGCACCCTTTTTTTCCACCCCTTCCCCAGACACTTTTCAGGATTCACTTGAACATTGGCTTGTCACACAAAAGGAATACAAAATTATCGACAACTTTCGATTGAGGTCGCAGTATAATCGATAGCCCACAGGCGCACAAACTTCCTGTACAAAGATTTACCGGGACTCTATGGGAATGCAGCAGGCAAGCAAAACCCAGTGGACAGGGTGAGCGAGCAAAAACAGGCAATAAGTAGCAACATGAAAAGGAATTACAAAACACAGTCAACTCAGGAGAAAAAAAACACAAGACGACGAAGGACCTGGTTATGGCTCATTAACTTGTTTAGAGGGTGAAGTGCACTTAAGTAAAATATGACCTTTCATAATTTCCCTTGGTTACCGTTTTCCCCTTCTCAGCTCAGGCTCAGGTAGCAACGTTATTATCTTTGTTTTCTTGCTTTTGCTTCTTTTTTTTGTTTTTGTCTTCCCTTAAACTTGAACTTATTAGTTTCCAATGTCCATGCGGGGGGGGGGGCATGACCGGCAGCTTAAGGAGGACGATCGGGAGGGGTTGATTTTGTGTGTGCGAATTATGATTCGCAGAAGCAATGAAATTTAATAGACGCTCTTGTTGATATTTCGGATTTACGAGGGAGTGCACATTTTGTATTTATTTACTCATTCCTTTGATTGGCCGTTTGAAGTAATCCATTTATCCTTGAGCTTATGTGTCGCTTTGCTGGAAACGCTTTGCTTTGAGTAAATATTTAAGTGTTGCTATGGGGGACTTTGTTTTTGTGGAGGAATTGTCATTTTGGAGGCGAGACTTGATTTCGATGGACTTGAACGTATTGGACTACTGAGGAGACGAATTTCAACACAAATCCGACGTAGATGCGAGTTTTTTCTGTACTGAGAGTCAGACCTGCCAGATGTGATAGTTGTAACGATAGACGCCACAAATCACTTTCTGGTTGGGTTTCGATGAAACATTTTTGGGGATAGTGGTTGAATTTTAATTTGTCTGTCGCCTAGACTCAACTTTTTGATCTGTGAAGACGGAGCAAGACAGCGTCCAACCAAACAGCATTTGCATCTGCTTTCAGAAATGACACATAGGAAGACATTTGAGGCAGAAATGTCTAACAGGCTGACTTAAAAAAAACGCTTCAAGCTCTTTAAAACATCTACCCTTTCATAGAGTGAAACAAATCACATCTAAGGGTAGACAAATGAGAGCGCTGAACTCTCTATTTTACATAAGATCCTGGCCATTGTCGGTGATTGTTGGCAAATCGTTGAAACTTGACTTGAAAAACCAACATTTTGCTCTTAGTTATGTCACTGAGTGATGGACAGAAGAGCAACTCCGAATAAAAAACATGTGTCGAACTCTCGGTCATCTGTTGGAAAGAAGACACTTTTTGCTCTAGAATCTCATAACCCTTCAAATTTGGCTGCCAAGTGAACCCCTTAAGAGTAGAAGGATCAAGGCAAGGTGCATTTTTGAGGTCCCCAAAGAACATGTTTTCGTGTTCACTTTTTACTGGACAGAGGACCCAGAATGGCAAAAATTTAGTCCTGCCAGTACGAACGAAGCTCTTGTCAATTTGAGCTCTTGTCAATTTTGAGGTCACAGCTTGTAGTGAAAATCTACAGAGATGGAAAATTTTAGACGAGAACAATTCACAAGTCATCAAGGAAATGGTTTTGATTTTTGAAAGGATCTCTTCCTCGAGCTTGAAGACTGGCAAACATTGCAATCAATGGCTAGAAATGAATAAACGTAGATTTTCACAAATAAAGGTCGTGTTGCAGTTGTTTGATTCCCTTTTTGGCTGAAATCTGGTTCGAAGGACCAATTTAATACTAAAGCAAATGAAGATGAAGAAATGAGAGACATGGTCGAGTTGATTCTTGTTGTCTTTGTAAGACCTAGCTGAGTGTGAAGAACAGTCGAATCTAGTTGCCGTCTAGACAATGATTCCCGAGCTTAGATTTCGCTCCCTCTGCACTTTCTCCTGCCTTCGTCACTTGAAATCTTACATTTTCGTGGGGATCGAATTGGCAATTGTTGCTCTACATTTCTTTGTGTTCAAGGTCTGACTCTAAGAAGGGATACTTCGCCCTACGAAACCCTTCCTAAAGGGTAACTGGCATCAGAATAGATTGCTAAGACCAATGAAATATAGACGAAGAACTTCGAAATTGACATTTTTGTGGTGATTTGTGCCAGATATCCTACAGCACTGAGACCTTGTCCTTAGAGAACAGACTCCGTCCTCCGAGACTATGGAGCTTAAGCCGCTGCACAGACCGCAGAAAACGGAATTTCAAACTGAATCAAAAAAAATTGAACATTTGAACCGATGTCTTCCGCAGAAATGATATTTTCGAGGATGTTCCACTTAGAAGCGAGGCCCGGAGCAATTGTTTGGTTGGTTCCAAGCCGTCTAAAGACAGACAGATGTCACGACCGTATTGTTAGACACTTGAAAAAGAATGATAAAACGTCAAAACTGACGTTTAGGTGGATAAACTTCTGGTCTTTTCGACCTAAAGTCGCACTTAAGTTTTCGTTAAGGAGAAGCCTAAAACTACAAGCTGTCCAAAGATTCGTGGTACTACAAAATTTCCTTGGAAAAATGAAACATCTCCAACATCCCACAACCATCTCGGGTGCACCTTTAAATAATCTCTCAACCACCCTTCATGTGGTTTGGCAATTCAAAAGTCCCCGTTCCCGCTCGCACCGCAGCCGGTTATGTGTCGAAATAAAATTACATCTTTCATCCCGACAACCCTCCGAAAATGCCAAACAAATCACATTAAAGTGCTTCAGCAGATCTGTGTTCGGTCCTGATATTGGATGTATGGGAAATATTCTGTTCGATTCTTAACCGATTGCTGAGCACACACAAAATGCATGTTTCAGTGCGGGGGAGGCAGAGATGGCAATGGGAACGAATATTGGATGCCTTCAGCTGTGACCGATGATGGGGTGGTGGGGGGGGGGGGGGGGCGAGTATCGATCGACTCGAAAAGAGGGCGGAGGTTGCGGCCATCGAAGAAAGGGGTTCACGATGAGAGGAAAAGCACTTGAGGTGAATTGAAATCAATGTCTCACCTAGAGTTCTCAGTTCTTCTGTGTGGCAGGCGTCTTTTAATTGCTCAACAGACTAACAAGAGTCCCAACCTCCTCTTCCACCACCCAAAGTTTAATTTGAAGAGTTTGTTTGAACAATGGAGTAACTACATGTGGGAGATATGAGAACTGAACACATTGTGCAACAAACAATGTTCTCCCTTATCGTCGAACATTTGTAATTAAAGTGCAACGATTGTGAGTTTGATTTGGGTCAGCGACGACGACGACGGGAGACGAACCTGCCGCTGCCTACGCGCTCACGCACGTCTCACGTCCACCGAATACCGCCGATAGGAACGAATGAATTATGTCTTTTTTTCGTCAAGAATTTATTATGTTAATGAAACGGTGAAGAGGAAACGAATAAATCTCGCACATAAATGCGAGACCGGTATCTAGCGAATAACTTCGCTTCAAATTCTGCTGGCCAGCCAGCCAGCTAGCGAGCTAGGTGACTGTCTGTCGGGACGGAATCGAAGCGAGAATCGAAACAAAAATATCTCGAGGAGAAGAAATTCTTTGTCTTGTCTAATTTTAGGTCGTTCGAGGGGAGTCCTCCACCTCCGCCTCCTCATCGTCCCCGGATCTAAGCACAAGACGCGTCTCTTTTCTTTTTTGTGTGTCTTCCACTGTTTTGTTTGGCAATTTAGCGCCATTGGCTGAAAAAAAAAAACACATTTTCCTGCACGTTCACTGCTCGCTTACGGGAGAGAACAATAAAGAATTGTTTAGAGAGATGAGCGGCGTGAGAGTTGGAGAGAGGGAAGTGCCTGACATGACGAGTGGGCATGGCACTACTCGCGGATGTGTGAGTTCATAAACAACGATTATGGATCTTTAAATTCCATGCGAAGGGAAGGGAATGCGAGAGATTCTGATTGGTTGGGGAATTTGGTGGAGTGGGGGGCGCTGCGCTAGAAAATGATTGATTACGCGTCACGCTCTAGAAACGGAAAACTTGTTTCTGATGACTTGCGGTGAGGGGAAAACTGATTACGACGGAAGAACAGATGTTGATGAGCTGCTAGCGGATTAAAATCAAATTATCAAGTGTCAGCGAGTCGTGGGGTTGCCGTTTTCTTTCGCTCCTTTTCCAAAAAAAAAAATGAAAATGAGTCGTCTTACATAGAAAAGATGTCCTTACAGTCTAGGCCTTGCTTAAATGTACACAGTTTACACATTGAATAGAAAAAGCTATTTACATACGTTTCGTAGCACAGAGCGTTTGCTTAGAAGGATGTCTGGCTGTGTGTGAGTGTGTGAGAGAGGAGTGTATGTGCTGCGGAGTTAATACTACTTTTAGCTGAAACTGAATGCCATGCGTCCAGCGCTGGTCTGTCGCTGCTGCTTACCGCACTGAGCCTATACCAAGTACGCCTGCACATGCTGACCCTGTTGCTGTCCTTGCTGCTGCTGCTGCTGTTGCTGTTGCTGCTGCTGCTGCTGTGGAGGCATTGATGTGGAGCTGCTGGCCGATGACTGTTTATGATGATGGTGCTGCGGCGGCTGTTGCTGTGGTCGCCATGTTTGCGCTTGTGGCTGGTGATGAAGTTGCTGGTGGTGCTGAGCTTGCTGCTGTTGCATCACTCGATGGAGGCTGCTGGCAGCGGGGTGAGGTGGCGAGGGGGGCGGCATCATCATCATGTTCTCGTTGTCGAGCGTGCTGTAGTCGGAGTCGATGCTTGAGTAGATGTGCTCCGACGGGGGACGACCGCTGTAGGCCTGGTTCTGATGCTGCTGGTAGTGGGCATGTGGGTGGTGGAGAGTGCTGGCGTGGGGTGGCAGTTCGCCGGGCGCCCCGCGACGATTTGGTCGGGGACTGGGTGTCGCAGTCGTGGCTGAGGAGTAATTGGGGTCCTCGCCATCTGGGCAGTAGGCCGGTGGTGGTGCCTGTCGATAGAGTATGCCGGGGCTGGCTGGTTGCTTAATTCGCTCGTGGTTGTGATCGAGGGTGTAATTGTTGCCACGATATGGGAACTCGACGGGCAGTGCGTATCGGAGCTTCTCCCAGAAGTGGCGGTCGTTTCGTCGGATCCGGTGAACGGCCGACGTTTTCAAATACGGGAGCAATTCGATGTCAGATTCGGCCTCGAAGAGCACTTCCGGCTCCTCGATGATGACCAACTTGTGCGGGCGTCCTCGGAGGCCGTCGTGGATGGCGCGACGTAGTTCACAGCGGGACCACTCCGTCTGCAGGAAGTTTCGCGACAGCAGAATGATGACTCTTCGGGATACTCTTGTGGCTTCGAGCAGCTGGTAGTGTGTGGCGTCGTGGGTGAGGTCTCGGTGTTGCAGGCACACTCTAAGTGGCGGTCGACCGGTTTCAAGTTCGGAGACCAGATGTTGGGCGACGAACTCTGAATCCTTGGCAGAGTGCAGGAGGACGGCGTCGTACAGTTTTTCCGACTCTTCACACCGTGGTCCAAACACTCGCACGCCGTAGTGGGCAAAAAGCCAGATCCTTAGGGACTCGCGGAACACAAATATCACAACCACAACCACAAGCAGGAACACTAAAGCCACGGCGGCGGCCAGCAGAGGGATGTACGGCTTTGGGATGCCGTTCTGAAGCATTGATCCTCCGGCGAAGTAGTCTGTGCACGCCGAGGTGGCATTGAAGTCGAGCTCTCGCTTAGCTTCTCCCTTCGATGGGAAGCAGAAGATATCCTGAGAGTCCTGTACGATGAGTGCGTTGTCGGCCACGTAAGTTGTCATCTCCTGGAGGAACTTGCACCGGCAGGTCCACTGGTTTCGGCCCAGCGACAGAGACTTCATCTGCTTGAACTGAGGCAGTTGCAGCTGCCATATGGGCATCGTAACGAGGCGATTTCCATCGATTCGCAGCACTTGCAGGGACGTAAGGGGCGCCAGGGTGGAGTTCTCAATGTGGGTCAACAGGTTGTTCTGCAGATAGAGCTCTTTCAGTTTGGTCAGCGGCTCGAACTCGTAACCGTGGAGGGTCTCCAGTTTGTTGTCCTCCAAGTGAAGGATTTGCAGGTTCATCAGTCCCTCAAAGGTCTGGTTCTGGATGGCGGCGACTTGGCTTCCGTTGACAAACAGTTGCTTGAGGTTTCGCCGTCCCATGAAGGTGTGGCTCTCGAGGATGGGGAAGTTGTTGCCGTCGAAATACACGATGCTTGAGTCCATCGGGACCCGTTTTGGCATCTCCACACTCCTAAGACCCCCGCAGTCGACAACGTTTTGTGCCCAAATCTGGTCGTGGTAGCAAGTGCAGTTCGTCGGACAGGTCATCTCGCAGTCGCACGCATCAAAGTCACAGCAGTGGCACAAAGCGAAGCAATGCGACTCGTACTTACAAAGGAAGTCCGTCTGGTCGAGGGTGGCCAACGGGCGAACTGGAGCACCGCGGGCGTGTGGCATGATGCACTCGATGTTGGGCAGATCCATTACCCTCGGGTGCTGGCGGGTGGTCAGGTTATTGATTCGCTGCAACCAGTCCATGGAGCAATCACACTCGAAGGGGTTGCCGCCGAGGTAGAACTCGGGCAGCGGCTTCGTCGGTGGCACCGGGGCCACACGCAGCGTCTGCAATTGCAACTTATTCAGGGCGTTCGCATAGAGGTCCACTCGGGCGAGGTTTGTCTTGTCGACGAATGTGTTTGGCTGCACATTGCTGATCAGGTTATTGTTGATGAAGAGCAGTTCGATTGTGTTGGGAACGGACATCGGACCGATTTCTGTGATTCTGTTGTGGCTGGCGTCGAGTGTCTTTACTCGGATCTCCTCCTGGAGCTTGTAGTAGTTGCCGAGTGCCTCGATGTAGTTTCCGTGCACATCCAGCCACTTGAGGTTGCTGGGAATGAACGCGTAATCAAACCACACCAAGTGGTTTTCGGATAGATTCAGCCAGAGGAGGGAGACTAGGGTTGCGAAGACGCCGTTAATGTCGGAGAGGAAGTTCCTGTCGAGGCGGATAGCTTCTAGTTCGTAGTTGTTGTCGAAGGAGCCCCGCTCGATGCTCTGAATGCGATTCTTGGCCAAGTTCAGCACACTCAACCGCGGCAGGTCAGCGAACATGCCAACCGTGATATTCCCAATTTGGTTGTCGATCAGTCGTAGGCCGGTGAGCTGGTGCAGATTCTTGAAGCTATTGTTGTCGAATGTGCGAATTTGGTTTTCGCCCAGGTCGAGTGTTCGGAGCACTGCCAGATCCTGCAGGGCACTGGGGACTTCGTTCAGCTGATTCGAACTTAGATCAAGTTCTTTGAGGTCGGAGCAGTTCTTGAACACACTTGGCTCGATGACGCTGATCAGATTGTTGTTCAAAGTCAACTTGGACAGCACGTAGAGGCCGTTAAACAGCTTCTCGTCCAGGGTGTGGAGTCGGTTCTCGGCCAGATTCAGTGTGTGCAGGTTGTAAAGGGGCAGGAACGAGTTGTCTTCGATGTGGCCAATAGAGTTGTTCCGCAGATTCAGGATCTGAAGGAAGTAGAGCTCCTTGAAGGTGCGGTAGTCGATGCGTGTGAGGGCGTTGTGCGCCAGGTTTAGTACGATCAGGCGAATCAAGCCGGCGAATGTGGTGTTGTCCACGTGATTGCTGGTCAGTTGGTTGCCGGACAGGTCCACCACAAGCAGCTGCTCCAGCCGATGGAACAAGCCCTTCGGCAGTTCGTAGAGCTCATTGTTTTGCAAATGAATCTCCCGCAGTTCCTTGGAGCCGGCGAAAAGCCCCGCGGGGAGGGTCTCCAGATGGTTGTTGCTCAAATTAACGATCCGCAGGGAACTCAAACCGGCTAGCGCCTCCCCAGACAGCTCAGAGATATTGTTGTGCTGCAGGTTCAGATGTTGGAGGCGTCTGAGCCGGGAGATTCCCCAGTTCTCGGTGACGGTGCGAAGTTCGTTGTAGCTGGCGTCCAGCACCTGCAGCTCACTGCCCCCGTTGCAGTTCATGTCGGAGATGCCCAGATTCTCGGCAGATCGGATTCGGTTCTTGGTCAGATTGAGGACCTGTAGATTTCCGACCGGGCACAAGAACCCGGCAGGCAGTGCCCGAATGTTGTTCTCACTCAAGTCCAGCTCAGTTAGCTGCTTGAGGCCGATCAGGGAGTCGGGGAAGAGCTCCAGCGTCTTCGCCGGACCCCAGTCAGCGTTCTTCGTGTTGACAGCGAGCGTCTTGACTGCGCTCAGCCCCTCGAATGCATTGTTCGGCAATTGCAGCAATTTGCACGCCTCCAACCTCAGTTCGTCCAGTGTCTGCAGCCTGGCGAACGAGTTCTGCGGCAGCTGGCTCTCGTACAAGTACAGCTCGCTGCACTTGATCAGCAGCTGATTGGCTCCATCGGCTCCCTGCAAGTCCAGCCCTGTCCTCTCGATCGTCCGCAACTCGCATGTCACCGACGTCGTCCCGTTGTACTCCCACGAGCAGTGATTGCCCGACAGGATCGGCGAATTTGTGCCCGATGCGGCGTACATGCTCCCATCGTTGGCTTGGATGTCCGCGAAAAGCAGCCCCAGTTGGACTAACGCCGCGAACCAAACGTGAAACTTTTCCATGTTTCCCCCCGAAAAGAAAAAAACCGAAAAAAAACAAACTCTCCCGTTTCACTAACTGATCACCCGGTTCGGTTGGAATTTTCTTTTTTCCTTTCCCGGCTCGCTTTTCGCTTCTGAACTTCACTTGGGAGATGGAATAAAACAAAAAATCTTCCACACTACTTCCTGCCACAGGAAATTGACTTTTCTCTCGCTTAAGGATAGGGCTTCGAACTCATTTTCCACACACTTTCCTCATTTTCGTTGCACACTGTATCTTTCGCTTGAGGATCTTTTCTCTTCAAACCGCGAACATTTCGACCAACGACACTCTGCCCGTATCCTTATTATCTCAATTATTGGATTTCTTTTTTTAAACTGCACTGGTCTCACTTTCAGTTACTTTTTGGGGAATTCTCTCACTCACGGCGAACACATGAAATCTGAATTGTGTGTCTTGTGCGCGGGTAAAGGCAAAGGAAAATCAAATGAAAACGAAAAATATCTATCACTCCCTAATTCGTGGTAGATACAAATTCTGTGTCACTCTGAGATACTAAAACCCGTTTTTTTTTTTTTTGCTTAAAATAACCGTACGTGAGGACAACACACGTCCTTTACGATCAACGCTCGAACTCGAACTGATGTGATTCGGAAAAGTCGCCAGCAGTTTGTATGGTTCTTTTTCGCGCTGGCAGAGGGTTGGTTGGGTGAGATTGAGTGGGATGGGAGATGGTTCGTTCGGTCGGTGTGGTTGGACTGAGAAACATTTCGTTCTCTTGAGACACAATCACACGCACTGTGTGGAATTTGAGCGAGCGCGTAGTACGCTAACCGGCCGTGGGGTGGATTTTGTGGCGCTACTGGCTATGTGCATGCGCTCTCTTGAGATGGTTCTCACTCAGTTCGGCTCAGCTGGAGTCGGCCGGCACGGATTTTTGACGACGCACGAATGGTATCTACGGAATGAGTTTGAGTATCTCATGGGTAGTTTTTTTTGTTCTTTTTGTCGGTTTCGCATTTTGTTCGATGGTGTGGTGGCGTTTTCCTTATTTCCTTGGCAGATGCATTTCGCTTTGCCGGAATGAAGTAATGTGTGTGGGAAAGAACTGCTGTCTTCGGATTTTTGTTTCCTTATTTTTTTTTTGTTGGTTCTGTTGGTGTAATGGATAGGCTTACAGGAGGAGTAGGGGCTTAATGTAGTTAAAGGTTGCTTTGACGTTTGCATTTTGGCGAGATTTAATGTGTATCTATTGGATTAGGGAAGTTAAAGTGGTGAATTTAACATGTCAGGGTCTTAAATTGTTCAAATGTGTTGCGTATGTATGAAAGTGGAAACGCCGTTTGGATCGAAGTCAACACGACAAGTGCATTTTTGTACGTTTCTGGTATCTTTTGTTTGTTGTCCTTTCAGGCAGAACTTACCAAAGGCGTGTTTCAGAAGCCGCGACTCATTAAAATTTAATTCGGAGGAGTAAGCATACCTTGACCGACAATTTGCATTCGTCCATTCATTCGTCGTGTCCGTGTGAAAATATTGCTAAAAGTGGTTAAGTGATCGGGATGTCTGCTAGTTGAAGGTCCTCTTTGGCCCTTTCCAAACCTAGTCTCGCATCTATGAGTAGCAATAGTGCCTTGGGCTTACAGGATTAATGAAAGTAGAAATGGCGATTGTGTATTCACCGGCATTTCAGGTGGATGAAGGTTGCTAGTTTCGACCACAAATTCAGAGAAACTTTCAAACAAAAAGAATTTTTCTCAGTGGCCTGTCACACTTTCTTACCATTTCGATTATGTTCTGAATTTGCACTTATGCCGTCTTTGTCATGTCTAAGGCTTGAGATGCCAAGGACAGGAGACGAACAACATCCAGAAATCAAGGAACCCGAGAGAGGTACAGTGGCAGAACGATTCCCGTACACTGCATCTTCTTCTGTTTTTTGTGGTTCTTGTATTTCTTCCACCACTTGTGGCGCTACATTCCGAGGTAGATCTGGGCTTAGTCAACAAGCACCTTCAGTTGGTACGATCTTTAGCCAACAGCCTTCAATTTAGAACGTCAAATTGGTTAAGGTCCTTCTTTACTTGTGTTGGCAATGGGTTCCACGGGCGTTCTCTTCCCCTTGTCCAACTGCTTCTGATTGGAAAACTCTTTCAGCTAGAGTTGGGTCTTGCATGTAGAGCAACATGACCTAGCCATCTGTGTGTGTTTCCGCAGACGCTTGAGCATGCTCCTAGCTCCCGTACAGACTGTAGAGCTCATCGTTGAACCATCTTCTCCAGGCGCCATCTTCGCAAACCGGAGCAAATATTAAACTTCTTTCAAGAAGGCATCCTGATGTGCCTTTGAGATTGCCCCTTCCTCTGGCTTTCTGATGAGCCTTTGACATTGTTCCATCTTTCGCGCCATGAACCAGGACAGAGATGATCAAGGTGTTGTACTCATAAAACGTGTAAGCTTTATAGAGGACTATGCTACTTCACCCTCATCCATACTATTCCCGTTTCCACTCTCCTGAAGTTTATTTCAAAATTTTCAGATCCTGACTTTTCCGGATTTTTGACATTTGAAGATTGTGTCCCCAATCCTTTTGAGCCATCCACCGATAATTTGAACGCCCATTTTAAGATTGCGGCAAAAATTCTCTATTCTGATTCGAAGTTCAAATATGTAGGAGGTTGGCATTTGTGAATAACAGTCTTTTAAGAAATATTTATTTTGTCCTAATGTTTAATTATCTACATCTATGGATGAAAATGACACATCTTCAGACACATCTTTTAGGCGGACCTCAACTTTGCTTTGTCAAAGACAAAAGGTACTTCGTAAAGAGTTATGTAAAAACACTAAGAGCCACTATTGCCATCGAAGGATCGCGGACAGATGTGTAACCGGTTACCGAATAACATCGTACTCCAAGGCAAATATTTTGAGAAATATGTTCTTCGTCCTATGTCCCTACAATTTGCACACGAATCTATGCACTTAATGATGTATTTTGTCAATTTTTTGGGATGTTCAACAAGAGACAGAGGGTTTGTCAAAATTTTCAAAAACGTTGATCACATTCTACTCAATTCTTGAGCGTCGTGCAGAACCAGTTTCCTTTTTCAGGAAATGCTGCTTATTTGAAGGTCAACTACTGTTCGGAACGATTTGTAAGAAAATCGGTGGCTTTAAGAGGGTCTGAGATTGATTGCATTTAAAAAAAATAATCCACTCACCGCCTATGGAGAATGTTCGCTCATTTCTCCAAGGCTAGAGGTCATGATTCGAAAAAGTTTTTTCCGTTAAGTATTGCAGTTAAAACAACGCTGAGTCTATGACTGGTTTTTGCTTTCCTTGCTACACATTACATAGATCTTCACACTTCTGGTTACGTCTCTGCTCGATTGATGCTCCTCACAGCCAGACAACAACTTCCAGCGAAAATGAGTCACTCATAGGGAACAACATTACCTCCTCTTCTTAGAGCAGAGATGGATCTGGCACTGGGCCCCAACAATTCAGCCTATACATCTGCGAATAGCAAGTTAATTGAGGTCCTTCTGTACTTGTGGGTTCAGATTCGGAGATTCTATCGACCGAAACATTGTTGTTTACGCTTCCCACAAGCGTCTACGGATTCAACACAAGGAATGGGAAATTTTGGCTTCATAGATTCGACGCGCAGAAGGTCTTCAATTCCCGGACAGGACACTTTGCATTTTTTAACGGTACCGCCTCTTCCGAGTTGCCGACAACACGAAATCTTCTTAAATCTCGCCGTTTGGAGTCGGCAAAAAATTTAGGTTCCACTTACTCGTGAGAGAACAGTAGCACGCACAAAACGAGTAGTTGTTGTAGAAGCTAGGCTCGTTGTGGGCTGTAATGCCACTCAATTGTTATTATTTGATTTGGCGTTTTACTAGATGTACACTGACCACAGATATTAAATCTTCTTCTCTCATGGCGGTATCACATCAACTAGGGCAGGAAGAAAGCAAGAATTTTCTAACCCGTTTTCGGGAATGTCTGTGTCTCTCGGCCATAGAGCACAGGGTTACAAAGTTCCGTAGCTCAATTGTCTCCTAAGTCTCACGACATAGCCTCTGGTACTTGTAAGAGCACTCTACAGCTGGCAAAATACTGCAGCATCTATCGGATCTCATGCTGTGGTCCACATTAACTGCATGAGCCGAGGTGGACGAAGATCTCTATCACACCAAAGATTTGATTGACGTCGATGTTTTGCGTCTTTTCTTGATGTGAGCCCATACATACATCGGTCGGCTTGTCTTTATTTGCCATCATACACATTCTGATCGCTCCTGTGTCTCCACCCGCAAATGCATCTTTAACGAATCGATGCGCTCATTCAATCACCATCTAAATTCGATTGCGTTAGACAGCCTTTTTTAACATTGTGCCTCTAGTCCAGCTGTATGTAGCATGGCGGGGATAAGTGTCTTGAAAACCCTGGTTTTGGTATTACGAGGCAGTAGTCCCTCCGTAGTTGCTGGAGGAATTTGATATTACATCTGTAGAAAGATGGACTCTCATTAAAGTAATGATTCGCTTGAGGGAGGCAGAAGCTAATCTCACACATTGTTCATCATCATCTGATTTGACAAACTAAAAAAGACTGAGGGTGGAGTTGGAAGAGGAAGATTTTAACATGCCGTTACGATGGTTTCGAAAGCGGGCTCTCAGTGGCAAGTGCTGCGTGTTGCAACTAATATCCCATAAGCCTCCAGGCTCTAAGATTTAGTGGTACTAGACGGATGTCCAAATGACGGCCTTACATAAGTTTCTTGATCATGTAAAAAAAACGATGGCAACTGCTCCTCGAAGGCCAGATGATGTGACTGGACATTCATAGCTCCATTATTAGTGTAAACGGAATCACTGATGAAGTCAAAGTCCATTTGGTGGCAGAAAGGCGGCTACTAGATCCAAGTTTTAAGGGAACCTGTCTGGTAGGGACAGCTTGACCAGAGGCTATATTCCGGTGCCACGGGTGGTCAAAAGCCCCGGGAACTTCGGTTTCAGCCTGACCGTGCGGTAGGCCCCCTTGTGGGAGTATCGCGGTCGCTATGGTTTGATACTCATATTGCTGTCATAGCCGTGGTTAGTGTACCGTGCTGACTGGTCTGAATCAGGTTGCTCACCCAACTGATTCAGGCCAGGCGGTTAGAAGACTTTCCCGGCTCAGTTTGGAGTTGTATTCTCAACCGGGTGCTGCGACCCAAGGAGCGGTAGAGGTTTAACAAAGGCCTCGCTCCATACCAAGGTGAGGTGTTTGTGCCTCAAGCATGATCTCATTTGGTACTTGGGCGACTAAGGAGTCTAGTCTTGCGTTATCTCTGACTCTTGGGAAAAATGGTCCCGTAATTTATGCAAGCCGTAAGTTAGATGCTCACGTAAAACCAAATCCCACATCTGCTCCTCGAAGGATACGTAAATCGGTAGAGCCAGGCAACAACTCCGCAGCGGTGTTCCAATTTGGTTCAATGAAGGTTCACTTTGATGCTCAGCTATCACAAATTTTGAGATAAATCCTTTAGCTATCCAGTGAATTGGTTAATGAGCCCCTTTTAAATTTAATTTTTTTTCAAAACAATTTAAATGGCGCCCAAAAGAAGGAATTTCAAGATTCCCTCTCTCTCATCAAATATTTTTCAAAATGCAAAACATTCCTTCGCACCTCCGCCTTTTGTTTGATAATTTATGAAATGGAAGAAAATCGTCTCCATCCACCCCACCCACCTTGGTCGCACTTATTGCATCGCTCAACCGAGGCTAGACATAAAGTAAATATTTTGATATCGGACTTGCAACACCAAGAATACCCGTGTAATTAGAATTCCTTTCTTCGTTTAACGAGCGCAGCAGGCCAAAAATAAAAGCTCCCCATAAGATTTTTCAAATAAATTCAAAATTCCTCATCGCCCCTTGAGTGTCTCGCTTGAGTCGCAATCCATTTGAGTGCGAAAATCTACTACAATCGCAATGCACTCGGAGCGCGCTTCTGCAAAGAGACACAGGCCGAGGTTCTCTTAAGGAAAATACCTGTTTGCGTTGGGCCCTCTCTCTTTCGAAAATCGATTAAACTGGTTTCCCTCTATATACAGAGTATCTAATAAATACGTGTTCTGTTCGTGTTTTGTGTACACGTTGGTTTCGTTTTTTGTGTTCTCCTCTGCTTCGTTTCCTCTTCCTCTTCGAACGAACGCTGCTACCGCTGGTGCTGCTGCTGCTGCTGCTACTTTTTCGTAATTGAGTAAACTCAAGTGTTCGGATGTAAACAAAATGTTTATGAGGTAGAGAGCAAGTTTATGGTATGCTTACACATTCGCCGGGGATCGTACTACGAAATTGTTGAGCAAAATATGTGATTTTTTAATCGTTCATTGACGGTAGACGATTGCGTCTTTTGCACGTCGCGTCGTTCGCCCTCAAGGGGACCCAGATTCAAGCCATCGACGCCACAGTGAGAGAGCGTCTGTCTGTTTTTATTGACTCAAGTGGATTAGTGGGCACCAGGCTATCCTTGAGGCGTCTTAAATTCCAACCTGAATTCGAAGAGAATAGCCTCGCTTAGCTTTTGTGCCTCGCCGAGTGCAGTTTCCATTGTTCCCCCGTGTGGATTTCTTCACCTTTCACTTATTTCTGGACCCGGCAGGAGATTAGAATAAAATTAAATAATTTATTGACGCTATTTGTGCGTTGTGTGAGCGCAAAGACAGAGAGAAGAAGCCGCTGCCGCGAGAGCGAGACACAGATTTCCAGAAGTTCCAAAAATAAACGAAGCTGAGGCAGAAGAGGTTGCTCCGCTTTAAGGCGTACACTGCGGAGCACGTGCCATTGACTGTGAACGTCAATAATTTATAAGCTTTGATACTAGGAAGACGACGCATAGGAATTGTTCATTCATACGCTTCCTCTGATGTTTTCGGGAGGGTGTACTGGGCGACTGTAAAAATATTCTCTCTCCAGTTTCTGTGGGGAGGTTATTTTTGGAGCGAGATGGACGGACAAGCTCTTGCGGGATGTTTACGGATGCATTGCTATCAATTATGTGCTTGTCAATTAGTCAATCGATCTTCATAAAAAAAGGAAAAGAATTGTCTTCGTGTTCGTTTTTCGGTTTTACAAACTGAAGTGAGATCTTCTGAGCGGCGGCGATGGACGTCGGGAGGAAATGTGCTGAGACAGTTGACACGTTTACGACTGATTGGTTGTTTCTATTTAATTATTTCAACTCCAATTAGGTGGATGAATGGATTTTTCCTGGAGTTTATACAGTTGATGGAAGAAATTTGGACAACAACGAACTTGATAAAGGTAAATTATTGCCGGCTTTCCTTGTTTAGGAATCCAACATCGTACCTACATACTTCAAGGACATTGAAGATGAACCACGTACTGTGCAGATAGACATTTTGACCATAAAGAGAACACCTAAGTCTCTGAACCGCAACTGTCAGGAGCCATAAAGGAGATGATGGACAAATGAGCCTTCATAAACTGGGTTTTGGAAATATAATGCACTTTGTCTGGCCCAAGTAGAGAAATCTAAACATTTTTTCTCTTAAATGCAGCCTTTTCTCTCCGATTTAGTCTTTGCTTCTCAACACAGCCTAACACCTTTGTACGTATGCAATCAGCGCAAACAAGTCCCCATGTTTGACCATCCCCATTTCACATTTCACAGACCTTTGAATTCAAGAACGAGTGTCTGGAGCATGTTTGACTCTTAATCAGAACAGGAAATTACTTGCGCTAAAGCGGTAACGTAGATTTGTAAGAAGCAAGGCAGCTCTTATTCAAAAGACCTGCATCTATCCTTTCTTTTATGGCTTTAGTTCGAGTTAAAACCGAGTCTGTAAAACACAGTGAGTGTGTGTCACCGAGACTTGTCTGAAGGACTGCTAACGTCCAAGAAAGCTTGTCACAAAGGCTACTTGTCTTGAAGACTGTCTGTGTCAACGCTTGCGTATCATCAAGACTGTTTTTCAGCAAGACTGCTTGACGTCGAGATAACACGTTTAAAGGACTGCATTTCATTATATCCCCGTGCCTTCAAGATTGATTGTCTGAAAGACTTCTTGTTTAAAGACTGCTTGCCCCAACGCTTGCTTATCATCAACAGTGCTTGTCTCAGAGACTGCTTGTCCCATAGACTGATTGTCCCAGAGACTGCTTGTTTTAAACATTTCCTCTCTTCAAGACTGCTCGTCTCAGAGGCAATAATAATTGAGTGGCACTACAGCCCACAAGCGACCAGGGCCTAGCTTCTACAACAACTACTCGTGTTGTGCGTGCTAATGTTCTCTCGCGAGTAGAAGGGACCTTCAGTATTTTGCCGACTTCGAACGGCGAGATTTGAGAAGCTTTTCATAGACAATTAGTAGTCCTTGAGTGTTGTCACTCGAAAGAGGTAGTTCCGTGAAAAATTGTGTGGTGTCCCGTCCGGGAATCAAACCTAGACTTTCAGCATGTCGGTTGAAGCACTTACTCACTACGCCACGGCGACCAGAGGCAGCTTGCTTTTAAGACAAGTCTTAAGTCTCCTCCTGCTTGTCCCCATGACTTCCAAGTTTTTCATGGTCTTTGTGTGATAAGTTTTCGTTTAGTGGAATCTAGAATATTCAAGAGATGGAATAGTCCTTTATTAACGTTGAGGAATCTAGAGCCAAGACTTTGTATGCTCTTGGGTCGTCTGAGGGAGGAGGTTCAACAACTAATTATACACGTTGTAGGGCGCCATATGGTTATTTGAACGACTCAGCCTCGAAAAGTCTTAGAATACGAGCCTTTGAGACAAAATATGCGGAAATGTCATCGCTTGAGATGACACTCTAAACTGTAGCACTATTTGAAGAAAATGACTTAAGTCAAAATTTATCGAAGTTATTACAGTTTTCCATTTTGACATGCAACTTGACGACGGTTCGTAGAAATTCATAAGTTCCTATTTGCGATTTAGATTTCACTCATTAAAGGTACTTATCTCAGTGCTTAAGGGCCTGGTAAAATGGTGGTAAGATCTGCGTCAACACTGTACTAAAGATAAGTCTATCGGTTGACGGCCCAAATTTGTTTCGAAACTCTTTTCATTCATCGTCTCTCTCCTCCAGTTTAACCTAAGTCAGCTAAGCATGCCATTCTAGAATCCTTAAGAGCAAAACTATGGAGATGGAGTAATTTAATCTTTGATTCAGGGCATGTAGCGCCAGTTAAAGGCGTACAAAATCTATAACAAAACTAGTTCCAAGCATGTGAGATTGAAAACGATCAGAAAGTTTTTAAAAAATGTATTCAAAACTGTACAAAAAGTATTTTGAAAGCAATATAAGACGACCCCAAAGCTTTTCAAAACAGGTGCACAGTCTCAAGATAGATGAACAGTCTCAATGGTGCTTCAAAACTGCTTAAAAAAGTTCGGTTTTCTTTGACCGGAGTTACTTCTAAGTTGTTTCCAAGAGCTCAAATCCTCCCATTCTGGCTGAAGGATGACTAAAGTTTTAAAAATCGCACATTTGTGATGATCCTCCGATCTATGATTTCCTAGAGCCAAAATATCCCCCAGTTTGTGACAATCTCACAGCCATGAATGGCCGTTGTGACCTACCACTCATCCCAGAGGTGTGCCATAAGATTGATAAAGTGACACTACAGCGCACAGGGAAGTAGCATCTACCTTCTTAAGCAACCACTCGTACTGTGCGTGCTGTTCTCTTACGAGTGGAGGGGACCTACAGTTTCTTGCCGGATCCGAACGATGAAATTTGAGAAGCTTTCCATAGACAATTAGTACTATTTGAGTGTTGTTGGCAACCCCAAAGTCTGGGAATAGAGCCTGGGATCTTCGGCATGTGGTTCGACGTCATAAGGACCTTCGGCGTGTCGTCAACGACCATTAGAGGGTTGCAAAATTTGTCTCAAACCTGTGTACTTCGAATTTGCTTCAAAATACATCTTAGCCCCAAATAAGCTTCATCAAAAATCAAATTCCATCTTTGAACGCTAGACTACGGAGTGTCTCCACCAGATTCAGTTAAGTTCTTCCTTACCCATTCTTGGCTACTCGGTTCCTTTCTAAAAATCACACTTTATTCGAAGTAAATGCAACACCAAAGGCTCTCACCGACCCACCAATCAGCCAGACAAAGGATTTCATCAAGAGTGCAACTTTGCATGTGTTTACCCAACCACACAGTTCATTATCCATGGGAAATCGCTGAGCCGCACTCCTCCAGTTTAACATATTTCCCTCGCATCACATTCTGTCGCACTTTCCCCGTCTCCGCCGCCGAACATATGATAAATGCATGCACGCATACAGGTTTCTGGTTTCGTAGTAAAAGAAGCCCCGTCTCACGAGACTAAAAGATACAATTAAAAACTAGTTTAGCCTGCACAACAATCAAAACAAACCCATAATCCATTGAAAGCCGAAACCGAAAACCGGTATCTCGGGAGATTTCTCTTCTCTTGAGTGAGTGCGCGGCACATCGCACAGCGCACTCAAGTACGAATTCCAACTCGAAGCTCACTGTGTGTACGGTGTGTCATAAAATCACTCATACAAAACGCCACGCCATAAAGATAAGAGCCGCAGTTAAGCTTCGTTCGTTTTCTTTTATTTTCGACTCCATCATTTTCATGTTTATTTCGGCCGAAATGAATTTATTAGTGAGTTAACCCCTGGGAGGAGGCCATCGTCAGCCACCATCCCGTGCGTCGTCGCTTGGGTTTCGTCGGAATCACAATGAAAGTACTGTTTGTGATTAGATTGACCTGGACGGGCTCAGTGAACTTAGAGTCGCCGATAGGAGCCGGCGAATCCATCAACATATCGTTTCCTCGTTCGAACGCTCATCCGCGACTTGACAGCGTTAATCTCTCGGACATGACGTCCTTGATTGGTGGGGTTTATGAAATGCCACAGAGCGCACCGATAAGTGCTGCCGAAGTGCCCCCATTAGGCGCGCACCAATAAAAACTCTATTCGAATCGATTTGTCCTCGATTTGTTGCGGATGTTGAGCAACGATAACTAGTCGATTTTATAGGACTTTAATGATGTCCGCTGCGCGATGCGTTCCCCAGTCCCGGCCTCTAATCACTCTGTTGAATATTCATTTGTTTGAGATAAAGGCGGCCCAACGACGAGGCTGTATTTTATGACAGAGGACAGAATTAACTTATCGCGATGATTTATCTGTAGGAGCCGTTCGACGCGCGCTCGCGCGGTAGTCGACAAGACAAATGTTTGCTGTTCGATTATCGTATGATCGTGTGAACCGGGCGGGAGACGATCGCTGTCCGGCGACAAGACGTTTGCTGGGGGTTCGGTGTAGGAGTGCGACTATCTGATTTGATAATTCTTTTGGTCACATCTTGGGTGGAGGGAGTCGGTTTTACATTTTGTTGGAGATTTTCAGGCGAGATAGGGACGCGATGAGAGAAGTCTGACATGTCTGATAGGGGACGAGGACTTTTTTCTTGTGGATAAGGTCAATTTGACAACTTTAAAGATAAAGCGAAAACATTCTTCGAGTTTGGCCTTCTGCAGTTGGCGGAGAATTTTTGTTTGATTGACGTCCGCTTAGCAATTGTCTGGAAGTCATTTGGAGTGAAATTCTCTCCTGGTTTGCTCAGCAAAATTTGTGAAAATTTGTGAAGCAGCTGACTTCTTCATCTCCTTCATTCAAACGCCTGCCGCAAAAGGCATGTGGCAACCCAAGTCTTGAGGTGCGTCCGCCTACTGCGCAGTGTACTGTAAGAACACTTACTGGGCAGCTTTTTCCGGCTTACACTGAGGAGGTGTAGGAGAAGGATGCAGGCGAGCAAGATCAGAAAATTATATTCGGAACAGTATTGCCTCTGAAGATTGAAATAGTCAGGCTTGTAGACATGAGAGCATTTTAAGCTGCCCACAGGGAGGGCAATTACAGATCCTTTTTCATTTCATTTCACCTGCAGAAATGTGAAGCTTGCAGTGGTACAAGTTGTTAGAGCAATCATTATTGAGTACAGAAAATAAAAATGGGCCGAGAGTGAAGCCCTAAGGTACTCCAGTTTTAACACCTCACAGATAACTTTCAATTGTAATGAACACCTACAGTGGCGCTACAGTCCGAGGTGAACCTGCGCCTCAACTAACATGCCTCTCCAGCTGGCACGATTTCCTCTCCAGCTGCCTCCAGTTGCGCGCTCAAAATCGGTTGAAGTCCTTCTCCCCTTGTGAGCGCCACCTCAAGCTAGGCCATCCTTTGTTGCGCTGTCCCAGTGGCTCGGATTTGAAGACTTTTCGGGCCGGAGCAGTGGTGTTCATAGGCTATACATGGACAAGCCATCTTAAGCGTTGTATCCGTAGACACTTGGCCAGGCATATGCCACCGTACAGTCTATAAAGATCGTCGTTGAATCTTCTCCTCCAGACGCCATCAACGCAAAGAGGATCAAAAATCGCTTGCAGAACTTTTCTTTCAAAACGAGTAAGAAGCGTCCAAGTTTTCGTTCCGTAAAAGAGGACTGGTATGGTCTTTCGAGAGAAGGCTCTATTCCTCAATTGCCTCTGCGGCCCAAGGAAACAGCGATTTGGGAAAGGGACTCTGCGTAGTTCAGTTTTTGTGGGTGCTGAAATTTTAAGCCGGCAACAAACTATGGGTGCGAGACAAGACATACACTCTGAGGGTTTTCTCAGCTACTCGAGAGAGGTGTATCCATAGACAATGAAAGAAAGTAAGGTTCAATAGATAAGATGTGGACTCGCGGCATGTGATGGCTGTCATAATTTTCAAATATTCTCAACCTCGACATAGACCCAGAAATGTGAGCTTGGTGCTGCCTAGCAAGACGTCGCCAGAGGGTCAACGTGTCCCATATTGCCGACAGATGTAGCTGTTCACTGTGCCGACGTAAGAATTGAACTCGGCAGTCCAAACTGACAACACCGTAGGTTCGATAATTGATAGCCGTAAATAGAGCAAAAAAAAAGAATGTCCCCCGACTAGACCTTTATTGACTTAAGAGCAACATGAAGTCGAATCAGCCAGTTTTTTTTCATTATTGAATATCCCCTCAGTCTTCACTCCTCAGTCTGCCACATGCATCCATCAAGTTGTAACCTTTTTAACCGCCTAATTGAGGGCACTCCTCAAAATCAATCAGCACTGACATTTCCTTCCTTCTGTCGTTTGTCTCTAGCGCTTGCTGCCGCCCTCTGCTGTCTGCTGCCATGTTAAGACGCCCAGCTAATTGAAGAGACGACACTATTTATTCAATTAGCACGTGGTGTTCAAGTTCATTAAAACTCTTCAAATCTCTCTCGTTTTCCCCAGCAACCGGAAGTATCAACAATTTTCCGAGAGAAGGAAAAACCATTTTTCGTCTGTCTGCCTGAGAGTGATGTCGCCTTCATGGCTGCACCTGAATTCATTCTTGAAAACAACAACGACACTCGTCCGTTCACATGAGCAGAGCAAAGCAGCGCACAACGAACATCGGAAAAACAGAAGAAGAAAAACAAATGCGGGACAAGTGTGACAGGCCCGAGGGTCGGAGTACTGGAGTGCCGTCCGTTCGTACGACACTCGTAAAGAAGAAGAAAAATCGAACCACAAAAAGAAGAGACAACACACAGACAACACAACCATCAATCCAATCGGACGGATGAAGAATAATGCGGGCCAATATTCTGTTCTCTCCTCCGAGCAGTAAAGTGCTCATCCTAATCTCTATCTGTTTAACCTTCTCCTGCGGAGCGAACCTCATCGAATCGAATTAAGCCCGGGCAGCAGGTTCATGCGGATGGCTGGCTGGTCTGTGCGACTAGCACATCCTACTCCACTGTTGTTGTCGTCGATGTCACAGTCGCTGCCGGAGTCGATGGTGTGGGCTGGAGGAAGACAAGACTTCGGGCAGCCTATGATTTCATTTGCAGCCCCCATTCTCCGGCACTCACAAGGCAACGTGTGGCGGAGCTGCAGCCGGCGGTTGGGCGAGGGGGAAATCGCTCGATATGGAGATTTGTGTGTTGTGTGGTGTAAATTCTTTAGATCGCCAAACTGGACATCCACTAACTCCTGGCCGTCATCGTGGACGTGGACTCTCCGGCTCGGACTCGGCAGCTACAAAATGCGCACACGTTCCTATTTTGTTCCGTGGTTAACAAGCAACACTACAACAACAAATGAGCAATGGTATCATGTCGTTGCTGTTGTTGTAGCCGCTGTTACCGCTGTCCATGCTGGCCGAGCGGAGTTGATGATATAAATTGCACACCTGAACGAGCATAATAATCGTATGCAATTATGCTTAACACAATCACAAACAACCAGGCTCTCCTGGAAATGCGCTCGCATTCGAGTCGTGTTGTCGGCGCTGCAGCACTGACGAGAGGCAGCGCGCACTCGCCTATCAGTCAGACTGACCAACGGACAGACGTGAAGTTGGCCAGTAGTGTGGCTTTCACACTCAAACGCACGCAGTCAGAAATCAGGAGTCAGTCCGGTGCGAGGGAGACGCAGCAGCAATCATAAGAGAGTGATGAAGGCTGCACACAGAGAGTGTGTGCAGAACCAGTTACTGTTGCTGCTGTTCGCCAGTCGCCAGTGGTATCTATAGAATCTCGGCAGCCACCTCTGTTATGTGGATTAGATATGCCGGGCAGAACTGGCTTTGGTTTAAGCTTGATGAAGGCATGTTGAGTGCATGCTGTACATGGGCATTTTTGGAATTTCTTCTGGACCGCCGCAAGGTTGTGTGGCGGGGTAAGTGCTTTTCGATTGTCATGGCAGTGGATGGAAGTCTTTTAATCAAATGCTTGGCCAGTTGAATGTGACTGGAGGATATTTTGGACTCTTGGTAATTTTTTTTTTTTAGGTTGATGTGAGCTTTAGTTGTGTCTTTTTGTGGAGTTTCAATGGACAAGTGATCTTATGACCATTCTCCACCTGATAGGCTTTTCCTCTTCTTCAGGACGTCTCTTCCGTCGACGGCTTTCCCTCATGTGTGTTGATTCTCCATTGGACGTGCGATTTCTAGGGCGTCATGCAGCGAATTGAAATCACCATCCTATCAATTCCTTACCCTCGGCCCACTTTCTTACAGCAGCTGCACCCCACCAACATTACCAATTCGTTTCAAAAATTTGTCCACCGCTACCATGACAGAGATAAGGGAACAGTAGCAGCCGCCAACACCAAGTCTCCGAATCCACCACCGCAGAATCGGAAAATTTGAAAAACATCAATCCAACCGATGTCTGAGCACAGCGCATCCGTTCGGAACCATGTCCCGCTCAAGGCTATACAGCAACATCACATTCGACGAGATAACATCGAAGACACAGATCCCTCCCCTCAAACGTATGCCACGTGTAATCTCCGACAAACAAGAGCCCTCGCCTCGCCACCAAAAATGAAAAAAAGGAAACGAAAGCAACACAAGACTCGTCCTTATTAGTTCCGTTTTCGTCCTGTGTGCGCGCACATTACCAGCCAGCCTCCAGCGCTTCAGCTACAGCGGACAACTTAATCGAAAAGAATGGACTGTATTAACAATTTTAATTTCTCTTCCCCTCGCTCTCCCTTTCCTGACAATTTGCCGAATCTGATGCGTTCTCAAAGCAAATCAAATATCCCGAAGACGAAACTGATACCGAAGCTGTCGCGCACACTGCGCTTTGTGCAATCATCCTCCTGCAGACGCCGACATCGTCGCTGCGTTCAAACAAAGACCGTGCGTTGAGTGTATGCGGATGTCATGAGCATTTACGTCACTTTCCGGGGATTCTTTAATGCGGCGCGCCATTAGCCCAAATCAATGTCACCCGGGGACGTGGAAGGTTGCACGCAACAATCGACAAGAAAATTTGCAGTTCCTCCTGCACACTCACCCCCCTCCCACCATGACAGAATGCTCGAGGCGAAATTGACAAACTCTCCGGCTGACGCTCGATGGAAACTCGATGCAAACAGCGTTTTTTTTTGCGCAAAAAACCAGCAGAGGAGCGAGGAAATGAGGACTGCAATGAAATCGCTGCCTTTGAGCCTGAAGGGAGCAGGCGGGCAAGCACTCGTCGTCGTGACACAAGATCAAATGTGCGTATGCAGAGAAGGATCCGAATTTCAATTAATTCCGAAATGTATTCGTGTTCCCTGGCTCTCTGGCGGAGGTTGTTTTTTTTTTTTTTTTGTTCGTTTTCATGCGATTCCCACTCGGAGAGTCCTTTGTCGAGGGTCTATCTTCTATTTCCTCAGTCGAACTGACAATTGGCAGGCGTGTCAAATTTGTTTCAGCTGCAGGAGTTTTTAAGCGTTCAACATGCATGCGTGTTGTGTCCCGACAAAAGAAAAAATCGTGGCCACCTCGTCCCATTGTTCCCGGCGAGGTAATCATCCGGAAAATATTGGAATTCGTTTTTTCTCTGTTTCTCGTTCTGCATTCATCTGCATTTTTCCCGTCATATTGGTCATAGTTGATTGCAGTTGAAAGGAGCAAATCGCTGAGTGACATGAGGGCGAAATGTGTCCCGGCTCTGGCTGGCAGGTTGCTGGGAGAAAGTGATTTCGTTTCGAAAGAATGGCGCTTCAAATGAGTTTGGTTCATAATGCCGGCAATGAAAGAACAAATCGACTAAAGGATACACATTTGTGACAGCAATCGGTGATGGGGTGAGGGGGAATGGGAGGGCGGCTACCAACAAGCATGCATCACGGATAGTGAAGGTTTGGGATGCCATAACCGCTGATAGTCACTCTCCGCACGCTAAATCGGGTTGTCTAAATTATTGCCACCGCATACCATGTCATTGTCCAAGAGGCAGAATTGAGGAAAATTTTGGCCGGAGAACGTGAACATTTCAGCAAGACTCGGCACAACCTCACAAAACACGACGTCGACGTTGCACCTAAAAATAATAATTGAGTGGCACTACAGCCCACAAGAAACCATGGCCAAGCTTCTTCGACGTTGCACTTAAGGCATGAAATATCAGACAAGGTGAAAAAGGAGGTGGCAGCTGAGCAAGATTATGTTACCTGGTCTAAGCCTTGAGAGTCCGTAAAGTTCCATGGAACTTGAAAAACCTGGGTGACGAATGTATTTCTTAGGTCTAGAGAACAAATGTCAAAGTTGATACTTGACACAGGAGATATGATCTGTCGAGCTAAGTTCTTTCTTTCAGAGAGCAATATGAGCCGGCCGAGCCCTGAGCTAGTGTCTAGACACTTTATTATTTTCAATACTCTCCTTGACTGGATTCCTTTCACGTGTTCCATTCTATTGTCTGAGACATGGGGACATCAAGTCCTTCCTCAAGTAAGTGCTGTGACTCCCACGTGTGGATTGAGACTCTTTTCCCAATTTCTCCCATTTTTAAGACGCTTTTTCATCCAAGTTGTTGACAATACTCAGGGACCTCTAGCTGTCTATAAGACGGTCCACAAATTTCGTCATTCGGAGGCGGCATTTAATTGCGAATCCGTTAAATGGATGCTTACCCTAAGAACGAGACGCTGTGGACCTGGGACTCACCCAACATGCATCTCCAGCTAACACGATCTCTCGCCAGCCGGCCTCCAATTGCGCACTCCAAGTTAGGTGAGGTCCTTCTCCACTTGCGTGCTCCATCTTAGCCTAGGCCTTCCTTTGTTGCTTTGTGCCAATGGCTCGGACTTAAAGACCTTTCTGGTCGGAGCAGTGGTGTCTGTACTCACTACATGGCCTAGCCATCTTAACCGCCGTATCTGAAGACGCTTGACCAGGAGAATGCCGCCGTGCAGCTTATAAATGTTCGTCGTTGAATCTTCTCTACCAGATGCCATCAACGCAAACAGGATCAGAAGTCGCACGTAGAATTTTTTTTTCGAAAAGAAAAAGGACTTCCTTATCCGCTTTAGGTAACGTACAGGCTTCGGCGCCATAAATGAGAACTGGAATGATCAAGCTGTTGTTGTCAAGCCTTCGAGAGAGGGCTTTAATACCCAATTGCCTCTTGAGCCCAAATAAGCTGCGAGGGATTCTGCATTTGAGTTCGGTGCTGATGTTGGAGTCAAGCTAGACGAAGTTCTTGACCACCTTGAAGTTTCTACTGCTTAGTGGTGTGCTCTGTCTATGCCGTCGATGTTGTGTATCCTTCCTTTTTGACAGCAGACAGATCGTCCTGAACTTAGAAGTAAGTAAAAAACTCTATTCAAAAATAATATTCCGTCACGGCAACGTAAGAACCATCGTGTGGAAATTGTGGCCTTCTTCTCTAGTTCCAAAATTTCTCACCATGAAATAAAAGAAAGAAAAGAAATCTGCTTTGAAAACGGAGCACCCATTGATTATTCAAATTCATTTCGTTCCCCCTTCCACCTCCCACAATTGGCTTGTTTTGCCATATGCCCAAGAGGTCTATTCATCCCATATCCCATTAATCTCTGTTTAAACTATGTTGATAGTGAAAATCATTCCTTCCTTCACGACACTATCGCATTCCCCTATCACTGACCCCTGCCAGTCTGTTGGCATACACTTCGACGTCAATACCCCCATATCGTGTCACATCTGCCCGGCCGCCACCGAAACAATGCTTGCTGCTTGCGTCTCCTGAGGTTAACCCAATACATCAGCTGCAATGACAAATCACATTCCCATTGTGATTGCCCTTTGCCTGCCTCCTCCAGCCACCACCATCCCCTAGGGTCACCACGAATCCAAAGAGTTAAAACCAATCGATCACCGATGCGACAGATCGCCGAGTCCCTCTCCCCCCACAGCCAAATCCTAGATTAATTGCTATTTGAAAGCATTTGCAAAAATATTTACTCTCTCCCTCCTGACGGAGACGTGCCGCAGCCATCAGTGCGGGATCATTGTGTGCGAACAATGGACAGTCGTCCCTGCGATTCCGACCGAAATCCGCTTAAATAATTTAAATACTCAAAAAGGATCCAATCCATTCGGACAATCACTCGAATAGGCGCAAATCCAGCACACAAAGCCCCTCAGTCTCTCTCGACGGGTTAGCACTCAAAGGATCATCACCATCATCGTCGCCATTGTCCGAGGACCATTCTTCCTTCAGAGCATAAGAAAGAAGGTAAACATAATTAGTTAACTGTTTGCCCTACTCGCACACACACACACACATACACACACATTGAAAGAACAAAGGCCGCTCGCAGGGGTAGACGAGAAAATTACAAATCTGGGACGATGGCTGTAAGGTGAATTATTCAAAAACTCCCGAAATTACGTTCGGGGCTGTGTTTGTCGAGGCTGCAGGTTACTTGTCGCTACTGGCCTCCTCAAAACACAGGCTCACCAATTGATTTGCTTTCCTTTCTGCAGGAGGAGGATGGAAAAGAAGCACAAGGACGGTTTTTTGTTTTCCTCAGACGATGTCCAATCTCATGGATGGCATAGTCGTACAATGGGATAATTTATTGGGCAAAAGGTACTACCTTCTGGTCGGTTAATTAATTATTATCCTTTTGTTGTCCTTGTGACTTTGTTTTTCAGAGCGAACGACTCCTTCAGTTCATCATTATCCTTGCGTAATAGTTTCTCAACCGTCTACACAGTGTGAGTGGAGCAGGGGTTGTGGCCCATGGGGAGATTATGTCATTGCAGGCAGACAGCCCTTGCTCCTGTTGTTCTGTTCAGCTCGGTTCATTGAATGGGAGGCAAATGAATTGATTCTGTTTTCATTTGTGGCGAAATCGGCTCCCTGGCCGACATGAATAGCTGACGACTGACGACCGACGCCCAGTTTATCGTCGACGACAGGATGCTTTCCTGGAATTGAGTTAAAGAAACATTCAATTATGGGACTGGAAAAGTCACTTTGATTCTAATTTGTAACCGATACAGGCGAGGAGTTCGGAGACCTGAATGAGTTATGACATCAATTTATGCCCTCAAGTGGATGAATTGTTTGAGTGATGGGATGGGATGGATTGATCTAATCTGAGGCAATGGGATTCATGATATTTAAGAGGTCCTTGTCAGGAATTTCCACTTGCTGGCGGCGGTAGAGGGCAGTTATGGTTTATTAACTTTTGTTTGGCTTAATTGTCTTTCGATTGCAGGGATTTTGCTTTCTCAGTGTTCACACATCTTAGAGATGATGGGAGGGGGGGGGATGAAGAACAGGCAAGGAATCTGTGTCTTGTACAAGTTTCCATTTCTGGGAATTTTGATAGAAACTGTTACCATACAGCAGTCATTCTTCTTAGAGAAACCTGCTTTGGTCTACCCATATCTAAAGGATCACTGCACAGGCGACAGTACAAGCTCCTTCCTCTCTGAATGGTCGGACTATGGTCCGGTAGTGTTCTTTGCCAAACTAAGTTACATTTATACTTAAGATCCTTCTCCACTTGATTGTGTCACCGTTACCGTTTACTGTGTTACTGTTGAAGAAGCTCTCTACGTTATATCACTAGACGATATACCACGAATGCCACTGCTCAACCTTCTCCTCCGAGGCTAAAGGGCAGCTGCTAAGCCTCAGAGAAACTGCACAGATCCTCCCAAAAGACATGAAGTTCAACGCAGTGTCCTTAAATGCAATTATGGACGACACAAACGGCCCCACCTTGTGATCCTCACAATCTGCCCACATGGACGACACTTGCTGATCGATCCTCACCATCCTAGACACCTTCTCATTTTCCCTTACTTAAATTAAATTTTCTCCTCAAGATCCTCCCCTCTTAACACACTCAGCTCCCGCATTTCGGCAAGTTCGAATGAACTGCAAAAGCTCCTTGCATCGCTTCAAAAAAACTCCCCCTGGACACCACACAGACAACTCCAGTCTCAGCCATCTATTTGTCTTTTCAAAAGAATTCCATCACATAAATCTGATCCCCATCGAAGTGCAATTGAATCAATGCGCCGTGTGGTGAACCACCATCACTCGCCGGCATCCTTCGGTTTATCTCCTCCCTCCCATCTTTGTCATGGCTCATGGCTTCTTCGTCTCTCCAGCCGTCTGCGTCTGTTTCATGGAGGCGTCCGAAACCAAATTGTATTATTTGCCATATTTTGCGCGCCTCTAATTCGATTCGAATGAATACCGAACGCGCAATCCCCTGCCACCATCATCATCGTCATCGTCGCGCGCACCGCGCTATCATCATCGTCGACACCTTCCAGGGAATCGAACGCGAAGCGTACCCTACACCTTGTTTTTGCCCTCAACGACGACGGCAACAACACAATGGGGACGACGACGACAGCGGCGGCGGTGTGGTGATGATGAGGTGGTGAAGAATGAGACGACTCAACGGACTCGCGGAAACAGTTTAACACCAAAATGCCCAGCAAATTGTATCCGAGGCAGGTTTGATCTACGATTAAGCGAACGCTCGACTTGGAATCGTCTCTGCGCCGCCGCCGGTGGATGCTGATGCTGATGCTAAAGCTGGTGCTGGTGTGTGATGATGATATGACCCACCGCAACACTCCGGCCACCAGACACCAACCACCAGCCACCAACCACTAACCATCATCGCATCGTCCACGATTGCGAGCGCATTCGCCTTGGTTTTGCCATTTCGAATCTAAATTTGGATTCGCCATCGCCTCCGAGGACGGGAGACTGACACGACCAAGGAGGCGGATCGCCCAAACGACCGAAAAATGCCTTTTAATGTGGTGTGAAGTGTTGAATCCTTTCCGAGCCCAGCGCAAAACCGCAAAACTGATTTCCATCATTAGGCGATGGAATGCTCAAAGTCGGACTGTTGCTGCACTCGTTCTCGATCCCGACCCGACCACCTCCCGACTGGCCAGTGATCTGCTTTAAATCCCAAGACGGATGATATGTCGTCTCTCTGGGGAAATTTATCGCTTCACCGCGAGAGATTGTATCCGTGTACGCTGTCGGGTCGGGCTCAGCCCAACCGGCGGCGGACGAGCGGAAGACAAAAATAAAAATCCATATATTGTACGGTCTCGTCAACTTACGCACGCTAACTAGGGGCACAATTTTCGGAATAGCAATTACACTGCGGCCCAGCCTTACAGTTGGAAGGTTCTTTTGAAGTTCTGACCTTTATCTGGGTGGAAGCATCGCCTTGTGTCGGACAATCTTGCGCGGCTTATTGCATTCATACGTGTGCACAGTGCACACGGTCTTGTGCATTACTAGAACCTAACGAGGAGTTCCCAGAGACGGCTAACCGTGCGCAGCCGCATTTAATAGTTTCCTACGAACCGCAGAAAATGATCGCGTGAGATGGCGATGATGATGGCGATGATGACGGCCGGACAGGGCACAGGGCCCGAGTGATCCCTTCACCTTGCGCGGAGGTCGAATTATTAAATTCATCGGACGTTTTGTAATGCAACGCACATGCAAGTGTTTTACGGGGTGGCGAACATGTTTTATGGGTTTCTAGGGAAAGTCATTATTTCCTCTGGTGTTGTGCGTCCCTGTCAAATGGTGTGTGAGCGGTGCAGGTGAGGGTTGTGTTCCTGGCCGGGGAGATAATGCAGAGCATTTCATTTAATTGGGTGTAAAACGTAGTCGGTTTCTCATTTTTTTTTTGTTGGAGGGGAGGGGATTCGAACTGGAAGACCTTTTCCATTTTTAATTGATGCAATGGTGAGGGGGACGCTTGAAGAGGTTTTGATGGGTTTTATGGCGAATGACAGTTAACGTGGGCACTGCATTGTGTTCTCTGTGTGATAGGGAGGTGATGACCAATTGAGTTCTTGGAACGAATTGAAGGCTTTTGTGAGAGGAATTGACTCATTTGACTCAGATAAGAATGATAGAAGAACAAGCTTAAAACAGACAACGAGAGCGATGAAGTATAAGACAGTTTTGAGTATACTTTGAAACTTAATTTACGCCATTTCGAAAAGAGCTTCTCAGAATGCGGCTTTGGCAACAGTGTTTTGGTTTAATTTTCGTTTGTGTCAGAGTATCATTTGCTGAACTGATCAGGCATGGAAGAACGGCCTTAATTACTTCTAAATAGAGTTCTTTCTCTTCCTTCCTTTGCGTGGACATCAAAAATATTAAACAGCCCTTCGATGGAATCGTGAAGAATTGTGTTGTCTGAATACACCACGTGACTCAATACCACATCACAGATATGACAATAACAAACCTTATCTTCGAGTAGTAATCCGTGTCATTACAGGTCACCATGCTATCAAAAGCTTTTCCTTAGAAATGGCAGCCTAGAAGAAGCAGGAAGAAGTTGAATTTTGCATTCCATGCACTATGCAACTTCAGGTCTAATCACACAGAAGCAGGACACACTAAGGAGAATCCAAGGTGGCCGTCATATTTTAGTCTTATGTTCTGTTGCACTGTCTGGCTTGAGCTGTGTTAGAAAAAGGGTCTACATGATCTAGACATCTCATGTTAAGTGTTGCATCTGGTATGCTGCCATACAGGCCAAGGACCTCTTCCCCATGCCGTCAAGGCGAATAAGCAATCAAATCTTTCTCTTAAGGAGTTCGAGCAAAGGCTTGCTCGTTCGACTTCAATAACGTCCAACTCAGTTCTCATGTCGACATCATCATAAGCAGAGCTAATTCTGGTCTAAGTGCCTGGTCAGGATGTTTTCTGGTCAAATCCCTGTGTCCCTACAAATGTTTTCATATTGGTCTGATGCCCAGACTATTTTGTTCACCTCGATCATATAGAAGCCAACTGGACTGATAGAATGAACCTCCCTCCTCCCTCCCTCCATACTCTGAACCAACCTACCTCATCCGTCCATACTCTGAAGACCTAAAACCTATCTCTAATGAATTGCCATGGCACTGGAGATCATATAAAATTGATTGTCCATCGATCCCTAACCTCGTTTCCTTAAACACAAATTCTTTCTACCTAAAATCCACCCCGACATCGCCTCCCTTATTGGCCTTCAATCGATGTTGATATACTGGGTAGTATCCAAGAGTCTCCGCGATTTCTTGTCACTGTATGCCGTTGATTTCTTTATTTTTTAGACAAGGCGGCGCGCTGTTATGAGACTTTTCGTGCGATCCGGATCGTGCGTAACTCACAAGTCAACACCAGAGTCACGATCATCCAGAAGTCCGTTCAGTTGCTAGCTTACGCCGACGACATTGACGTGATTGGACGAACACAGCGAGCCCTCAATGAGGCGTTTGCTGGCATTGAAGCGGAAGCAGCTAAAATGGGTCTGGTGGTTAATGAGGGCAAGACGAAGTACATGCTGTCATCAAGGATGGACGCACAACATAGACGTCTCGGACAAAGCAACACACTAGGCAGCAGAACTTCGAGGTAGTGAAGGACTTCGTTTACCTCGCTTCGAGGCAAATAGGGACAGAATCTCTCTTGCCAAACGCTCTTTCTTTGGGCTCACGAGGCAATTGAGTAATGGAGCCCTCTCTCGAAGGACTAAGCTGGCTTTGTACCACTGCCTGGTCACCCCAGTCCTCCTTTACGGCGCGGAAACCTGGACGTTACTAAAGGCAGATCAGGAAGCCCTTAGTCTTTTCAAGAGAAAAGTTCTGCGTGCTGTTTTTTGATCCTGTTTGCGTTAATGGCTAGGCATTTATAGGAAAGGACTTAACGACGTACAGCGACATGCTCTCGGTCAAGTGTCTTCGGCTCCAACGCTTAAAATGACTAGGCCATGTAGAGAGCATTGACACCACTGCTCCGGCCCGAAAAGCCTTCCAATCTGAGCTATTGGGACAAGGCAATAGAGGAGGGCCTAAGCTAAGGTGGCGTACACAAGTGGAGAAGGACCTTAACCAACTTGGAGTGCGGCAACTGGCGGCAGCCGGCGAAAGATCGTGCTGGCTGAAGAGGCATGTTGTTTGAGAAGAAGAAAAAGAAGAACAAACTGCCAAAAGTCTAGAGCCTAGTCTAGTCTGTCTATTGATGTCTCATCCTAATTCAACATCCTTCGTCATTCATAACTGTGACGGCTTCCATAACATAGTGCTCGCAAATCCTATCACAGCTATCTGCTCAATACAATCCACTTCACGTCCCTCTCAGAATTCCCCATTCATTCAAACCTAAACCAAGCCAATCTCAAATGACCTCTAATCACCGTGAAAACTGCACAAATTATGCAACAATACATTACAGGTCGCATCCCCACGCCTCCTCGCAGACAATGTGGCGACCAGGAAACATCCGACAACATCTCACCTCCCGACTGCGGCTAGCAGCCCCGCCAGTGCTGAGAGGGGCACTTTGATTGATCCGCTCATCGTGATAGTGCGAACGCTGTCTTCTCAGCGCACTCCGTCTAATAATCCATCATATGCAGCACATCCTCATGCAGCTCGTCGCTCGCTCTGGAGTCTTTCATCGCGGGTTCGCTAATCACATAATCTCTAGAACTCACCTCCGAAGCACGGTCGGCAGCGGCGATTGCAGCGGCGGCGGAGGCGGCAACGAACAGCAATAAAAAATTCGTATCTTCCCCAACCCATCGTTGGTTCTGATGATGATGACGGCGGTGATGATGGTGTTGTCAGCGGTGGCGGCAGTGGCGTCGACTGGCACCGGTTGACCCCCAGAAAAAGACGAGAGCTCCGCGTACGTGCTGTTGAGAGGCTCTTCCCCCTTTTGTCGGCGGAAAACGCAAAAAAGGGCAGCATCCAGGAGATTTTTGTCAGTTTGGCGGTGTCACGTTTTCCGGGCGAGTGCATCGACTATTTAGCTAGAAGTCATCGGTACATGTGTGGAGTGGACTGAACGGATCGTCATCGTTGCCCTCATCATTATCATCGTCATCGTCATCGTCATAAGCTTCGTTAGCGTCGTCATTGTCATGGTTGCTGTTGTCGTCGCAATCTTCATCGCCAATAAGTCACATTGACGGACTATTTATGAGACGGGGGGGTTACTGTGTTAGCACCTCCAGAGCATCGTCCCAGCGTGGCATCCCACCATTGGTCACACCACCCGCAGCTGCCTGATGTCGGCACAATTTGAACCAATTTAACCTCTGAGCCCTCCGTCGCCGTCGCCACCACCAGAAATGCTGCCCAATTTGCATATCGATCCGTTTGTAGTCTTTGCGTCTAATCGCCCGTCCAGCAGTCATTCAATGGCGGCATACCATGTCAGCCAGTCAAATGGGCAGGCAGGCAGCCGGACAGACTAGCCGAGGAGGCCGAGACAAGCGGCAGCAGTCAAATGCAGATGGGGCTGGGCGGCCATCCCCCCGGCGAGGTACAAAAGGTTCAATCTATCGGGAACAAATGTTGCCATCATATCATGGTCAGGTCGAGAAAAACAACCGGAAGCCGGAGAAATATGGACACCGACGACGACGATGAGGACGAGGGAGTGGAGTGGATGAGATATCCAAATGAATTCGACAAATACCATTTTTTGTGTGTGATTCCAGACCGGGGAGGGGGTGGGGGGAGAAATGAATAAGAGAAAGCGGGGGAGAATCGATTCAAGACAGTACTCCTCGTCTGGACTGGATGTGGATGGGTGTGTGCGCTGTGCTGAATCACGGACCACAGTTGGGGAATATCGATTTGAATTGAAGGCCGCCACTGCTGTCGCCTTCCTGTGGTGGAGCAGCAGCAGCAAACGGAAGCTTTAAATGCATGGAAACATGTGTCAACACGACTGTGGAGGTAAATAATTGGCGACCAGGCGGCATGTCGGAATGAAAATGTCAATGTCAGACAGACATAACATGTTTCTGTCTATGCCGCTTACAAAATGGGTTTGTGTCTAGAATTTGTGGTGGGGGGGGGGGGAATGTTTGATTGTGCATGGTGTGGAGTTCATCAAAATTAGACTGAAAACCTGGTTTTCCTCGGCCAAGTTCCAAACAACTGTTTCATGTTCGCCACCAGCTTCAACTTCTCCACCACCAGCTTCAACTATTCCTTCTCTTGTTTATCACGCATTTCCTTTAAGGCTATTCAGTCCTTCCCTCCAGCGATCGAGACAACCTCTCTCATTACGTCCAACATCTCTGATCCATTACCGACTTGCTGTGCCATCATCTAATTAACTTCAACAGTCTCCTCAGTAAGAGGCGACATCTTCAAACGAGCCATCACACCCCAGCTCTTAACCCTCTCCCTTCACTTCTCTGCATTCCGTTCTAGCGTCACCCATCATCATCATCAGCAGCCACGCGAAATGAAAACGGCTTTAAAGCCCGAACCCGAGCCTGAGCCCATGTTACGCAATTACCCTTAATTCAATGTCAACACTAATAGTGCAATGTTCCGACACCTTCATGGCCAGGGCACAGAAAAACGCGACAAACAAAAAAAAACGCGAGCGGCTGCCAGCAAACTGGCCTGCGGCGGCTGCACCATCGCTCTGCTTTGCTGTCAATTCCATGGCGTGCCATCAACTGTCGTTACTTCCTAACCATGTGCAAAATCGCTTCGTAATTATTTTCAATCAAAAACTAAGTGCGTGTAATTACATGTCAGTGGGCAGTAATCGATTACCGTGCAGAGCGTTCGCGATTTGCTGCTGGCACGACTGACTGGCGGGGGAGCAGGGCGCTTTGTGCATACACGCCAATTGCCGGGCTCTGAACTTTCAATTTTGGCTCAAACATTGTGGTTTAACTTTGAGGCGATTACCTCCTGTGCGGCTGATGAACAAAGGGTTGCGGACGGCGGGGGTGCAGGCGCTGTGCATATTCAGGATGCGTATGCATTACACCCGATTACGCAGAGCCCGCTCCAAAGTGATGCCGGCAGCGGAGCATGGAGCCGGCATTTGAGGAATTTTCGTTGAATATATGATGTCAAACGGAAAGTTCGGTATGCAGCTGTGAGGGAGAGAGCGGGTGAAGTGGACGCCGGAAAATTCGTTTGACACGTGATACGGGTCAAGCGGCAGCGGTGGTTTGGTGACATGCCATGCTGCGCTGCAGAATGTTTGATGTGCATCTCGATGTAAAATGAAGCACTTGGGTCAATGAGTGGTGGTGTTTGTTTGGAGACACGATACGTCTACCAGGATCTAATGATTCCGAGGTGAAAAACCATCGCACATGCAGGTGGTCACTTATTCGAAATGTGGTCTGATGGGCTTTGAGCCACTTGCTGAGCGGTAAGCAGCCGCAGCGACGGCGTTCTGTCAAAAATTCCGAGCGCTCAGATCAGCTTTCACTCCGAAATCCGTGGAATTTTTGCACCGTCCTGTTGTTAGCAGGATTTGTGGTGTTCACGTCGTCCTTTTGTCTATTTGACGACGCATTTGGAATTCCCTTTGAATGCCCACTCACGATCCATCATTTATCACACGGACGCGAGTCGTATACCTCTGCGTGAGCAACGAACTCCTCCAGACAGCCATTATGCAATTACACCTCATTGCGATGTCCTTCAAAGTATGGTCACGTATGCTCCACCCCAACCTATCAGCGCACGAACTCTCTCTCTCTCTCTCTTTCCATCGTAATGAAATTTTGATTAAACCAGGATTTCTGGTAATCACAACTGGGCTCCGAATACCCGTACGTCGGTATCACCATCCGCACACTAATTTCCAATCCACACCTGTAAGCCGAGGCAACAGGGCACCGCATAACCAAGCCAGTCCCCAGCAGACAGCCCTGAATCAAAATCTGATAAAAATGGACTCGGCGCAAAGACGTGATGATGGTTATCCCCCTCCCTCCCCATCGCTCCTCCCCAACTAGCAGCAGGCTATGTCCTTCCTGACCTCGTAGAACTGTGCCTATTTAAGCCCGTCCGCAGCAGACACACAGACGGGAACATGGAACAAGCAGCAGAGAGAAAAAAAAAGTCCAAGAAATGATGAAGTACTTCTGCGTGATGCAAACGCATGGCCATTGCACGTTGTGGTGCTGGCGGTGGTGGTGTGTGTGTGTGGGGGACAACATGTTACCAAAGGAAGGTGGGTTGTTGTTTTTTTTTTGTCGTTCAATGGAAGAAGAAAGGAAACAAAAACCAAAAATAATTAACGCTCAATCAAATCAACGTCACGTCCATCTACGTGAGAATCATTTTCTTCACCTTTTTGGTGCCGAAAAAAAAGAAACGAACAGCAAGCGAGCAACATCATCAGAAACAGTTTCAAGGAGAAGGAGGCGACTCCTAGATCGTGTGTGGACGATGTACGGATGAGTGGAATGTGTTGTGATGGGAGGGGAAAAAAACAGGCAGTGCGAAGCGGGATACAAATGAACATCTCGAAATCATCGTCAGGACTCACACTGCACACGCAGAGATTGATTCGTGGACTCTTGCGTTTGATGGTGATGGCTGGTGATGATGTGATGCCGGTGGCAATAATCACCATCATCATTTGAAGGCCGGAGAGTGCGTCAGTGCTGTGTGGTGGAGTGCAATGGATGTTTAGGGACAATGGTGCGGGATGTAGTCGCGTGCATGCTTGCAGGTTATGGTGTTCTTTGGCGGGTCGTTGTTGATGGTGATGTGATCAGGGAGGGAATTGGGCAGATTTTGGGGCGCTTGAGAGAGCGGCTTGAAGTTTTTTTTTCTTCTTCTTCTTTTTAGATAGACAGCCCATATTCCTCCACTCTTGTAAATCACTTATCACTTACAAATTCAGAGATCCAGTTTGTCCTGCAACCGTCCTAAGCAACCATAGATGTCCCAGTATACCCTTTATTTTATAAACCTTCACTAGGTGCTAGTTATTAACTCACATTAGTCACTGCGAGCCTATCTTTCGCAAGGTCCGATTATTATCTTCGCCAGTCCAATTGTGTAACTCCGAAAGTAGTCCTTAAAATAGTCACGAGATTTTTTGGCTCTTTGACTCATTAAGAGATGTGCCAAAACGTAGACTTGGCTTAAGCTTGTGAAGAAAGAAGATACTCCGAAAAATGTTTAAAAATGTTCGGATTTGATTTACCTAAAAATTATATTTGATAATAGCAGTATGGTACGGCCACATCGTTTGAATTGCTGACGACACTCAAAGAGTATTAATGGTATATGAAAAGCTCCTCTCCTTTCTTACTCCGAAAAATGTTCGTGTTTATCATTGCCGAATTTTGATTGATTATGATCTTGGGAAGCCATGTAAAATAGCCTTCGAAATCAATAGAACTCCGAAAATTCCGAAACTACTCCGAAAATTCCGAAACGACTCCGAAAAATTACAAATGTTCCGCGGGGTCACCATTTTTAGGCAAAAGAATTATATGATTAGATCCTGCAATAAGCTTTAATTTCAAAAAATAACTCCGAAAATTAGGAACCACCTCGAAAGCGCAAAGACGACCCATCCCATCTCTTAATTATCAATTCAACGATATATCTTCAGATTTTTTTAAGAAAAACTTTTACTTAATAAGGATAACCTCTAGTGGTGATATACAAGTGAATTTCGAGCGCCCCACAACTAACTCCCTAATCCCTCCCTGTCTTCCCCACACAAAAGTGCATCGCAGTTGGCTGCCGACTCCGCTTATCACGATTGCCAGTTGCTGGCCGCCTGCCCAATCCTCAGAAAAACGCTCACCCGTCGCCCGCAAAAGAGAGCGGCAAACAGTGGTTACGCGAGTGTTCTTTGCCTTGTTTACGACTGCAGCTCCAGCGGACTTCCTTCTCGCATAATAACTGATTGACCAAAGACTGTAATTAGATTCATAATTAGTGATGAGCGACAGGTGAGTGGAAGATTATTAATTTCGCAGGCTCAACCGATGGCGGAGGAGATTCCTCTTTTCGCGGTTTAACGCCTGGCGCTGAAGCGCGACCTCAGCAGCAACCACCCTCAGATAAACATCGCAAACCGTAACGAAAATTCGATTTTTGAATTTCTCATTAAAATTGCGCGACGCACTACCACACATAATTGGGGGGCGTCTCAGCCTCATTCCGAATTCATCCGGGTACATCCTGCCTGTCGACGTGTACTCGAAACAATTTTTTAACGTTCATAATAATAGTGGTCGTCTCCGAAAGAGCGTGAACGTGATCCGAAAACATCAGCACACACTTTTTGATCTACATGTCGAAGACTGGTCGTTCCTCTTGTTGACTGCCTCATCGTCTTGGCTTACCGCCGCAGTGATCGTGAGAACTGCCAACCATTTCATTTCAATTGTACGCCTGGAATATTCAATTACCTCTGTGCGTGATCTATGAGGATGTCATTAATCAAAAAAAAAATTGTATATCTGACAAGAATAGAACCCGAAAAAAAGGCTTTATGCCGAGATGCCACGCTCAGATGGACGGCATGTAGTAGTAGCTTCGGTAATCAAATTTGATTTAGGTATCACCGGAGGCGGCGGCGTCGGTTTGGGCGTTTCCCTCCCGCACAGAAACGTTCAGATCGTTCCAGATTTAATTGATTGTGCTTCGGGATCTGTGTTTGATCCGATTCTTCGTGCATCGTGCATCGAGACTAATGCTTGTTTCATTTGTGATTCTTATCGCCGAAAGCTTCTCTTTTCTTCTCGACATTTCCTTTTTGATTGATGAGTGGTTTCTTTTTTTGGGGAGGGGGGGGGTACGAGAGGGAGGGGAGATAGCTTTCACTTGCTTCAATTGAATGCTTGAGGTTTTGAATGGGTTCTCGGTGTCATGGTGGAGCTTTGACGATTAATCAAAGTGGAAGTGGAGTTCAGTCTGCTCTCGCGTGAGTCTGAATCTTCCGCGTTTAATTAGCTATGTACTTCCCACCCTATCCAAGCGCAACCCTCCTAAATTCTCTGTGAGACCATCGAATCCTTAAGCTGACAAGACGTCGCGTCTATTCATTTCACCGATCACCCACCACAACACTTCTGAGCCGATTCCTAAATATTATTCCACTGCACGTTTCAAAGGAAACACTCGCTACAGGCAAGGCAGCAACATGTCGTCGAACGCGTCCAATCAACGGCGCGCCGTCGATAACCTACGACAGGCTGGGTGTGACCTTTCAAATAAGCCTCTCACTTCCGCACTCTCTGCATGCGCTCTCAAGAACAACATCGATTCCATTTCAAACCAACGCCACGTTGTTGTTACAGTCAGTCAACACCAGAAGTGATAAGGGGGTACGCGCCGCTGCATGAGTGGTGGTGGTCTCTTCCGGACTTTGGCACAGCACTTAACACCCTCCCTGGTCTCGCAAACAGAAAGCAACTTGTATCGATTTAATAAATCATAAATGCGGCGTGTTCATCATCGCCGCGTACTCTGTCCTCCAGTCGCAGTCCAACGCCGCCGTGACCCCCGTCATCATCAGGATTGCGGATAGGAATTAACGTTCTCGCACAGCACACACACACACACACTTTGCCTCACACTTCGCCTCACAGTCCCTGCCTAGTCTAGCGCCGACCTCTGAGTGGATCTGCACTGGCGTGACCTATCGTCTGACTTCAATAAACAAATCAAGGATTGCGCGTATGAATCTGGCAAAACAGTGTGTTACCCACCCTCCTGGTCGGCGCGTTCGCTCGAGGCATAAATAACCCCCGTCCTCTTCTATGCAAAATTAATTTGAAATCTGTCATTCAGGTTTTATTTGCAACGAGGGAGCTTGTCGACTGGTCGACTAGCGGACTAGTTGTTCTGGTGCTGGTGCTGGCTGCTGAGCTGTGGGGTGGGAGAGTTGCAATTAACAACATGTCAGGCCTGGAGTGAGTGAAGTATTGCGTACACTTCCAATTTGTCATAATTGCCCGACAGTCCATCAGTGAGTCGCGCCTCTTCTGCTGCTGCCGTTGTCGTCGTCATAGCAGTCGTCGTTGGCGTCGACGACAAGACTACAAATGGACTAAGGCTATCACCGGCTTCATGGAACCATGGATCAAGGTGATTAGCATATCATTGCATCTTTCGATAAGTGGACACAAATTACAGGGCGGGTGTAATTAGATGCGAACAGATGGGGTGGAAGCATGGGGCTTTGTGATGTGAAAGAGGGAGTTGAGGCTGCTGTCTCTGGAAAGTTGTTCGGGGTGGGGGTGGTGCTGCTGTCAATGCGTTTCCGGATTGAAGGTTGTGTTTTAAGAGTGACACCATATCCAAGAACTGCACAAAAAAGGTGAATGGAAGGGCATGAAACTATCTACTGATCCTTGAGAAAATCCCCAACTCTGTCTGGGTGCGTCCTACCCACTCGGCCTTCAGAGAAAACAGCCTTGACAGGTCATAAAGTCGTCGCATGACATCTCCGCCTAGTTGTCGGCGCACACATTCTTGTGGGTTTTCTGCCATCAAACTGCTGCGGTCTCTTCATATTCCACTCAGCAAAAGGCACCAGTCACTCAACCAGTCACTGCCGAGTGTGAAAAGCAAATTCAATTTTCTGCCGAAAAAGAAAATCCCCTCCTCTGTCTAATGCAACACACCTTGTGGCGGTACAACTCAATTTTGACTTCAACGCCGTCACCATCGTCGTGACCGTCCTTGTCGGGCTGCGTACGCAAAAATTCCACAAATACATGTGAAAAATTTATGAAATCTCCTCTCATATCATCTCGCATTAGCATTATCCCAGGCGCGACGATCCTTGCATACTAAGTAGAGCGCGCCTTTGTTGTGCTTCTCTGGTTCAGCTGGTTATGATCGGCGCGCTGATTTCGTGAGAACACCACATCGGCGTGGTAAGTGCGCACTTAAAGCACTCCAAGCGGTGCTGTGTGTATGCACGTGTGCGTGTACCTTTTGAGATTGTATGCTCGCGCAAAAAGATGGAATTATGGTTTGGACGAGGCGACGCGCAGGGTATGACAATAAATTAAAAATGAAACAAACTCATCACCTGTACGCGGAGCGCATTTCAATCGCGGCAAAGTGTTCTTGTGTCTGCGCGGTTGGGCGCTGTTGAATTTTTCATTTTACGATATGGATGCGGGTTGTATTGGTGTGCTTGGAACGACCTTCGAGGGACATTACATCTGCGATGTGGGGATCTGTGCTTTTGTTTGTTTATTTTTTTTTTGCTACAGTTGGGTGTGTGGTGTGATGGTTGTATGGCATGGTTCGAGTATTAGTCTGTTGTTAGTTGTCGAATGTACACTACTTTTGTACCAGACTTAAGGTGGATTTAGAGAGGTGTATTGTTGAGAAGGTAAGCTTAGCCCCCGGAGTGTTTACTTTGGTTAAGATTTTCACCATTTCCACTTTAAATAAGGATTAAAATTCCAGTTGACCTTTGGCAAGTACGTCCAGTAGCTCAAAATCCTTCCAAACTCTACTATGGATCAGCACACAAGCCTTCTGCACGAATAATTTTCAGAATAGTCGTTGAAAGATGCCCACTTGGGTCTTAGTATCGATTTGGACAATTTTTAAAGCCTTATCAAGATCGTCGTCCAGAAGATCGTCTATAACGTCTTTTCAAGGATCGTTAAGAAAGGCCGTTATCATCGTCCAAGGACCGTTTTGTTTAGAGGGTCGTCCAGTGATCATAGTAATCGAAAGATTACCTACAGTATCAAGATCGTTTGAAAAGTGTTCCCGAAGATCGTCTAGGAGTTCCCCAAGAAGAGTGTCGAGAAGATGACTCAGAATATTGCTTGTGGTGGTCTAGAGAAGCGTTAGGAGAATCGGCTAAAAGTTTCTCTTTAAGTTCTTTTAGAAGATCGTTAGAAGATCGCCCTAAACATCCCATTGAAGATCGTTTGTGGTTGACCTGAATGATCTTCCTGATCGTGTAGAGAACTTCTAAGCAGGAAACCATCTAGATGATCTAGAGCATCGTCCGGCAGATCATCTAAGGGATCAGGTGGAAGATCACCTATAATATAGTTCAGAGGATCGTCTAGAGGATTGCCGCTGTTAAAGAGGCCGTCCAGAGGATTGTCTCGACGTCTATCCAAAGACTTATCTAGAGCATCATCTAGGGTACCCTCTAGATCATCTGAAGATCGCCTGTTGCCGATAGTCGCAAGAATCGCCTGTAGGTTAGACATATTTGCGTAAGTTTCGCTTTAAATGTTGCCCAGATGATCGCACAAATTAGTACACGCCCTTTTAAAGAAACCATCGCAAACCTTAAAAAAACACTTATGAGCATGATTTAAAATTTGTTTCCCCATTTTTCACCAAAAGAGTCCATGGCTTCATTATCTTTTTTTGAATTATTTTCTACCGCCTGTCCCATTAATTCAACGACTCTTGAAAGCTGCCTAACTACACAAACGATTAAACCAATTCAGCACGTCAGGGTCCGCCCTATGGCCGTCTGCCGTATGTCTCCATCTCTCTTGTGCCGCGCGCACATTGAATATTCATCATAACTCACCCCTGCCTCATTATTGAAGGCGCGCAAGAAGAAAGAAATACAAGACGCGTCCACCTACATTAGAAGGGAAATAAATTCCACGCCACTGTTCCCCCATTTGTGTCAGAAACGAAGACAAAGACTGGCCACCACTTAACGCTGCGCAGCGCTCAGTGTCACATAAATAAAAATTATGAAAGCCCCCCTGAAAAAAGAAGGCCACTCCCCCACACCCCTTCTCGGAATACTGATGAAGATCACAACCAAGACGCACACCACCCTCGGCATGGCTAAGGCGGCGGCGGCGTCGTCTTCCTCCGTCACTTATGCATCGGTTCGTCCACAACGTCTGCGTCCACCACACACCGCCGATCGTCCAAGAGGACGGACAAAACGCTCAAATGGAATTCACCTTAATTGTTGAGTTGATTATTGTTATTAATAATGGGATGCCATTGTTGCACGTCGTTGTCGTTGCACTCTGGAATCTGGGGGTGGTGGCGTGGGGGCCCCCGTTCGCGTCGTCCTTCTCGGAAAGACGCACATATTGGGTTCCGTCGAAAACCAATTCACTGTCCGCACAAGCAATAACAAGTTGAAGTAGCACGACAATGGGCCATGGTTACGTTGTGTATGCATTCATCGAGCGGCCATTATTCTCCAGCTTCGGGGGCTTGAGCTTCTTCGACTCGCTCTCTGTCTCTCTAGTGGGGCATCAAGCGCGCGCGGTACGTGTCAAGATATGTGACGATAATTTGATGCCTGATCTGAATGGGTTGGGCTGGGTTGGGTGTTCTTTTTCTTTACATTCTCATGCTCATGCTCATGCTTATTCGTCTTCTGCGTTCTGGTTCTTCTTGTTCGTTAATTCTTATGATGGTCGATGCCGGCAATCGGAAAAGGGAGAAGGAGGCAGGAGAAGACCCATATCATTCCACGAATTGCTGTTATGATTATAGCCTGACGGTTATTACCTGATTTGGATTTGATTGTCGATACTCGATGGAGCATCAACCAGGTGCTGGAATGGGTGGAGCTGAAGGAGGAGGGAGAATGCGAGCAGGATATGTTTGTCTCTGAAGGAAGGCGCAGGGATGATATGGGGTTTCGCAAAACAAGTGCTGGTTGGCAGCAAGGAAGTGTTTGATTGAAGAAACCCTTCATCAACTAGGAGCTTCTGGCATTTGAAGCGAAAGATCTTCTTCTTCTTCTTCCAAGTGATGATATGATGGAGGATTGATAAATAGCAGGCGAAGACAAACAATTCTAATCTGATTGAAATGTAAGGCTAAGTCAAAGATATGTGGCGGAGGTTTGTTTCTGAGAAAGAACACTGATGCTCTAAGGTATCCTCAAGGCAAAACCAATCACTATCCCTTTCCGAAATTATATGAAGTAGCTCCCCATACAATTCTCCATACCAACGCTATTCTGGAGGATATTGTTGCCGATCCTTTAAGTGACTAGGCGATCAATGATAAGCCTCTAAACGATTATCTCCTAGAACCTGTAGACGATCCACTAGCAAAAATTCAGAGTCCTGTAGACCATCATTTAGACGATCCACTAGACGATCCTCTAGACGATCCTCTAGACGGTCCTCTAGACGATCCTCTAGACGAACCAATAAACGATCCTCTAGACGATCCTCTAGACAATCCTCTAGACGATTCTCTAGAAAATCCTCTAGATGATCCTCTAGACGCTCTCCTAGACGATCCTCTAGACAATCCTCTAGACGATCGTCTAGATGATCCTCTAGACGATCTCCTAGACGATCCTCTAGACGATCCCCTAGACGATCCTCTAGACAATCCCCTAGACTATCCTCTAGACAATCCTCTAGACGATTCTCTAGACGGTCCTCTAGATGATCCTCTAGACGATCCCCTAGACGATCCTCTAGATGATCCTCTAGACGATTCCCTAGACGATCCTCTAGACAATCCTCTAGACGATCGTCTAGATGATCCTCTAGACGATCTCCTAGACGATCCTCTAGACGATCCCCTAGACGATCCTCTAGACAATCCCCTAGACTATCCTCTAGACAATCCTCTAGACGATTCTCTAGACGGTCCTCTAGATGATCCTCTAGACGATCCCCTAGACGATCCTCTAGATGATCCTCTAGACGATCCCCTAGACGGTCCTCTAGATGATCCTCTAGACGATCCCCTAGACGATCCTCTAGAAGATCCTCTAGACGATTCTCTAGACAATCCTCTAGACGGTCCTCTAGAAGATCCTCAAGACGATCCTCTAGAAGATCCTCTAGACGATTCTCTAGACAATCCTCTAGACGGTCCTCTAGAAGATCCTCAAGACGATCCTCTAGACGATCCTCTAGACGATCCTCTTGACGATCCTCTAGACGATCCTCTAGACGATTCTCTAGACGATCCTCTAGACGATTCTCTAGACGATCCTCTAGACGATCCTCTAGACAATCCTCTAGACGATCCTCTAGACTATTCTCTAGACGATCCTCTAGACGATCCTCCAGACGATCCTCCAGACGATCCTCCAGACGATCCTCCAGACGATCCTCTAGACGATCCCCTAGACGATCCTCTAGACGATCATCTAGACGATCCTCTAGACGATCCTCTAGACGATCCCCCAGACAGTCCTCTAGACCATCCTCTACAAGATCCTCTACAAGATCCCCAAGACGATCTTCTAGACGATTTTCTGAATGACGTCTAGAATGTCTTGTGCACAGTTCTTAGCAATGATGAGTCGGGAATTCGGGGAGAACATGCACAATTATTCAAATTTTTCATTTAGCATGATGACATTTAAATCGTTGTTCGCCTTAAAGTGTCTGAACTGCAGACCAGTTCTGATTTAACTTAATCCTTCCGAAAGTCAATTTGCACTTTAAAAGCGCACTCACTCGACAGCCGCAAAAACACTTATTGTTTACGCCAATCTCAGCTGAACTCAAAATTACCACAAAGGACTTAATTTCCGACACACTGACCAACATGCGTGCCCGGCAATCACTGCCCCTTATGATCCTATTAACCTCATTTTGGAAAATCCCCGACGACTCAATGATGAAGCACGATTTTCCGTAAATTGCCAAATAGTTATCCATATTCGCTGCCAGCTTCGACTTGGCTTACACCACAAAGCCCCCAGAACATCCTCCACCCCCACACACCGCTCCACACGCATATGACCTATCATTCGAATTACAATTTAAAATGTACTCCGTATCCCCCTACGTGCCAATTAAATGGTATTTTCGATTTTAATATAATTAATTGATCTTTAGTCGACGTGGCGCGAGTAAGTGCACTCTCAACACGAGACAGCGCCGCGCCTCTCGGTTGCGTCCTTCTCGCAGGCATAGCCGAGTCGAGATGCAGAACGAAGCACAAAATAACACAAAAAAAAAGGTTAATGCGAATCGAATTTATATCGCACACAACTCCTTTGTGCAAAATTGGATCCGAAAACGTCGAGAAAAATAAGAGGGGGCCCAGCACACCGCGGCACACCACCAATCCGAGAGAGGAAATAGTGCCCCGGAGAGGTATTATAATTAATATTATCATTATTAATTGCCACATGATATATGTGGCGCGATATCCCACTCTGCCATAGCGGGAGCGGGGAATGGGGGGAGGGAGAGGGAGCGCGCAATCACGACGACGACCAACTTCGGGCGGTAATTGAACGAAAACGTGTGTGTTACCTGCAAAGCCACGCACTCACACACACTCACCCCTCACCGCGCAGTGTGAATCGAAATAAATCCGAAAACAGCTCGCGGCCATTCGCATTCGAGTTTCACACTTAAGTTTGGATCATTTTTTCACTCCCCCCCTCCCCCCCTCCGCTCCATCTCCACCGCTACACCATTCCACACCAGGGACTCATTTAAAAATTCATACATACTCGCTGGTGGATATCTGTTTCGCGCAACGACTGAAAAGGGGGTTTTGGTGGGCGGCGCGGCGGCGGCGGTGCTGTCTCGCCGGACACCACTCATAATTGAGACGTCGAGGTGAATTCTTAAGTGGCGAAGGCGATAAAAATTGGTGCTTTTTTTCTGTCGTTTAAAGTCAATAGACTAGGGACAATCGCCGCTTTTGACATGACAATTTATGATGGACTATAAAAACGGAGCCGAGCGGCGGGTATGAATTATTCAGTCGGCGGTACACGGCGGAGGCGAGAGAAAGGCTTGGTCTATGAAAAACTCGGTCCATTGTCGGCAATTGTGTTCGCATAAAGTGTGTGAACAATCGAGAGCACGCTAAGGTGTTGTTTGTGTTTTTGCTGGAAAATGACTAGCTGCGTGCCTAAGGGGAGTGGTTTTGGGCCGGTGCTATTGTGATGCGATTCTAAATGCCTTTTGCGTGAAGTTATTGTTCTTGCGATAGGCGGAAGATATTTGTGAGTTGCGTAAGACATGTTTACAAATGTGTGAAATGGAATTTGGCAACGACAAGCTGTTGGTGGGTGGATGCTGTCAGGTTACTTGTTATGAATAGTTCGAGAAAATTTTACTGGAGACAAATTATATTTTGTCTTGTTTGCATGGATCGCATCTGGAAGTCTACGAAGAGCTTTGAGGCAACATACGCATGTTCAGGCGTCTTTCCTACAGAGCTAGACACCCATAAATAGATTTCCGTTTACATACCGCCTACTGCACTGATCAGATATTGTTAAGGGGCTGTGGAAATGAAAGATCTACACCAGGAGCCAAGAACAGTCAAACCCGGTGTCAATACTAACGTCAACTTACCAAGTGAACGCTCAAAAACAGATATCTGGTGCATTAATTTGAACCTCACTTTCTTTTTAAACACATTAGCCGTAGGAACGGTCATATGCTTAGTTAATTTTTAAATGCTGTGTCCACAATATAGCACTTTCTTGAGTCACATTGGTCGACGGTGGAAACGTTAATTCTAGACCCAACCTGAAGTTGTAATGAGTCGAAGCATATTCAGACTGATGTCGCTGAACACATTTCATTCAAGTATGTCCTAAAAAATCGCTTCTTAGGAACAGGACAAATGTATGCCTTGTGAGGATAAATTTATGCTCTACTACCTCCGTATCCCGGTAGCTCCGTTTCACATTCTTCTTAGTTTGAGCTCCAGAGTGGACCTACATTGACCGAACTAACAAACCTCTCGAGCCGTCATAATCTTTAACTCCAGTAACGACGCCACCAAATGGATGCGCATCCTGTCAGTCGAGGATGTTTTTTCTGTTGTGTTGGGACAGATTGAAGACTCGCCATTCACATCGGATGAAGAGGTTTGGCTAGATTCCAAGCCAAACAGAGTCCTTGGTGGACTTCACTCCATCTGCCGCAAAAAGCACCAATGCATCACACATAAAACGTTTCTCTGCAAAGGACCAAAGGAGGCCTGATCGGGAGAAAGACTCCATGCATTTGGACGTCAGTATTAAATGAAAGACTTAAATGACTTATTGTGACATCGAGATTAACATTCATCAAGGCAAACTTGCTAAGAAGTGGCATTCCTTAAAAACCGTCTACCATGACGAGGAAGAATAATGAACGAGTTGGTAATCGTATGTAGTTGGTACTCGCGCTGTCTGTACAACCATCTCTCTTGAATCCATTGACAAGGCAAGTGGATAGACAGATGTGTCTGTAGTCTTTCGTTGGGATTCCAGAATGACAACTTTATTTTTCATTCCTACGGTCTAAAGCTGTGTGCTCTATTCTTAAAGCCCTGTATAGGATATATGATGACATCTTCTTCTTTTTTTTGGGCCCCAAACACTATGCCTTTCCAGCCAGCCTTTTGCTAGCTGCCTCCAGCTGCCAACTCCAAGTTGGTTGAGGTCCTTCTCTACTCGTGTGCGCCACCTTAGCCTCTGTTGCGTTGTCCAAATTTCATTGTCTGAATCTGAGATTCAAAGACTTTTCGGGCCAGAGCAATGGTGGCCCTATGCCCTATATGACCTATCCATCTTAGACAGCGTTGTATCCGAAGACGCTTGACCAAGCGCATGGCCCTGTAGAGCTCGTCGTGAAATCTTCTCCTCCAGACGACATAAACGCAAATAGGACCAAAAAACTGCACCCAAAACTTTTCTCTCGAAAAGACTAAGAACCTCATATAGCCTGGTGGATTTGTATGGAACAAACTTCAATTCGTCTTACTTCTTTCATTCAATCCATTCGTCATAGATGTCGTGAGGTGGAATGGTCTTCGTTGTTCATGTGACAATTATATGATCCGATCTTTTAATTTTTAGGTTAGGTCCATCAAGCAGACGTAGCCGCAAGGATTTCTTTTTCTTTTGATTCCCCGTCTGTCTTTAAGACCAACTTGTCTTGCATCCGCGATGACTTGATCTTTATACCGGAGATTTGGTCTTTTTCTCCATTCTGAGCATAGAACTTGGGAACCAAAGACCCTCATAGCCGAAGGGTATTTTGCGTCGTGACGGAATCCGGATCTCTTGATGTACATAGCTCGATGCGTTGCCGATTGTGCTTCCTCCGCCATTCACCACCCACGCGGGGACTTTCAAGAAAACCAAGAATCGCTCTTCTCTTCTGCTTATCATCCAACAAACCCCTCCATGCAGTAAGATTGAATGGACACCTGTTTTGCAGGGCATGACTTTGGTCGGTTGTTAGAATTTTTGACTCTAGCCATTTGGACATGCCCAAGGACCATCTGTTGACAAGGGTGAGTCTGTGTCTGATAACAACCAAGGTGTCGTTTGTGGAGTTAAGATTCGTCCCGAAGAGGACAAGCTCCTTACCGGACTCAAAAATAGAGGTGTCCATTTTGGCATGGTGTCCAAGGTGCAGAATGTGGCTTACTCAAAATTGTTTGCCATTGAAAAAACAGTGACTGAATCGTGCCTACGTGCAATTGGCGATAAAGAAGACAGAAGGCAAGGCAGAACGTAAATTTCATTAAACAGCAGTAGTCTTCGAAGGGAGTGTGGCTTAGACTAAGGCAAATGGGGCAGTGGCGAAATTCATACACTGTGTTATAAGTGGAGATAAGTGCTGAAAGATCTTCCTATCTGAAGGAGTCTCAGATCACGTGACTGGACTTATGAATAACACGATTTGAAATTACATGCGTAACACTGTCATTTGTGTATCTGAATTACTGATGGACCAACATTTGATGGCGGCTACCGGACCCTGGTGTTAACGGAACCGGACTAGTAGTGACAACTTGACCAGAGGCTATATTCTGGTTTTACGGGAGGCCCTTGGAACTGCGGTTACATCCTTCTGGGGCTATCATGGTTGGGAATTGAATATAGTGGGCAGAATCGAGGTAAGTATTCTGTGCGGACTGGTCTAGTTTATTGTAGAACAAAGTCAGGCGATTAGGCGACTTTTCCTGTTCAATGGGGAGTTGCATTCTCAACCAGGTGCTGCGACCCAAAGAGCGGCAGGGGTTGTAGAAAGGCCTTGGTTGGGTGATCCTTAAGCATAATTTCAATTTGTTACTTAGAGGTCTAGTCTTACGTTATCTACGATCCTTGGGACAATGGATCCTGTGGTATAAGCCGTAAAGGCTGGGGGTGTCCTGATACACGACTCTTCACTACTCACTTTCCTTCTTATCAGACGTTGCTGTCTACCATAGTTGACGGTATTGGGCAGGCTGCTCTCAGTCATCAAAACCTAGCTATCTTACGTCAGCGGTCAATTGATTTTATACCGGAAATTCAGTTTTCCTCTTCTTATGGAACAAGGTGGCTCAGATTTGAGAAGCCTCTTTGCTGGAGCATAAGTTGAACATTAGTGTTCAAGCAGTCGTTGTGGCCTCCACATCTTGGTACAGCTCATAGAGTTCGTGGTTTTGTCTTCTTCTTAGTCCCAAACAGGACAATATATTGAAGACCGGACCATATTACCCATCACAAAGACAAAAGAGCAGTTCGTTGTGTCCAAGACACTTAAAATTAAAACCGAAGAAAGCCTTCAAAATGTCACTTACAGGACAAGCAAACATACCCACAGATATCATTCATTTCCATCCCCTTGTCAGTGCCATACAGCCTTTGTGCAAGAGACTTCTGGTTAACAGCCCAAGCCCCCCAAATCGAATCTCTTAAAACGAAGAAGAAATTCAACTCCCCACCATCCCACCAACGTCCTTACAATTCATTGTAAATAAGGATTAATTTTTGCTCCATGAAATCCTTTTTCATCGTCGGCAAGCGGCCCGGAACCCGGCTCAAACCTCGTAATCTGCGCATCGAATTCAACCTAATTACACAGTTTTACCCGGAAATGAACAGAAGAGCTTAAGAGCTTCTTAGTGCGGAAGGGGGAAAGAGAGTCCATGGTGCAATCGAACTTCATCGCATCGCAGCTCTAGAAATGAAACAAAACTTTTCGGAACAAAATTTTTGCGCCTCATAAATTTATTGAATGGAGGCACTCGGTGGTGGAGGAAGTGTGGCCCACCCCCGACGACAGACTGGGACTTGGGGTTGGGTATTAATTTGCAGTAAAGTCCTAGGGCCTTAGGAAAAATCCCACAACACAATGAGTCTGGGCAAAAAAGCAACGGAAAAGCAATCCATTCCCAGCGAGAGTCACGTGTAACCACAATCGTTACGAATTTTAGGTCTGTGCATACTCCTCAGGGGGTGGCATCACCACTAAGTCACGTGGGAAGGGGGTGAGTCAGTGTATGGCCGCAAATTTTTGAATTCAACTACGCCCCGTCGTCAGCGTCACAGATCCTGTGTAGTTGGTGGTAGCAAATGAAAAAAAAAATGTCCTTCATCAGCGGGGTGGTGGCTGGCTGGCGTTTCCTCATTAATTTTATGGCCCACAACAACTAGGATTTTTTTCCAATTTTGATTTGTTTTCTCTGAGGGCGACTGCGTTGAGCTTATAATTTGCAGCGAGTCGCTTCGCCCACCCCCTCATCCGGCCACAACCAAAAAAATACAAAAAATTAGCATATTTCAACCCTCTGCGCAGAAACAATGCATTGGATGAGGTACGACGAATGTGGATGCGGAACGAAGGCTGTACACGAAATATGCTTTTTCGAATTTGATGCGCTTCATCTTTTTCCTCTCCCTCTCTGGGATAGGCAAAAAGACGGAAAAAAACACCGAAACAGGATCCTTGCAAATGTCCTTTTTTTCTCGAGGGGTGACGATAGGGATCTTTATTCCTCAATGGAAATTGGAAAACGTGCAACCAACGCCCGTTGCGGCCCACTTTCTGGTGGCTGCCTTGATACAATCTCACCATCAATTCGACAGTCATCGGCAGAGATACTCTCCCATACAGGCACGCACACCCATATCGCAGTCCTTACGGTGGCGGATGACACCGCCACACCACGGTTTAAAGATTCCTGATACTGATAAGAATGGAAATTGGTTTTTCATACACATACCCCGGCACTCAGTGGAAGAGGGATGACTTGCACTCTCCCACCACGTTCTCACTCCCACGTCCACCGCCTCCGCAGCCCATCTTTTATCAGAGCGGTAAAATTTCGATTTTGATTTTATGGTCCAATGTGGCAACGTCTAGACAAGGTACTAACTGTGGTCGTCCTCATTGCTGTCTCGTACTACTTCTGCTTCAGTACTTATTTCATCCTATTGACTGCTGTTTTCTGCTGCCTTGTGCTCTAAGAAGCTGCTATTGGCTTGGCTACCGACGAGGATGATGGTGGGTGCCATTGACTGGGTGCTGGTTTTGGGTGCTCTGTTGCGGCTGCTGGGTTGCTCCTGGGAGGATGACGTTACTCCGGGATGTTGTCGCCTCAAGTCGCGCTGCCGTCGCTGCTGTTGAAGTGAAACGATGTTATGGTAAATTGAACGGCTGTTTTGGTACCGCTATCAAGATGGTGGAGGTAATTTTCAGGAATCATTGAAGTCTGTTATTCTGTTGCAGAATTTCCTCGTTTTTTTTTTCTTCATCCTTCCGCATGGTGGTTGGTGGCTGCCAGCATCTTGTTTTGCTTCCTTCTCCACACACACACACAGCGAATCATTTTTGAGAATTTTTTCGAAGTAATTTTTGTATAAAATGATAATTTGCTGCTGACGGGGATGGAGGAGGACTACATGGTTGTTGCGGAATTTGTGGCTGCAGAATCGTATACTTTTAGTGGGTACTTGAGTGGAGGGGCTGCTCGTTTGATTTTATAGTTGAATACTTTTCGAATTAAAGCATAAAAACGAAGAGGATCTAATGAAAAGCAAACGTGATAAAGATTGAGTTGAATTCAATATTTTATGATGGGTGTGGGATGGGGGTGTGAGATATGTGAGATTCGGTAGATATTGCAGCAAGGAATGCAAAAAATCGTCGAATCACCCCTTTAAAACCGTTTTCATTGCTTTGTTCAGTGCAGTCTCTGGACTCTAGACTAGAACTGATGCTCAACTTGTGCTTCTCTGAAAATCTTGCGCTGGAACCTTGAATTCAGAATGGGGCCGGCCATACCCCGTGAGTTAAGTTTTGTTTATTGACTGCGAGGTTCCAGAGAGGTGGTGAGAGGATACCATTCCCTGTCAATGCCCCTGAAGTTCTGTCAAGTTCAGCGCTTGCGGTATTCCAGAGAAGTTGTGAGAGGACGGCGACTTTTGAAGATCCTCCGCTAAAGGGTGTATGGATCTTGGATTCAGCCAGCTTTGAGCAAATTACTCTACTAGCAACTAGACAGGTCGCTGGGATCTTTGCCGACCGAGTCTCCCTGAAACTCTCCCAAAGTTCGACGCCGCTTGCACTGACAATATAAGAAGAATGGAAACGTTGTCAAAAAACCATCAAAGAAGCTGTCACTGATGTGCTGGGTTTCACGCCACCACCTTAGAGGAACCCATGGTTTGACGACGAGTGCAGGCATGCACATGCAGCTAAACAGGAGGCCTACCAGGCAACGCTGCATCGGACAACGAGAGCTGTTCGTGAGCTCTACGAACAGAAAAGAAGGGAAGAGAACCGGCTTCTCAGAAGGAAAAAGAGAGAGCATGAGAAGCGCGCGGTCGAAGAGATGGAGAGGTGTTATGGTAGGAATGATGTCCGAAAGTTTTACCGAAAGGTGAAACAGCTATCCGGTGGATCCAGGGTTCGGACCGAAGCCTGCCGGGACCAAAACGGAAACCTCGTAGTAGAGTCGCAATCGATTCTGAGAATCTGGAAAGATCATTTCTGTAGACTTTTAAACGGCGATGACGACACAAATCCCGCTGTTAGGCAGAATGTTCCAATTAATTTGGAGGATGATAGACAAGAATTCCGTCCCCCCGACTTAGACGAGGTCAAGATAGCAATATCGAGACTGAAGTCGAATAAAGCTGATGGAGCGGATGGACTGTCCGAAAGCATGAGTGGAATCTCAGTGTCGTCTGTCCGGTCCACAAGAAAGGAGACCCCTTCGACTGCGCCAACTATCGAGGGATAAGTCTCCTTAACATCGCATACAAGATCCTTTCTGCCGTACTGTGTGAACGCCTGAAACCGCTTGTCAACAACCTGATTGGTCCTTATCAGTGTGGTTTCAGGCCAGGGAAGTCCACCATCGACCAAATTTTCACACTACGGCAGATCCTGGAAAAGACCCAAGAAATGCAAATCGACACTCACCACCTATTCGTCGATTTCAAGGCCGCATATGACAGTGTGCATAGAGACGAGCTATACAGTGCCATGTCTAGTTTTGGCATTCCTACCAAACTCGTCAGATTGTGTAGGATGACGATGGAGAACTCTAGCTGCTCCGTCAAGGTCGGGAACGAACTCACCGAAACCTTCAATGTCAAAAAAGGTTTTAGACAAGGCGACGCACTGTCATGTGACTTTTTTAACATCATCCTTGAGAAAATCGTTCGTAATTCACAGGTCAACACCAGAGGCACGATCTTCCAAAAGTCAGCTCAATTGCTAGCTTACGTCATTGAAGCGAAAACGACTGAAATGGGTCTGGGGTCATCAAGATACATGCTGTCATCAATGAAGGACGCACAACAAAGACGTCTCGGACAGAGCTTCACACTAGGCAGCAGAAACTTCGAGGTAGTCAAGGACTTCGTCTACCTTGCTTCTGAGGTAAATAGGGACAACAACACCAGTACCGAAATCAAACGCAGACTCAATCTTGCCAAACGCTCTTTCTTTGGGCTCACAAGGCAATTGAGTAACAGAGCCCTCTCGAAGACTAAGCTTGCTTTATATAACACCTTAATCATCCCAGTCCTACTTTATGGCGCGGAAACTTCGACACTACTAAAAGCCTGGAGAGGCATGTTGATTGAGGCCCAGGTCCACCCCGGACTGTAGCGCCACAAGAAGAAGAAGAAGAACTAGACACTTCACGTCTCGGGCCTTTTCTCAGCAGACATAATTAAGTTTGTTTACTTGCCGTGAAGGTATAACTCAATGTTTGGAAACGCAGCAAGAGATGTCCTTCGCAAAAAATTGGGTGCGCCTCAATCCACAAGGAACGAAGGCTTCGTCTCCTTAGCAGCTCGCTCTCTGGTTTTGCAACTTATTGTCGACTTCGAATGTGAATGAATCAACATTCAATCCAGGAATCTGACGGAAGACCTCCAGAGTGGGAGGCGACGCAGTTACTTACAACCGATACTTTAAGCGGTTGATAATTGATAATTTCATTTGAAAACACGTTTTCTTTTAAGGCTTCGAAAACTTTACGTCGTCCTTCAACCAATTCCACGTCCTTCAGGTGGGATCAGACCTAGAGACTACTCCGAAACAAAGTTGGAAGCATTTTTAAGTGAACAACTCCCACCGTGTTTCTTATTTTTCCCCACCCCAAGACGTCTCGCACCTCCGTCAAAGACTACATCCTGCAACATGTGCCACAAAATCGGCTTAATTTCCTATTTTTCCGCACTCTTACGACCACCATCACCAGGACACATGGAACTCCTGTAATAAGCATAAATCTTTAATTAAGCCACCACTGTCAACTGCAATATGTTACCCCTTTCCTCCTGTCTCCGACCCCATTCGGCTCGTTCATATTTTATGCAAATGCGCAGTTTTTATCTCATCCCTGTCTCTGTGATACGCAATTTAACCCAAAATCTCGTCCCGATGCACTCAAACAATCAAAACCAACACTCGACATCGTTTCTCACCCCCCCTCCCCTCATGGGCTGCTCCTATTACCTTATTGTGCTGCTGTAGTCCCCTTTGTCTTCCCTTCCAAGCATCCGATTGCTGTTTAGAGCTAATCCCTGACAAAAGGACATGCTACTGAAATGGAAGGGAATCGGTGTGTCCTTATGACAGCTCATTAAAAATTCACCAAAATTACAATAACAATACACCACACACACACCCATGCCTTCACACAATGAAGAGCTAATGAAAGGGGGTATGCACAGTCAGGAGTGTCCTTATTAAGGATAATAATAGAAATTCGAGTGCTAAAGAAAAAAACGATACACATTGTTGCTACTGTCAAAAAATCAGAGTGACTACCCTCCCTCCGTGATGCTCTAAAAGGATCATACCGCACGTCATAATTCTCACACTTTAACCAAAAAGGATAATGACGACGAAATAAAAAAAAGCAGAACCAAAACCGAGAACTTGAATTCTAAACAAACAGCGGAGAGTGCCGAGCTGACTGCCTCAAGGCACACAGGAGCAGGAGGAGGAAAGGATTTAAGCGAAGCAGTAGATCCTACCGCAGAAAAACAAACCGCGGCCTGGGTGTGGATTTCGCTGGATTTGAATGAATAGCCTGCCTGCATTGTGTCGGCTGATTATCCCTGAATACGTGCGATGCGGCGGTGTTTGTTGTAAATCATAACGATGACTTAAAACTTTCTAACGCCCGTCTAGGGATTTCACTTTTTCAAAAAAAAAAAAAAAATGGCATCAGCGCGTGTATGTGACTCTTGGCGTTTTTATTTCCCATCGGCTGAGATGATGGCACGCCTCCCAAACACACAGCCAGACATTTTCGTGTGCAATTTATTGATAGAGGGAGTTTGCAGGGCCTTATCCTTGCCCTGATTTATGCTCGAAGAACATATTCGCTGGCGGTAGCGGCGTCGTTGGCTCCTCCGCCTCAGGGGTGTAATCATTTTGCACTCTCATTTGCACTCTATGTGTCATTTATTACTATTATCCTTGTAAAGGAAATAAAAGGGCGCACACACTCGGAGACAACAGGGACAGCAGAGAGACAGACGCACAAGGCGCATTAGGACATCTTTCTGGGATCTCACTCCCTCTGCCTCTTGTCTCCCGGTGGGAATATGAATTTTTGTGGTTTGCACAAGAACGCCAGAGGACGAATATTTCTTCTAAATCTATTTGCGAGAGACGCACTCGAGGCACATGACACGCACATGGTTTCATAGTCGTCGTCGTCGTCGTCGTCGTCGGGCGCAAAAGGGTGCGCAAACATCTGCTTCGCCTTTGAACTGGTTTTTAATTTCACGCATTTAAGGACAAGAGTTTCTCTCTTTTTTTCAATCGAGAGAGCGGAAGCGACAGAGGAGAGAGGGAGAGAGATACATTTAGGAAGGACTCACCATTCATTGTGGCAGTGTGCACCTTTTTTCTGCGCTTTGTCTGGTATCCATTCTCAATTGAAAGGACTCCACTCGAGTGCAAAGGATGCTTTGTTTGTTTGTGTTTTATTTTCCATTTGAAGCCGACGCTCCCGCAGCCGCCCCCGTCCCCACTGCCACACACTTTGATGTGGTTGACGTGCATTAATAAATCCATTTCGCTGTAAATAAATTCAAAATATTTATTCAAGCTTGAAATTCTATAGTTGCTAGTGGCCGCTAGTTGGGTTTAGGCTTTTTGGGAGGCGGTTTGTGGGGGCCGGGAGTTTTTTTTTTGCCAGCCAACGAGATATTTTCACTTTGAAGGTTAATATCCATCCGGATAGCAAATATTTTTTAACGTTTACAATTTGCACAAACAAATAGTGGTGCTGGCCGCCGCAGGGCGGCTCACATCGGCCTGTAAATATTTGTACTATCACGTATCGAATGGGATGACGTTTAGTTATGATATTTGCACTTGGGAATTGACGCACACGGTAAGCACACGGTTTTTTTTCTGGCTCGGACGTCCTGTTAATAATTCTTTGATGGCGCGCAAATATGCACGAGATGTAATGATTTTCGTTCTGTCGTTTAATTTTTATTGAATGCCTATTTAATTGGTATTGGAATGATAGGAGCTGGTTGGTTGCCTCTTTCTGCATGAGGGACCGCTGGTTGTTTCCGTGGAATGAGTTTCGAAAGAAAAAAATATTCAATTCAAGGTGGATGTGTAAATATTTGATTGAACTTGGCTTAAAGCCGACGTTGTGGGTGAACTGTTTGCCATTTTTAAACATGGCATTACAGTTCATTATGACTGCAGTCCTAAAAGCATGATATCGAGAATAATGGCTGCCGACATGAGATTTCTTCGTGCTGTTGCGAGAGTTACCCGCCGGGGTAGGATGAGACAATGCGGAGAGAGCTCAATGTTGAGCAGCTACTTCTTTAAATGGGAAAGGCTATGTTTCATTCACCACGACTTTCCTTAGATGCGATTTCATCAGGTAAGCTACCACACGGCAGACCCAGGGCGAGGTGGTTGGATCAAGGCAATAAGATCTTCTGGTAGCGCTTGAGAATAGCTCCTGTTGAGTTAGAGACGATGCCTTAGTTGCCTGGAGATCTCTCTTGCCTGCATTGACTCCGCAACCCCTTTAGTGGAACCTACAGGTCAACGAAAGTGATGATGATGAACCAATGTCCACTAGCCCACAAGCCACACCAAACCCTTGTTTAAAATGGATGTAGAAGTAGCTCTCTTTCATCGTCACCATTTCGTACTGGGTAAGTGAGGTGCCACGCCGAAGGTGCCAGGTCCAAATTCCGGATTTCGCATCTTTCACGGCACCATGCCTTTCGAAATGCCAACAATACTAAAGGTACCAATTCTCTATGAAAAGCTTTTCAAATCTCGCCGTTCGGAGTCGATAAGTCGGCGAGTAGGTCCCTTCTACTCGTGAGAGAACATTTGTAAAACTAGGTTCTGGCCCCTCATGAGCTGTATTGCCACTCAATTAGTGTTACCAATAGTAACACTTTGTGCCCTTAGGGTTGCCTTTGGGCCCAATTACGATAATTTAGTTCATTAGACCCGGTTTGGAATTCACCACTGAACAAAATTCCACCGGATTTTCATTGAATTTTTTTCCAGAGCCATTTACAGTTGCTTTAGTCTCCTTACTACGTGCTGAATGTGGTCCAACTGGTCTAGTATAAGAATTGCAAATTTAAGTCGCGTGGCTTCAAGTTTCTGTACACCGATTAGTCCGAGATTTTCATCTAAGATACGCCAAGCAAAGTTTTGACTCATCACGGCCTTTGCATACACTCTGAGCTAAATTTGCTTTGGTCTCCTTACAACGTGCTAGATGTCGTCTAACCGGGCTAGTTTTAGAATTGTAAACTGGGACTCAAATTTGGGAATGGTATTGGTAATAATGGTATTCAGTATATTTCCCACAGAAAGCTGATTTTTGTAATACAGAGATGCTCTTGTGGCGTGAGTTTCTTCACGATGACTTGCCAAGCTATACTTAACAAAAATTAAAAAACACTTTGAAAGAAATCACTTGTAATCTGTCAAAAGAAGCCTATTGAAAATCAAACCTCACGATGAATCGACATTTATTTGCGCAATGAACACTCTTTCTTCTTCTTTTGGGTATCGGCTCTGTCTTCGCCATCCTTTGCTACTAGTCTGAATTTTTATCGGAGTAATAGTACGGTTGTTCTTCTTGTCATTCGATGTAGCCCGACCACCTTGTGCAGGATGTTTCTTTTCCGATTCTCATTGATGCACTGTTTAGTGTCCATTTCTTCTACCAAAGGGCTAGCCAATCCTGAGATCTCAAGGCTTTTAGAATAAACACTGTCACTGATTGAGTACAGCTTCACTTGAAACAGTGATAACAGCTCCCTTTGGATCAACTTCAGGCTGAGGTGGATGTCATCCGACCCTAAGCACACTTCGGAACACTCTGCGGAACACTGCTCTTCACATGGTCTGACAATTCTTTAATTTCCACTTCTTCGTCTGCGAAAGGGTGACACAGGTCACTAAGCGCCTTGACTTGATGTCCGTCTCTCAATACACCTTACCACGGCAAACAGAACCTTCCGGAGTGCTCAACTTTATAGCAGCCGAAACAATTCTTGTGCCGTTGGCTCTGACCCGAAAAACTAGAGAGATCTATTGTACCAAGGACCGCAAGTGCACGTAAACTTCTACCCGCCATCCACAAAAAGTATTTTCTCATGTTTCCTAGTCCTGGCACAGATTCATTTGATGAAGGTGGTATTTCATTCATATAAGTACAAGGACTGAATAATCCCTAAATATTTGAGTGACACTACAGCCCACAAGGGACCAGAGTGTACCTTCTACAACAACTACTCGTGTTGTGCATGCTTCTGTTCTCTCACGAGTAGAAGGGACGTACAGTTTGTTGCCGACTCCGAACAGCGAGATTCGACAAGCGTTCCCGAAAGAGCTGGTACCGTGAAAAACTGCGAGATGTCCCGTCCGGTACTCGAACCTAGACTTTCTGAGTGGCGGTCGACGCACTTACCCACCATTCTACGGCCAGCCCCAAAGCTGATCGTCATTTTGGCTGTTGTCCAGTTGGCACTACAGGACTATCCCTAGAGAGTTTGTCTCAAGTCTCGTTGCCCGCATTTCCCCTTCTGTTGAGGGTTGTATTTGTTTTTCAATTTCAGATCCGACAGTGCACAGGAGGAGGAACTCACCTACCTGGGACCGCATTCTTTCGCAGGAAGAAAGAACTCACCCAACTTGGAGTGCGAAATCGGAGGCAGCTGGTTAAGGATCATGTCAGCTGAAAAGGCTTGTTGGTTGAGGCCCAAGTGTGTCCCCAACTCTAGCGCCATATGAAGAAGAAGCGTGATGGTGATAAGAGGTGTTGAATCTAGATCTAAAGATAATACCTGAAAGGTTGCTTGTCTGACCTTCGACTATACTGTGATCTGTCTCCCGATGCCTGCCCGCCATTTTGTCATGGTCTCTCTACGTCCTAACCCCCTTACACCCATCAACAGACCGTTGACCAAAATCGTCCACAGCAATGCGATCCCAGGTGACGCTCTGTCTGAAATCTAGATGCTGTGCGGCCTGTTTTGACTTCCTAGTTTTGTCTCCATTTCTCGCCTGAGCCAATGGAAGTGTCAAGAGTCGCTTTGCAAGCCAGTGCCTTCATCCAATCACGGAAATATTGTCCACGGAAACCAGAAACTGTAAGGCTTTTGTAAAATCGTGCTTGAATTGTCCTCTTTACAAATGCGCGTCTCAGTCTTTGGAATCTCGTTTTAAATCGAAACTTCGTTGAGTTTGTTGGCAACCATCATGGAGCAGTGGGAGTAGACATGCTCCTACATTGACGCTGATATATGCGACTCCCAGATCTACAAATAGATCATACATGTCAATTTGAACTCCTTGAGCCTCTCTTTAGTGAATCCTGACGTATAGCCTGGGCTGTAGGGGAATTCTCTTTCCTGAAAACACAAACATAGAAACATACCGGATTGCTCGTGAACTGTTGTAGGCTTTTATACAAAGCAGGATAGAGGACCTTTTACGTCATTCTTAGGAAGCCGGTTCCTTGATCATTTTTGCTGTCGAACAGGTCTTGTGGATCAGGACTCGGTAGACACTTGCAAAGTGACTTATGTAGAGCATGTCTCCAGCAAGATCAGCCTCAATTGCTTTAAATATTTAGTTCTGCTCATAATCCGTTTAATCCAAAAGCTTTGGACAACTTAAGTCTCGATCTAGTTGGCACGCATTAAAGTCTGAGGATGGAATACTTGCCCAGACTGTGCCCATGGTTCACAAGGAAAAGTGAAATTCTCCTTCGACACTTGTCACATCTGTTCGGAATAGATGGCACAGGCTAAACTCATTGGAATGTGGAGTCAGCAGCTTATTAGACTCCAAGACATGTCATGGCAAAATGGTAAATCCACAAAATCCACAAAACTCCTCCACAACAGAACCATCCCGATTCCATATACAGACGAACGAACTCCACCACACACGCACAAAACAGCAGAGTGTCTTACAAATTCCATTCGAATAGCAACAGTGTTAAGCGTCAATCGAAATTAGTCACACGACAAATACTGTAACAAAAGATACTCTTGTGTCTACTTTCGGCGTCTTTTGTATCGCCATCCCTATCAGGGACTCCTTGGCGGCAGCTCCTGCCGTGCGCGGTGGTCACAGAACGCTACAACTCTGCCGAACAATTCTCACATGTCTCCCCTCTCGCTCTCTCTCTCTCTCTCTCTAGGTCTTGACTCAAAGACGGGCGCACACATGAACTGGGATAGAGCAGAAGAGGGAAATTCCCAAGACAATTAGTGACACAGTGTGAACTACCATATCTCGAGGAGCATTCCACATGTGCCTCTTTGACTGCGGCACAAGCAAACAAATTACATGCATCGAACGCGATTTTTCCGAAATGCTAATCCGACGCGGAGCAGCACTCTGTGTGCTCTGTGTGCAGCCTATAAATAGTCGAGAGCTCTGTAAAAGGATGCTGTGCAGCCATGACCTTGTCGTCGTGGCTCTGAAGGCAGTCGAAAGCAAACTGGGTGCTGCTGTGCTCCGACTGACCCTGGTTGCTGTTGGTAGTGCGGATGTGCTTCGGCATGGCGGTTTCTGCTACTGTGGGTGTCCTTAAACTGGGCATCCTTTTGCTTTTCTGTTCCCCTGTCAAATGTCCATTCACACGACACAAAGCCGTGAACCAACTGCGAAGAGGTGGCGGAGGCACACACTCCCACCTCGATTTACATGCAAACTGTAACGACCAGATGAAGACACTCCGGTGGGTATCTTTTAGGTCATCATTAAGTGGACACACCATCACCTTGAGCACCACCAGCATCTCACCGGCCAGCCGTCAACTTAATTTCCTTCCCCCCCCTCTGTTTCACAGCTCCAGGGCACTTCAACACGATTCTTTCTTCAACGCGCCATTGTCGACGCGGCACGGCACAGCACAGCACACGGCGTGCACATCTTTCTCCCGCCAGAAAGGTGATCGATTGTTCTATGGGAATGAATTCCGATTTTATTTAGCCTCTCTGCCTGCTCACAGCCGCCGCCGCCGTCGCAGTCATTCGAATGGAGAACAAATGCGGCAATAAAACCCAAATTAGAGTTGTATCTCTTGCTTTGCGGCAGCGCGCTGCATCTCTCGATCGATGCTGGGAGTGTTACAAGTGTATCTTTGAGGTCATTTTGTCATTGTCAGCTCTAAAGAGTGGGCATGTGTCACTTGGCATCATCAGAAAGACCCCAAACACTCAGGGCAGAGACGTGGAGTCATTACGACGAAACAATTTCATCTTCTCTCGTAACAAAAAGTCACTTTGTTAGGCAAATAGCTGGCAGACGGTGCACAGATGCGGAGAGAGAGATGGGGAAGACGAAGGACCACAAAGAGACGTAGATTGGGTCGTTCAGGCACCAGTTGGAGGAAAAGCAGGAGGAGGAGGAGGAGAAGGAGGAGTAGCAACCAGAGTTGTAGTTGGAGAAGTGAAAATGAGAAATTGGGTCTGAATGGAGAAAGACAATGGTCATGATGATAGTTTAGAAGAAACGCGATCTCTCCTCCTCCCCCCTCCTCATCCAACATTCCTGGAGGCTAGAGGCTAAGTGTTGGCCTCTCACAGTGCACACCGTCTTTGGGGGACCCTTCACATGACACCATCTGGATGAGAGTATCAAGAAAGATTTCGAGTGTCACTCTGCTGTGACACCCAACTGCACGAAGTGAACGGAGTTGGGGAGTGCGCGGCACAAAACCGATGCCCTCTGTCAACTCGAACAGATCGAATCGAGGGCTCTATCGGCGTGGACCTTCTCCCCACCAAGACCTTTTCTATTCAGAGAGCAGCAGGTTGTTGAACCACGCGATGAATAGGTGACGGGATGCTCTTTGACGTGTTCGTTCTCGAGAGTGATATGGAGTTGGTGTTGAGTTGACAGCGAATTGGGTGATTTACGGCGGCCATTTGTGCAACACCCGACCGGAGTGTATTGTTGCCGACGCGAGATCAGGTGTGTGATCAGTAAAACGCGGACAGGTTGCTGTGGCCGGCCTATGTGATTGAAGGCAGGAAATGTCAATTTTTTGTTTCGATGTCACTTGGGATCGAATGTCAATTCAATTTTATCTGACACCAGATACGTGTGATCGGTGTGAGCTGAAGCTGGAACTGGAAGACGGTCTGGTATGTGGGAGTCGGTTTATTTGGGACTATGACTCACGGGGAATGTGATGCGGCCGCCGGGCCTCATCAGTCGCCATCACAAGTAATTTTGTGATCAATTGAGGATTAATGTCCGCTCTGTGTCAGATCTCAGGCTGGAGGTTGGAATTTTTATGATGGATGTGGTGACTGATTGTCTGGCATGATGATGATCTGTTTGGTGTCTCATTGTGTTTTACTTTGTCATTGGTGGTGGTTACATTGGGATCAGATGGTTGGGGTGCGGCTGTCTAGAGTGAGGATTTTTTGGGCGTTTTTTTTTTTGTGGCTCTCAGGTCGCATTTATTGTAAACAAGACAGGCGCGATGAAGTCTTTTCAATGTGCCTGAGACGACGTGGAGTTAAAAAAAAATATAGTGTAGAGTGTTCAGAGTTCAGGGGCGACGACGAGGAGAAGAACGTTTTGCAGAGAAGACTCTGATGAGACCCTGTCTAGCTGAGGAATGCATGCAAAGAGAGCAAATTGAGTGAACCTAGTCAACACACTTACTTTGTAAGCAACCCCTCCTGTTTTTAGGTTAAAGGACATGAGATCCTACACATTTATAACAAGGACAGCTCCAATCAAATCATGCAGGGTTTCCCGTCCAAAGCTCCTATTCTTTTCAGAATCAAATAAAGGTACTCATAAATTAACACCATCAGCTCCCATCCCGCTCGGGCCATGTTTGAATACAAATACTGTTCCGTCCCCCTCTCCGCAGTCTGTGACACGCTATTAAGTCACCCAGAGAAACACGAAACTTAAACGTCTTCATGTCACATTCGCCTCCTTAGCCCTCCGACTGTGTCCTGCGAAGGCGCAAAAAAAGATTCATTCTCGTACTCGTATATCCAAAAGGGTTACACACATCAAACAGAACGAGTGCATGTGTGATGTATGCGATACAATAAGCTCGTCCTGCAATAAGAGAGCGTGCCGAAGCAAACGAACAAAAAAAAAATCAAGAAACACAGCAAGAAACGAAGCCTTTACGGGTCGACAGTTCACTGTGCAAGTCAGTTATAAGGAAACATAAATCACCCTTCCTCCCGGCGAGCGTGTATGACAGAACAAGGAACATAAACCGAAACAAAAAAAACTTGCACAGAATTGCTGACACTTTCACACACTCACACACGCAGACAAGTGCAGCTGCAGAGGGGGAAAAAAATTGGGAAAAACGAAGAAAACGGAAATCCTTAAAACATGTTTCGATTTATTAAATTTTCCAGGCTTAGGGAGGCAACCACCCCCGTTCTGGGTCCTGTCAACCGGACCGAGTGCTTTTCCGTGCGAGTGAATTTTTAGTCCTCGTCCTCGACATCGTCATTGGTCCTTCCAAACTAAAATTATTTTTCGGTAGAAGGGGAACACAATCCAACTACAAGTGATTACTTGGAGTGAATCAGGACTGCGACTAATTGGTGGATGGGGGACGGCAGAGAGGGATTTTCAATTCGACACAATTCGAATTGGTGACGTGTGTGCGCTTATCGGTGACACGATTTTCACCGAGTTTCAAGTGAGAAAATTCCTTTGATTGCCATCGACGACGACGTTGACGATGATGGTGTTCTTGATTCCGCCCCAGCGAGTGCATGTGTTTCGAAATCAAATTGGAATAGTTGGCTAATGGAGATTTAGAAGGAATCCTCTTGAAAATTGATCGGATGCAATTGAAGTAAGGTAATGACTGCGGAAGACGAGAAAGTGAAAAGTTCGGAAAACATCAAAGTGAAGTGCTCGATGCTGCCGAGTGTCGGGGTTGATAATCTGCCCGAAATTCGAGTTTAATTGGAAACAAATTTCATTGAAGGGTGATTGAGAATTCGTTTCGGGAAGTGATGGAATTTGAACTCTAAGTCCGGAAAGGCAAAAAGTCTTTTAAGGCTTCGGGCATGACGAGGTAGTGGATTTTTGTGCAAAGGGACTGCGGGATTTTATCTCCCCTATAGGGTACCCATTCTGCGACTAGCTTCCCCTTCCTATTCAGCTGCAAAGTCAAGAGTATACCAACAGATGTCAGAAAATCTTATGATTGAGGTGACCAGAGATCATCTATTCCCAAGACAGGGCTTAGAAGACTGTCTGCGGTAGGTGTGAGTCTTAGCCATCAATTCTCTTCGGCAACTCCCTTCGGTTTCGCACACCAATTTGTTCGAGGTCCTCCAGACTTACGGATGTGCGATATTTCAGACAAGACTAGCATCGGCCTGTGCACATGAGGCAATGGCGATGGTAGCCCTCAAAAATAAAAGCTGCCTGCACTGTCTTTTCTTGTGCATAGGTCAATGCAGCTAACCCTTCTGTACTAGGCTAAATAAGGGACCTGGCCCTGATGAACTCCATTACCACGTAAAAATAAGATGAGAGACAATCATATGCATCGGAAACGTACGGATCTACAGTTGACAACGCCAGATCTACACATAAAATGAGATCTACACGTGAAATGTGAGGTCCCTTACCAGACCACTTGCAGCCCAAGAACTTGCCGTAGCCCCGGACTGACACAAAGGCGCTTGAGCCAAAAGTGTAGGCACTGGCGAGAGTTATTCTACCCTTGATTTCAGTACTGATGCTAATTTTGTAGGTACGAGGACCATCCAGGAGTTCAGAAGCGTTACCTGCTAGGAACTGATTGGAAAAGAGTTTGTTATTTGGAAAGTGCTGGATGCAGAAATGTAAGCTTCCACGCTTCTGAAAGCGGATAGGAAGCTTCTAGACCTTTTGAGAGAAAAGTTCTGTGTGTAATTTTTGGTCCTGTTTGCGTTGATGGCGTCTGGAGAAGAAGAGTCAACGACTAACTTTATAGGCTTTACGACGGCATGCGCCTGGTCGAGCGTCTTCAAATACTCACTTTAGATGGCTAGGCCATGTAGAGTGTATGGACACCACTGCTCCGTCCCGAAAAATCTTGGAATCCGAGCAACAGGGGACCGACTAGGTTGATATGGCGCACACGAGTGGAGAAGGCCCTCTACCAACTTGGGGAGGGCAATTGGAGGAAGCTGGCGGGAAATCCTGTTAACTGGAGAGGCATGTTAATTAAGACCCAGGTCCATCCTGGACTGTAGCGCCAGTAAAAGAAGAAGAAGACTATATGGCCCCCTCTGTGTGACTGGTGAATGGAGTAGAAGGCACAACTACGGACCTTACAAACTATGCCAGGATGTGTGTGTAGTTCAGAATGCAAAAATGCGTTGTGACCACAACTAGTGCACAGAAACCAACGCCAAGAGGACTTTCGAATCTCAGTCTCCTGCTTCGGGAAGGGTAGGAAGACTGGATCTCTGGTATGAAGACCAAATAATCGCGAATGCAAGACGGCTTAGTCATGGTGTGGAAGAAGTGTGTCGCAGGACTGACTATGTGAAGAAACTAAGCTCTGAAGAAGGGAGGCTGAAGGCAGACAGGTCGTCAGGCGGAAACTGCACAACATTCCAGGATATGTTCATTTTTGAGTTCTTCCAGTAGAAGATGTCCTCCACATGAACCCAACCAACAGAATCATCACATCTTTTCAAAAGGAACTTAACGCAAGAAGGAGATCTCGAGCTGTACTCCTTGAATTCCGATTCTCCAACAACCATCTGAACGGAACACCACTCTTTGACACAGCAACAAAGTTTCAACCCGTTCTTCGCTTCGCTGTAGTCCTGTGGGAAAGCTTCTCCAAGAGGTGATTATGGTCGGTGAAAGCCTAACACCACCAACAGATGCCAGGCCCTAAAACCCTACCTTCGCAGGTTGTGAGCCGTCACAATACCATCTTCAGGATCCCAGCAAACTGGTGTCACTGCATCATGACGATTGGCCCCTCAGGAAGATTTATAATTTACGGCAGTGTCTTCCCGAGATGCTGACACTTTCAAGACATTCGGAGGACTGCATCTCTGTATGTGACGTTAAAGTCAAACTCTAGGCCACATCAGCAAACCTCCCAAGCGACCAAATCTCTCGCCAAATGTCTCCAACTGGGCACACTCTGTTGTTTGTGGGACCTTATACACGTAAATCATGAAACCTATAGAATCCCAGTCATTTTCAGTACCACATGAAGGTGACCATTTGTGACCAACTCCACAACCACATCCTTCCACATGTGACCCAAAAAAACGCGCCAGGATTATACGCCTTGGCAGCTGCCTGACGAAGGTACTTGTCACTGTAACACTGTAAACCCCTTAGCCCGGGCCTTAAAAAGCTGTAATTCACCCTGATTACAAATCTCACCTTCCTGCGATCTGCTCATAAGTCTGTTGCCAACCCTCCCTCCCGCCGTTACATTAACGTGCGAAGATAAATTATAAAATTTTACAACATTCTCGTATGGCATCCGCTGCCGCTGCCGCTACCGCAGCACTCGCACACATCCTCGGCAAGGACACGTGAGAAAATATCATAATTAAACGACAACTCAGACATCGCATACCTAAGTGGAATTCCAAAGCATCCATATTTCGCATTGAGGCAAATCCATAGGACACGCCACGCCACATCGGCGCATATCCTTTTGATGAGGCGGAGGCGGTGGAGGAGGTTATAGCCTCAATCACTTTATCGCGTTCACGGCACGGCACAGCGGCGGCGGAGGCGACAGCAAAAGGGGTTGAATTACTCTCCGGAGGTACTTGATATGTTTGCCTTTCATTATAAAGGCAGTCAGTGCCTATTCTCACACGATACCCCCCCTCCAGTGACGGGTGTGGAGTGTGAGGGTGGGCTGGATGGGATGGAGGGCAGACGAATATCTCGTGTGTGTTGATTTTTGCACACAATCAGCGGGGTGTGAGGAGGACTTTGAAAGAAACACACTTGAGATGGAAGAATAACAGGAAACCGGATCCAGAGCTCGGCTCGAATAGAACGGATGCTTGTGTGGATGCTTGGCTCTCGCTTGTTATTATTATTTATTCCAGTCACAGCTCTGTAATAATCATAATTATGAAGTGAACGAGCGAGAAGAGAGCCCTCTGTGCTCACAGTGGTGGTGGGAAGTTGTGTGTGATGATTGAATGGACTGGTCATGGGTTGTGTCGAATTGAGTAGGAGTCTGCCTTGTGATTTATATTCTAACAACTCTAGTCTCTAACAACTAAGAAACAGACATTTTTCTGGGAAACAAGTTTCAATTGTCGTGGACTAGGCTGTACCATCAGTTGCTGCCTTGGGACACAAGATGTAGTCTGACTTCTTTGTTACTCCATCAGCTAGTCGAGGTGATGAAAATGATCGGGGATTAGGGACAAACTCTTCTAGTGGAGGTGACATACAATTCAAGAAGGCATAGGAATCTTTTCACAAAAGAATTAGAATTCTCATCTCAAACTGCCATCACACTCTTCACCACAACTGTTCGAATCGCTTCTAACTTTATTAAGCGGCACAAATCGTGGCTGTCAATTGAATATCAACATCCCCATATGTCTGCAGCATCCTCCGAGGCACCATCTCGTTCCGCACAGCGAAAGCTCTTCTCCATTCACTCCGAAGTGTTTTCCTCTTTATTTTTTTTTCAACCATCCTCTCGCGTGCTCACAAAAATCTCATAAAAAGAAATCCCTTCGCCCATGGCACGTGAACACACTTCCATAAGCAAGTGACAAAGGAATCCATTGTTCGAGCGAAGAAAAATCTTCGCCACCATCACTGCCATCCGGCAACAGCAACCCCTTTCCTGGGAAATGAGTTGAAAAAAAATTGCAGATGATTGCCCATCCACCCACTTCCGCCTCCGCGGGGTGATAATGAATGCACGCTGCTATCGAATTGCATGCGGCAAAGCCTATTGTTTGGACTCGTCACCAAATTGAAAGTGCGGCGGCGGCGGAGTGAGGGTGGTGCAAAACGCTGCAAAATGATGTCCTGTCAGAAAGGCAGTTTGATGTGCGTTTGACATTGACGAATCGGTAGTGATGCAGAGAAGGCGCACAAAACACTTCGTTCACCCTCACTCTCGGTCTCATTGTCTTCGCTGTGCACCGCCTCCTTGCAGGACACATTTTTTCCTTTGTCTTCCGCCGCGCTAGTTCGTCCTCCTCGCGAAAGCACTCAAGTGTATTGCCAGCCGATAGCAATTTTCTGTTAATATTTTCGCTTTTCCACTCCTTTTCGGTTGATTGAATATTTCGTGGTGAGCTGCAGCGGTGGCGGCGACGCCAGGATAATAATTGCTTGAGCGAGTGTAAACGGCGACCAATTTGACGTCCATTACGCAAATGCATTTTCTAATGGCCGCCTCACCACGTGAGTGACACAGTCTGGCTTTATTTAGGCTGCGGGTGAATTTTTTTTTCATGTTTTCCTGTTGCTCGCACACATGGCTGACACTTGGTCCTGGGAGTGATGTTTGTTTTTTCTTCGACGGGGACTACTTCTATTTTTAGCCGAGGCGGTGTCAAAAAATTATTAAGGATCAACAACATCCTGAAAATGCACTTATGTAGTTTTTTGTCTCGTAAGGACCTCGCTAATTGGTTGCGCAGAGAGGAGCGACAGTAGGCAGGTCGCTTCTTATTTATGACAGTCGTCTGCATATGGACTCCTATTTGTGCGTGGGACAGCGTTAAACGGTTGAGGACGCTCTCAATAATTAGTATGAGAAATTTCCAGTCGCGCTAGGGAGTTGAAAATCTGTTTTGAATATTCAAGAGAGCTGTGGCGTGTCTGATTTTTTGTGGATGCGAGACTGTGAGACATGAACGACACGACGAGGATTAAGTTTCACGGGACAGGATGGAGCCAAGGAGTCTTTTTTTAGGACGACCTTACATTTGCAGATGTCCACGTAAGTGGTGAGTTATTTGATGTAAGTGCAGGGTGACACTGAATTGCAGAAGATGTGCGTCAGTAACGAATCTTAGAGACTACAGCCTCTACCGAGACTACAGCCTCTGCCGAGACTACAGCCTCTGCCGAGACTACAGCCTCTGCCGAGACTACAGCCTCTGCCGAGACTACAGCCTCTGCCGAGACTACAGCCTCTGCCGAGACTACAGCCTCTGCCGAGACTACAGCCTCTGCCGAGACTACAGCCTCTGCCGAGACTACAGCCTCTGCCGAGACTACAGCCTCTGCCGAGACTACAGCCTCTGCCGAGACTACAGCCTCTGCCGAGACTACAGCCTCTGCCGAGACTAAAGCCTCTGCCGAGACTACAGCCTCTGCCGAGACTACAGCCTCTGCCGAGACTACAGCCTCTGCCGAGACTACAGCCTCTGCCGAGACTACAGCCTCTGCCGAGACTACAGCCTCTGCCAAGACTACAGCCTCTGCCGAGACAACAGCCTCTGCCGAGACTACAGTCTCTGCCGAGACTACAGCCTCTGCCGAGACTACAGCCTCTGCCGAGACTACAGCCTCTGCCGAGACTACAGCCTCTGCCGAGACAACAGCCTCTGCCGAGACAACAGCCTCTGCCGAGACTACAGCCTCTGCCGAGACTACAGCCTCCGCCGAGACTACAGCCTCTGCCGAGACTACAGCCTCTGCCGAGACTACAGCCTCTGCCGAGACTACAGCCTCTGCCGAGACTACAGCCTCTGCCGAGACTACAGCCTCTGCCGAGACTACAGCCTCTGCCGAGACTACAGCCCCTGCTGAGACTGCCGAGGCAATAGCCCCTGCCGAGGCAACAGCCCCCGCCGAGACAACAGAGAGTGCAGCCAGACTACGAGAAGCAATTCCGCTGCTGCCTGTCTATCGTCACACAGTCTGAAAGCACACTTCGGACACGACCCGTTCACGTCTCATTAGCCTTTGTGCCTGTTCTTTGCGAATCTCTTTGAGATCTCCGCTCGCAGATCATTAGCCGCCTTCACTTCCTCGTCCGATCGCAGAGCACACAAGTTTTGTCGAAAATAGAAAACACATCAACGTCACGCTCCGCCGAGGTGCGCTGTATTTTAAGATCAGACGGCGGCGGCAACAGTGTGGGTACTCACCGCCCGACAATCGCATGGATGCGTCTACTAAATTGAAAGATATGCTTCATATTCCATAGCGACTGAGTTTTCATAAAGTTATGAATTCCCCGCGCACTCGCATTCGCAGCGAAGTGACAGTCACGCTCCACCGCCGCCGTTGGCCTGCCACCAAACTGAAAAGTCTGCAGACAGCTCCGCAGACTCTTGCCCGGTTCATGAAGGAGAGCTATCACCATAACACAACGGCCGTGCTATTTGCAAGGAGCATGAAATATGCGCTTCGGCTTCGTATAGGGACACCCCACCCACCCAGCGAGACGACTGGCCCTTTTTTACTTCAGTTTTCCTGCTGCATGCAATTTGTCTCTTGTTATGAACTTCACAGAAGGCGTGGTGATGACGGAAAAAGGGCTGAGCATAGTTGTGTCGTCTCCTCTCCGAGTGCGGACACAAAGCGAATGAGACACAACCCTTGACAAAGTGCGGGTGCGGGGGGGCGAGGAGGGGTCGCCTGGGCTGGCGAAGGGATACGACTCGAGAAACTAATCTAAAAGAAAAGATAACTTTTCCTCTGTCAAAGCAGCCGGTAAATTAAATTCTTGGGGCATAATTTATGAGGCCAAACAGGTGTTCCATCCACAATGCATAGTGAACAGTGAGGCGTCGTCGTCGTCGTCGTTGTCGTCCGTCTCTGCTTTCCGGGTGCCTGGAGAAGGAGGCGCACAGGGGATCCTCTGGAATGCCGCAGAGCTGCAGAGAGGATGAAGGAGTGTTTAGTTAGCAGTTGTCGTGTTGTTTTACGAAATGAAGTTCTCCGTTATTTACTCCGTTTTTCTGGCGTGTTCTGGGCGACACGGGAGAGAACTTAGTCGCGAAAGTCACCAGCGATGGCGGTGGCGGTGATAAGGTGAATATAAATTTGGCAGTGAAAGTAGTGCCATCGGTGTTGGCCTCGTCGCCGGTGCTGGCTTTAGTGTCTTTGGTGGGCGACAGGTTTAGGAGATGCTTCGGGTATCTTTATGAACTTTAATGTCAACGTTATGGAGACGTTTAGCAGATGGCGGGGACCGTTTGGGTGAGTGTCACGTATTATTTCACAATCGACCGTTCTGGGGTCAGACAAGTGAGCGAAGGGTGGGTGGGATCCTTTGTTAATTTGAGTGGATCTTGACATTGATCTACTCAAGTCTGCGTCTACTTACTGAAACCTATGTAGGCCTTTAGGAGATTTTTACAGAGACAAAGCCTCAACTGTGAAGATGGCCTGAACTGGGAAGACGGCCTCAACTGGGACGACGGCCTCAACTGGGACGACGGCCTCAATTGGGACGACGGGCACTACTGGGACGACGGCTTCTACTGCGATGACGGCCTCAACTGAGATGACAGTCTCAACTGGGACTGCGGCCTCAACTGAGACGACGGCCTCAAGTGGGACGACGGGTTCTACTGGGACGACGGCCTCAAGGGGGACGACGGCTTCTACGGGGACGAATTTCTCAGCTGGGACGACGACCTCAACTGGACGACGGCCTCGACTGGGACTGCGGCCTCAACTGCGACGGCGGCCTCAAGGGGGACGACGGCTTCTACGGGGACGAATTTCTCAGCTGGGACGACGGCCTCAACTGGGACGACGGCCTCAATTGGGACGACGGCCACTACTGGGACGACGGCTTCTACTGCGATGACGGCCTCAACTGAGATGACAGTCTCAACTGGGACTGCGGCCTCAACTGAGACGACGGCCTCAAGTGGGACGACGGGTTCTACTGGGACGACGGCCTCAAGGGGGACGACGGCTTCTACGGGGACGAATTTCTCAGCTGGGACGACGGCCTCAACTGGACGACGGCCTCAACTGGACGACGGCCTCAACTGGACGACGGCCTCAACTGGACGACGGCCTCAAGTGGGAAGACGGCTTCAACTGGGACGACAGTTTCAACTGGGACGACAGTTTCAACTGGGACGACGGCTTTGACTGGAACGACGGCTCCAACTGAGATGATGGCCTCTACGGGGACGATGGCTTTGACTGTGACAACGGGACAATAGTCTCAACTAAGACTGAAGCTAAGCTGGGAGAACGGCCACGACTGGTAAGACGCCCTCTAAGAAGATGATTGGTTCTACCAAAAAAAGGATTTTCCTGCTGCCGCTGCGGTTTCTTTTGTTGCCATGCCTGGTACCAAGACAACGTCCTCTGCAGATGACTGGACCCATTATTGAAGATTTCATAAAAATGTTCCAAGAATTTGAAAAGCGCGTCTGACCACCTTTGCAAGACCCTGCAACTTAACTTATTCATCCTGTCTTCCCGGCGCCAGTTCTCCCTCCACGCATTCAAGCCCTAAACACTACAGATGTACCTCACACCCTCCTTGTGTTTTCAATAAACGTCCAGATCACCCTTAATCATCACAAATTCCTCACGAAAAAACATCAAACAAAAATTTCGTTGCTCAAAAAATATTCCATCATCCATCCAAATTAAGGAAAATTATCCAATTTACATTCCTCTCCGAACAAGCCACCCTCCGCTGTAAAACTAAACTCCTTACTGCTTTGTAATTGGAACTTCTTCGGTGACGTAGTGGCCCAATCTACAAAACCGGCTCTCCTCAAGTGCTGTCAATGTTGGTAAATATTAAAAAAACACACACCGCCGCCGCCACAGCAAAAAAGGATAACAAAGGACCAACGTACACTCGCTCATAATCAAGTCCCAGGGGTGGAAGGAATTTACAGTCGACTACAGTTACCAAATGTCACCCTCTCGGAATGGGGGAAACTACACGACGACGACGTACGAGCGTTCGAACCAAAGGGGATGGGAATGCATTTTTCACTTCACAACGTTATCCGCCCACTTTTTCGCCCCCTCGCTTCACTCCTCCGTCCGGTGGATGTAGGCCTTAAATGGATTTCGTCTGCTGCTAGTGGACCTGTGTGAGTGCCTTGAACGGATTTGGTTACCCCGAATGAGGCAGGCACCCCATTTCTCATCGATCTAAATGAGGCTTGCGTTACACAAAATCTATCCCCGATGTCCTTGCTGTTTTTTTTTTAAGATTTCCAATAAAATTTGTCCATGTTTCTGAAGGGTTCCAGGTCTACTGACTCGTGGGGGTGGGATATTGATACAATACGCGGCGCGAAGCAGCTGCAACTGGGCTGCGAATGTGCGTTTTCGATTGCAAATTGTTCACTTTTTTCGGGCTTCGCTGGCACAGCATTGATAGCGACCAGAGTGAGGCCGTCCGCTTGTGGTGATTGGGGTTTTTAAATAATTTTTGTTTTCCTGCCGTTTCGGGGCCCTCGCGGGCATAAATCAATTTGTGAAATTTAATCTGGAGATGTTTGTGCGATCCGCTGACCCCCAGCGGGTCACCCGCACACTGCGAGTTGAGTTTCAGGAATATCCTTGGCTTTACACACTCGGAGCAGGCAGTTTTTTAATGTTCGTTGTTGAGGCCAACATATGACGACAGATAATGGGCGGTGGTGACTGAAAATCAGTAGATAAGAGGACGCCCTTTGTAGGGAGGGTGGGCGTGCATGAGTTGATATGTGGTCCTGGGACCCAAAGCAGTGCAACTGTGTACTTTGTGCTGAAACAAATTTTGGTCACGAAAGGAAGCGTGGTCATCGCTACGCTACATTCGGCTGAAAGAAACGAAAGTCCTGCCTTACAGTGGCTCCGTTAAAGAAGACGTCTTTCAACTGCATGAAGTCGAACAGAAAGCGACATTGTCGGCGACATCTGCTAAAAGGACGTCCACTGTTATGATGTTCTCTACTAGAGCGGCGGCCATTGCTAGGATGTCGGTCGCTACTGGGACGACAGATTCTGCTGGCATCACGGTCCCTGCCAAGATCCCCACTTATGAAGAAACCGGAGATGAGACGAAAAAATTGCAGTTATCCTTGAAGTTTCGTAAAATCTCGAAGGATCCAGTGGCCTTTTTCGAAACATTGACGTCTTTGAATCTGAGCCATTGGGACAACGCAACTGAGGACGGCCCAGGATAAGGTGGCGCACACAAGTAAATCACCGGTTCCCTGCCTCGACTATTTCGAAAGACTATTGCCCGTCAAACCCTTACTCGCGTTAAGCGACACCCCGTTTGAATAATCGCTCCACAACAAATCACACCACATTACCACCCGGATCGGCGGCGCCCTGTCGGCTTAACAAATTTATTCCCAAACAGAATTAACAGAAGCGCTTTAAAACGGCAAACAAGCATGAAATTGGTGCAACTTGCCGGTCGACGCAATCAGCATTCACTCGCCGATCAAATCTAGTCCCGAATCACAATCGAATTCAGTTATCAGCCGGTAGACGACGGCGGAACTAATTGAAAGCCAAATAGGCGACACGGCTCCAAATCGCCGAGTAATTGATTCTGACCAACACCGGCAGCAGATATAAAAGGCCTGGACACCGGTCAGCCCAACCATCAGTGAAATATGAAAGCTCTGCCGTGGATGCTGCTTGTGGCCACCTGTTGGGCGCCGACATGGGTGAGTACCGATGTGGCGCCAAATTGAGGACACCTCACCACCGCACGCCATTTTCCAGAGTCAAAAAACCACGCCGCTGCCTGACATTCCCTTGGATGACATCGACAAAAAGTGTCTGGCCTTGACGAAGGTGAGCAAGGAGTACCTAATGGACTTCCTCCACGACTTGATTGACATGAAGACGGTGTCCTCCGATTTCAAATGCTTCACCCGGTGCATCCTGGAGAGTCACAATCTGGCAAAGGACGGGGTGCTCCTGGAGGCGAATTTGTTGAAGGCAGCCGAAAACTTAACCGACGCCGCCCAGGTTCGGAAACTCATCGCTGACTGCGGCTTTAAGAAGGGCAGGGACGTCTGCGAGACCAGTTTCAACCTCTTTGTGTGCATCTATGATGAGCTCGCTTAAAGGACCCAGCCCCTGCAAGAGAGAGTGAGACCCGCCACCATTCATTCGCTTCCTGTTTTCATTTCCAACCAAACGAACGGGGAGATTCGAATTAAATACCGCTAAGTACGGACAAAAAAATTATGTGCATTCCGCCATACTCTCGTGGCTTGAGTTGTGATTGTGGTTTGGGCTTTTGGTGCCGAGCCTTTTTCTGAGCGACGACGACGGCGGTATAGCGTGCATGTCTCTCACTGCACTCTGCCCGTGTCACATTGTGTTCGTTGCGGATACGTTTGCAGAGCTGAGGTTTCACTGAATTGAAATTAAAAATTGAAAAGAAGGTTAAGGTGGAGGGCAAGCAGATTAAGAAAGGCAACGCAAAGGTTGTGCCATGACGTGCTGATGGATGGCTGCGATACACTCCAACAACGCGGGGAAACGTGTCAGTTGAATTTTGAAAAAAAAAAAAAACAGCAACATAGAGTTGAATGGAACTGCAAGCTGACTGTGGTGAGGACGAGACATGGGGGGGAGGGGGGTGGAGCACATTTTAAAAGTAAAGTTGTGTGCTGCGAAGGGCGAAAGAAATTAATTCTGTTTTAAGGAGTCTGAAGTGAGTGACTTCTTCAATTTGGTACTGGAGAAGATAGTGCGGCGGGCCAAAGTAAACACGGAAGGCACTATCTTCTACAAAACAGTCCAGTTGTTGGGATATGCGGACGACATCGATATCGTCGCGCGTTCCCAACGTGCCGTAGCGGAGGCTTTTGCGGCAATTGAAGAAGAGGCGAAACGAGCTGGCCTTAGTATCAACGAGGGGATAACAAAGTATATGCTGTCGACTAAAAAACGTTCCGTCACACAACACCTAGGACAAAATTTATGTATCGACAATTATAGTTTTGAGGTAGTGAAGGAGTTTGTCTACCTCGGGGCAAACGTTAACTCCACAAATGACACCACAGTGGAGATCCGACGTAGAACCACCCTTGGCAACCGATGCTACTTCGGTTTGTAGAAACAACTGGGATCAAAACTCCTGACTCGAAGGACCAAAGTCTTGCTCTACAAGACCCTTGTACTGCCAGTCCTGCTTTATGGAGCTGAAAGCTGGACGATAAGCAAGTCTGCAGAGCTGATTCTTGGTGCCTTCGAAAGAAAAATTCTACGTCGGATATATGGTCCCGTCTGCGAGGAAGGTGAATGGAGGAGAAGACATAACCGCGAACTCTACGAGCTGTACCAGGATGTGGATGTAGTACGGAAGGCAAAAATCCGTCAACTACACTGGCTTGGCCACATCGAACGCATGGACAGCAACGCTCTAGCGAAGAGGGTCTTCGAATCTGAGCCTCCTGGTTCGAGAAGAAGAGGACGACCGAATCTCCGGTATAGAGACCAAGTCATCGCGGATGTAAGACAGCTTGGCCTTGATGACTGGAAGCAGCGTGCCCAGGACCGTCAGCGATGGAAGGCAGCAATTGCTCAGGTTCTTCATGGGTCGCCGGCTTGATAAGTAAGTAAGAAGTGGGAGATGTGAGCAAATTCCGCTGCCCCACCACGGCACCCTCCTCGAGGGCTCTGAAGGATTTGAATCAGGTGTGAAATTCGGATTCTTAAATATATAAGTCAAGGCGAGGGATGTCGGGATATCAGAGACCCACACCAGAGACGGCCTGGGTCCAATTTCCGGATGAAACATCTCGCACTTTTCACGGCACCGTCTCTTTCGAGTTGCTGACAACACCCAAAGACGTCTAATTGTCTCTGAAAAGCTTCTCAAATCTCGCCGTTCGGAGTCGGTCCCTTCTACTTGTGAGAGAACAGTAGCATGCACAACATGAGTAGTTGTTGTAGAAGCTAGGCTCTGGTCCCTTGTGGGCTGTAGTGCCAATCAATTCTTAGTATTAAGCTGACACCGAGATCGAGAGGATAGTTTGGCCCTAGTGAATCCTAGTGAAAAAGGCAGAGACCCAGTTCAGGTAGAATCTCTTCAAGAACTGTCAAAAATAAATGTGTATATGTTGCCACAAAACTTAACTTGCTTGTTAGGTCAGTAGGTAAATGAACTCCCTTCGTTGGCAAAACCGGGCAGTCGTCAAGATCATCGTTCATCAGCACCGACTATTGATTGATGTCTGCCTCCGACATCTCTTCCTCCTCTCATTGGCTGTCTCTGTGGGATTTGTGATCAGGGATCCTTTCATTTGAATGTTTAGCATTCCTGTGAAGTTAGTTGATGTCTATTTTAGGGGATTTATATTCATATGGGTTCGGATTGGACTGTTCCATCTTGTGCTTTCATTCAACCTCCTCTTGTTCAGAATCATTCAGTTAATGCGTGCTTTCTCATTTGTTCTTATACCAAGCACAAGGCATGTAGAACATGATTACGATGCGTGGGATCAATGAGTTGCTATTCTCAATTTGGGTATCAAAGTTTCCTGCAAATTAATGCTGTCCTGTGTGACATGAAAGAAAGGGGAAGGAGCATCAATTGCATCAATGAACCTTGCTGAGTGATTCGTGCTTCACCGCCAGTCGTTTGACGACTAGATGCCAATGCTGCGGTGATAAAGCGCAAGGTAGCATCCTGAGTAAAGAGCCTACCTGCATATACCTTGATAGCTTCTGTATAATGTTGCTGATTGTCCAGAAATTGAAAACACCTTCATTCTCTCAATCTCAAATCAAGCTGCTGTACCCTTCTAGCCTTAACATGATAACAAGTCCGAAGGTCTCTGATAATGAGCAATCCCAGCCTTTGCCTTTGTTCTGCCTCCTTTTTGATAGATTTTCCTTCTTCAAAGGACTAGAACTTTTGCAACTGGAGTTGGGATCCTTCCCCTATCACACGAGATTCGGTAAGCAGATGAAAAACGTTCTACTAATACACATTTAAAATTCTCCGTTTGTCATTAACTAAGTGCACTTCACAACTTCGAGGACTAAGGGTTCTTTTCCTAAAGCCTGCTGACAGTCTTTTGGATTTTTTATGTCTCCAATTTTCTAGTTGTCCCTCATGGATGGAACTTTAGGCTTGGAAGCACACAGAAACCTCTCTTCGCACAAAGGGGCGTCTTCTCCTCCGTTCGCTCAGCCTGATTCATACCGAGCGCACCTTAAAGCCTTCATGTTTGAACCTTTTTCCTGTCGCACTCACCATAATATCGTGGATTTCTCATTGGTGGCAAACAGCAAGCTACAGTGACTTCGGGTACCACATGCTATCAAGAAAATCGCATATTGGTGATACTTATGAATGTCCCTTCCTTATGCCCCCACACTGGATGTCGGCGCATTCGTTCTTAGATTTGTTGCTTTCGTTGCATTTGGGAATTCCCGTGAAAGCCTATTTAAACGGAAAATGTAGGGGGGGGGGCGTATGAGCTTGAAATCATTCAAGAAAGACTGTCGTCAGTTACTTTTTGTAAATTTCATTCCAACAGATTTTTGGGAATAATCTCAGTTCCTCCAAAGTCTACACAAAAGATCGACAAATCCAAAGGCGCCTTCAATTTTTTTTCATAAATTTCCAAGAGCTTCCTTCTACCAATCTATTGGGAACTAATAAGCTTTCAGGCAAAACATTTTCGACTGTTCAGATGAAGTCGCTTCATATACGTCGTCAGAGATTTCAGCCTCAAAATTGAAAGGTATCCCTTAAACTTTCTTTTGACAAAATCCCACCTTCAGCTCCCTGAACAAATTGTTAAAAAAACCCTCTCAAAATCTGCTTCACACTTCCACCTAGATCCCAACAATCTTGCACCTTTGCATAACGAATTCTGCTTTATTGTGTGGATTTATCATATTTTCTGCCCCCGGGATGTTTGATTGCGCAGGGAAGCAAAGCAAAGATCCGCCAGAGAGGGAGACATTCGATGCAAGGATACACCTCATATCCATCCATCTCGTCCTGAAATGAAAATGCATCGACATTTTTCCTTCCCCCTCAATTCCACCACATTTTACCTCACCACATGGGTAGGCCTCAGTCTAAGGCTCAAAGTTTTGGTTTGGTTTGGCTTTTGTTTATCCTTTCATATGAAGCAAACGTAAAGCAACAAAAGCGAAAACAGAAATACAGAGAAATAAACAAATAATAATGCAAGTAGGGTGGAGAGGGGAAGGCGGGGCAGTTGTTGTGTTGTTAACCTATGGGATGTCTGTCTCCCCATTCGGCTCCCGTTCATTCACAGTAACTTGACTTTCGTCCTTATTATTATTCCCCGAAGGAATTTGTATACACCCACTGCAAGCGTTTTTTTTTCTCTGATCCTTTCAAGCTCTCCCCCAGTGAAGAGTGTCTCTCCTGTTGGATGCCTTCATCAATACGGAAGGAGCTGCCGTGCCGTCAGCTTGTTGGCGGGAAGTTGAAAATGCCATTTTTTTTCTCCCCCATTTGCCGGTGGAATTCGAATCGCAGAGAGTGGAGGAGGGGGCGAAAAACAGCGGCGCGCACAACAGGAGTTTGCATATTTCTTTGCATTTTCTTGCTTCTGTGCGTTTTTGCCGTTTTTGCATGACGGAATATTATGCAAGCATGAAATGAATTGAGCTGCAGAGGGACTGGGGCGGAAGTATCTGCAAGCACAAGTGTTGGCAGATTGAAGACAACCCTTTAAAGTTGAGTCTGATTGAGAGACTTGATTTCGAATTGACATTGCGACTGACAAGCCTTTGATTGTCCGGTTGGGGGAGCAGAAGGGCCGTCTGTTATATTGACCAATAACGTGGTAGGGAAGAAGGAGGTGGTTGTGGACAGAAGCCTGGGACTGGAAAGAAGAGCCTGAGGCGGAGGCTTGGCCTGTCAACTTTTGGACGCCTGAGGCCGGTTTAAATTACTCTCTGCACAACGAGGAGGAGAGTTGCCGCTTTGTCCGAGGCAAAAGGAGGACTGTCCTTTGAAAGGAAAGAAGGACGGATTTAAAGGCGATTTCAAGTGCAACAATCGGTCAGTGTCTAGACACCATGGATTGAGTATAGCATCATAGTTGTTCGGTGCTTAGAAACGGTTTTACCAATGTCTCCATGAAACGATAAACTTGGCCAATTGGAGGCGTGTCCTAGGCGTATTTTTAAACAAGCCTTCTTCAGTCACAGAATGAAAGACAGGAGGGCTCTGTCTGTCACTGTGACATGAAAGTTGAGATGCATGCCTATGAAGCCGAGAAGCTCGTCTCTGATGTTGAAACCGGGCATCCGATGTTGAGATGTGAACCCCTGACGCGTCCTCTATTAATAACCGAGCGCCTGAGTGTTGACGTCGCGCCCTCTGTTGTTGTCGTCGTGCCTCTGAGGTTGAGAACTGTGTGTCTGATGTGGAGAATTAAGCCTCGGATGTGATGAACAGTGCCTCTGATACGAAAAGGCCATCCTCTAATGTTCGCAGAGCTTCCTTCTGATATTGAAAACAGAGCATCTGAAAATGTGAATTTCTGGAGTGAAGAAAGGTGCCACTGCTAAGCCTCTGGCGAAGTAAAACGGGCCTCAGATATGGGGAAAGCAATTTCTGATGTGTGAAAGGTAACTTTCGCTATGGAGAAGCAGTCCTCTAATGCGGAGAAGCCAACTTCTGACATCAATTGCTGGGATGTTGAGACAGATCTTCCTGGTGGAGAAAACGTATCTCACCTCCTTGTCTTTAACTCATTTTTCGACACCAAGGACTAGCTGCCATTTGAAAATGTACTTCCTCCAGCAACTCTATTCTTAGCTTCAAGACCTTCCCACTGAGAGTTTGCGGAGAAGCATAAAACAAATCTTCCATCCAAATCCAAAATTACAATCCTCACCTTTTTCCAAATAAAAATACGCTCCTTTTTTATTAACAATTACTGAAAAAAGAATAAAGGACTCCTAAGCGCGGGTCTTAAGGTTTCGCCGGCTTGAATTGCGACATGCAGGCCATCACTTTGTAGGCAGTGTCACAGTTGTCAGATCCCTTGGTATCCTTGCAGGCGGCGACGGCTTTAGTGATTTCTTCCTTGTGAGGGGAACTAGCAATCTTAGCGGCTAACGCATCAGCCTGGAAGACGCCATTCTTCGTCAGGCCTTCCATTTCAGACATACACAAGAAGTAGCACTTCATATTGGCGGTAACGTCGGCGGGCTTAGTTTCGCCGCTCATCACCTTCTTCACGTCGTCCTCGGTGACGCTGTTCTTCTGGGTGCACACCTTAGAGTGTTCCATCCATTCGGCCCTGTCACACTGAAAACGAAAAAAAAAAACAAAACTCAACTCAAAAGTGTCAACTTGACCACCCCCCCCTAGTCAAACTCACCAAAACAGTGACGAAGACAGCGGCGAAAATCAAAGCGGCGAAGGACTTCATTTTTGTTTGTTTTCAAAGTGCGTTCAATTGCAAACTGATACTGACTGCCGGCCGGTCGACAGCTTTTATACGCGGCATCAGGTGTGATTATCGGATCCGCGATGCGTTACATATCTGTTCCGCCATTCAGTGATACACACGAGCCCATGCCGCGCCGGCCAGGGATGGTGGGCAATTTGTCAATTCGGAAATTAGATATACTTAAAACGGTTAATTGCCCGACACCCACTTTGCGTAATTAGGTTCGCATTTATGGCGCGATCCCGGCGAAAGTGACAGTTCTCCTGTTTGATTGCCCGGGTCCGGTGGCGAATTGAATTGTTAAGCCGGCACGTGGGCACGACGAGCATTGTTTCAGACAAGGTTTACGTGCAATGAAGGTGGAACTTAACAGGGCCGTTCGTGCCCAAATGTCCGACAACTGTTTGCGTAATGGAACTGAAACTAAAGTGACAATCACACGGAAGGTCACCAGTGCGCGTAATTGAGCTCTTAAAGTCAACGGCTGATTGTTGGTTTTTTAAATTATTTTATTCGCTGATGTAACAATAAAGGCTTTATGTGATGTACCAGAGGAAGGTCGCTGCTAGTTTGTTCTGTGCGTACAACTTGTTTTCAGGAAGCAAATGTCGCGGTGTATTAAGCAATCATTTAAAGTAAAACCTCCTAGCAGTTGAAGCGTTTCTTTTCGTTGACTTCCGTTGACTTTTCGTGACATTGCAGTTGAATGAAGTCATTACTCACATTTGGAGGTTCCTTTCGCTCACTAGGACTTCAAGTAAACCAGAGCAGTGCCTCTGTAAGTGAAACTCGTGAGTTACATCTTCTTTCATCATTGTAAACATGCTTTAATTTAACTCACTTTTCATATCCTTGACACCAACTCTTGACCAGGAACCTTCAAGATACTGGCTTTTCTGCTATGTACTAACGAGTAGCATGCATCTGATGTTGAAACATTGTATATGGAGGAGTGCATCCAATGTGTGAACCGCATTTGAGACCGAGAAGCTGTGTACATACCCGAAATGAAACATTGTCGTATAAGCAATAGATGCGGAAGGAAGGAAGGTAGTGATAATTTCGACTTAAAAGAAGAGGAATGTCCCAGATACTCAAGCATGGAGGCAGTGTTCGGAAATGCAAAATGAACTTTCAGGTACACTTGACACGCTTAAACAAACTTCTATTTCCAACAATTTGAAAGCATGAGAAAGTGATGCGAAGGGTAAGCCAGGAGTCGTTGAAAGACGACTTTGCCATTCAGAGAAGAAAGGAAATTATTTTGAATCGCATTTGGATTGGTTATGAAAAGTGGATGCATTACGATAATTCGAAATGTCAGACTTATCGTAGATAGCACGGACATGCCTTATTGTGGAACCCCTTACTTTGCAGAAGGTTATGTGCATTTGATGGGACCAGCTTATGAGCAGGTACAACAGGCGAGGTCTGTCGATTGCCATTACTGAGTTTGAGCTGAGCGTTGAGGTAAAAAAATGTTCAGAAACGTTGTCAATGGTCAGCTACCCCTCACAGGGTCAGTCAAAACATGCTTAGAAACCATAGGACGTGTGGTATAAATCATCCACTTAGCATATATAACCTAAAACTACGTCTGACCATCAATCCACCATCAGACTATAACGTTTTTCAGGCAGAGATGATTGTGGTCAAAAACGGAATGTCCTGACTGAGGAACAACGAACAATGGGAATATAATCATCCGTTTCAACACCTCAGCTGCAAACAAATACCTTGGGGCACAACTTTCTTCCAATCACCTCCCTCTAGTATCTCTTAATGAGATGGGCAAGTACTTCAGTATTCATTCGGTATGGGTGCCAGAACGGTCGTGGTATCCAGTCCTTAATCGCGACCCAAGATATAGTTCCATTACCTTTGCTACAGTCAAACACCTACTTGTGGCGCAAACATAGAGCGAGAAAAACAAAAGAATGTCTAGGGTCCCACTAGTTTCGTTAGCACAATTCGGCCACAGACCAACTTCCGGCATTCTTTCTGCCATGCGAGCTTAGACGATGTGCATTTACGAGACCACCGGGCTATTTCATTACATGCTTCCAAGCTCGATGTTCCTCACAATAACTTCTGCAGGAGCTACAGGGACAAGGAAAAGACTGAAACCATTTCTCACATCTTCTTTGACTGCCAAGCGTTTCAAACAAAAAAAAACTCAGCGATATGGGTTTGAGACACCTCAACAACTATAAAGCTAGCTTACACTGGTTTTAAGTATAAAAAAGGGAAGTATTCGCGCAGTGTCACAATGGGTCGTAGTGTCATTTGGCACTGATACTCGTTGTTGCTCCCCCACAAAATCTCATGAGAAAGTCAGCTCTATTCCTCCATGAAGCGAAATGAATCCCTTTTCTTGAACTTATGTAACATTGTTGGAAAGGATTTGAAAATTGTGTGCGTGCTTAGTAGCTCTACTGGTGCGTTTTTGAAAAGAACTTTTAGAAGAAATTAAGCACCTACCGTGACGGCTGTACTCAAATTTGTGCAAAAGGTTCATGAGACTGGTGTGCTAATGGACATATGATTCATAGTCCCTAGTGGTGGCTCAATTTACATACTCTTACCCGTCATCAATCGCAACAGCTCAACAGCAGAACGTTTCAAGCACTAAGGACAAAGCTCTGCCTCTCAAGGTCCAATAAGCTTAGCAATTGAAGCCGTTCGAACATCCACTTCCTTGTCGCGTTGCAAATTAATCCTTAGAGCAGAGTCATCTCATTCATCATTCTGACGAGGGGCATTTTCATTTTGGCGGCTAGATACACTGTTGTCAAGAAGCCAATACATCCGCAGGCAGCGAACGATTCACAAAGGTTGTGGAGTTGTGACTACTGTAATTGTAGACATGGTCATCCAGCTCTTCTGCCAGTTTGGCGATGTCAATAAGACGCCTAACATTTGAGCCCTTCTGAGTTCTTCCATCGTAAAGAAGAAAATCAGAAGGCAATTGAGGCCCTTACTCATCCAAACAATCCGTGAGCTACAGCCCGGAACTATGAATTAAGTATTTGGGGGTTCGGAGCCCACAACTCGTTACGGCGATGCTATTCGTTTCAGCCACTTAAACGACTTTGTATGCCATTCTAGTGGAGATAGCCTGTTCCTACTAAGAAGGTCATAATGCATGAAACAAATTCAATTTTATTCATGTCATTGCACTTTGAAAAAGAAGCTTGTAGTTGGCCCATCGTCTTTATGCTGCTCCTTTCATCATATGGCAGTCTAGTGTCACGTGTAGTGGCAAGTCCGCGCCTTGCATGCATGCTTGGGCACCCAGCACAGGCGAAGACCAATTTAATGAGCCCAGAAGACTCTCAAGCGCTAAAAATCTCGATAGGGAAGCCTTGCTTTGAGTTTACTTTCGAAGACACATCGACGCGTCGGCTACCGGATGCCAAAAGAGTTATTCGCGTGAATTTAAGTCCTGTTTGCGTTATTGGCATCTGTGGAGGAGATCGGGAGATCTGTGGATCTGAGGAGATTCAAGGACGAACAACACTAAAAACGTCTTAATAATGTGTAGCCCTTGAGGTCGAACACTCCTCATACCGCCACAGTATTTAAGGCACCGCAACATAGGAGATCCTAATCGAAGATGGCGCACACAAGTTGAGTAGGTCCCCAATCAACTTGTTGCGCTAAATTGAGGTTCTGCTATAGGCTTAAGCTCACATATTTGCACAAAGCCAACTCAAAGGGCATAACTGACAACTGTTAGTCCTTTGAAGGAACCTTTTGTACGGCATAGACTCAAAAATGGACTCTTTGCGTTAATGGTCTCTTTCAGATGCTATGAGCTCCGAGCGGATAGAACCACCCTTAAATTTCCGAGGTTATAAAAACTCGGTTTCTGAATCTTCAATCAGGGAGATAACGACGCCAAATCGAACGACTTTGCCACCCGACTATGAGTTTAATTGAATTTTCCCACCAATGCTCCTTTGCACAAAAACATCCCCCATAGACCAACCCCCATGGACAACCTAAATTCCATCTGGAGTTTCCCTGCAACACATTCCCCTAGCTCGAGCCCCAAATCCCCTGTAATCACATTCTAGCAGCAATCTGGAACACAACCTAAAACAAAAAGAGTGACATCGAAGATGAAGACGAAGGGAAAGGGAGGGAGAAGGGCGCAAAAAAAACACATTTCGCGAGGATAACAACACAATCAAAAGGTCAACATGACAACTTGAAGGATTTCAAAGTTTAATAACCAAATCCCGGATAAGTGGGATTACCACCAATGCACACTTTTGAACTCAGAGCAGTCTCCCCCCAAAGAACTTTTCATCTCTCCTGGCAATGGCAATGTCCTGTGCTACCTGTTATCAAGACAACGCACACCATCGACACACAAAGAAGGCAAGCTACCCTTGCCCGGCGAAAATTCCTCCACACAGGGTAAGTCCTAAAAAAAAAATGCATCTGTACCGAACGACACCCCACGGACACAGACTTATTACCTTTGCAGTTATGAAACATTTTATGTCCGTCGGATTGAATTCTGTGAGGGACCGATCTCCTTCCTTCCATCACCACTGCCCCGAGCAAAAGGATTTCAAATCATTTCGACCGCCCCGTCCCCGCCCCATGTCGAAAAAACATACACAAATAATGCAAACGGCTGAGAGAGCACCGGGGGTTGATGGGGCGATGTGATCCCCCATCCCTCCCCCAGAAGCGAGGAAATTTGTTTGTCCACTGGGACCCAATGTTGCGTTGCTGGGAATCATTTCCATACGCGCATCCATTAAGAACATTACTTAGCACTTTGGGATCACAAGGAGCAACAAGAAAACTAATCCAAAGCACAATGACAACGCCGAAGGACGACGACGAGGCTGACGACGGAGCCGGGACGAAGGAGCAGGCGAAGGCAAACGACAACGAAATGGGGATGAATTGGCGGAATATATTTTTTTCTTTCGTTTGTGGTGCGTCTTGCCGGCTAAGTCCCCCGCTGTCGTTATCGTAACTTTTACTTTCCTCCTTGGATACCCGCGGATCTCAAGGATAATGTACTCACTACTCTCACTCGAAGGCCTGCCAGAGAATAGAGACACAACACTTGTCGCAGGTTTTTTGTTTCTGTTTCGTGCGGAAGCGAGAACCTTGAATGTAAAACACATCCACACTCTTTGTTTGGAGGCGGGGTGGTATGGTGGGTGAGTGTGTGATAGGTGGTGGAAGCGTGACGGGACTATTTTTTTGTGATTATTTCCTCCTGCCTCCCATGTGGGTGCTTCACTCGCTACGTTGGCAATATATCATCGTGTCCTGGCTTTAGTTGGAATCTGCCTTGAAGGTTGTTCGCTTAATGCATCGTCTCGAGGCTCTCAGGGATGGGAGATGTGAGCCTAAGTGCAGGGTAATTGCAGCAATCTTGACACCAAACTGAACCTTATGCTAAACGCTCCCGTGTTCGCCCCCAGGATGAGTGGTGACCCATCAAGATCACCTTAAACGGCGATCATCTGTCTTTGGGTCAGAAAACCGCATCGTTCGCCAACGGAACGACCCCCCTGTCAATCAGTCGTGTCGTTCTGAGAACAGCTTCGAGATCGCGCGCTCCTAAATTATCCACGCTCCAAATTCACACAAAATCACTTCGAGTGTCCTCCCCTCTCCCTACCCGCCACACTAAAGCCAATCATTGAACGCCCTGCTAACCGGCTCGCCACGAAATTCCGCAAAAAGTGTTACCCACTTATCATTATCCCACTTAAACGACCGTGACCGTGATGCAGTGGAGATGGTGGCCAGCGCCGGCAAGCAGGAAGGTCTTGCGCTTCAGTCTTGTGCTTCACCTCCGCCAATTCACGGCATATCACCTCATAACGGTGGTTTTTGCCTTCGCCGATGATCTGCCAGCACCAGCACCAGCACCACAGCGACGCGGCGGCGGCGGCGATGGCGCAGCATCAAGCACCACAATCAACTGCCAGCTGATGCTGGCTCCTGCTGTCGCAGCTGCCGGGCGCAAATAACTCACTCCCAATGGTCCAATCATCATTTCAAGTTCGTTGGTGGTGCGCCGCGCTGACTTGCTGGTCTCTTCGGGCCGTCGCTGTTGCCCAAGCTGATGACGGCGTTGGCGGCAGCAGCGGCAATGCGATCTCAACTTCCGATATACCGACGATGGATGGACACGCCGACGTAGGCGCGAAATTCTTTTATTTCTTCCTACCCTCCCGGGCCATGACGGCGATGCTGATGATGCCGATGATGCATGCATTTCAGGCGAGCGTTGCGTTCACATCCATCACCAGCAGTAAAATATCCTCCGAATGCGGAACAGAAAGTGGGACGCGCGGCGGGCAGAGCAACTTGCACTACGAATGTGCGCGATAGCGATTTGTACCTCGTTAGGCACCACCGCCACCGCTGAGATGGATGGAGTGACTGACTGACTGGCGGGACTGAGTCCGCAGTGCAGGCGCAGACGACGCAGGCGATGGAGATGATTGGACATGCGGAGAGATCTTGCCCGGCGTACTTGTCGGCGGTAATAAGTCGATGATATAATGACGTCGACGCCGAAGCCATTGCATGTGTGCGCCGGCGATCGTCGGAGGCCGATTGTCAAACTGGTAAATCACACTCGGCGTCCAGCAGCAGCAGCAGCGGTAACGTCCGACTGGTGCTGGTCAGCAGTTGTGAAGTGCTAATTTTGTTGGGGAATTTTTTCCCATATCGTCTGACGCGGGCACATGTGCCAGACAGTGTGTGGGAACTGCTCAATGGATCAGTTGCAAAATAATTGGATAATGAGGAATCAATGATTGCCATGCGATTGGGATGATATTTCCCTCAACTTGTTGAAACTCTGTTCGACGCTTTTCTGAGCCTAATGGAAGCAACGGAGTGGAATGCAATTTCCTGGCAGGGGAACCTGTATTCACACTTGCTTTGGGAAGCATGTCATGATCCGCTGAGACTGAGGTTGATTCCAAAGACAAAGTCAGAGCTAGCAGCCAAGCCCAGAGCCTAAGGTAGGAAGTGAGCCTGACCAACAGTGCGGACTCGATTGTGAGGCTGAAATGCTGAGAGTCTTAGCTTGATCCGCCTAAGCACAGGTCAAGTCAGAGTGACAGAAATAGTCAGATCCACTCAGAGCCGGTGGAATTAAAGTCAACCCTGAATGGCAGCTAGGGTTTAAGTCTGTCAGCAAAATAAATATTTTGCACTTAAGCATCGGTTTTAGCCTTAAACAAAGCCAGATGCAGAATAGTCCCAGTCGAAACTAGAAATCTTTGCCACAATCTTAGTGAGAACTAAAAAGTCTTAAATCTTAAGCTAACTGTCAGTCCCCACTGAGGTCATTGCCTTTGAGAGAAAAAGCCTATATAGAGATAGCGCTTAAGCAGAGCTAGGTTTAGAACTAGAGCCAAGACAGAGCTATCCCTTGGCAGAGCGACAACCAAGACAGTGTTTTTGCCACCACAGATCTAGAAGCAAGACAGAGCTGTAGCCAAAAAAGAGCTAAGGCCAAGACAGAGTTCCGTCTAAGGCAGAACTTCAGCCAAGAGCTAGATGTAAACCAGAGCTTCAGCTAAGACAGATTTTAAGCCAAGACAAGGCTAGAGCTAAAACAAGAGTTCGAGCCACACAGAGCTTTAGCGAAGACAGAGAACCAGCGAAGGCAGAGTCACAGACAGCTTCAGCAAAGACAGAGCTGGATAGAAAACAGAGTACCAACCAAAGCAGAGCTTAAGCCAGGACTGAGTTAGATCCAAGGCAGTGATGGAGCCAAGACTGAGCTGCAGCTAGGAAGGAGGTAGATTTGAAGGAACGGGATAGAGTCAAGACAGAATTGCAGCCAAGATAATGTTTCAGCTAAAACCGAACTACTTCTAAGTCAGATCCCAATAAGACAGAGAGAGCCAAAACAGAACTATAGCTGGGAAAGAGAGAGAGCTAAGACAGGAATGATCAAGACACAGCTATATCGAAGACAGAGCTAAAGCCAAGTCAGTGCTACAGCCAATAAAGAACTAGAGCCTTGACGGAGTAGACCCCAAGACTGAGCCTCACTCAAGACAGCACTTGAACCAACCCAGCCATACCGCCAGACAGAGCTTAAGCGAAGACAGAACTATAGGAGCAGAGCGACACGCGAGGCAAAGCTACAGGCGGGACAGAGCTACAGGCGAGACAGAGCAACCGGCCAGACAGAACTACAGGCGAGACAGAGCTACAGGCGAAACAGAGCTACAGGCCAGACAGAGCTACAGACGAGACAGAGCTACAGGCGAGACAAAGCTACAGGCCAGACAGAGCTACAAGCGAGACAGAGCTACAGGCGAGACAAAGCTACAGGCCAGACAGAAATACAAGCGAGACAGAGCTGCAGGCCAGACAGAGCTACAGGCCAGACAGAGCTTCAGGCGAGTCAGATTTACAATCGAAACAGAGCTTCAAGCGAGGCAGAACTACAGGCGGGACAGAGCTACAGACTAGACACAGAGGACGAGACAGAGCTACCGGACGATACAGAGCTACAGGCCAGACAGAGCTACAGCCGAGTCAGATTCACAATCGAAACAGAGCTTCAGGCGAGGCAGAGCTACAGGCGAGACAGAGCTACAGGTGAGACAGCGCTACAGGCTAGACAGAGCTACAGACGAGACAGAACTACAAGCGAGACAGAGCTACAGGCGAGATAGAGCTACAGGCAAGGCAGAGCTGCAGGCGGGACAAAGCTACAGGCAAAACAGAACTACAAGCGAGATAGAGCTACAGGCAAGGCAGAGCTACCGGCCAGACAGAACTACAAGCGAGTCAGAACTGCAGGCGGGACAGAGCTACAGGCAAAACAGAACTACAAGCCAGACAGAGCTACAGGCGAGATAGAGCTACAGGCAAGGCAGAGCTACAGGCAAGGCAGAGCTAGAGCCACACAGACTGAAGCCGAGACAGAACTCAAGTAAAATAGAGTGGAGTTTGTTAAATGATTTCCTGCTGATGTTCTCTCAGACGTCCAAAAGTCAAAATATCACTTGTCCCCGCTCCAGAACAGACCTCACACTTCCCTTCAATTATCCAATCGCTCCTCCCTCATCCCAAATAAACTTCCTAACAGCCCCCTTCACTCACCCAGAACAGGTCAACAAAATAAAGAACCCCATCAGTCGTGGAGAGTGGCATCCGTTGTTTGTCCTGTCATATTGCTTGACCAACGCTCATCATCCTCTCACAGATTTGTCTCCATTCCGCTGTGGAGATATTCAATGTTTGATTCGCTCATCCTTGCAGACTCCCTTCACCCCCCCCCCCCCCACACCTAATCATCTAAGCAGAAATGATGTACGATGTTGGCCGTAACCTCACATAAATTGTTGAGCAGAGTCCTTAACTGTGGCTTGGATGCGCTCCTTTGTGTCTGTGTGTGTGTGTTTGTGTGTGCGAGAGTTGTTCCGCAAATCCTTCCAGAATATTAATAAAAAAACACTCAATCTCCCTTTCGTTCCCTTTGCCACAAAGAATCTTTTTTTGGCCTTTCTTGACGAATGGATTGATGTTTGCTGGAGGCAATCGAGAAGCTTTTAGCCAGAGGACGGGCTGGATTGGCGGTGCTGTGTGTGATTTTTTGTTTTTGCCTGATGCCTAGGTCACCCGCTGAGGAATGATTTATTGTCTGCGGATGATCAAATTGTGTGGATAATATGACGGTAAACAAGCGATGACGATACGGTCCCCCGCCTGCAAGCTGCACAAGTCTGCATCATTAGTTTGGAGGCAGCAGACCTGATTTGGCAGCTGGAGCTTACCTCGGTGGGGGTGTAGGTTTCGGGCGGTGGGGGGGATTTATTAAACTCCACTTTCAAGAGTCTTTAAGGGTTTTCTCTGTATCGCCTAGAGTTTGATCGATGATGATGATGGACTGTGGGCGGGTGGGGCGAGAGCTTACGGCGACGTCGACAATGACGGTTTTCGTGTCATGTCAATATCATCACTTCGAGGGACAGCGGACCACAGAAATACACCAAGCGTCGGAGGGGCGATGGCGACGGACTTGGTGACAAGTTTTTGGCAGACATTTTATCAGCCTTCACGTAATCAATTTGTCCCCCCTTCGTGCATCGTCGCCGCCGCCGCTCCTTGACGACTGTCTACGCAGTCAGCTGTGGACAAGCCACCAAAGCCAATGCTAGTCGGGGGTTGTAAGTCGGCTAATGATGGTAACCATGTCGATATCCAATGGATGACAGTTGGATTAATGATGATGTATCGATGGCGATGTGACACTGTCCCTCCTCGCCCCCTGCGCAGTCCATCTTCCGGTGGACTGGTGGCGAAAAGCTGAATATTTTATGAAAATCAAGTGTAATTTGTCGTAATGAAGTCCTGAGGCGAGCTAAATGCCGGTTGCCTTGTCGGCCTTGATGGGGTTTTTTTTTTTTTGGTTTGTCTGTATCTCGTGACCGAGTCAATTATCCTTGAAGTCCACAAATAGTTGAAAGTTTTTTGAGGGGTGGAGTGTGCGTGGGAAGGACAATGAGACATAATGAGGTGATGAACATTTCAATTAATTTGTGGGGCACCCCCGCCTAGAGAGGGAAACCAATCGCTGCCTGGGCATGAGCTTGAATGTGAGCTAAAGGTTAAAACTGTACACTCACTTTAAAAGCAACGTTAGGAAGTAAAAATACTTCAAATTGATTGATGTGCAGTGCGCACTGTGGACAATTTTTAAGTGCACACGACCATGACCAGAACACAATGGAACTTTTTGTGGTGAGCTGTCAACAGCTCTGCTATTGTTCGGGGGCACGCATGTGTCAGGTGGATATGCTACGATTGAGTTAACGATGACCGAACCTTTAGTAGGAGGGCAGGGGGATGAGTTATGACGACCTTCGATGTGGCGGAAATGGAGTAGTTGTCTCCGGTCTGGTTCGCAATCAGAGCGGAGAGTCAGCGCTGTGTCGATGTGGGTGCTTAGAAGAGGGATTTTTGCTTGTCACCCATCTTGCGATGGCTTGCATCAGGTGCTTTAGTCTCAGCTCAAGTTGGATCTTTGCGACAGAATTTGCCTGTCATTAGCATCAAGATTCTCATCTTAGGACTAAGCGCTTAGGCAACCATGACAATTCTACTTTCTCAAAGCTGGGTCAGCCTTAGGTTTGCTTATGGAACTGACTCTAGATTAGGCTGTGGTTCTATCTCCCATTCTGAAAGGCGGTGGTTCAAGTTCGGACGGTATTTGGTTCTGCTCCTAGTTCAGATTATGCTTCTGACCATATTTTAGACCGTTGCTCAGTTTGTAAGCCTGGCTTCAACTCTGTCTGTGACACTGGATCCAGTTACTTTGGACTGGGACCCTACCTCAGGTTCTGACTGGCTGACGCTTTAGCATGGAGTGTGGTTGAGGCAACAGATTGTACTGTGGCTCTGGGTTAAGTTTGAATTTTTCCTCTGGCTAGGGTTTAGACTGTTGCTCTGGCCCTAGCTCGGAGTGTAGGTCTGACTTCAGCTCTGATTGTGGCCCCACTCCCAGCTCTGGCTAGAGCATTGACTGCCCTACCTCGGACTATAAACCTGAATTCAGATCTGGCCGTAGGTCTGGCTCCTGTTCGAAACGTGACGTTACCGCTCTGACGCTGGTTCTAGTTTGAAGTACGACTTTGCATCCAGCTCTGACTGACTCAGGCTATTGTGCGAATTGTGGCTCTAGCTGCAGTTTGAACTGTGGTTCTTTCTCCATTTTAAACTTCCCCCTGCCTATCTGTCTCCATTTTACTCCCCCCTGCCTGACTAAGGCGTAAATACGGCTTGTGGCTCTGGCTTCTGGACCGATGCTCGGACTACTGGCCGAACTCTAGCTCTGGTACAGTTTGAAGTACCATCTTACCTCCAGTTTTGACTATCTCAGCCTCTAGTTTGGGATGTGGTTCTGCTTGGAAATTGGATTTTGGCTCTGGCTTAAAGTTAAGACTGTGGCTCTGATCCTAGCTCGGACTGGGGATGTGGTATCAGCTGTGATTTTGGGCTAAGCTCCTGTTCAAGCTGAGCCTCTGGTTACATCTCTAACTTTTGCTCTGTTTCTAGTTTGGACTGCGACTGTTTCGAAGCTATGGTTGTGGCTCTACTTAGAGCTTCAACTGCACCTCTGGTCTGACTGTGACACTGATTCAAGCTTGGAGTATGTCTCTGCCTGAATTTGCCCATTCCTTCAGATCAGCTTCGACTCTTACAGTGGCTCTAGTCCTGATTCTGGATTTAGATCAGGGTTTGCCTCAACCTCGCCTCCAACATTGACAGAAGGACAAGAAGGATTAAACTGAATTGAATTTAGAACCCTCTGTCCCCCAACCAGCATCATCCTGCCTTAAAATCCAACTGATTTATGCCCTCACCAACACAATTTAGAGTGATTTTCAAAAAATCTGTCCTCAATCTTAATTAAATTCAATTCCATCTCACGCGCGTGAGAACCGTCACACGTAATGCGTCCCCGATAGTTTCAGGCATAATTCATAATCCAGGGCCCATTTTAATTGGCTTATCGCCTTGCATCGATCTTTGGTTTTATTTAAAAACAAAATCATCCACCACCACCACCACCACCCCGGGCATGGGAAGAGACGTCATGGACAGGGGAAAAATAAAATTATGCTGGTAGCTATGCGCTGTCACTCACCGCGTCACCGACCGACGTCCAGCGGTTGTATGTTAATTCGCAACCTTCTGCCGTCATCCCGAAATCGGCACAAACGCACACACATGCTGGTGGGCAGACATAACCTCCACCCAACCAGTCAGCTTGTTCTCAGGCACAATCTGCTTAGCGGAGCTTCCACAGATGACTTAATTAAATGAAATTCTACGGAGCTTGCATTTGTGTATCCTTGAGACTACAATTGCTCCCGGACATCAATGGTTACTGTGTGCTGTTATGCGTGACCTTACGTGCGAACTACAACAGTTGGAAGTGACTTTACAGAGATACTGGGAAACTGCCACAGGCGGGCGGGAGTACGTATATTCGAAATTCACCCTGCTATGTGAAGGGAAAAAAAATAAGCAAGAAATAAACAAATAAACATGATAAGCGCACAAAGACTGCCTTAAAGGCTTGCCTTTGAGGGGAGCTCCCATTTAGATGAATTCCGTGTCTCTTTTCAGTCTCTGGGCGGTGTGTGAGGGATTTTCAAGTGAAAATGTTACAAAGTCAACGACAAATTCGATTGAAATCTACGCGCATCCTTGAGCACATGAGAAGTTCGCGGAAATGAAGGAGATTTGCTAAAGGGTGAAGCTTGATGGAGAGATGGCGACGAGGGTGTGGAGGAGTGGGACAAAGAAAATGGTGAAGTTTTAGCAGCAGCACGACTTGCAAGGACATTTATGATGTTTGCGGAAAGTATGGAAAATTTAATCAAGTGCAAGAGCAAGGAGGAGCAAAGTAACGCAGCATGGAATATAAGAGACTTCTAAGGGGTAGGACATTGGTGAACTTCTTCTGAAGAACTACTGCAGCACCATAGTGATAATCATACGTCAGGATCAGGACATAAGCCTTTTGTCCCCTGTGCGATCTTTGAAAATCGGGGCACCAATTGGGTGTGATCTGGTATAACCAAGTGCAATCGTCACAGGACAAGGATTCCAATGTGACTCGGTGACTCTAAGGGGATCAAGTACTACACTCTTGCGACGTGGTCGCCGTGGCATAGTTGGTAAATGCGTCAACCCACACGCAAAACGTTCATGTTCGATTCCTGGACGGGGAAGACCTTTTTTCACGACACCTCTTTCGAGTTCTGACAACACTCAAAGAGTGTCAATTGTCTATGAAAACCTTCTAAGATCTCGCCGTTCGGAGACGGCAAAAAACTGTAGGTCCCTTCTACTCGTGAGAGAACAGTAGCATGCACAACACGAGTAGTTGTTGCAGAAGTTAGGCCCTGGTCCCTTGTAGGCTGTAGTGCCTGGGTCCTGAATATTGGCAAGCAAAGCACTTGTTCTTAGCACCTGGACTATGTCGGCGAACAAAATTACACTCGTTCCAATTCTTCTTCATATAGCGCTAAAGTCGGGGGAAGACTCGGACCACAACCAACAAGCGTCTGTAGCTGGTACAATCTGTAGCCAGCTGCCTCCAATTTTGTACCTCAATTGTTTGAGGGTCATTCTTCACTTGTGTGTACCATTAGACGTTTTTTATTGCGTTAATGCAGAGGGGAAGACTCTTCGGGCTGAAGCAGTATTGTCTAAGCGCTCTACATAGTTTAACCACCTTTGGCATTAGATCCATAGACGCTTGGTTTGGCTCATGCCGCTGTACAGCCGATACAGTTCGTTGTTGAAGCCTCTTCTTCAAAAACCCTCAGTGTTAACAGGTCCTATGAGTGAATGCAGAACTTTTTTCTCGATTAGATCAAGAGTCTCTGTGAGTTCGTGCTTCACTTTCAGGGAATAGCGACAATTCTCCAACGTCATCCTGTACAACTTTATGATTTTGGTAGAAAAGTCAATACTAGACATTATGCTGTATAGAACGTAGGACATGATGTCCTTGAAATCGACGAAAAAGTGGTGACGAAATCAAAGGGCACTTGAATGTTGTACATCGTGGCTTTGCCCCTTCGATGGTTGAAAATTTGTTTAACAAGTTTCAACGCCAGTCCACGCCAAGGTGCCTTCGGAACATAACACAAAACACCGATCTCGTACGAGACATACATTACTGAGACTGAAGGTACATAGAAGCAAAAGATCAAGTGGGTCATGTCCTGCGTAAGATATTGTGCATGAGACATCATCAAGCGCAACCATGAGACCAGTAGTATCTGACGCCGTTTAAGCGCAATTCAAGTGAACTTCTGAATAAATTTATGACCATCGACCAAACATGAATCCACTGGCAGACACTAGAGACCGAGGAACTCTCGAAGTAATGGACGAAGCGAACGTGCCCCGAAGTAAGAGAATATTGATGACGATTAGCCAACGACCAATGTTTTCTGAGATTAACAAAGTGTGACCAACATCGAGTAAGAACAGGCACAGAGCTCAGCTATGCAAAAAATTGCAAAGGATGTGGAACCCATTTGAAGAAGAAAATGTCGTCTTTCACAATTTCAACGTCTCAATGCAACATTCAACGTCTCAACGCAACAGTCAATGTCTCAACGCAACAGTCAACGTCTCAGAGCAACAGTCAACGGCTCAACACAACAGTCAACGTCTCAACGGAACAGTCAATGTCTGAACGCAACAGTCAACGTTTCAACGCAACAGTCAACGTCTCGAAGTGGTCATCGTACGCATCAACCGAGTTCCCCAGATCCAACTTCTTTTTGTTTCCAGACTTGAAAAAGTCACTCTTCTTCTTCTTTTTCTTCTTCTCCTTCTTCTTTTTCTTTTTCTTCTTCGGCTTGTGGCGCTACAGTCCGGGGTGGACCTGGGCCTCAACCAACATGCCTCTCCAGCCAGCACGGTCTCTCGCCAGCTGCCGCTAGTTGCGCACTCCAAGTTGGTTGAGGTCCGTCTCCACTTGTGTGCGCCTTATCCTGGGCCGTCATCTGTTGCTCAGATTCGAAGACTTTTCGGGCCGGAGCAGTGGTGTCCATACGCTACGCCAAGTGCCTGTAAGTGTCCCAGCGCTCAAGACACAGTTCGTTGGCCACTAAAATCAAGCTTCTGTCCCCACTCTAAGGTGACTGTCTTCCAGCTGGTTTCCTTCCCTTTCTTATATTCTTTTTTTGAACTCTTCGAGTCCCCTTCAACCAAAGCCAACATGTGAAAAAATTCCGATACCATTAGAAGCCCTCAAAAACACAGTCTTCTTCTATCCATCCCGAGATGCATCTTAGACCCCCAGGGACCAGCTCCATCAATGCATAATCCCACCAAATAATTGGCTTCTCTTGTCCTGAGGCCAACGTCTACACGCAGGCCTTCACTCTCTTCCTCCTTTAAGTACCTCCCCAGTCTCAAGACTGTCATTTATGGCCCCACTCGGTGTTTTTTTTTTTTTTTCAAACACTTCACGTCCTCTCGTCGCCAGTGCGGCCGATGCGCCGTTGACATTATCAGTAACAAATGAGTGCTTCCTCTTGAAAGCCATCAAGCTTACCATCAAGGCACCGTGGCTCGTGGTTTTGAATCGAAGCAAGGCCGCCCAGTTACCACACTCTCTGTGTGCCACCCAGAGGAATACACCCTCGGCAAATGTCAGAAGTCAATAGCTTCTCCCTTAATCATCGCACTCATCCGCACCCTCTTCAGCCCTTCGGCAAGTGAAGAAGAACAGATCTGCGAACACGGCGACATAGAGCATGATTTTACAATATGCGTATCCACCTACCCCCCGAATCACCTCCACCGTCACCCGCTCTATATTCTTTCTTTTTTTTGCTTTTATGGTGCACGCACAATGGAGTATTCAAACGGGGATATTATAGTCTATCCCACCTCGGAACTTCGAACTCCTCTGAGCCGCCGGTCGCTGCCATACATCCGCTCTCCCATCCGCTTCACCATCCGCCCACAATTCTGTCGAAACGAAGCGCAAATAATACCCGTGAGGGAGTCACATTGTCCTCGTCGTCATCGTCGTTCTCGCGCCGCTGTAGTCACTTCTTGCTCCTGAGCGTGCTCGTCGACGTGGGTCGTTGTCGGTGTGTAAGAGGATTCACCGTTCAGTGCTATTTTCAGGATTCTGGATTCAGGACTCTTTCATCCAGCAATCGTGAACCAAGCCGAACGGAACGAAAGTAAATATTGTACTTTCCTATTGTGTGTTCGTGTGTGTATGTGTTCTGTGTTGGGGTGAGAGAAGGGGAGAGGTTTGATGGAATCATCCACACACACACACACACGACCAGGACTCTGTGAACCAGGACGAGTGGAAACATGATTTTTATTAGAGCACCACCATAAATTATGTGGCGGTCCTGATGTCTTCTTTTATTCCTTTCCCGTCGTCCTTTTGACCCGCGCCCCCCCCTCCGCGTCGCCTTTTCCACTTTTCAGCGATCGTCGTCTCGAGCGGCGTCGTCGACTGCGTTTAGCCTGAGGTGGAATCTCTGTTCCTGATAGCATTTGTCCCCCGATTTACTTTTCTGCAGGATTCCCCCCCATCCTGCTGGGGGATGGAATTCTGCTTTCCTGTGTATCCTTCCCCGACTTGCATTGGCAACAACTACTCGTGTGTGGCAGCTTAGTTTACCATAAGCTTTCGGGAGGACGTGATGCGGAACTTGTTGTTTCCGGATATTCTGAATATGTTTCTGGGCAAAGGTGGATTTCGTTTGACATTGAAATGGAACCGCTACCGGGTGCGTGTGTCTTAAGGGAGGGAGGGGAGGTTCAATGCTGAAGGATTCGATAAATTTAAGGGTCTCATAGGGCTGGGTTTTGGGATTTAAAGTGACAGAGGGACAGAAAGTCAATGAAATTGAGCCGAACTGCGAGCCAGCAAGGGATTGGGGTTCTTCCACCTCTGCATCTGTATTGGTACTTCCTGTTGCTTTTTCGCATGATTGTGGCATGCGGAGAATGAAGAATTTTTGCAACTTTAACTTAATTTTTGCCAAAGGCGGTAAGCCAAAGGCTGTAAGCCAAAGGCGGTAAACCAAAGGCGGTAAGCCAAAGGACGGTAAGCCAAAGGCGGTGAGACAAAGGCGGTATGATCAAGGGAGTAAGTCCAAGGCATCGCTCCACTCTCCCGCTGCATCTAGCTTCGAGAGCGCACCTGGTGCCCCCCATTTACAGTCATGTGTAAAGACTTGGCATTGCTCGTCTATCCCTCAAGAGCCTCAAGGTCCTGGTCTTAATGAAAACTCAAAAGCAGTACCTTGACGCTGACAAAGTCCATAGACGCAGCGTAGATCAATTCTATGCCCTTCCACGCGCGGCTTGCAAGTGAAGACAGACACTCCCGACCATTTCACTTTGTGGTGGACATTGTTGCATCGTATCCCCAAATTCACTTAAACTTTCAGCATTTTCGGCTCATCTTCCTCAGAATTGATTGCACTTCCGATTTGCATCGATTTTTCACACCAATCTCCTGGCTCATGTGCTCAACGGCAACTTTAAGGCTTCGAAAAATCGGTCATACCGTCTCCTCAATCAAATATTCTTCCATTCTCAGCTTACCAGCATCCAGTCATGTTTGCTCATGGTCCATAAAATTGAAAGGACATACAGTTTCACACACACATACACATACACCTCCTTGATCATGCAAATGACAACATGTGTAGCACACATCCGTACCTCCGTCGGTCGTCTTAACGTTGACCCACATCATGCAATATTGCCTTCGAAGCAGAATCCTTGAAAGCATACCTCTGCAGCACAGCACAGAAAGGACAAAAGATTTAAGAAATAACAACACGACGAAGAACAACAGAAAAGGGACAAGACCCAATCACAGGGATGGGACATAAACTTTCGTTACCTTATTTGTTCCACTCGATGACATGCAAATGTGTGCAGGATAGGAATGAAGTGTACACTCTCTGCGTACACATCTCGGTAGTCCGGCAGGCGTCCGGTAGCCGAGGAATGATGAAAGGGACGACACGGACACGATAAGGAGCAAAATCTACGATTATACCGTTCCCAAGATTAAAGACGGAGACAGTGCTAAGGCGATGATAATAAACTGAAAATGAAATCGATGACATTTGGACTTAAGGTAAAAATGTTTGATGGGGTTTGAAGGGGGTTAGGATGAGTTGGGGGTTGTCTGGATAATTGATAATTGCGAGACGATTGTATGATGACGTTGAATATAAAGTGATAGCAACTTTTTGAAGGATCTGAAAGGCAGTCAGAGGCAATGTGGAACCTCTTTTCTCAAAGAGTGATGTGAAGGCGTAGTCCCACTCTTTTGCAGGGACGTGGAGGTGGCAATTACCGCCGAAGACCTTTCAGGTTCTTTTTTGACAACTAAGTTAGAACATGTGCAAGATAGACTGCTTTGTTGAGCTTAAAACTCTTACCTGCCTCCTCTCTTCAGGATTCCCCAATCAAGGATACACATTTAGATTTATTTTGCTGTGTATGAGAAGCTGCAGTGTGTCTGTAAACAGTGACCAAAAGTAAGCTGCCTAAAAACGTCGTCAAAGCAGGCGTGGTCCCTGGTATCACGTTTTTCAATGAATTCACCAGTCTAAGTTCCTTTTCCGATTTCTGTTGCCCAGACAGTGTTTCCCCATGACTCCAGCAAAGATGTCCTTTATGGACAGCTGTGCATTTAATTTTCCTACCATGCTCCTGTTGCCGAAGATGTCAGGACAAAGGAGAAAACAAGGATAAAGGTGTCAAGTTGAGTCGCATTGCTCTAAGATACTCACCAGTAGATCTTTCGACTGAGGAAATCTTGCTTTCTTTTCCTTCCTTCAGCGGTACGTTCCTTTCCCACTTTTTCTAGAACTTGCGGCAGTACTCAGGCAACATAGACCTCACAAGAGCTGAAAAATGCAATTAGAGAGTTCACGTGAAGCCAACATGTACACCCTGCTAGCCTGATCTCTCCACAATTATCTTCTTTTTCCGGCGCTACAATCTTAGGTGAACCTGGTCATCAATAAACATGCCTCTCCAGCTGGCACGATCTCTAGCCACCTGTCTCCAGTTGCACACTGCAAGTTGGTTGAGGTCTTTCTCCAATTGTGTGCGCCATGCCAACTCAGGCTGTCCTCTGTGGCGTTGCCCAATGAGTCGAATTCGAAGACTTTTCGGTCCGGAGCAGTGGTGTCCATACGCTCAACATGGTCTAGCCATCTTAAGCGGTGTATCCGAAGACGCTTGACCAGGCGCATGCAGCCATACAGCTTATAGATTTCGACTGGGAATCTTCTCATACAGACTAAGGGGTTCCTCATCCGCATTTAGCAGCGTCTAAGATTCCGCGCCGTAAAGGAGAACTGGGATGATGGAGCTGTTGTGCAAAGCTAGTTTAGTCCTCCGAGAGGGGGTTTTGTTACCCCTTAAGCCCAAAGAAGCAGTGATTGGCAAGGGGGATTGTGCTTTTGATTTCGGTACTGATGTCCCTATTAGCCGCTGAGCCGAGGTAGACAAAGTCCTTGACTATATCGAAGTTTCGGCCGCCGAGTGGTACGCTCTGTCTGGGACGTCGATGCTGAGTGTCCTTCCTGAATGCCAGCATATTGGCTTACCCTCTCTTCGAGCCAGATGCATTCTTTCTAATGGATCTTGTTTCACGAACAGAATTTGAACAACTTTAGACCTGGCCCATTTACCCTGTGGTCAGAGCGAATTTTCGTTAGTGGATAGGGTGGCTGTGGTTAGGACGTGCGAGAGCAATTTTGGCACCAAGTTTCACACCAAGTCAGAAACCACACAATAGTACCACTCACTCTCTCACCCGAACACCACGTACCTAGGTCATTCGTTCAAATGAGGACCTCCCCCATAAACTTTAACAGAATTTTGAAGACCAGCGGGGACATCAACCATCCCCAAATTCAACACATCATCACTTACAATGCTTTTGAACGTAATCAAAACTAATAGTCGAAGTGCGCACCATTCCCAGGATAACCTGTAAACTCATCCATTTCTGGAGACAGAACCCCTTCGAAGCCCCATCATCTCTGTGCATCGACACACAAGGGAGCCCGTAAGGTCCACACCGAGACCAGTCCAAAAGCAAATTAAGACTAACGACCCCTTGGTCAAGCAAGTCTTCTGAAACAATTAACAAAATTCAATTAATTAAACTAAAACGACACAACACCTTACAGTGCCATAAAAGTGAACCGGCCTTATGTGTAAGCAGGACCCTGTCAGCCGCACGTCCTGTCCAGCCCGAGCATCCGTCCGTCCGTCGCCACATGGTGCCCGGCTGCAGAGCTTCAATAAATAAATCTCCTCATAAAGTTCCTGTTTATTAGTGAATTCGAACATAAAATGAAAGTTAAACACAAGCACTTACGCACTTTGCAGACGGGCGAATGTCGAATGCTGTGCCCACTCCGAATGGACTGCATGAATTTTTATCGCCTCATTTAGTAGGTGGAACTGTTGCCACTGCTGCCACATCAGTCCCACTCTGCACGCCAAGAGCTTGCTTAGCATTATGGTAATCCCCATCTCGGGCCGGCCACACACGTCTATCGGACAAATGGAAAATCCCAAATAAACGTCAAATAGTTAACAATTAATTTTGCGTGGTCCAGAGCCGGACCAACCAACCACTGGCCGGGGTCCGGCGTCCGGCGGGGTCGTCATCGACAACACGACTGCCGGGGGAGGTGTACTTGTGTCGACCGACAACCGATTGTCTATTGTCTGCTGTGTAAATTGCGCACAAGCCCCTCGGGGGGGGCTGTGGCTATGTCCCAAAATCTCTGCAGTTACAGCCCATTACCCCACATTGCCATTCAAACGCTCCCCGCCCCTACCGTCACGATGTCGGGCAGCACCAAGCGGAGTCGGGCAAAGGCAGACGGAGCCAGTGCAGCGCCATTTGCATTGAGCATCATTTCCTCGTCTACTTTACAATTTGCATTTAATATCCTTGAGAATAATTTACAAATGCAATAAAGGGTAAATGCGTTTGTGCCGTAGAGTAGACACCATCAACAGCAGCAGGAGTCCTCGCATCCCTGCCCACCCAGTCGGATTCAGAGTGGTTATGCGGCGAAAGGAGACGATTTCGTGTGTTTGCTGCTGTTGTTGTGTCGTTGAAGTGTACGCATTCGAATCGAGTCGGGTCTAGCACTTTGGGGAGTTTTGCGCTGCATCCAGCAACATAAACAACAACAGGATAGATAGACTGGATAGACAACAGACAGACAAGTAGACAAACAAATAAATATCATTGTCTCCTGGCGCTGGTACTGCTGCTGGTGCTACTGCTGACTGCACTCACTTCATCGGGGGAATTCAATTTGGCTACTATTACCCGACAGTCTGCAGGGCACGACAGGAGGAAGTGGCTGCTGATGAAAGAGGCCACAGGACGAAGAAGGATGTTCAACTTTTAGCCCTCCCACACCCTGGCCACGAATTCACGAGACACACTCGAGCACAAGCTTTCCAAGTTTGCGGTGAAGACGAAATGATTGAGAGCATGTGACGAGGTCGTGAAGGCGGGGAGCTGAAAATTTCGTGAATAATTTAGTTAAATCCATTGGTTTTAGAGCGATAATAGCTGAAGATGCTTGAAAAGTTTGTTTGAACATTGTTTCGGTCGGGATTTGCGCTCAGCCGGGGATAATGGATGGCACCGCCACCGCAGTGATGTATGAGAGTTTTATGAAAATACCGCTGTTGACAGTGATTCGATGAAACCGATTGACCTTACAATAACTTTCGTATTTCCAGTGAGTCTGGCATAGGGATGGAGGGTGGATTTTGGTGAAATCTTGGCAGTGGTCAGACGTCTTTGAAGGCTGCCTTTCTTGTGGGTCTCTCCTGGTGGGAACAGACAAGGGAACTGCCTCAAACTAGTCATACCTATCCCAGTTGGCATTTCTGCTGAACGAAGTCCCCTTGCACCCCACCCCTTGCACCCCACCAACTGCACGCACTCCACGTGAATACAAAAATCAAGGGGAACACCGCTAAGATGTCATCAGAAAAGCTTCAAATGATATGCATTGTTGCAACTCAGCACCAAGAGGAATCTCACTCCTTAATGATAAATGTCAGTGAGCGCATGTGGACAAGCAGAATGCATAGAGAGCAAGGTTGCGTGGTTGATCTTGAAGTCTTCTTCTTCTTTTTCTTCTTCTTGTGGCGCTTCAATCCGGGTTGGACCTGGGCCTCAACCAACATGACTGCATATTGCGGTCGCGTCGACCTCCACGCAGTAAATTTAGGTTCGATTTCCGCACGGGACACGGCACCACCTCTTTCGGTAGGCCCCCTTGTGGGAGTATCGTGGTGGCTGTGGTTTAATACCCATATCGCGAGCAGAGCCATGGTTAGTGTTCCGTGCCGAATCCGTCGGAATCTGTCTGAATCATGTTCTTCACTCTACTGAGCCAGGCCACGCAGTTAGGGGACTTTCCTGGCTCAATGTAGAGTTGCAATCGCAGCCGGGTGCTGCGGCAGAGGGTTCAGGAAGGCCTCACTCCATACCAAGGTGGGGTGATTGTTCCTCAAGCATGATCTCATTTGGTTCTTGGGTAAATGAGGCGTCTAGTCTTGCGTTATCTACTACTCTTGGGATGGCTCCCGTGATATAAGTCGTAAGGCAGGTGATGACGTTCTATTAAATCCTACCTCTGTCAGCTTTAATAATTCAGTTGCATTCTCGTGTCTGTGGTGCTTTTGGTGTTCGTATGGCAGATCAAACTTGATGTAGTCTGATTACTAACTATACTGATATTAGTGAAAGCCTAGCTACAGTAAGAATGGCTTTGAATACTAATCTCAATCAGCAGATACAAAGATAACATGAGACTATTTGCCCTGCCTGCCCCTCTATGAGCTGTAGACCATGTAGAGCGTATGGACACCACTGCTCTGGCCCGAAAAGTCTTCGAATCTGAGCCATTGGGACAAGACAACAGAGGACGGCCCAGGCTAAGGTGGCGCCCACAAGTGGTGAAGGACCACAACCAACTTGGACTGCGCAACTGGCGGCAGCTGGCGAAACACCGTGCTGGCTGGAGAGGCATGTTAGTTGAGGCCAAGGTCCACCCCGGACTGTAGCGCCAGAAGTTTGCCCTGCCCCACCATCACATCGAAACCACGGCAAACCTTTCAGCTATGACTCTGTTGATTGTTGGTTGATGGATGACGACACGTTTCTTACCTCATTTCAAAGATCACAAAGCTCGATGACTAAGCTCAAAATCCACACATCTGATATTGCTCAGAATAAGTGGACTGAAATAAAAAAAAAAAATTAGCTGATCTCCCCGACGGGGAATTGAACCCCGGTCTCCCGCGTGACAGGCGGGGATACTGACCACTATACTATCGAGGATGTTGAAAATTGGTGAGTCAAATGCGCGTGATATAGACTTTTGAGTGAACTGAGTATTAAAATGGGCAGACAGCAAATGATTGTAAGGTTTTAAGAAAGATTTGGGAATGTTTCTAAGATTGTATGTAAAATACCTTGTTGAGTGCTTGTTGAGTGCTTCAGTCAAGGTTACTGTGAGAAAATGTCATGACTTTCTTAGAAGTGTAAAAAATCACTTTTAAAAAAGCAGTTTCATTTACTCGCATGTTTCCCTTAGCCTGTTCCTCATTTACAGCATTGAACAAAATTCTGGTATGGGATATATATATAAGAGAACTCACTACTGCAAACTTAAACTCTACCGTCCAACTCCTGTTAGTCGCCCTTAGCTTAGCAGTATACGCAATTTGGAATGTCCACAGCATGAGGATGAGCCCCTGATGCACATAAAACGTTTTCTTAGTTTTAAAAAAATAAATAATAGTTTTTATTAATTTTAAAAAAATAGCTAGCATTGACGCCGAAAGGCAAAAACAAATATATTAATAGTTTAGCTTAGAGCGCCCGCATAGAGCCAGTAAGTAGTTATAAGATTTCGATTCTGACGTACCTAGGTTAAGCGTTTTATACCTAGTTTTAAGATACTATTAGATAAACAATAAAAAAAATGCCTTTAAAAAAAAAAGCCCCTGATGCACCCCACGAAAAGGACTACTAGAGATGTAGAGATGCACATACGTCATAGTGAGATGCTGGGAACGCCAAAAAATCAGTTAATTCAGATCATCAGCAGCACTTGCACCTACAACAGCCTGTTTTCTCGACTGTCCGTGCATTTTGATGAATCTCAGGTTTTTCGACATCAGTAATGTTCCCACTGCCTCTGTCAAGCAATCCTAGTGACAATCAGTCAACTAATTTTGTGACACTTTTAATGACAGCTGTGTGACAGGTGCCAAATGCCGGCGCTATGAATTTGTAAACTGAAGAATCTATGTTTAGGCCACGGATCAAAAGAGGCATTCATAGGGCCCGAACCCACCTTGAGACTGTCTGTGTCCTTGGTTAGAGCATCTGTCGGCGGTTGGGTCTCTCGACAGCAGAACTGAATGACTCTTCAGAATGCAGGTTGATCAAGTTGCATGCATGTTCCCAAACGTCAGCAAGAAATTCGCGGCTTTTAGGTTATCTCTAGATAAGAAAGGCTGCAGACGGCTTGTTGGCATACAAGCGGGACACTTCACCTTCGCTAAGGACATTAGTGTGCTCGAACTTATTGATGATACTCTAGACAAGACCTAAAGCGAGGGTAAAGACACTGCAGAGCACTTTCTCTGTCAATGTCCTGCCTTTACTCGGATCAGGTGACAGCTGTTTGGTCTTAATGTGGTTGGGGCTGTACAGGCAGAAGCACTTGCTGGTTTACCCCCGAAAGACCAAGAAACTACATTAAATGCAGGTTACTGCCTGGTAGTGCAATGGATCAGTGTTCAAGTCTGAGCGCTCCAGTGGTGACTTCAAAACTGATCCAATGAAAAAAATTTTATTAGATTTTCATATTGGCTGTCCTTCTTCCGACAAGTGAGTTGACCCGGCAAGGATTTCGTCATCACAAAATTTTTCGTATGAGAATGATTTTTGCGACATTTTTTTGAAAGACACACTTCTTTAGAGGCTGGCATCAGTGGTCATATGAAATTTGTCTTAAATCACTTTCTGCAGTTTTTCAAGTTGGAGTTGAAATTCAATTTTGAGTGAGCATGAGGATCGCCCAAGAGACACTGACCAGAGAGACTTCTTGCCAGTTTCTGTGCGTCTTGCCACCCTTTTAAGTTGAAGAAGTTTGTGTTTGCTATTCTCCGTCGTATTGTAATCTCACACGTCTGAGAATCTACAAAAATTCTTTGATCCTACTTCTGCCATTTGAAATATTTAATTAAGAAACAAACATTAATCCCATTGCACCTAATTACCGCCACAGACAAAAGAAAGGCCGCCACTGATGTGTCAGATTTCACACTTTTTCACAAAGAGAACCCTTCATTTGAGCGGCTATCCCAGTAAGGACATGCGGTGCAGGAGGAAGCGTTCACACTATAATTGTTTTTTGCCACATAAAACAATGCGTTACTTGATGGAAGGATAAAAAATGGATGAGTATCGAACAATCGAGTAGATTGTTTGTTTGACAACTGTGGAGTAGAATTGACTGAAATTAAATAAAATTTGAAAACACGAAGTTTCACATTCATCTTGCAAAGATCACGATAAGGACTTAATGCCAATCAGGACATCAGCATAAGAAGAAGTACAGAGTTGAGTTGTAGGTGTTCTATGTTTGGAACGCATGCATTGACTGGTGGTTCATTGCAACAGACTCCGAATTCTGCTGCTGATCAGATGAAATTTCTGGTTGAGAATTGAAGCAAGTCAGTGAGCCCCTGTTTCAACTCAACCGCTTTTGGGCCCCATGTCAGAAAAGGAGACCCAAGGACTGCAGACCACCTAGTCAACAATGGTTGTAAACTCGGTGATGTCAAAGTCAAGGTCTGAAGAAAGCCGAAAAGTATCCGAAGGCGATCTTGACTCGCTTCATGAGCTCATGTTGACTACGGAAGCGCTCCATCCTATCATCTGCAGCTCGATCACATTGTAAATATTGAATCAAAAATGAGTATCCCAGGGTCTAGGTTCTAATTTCAGATCCAACAGGGACTCTAACCACATTAGAAAGTGGAAGTGCCAAATTCTGTCCCTCTTGTCTGCCCAGAAAAGCGTCCGTCTAAGGGAATTTATAAAATAAGTTTGTAACTTGTGTGTAGAGGGCGAACGTCGTTAAAAGAACTTGTTGGTCTAAGTTATATGTCCGCTGCTAGAGAATGAATTGAAACATAAGAGAGATGTCCGCCTAAGGGGATGTTCACCTAAGAAAAGTCTTCGTCTACAAAAGGTGTTTGCCTAAGAAGTATCGGCCTCAGGAAGGTATCCGACTAAAGGACCTGTCCGACTATGGGAATTTTTCGTTCTTAATCAGATGTCTAGAAGGGGAAGTGCATGAGGAAGATCTTAAAGTGGGGTATTGGGTAAGGAGAGGTATCCGCGTATCTACGCCTAAGGAAGGCGTTTGCTTAAGAGGTGCCACTCTCAGGAAAATGCACGACAAAGGTAAATTTTCGTTTAAGGGGCGTGTCTGTCCAATATTAGTCTGCGACAAGAGAGTGTGTCTGCCTAAGATAGGTACTCACCTAACCCCCTCTTAGTCAGACGTCCGTCAAGGGGAGGTGTAGGATTAAGAGAGGGCCTGAGAGAGGTATCCACTTGAGACAATTCTGCACCTGCAAGATGGGTGTCCGCTTTGGAGCTGCAAGCCTCAGGAAGGTGCACAACTAAGGGAAATCTTCGTTTAAGGGGCGTTTCCGTCTAAGGGTAGCATTCGCCTTGAGGGTGTCTGTCTGCTAAAATGAGGTATCTATGTCATGTATTTTTCTTCTGCGGAAGGAATACACCGTCTAGTGAAAGTGTCCAACGTAGATATACTTCAAGGTGGGGTATCATCATGAGAGAGGTGCCCGCCTTAAGGAGGTGTCGGTCTAAGCGAGGTCTGCGCCAAAAGAAGGTATCCCAATAAGTGGTTCACTAGGCGGACTAAAGATTTGCTCGCCAAAGACAGAATCGCTTACAAAGGTGCTCGCCTAATAGAGATTTCCAGCGCAGAGGAGGCTCCAATTAAGGGGCGTATCTGTCCAAGATATGTGTCCATCTAAAATTGGGTCTACCTAAAGAACTGACCGATTAAATTAGGTGAAGGCCTTTTGTTACAGGTACTACTGAAGTCACAAAAAGTCATTTTGAAAAAGACGCTGTGAAATTCAGACCCTAGCCCAGCAGATTATAGAAGCTCGGCATGATCCGCCTGAAGGCCACAATGATACATGCACTTTGGACTAAGATTGGTAACAATAATTATTGAGTGGCACTCCATCCCATAATACTTCTCGTATTGTACGTGCTACTGTTCGCTCACGAAGGGACCAACAGTTTTTTTTTTTGCCGACTCCGAATGGCGAGATTTGAGAAGCTTTTCATAGACAAAGCTAGGAGTATCAATGCTCAGACATCATCGCACTGACCGGCTACAACTATATTTCTGCGTTCAGCCATCTTAGGAATGCCGATGGGAAAACTTATCTGCCAAGTATTTGTCGCTGAAATTACAGATTACTTTAACATTCCCTTTAGATGTCTATTGCGACTCTCTGACATTGGAGGGTCTATGTCTAAGCTATTGTCTTCCATCTATGCTGATAACGGAGATGATGATTTTAGCAGTCGCTACCAAGCTATGGCCTTCTACGTTTCTCCTTGCTGGGATTCGAATAGCCCCTCAGCTCAAATATGGCTCTCCATGCAAATCGCCTGCTCTACCAGTACAGCTGTGGGCTCGCTTTAAGTGTGAGATATAAAGTCTCTTTCACTATTTCAATATTCTGCAGGCTTTTTCATTGATGATGTTCGATGGATCGGAAGTCCATTAAAAAAGAAAACAGAGTAGAGTTCATCTATTTGCTTAAGTTTTCAAATGGTTTTATGGTCTTCTACAGAACTACATCAGGAACTCCTTTTTTTCTAGGTTTCCTGAATGATTCACATCACCGTTCCTATCCCAAGTAACGTTGCAGTTCTTCTTCTTTCTCGAGTGGCGCTACAGTGCAGAGCGAAACTGGTCCTCAACCAACGTGCATCGCCGATTGCTCGATTCACAAAAATAACACAAAAGCCCTCGAAAGATGTTGTAGGTTTTGCCAAGAGGCAGAACACACTCCCACCTCCATTGATGCCCTAAATGATTTGCCCATGTACAGTTGACATTCTGCACAGTACCACCATCAAATTTCACGTGCCCATCCCCTCCACACAGTGCCGTCCAACCTTGGAATGTCGCAAACCCAACCCATTGGACACGTTCTAGTTCAAGTTTCATGCTCGTCCGCCCAATTCGACAAATCAAAACATCACGCTCGAATGCATTTCATTCGTGTGCACTACTTTTCAACAATTTTAATTAATTAATTAAGCCAACATGCCACACACTCCGGCCATCAATAACCGCGTCCAGCACACAATGCTACAATTCGAATATTTTCGTTAGAAAGTCGCTCCGGTATCCGAGAGACGAAAATAGAATATTTCTGTCATTGGCCTACTTCCGCCCGGCAAGATAACGTACAAGGGGCATAAACGAAGACCATAATCAAATTAACAGAAGAGTGTTTTAATTAATGCCGCACAGATGCAGATACAGTGTTACAGTGAGCGTGGTGGGACTTATTTGTCGCCTGACGCCTTTGCAACTGATTAGCCCAGGGTGAAGTGCTTCGTTATAAATAGGGCTTGTCGTTGTTGTTCTCTGAAATGAGATAGACTCTTATTATTAGAAAAATTTTATGGGTTTCACGGATGCAAAAAAAAAAAAAAGATTTTACTCCGATCTCCCCGACGGGGAATTGAACCCCGGTCTCCCGCGTGACAGGCGGGGATACTGACCACTATACTATCGAGGATGTTGAAATCCAATGTGTCAGAGATGGTATATAAGTGTGTGACGGGGGAGTGGTGGAAATTTAGTTTAGATGACGTATTTATCGGTAGATGGACGGAATTTCTAATAATTTGGTTATTCATCACTTTGACAGTGACTTGAGTATTTTGCTATAAGATCTCACTATTTGTTGACAACTGTCTAGAGTATGTAGACATAGAACTGTTTATTTCAAGGGCAACATGTTGAGGAAAAAAGGTTCTAGCATGGCCGAAGATTTCGATTCAACTGCATTTTCATTACAACTTCTTCCACTTGTCGCAAAGTCGTTAAAACACATCGAAGTGGCGTTCCAACGCTTCCCGATTTAATCTGTACCCGATTAGATCATCGCTGAACGCTCGTGTGTTAGGCATATCAGATCGCTAGTGAATACATCGAACCAGATCGGCGAATCTTGCTCCAACCCATTTTGAAGCTAGTGTGTCTTTTTTGAAAGACATTGCAGGAAGTTACGTTGCCATTTGGCTGGGGGATTGTCAAAGAAAGGCTGGGAAACATTGCACTGAAGCGGTCAGACTCGAAAACTGGTCCATTGTACTACCAGGCAGTAACCTTCTTTTACTATAGTTTTTTGGTTTTCCGATGAAAGACCAGCAGGCGCTTCTGTGCTTAAGAACTTAAGTTTTCAGCGACACTAGCAAAGGCAGATATTGGCAGATTGACAGAGAAAGTGCTCTGAGGTGTCTTCACCTGCTCCACAGGCGTCGCAAAGGGTGTCTCCACTAAGCTCAAGTAGACTTAGGTGCTTAGCGAAGGTGAAGTGTCCCATTTGTACCCCGACAAGTTCTCTTTACTCTTTTCTGTCTGGAGATGACAGAGAGTTGTCGAATTCCTTGCTGACGTTCGGAAGCATGCACTTGGTCAGCCTGCACCGTGGAGAGTCACACCCTCACTGGTTGTGCTGTTAAGAAACCCAACCGTCGACCGAAGACCTAACCAAGGAAACGGGTAGTTCCAAGGTGTGTTCGGGCCCAACGAATGCCTCTTTAAAACCTTGCCTAGCTAGTTCGTCAGCAATCTCGCATCGGCCCCAGATCCCTCCGTCGTCTTGAAGCCGTCCGTGAAAATCCGACTTCATTCCCTTCCCGGTTCAGTTTCTAGCCAGAGTCAGTCTTGGACGCAGGGAAAGTTGACTTTGTATAAGTGACGCAGCTGGATCGTGGTGACCCTGCATCAGGCTGCATGTCCATTAAACGAGTGTCATAGAAGATGTTGTGAACGAGGTCAGCAAAACTCCAGTGACCATTCCAAAACCAAAGATCATTCCTTTTTAGTCGGGAGTTGGCCTTGATTGTACAGCCCATGATGTGAATGTCAAGGGGAGGAAGACTTAACAACGCATCAAGAGCAGAGCCAGGCGTGCTGGGGAAGGCCCCTGTACAGCCGAGAGAGACCATTCTTTAAAACTTGGTGAAAGCAACAGTCACGTATTTTCACGAAAGCTTGTTCCACCAAACGACTGATGCTTAGGAGAGAAGAGGTCTTCTCGTTTCCTATACAGATGTTTTTGGTGATAGGCCCCAGGATTTACCAAAAACTCCCTTAAACTGACAGAAAACTGACAGCGTCTTGGAGGTTTTGCGTCTCAATGTGTAAAGAAGTTTTTTATCCAGGATAACACCGAGGTATTTCGATTCATAGGAAAATGGAATGCTGAAACCTTTAAGTACTGGTTGAGTGAGACCAGTCAGGTTCATGTTTCTTGTGAAGAGAACAACTTAGGTTTTAAGAGGATTGACTGAAAGCCCCTTCCACATGCAAGAACGGCCGCAAGGCAAGGCTACATTATCCGCGTAAGCCTCGGCGTGTTTGATCTGTTCAGGATGGAAAGCAGAGAGTCGACCAGCATGCACCATAGGAGAGGTGACAGGACACCAACTTGGGGGCAGCCTCCGAAATTACATACTGGTTACACGTCTCCGCGTTTATAGTTCTTATTCATTAGCATTGCTTTTATCCACACCACCAATGATTCTTCTACGCCGAGTTCTCTGGCCGCGTTGCACATGCCATCAAAAGTTGCGTTGCCGAAAGCAATGAAAGAAAGAAGTGTTTACCTATCCCAAGCGTTGTATCAAAACAAACAAACAGGACTAAGATCGCACGCGTAACGTTCCTTCTCCAATGACATCCAGTGGACTTAAGACGAAAGCAAAGCTCATAAATCGGGAACACGCTCTAAGAGCCTGCTGTTGCTTATAACAGACCAAAAGGCCTCTATAGGAATTCCTTCAATTGGATATTCTTAGACGCTTAGACTGTCAGTTTTACGTATTTTTCCAAACAAATCCAGTGTCTCTCGAATTTTCATTGAATCCCTTCAATCATCCCGCCTGCACTATTGTCACACAAGGACCACCGTTTAGTGGCGTACAACCATGCCATAAGCAATCAAGGAACAACTCCTCCCTGGGGGTGCAATGACTGTCGCATGCAATTTTGCCATCGACATTACCCTGACCGTCCCAAATGAAGTGTCACTGATTCCGGGCGCACAAATAACCACAAACCACCACACACACACACACAGCCGATCCTTGCTTAAATTGTTAATTTATTAACTTTTCACAAGACATCCCCTAAAAAGGTAGACAGCCAACAGAGAGAGAGACAATAGACAAGACGACTCCTTGTCGTCTAGCGGCACAGAGGCAGCCGTCGCACATTGTCAGGGGTAACTGGCGGCGCTTGGTGGTGGCGTTTTCGGTCACATACTTATGAATTACCTGCGTGACTAAACGAATTAAATTGCCATTGTCAACTCTCCACTGGGGGTAGCTGCGGGATGGGGGCCAGAAGTTTGTCAAAAAAAAAAAACTGAAATTCATTGGATTCCCTTTTTGTTTTGTTTTCCCAAAATAGTTTTCATTTTTCAAAATATTTATTGTCTGTCGTTAAGTTTCGGGCGCAGCGTGTGCGTCGCCCCTAGTCGAGGGGTGAACTGGCCGGCCCTGGGGTCGGGGTGGTTAGAGCGGTGATTAATAAGTTGCATTCTGTACATTAAGTGAAAGTCAAATGCACATTCATTGAGGGCATTAATATTCCACGGACAAAGTTGGGCTGGGTCTGGCTCATGTGACAGTTGTCTGAATGTCAGACATTTTCACGGTACCGCGGCGACAGCAGTGGCGGGCGTTTAATGGAGAAATAACTTAGCCCGCATGTTTGGAGGTATTCTGGTCTAACTGACGGCAGGACGGCCGGCAGGGAGAAGGGGAATTATGAAGTTATGGAAATTTATCCGCGAAAGGGAAGGGTTGCTCGCTTTTGTGGCATGGTCTCAAATTACATGTATCTGCGGTTTCTGATTATATCATACGGCGCGGTGCCAATATCAGTTGGGAATTTTGTTGTCGAACATGGTGTTTTCTCGGCTGTTGTGCGGAGAGATAGAGATCCACGGCGGAGTGTCTCTAACGCTTTCATGGGGTTAAGCCGTTAATCAAAATGAAAGCGTATTAATGACTGGGATAGGGGTAAATATTGACTGTTCTTTCGGCGGCAGACTGCATTTATCACAATTACGGCACGTGTATTAAATAAAAAGGGGTTTGTTTTTGTTTTTATTTTTTTTTTTTGTTTATTTTATAGGTCTGTGTGTGTGTCTTTTTAGTTTATTGACGGTTTTGAAGGCAAAATGCGGAGGAAGGGTGTGGTTTATGCGGTCAGTCTTGAGTATGAAAGTGCATGCGATGCGTGATTGGGAGAAGTTTGAAGGATTAAGAAGACTTAGGCACAACCCTTCAATGCAATATGAACGCCAGTCTATTGATTGAAACCTTGAATAGATCTCTCCCCTTGTGCACAGACATTTGGTTGGGCTTTGCTGCAGTTGACGGTGATGATGACGAGGAAGATTTTTCGTCTGCCTAGGAGAGATGTCTGTATTCTTCGGTTTCAGGACTGCTGGGATGAACGTCGCATCACTAAGCTTATCTGGCCAAACTACGCAATGGGCGCTCGTTGTGTGTAATCAGATTCCCCACAAAGACTTCCCTCGAAGCTGCAGCGATGGAGAGGAAGAAGAAAGAGTCTCCAATCTCTTTTGTTCATGGGAAGCCTTTTCTTAAGGAAGACGAACTTATTTGAAGGCATACTTCTTCGGCGATGTGAATGAACACAAGGATACCGGCACTGGCCAACGTGGCAAGTAAAATTTTAAGTGGGCCGATTGAAATCATTCAGTCAGGCATAGTAGCACTTCGTTGGTAAGATTTTAAATGTTGCAATATTCATAGTCCCCATTGAATGTCGTGTATGTGCGTCGACTCAAAGGGCGTAGGTCTAGTATAGATTTCTGGACGTTGGTTGCCAGCACTTAAGGACTTAAGCACTTAGTCTATGAAATGGTTTGAATGTTGCCGTTTGGAGTCGGAAGTAAACTGTTGGTCGGCGCAACTCATGAGAGACTTAATAGCATTCACAGCTGAAGGCTGAAGGCTAGCCTAAACTGAACGAAATTAAAACATTTCTAAAAAGAATGCTAGTGGAACACATACACAAGGGATCATATGCTTTTATCATTTCCATAATCTTCTTTCTTCCTCTTTGATTGGCATTAGAGTTCAGGATGGACGTAGGCCTCAGCCAACAGTCCTTTTCAGGTAACAAAGGCCCTTGTCAGCTGCCATAAATTTCTCGCCACCAATTGATTGAAGTTCTTTTTCTTTTTCACTTGTGTGCGCTATCTGAGATGAGCTCGTCCTCTGTTGCTCATCTCATGGCTCAGATTCAAAGACTCTTCGCACCGAAGCAGTGTTTCCGTCTCTCTACACGGCGCAGACGTCTTAAGTGTTGTATCCATAGACCGTTGACTGGCGCAATTCCTTGTATAGAGATCGTCGTTGAATATCCTCCTTCAGATGCCATCCTCCCAGTTTCTGAGCCATAGAGCAGGACCAGGATGATCAACGTGTTAAGGCATCTTGGTGTTTCCAAAACAGGCTTCGTTATTCAATTGCCTTCTGAGCCTAATTAAATAAGAAAGTGCTTCTTCCTGAGCCATGGGAGCCTTTCATATCCTTCGGTATGAGTCATTCAGTTATCTAGACCAAGTGTTCTAAATTCCATGACAAATTTTTCCTTTAGGTATTCGTTTGTCCTTCTAGAATCTATGATCTGCGATCCTCTTTAGGGCTAAGTTCGTGCAGTTGTCGTCTCATGCCTTTTTTGAACCACATTCACATCTTGGTACAGAAAGCTGAGTTCACGGTTTCATCTTTTTCACCATTCCTCGATCCCGCGTACGACGATGAAGACACACACAAAGTGTGTGTGTGGGGTACAAAACACAACCGCGAACCCTAAGAGGCTTGCAAAGATGTGGAAGATGTCACCTGTAAGGACAAAATTCTCGGCCATATTAAAATGCAATAGATAGAAAATGCTTAGCTAGACCTGTGAGTGGGATAAAACCAACATGTTTATGAGCCTAAAATTTGACACATCTGTGAGTCAACATTGTGAAAGTGCAAAAAAATTTAAAAGGGGTCAGCGTGCCCCCCAAAATATTCTCCTCTGGGATAGGTTATGTTTTTTGGATTATGTTCCTTGATCCTTTCAGTTTCATTTTTCTGAGAAATCGTTTTCGAGGCACAGAATCCTTGAATTCCCGATTTTAAGGATAAACGCTTCTTGAAGAGCTGCTCTCTGATCCCAACCTTGCTACTGAGATTTGTTCCTTCTGACCTCTATTTCAACTTCAAGTTCGAATGACAGCGAAAATCGTCGTCGTCGCCGCCGCTGTCCCAAATCCCAAACTCATCTCGATAAGCATCCCACGCACAACAATCCTAATCTTAATTAAATCGTGCACAACAGGGTGTGGAATGGTGGTGCGCGCTCTTAACAAGGAAAATAAATTATTTGCTCACCTTAGCACCTGTCCTTATGGCGGGATAGTTAAACAAGTCATCTACACCACCGCGAATTACCTCATACAAGTCACCAAAGCAAACCAAATCCCCGACCCCCTCGTAAACAAAGAGAAAAAAAAACTAAACCTGCTTGTCAGCGACATTTCCCCAGCTAAACAGCACTCTCTCATAAACACTCTCTCTCCCGCTCTCACTTTCGCATATTATCCTTCACTTTATTAAGAACATTAACTGCCCTTAACAACTTCACAAAGACGAAATCTTCATCTACTGCCAACTACGCGACGGTAGCGGTGACGGTGGCGACGCGGCGTTTATGATTATTGCCCAGGCCAGGAGAAACACATGACGTGTCACATGACTAATTATAGCGCCAATCTCAGCACGGACTCGAATTTGAATATTACATTAGGCGGCAGTAAAACGAAAATTTTTAACGGTTAATAAAGCCACTGCCAGCTTTTCTAACCGCGTAAGTAAGAAACAAAGTACACACTTTCGCATCTAACCCCCACCGTGAGCCTAAGCTGCCATAAAAGCGATTTCCATATCCTGGCGAAATGGTCCAACGGCAATGTGTTGTGAGTCTCACGGTTATAGTTAAATCATAAAATGCGGCATTTCAGTGATCTCTGACAGCTCGAGAAGTCAACAGCTTACCCAGAGACTGCCGTCAAGAGTTCGCAATGAATAAATTTTATAAGATCCATTCAGCACCCGTCACCCAGTGAAAGCCCATCAATCGCGTTCATCACTAAAACGGGAATCCGTTTCCGCATAGTTTAAGACCATAATGACAACAATAATTCTCAATTTTACAGCTGTGCCTTGACAAAATCATAAACAAAGGTCCGTAAAACTGTTTATGCCCGACAATGCGCGATTGTAATGGCCACGGCGGTGATCCAGCTCCCCACCATTCCCAACTACCATTTGGCGCAAAAAAAAAAACAAACACACAGCCAAACACAGTGACAGAACGACGACCAAGAGAGGCTGGCTCAGTAAAATCACTCGAAGCGGAATGAATGGCAACGAACCGAACGACCGGCGAACAAGGAACGAAACACTAAAATGTAATAAATACATTGCGACCGGAAATAAAATTGAAACATTAAACGTTATTATTACCGTTGTGCCTATGCCTGCGTATATGCGACGACGACGCTTCGCACTGGCCATTTTATTTGTTGATAACTTTAATTGAATTACAATCTGCACGGCGGATGAGGGCTGGCGGGTGGGAGGCAGTAAACTGTGTAGCCACTTGTAGTGATGCGGAGGCTACGGGCGTCGCCGTCGTCGGTGGCCGGCTAATAAAAATAAAATTATGACAAATTGCCGAAAAGTTTAGCGCAGAGGCCGTAATCCTATTGGGGGTAGTTAGAATATACATTTTTTTTTAACGAGATCTTAAGGACTGAAGGAGATTTGGAGATTAGCCTCGGATGCCGGGAGGTTGAGAGTCCATGGAGAGTGGGTAGTTTTAATGAGCAACCTGATCGGATTGTAAGAGGCACGTGGAGTAAAGAATTTCCAGAATTTTTTTTCCTAATTCAAATACAGTCGGCATGGAGTAGTGGGAAGGCGACAAAAGGGTGAAGTTTGGAGTCCATCCTGGGAGTCGAGTTGAATTTACGATGCTATGCTATTCTAGAACAATTATTCAAGAGCTTTAAGATCGTTTCCATAAATCGAAATGTTTCCGTGTGTCCATTCCTCCGTCATGCCTCTAACAATCTTCGTACCGCCTGAACTAATGGAGCTTATTAATCTACAGCCCACAATACACCAGGATGTTTTGCAGTAAACTGTTCTCTTTTGAGAAGAGTGGACCTACAATTTATTGCCAACTCTGAAAGGAGTTTTGAGAAGCTGTTCATTCATTTTTTAAATAGATGCACTTGACAACGCTAGATCTTCTTCTTCTTATTATGGCACTACAGTCCGGAGTGGACCTGAGCCTCAACCAACATGCCTCTTCAGCCAGCGCGATCTTCCGCTAGTTGCCTCAAATTACGCACTCCAAGTTGGTTTAGGTACCTCTCCACTTGTGTGCCCCACCTTTGCCTAGGCCGTCCTCTGTTGCGTTGTCCCAATGGCTAAGATTCGAAGACTTTTCGGGTCGGAGCAGTGGAGTCCACACGCTCTACATGGCCTAGCCATCTTAAGCGTTGTATCCGAAGACGCTTGACCAGGTGCATGCCGATGTGCAGCCCATAGAGTTCGTCGTTAAATCTTCTCCTCTAGAAGCCAGCAACGCAAACAGGACTATCCCCAAATCGAAAGCCTAGACTGACTGTAAAATTTACCAGATTGGGCCCAAATGCAAACATCCCTCCTATGTTCACATTCAACTTCCTGACAATTAATTCTTAAGCATAGAACGATAGGAGACACTTCCTCAACTCCCCGCTCCCAGAGGAGACTTCTCAAACTCCCCGCTCCCAACCAGTCCACGGTTCAAGCAGAGCATGCATAAGGAGTGAGTGCCCAGAATGCTGCAGAAAACATTTGAAATCTCGAAGACACACCCCCAAGCTGAAACCAATCTCCGTGCCAGGGATGTGCTTACATTTCTCACAAATAAACGTTTGTGGAAATCAAGAATTTGAATACATACATGCAGTACCATGGAAATTCATCGCTGACTACAAGTCACCAGCTTATGGCGCTCCACTCCTCCGTCCAGACTGGCCATCGCCAAGCCAAAAATAAAATCCCATTCAATCTGAACTTGAAAAATTGCACTCGTCGAAATTGCAAGCACTCTTTAAATGAAAAACGATTTGCTCTGCGTGTGTCGTCCTCAGCATCCTGACCACTGGGATGCCGGTCTCCACTATCAGTTGCCAGCAGAGAGGCTGTTGCCCTTGACTACCGCTCCTAAAACCTCCTTTGTTAGCAAAGGGACAGTTGAAGGCAGACGGGTGGGCGAGAGGAAAATGAATAAAATTATTTTTTTTTCCTTCTCGCTGGCGTCCAGTCCATACATTGACGATTGCCGCCACCTACCCCTGCGCACAAAGCCAGCCCCCGGGGTATCAGGATAATATGTTGTTTGGTTACCGATAAAGCGAGGTCCCTTTTTCCAATTATTCCAGATGAATGAGTTTCGAAATCCCCTTTTCGTTGCGTTTTTTTATTTTCTGTGTTTTGTTCATTTTTTCGCCGATGCCGATTCTCAGCTCCGAAATTCCGAATTCACGGCGGCGGCGACGACGACGACGATGGGCGATAGCAATGAGGACGAAATGATGATGATGATGTCCGGCATTTTTGCTGACTTTCATTCGATGATTGCCGCTGCACACTTCCTAGCCTGCTCGTACATTCGTATGTGAAGTCTTCCCGCACCCCACCCCCCACCGCCAGACGCGTCGAAAGTGAGTGAACAGTTTAATAACGAAATAACGGAATTCCATTTCGCATTTGGACGGCGGCAATGGCGGTCGAAAAATTGTGAGCTTTTGATTTGTGACGGACGCAGCGGGCTCTCGGCCGTTATTTTATTGCACACGATTTCACAAAAGGTTGTTTGGACTGAAACGAGTCCGGAGAATGAGCTGCTTTAAGGATTTTTTTTTCACCCCGTGCAGGAGGACTATTATTCGTCCTGAAATTGAATGTACTCATGTGCGCTGTGCTCTCCGCTGGGCAGTTCCTTTCTGCACGGCGTCGGGCGGGACCGTAAAGAGTGCTGCTGCGCTGAGTAGACTTTGGCTCGTTTAGCAAAGTGGATGTTAAGTGTAATGCGATTTTTATGTAAATTGGTTGCCAACGGTCGACGATATGGCCAGTTTGTTGCTCGTGCAACACTGTACACGGTACACATGTGGGTGCTGTGGCGGTGGAAGGGAAAAGGGATGGTCGTTAGAATGCGGAGGAATATGGCTTGTCACAGACGCTGTTGACGGCTCAAATACGAACCAATTACCGGAAATGCAAATTGGGTGGTATACAGCGGCGGACGATTCGGAGCTTATTCCGGATCAATGAACACTTTCCTTTGTAGTAGGTCTTCAACTGCGATGCGGGAATGTCAAATTAAAAGTTCGACTTTAAGGGGAAGGGGTGGAAAACGCATCAAACGATGGGTGGGTGGATTCGATTGGGGATTGAAAGGACTTGTAAGCACAGTCAATGAGGATGGACGTTTGATATGCAATTCGGAGAAAGGACAAGAATTTAACTTGGGGGCAGGCTCTCTGAAGATGCAACTAATCGCCTTTACAGTGACTTCTTGCTGTAATTGAATGGGTGGAGATCTGTTAGGAGTTCCTTTGCGTGCATAAACTTCAGCCTGGAATAGCATTCAGTCCGAAATTGAATTCAAATGATTTGCATACTAACGTGCCCTCTTATCCGAAATGAGGGTGACAATGGGTCTCATTCTTCGCTCCCGTCAAGGTCTATGCGACAAAAAAGGACTTAAAGAGACACTCTTAGCTATTTTGCCAAACTCAGGCCTATGACCTGGGGAAAGATGGCACTTGCCCTACGGTCAAGGCATAATACTAAAGGTTCGAGTGGACAGAGGCAAACAAATGCGGACTAACCGATTGAGATTATGTCTAAAAGGACTGACTGCCTGATTTGGATCAGCGTCATCACATTGTTTGAAGGCCATGGAGTAGACAACGCAAGACTAGACGCCTTAGTTACGTAAGTACCAAACTGGGATCAAGTTTGACGGACAATAACTCACACTTCCTAGAAAGCAAGGCATTTTTAGCACCACACAGCTTTTTGGGTGGCAGCACTCAGTTAAGAATGCAACTCCACACAGAGCTGGGAAAGTTTCCAAACCGCCTGGTCTAAGTCAGTAGGATGAACAACCTGATTCAGACCTGTCCGCACAGTAGACCAACATCGACTCTCCTCCTCACAGGGAGGTCTGCCGAACTTTCAGTCTGAAACAAAACTCCAGAGTCTCAAAACCTCCCATGGCATCAGAATACAGCCTCTGGTCAAGCTCGCACTAGCAGTCAAGCCCACTCAACACCTGGGTCCTATAGCTGGCATTGCAACAAATGGCTTCTGCTTCTGTCAATGTCATTTCATACTCTAGTATAACGGATGTGAGCCATTCACAAGTTCAGTCGCGTCATCTGGTGCCTTAAGGGGCAGTCACTCCTCATTGGTGAGTTAGTGAGGCTTTTTAAAGACTTCTGCTGTTGTGCGGACGGGACATTAACCATGTGGCCCGAAATCCGAGAACTAGAGTTGATCAGGCGGTACTTTGAAATTACATCCCCAACAACTCAGTGATCTAGTGTTTCTGAAGAATTTTTCATCAAAATTTCAATTTTTCTGTAGGGACAAGATGCTATACGTCGAAAGATGTAGAATGCTCGACGGTGTGGTGGGTGACGTGGACTGCGATATAATTGGCGGTGGGAGTGAAACCGATGACACAAGAGAGATTGCTAAGGTGCACAAAGCTAGGAATATTGTCACAAGATCCCTTTCTAATCGATTTCTGACTGCAAAAAAATTCATGTGTAGGTTATGATCCTAAGCGCAAAGATGAGGAAATCACCACATCACATCACACGTTCAAGAAGCTGATACACTTTTAAAATAATGAAACTAGAACTAGAAGGAGGCATGGAATGTCCTTTACTGTGCTGACAGATAGGATCGTCGTCCACGCCCATTCCTTTGTCATGAAATTCGAACGTGACGTCTTTCTACTACTGGGGTCGTCAACATTGGATCGGTCCACGGACACCACTGCTCCGTCCCGAAAAGACTTCGAATCTGAGGCATTGGGACAACGCAACTGAGGACGACCCAGGCTAAGGTGGCGCACACAAGTGGAGAAGGACCTCAACCAACTTGGAGTGCGCAACTGGCGGCAGCTGGCGGATGACCGTGCTGGCTGGAGAGGCATGTTGGTTGAGACCCAGGTCCACCCCGGACTGTAGCGCCAGAAGATGATGATACACGATGTGTTCAATAAGCGAGTTCAATAGGCAATTTCAGTAGACATCTGCCCCAATCAGAAAGCTAAGCAGTTGACTTCAGAATTGTATATTTTGACGATGGTAAGACCCTTAGCAAACATTTCAAGATCAACATTTTAATTCTGTAGAATGAGAGCCACCTTTATTTACCCGTTGTGATGAGAATTAAGATATACCAAACCAAACCAGCCAAAGGACCTTTTCATACAAGCCTGAAGCCTGAAATTGAATACCAAATCGTTTTTATACACCATCAATCCTCCAGTGCTTTCGGAATTTCCCACAAAAATTCCCAGTTGTCTCTGCTAAAATCCCCAAAACGTTGTCTCAAGTAATTTCTCTCTCTCACACACACACACCTTCCATCACTTAAACGCATTCATCACAGTGAAGGCGGCGGCGGCGGTGGTGGCGGAGTCTCAAGCCAATCTCGGAATACCCCCACACTAGCCAGCTTTTAACTAAGCAGCAAAAAGTTGCACCCCGCCATGCCCGAACCAAGTCCCTCCACAGCGACCTTCTGCAGCAAGCTGTCAAATGAAAACTCCTCTTAGATATTCCGACGCCATAAATAAATGACTTTAACTGCGTAAAATTAACTGGGTGTGCCCGTTTGCATGCCATGCTCGTATTTCTCTATTTCCCACACCACCGGCCCCACAAGAGCCTACTTGCAGCAGTGGCACATAGCGAGCCCCATCCAGAGCACTCTTCTTCCAACCCCATCATAAATTCCAGCAGAGTTGGCGGCCCGCGCCGCCATAAAAACCAAATCAGTGTCAGTGGTAGTGGCGGCAGCGGCGGCGAGGGTGGCGAAGAACGTGCATAGCTTTCGAGCTGGTATGCGAAACTGTGGAGTGGTGTGTATGTCCTTTCCAGCTGAAATCTGACACTATCCCTCTCCGCATGGTAACGAGCGACCCGGCCATGTGATCTGACCATGTGACCAGACCCCACCGCTCACCCCATCCACCGGCCAGCGTCGCATTGAACCAGCCAGCCGCATGCAATTCATAAAGAAACTTTAATTAAATTTTCTCTACAGGACACCGTTCCTTTTGGGATGTTAGCCCACATTACAAACCTCCACATCATACCGCTATACCTCGTCAATTGCAACACTGACAGAGTGTGGGGCTGACTCCATCCCCTCACTCAGTTCCACGCGCTCTCTTGTCAGGATAACGACAAAACAGGACATACACAGTACACAACTCTGAACATAGGAGGCGTACACAATTCTCTTGTTGTGTCGGTTGGTCCTTTCTCGACCGGAAATTATGCAGAAAAGTTAGTCCCCGCTGCTCTTGTTGGATAATATTGTGAGTCTATGTGCAGACTTTTTATTTCGCTCATCTCTTCCCCCCCCCCCCCCCCCCCCCCCCCCCCCCCCCCCCCCCTGACCATCCCCTATCCCGACGCTGGCTAGAGACGACGGATATTTTTCGTTTTGCAGTGCCTCGGTGGCAGTGTTTTTTCTCCAGTCTGAGTTTTTAACTGTATTTAAGGACTCTAGGGCCATTCAGGGCGTGCAGGAAGTTCAAACAAAAACACGCACCTAATTAGGACGTTCTGTGGACTTGTTGCGGATGTTGTGATGGCACAAAGCGAGACACAACAGCATCCACTGGACTAAGGTGGAACAGATGCAAGCAAACAAAAAAAAAAAAAAACAGAAAGAGAAACCTTCTGGCTATAGACTTGTGTACACGAGGCATTTTGTCCTCTGCTGTCTGACATGATGGGCATCCTGGGTGAGGATAAGTCGTGTGGTTTGGATAGACAGAGAGAGGCGAAGATTTTAATCTTTGAACCGCCAGTTTTGGGAATTTCTGATTTGTGTTGTGGGTGATATTTGGTCGTGATGTTAGATGTAAAGCCACAAGCTGGTAGGAGTGGTTACAGTGTTTTAGGGTACCGGGTTCCAATGGGAAGGCATTGATACATTGCGCGCAGTGTGACTTAAGCCAGATGCTCAACAAAGTTGTGGAGGCTATACTTGGCGTCTGTGTCATTTAACTTACAACGCTTAAGGTAGCTAGGCCATGTAGAACGGATGGACAACACTGCTCCGGCCCGAAGAGTCTTCGAATCCCAACCACAGGGACAACGCAACAGAGGACCTCCTAGACTGAGATGGCGCACACAAGTGGAAAAGGACCTCAATCGGAAGCAGCTGGCAAGAGATCGTGCTAGCTGGAGGGGCATGTTGGTTGAGGCCCAGGTTCACCCCAGACTGTATCGCCATCCGAAGAAGAAGAAGAAGTCATATAACTTTGATCGTTAACAATCAGATCAAGATCAAGATCCCTCGACATCATCTGCGTCAGCAGCAGCAAAGGCCTCCCCAGAGGCTCTGAGGCCAAGGAACGGCTTTTAAGAAGGAAGGTAGGTGTCACCACATCAATACTTGGTCTCAGACTTCTGGCCAACTAAGTTTGAGTTAAACTGAAAAATGCAATCCCTTAAGAGGAAAGAGTGGTCCTTCGAGCCAGATTTTATTTAAGCAGGAGATGTGTTTTCTTATGTTCCACCTCCACAGCCAACTAGTTCTGATTGGGACAAGCACGTTAAGACTGATTTCTCAATTAGAGAAGAGTGATTGAGTGTGTAAGGGGATTGACATGTCACTGAAGGACGGACTGCAAGTTATTGCAGCAAGAGATCAGTGATCACTAAGACTTTCACAAAAGATCCAAAAAGTTTTCGCAGATGACTCCATACAGAAAGACGAGGTAGAATTTGAACACAAAGCATCTAAAAATCCAAACTTTTTCAAGCTGAATTCGGTTATATTCGGATAGCATAAGAACGTCCAAGAACCGACCCTAGGCGCACTCTTATCAATTCCTAGACAGCCAAAGAGTTCAAAGCAATCAAAGAAAGACGGCTAAGTCCAATGTCCCAACTTTGCTGCAACTAATTAGCCTCTCTTGAATAGGCTAATGGGTTAAATTGAAGCATTGCAACCCCAATCAAATCATTCTTTGGAGAACTTGATGACTTGACTTGACAAGAAAAGTCAAGCAACATGAGGACAAATTCCTGTTGATGATTTTCAGCCCAGCAACTTGCATCACAGAATCCGATTTTTTTCACTGCCAAAGTGAACCTCTACTGCTGCCTTGGAGTCTCTGATGGGCCACCATGAGCACAGAGTTGGCTTAGCTGTCACTGACAGATGCAGAAACTGTGAAGATGTGATAGGTGGGGGAGTTGTGTAATTTTCTCTGTCCCTATTCGGCCATGGCCAGAACTCTTTACTCGACTTATGTTCAACCATCCTTCAACCGATTAATAAGCTGTCGAGAAGCTATTGAAAATCGGATTATAAATTTTGAAGATATCACTGGATCATTACCTTGATCAGACTAATGAACTTGTTAGCTTCAATTAGGTAGGGCTGTACAGCGGCATGAACCTAGTCAAGCGTCTACGGATAAAACGCTTAAGATGGCTAGGCCATGTAGAGCGTATGGACACCACTGTTCCGGCCCGAAAAGTCTTCGAATCTGAGCGATTGGGACAACGCAACAGAGGACTGCCCAGGATAAGGTGGCGCACACAAGTGGAGAAGGACCTCAACCAACTTGGAGTGCGCAACTGGAGGCAGCTGGCGAAAGATCGTGCTGGCTGGAAAGGCATGTTGGTTGAAGCCCAGGTCCCGGACTGTAGCGCCACAAGAAGAAGAAAAAAAGCTTCAATTATGTTAAGTCTGTCTAGGAACATGGTTGCAATGGGTCTATCTGGGGCTAAGCCACTATCCTAAGTCGCGGAAAGCTAAGACTGCAAAGAGTGGTGCTGGCCGCGCGTTGTAAGACATTTCACAAGGCGGCTACTTTAAAACCTAGACCTTTTTCAAAGACCTTTTTCGATGAGCTTAAGGATCTAGCAGATAGAGTGTATAGATGCCCTAGGATTCATAAAGAGATTGGGGTGGATTTGCAGCAAAGAAACTCATAAGTAAGAGAATTGAAAGTCAATTGGAACCGAATCTACGTCTTGAATGCGGGCAACGGCTATGCTTCCAATTCTAGCTCGTGAGGCACAAAATTAAGTTGGCGTACACTCCAACTGCCCTTTAAAAGGAATCTCCAGGTCCAAAAAAGTGGCACAATGCGCCAACACTACTATGGCATTATACACAAGTTGGCAGTTACACATAACTAGCGTGAGATCGACGACACCATCGCCACATGACGCAAGAGAAGTCCTTCTCAAATGCAACGCAGCCCCTGTGCACTTATAGCCTGTCTTCGGTTGAATTTGTCTTCGTGGTTGCGGCCAACAAGTGAATCTCAAAGTAAGATCATCTTCAAGATTCTCAAATCATGCTCAATTACAGACGTACCTCGGCTGATGACAGCAACCAGAAGGAGAAACAAGAAAGAAATTAAAAAAAAATAACTTCCCATACCGGGAATCGAACCCGGGCCTTCTGGGTGAAAGCCAGATATCCTAGCCACTAGACCATATGGGAGACCGCTAGAATCACGCCCAGCTTCTGACAGATGTCACAGTTCAAGGAAAAACCCAAATATCTCCCTCAATTCTCAGTCGATTTGAAATTATTTTGCGATTTTCCAAATCAATTTTGCATCATGCACCACACAAAATATTCATCGAACTACAAAAAGCACTCTTACCAGCGGGTGCCAGAGAGTGAACGTTGTTGCACTCTGTTTCTGGTGTGGGGGTCTCTGCACACACACACACACAAGACGTATCCCCAGATTGAGTGCATTATCCGCTGTTTCCGACTAAACCCGAACGTCGACATGGCGGAGAAGGAGAGTTTGATAGAATTCACTTCAAAATCCAGACAAATTGCAGAGTAATGGTGGTGGTGGGGGGCCGCGTGTGTTACGATGTTAAAACCAACAAGGATGTCGGGGTGAAGAAAAGCGAATTCTATTTGAATGCAAAGCACTCATATGAAAGAATTTTCCAATTTAGTTAATAGAAATCGCAAAAGTGCCAAAAAACGACCAGAACACCGATGCGGGGGAGTGTGTGTTGGAAACTCGACTGAACAGAGTTACTCGATAAACACCGATTTTATGATAATGTGAATGGGGCGCTTTGGTGCGGGGTGAAAGAGACTCAGACTTCGTCGGATTACGTTTATTTCGTTTCCGACTTTGGCATGCGTTTTGGGTATTTTTGAGGATATTAACCAAATTATTTGTGTTTTTTTTTTTTGCTTTACGGGACGTTGTTGCTTGCCTCGGCCACGGGGGGTTGAGGTGATGGAAGGGGACAGGGGGGGGGAGGATTATTGAATTGATTTTGCCAAGCTGAAGACTGGCATCTGAATGGGATGTGATTCAATAAAACTTCTTCACACTACAAAACCGAATTTGAAGCAGGAGCGGGCTGAATTGAACATAGCAGGACAGCAGGGCTGGGTTGGGCGCTTTTTACGTTTTCAAAAGAGTCCTTTGAAGTGAAACGACGACGACGACGGAAGTTTGTACTCAATTAGTTGATTGGAGGTGTAACGTGTGTCGATTGCCAATTGATGGTGGAACGAAGGATCAGAACGTCGAAAGATATGCCGGCAGATGTGAATAGTTTTTTTCCCGCGTAAATATTTACTCACCGATGTCAATAAATTATCAATCATACATCCCTAATCCTTTGCCTCTCCACTCAGAAACCTCTCTCTCACTCTATCCTTGTGCATGCCTAATCAATATCCCTCCCAAAACCATTGTTCCTTCAAGTGAATCAAGCATCAGCGGTGGTCTTTTCCCGCGCAAAGGAGGATAATCCTCTGTTTAGTCATTGTTTGGGTCCATCCATTAGACATCCCCTAGGGACTCGGTTGGTCGGTTGGTTGGTTGGTCTGTTCATAAATAGTCACCAAACGAGACAGTCCCTGTGTCGCTTCTGCCAGATAAATTAGCAGACTTGATGTGTTTTTGCGGTTCGCCACAACGGATGTACTCGTACCGAAGGGGTTGGTTGATGGCGCTGTGTGTCGAAGAGAGATCAATAGGGAGAGTCAAGAACGCATCGTTCGTGTTTTTTTTTTTCTGTTGAACATATGACACGATTTTTTGGTGATTTTTTTTTTGTTTGCTGTCACCCCAGCTGATGGCATCACACTTCGCACTCCCTGGCACGACAGACCGTGTCGTGTTTATTTGGTTATTGAGGGCCTCTAATGAACTGTTTAGACAGAGTGGTGCAGAGGAAGCATAAATAACGCGCTCCTTCGAGTACTTTCGACGCACACCACACAAGTGTTTTCCCGTATCTCCCCCTCCCCCGGTCCGGGGGTTGATGATGTAGCATCACCCCGCCAAAGTTATTGCCGTCATAATCATAGCCATAAGGGGACCCCATCCACCACCCACCCAAGGGGGATGGAAAATTCAAAATATAAAATATTAATATCATTGTTGCAGGATGTGGACCTCGTTTTGTAATGCATAACCTGTTCCATGGAGTCCCGAGTCATCAACCAAATTGGCTTGGTTTGGCACCGCCGGGCGGGTGGGGTGACTGCTGTCATGGTGGCTGACGGTTGCGGGTGGATGTGTGGGGTGAGAGGGTGTACCGAACTGCAAAATGCAAAATCTTATTATTCAACAAACGAACTGCCATTTCCTCGGGACGGGCGGTGGAGAGACGCAGCTCTCGGGGTTGCCCGTTAATTCAATGAACTGTAATCATATTTCTCCCATTCGATGCAATAACAGTTATGTACGTAATGCACACAAGAAACGTTATACATGTTATCTCTTGGAATACTTTCTGTCGTTTATTTTTTTGTATATTAAATTATGTGAGGGGTGCTGTGGGGTGTGGTGGAAATGGTGGCATTTTGCTTGTTTTAATATGTCGCCAGATGTCGTTTTGGCATACCAGTTGCTACAGTTATGCTTTGTGGGTGGAGGTGATGTGCTGTAACAAATGTCTGATTAAATGCGTTAGCAGTTGAACGTGTGTGTGTGTGTGGAGGGTGGGGCTGGAGGTTGAGCAAAAAAAAGGGGTTTTTGCGGCAAAAGTGGCACTTTAGTCTGGCAGCGTGAAATTGGAAAATATTACCCTCTTGGCAGAGATGGCGGAGGCCAAGAGGTTGCTGCCTATTAAAAAACGGTAAATTACAATGGAAACATGATATCTGTGAGGGGGTTAGTGTTATTAAATAATGGCATTGGGTAGGGGGAGGGTTTTTTTTTGTGTCGTTTACTTCCTCATTGCGTTGGTGTGCAACAGAAGACTGTCGCTTAGGCGGTACAGAAGGCTCTCAAGCAAGTTGATGTGCCAAAGATGGAGACAGCTTGCAGATGGAGCCATTACAAAGATGGGTAGCTCCTCTGTCCAAGTGTTCTCTACGTTGAATTAGAATTATTTTTTTGGAGCTTGGAGCTGCGTTGGTGTAGTCACACGGAGATGGTCAAAGGCGTTAAGAGCATCGAGCCTGAAATCAGCTGAAAATGGTCTGGCGCGTATGCCAATTCATCTTTATGAATGATCAGAGGACAGGATGCCTCTTGAGTGGGATTTATGTCGCTTAAACGCTTCACAAGATTTGAGACGCCTTTGCTTGCACCGAAGGATTACTCAATAGATAGGACGCGATTATCGGTAAGAAACTGATTTTTTCCTATCAGTGTGGTTTCCGGCCGGAAAGTCCATTATAAAGCAAATGCTCACACTGACACCGATTCCAAGAAGCGCATATCGCCCCCCACCACGTCGATCTCAAGGCCGCATATGGCGGTGTGCATAAATACGAGGTCTGATCGACTTGGAAAAGGCGTTCCACACCGTTTGGTTACGAGGACTTTTTCTAAACCTGGTCAGACTTGGAATAAGAAAACAACTGCTGTACATGATCTATGACATGATAATAGGCAGGAAGTTCGTTGTGAAAAATGGCAACGTGACGTCTACCATGGTTTTCGATATTAAAAACGGTCTGCAACAGGGGGCAGTTGGTTCGCCAACCTTGTTGGCTATATTTACTAGCGATCTTTTGTACTCCATGCCGCACATTATAGTGTACGATGATGATCTGGTAGCGTACAGATCAGCGCCGAAGGTCGAAGTCATCAACATCCTGTTGCAACATGACATCCAAAAGATTCAGCAATGCTTTGATAGCTGGAAATTAAAAATTAAATTCAATAAATGCGAGACTATTTTTTCAGGACCCCGCTCTCCAGGGGCCTCAAGGGACACGAAGTTAAACTGGCGTAATTTTCGCATTGTTCACCCACACGGAGAGCCGTTAGCTGTGACAGGCTTGGTGAGGTACTTAGGCGTTTGATGATATAAATGCTGCTCTGACAAAAGCTGTGGCAAAGAAACTGTTTTACAACAACCAGGGTGAAGGTAATATGCTACATGGCACTCATCAGGCCGATGAGCGTACGCCGCTTGTCCTGTGTGACTCAACGCGAGTCCTTTCCAGATGAAAAAGATGAGGCTGCTTGAGAGGCAGTGTCTCCAGTCGTGTCTCAGGTTGTATCGAACTCCCGGATCTGAGTACAAGAAATTCTATCTCAACGACGTTTTGTACAACGAGGCAAACCAAATAAGGATTGATGATTTTATAATAAAAGTGGTTCAAAGGTACGTTGCAGGGGGGAGGGGGTTGACTTCTACCAACAGCCTGATCTTCGGGGCTTATTATCCTAATATTTTGTATTTTGAGAAGGTACGGCGGAATGGCTTTATTCCACACGAGGCATTCCTATATTTAGATATGATGGGTTGTTCAAGGCAGAAAGGGATGCCCTGTAATCTTCCACTTAGCACACCGAACAGTGGACCGGCGACTTCTGTACAAATCAAATGTCGCTCGCAGACATGAGGATCTGCTTCGGTTCAGTAGAGCGATCTCCGTCCGCGACAGGAGGGAGTCTGGGAAAGATTTCGCTCGGATCTTTAATGAACTTCAATAGAAATTTTCGACGACGACGCAGGCTTCTACTTCGCAACAGTGTGAGGGGAACTCAATGTTGTGTATCTACGACCCCGAATGGTCTATACTTCGATGGTTTGGTCACATGCTACAGATTTTCCCTTTATCATGACTTCCGAGACGTGCCTTAGATGAAATTCCATCAGATAAGCGGCCGCTCAGCAGATCCAGGGCGAGGAGGTTGGATCAAGTCCTTTTAGACTCGTCTAGTTGTGCTTGGGAAAAGCTCCTTATGTGTTAGAGTCGATGGGTAAGGATCGAGCGACCTGAAGGTCTCTCGTGTGTACGTTGTCCCGCATTCCCTTTAGTGGAACATGCAGGTCATCTATGGGGATGACACAACACATTTCACTGACCCCAAGGTCAAGCTTTTCTTTAGAATATTTGACACAAGGAGTTATATCAAGCGGAAGGCATATGTCTGAATTGAATCTGCCTATTAAAGCACAAATATAACTTCAATCCAACCTTAGTGCAATCGAACCGCATATGCGGCTTTAAGCCTTGGGGTAATTTACGATCGGTGACCAATAATGACGAATCAACACAACATCATTCTCCACCCACGCGATCACTGAGCTCATCCTAGCTCTTTAAGCTTGTCCTCCTCTACACAGACTCTTCAATCCTAAGCCACCGTTATTTATTATCCTGAGTTCCTTTATCTCTACTTTATTGCAATCGGCTTCTAAATTTACACCTTCCCACAGCCGCAGACCTAAGTGGACCCGAATAAGGAAAAAGAGAACAGGGAGAGAGGGAGAGAAAAAATTACAAAATCTCGGAAAATTTCCACAACACTATTTTCTGCGCCTAGGATACAAATTAAAAGTGTCCCGCTTTGTACTTCATTACTTCCCCCCCCCCCCCCCTCCCCCCTCACCCTCACTCCTCAGTCCATTGTCCCTTCTCATCGGCGATGGCGGTGGCGGTGGTGGTGTCCTTTGGAAAATTGGCACAGTGCCCCGTAAATCACGGTTAGGTAGCAAAAGTTATGTGCGTCAAGTATTTGTGTTATTGTTACTCGTAAATCAGGATAACGATTTGTCCTAGTCCACGAGGACCGTCTATCTCTCCAAGCAGACTCGGCTGGAGCCTCTTCTTCGGCAGTGCCCTGTTCACTGCCGACTCTGTTGCTGTTTACTTTTTTATGGACCCATTTAGGGACTCATTTGTGGGCAATTAGGGTCTCTTCAATAGCCATCTGTTGTCGGTCGCATTGTCCACGTCGTCAAAATGAAGCAATCCAGGTGATGGGGTGGGTGGGGAGGGGGATGCAGTGTGGGCGAATGGGATAGAGTGCACGCAATCGGAAATAACAAGTCGAAATGTAAATTCCAATTTAACAATTAGCCCAGACAGACAAAATGCACAAGGTAAACGAGAATGATGATGCTAACTACGCCAGGGATGCTCCTTTCTCAGACAGTAATGATGATGAGTGTCCTCCCTTTCTCTTTTTGCCTCTCTCAGTGCACTGTAATTGGGGTTTAATTAAGAAAATTGGTAATTAGATTCAAATTGAGTTGAGGTGGCAGGATGCTGGATGCTCTTACAGGATGTCATCACATCACATTCGAAACGGAAAAACCCAAGTGTCGGCAGAGTGACGGGTGTGCGAGCGAGGGTCTATGGCGAAAAGGATGCACAAAGTTCCTTGCAGTTTAATTAAAACTTCATTATGACGCATGCATGCATGAACGACCGCACAGTCAACACCAGCAAAGCGCCACAGTCAAAATACGAGTACATACTACCTCCTCCGTCGCTGCCGCCCGTGGCAATAGACGGTGTTGAAACGCAGACAACTGCTTGCCAGACGAATGGGAGAAAAAAGGGAAATTTTCTTCCGAAAGTACACAAGTTGCCGTCTCCGCACAGGAGGCGAATGGAGGAGATGCAACTTCTGGGGTAAACAATTCCCACAGGTGCCGTGTGCAGTTGACTTTGTGAGTCAGATGCAATTGTTGGAAACGACTCTTCATTCTCTCGTCGCTCGGCAAGTCTTTTTCTGTGGCAAGTATTTTAATTTCCTGTTTAGAATGACGCGTGGCTAGAGGCGAGAGAGGCGAGGAGATTGGGTGATGACACACGAGACGAGGGCACGCTTTATGAGGAATGTCTGGAATTTAGAGGATAGGTATGATCTTGGGTTTGCTGATGATTTTGAAATCCTTGAGCAGACCAAATCTGCTTGAGAAGTTTCGACTCACGTATAATAAGCAAATTTTGTTCTTCAAGTCCTTGAAGGTTGTGCACCGAGAGCTAGAAGTCTCACGATCGACTTGTGAATAAGCTTCGAGTCATAAATCAATTTGAACAAGATTGACCTTTAATTTCCAAGAAACCCCATTAGGTCAATGTGACAACACTGCCATGACAGAAAATTTCATATGGAGGCGACAAGATCTGCTCGTCTTGTATCATCTCTGTTGTCATCAAAGCCGCCTCAATTGCCTCATGACACACGATCTCAGACACACATGTTAAGCCCCCAGATGATTGATGAAGACAAGTTAAACTTATTTCCTCACTTCACAGCACACGATCGTTAACAAAATACCACCGGACATGAATCATACATCCCACCACTAGTCTCAGTCAAGGTGAAACACTCAGCGTTCACAAAATACGCTGTGAATTGTTTTCGCCATTCACCAATTGATGACAGCTGAATAAACATTCAAGGTAACACTCATAGCTCCGAGTGTTTATTTTATTGAATAGCTTTAGTAATTAGATGCCGTTTTTGGTCTTTCCCTAGAGTTAAGTGGAGACTTTGACCATAGATTTTCGCGGTCCCATATGGTCTAGTGGCTAGGATATCTGGCTTTCACCCAGAAGGCCCGGGTTCGATTCCCGGTATGGGAAATTCCCTTTTTTTTTTGTTTCATTCTGTGGAACATGTTCAATGTCAAAAGTCTCGTTTTCGATTTTCTTATAATTTTCTGAAAAAGGTGCCTGATTTAAAACTGGACGCAAACTCCACGTATGCCATCAACGATCGGGAAGACTACGCAGACTCGGCACTTCTATGGGCGCTCTGAGTTAATCTACAGCCCAACTGACATATTTCTTCAATTGGGAGTCGGAAAACTCATCACTCTGTTCTTCTTCTTGTGGCGCAACAGTCCGGGTTGGACCTGGGCCTCAACCAACTTGCATCTCCAGCCAGTACGATTTCTTGTCACCAGCGCACTCCATGTTGGTTGACGTCTTTCTCCACTTGTGCGCCCTACCTTAGCCTAGGTCGTCCTCTGTTGCGTTGCCCCAATGGCTCGGTTTCGAAGACTTTTCGGGAAAGAGCACCACTGTCCATACGCTCTACATGGCCTAGCCATCTTAAGCGTTGTATACGAACACGCTTCACTAGACGTACGAGTATGTCGCTGTACAGCCCATAGAGTTCGTTGCTGAACTTTCTCCTCCAGATGCTATCAACGCAAAAACCGCACGCAAGACTTCTTTGTTCTGTTGCGAACAGAAATAAATATGCTGAACGGAAGATCACTCGGGCTGTCGTTTGCTACATCACTCTCGCATAGCAGCCTTCTGTCTTACTTACATACTTACTTATCAGGCCGGCGACCCATGAAGGATCAGAGCCTGAGCAATTGCTGCCTTCCATCGCTGACGGTCCTGGGCACGCGTCTTCCAGTCATCAAGGCCAAGCTGTCTAACATCCGCGATGACTTAGTCTCTATACCGGAGGTTCGGTCGTCCTCTTCTTCTCGAACCAGGAGGCTCTGATTCAAAGACCCTCTTCGCTGGAGCGTTGCTGTTCATGCGCTCGATGTGGCCGAGCCAGTGTAGTCGACGGATTTTTGCCTTCCGGACTACATCCACATTCTGGTACAGCTCGTAGAGTTCGTGGTTATGTCTTCTCCTCTATTCACCTTCCTCGCAGACGGCACCATATATCCGACGTAGAGTTTTTCTTTCGAAAGCACCAAGAATCAGCTCTGCAGATTTGCTTATCGTCCAGCTTTCAGCTGCCTTCTGTCTTGCACGTGTTAAAGAAGTGGACATCCCTCTGCATCGTGGATCACTCCAATTCATGACAGATACAAGAACGCTGCCAGTTGAATAAATCCCCTTCGGCAGGCACATGATCTGCGTCGCTTGCGCAGTAGGCTCCAAATATGGACATGCCTTTGAGTCTGTCAAGCCTATCTACGTTGAATTCGTCGTTTCAGATCTCCCTTTTCTTGTTTATTCAGACTCGTCCAATTTTAAGCAGATATTTGCCACAAATTGCTGCTACAAGGACGCTGTGCAGAAAGGCGCCCAAAAATATGACCCATCACTAAAGTATCTTCATATTGCTTATAATTCTCATTTAATTTGCCGTATCTTATAGCTGTTGTTAGTCATTCAAGATTTCAACATCCTCGATAGTATAGTGGTCAGTATCCCCGCCTGTCACGCGGGAGACCGGGGTTCAATTCCCCGTCGGGGAGTCGTGTTGAAAACTTTTTTTTTTCTTTTTTTAGACAAATGCGAGAAACAGTATTTTTTTAAATATCGTTTCATGGATGAGGTTACTTTTGAAGCCATATTTTCAGATCTAGAAGTGGACTGTCCTCCACGCCATCTCTTAGTTATAGGCGAATTAAGTTATAGGCCCAATAGTAAGATTTGTTAAATTTTATGGAAGAGTTACTTTTTGGTGGCCAATAGAAGATGCCAGATTGAAAACCGCATTTTCGGCATATTTAAGTGTTTTACTACCAAAAGGGCGAAAACGCAGTTCAAGCAAGGTGAACATTTGTGACGTGTATAGAGAATATATGTTGACCGAACGCCAACGTCAAGATTAGTGCAGATTTAAATTAGATTGCAAACATTCGTTCCAGCACCATGTCCTGGAAGGCTCTCTGAAGCCGATTTCGATCAAATAAAGTTGTTGGTCGATACAAACCGTCCAATTACAAATCGAGAGATACATATCGTGACCGTTTACGAGAACATGAAACGAACTGGACGTGCTTAAAGCGAGACCTCACATAAGTTTGAAGATTCGTCAACAGCTTTTGCAGCTTGGATGAGACGTACTTGTACTACCATACCCACCCTAGTGTCCAGACTTGGCACCTTCGGACCATTTTACTTATTCCGGTTCTCTGCAAAATTGTTTACATAGGAGCTCAAATATGAACGTTAGAAAACACTTGGACCAGTTTTTTGCCAGCAGGGACGGAGCATTATATGAACGCGAAATCAATGTCTTGTCCAAACGATGACGAAAGGTATTCGGTCAAAATGGACATGGTACATCATATTATTTACATTGTGTAAGAAAAACGTGTTGAAATTTCCGACCAATACTACTACAACATTTTTCCAGTTGTACGAGTATGAAAATCGAAAACAAATTTGAAATCAAATGGAATCAAGAGCTCAGCACTTCCCCATGGCAATAAAACGTGTTCATGATGAATGAATGAATGGCAACCCTGAGAGGTACGATTCTTAGTTATCAATTCTCTCTCCGTCTACAAATGTGGCCATCAGACAGCAAAAAAATAAAAAAAATTAAACACAGAAAGAGCTTTGAACCAACCGTGCTTATCCACTTGCAACAACAGAGACACTGAGATGTGAACAACAATTGAAAAATTTTACAAGCGCCAGTCACAATCTTAAAACAGAAAGCAACCTTAAACGCCGCTACAAAAATGTATACAAAGTATAAATTTGGTCTATAACCATCAGTGATTCCGCTAACACTAGATAGGAGCAACCCCAACAGCGCCGCGGGCGTGATTCGAATCAAAGAAGATTCATAATCCATTTCACATCATATGGCTTCTTAATAAGTAAAAACCGTCAGTTTTTACCTACTGATAGACAAATTCTCCGTCGCAACCCGCTTCATCAAGTGCATGTTTGTGCACAAACTAAGTGTGAATTGAAAGCGAACGAGGAAAGATAACGAGAATTGTTGTTGCATGCAAAGCAAACCATGATCGGTGATCTTTCCCTGGTAACAAGTAAATTCTACTGACATCGGAAATTGCCTACAAGTGGGTGGTTTGTTGTTTTTGTTTTATTTTGGAATATTCGTTAGCCACGTGGAGATTGATTCGATTAGAAAATCGATTTCATGAAAAAAAAAAAAAGCTTCCCATACCGGGAATCGAACCCGGGCCTTCTGGGTGAAAGCCACATATCCTAGCCACTAGACCATATGGGAGATGGTAACTCTGTGAGTTTATTTTTACAGACAAAGCCACTGTCAGATGTTGTGAATCAGCCAGACTTAAGAGACTGCTTTCTGATGGGTTAGTGGTTTCAGATGAAGAATTCTTTCGAATGAGTTGGGAAGCAAATATTTCAAAAAGGCAGTCACTGTGAATTTAAGCAATTTTACTTGGCGTTGGTTTTAAGTAAGACGAGCTATTTTCAGTACCTTTGCTGTTGCTCCTTGCAGTAAACTGTAGGCGATTTACAAAAAATGTGCTTTACGCCTACTCTTAATTCATGCACCTACTGTCGTTGATTCGGCTACTAATGTTCTTCAATCCTGCTTGTGAAATTCTCCCGGTTACCCCACTATATATAACAGCGTGTAACACACTTTGCGTTGCTCAATAAAACGCACAGAGTGAAGTCTTTTTTTTCTTTCTGTCGCCCCCTACACTGTATAAGCAACGAGCTTTGTAGAAAAGTCAAAGGATTATTCACCCCTGTCCATGTCACCATGAGCTCCATTGGTCTTGGCAAATAGTCATACGTACACTCCTTGGGTAGAAATACAAGTAACTTTCGTGACATTAGTTGTTTTCCACCAATCGGAAACCGAGTGCGGCACCTTACATCAACTTATCCCTCTTCCTCTGAAATGTGACCATAGGCGGTATAAATAGGACTCCTGCACTCATGCAGAAAATTGCAATCATTAGAGACCCTCTCTCCGCATTCAACTTGTTTCCTACCCTCTAACGCGGTTACTTTTGACATTTTTGATGGGACAACAGAAATGCCCGTTTCATCGGCGTTAAATATTCTCGTTGGAGCAGAATCACACCCCTGGTGAGAAATTCCAGAGTATCGACGATGGATGCCGCTGAAGAAACAAATGCAGCTAGACTCTGTCTGCAACTGCCTTCACAAAAGAAATTGGATTTGAAAGACCGTTCTTAATGTCTAGCTGAATCCTTCCTCTTCTTCTTCTTCTTTTACCGGGTCAACAGTCCGGGGTGGACTTGAACCTCAACCAACATGCCTCTCCAGCTAACACGATCTCTAGCCAGCTCCCTCCAATTGCGTTAGTTCAGGTCCTTCTCCATTTGTGTGCGCCATCTCACTAGGCCGTCCTCTGCTGCGTTGTCCCAATGACTCAAATTCAAAGACGGGCCAGAGCAATGATGTCCATATACTCTTCATGGCCTAGGTATCTTAAGCATTGCATCCGAAGACGCTTGACCAGGCGCATGCTGCCGTACAGCCTATAGAGTTCGTCGTTGAATCTTCTCCTTCAGACGCCATCAACGCAACGACCAAAAATCGCACGCAGAACTTTTCTCTTAAAAAGACTAAGGGCTTCCTCATTCACTTTTAGTAGCGTCCAAATTTCTGCGCCGTGAATCAAGCTGTTGTACAAAGCCAGTTGAGTCCTTCGAGCGAGAGCTCTATTACTCAACTGCCTCTTGCACCCAAAGAGGCATTGATTGTCAAGCTGAAACGTTAACAGCCTTATGTAGTACTTTCCCATGTTCAAACAGTATTCTTTCAACTCTGGTGAAAATAGAGGCTTTCTTTGCAATTCTGCACTAACAACTTTTTGTAATGGCTCTTGTCTCTTTGCTTCGTCTTCAATTTTTGGACGTCTTCAATGATCCCATTCTTTCTGTAACTTGCGCTGGACACTACACTTTGTACAATTTTAAGATTTGCCAACACCGTCGAAAACCAACCGTAGGCCAAAGCGCAAACAAGTAGCCGCGCTAAAGAAATTTACTTGCATACTTCGAAACCTGGGATTGAATTGATTCCAAATTTCACCGTGTTAAGATAGCCAGCAACCCTCTCACTTGAATTTTTATTTTTCAGAAACATCTAGAGTATGTTGAAAACAACTTTCTATTCTAAAAGGGAGGAGAAGTAACGACTGCAACGATCTTTCATATGATAAAAAAACACTGAAGTGCTTGCTTCGATCCTAGTCATTAGAACAACGCAACACTGAGGAAGACCTCATCTGAGATGGCACACACAAGTGAAGAAGGACTTCAACCAGCTTGGGAGCAGACTGTTCTATCTGAAGAGGTCCACTCGGTGCAATAATGTGACTCAAAGAACATGATAATCCAAATCGATTTGGATTTTTGGTTTACTTCTTTAAAACAGAAACTCACGCGCACAGAGAAGCAAGCACGCTAAAACAACAATCAGTCACTATCATCACAAAACAACGCAAAATGATGCACATCACACATAAAACCATAAAATTCTTGGAACGGATGGAAGGGAAAGGATCAGTTCAAATATGAAAACCCCTTACCTGCTTTCTATTCTTTAAAATATCTCCAACTGCATCCGACAGCCACTACACGTTATCACTTGAAACTGAAGAACAAAACTGCACAATCCGATAACCACTGAGCGTCAGAAGTCCTGTCGACGACTCAAAACTTAAAAGACGAAAACAATCTGTGTATGATCTTAGGAGCTTGATAAACTAGGCATCACATACATAGACACACACCAATACTGTGCGCCATCAGTCACTTCGAAGCTGTATTGTGTGTGTGTATGAGTTTGTTGTGGGCCTCAGCAAGCATTCCTTCATTTCCAATACACACACTCGCTGAATTTTTTTGCCGTTCGCTTCCTTGGAGTTCTGCCTTGCGGAGTGAACTGTTTTCTGTGACAAATTCTATGAAAATAAATGACAAACCACAACACAAAGTAATGCTTTCCCGGAATCAGTAATTTTAACATTTTGTCCTCAGGGGTGAACCTAGAATACTTCTCGGGAACATAGTCGGCCAGGTCAAGGGCGTAGAACAGAGTGGGAGCTTAAATATTTTGAACACTTGATCTGAATAGTCAGGAATCTATGAACAAAAGCCACAGTTTCCAGATTGCACAATAATGGTCTTGACTGTTTGTTCGACGCCGTTCACACATTCTATGCTTGTCGAAGAAAGTATTCTGTACGTTTGCTCGTGAGTTGCCCGATGTCAGTGAGGCAAAGGGTTGGTCGAAGTGTCGAAAATACCGTAGCAATCGATCAAAATCAGTCAATTCCACAGCGTTCTCAAGAATTTGGCATCGCTTGGACCACATTTTGGCGTATTTTACGTAAGGATCTTGATTTACACTTACACGAGATCAAACTGACTCAAAAATTTAAGCGACGTACATATGTACGTTCTTCGATTTGTTTCTAGAGAAGATGCGCCAAGATCCTGAATTTCATCGCAAAGCCATCTTCAGCGAGGAAACCTCGCTGTTGGGTTAATGGGTTCGTCGACTGATAATTGAGTGGCACTACAGCCCTCCTGTCTGCGAGGAAGGCGAATGGAGAAGAAGACACAACCGCGAACTCTAGATGCTGTACTGAGATGTGGATGTAGTTCGAAAGTGGCTCCCCCAAATTGCGCGATTGGACAACAATGTTCCAGCTAAGAGGGTCTTCGAATCCCAGCCTCCAGTTTCAAGAAGGAGAGGAGTGGCCGACCCAAGTGATTACGGACGCTAGAGAGCTTGGTCTTAACAACTGGAAGCCGCGTGCCGAAGACCGTCATGAATGGACAGCATCTATAGCACAGGCTCAGACCTTCATGGGTCGCAGACCTGATGAACAAACAAACAGAACAACTACTCATGTTGATGTAGAAGCTAGACTCTGTGGCTTGTTGCTAGTGGGTTGTCAGGGTAGCTATGATGAGGAGAAGGAGGACGGCGGCACGTTTGTGGTTGCCGGCACACCTCGTCGGACGGGGTGGTTCTTGTCCTTCTCACACGCACATCACCCATTGCACACAAAAATTTCGTGCCTAAACTAGCTAAGGGAAGCTAGAAAGAAAGAGGAAGAAAAGGTAGTGAAGATTGAGAAAGCCTAACACCCTAACCTAACAGCGGACGGACATTTAACGTAGGAAAGGGCCAAGGGGGGGACGGGGGGGATTGAAAAGAAGAGTGTTCTAGCATATGCCCTTACCACTAAACAAGGCCGGAAGGTCGTTCGCGGAGCTAAGCTGACTATCCTAACTTAAACCTAAACTAATCTACTTTTCTTAAAACTAAGCCTACTCTAGACCTTTACTAACTTGAAACTACCTAGCTTCACCCTACTACGAGACAAAGCCTTCCAGCGTCGTTTCATGATAAAGGTTTGTTAAGAACCCACGAGTGCCTGATGTTATTGGCACACGTCGCTGTCCCACCCCTTATGTCAGAGTTGGCACGACCTTCGCTATCTTTCTTGGCGATTCTGCGAGGGATAGCGTGAAAATTCACATGTGCTTCATGAATCAACACTTCATTCACAAAAAATAAGTGTCTAGTACGGTTCGCATGACGAAAGCCTTATTGGGCCATATTTTTTCGTCGGCGATAAAGACGGAATGGTCAGCGTTTTCGCGTCATGATAACCGATTATTTTGCCCTAAATTGGATGACACGGACATGAACGACATGTGGATGATGACACAGGCCACATAGCATACGTTGCAATCGATTTATTGAAAAGTAAGTCTGCTGAAAGTGTGAGCTCAAGATGTGGGCCCGTCGATGAACGCCATGAGACTTACATATTTAAACAAGCCGACAACGTAGGTGGGGCTCAGAGTCCGCATTCAATGCGAAATAGCGGTCGCTTTGGGCGAAATGTGCGGCCGAGTCGTTGAAAATGGGGCTCAATGAATTGACCGATGCTCGATGTGCCTGCCGTGGCCATATGAACAAAATCAAGTTCCATGCCTAAATGTTTTATTTGTACTTTAAGCCGATTTGGGTTTTATTTAGAAGAAAAGGTCAAGTCCCTTATAGAAGCTCTGCATCGGGTAAACTGTTGATTATGAAGGCATGAAATTTTTCCAACAAAAAGTTGAAAAAAAAACGACTAGAGGGGGTTAAGAGTGGTGCTACAGTCTTATGCAAGGCCGCACGGTTGTATATTGAAAATTTAATGAAAATTGCTGCATATTTTCAGGAGGCCAGTTTCGCTTTCCATCTACACATTGATGCGAGTGAAAACGGACTTGCCCAAAAGACGAACGAGCAGCTCATTCGGTCCATTCCAGCGATTAGCTTCCCTGTATGTTACAGCATAGAAGAAAGGAAGATACTAAGCACCTGCACCGATCTCACTGTCGACAAGGGCCGTCTAAGAAACATCAGCTACAAGAGGGTGTCTACGAAAAAGCGAACATCACCACCCCGCAACAGAACTTGGAGCTACTCTTCAAGAAGCAGATAGATGAAACTAAACTGTTGTTGAAACTGTTTAAGGAGCAGCTTGATGGAAGTGGAACTTATCTAAACTAAGTCATCAAGCTGAAAGAGTTCGATTACCGGACATACTGAAGAGGGAGATTTTCCCCCCGACTCTATCACGTCTACTCCAGTAACGATACAATTCACTATCGAGGCTAAATTGGCAAATACAACCCAACCAAGAAACACGACCGACACAAGGACACGCCAAAGTAAAGGCAGGACATCACTTAAGTACAAATTACGCAAGACAATTGTTCATTAAATGAAATAATGAAATATGTAAACTCAAACATATGACTCACTACAACTTAGCATCCTCAGCGTAAGTAACAACTTAAGCACTAGATTTCCAAGTCCCATATTGTCTAGTGGTTAGGATACCTGGCTCTCACCCAGGAGGCCCGGGTTCGATTCCCGGTATGGGAAATTTTTTTTCCATTTTTTTCATTCTTGAAAAACACATCTGGCCAACAGAAACCAATTTCGCACGCATTCAAACGACGCTGTATGACTTTATAAATATTCAAACAACGCGCTTCGCATACATGGCCTCTGCACGCAATACGCGATGTGACACGCTGTCGATGCGCGGAGTCTCTGTCATTGTCATTTAATAAATTGTCCGTCATGTGCTCGGTTATGTGTCCTCCATCGCAAGCACATGCAAACACACGCAGGCACGCAAGCAGGCATTGTCTAATTCAATGGCCCTGCCAAAGGCAGATCCAACCAAGCATCCACCCATCCACGCCCCACGAACATCGGTCGACACCACCGCAAGCAACAACTGATGTTTCCAGCTCATCTGACAATATGTTTGCATTAACTGACAAGAATACAAAGAGGTCATTGGTAATGATGCTCACGACGTCGACGATGCCGTCGCTCCTTGGCTCCGGAGCAGCCCCGTTGCGAGCTGGGGCCTGGAGGCGGACGGCCGGGCGGTATGAAGTCATGTCATTCTTAGCGGAGGATGTTTTCAACTTCATTTCAGCGTGCTTCACTATCGTGGGTCGAGTCTGTTTTTTCAACCCCTCAGCACCTCAATCTGTGTGTTTATCGAGTCCTTGCATGTCCGGGGGTGGTGGTGGTAGTCACGGAACCCCCAGTTGATCGATTTTCAAAGGGACTACGCACTGCTGCAGCGCACACATCGAGCGCCATCTCCCATCCATCTGCCGCTGGTGTATCAAAGACAAAAACACACCCCCAAACATGGATCCATTTCAAATCTAATAAAATAAAACAAGATGCGAGGGGCGCCGGAGACGCCAAAGATACACACTCGCAGCAATTGCTCCACGCAAAAATTGAGTGTGCCTTGGCAGCAGCAAGAGAAGGGCAGAAGGGGAGAGAACATTCATCTGGAGGGGTTACATTTTTTTAGTTTAGTGTCCTTCGGGGAGCTCTTCAAAAGGATATTTAATAAAAACTCCGGCGGACAACAGGATTCCTCCTCCCCCCAAGCCCCCCCAACCACACACAGATACACCTAATCCTCTGTTTATGTTGTTGTTTTCTTTTCTTCGACTTATTCTTGGCGGATCCTTGCATTTCATGTTGTTTACCCCGAAGGGATGGCCACAGTGCCGCACAGAGAAATTGTTACATACATAAAAACCGAAAAAAAAAATGAGATAGAAGAAAAAAATGATCCCCAGAGGAGTTGCACACTGCATGGGAGCGGTGTCAAGAAGCGAACGAATGAGCGGGGACTGTGGTGCCATTGGTGCGTCCACCTGCAGCTGAATTTTTATGTGGTGTTAACGCGGTGACCCTTTTTTTCGCTCTTCCCTTCAATCTAGACTGTCTGTTGTTCGGTGTGGGGGACGGTGGGGGGGGGATTGCACAGAGCAATGGAATAGAATGTATAACCGCGGGCAAAACTCCATTTTTGCCACGCTATGCATTTTATCGGCGGCCGAGAGATGATGTCGAAGGGGGGTGGGAGGGGGTGGGAGGGAGCTTTTAGGACTCCTCTGGGGCTATTGCGAGAAGATTGCATCTGAGGGAGTGCCGCTAAGGATTTTTTGGTCGGGAAAATTGAAAATACTGATAATTTGGGGTTGGAATTAAATGAGGGGCGGGGGCAGAGGTTGTTTACTTCTTTTGACTGATAGTCAAAGCTGTGGCGTAGCACGATGGCTTGTCCTTACAGGGAAAACGCGGCGAAATTTTGTGGAGAATTAGTGGTTTACTTGGAATACAACGGAGTGGATGGGTTCTAGACGGAGAATATGAATGCAAAGGACTCTCTGGAGGGTTCTGGAATGGCTGACAGGGTGCGTTTATGAAGAGGAAAATTTGTGGTGTTTCATTTTGTCATCTTTTTCGGAAGACGAAAAGGCGAGAGAATGCTTCAAGGAGCTCTCTGTAGCTTTGGAAGGCTTTGGATTTGTTGCAGAACTCCACACGGAGTAAGTGGTCCGAAAAAAATTACAGGTTAGTACATTGCACCAAAGGTAGAAAGAAGCATTGACAAATGTCAATATTTGCGTCCGGGAAACTGCAGCAGAATTTGAAAAGAATTTGCAAAGGAATGGAGTGAACAGTACACGGAGCACGTGAAAATTCAGAATTTGCAGAAGACTTTACAGTCGAAGACCTTACAGACGACTCAATTTAAATTTCCGAGAATGCAGCACTGGAACACTTGGGAGTGGCAAAGCCAAATATGCGCCGTCGGCCTTCTCGTCAATACTTCAAAGCAATGAGTCTTCTAGACTTGAAATCACTGCAGCGCTTTTCAGGCAAAAATTATATCTGAAGTCGTTGAATGTCTGTTGATGAATGCGAAGTCGGATGAAGGGCAACTGCACCGAATCTTTTTTCCCTACAGTACTGCTTTTAAGTACGGATTCCAGGAAAAAGAAATGGTAAAGCGACAAGCTAGCCCAATGTTACCACGATGGTAAGATGCACAATAGTGCCAAAGTTTCTGCGTCAATGGGAAAATCGAAAACCAATCGCTGCGAGGTGCTATTGAGTAGGACTTATGAAAAATTGAATAGAAATGCTTAGAATTTCAAAATAGCACCACGATCCCCGGATGAAGCAGGAAGGACTCGAATAACCCAAGAGTGTATATGTATGTAGCAAGACTAGAATTACTCTAGTATTACAAAAATTTCTTATTGAAGCCCAATGCAGGCTGGAGCTCAGTGCCTTGCTCCCATCAGGAAACAAACCCTTAAGGAAAATTGACTAAATGGACTTATGTATGAGCACATCCGGAATGCATGTCTACCTAGGGAACCAAGTGATGTAAAGAGTAAAGGATGGAAGACTGCGAAACGTTTACTCTGTGGCAGTGAGTGAGTTTTTTGTACGATATGAGATCTTTGCCTGACTATCTTTCTGACTGCTCAAAACTAGACTCCAGGATAGGCGCTGCAATATATACATAGATTCATTGAAACTGGCGCTCAAGTTGTGCAACTTTTCTTCACCGATTGTAAGGCTATATCTTGTGTTTCACAAGGTCCACTAAATCTCTAGAAACAAATTTCTTAAACTGACATTAGACTGTAGGCCACATCCACTTATATGAATTTTCCATTTTTTTCCAATGTTTAGTGGCATACTCTTTCTAAAGGTGACCTAAGTGGAGATGATTTGGTTCCGTAGTTGACACTTTCAGTCCTACTGGGAGAAGAAAGTCCTGGGAGCGAGAAAAAAGAAGAATGTTCACATGCAGGTCACATGTACTCCCAGATGCTACAAGAACCACAGTCTAACATTTTTTGACTGGCGAAAAAGGTTAACAACTTGAGAAGAAGCTTAAGACATGTAACAACGATTCGGCGAGAAAGCCAGGTCGGATGGACTGTGAACCGCTAGTTTGGACAACGTTCATAAAACCCCGCACGTCAGCAAAGCTCGAATTGTAACGAGACGCACAACACGAGTCACTGTCTACTTCTGTTATCTAGCTCATAAGTTAGAATTAAGATTGAAAAAAGACGAGTCGTATTGAAGACGCTAAGCGGCAGAAACTAGACGAGCCGTATTGAAGATGACGTGGTCGCCGTGGCGTAGTGGGTTAGTGCGTCGACCCACACGCAGAAGGTCTAAGTTCAATTCCCAGATGGGACACTTCGCATTTTTTCACAGCACCACCTCTTATGAGTTGCGGACGACATTCAAAGAGTATGAACCGTCTATGAAAAGCTTCTCAAATTTCGCCGTTCGGAGTAGGCAAAAAACTGTAGGTCCCTTCTCCTCGTGAGAGAACAGCAGCACGCACAACACGAGTAGTTGTGTAGAAGCTAGGCCCTGGTTTCTTGTGGGCTATAATGCCACTCAGTTATTATTATTGAAGATACCAAAGCGGCAGAAATGCATTTCCTGCATCTTCGTAAGGTGGTCTGTGAGCTTAATCAGTTAGAAAGTATTCCAAAGTTATGGGAAGGGAGCCCATGACTGACTGGAGAAGAATTTTGCAAGGGACTCATCCATGAACTTAGGGCATTGAAGCAGGAGATGAAGATGAAGATGAAGAAGAAGGCCCTTGACATGTGTATATTGACGCCCGGACCACTAAGGGGATAGAGACTGCTTAAAGCATCTTCGAGGGAAACCAGACAGTGATAGACATTCAACAGACCATTGACAGACTGACAAACCTTCTCCGAGATCTATCCCGTCCTTAACAAATCCAATCAAATGATTTATGCCAATCACAGAAACCTCACCAGAAATACTGGAACACGCTCAAGTTCTTCCTTTTTCTTATTTCATGGCGCTACAGTCCAGACCTGGACCAGGGCCACAGCCAATATGCCTCTCCAGTTAGCACAGTCTTTCGCCTCTCCAAACAGCACAGTCTTTCACCAGATGCGTCTAGTTGAATGATGACCTTCTCCATTTGTGTGCGCCAGCTCAATACAGGCCGTCTTCTGTTGCGTTATCCCAAGTGGCTTGTATTCTTAAACTTTTCGGGCTGAAACCGTGGTGCCCATGCGCTCTACATGGCCTAGCCATCTTAGGCATTGTATTCGAAGATGACGTTCAAGGGGAATGTGGCCGTACAGCCTTTAAAGTTCATCGTAGAATCTTCTCCTTCAAACGCCATCAACGCAAACAGGACCGAGTCAGTCGTTCCATAATGGACGAATATTGATTTTCATGCCAAACACTGAAACTAAACTCTTCTAGAGCAACACGAACTGAAAAGCTTCAGTTAGGGGTAAAAGCTAAAACTTTAAAATGCTTCAGTTAAGGGTAAAAGCTAAAATTTTATTGACTAAGTTGATTTGACCAGCACAACATCGGGAAGAAATTTAAAAAAAAGTTGAATGGTCGTTAAACCAATTCTTCGAGGATCAAGTCGAGGGGGAGTGTTTTCAGTTGTAGAAGACAATAATCCCACTGGATTCAAAGTTTAAACAATATCACCTACTGATGGTAAGAGGAGGGCACAGATCTAGAAACATTGCCAAACAGTCCTTATTCTCGTCCAATGTTGAACGCGTTGTGAAACAAAAAACAACTGCAGTCAGCAACTTCCAACAGGCAGACAGTTCACAGACCATTGACGGACACCCACCGGTCATATACACTGGTATGGCGCCAAGCTACAAATGACCTGAAATTGTTCCACAGATGATCTCAGATAACAAATTCTTCAATTCGCCACTCTTCTCTTCGCAAAACCCACTCAGATTACCACCACCACAATCACATCCCTACGTGGAGGAGCGGCTTTGAGTGTACACCCTGCATTCAAGTTGATTGCGTTGAATTCCAATGAAGTGATGAAATCCCCCCAATCCATGCCACCTCCCAATCGCTCACACATCTCATAATGAGTTAAAAGCTTTTCAATGTGTCACCGAACCGCTGTCAGCAAGAAAACCCACAAAAAAAAAATTTAAAAAAAGAAAAACCACACAACACCCAACCCGCCACCTCCAGATCCCCATTTAGTTAAGCAAAATATAAAAACCTTCAGGATAAAATAATAATCGCCATCCGAGAAATGTTGCATGTGCTGTGCGCCGGGGGCCGTCCGCCGCCTGCACCCACTTAAAGTGCAATCAAAGTGCATGTGCCACACAATCGCCATTACATCAGGCTCCCGCTGCAATCTCTCACGAGGGGGCAGCGCTCCCCCGAGTGCTGCGAGGGCGACACCAGCGAGCAGCATGCAAACAGGACGGGACATCGGCTCCGCATCAAAGTCCTGCTGCACGATTTATAATGAGCAGCCAGCTCCCGGACTCGGACTCCCCGCATGCAATCACTTTCACCCGAGCGAAGTGCTTTTCCATGTTGATTTTTCGACTTATCACAAAATGAGTTGAGTGCATTATGTGACTGTGTCACGCCCCACGGACTGCCGCCCGCGTTTTTTGTTTTTGCCGGGAAATCCCTTCGGCAGGGCAAAAAAAAGAAAAAAAAACAACAAAAAATTCCCAGCCAGTCGACAGAAGGATCTTAATCAGGATTGTGTTAGACACGGTAGCACCGCCATACTCGGCCACCACCCCCAATTCATTATCGGCCGTGTTCGAGTGGAAAATCGCGCCGCCACCGCTAACGCCACAGCCGCGACAGTAGGTCAATGGGTTGATGATGCATGTGCGGTCTTGTTTGGCAAGAGGATGGGGGTGTGGCCGCCGCCATTTAATGGCGGATGTGCATGCAATCGTCAGTTTGATTTTTCTATTACCACCGTCGACCACAAAAGGGCTCCAGTTTCTTAGGCAGCTCTCTCTGATCAAAATTTACGAGGCTCCCCTCAACACTCCCACCACCCCCACCTCAGGGGGTGGTTGCATGCCAGTGTGTCTGGGATAAATAAATTAATGCTGCACAAGGAGAAATTATTAATGGACTCCGGCCGCCCACCCCCCCGGGGCTCATGTGGGTACCCAAACCCATCTTCCGCGCCCAGCCACGAGCAAAACAAGCCTCCCGTCCGGGGGAAGAATGGCTAATGGAAGATCTGCACGTGACATCGACAACGTTCTCGCTTGTTTGGGTTACTTTTGTGTGCAACAAAGGCAACCGGTCGAATGTGCATGGAACTGATGGCTTTATTTGGGCGAAAAAGTCGCGTCGGATTTTGTCACATTCGCAGATGATTACACATGAATGGGGACTGTGAGTGCATGATGCCGCCGTCGACGCAGTGTTGTTGAGTGTCTGAGGGTTTTTTGGCAGCCTTTTGTGCTGCGTGTGTGTGGTGCCTGAAGTGTGGCGACTCATTGAAAATGGTCACACTTGAGAGAGCACACTTCCGTGAAGACTCCACTCTTTTGCAGTGAGTGTCAATAAAGATTGTAGATTGGGATGATTCGGGTAACAAACAAAAAGATGTGAAATTCAGTCAACTGGATGAGTGGGTCGGAGTTGAGTTGATGTGACACGGGTGGGGGATGGGTTTGGCAGTCGCTTGTGAATGGTTTGCCGAAATTGACATATCTGCTGTGTGCGGAGATAGTCGTGTGGAACACATTATTGTCAAAGAGTGGATGTCGCGGGGTGGTTGCTGTCAAGTTTCTATGAGAGGAATACTTACGTGCAAGGCGAAGCAAACTGTAGGCCATGTAAGGAGATTAGGAAGAAGTTGCGATAAAAGAGGGCGGCACCGAAAATGAAAGGAGTTTTTAGAGAAGCGATGGACGTCTCGATAAATTTCAAAGAATGCAAGTATCTGAGAGTACAATCTCCACACTTACGAAAGAAGGAAAAATCCTTAAGTCAGTGATTACCGTCCGCAGTAACATGTCCAATGGTGGCCTGACGGAGCTTTCAAATGCGTTAACCCATATTTCGAAAGGAAAACTGTTTGTGTTCATACTTTGATACTGTGTTGATAAACTCGAAATATTTTCTCCTATATTCGGCTTATATGTAAGTGGTCGTCAAAGAGATAAAACAGGCTATAGGCGTGACACCACGTGACCGCCTGACAAACATTTACAGTTCATTCGATATTGCCCAAGTAATAAGTTTTTGCCCAAACTTTGTTTCATGTCCATTTCGACTTCGTTGTCCAACAAATCCTCAAATGTCTCGTTTAAGAACTCGTCCAAACCTTAGTCTAGGTTTCCGTCAAAGTCCCTGTTCTAGTCCAAAACCTCGTCCAAGTCCTTGTTCAAGCCGTTGTCCAATTCCTTGTCCAAGTCTTTTTTGCAAGTCCTACTTTAAGTCCTAGGTCGTCGTGGCTTAGTGGCAAGTGCTTCGACCGCCACGCAGAAAGTCTAGTTTTCATTCCCAGAGGGCACACCTCGCATATTTTTCAGGGCACTACCTCTGTCGAGTTGCTGACAACGCTCAAAGAGCATCAATTGGTTATGAAAAGCTTCTCAAATCTTGCCGTTCGCAGTCGGCAAAAAACTCTGTAGGTTCCTTCTACTCGTGACAGAACAGTAGCAGGCACAACACGAGTAGTTGCTGTAGAAGCTAGGCCCTGGTACCTTGTGGGCTGTAGTGCTACTTAGTTATGGCTACTTCAAGTCCTTATCCGAAACGTCGGTTTTTTTATCTTTGAACGAGGTAGGAAGTCACTACGACTATCATGGACTCCTACATATGATTGTCCACAGTGTCTAAGGTTTTTCGAGGTGTTATGCCCCATATTGTGTAGATGATACATAAGTACTGACCAGTATGTGCCTCTTTGGTAGCGGATTCCATAAAGGGGAAGGCATTATTTCAAGACTTTCAATCTCTTTCTTTGCTTAGAAATCTGCCTTTCTACTTTCCTTGTGATTTTAAAGTCCTGGGAGCCATATCAATTTCAGCCAGTTGACACTGACCAACTCACTACGTTCCTAGACAGCTGTGGAGCTGAGTGAGAAGCTACAGAAACTTTTCCTGTCTAGTCAGCTTTCTACTGTATTCCCTCACATAGGGGTGAATGGAGATTAGATAGAATTGTCTTTAAAATGGGTAAACAGACAGGACAAGTAACACTTCTTCCTCTACTATGAGGGGCATTACACTCCGAGGAGGACAACCAATATCCCTCTCCAGCTAGCACAGCCTTTGGCCAGATGCGTCCAATTCCGCATTACAACTTGAATGATGACCTTCTCCACTTATGTGCGCCATCTCAGACAAGATCGTCTTCTGCTGCGTTGTCCCAATGGCTCGGATTGGACGGTTCTTTGGGTCCGACTAGAGAGTTGCGTCCGTAGACGCTTGACTATGCGCATGTCGCCGTACACCCCTGTAGAGATCGTCGTTGAACCTTCTGCTCCAAAAGCCATCAACGCAACATCGAAAAGGACTTATCATCTACTTTAAATAACGTCCACCTTTATGCATCATACAGAAGGAGAAGGATAATTAAGGTTCTCTTCTGTCACCTTGTTCCTTCTAGTGAGGGCTCTATTTTTCAATTGTCTCAACCCCGTTGGTAAGCTGTCTATCCAAAGACTCTGCGGTTGGTAAGTTTTCGTTGCGGTCCTTATCTACAGCGGAGCCGAGGTAGACGATATCTTGGACAACCTCTAAACTGTTGCTGCCCATTATGATGCCCTGTCCAAAATGTCGATGTTGTGTGGCCTTCCTTGATGACAGCATATACTTTGTTTTTCCTTCGTTTATCACCAGACTCATTTTAGTCGCTTTCGTTTTAATACCTCCAAATGCCTTCTTGAGGGCCCATGGCTGTCATGAGAGAAAATGTCCATATCGCCTGCGCTCGCAGAGCTTAAAGCTACCTCGGCCTCATGGCTAAGGTTAAAAATAGCAGCTGTTGGTCTTATTGTTGATAAATTGGATCTATGTTCGGTCCAAGCCTCTTTGGACTCTCGTCCAGAGCCATATACCTTAAGAGCTCCCCCCAGGCAGTTGAATGATCGCTGCGGCCAATTGATTAGCGTTCGCCGGTAAATAATTCCTCATTCAGCAAATTTCATGAACCAAGCGTAAAGCGATCCTGAGATACGAAAACTCTCGCCGTTTGGAGTCTGTATTAAACTGTAGGTCCTCTTCACTCTTAACCAAACGACCATCACGGAGAATGTTTTTGTCTTGCTTGTTGGCTTCGTGATATTTTGAATAAATAGGACAAGTTCAGAAAGCGAAAGATGACACATAACAACCCGGCAAATATTTTGACTAAAGGTCGTTAGAAACCTTGAAACTTGCTCAACCATATTAAAGGAAAACAGTGTATCATTTGTTCTTGCATATCTTTCCCAACCTCTTATTGCCTTGTTCATGTCCAATTAAGTTGTTGCTGCCTTTAAAAAAGTCTTTAAGCCATCACTTTGAGGTTTTCATCAAAAAAACAAAGTTCGTGGCAGTCAAAACAAAAGTCAATACTCTCCGCTTACTCCACCTCCTCCTCCCCACGAGAAATCAAATCCCATCGATGGCCATCAAAGTTTTTACAGTCCTTCAGCAGTTTTTTTGATCCCCGGCTCCCCATTGAAATCCATTTCAACTTAAGGCCACATAAGCCGTGGCTTATTCAATTTTTCACCCCCAGACCAAGAAAAAAAATCTCGTTCCTCCTTCGCTTTTTTTTTTTAATTAAATCCCTTCAAGACATCGTCTACGTCGTCAGTTGGCTCGGTTGGCCGTCCTCGGAGAGCATTGCCAAGGCCCAAAGTACATTAGTCCGAGTGCACAGACACAAAGCACGAATTCCTGAACTTATTACTTGTGTGTACTTTCGCCACGGATATTAGTGCGGCTATTGAGACGTCTGGGAAGTTGGAACCATGATGGCGATGAGGACGACGGCGAAGACGCCGTGGACGTGGACGTCGTCTTGTGCATCCAGGTGCTTGGCCGGATGGAAGGGCAATCCTTCCGGGTGAATTATGGGTGATTTTGGCTTTTTCCAATTCCTCTTATATTTTTCCTGCCTTTATGCTCCCATTCCCCGTTGAAGGGTATTTTGTATCGATTCCCTGAGCATTTGTATCATCAATATTCGATGGGATCTGAAATTCAATGAAAGTTAAACCGCTCACACTACAGACACGCCACCGAGATGGCTGGCACTCATGAATATTTCTCGACGACGACGGTTGGTTGGGGGTGGTTAAGATGCATCGCCAAACAGTGACTGAATGCCCCTGGGGAGGAAGACTGCAAGACTGCAAGACTGCACACACACAGACAGACGTACACATGTGCAATCCAATTTTCCACTGATTGATCTTACACGACCGCATATCAAGCTTGTGGCTTTTTTGCGGCCGTCGTAGGTAATGGTAAAGTGATTGGATGGCCTTGCTCCGGCAGCTAGGCCAAGGATACCGAAAGGGAATCAACATGGGAACGGATAGTATGACGGAATCGTCTGCACACTGCCCTTCGCTTCGTCTCTCCCTCACCAGTCTGAGGGGTGGTTGAATATGAAATGAGGTGAGTTGTCTGGTAGCCATTCATGCGGGCCAATAAACACAAACATTCATACACGGCTCTGTGCTGCGCTGATGGTGGATGAACTGTGTGCACCTAATTGAGTTTAGGAGTGCACACTAGGGATGGTCGGACTCGTTCATTCATCCCTTCTCTGCTGCATGCCGGTCGTTTGCAAAGTGAATAACTTCCAGGAAATACTCGTATTACGGTGAATTTGATTCAATGTTTGCCGTGTGTCTACTATGTCATGGCTAGGCACACACACACACACACACTCCACAGATCTCTGCTTCAGTCCCCTGGTGACTGACTGTTTATTTTTTTCTGACTAGACAGGAGACATGATGGGCTACTGTGCAATTAAAATTGTACGGTCACATTGACGAGGACAAACAAACGATGCCCATCAGGAGAAAGAAATGAAAAAAAAAATATATTCCCATACCGGGAATCGAACCCGGGCCTTCTGGGTGAAAGCCAGATATCCTAGCCACTAGACCATATGGGATAGGTACCGTTATTTGGACTTTTGATGACTCAGTGCCGATTGGTGTGTACATGGCAGATGTGCTGATTGGACATTCCTCCTGAGCTTAAGTGGCTTCCTTGACGACTGCCCTTGGATACAGCATTAAGCTAGAGACTGTCGGGTGCATTTAGAGGCTTTTGTTAAGTAAGCGCCGGCCTTGATACATAGTTGGAAAGGGTGAGGATGCAGGGATCATCTGAATAAAGAATGAGTACCTTGTCGGCAATAGTATGTATTGGATGTTTAGAGGTGTTGCGGTTGTCAGAGGCAGCAAACTGTGCACACCTCACACGGAGTAGGATCATAGGATCAGGATCGGCGCGTAGTCCAAGGATCGGCGCTTAGTTGCAAGAATAAGGTGTCAGGCGGGCGAAAACGAGGCGATAGAGGACCACCACTTAAGTCCTTGTCATCGACTAAAATCCGCACAGGATTTAAATAAGGAGGTAACTCCACGTCTGCATTGTTTTCGATGATTGGAATGCCATACTCTGTGTCTACAACAGTAACCTACCCCATCCAGAATGACGTCGCATCGATGGGACCGAAAATAAAGGGTTTCCCAATAAGGCCTTGACAACTTTTTTTTTCGGCACTTTCTTTGCCATCACGCATCAACTCACAAGAGCCAACAAATTCAACGGAACAGTGAACATGTCTTGCCTCAGACTCAAAAGTAAATGGTCAAAACTCCGTCAACTTCATGTGCGTATGCCCCTTTGTCGCCTCATCAAAATTATCGCTGATACACCCAGATCCGCGTAGTCTGCATGCATGACCCAAAGCAGTAATTCCAGTAGAACGACCACAACGACCACCACCACACCTGTCGCCTTTCCGGTCCCGGTCTCTGTCACACCTGTCATCCTGAATGTAACCGCCGTCTATTCACGACCTTAAAGAACCGAAATTAGAAAAGTTTCCTTAAGACTCCACACAAAATATTCGTCCTTGGAAAGTCCAACCAGTCTCACCACTACAATGTCCGGCACCCACTATCTACAAGCCAGTGTTCCTACGTTTCATTCGATGCCACTCGAAGTGTGTGCGAAAGAAAATCTCTGTCTTGCGGCGTGACGACAGTGGAATTATGCGACGAACTTTCCGCACCGACCGTTACCTAGTTTCCTTCACATCATCAGATCCCTCAGAGAGGAGATTACAATCGTAATGGGATTTCCTGTAATTCGTTCGTGTATGTGAACCGGGAGTGGGGTGGGCGGCTGATGTAATCGTTTCGTCCCCAATTTCAATCTCCTTCGCGGTGGTCATTCAATTGACAAGCGCAACGCATGCGGAAAGCCCCTTCCTGAAGTGCCGCTGACATCTCAACGGATGAAATTATTCCGCACGCCTAATTAAATATCCTTTTTTCGGTACGACCCCCCAACCCGCCACCCGCCACCCTCCAACGGTCGGTGCGTCTCCGTTTCCGTCTCCATCGGTGAGTTGTTTAACCCTTTTTTCGGTCGCTTCCTTTGAACGATGACGGCTCAGGTTAGGTGATGGAGAATAATTGCGATGATGGCGAAACAAGTAGCGCATAACGTGGATAGGCTTTTCCGCATCAATGCACTCGCAATGGCAACTCATTTACATTCCGGTTAATTCTGTGCGAACGATGATGGGCAGGAGCCTACTCTTGCGCTGACAGAACGCCTCCGTCGCTTGCTCTCCGCTTCACTTGTGCGGGTGTCTGTGCACTTGGGGAAAGGAAGAAGAAGGGATTACCCAAAGGAAGTGATTTTCATTTGAGGGTTTCGCGTTTTCCTTGTTTCAACTGGGTGCGGTGGGCTGGGGAGGTGCTGTCTTTGCTTTGGCAACGTTTGAGTTAAAATGATTTCCACTTGAAAGGATCTTCTTTCTCCCTCTGTCGGTAGTTATGATGATTATTGAGGGTCTGCCTCTGTCTATAGGTAGGTGCTTCTTCTTCTTCTTCTTCATTTATGAAAGGATATTACCTGCGTTAAGTTTGAAAGAGAGAGAGGGAGAGATTTAATTCCCTACAGAAAGGGCTTCAAAAGCACCGAATTGAATGCGGTACGGCAGCCGTATTTGTTGCCCGCATTTCGGAGGAGTGCTTAAATGAAAATTTCGAAGACCTTTGAGTGGGTGGTCTTTGTGTAATCCATTCGACAAAGCGAATATTTTGTGTGGAAACTTGACGATTTCTATTTATTATGTATTGAGGCTCCCGATGATGATGAATTCTGTGTTTTTTTTCTGCTTTCTTTCTTTCTTTCTTGCAGTGCGGTTCGGTTCCTTGTGGATGTCCTTTGGCCTGAATCGCAATGATGCTCAAGTAAACTTTTTCAAAACGAATTAAATAGCTGCCTTTGGGACAGTGATGAAGGCATTTGCCCAGCCTAAAGGCGTAACTAGGTGAAGTCATTGAACTGGGCTACAGTTGAAGGATACCTGAAAAACTTGGCTTGGAATTGGTTGACAGTCTAGGAGAAGCCATGGCGGGAGCAGTGAGTGCTACCAGATTCAAACATGAAAATGGTGTAACTATGGGTGAGTTTATTTGGATGACAACTTCTCAGAAAAGCTCACGTTCGACAAACAGGACGAACGATGTGTGCCATAGTCTTGTAAATCATATTTCTACCTACGAAAGTTTTCCAAAAAAAAAACTCAACAACAATGAACACCAAGATGGCATATATTAGCAGGATACAGTCTAGTGCCTTGAGGCCCAAGACCGCCTCTGACTGTAGCGCCATTAAAAGAAGATTACCGTCTAGTATCAAACATCCGGCATAAGGAACACCTGCAGCCAGCTGGTATCAACTCAGATTCCATCCTGAAGCCCAACAATACCATTATCTGTTCACGAACGCCATCTCTAACCTCCAATTGCAATGTCTTGCGGAGAATACTGCTAGAGAGAAACCGCTTTTCTAAGTGTAGAGGTCCCACAGTTCAATACCAAACCCGAATGTTGAAATCTGATTAGGAAAAATTCTAAATAAAGGAATGTCCAGTTTAAAGTGCGAACTATGGACGACGCACTTATGTCAATATGATACTTAGAACTTGAAAAGTCATTGCTACAGATGGTGAAAAAGACAGACGTTCTGGTGGCACTTAGAATAAACCTCTGTTGAAGGTTGGATAACACTGCCCTCTAAGCGCTCTGACTTGATAACTGTCCTACCAGGCAGCGCTCTACGGAGGAATACTAGCAAGCCCTTCTGTAATAAAGAGCCTAAATTTTCAGCTCTAACCACATCATCACCAAATGGCCGTCACCTGATCTGTGTAAAGGTGGGACATTGACAGAGGAAGTGCTCTAGAGGGTCCCCATTTTCTCTACAAGCGTCGCAGAGAGTTTCATCACTAAGCCCAAGCACACTTAAGTGGTAAGCGAAGGTGAGGAATCCCATTGAAACGTCGTCACACCGTCTGCTCTCTTTTCTGTCTGGAGATAAGAGAAATGTCGCGGATTTCTTGCTGACGTTTGGTATCATGCGCTTGGTCAGCCTGCATTCCGCAGAGTCATGTCATGTGTGTTGGTTGTGATGTCAACAGACGCAACTGTAGCCCTAACCAAGGACGTGGGCAGTCCCAAGGTGGGTTGGGGCCTTACGAATGCCTCTTTTCATCATTTCTTGGCAAGTTCATCATCGTTTTCCATAATCTAGGGGTGTCCCGAGATACAGACAGTTCTAGGTGATTAAAGTCTCCCGACCAAAGAAAGGGAATACTAGCAGTCTTCTACAATTTTGGTTAAAGTTTGGAGTAAGGCCTTAAGCACAGCTTGGCTATCCCTTCCCTTGAATGCCGGAAACTTTCAACAATGTGATTTGTCCTAATCAACGTGGGGATGAAATCTTCACTCTACGGTGGATTCTGTCAAAGGGCTCAGACGATGCATGACTGCAAGGTCGTCCATAGAGAGTGGGAAGGTAGAGGTGTCGAGGAATTTTCACTTTTTTATCGACGAACTACTAGGTGAGTTTTTCAGCATCAGCCTCGACAGAATTATGAAGAACTCACAAGTCAACACAAAAGACACATTTTTCCAAAAGACTTTTCAGCAACTGTTTAGTAGGGAAGACACTGAAGTGTTTGGACGCATGCAGAGAGCTGTCAGTGGCGCATTTGCTGGCAAAAAAGAGAAGGGATTGAAATGAGTCTGACAGTGAAAGGAGGGAAAGCAAGGTACATGCTGTCATCGTCTCGGACAGGATGTGTCGATTGGGACTTGGTTATCTTCCGTTTCACAATCAATAGCAGCCATGCGCAGAATCACTCTGGCCAATCGCTATTTCTTTAGATTCAGATAGCAGCTGAGTTTTGCCACTTTGATCGTATGAACCCTACTATGGCACAGATACGAAAAATTTATTGAAGGCGATTGAGAAAGCCCATGGATTCTCTCTCAGTTCTGAGTGTGATTTCCCGTCCTATTGTTGGCTGCTGGCATCAAAAGGAAATTATCCTAATATGAACCGGCGGCATGCACCTTCTCAAATGTCTACAAATATATAAGCTGGGTCAACAGTGCTTCTTTAACTCAAAGAAGTCTTGCAGTCCTTGTGACAACACAGAAGAAGGCGTTCTCGATGGAGATGGCCGCCACAAGTGTTAAACGATGCTTACCAACTTGATGAACTTAAGCGATCGTTTTAGATGGAGAGGTGTGTAGGTCGAGGTTTACCTTGGACTGGTAGCGCCAAGAAAAAAGCTTGGGCTATGGTGGTTGGAAGCGGCCATGGGACTCGTCTTGTCGGCTTAAGGCTTACCGACGATTCTTTAACAAGATTTAATTTCGAAGCTGTAGAGGAGTTTGTTTAGCCAGAGCAAATGTCAACACCATCAGCAACATCTGAAAGGAGATTCGACCTATGATTCTAAGCACCTCCGAATCGAAACTTTTGATACAGATGACCTGCTATTAGCAGTGGTGAACCGAGAGCTAGAAAATGTTAAAACGATGGGGCAGATGACTACGAACGAAAACAATTTTTCGTCCTGTGTTGAAGGAGAGCAGGACATAAACACATATTCTACGAATTTCTAAATGATATGCAAACTAGTGCGGGGACCATAATTTTGAAGGTTGCAGGACGAACTCTCACTGCTCACTGCATTGAGACTCATGGAGACCTTTAAGTCTAACAACAGACGGGAGGGACTGGGAATTCATTGCACAACACCATGCATTGAGCAAACTCAGTCAACACTTCTTGCATTATTTAAAATGCCCTGTTTCCCCCCGTGAGATTACAACACAAGCAAACCCATTAAAGCGAACTCATCGTGTCATTTAAACATTGCTGCATCCCCTCCAGCAACACTTCCCCCACCAACCACCAGATCAGCGAACCTCAATTCCCATATCCCCACAAAACACCCGCCGACGTGTAAAAATATCTCCACAAGTCGAAACATCCCTCTGGGAGCATTCCTTTCCGAGCAATCCTTTTCGGCGTCGGCAAACCAAAGCACTGTTCGTTCACTTATTCATTTGTCGCCTTCGGCTAATTGCGACACAAACTGACAGAACACAGCGGTTGACAATTGCCCCCAAACTCTGTGTCTCCGCTGTGCCCCGCTTGTGTCTCAAGGGGGCCAGCCTAATGCGTTCGAATTTGACAACGCCTGTCAAGGACCAACTGCCAACCTCTCCCAAGACACAGTCGGTGATTAGCGAGACGGAACCTAAAAATAGCTCACCTGTTGGCAACCAGCACACAAACACCACCCCTCACATACAAGTGTTAACCTTTGACAGCGAACAACCCAGACAGTCAGTTCCATTCAAGCAAGACGCCATCCAGCCGTCTGTCCTCCTCCCACCGCTCCCATCAACGATTGTAATGTGTCACGATGGCTAGATGTCAAATTCATTGACTTAAGGTAATCCACTAATTTCCCCCCTGGCACAGCACGACGTGTAATTATGGCCTCCGTCGACGAAGGTCGGTGTGCGTAGCTTCGCGTCGCATCCCGAACTTCTTGACGTCTATTTTTGGACACTTGAATATTAATTCCTGTCACTTTTCATTTGCTCCCAGTGTCGTCTGGTGTGAGGGTGGTGGTGGTGGTGGCGGTGGAGCTTCACCTCCACCGAGGGACACAACGAGCGGGCGAGTTCTTAATTTGCTGATGTGTGACAGAGCACTGCTGCGGTGGTGGCTGCTGCCTTTTGGACACGAAATTCATTAGGCAGCGCCTAGAATCAGTGCGCCGCCAGTTCAACACCTCGCCTTCATTTATCATCGATGCCGGTAATTAATCATGAAGTCCGCAGCAACTCGAGTGGCAGTTAATAACATCCCCATGCCGAGCAACAGGGGTGTTCTAAGTGTGCTCCGAGTGCCCCGAGAGGAGACTCGAACATTTTTTTTTTCTTTTCGTCATGCCCGCTGCTGGGGCGCAAAACTTGACAGGAAGTATTTCGTCTTAGTGAGTGGCACAGATGAGTCTGGGTCGAGGGTAGCCATCCGGAAAAAGAAAAACACAAAAAAATCATAAACATGGGATTTAAATTTGTTCGGTGGCCCCTTGCGCTGCCCTGTCCGCCACCCAGCGGCGCGGCGGAGTCAAAATTCCGTTGGGAATGTCAAATTAATGTTAATTTTGACGAAAATTCACTTGTTATTCGCCGGCCGATGTGATGAATTATTCAAATGATTCCGCTCTGGCCTTCGGATGGATAATTTATCTTAATATTGCCGTGCTTGCACTTGTGTTTGAATTATCACGGCGAGTGTGGGTGGTTGAGTGTTGAGTGGACCTTGACAGTTGATGGTGGTGGTTGCCGTTTGATGCAGTCAGACGGCGGCTGTGGGAATGGGGATCTAGCCAAAACGGGCTGAGTTTTGAGATTTATGAAGACAATTAAATGATTTACAAAGATGGAGTCAAATTTTGAGAGGGTTATGCTGGATGGCTGGTCATATGGCTGCGACTGGGGTCAAACGTTCTCTAACTACATTCAGCTTTATACGCCAAGGACATTTGTCACTTTTGAAGCCATACTCAAGTTCTTCTCCTTCTTCTTCTTGTCCAGTCCGGAGTGGATCTGGGCCTCAAACAAAATGCCTCTCTAGCCAGCACAATGTTTCGCCAGCTTCCGCCAGTTTCGCACTCCAAGAAGGTTGAGGTCCTTTTCCACTTGTGTGCGCCACCTTAGCCAAGACCGTCCTCTGTTGCGTTGCGCAGTCAGATTCGTGGACTTTTCGACCCGAAGTAGTAGTGTCCATACGCTCAACATCAAAATCAGATTCCTCGAGTTGATCTTGTGATCCATGTGTCGTCGAAACTGTAGAAAGGGTTAGCGGTGAGCCCATGCGTTTCCATCGCAGTCCTCTTGAGTCGTAAGCCTTCAGTGGCAACAGCGAGATGCCATTTGTTATTTCTGTCTGTCACTATGCTGGGAAAGACAGAAGGGATGAATACAAAACCTCGGCTATTCCACGATTTTCGATACTTAACCGTCGCCATCACGAATTCTTTACAAGCGGTCCCAAAACACGTTTGGGCTGAAACAATATTTTAGGGGCTCCTAACCTCCCAAGGCACCGAAATATGGTTAAGCTAACATTGTTCGTCAAGTGTCCCTCAACACCAGAGCCTGGTATCGTGCACGTATCCAACGTTTTGTGGAATATCAGAGGACTTCTTTTTTAATTGGGTCCAAGTGCACGAAGGTCTTAAAAATAATAATTGAGTGCCACTACAAACCGCAAGTGACCATAACTTCTTCAGCAACTGCTTGTGTTGCGCGTCCCTTCTTTTCTCTACCGAGTAGGACCTACAGTTTGCCGACTCCGAACGTGGAAATTTGAGAAATGTTTCATAGACAATTGATACTCTTTGAGTGTTGCCAGCAAGTCGAAAGAGGTAGTGCCGTGAAAAAATGGGAGATGTCCCGTCCGGGAATCGAATCTAGACTTTCTGCGTGGCGGTCGACGCACTTACCACAACGCCACGGCGACGACAATACAATGTTGCTGCCTACAAAGTTTGACATTAATTAAGGTATGACATAAGTTTTCCTAGATGGGTCGTTAAGTTGCGCCTTGAGGCTGCTAACATACCGACTATACTAAACCCGCGTATGACTTCGATACGATTGACAAAAATCCACTCCAATCTTTCTTTCTTTCAAGAAAGATGTTGCAAAAGTCGCTTGACAGTGAGTCGCCTTGTCTGACTTCTTTTTTCACATCAAAGGTCTCGGTTAGGTCTTTACAGACCGCAGCGTGCATTGCAGCAGCGTGTATTCTCCATCGTCATGCCACACAAACGAACGAGTTTCGTAGGGATGCAAAAACTAGGCAGTGCTCTGTATAGCTCGTCTCCATAGAGGCTATCATACGCGTGCATGAGAAGGTGGTGCGTGTCGATTTGTTGCTCCTGGGTTTTCTCCAAAATCTGGCGTAGTGTGAATATTTGGTCGATGGTGGATTTTCTTGGCCTAAAGCCACACTGGTATGAACCGATAGGATGTCGACGAATGGCTTTAGACGTTCACGCAGTGCGGCAAATAAGATTTTGTAATCGATACTTAGGAAACTGATGCCTCTGTAGTTGGCGCATATCAAAGAGTCTCCTTTTTTATGGATCGGGCGAACAATGCTAAAGTTCCATTCATCGGGTATGATTTCCTCCGACCATACGAATCAACAACAAGCCGCAGAAGCAAAAGGTCCTTCATGACATGGAAAGCACCTTTTTCTTTTTGTCGGTTGGGTGATTCTCTTTTAGATTTGTAGGCTAATTTTTTTCAAATCGTGAACCAGTATTTTGTTCAGGGTGCGGCATCTGTATATATTTGTCTGTGCATTCGTCCAAGGTGTAACCGCATGCATAACCATACAGATATTGACCTTACACGGCTAAGACCTGTTCCATGAGTCAACTTGCACCATCTGTCTGTGGTATTTGTTGAGGTCTTCTGCCTCTAAGGCAGTTTGGAAAAAGAATGGTATAAAGGCTCCTCAGAGGTGATCTTCTACTTCCGGCGCAAAATGAAATAAATAGGCGGCGCTGGATCTTTACAAAGTAAGGTTGCAGAAGGACGCGGATCTCCTCTAACGGCGTACACATTTTTGTTCGAATCATGCCATCGGTCGACCGCTTTCAAATGGAGCATGAATTCAGTGGGAACCGCGAACAGAATCGTGGAGTTTTACCCTGTTGGAGATATTTTTAAGTCTTCATGTCACATGTGTTTATAAGAAAGGTACCACATAGAAGCAACTTAAGGTAGACGGTAAAAGAGAGCCTCGTTCATATTCCAGAATAGAATTCTCGTCTCATCATCATCATCACAAGAGACAAGATATTCCCAAGGATTCCTTTGAATTCGTTGCTTACATGCGCCTCAACAATATCAAACCGTCATCAGTTCCATCCCGTCATTCTTCTCCCCTTACTTGTGTCATCAGTCAATTAGTGTAAAAAGGCATAGGACAACCCCATCTCCGATAATCCCCAATATCGGGTCAGCAATTTCAAAAAGACGCACACACCACTCAAACGATGCTGAACCCCTTCACAGCCTCTCCACTCACTCACAGTCGCATAAATGGAAATTCTTGCTCGAGGACACTAGTTACCCATGCACCCATCAGCCGCAAATGACATTCAAAATCATCCGTCTCGTCTCTGTGAAGTGTACAGGATTCCGATACACACGAGGCTGCTGCCTCCACCCACTGCTCTCAACAACTATTTCCGCTCTATCTAAGCCAAAATTATCATCCATCCATCCTTGGCCCGAAGAAGAAGCTATTTGTGTGCGGCACAGCCCATATTCATGTCACATTGCTCTATTAAGCACAAATCTAATGGAACCACACATCTCATCCACCCGAGGGATGCGTGTATCCCTGAGCAACTGGCACCGGCAGTGTACTCGAATCCAAGGGAAAATGAAAACATTATCCCCAAGATGGATTTTACCTCCTATTTCACTCTCAATCCGCCATCATACTCGTAATCATCAAAGAATCACACACAAAGAATCCCTAATGCAAGGATATGAATAAGCTAACAACCATTAACGCCACTAGCACTGCCACCAAGGCCGCGCCGTGCCGCGCCGTCTGGGCAGAGGGCGGCTCCGGGGGAGGATGTGATGAAAAATAGTTATGAAAATTAATGACAACATTAGCAGCGGCAGCTTTGCCAGCTACGCCCGCCCACGATGGGCGGCTCTGCTCTGGAGAGGTGCTCAGCATCGATGCGGTTCGTTAGTTTCACATTTTACACGTTCACTTGATGAATACTGTCTTACGAGGGGCGCAGCGAGAGAAGGACTCTCTGCAACCGACTTAGCTAGTCCTTCATTTGCATACACACGCCCACTGCCGGTGCCACACCATCCAAGAGGATTCTGTAAATGAGACGAATTCGCATTCGCAGAGGAAAACCTTGCATAGCTTGGAGTCTAGCTCACGTCCTGATTGTGATTAATCATTAATCAAGCGAGCGATACAGCGAGGAACTTTTGGCACCACTACAAGACGATACTCCGTTTTGAGTCCCTGCAGTCTTCCCGGCCGTCCCAGGAGCAACTAATTAACACGCTAAGTGCATCTTGAGACGATGGTGTGGATGGCGGTACTGGGGACCTATTCGTTGTGCCGCGTTTGCTAATAAATTTATTTCCATTTACCGTTTGATTACATCTTTAGACGGGTATAAGGACCCAGTAAGCACCACTCCACAAAGGGACTTCCCTTTGAGACGGGTGATGTACTCCTTGGTCGCACTCAACAGTCGAGACGGATCGTGGTGTAGTTTTGCGAGATTGTGTCTTCGCCACGTCGCGTGCTAGTGCGGTAGAGTTGAAGTGTTTATAGGTATTGGTTGTCGAGAGGAGGATGCTTGAGATTTGCGGCTGCGGCTGCGGCTGGGGATAATGGAAGGCATTAGCTTTTGGCGGTAATTTGTTGAAAAGATAAGGGATATGGGTAGTTAGTTGTCTCAAGAGGATTATTGCGAGTGTATGTGTGACATACATGCGAATATCCTTTCAGTGCGGCACAGGATTTTGGGATTTCTGAGAGATATTGAATGTGAATTGCTCCTTTTGCAGTTGTGGGTCTTCACTCATAAGGGGTTGTCGATGCCAATCGGATGAAAGTTGAAGTCTCTGTGTTTTGTCTGCCGTGGCTGATGCGAAATGGGTGTTGATTGGATGAAGGATTGAGGGAGAAGCCATTTGTTCCTAAAACGTGGATTTTGCTTTGAAAAGTAACGACCCATCGGAGGGGCAATACATCCTTTTAGGAAGGGGCAGCACATGAAAGCTGACAGTGTCGTAATGAAAAGAGTCCTCAAGGGTGGGTAGCTGTCTGAGACAGATATGATTTTTGTAGGAAAAGGAGGCTCCTTTTCAAAGACAGCAGCCTTGACCAACAGTTTTATAAGAATAACCCCTAGGAGGGAAACGTTCGAGGATCTTCGTCTTCTTCCTTAAAATGAGTGTTCTTAATAGAGGCAGCTATAAGAAGGAAGACGTAGGCGACTTCTTGAGACGGTTAGCTTACTTAGGGGACAGGACGTAAAACGTATTCAATCTCGAGGGAGCACTTTTCTGATTCAGACACGTTGAGTAGCCTGTCTGTCCTTGACTGAACTGGTTTCTAAGCCAAACAGTCGTTCCTAAGCAGATTTATTTAGCCAAATTGTTTACTCAGTTAATCTCCATAGACAGATTGCTTCCTTCCCCGACATTAGACTGCTTCCTCAGCAGATCTCCTTAGAGAGACTGCTTCCTTCCCTGATGTCAGACTGCTTCCTAAGCCGATCTCTTTAGTCAGACTGCTTCCTCAGCCGATTTCCTTAGGAAGACAGACTGCACTTTAAACGATCTCCTTAGACAGACTGCTTCCTTTACCGATCTCCTTAGTCAGACTGCTTCCCCAGCCGATCTCCTTAGGAAGACAGGCTTAACTTTAGCCGATCTCCTTAGTCAGACTGCTTCCTCAGCCGATTTCCTTAGGAAGACAGACTGCACTTTAAACGATCTCCTTAGACAGACTGCTTCCTTTACCGATCTCCTTAGTCAGACTGCTTCCCCAGCCGATCTCCTTAGGAAGACAGGCTTAACTTTAGCCGATCTCCTTAGTCAGACTGCTTCCTCAGCCGATCTCCTTAGGAAGACAGACTGCACTTTAGCCGATCTCCTTAGAAAGACTGCATCTTTAGTGGATCCCCTTAGTCAGACAGACTGCAGTTTTGCCGATCTCCTTACTCAAACTGTTTCCTTAACAGTCTTCACTTCCTTGATAGTTTTTTTGGTAAAGTTTTCTCAAAAACGAAAACTCCTTGAAGTGACTGTTTCCGTACGACATCTGAAGGAGCTGGTTCCGGTTAATTGGAACAGGCCAGTTCCTTGAGACGGAGGCCTATCCTGTCATGACGGCTTCAGTTTCCGTCCTAAAGGATATATCCGCAGACACACTTCGCTCAGAGGGGATCTGGTGGGCTAAGACAGTGGTCTTTTCAAGGAAACAGCTTATTGAGACAGAAACTGTCTTAAGGCTATGAAATCCCCAATGCAGAAAACTCCCAGACCCACCAGCTGTCGATTTGAGTTGTAAATCGGGGATCTTTCTACACCCTATGACTTTCTACCTCTAACAGTCAACTTCCAAGAACGTTTTCTGCAAGGTGTACCTTCCTGAGATGGATAACTGTCCAAGGACACTCTTTAAGGCGAACTACCTTCTTTTGCTGCATAACCATTACATCATTACGATTTCAAACTTTTGAACCCACAACTCCGTTTGGCATTCTCCATCAAACCCTCTCACTAGAAGCTTTTTTCAATCTCAGTTAGATTACAAATCAATTTTCGACGGAAAACTTTTCTTCTGTCGAATTCGCAGCATTTTTGGGTTCAGTGAGTGAAGATGAAAGGCGCTGTCTTGAGCATGATTTTCACTGGAGACGTGCCACCGACTCAAACAAGTCAATCTACGTGCTGCGCGGTCAACTGCAATGAAATATTCCACATCTCCCCCGTTGCCTTTGAGCAGGGTTGAAGATTGCCTCTAAAAGCCAACCAAAGCTACAAGCCACTAAACACCTCGTCCATCGAGTATGATTCAATCAAATTACATGGGCTTCACCGATCAATCCCTTCTTCCCACAAAAAACCCCTCTGGGTCTGCCGCCTGCCGCTCGACTGGGTAGGTGAGCCATCTGGCCGTCCTCACGCACTCCCCCTGTCCGCCTGTCCGGTCCTGCTGACAATAACCGAAAACCGCAACACATCTTTGAAACAGTGACAGACTGAGGAGAAATCGGGCGGGGGGAGGAGGCGGTGCGGGAGACACACAGAAACCACTCATCTGTTAATCTGATTATGACAATTGATTTATAAGGATTCCCATGTGCACAGGCCACAATGGGACATGTTGTGTGTAGCAGTTGTCAGGCAACAAGAAAAGGATGAGGCAATCAATTAATTTATTGCCCATCGGAAATCCTTTCTTCTTTTCTCTTTGTGAACATCAATTACTTGACATCGTCCTGACAGGGCGATCCGGCCGCTGAACATCTGATGACAAATGCCGTGAGGAAAAAAATCACTGAGCACTGTGCGTGTGTCAGCTGCTCCAAATTAAATGAAAATCCTTTCTTCGGTGAGTTTTCCCGTCCGGCAGGTAGCTGACCCCCGAACAGGTGACGGCCGCAGGAGCGGTTTAATTTCCTTTGAAACAATTCACACGCTTCAAAGCATTGACGGTTCGAAATTGCTCCCGAAGGATGAACCCTAACAGATACGCGCTAATTTCGATGTGTACCCATAAGTACCTTCTGTTTGTTATGAAGGAGACGGAGACGTAAAGATACAAAGAAAGACTCATAATCCGAGATGCACTTGTTGGGCGCCAGAGGAGTGGCAACCGGTTGATGTGTGCGGGTTTATGATGTTTGCACAAGGACCTCTGATGTTATGACAGGCTGCAACGCTTCCCAGCGGGACTGCGGCAACTCCAGCAACTCCAGCAACTGCAGCAACTAGTAGGAGCTGCAAGTCGTAAAATCAATCGTATGTAATGCAATAAACTGTTGTCTGCTGAGACTCTGCACGGTTTACACACAATCCCCTGCAGTATGATGCACTGGTGCTGCTGGGATTTTATAGATGTGTGTTCTCAGTTTTACAGTCGCGCTTGTTGCGCTCGGTTTTGTTTACACATTCGCTTGGCAATAAACACTAAAAGCGAGAAACATTTTTGTGGATCCGCACTCAGCCACCGGAACACATTCGACTTAAAAAAACGAGATTTTGTGTCTTTAAGGGTCATTTAGCTGGTGAATGGGTAAATGCATGATGTGTGGGGTAGAATGTCTGTGTATGAGAGACAAGGAGGAGCTGGTTTGCTAGTCCAAGGAGTTCAGTCCTCAAACAGAGTCTCAGGAAGTCTCCTCGATACGAAGGCAGGAAGGCCTGTTCATAGAAATTTCAAAGGTTTGAGAACATATTCCGACAGCCTTGATTTTCACCCAGTCACTGTAAGTCTAGATCATTAAAAAAATTCACCAGCATTCAGCTATTGCGGTGGAGATCCGGATCAAACGTTGACGTTCTTGGTCATGTTTTTAAAAACGAGCATTTTCTGGGTTAGCTTCCTCAGGTCCTCTTAATGAACCATTTTTACATTTTTGTGGACAGTGAGGTCAGGACTGAATCTTCGCTAGAAATGGAGTTTAGAAGCTCCTTCAGCGTTATAAGAGAGTGTACCTTGTTCCCAAAAACATCCTCTTCTATTGATGGACATCCTCTTCTATCGGATGCAACAATGCCTCAACCGATGTTGACGATCTCTCGCCAGCTGACTCCAGTTGCGCACTCCATATTCATTGAGGTCCATCTCCACTGGTACCCTCCATCTTAACCTAGGCCGTCCTTTGCTGCCTTGTTCCAATTGCTCGGATTTAAAGACTTTTCGGGTCGGAGCAGGGGTGTCAGAAGCTCTACATGTCCTAGCCAAGTGTTGCATATGAAGAGTCTTGACCTTAAGCTTAAGCTTTGCATACGAAGACGCTTGATCTGGCGCATGTCGCGATACAACTTATAAAGTTCGTCGTTAAATCTCCTCCTCCAGACGGCATCCGCGAAAACAGGAGTGAAGATCGCTTGCAGAACTTTTCTTTTGAAAGGACTGAGGGCTTCCTCATCCGCTTTATATCACATCCAGAGTTCCACGCCGTCAATGAGGACTAGGATGATCAAGCTGTTGTACAAAGACAGATTAGTCCTTCGAGAGATGACTCTACTACTCAATGTCCTCTTGAATCCAAAGAAACAGCGATCGCCAAAAGTGATTCTTCGTTTGATTGCCGTACTGATGTTGTTGTCTCTATTTACCACGGAGGCGAGGTAGACGATGTCCTTGACTACCTGCAAGATTCTGCTGCCGAGTGTGACGCTGTCTCCGAGACGTTGATGTTGTGTGCCCTTCCTTGATGAGAGCGTATACTTCGTTTTACCATCATTTACAATCAGATCCATTGAAACCACTTCCGCTTCAATGTCAGCAAACGCCTAACTGACGGCTGCAGTGTTCGCAGTGTTCGTCTTAACATGTCAATGTCCTTCGCGTAAACTAGATTTGAATCTCCTTAGGATACTTAAAGTTTTAACATTTCTTGGAAGTCAATGTAGAGCAGCTGCCTCTTCGGATGGTATAGCCCGTCGATGGTGTAGCCACATGGTACGAATGTCATTTTCCTCACAACTTCCGAGGTGTGACTGTGATTCCATCAGGTAGGCAGCCACTCGGCAAATCCAGGGCAACGTATTTGGATGAAATTTATAGGCACGTGTGGTTGGGCTTGGGAAAAGCTCCTGATAAGTTAGATAGTGGTGGACCGAGTGTCCTGGAGGCCTCTTGGGCGTGCATTCTCTCCTCGACATGAGGGTCAACGAAAATAAAATCAAAATGATGATGATGGACCAATGTCCACTAGCCCCAGCGATACCATTTGTGAAACATGATGATGAGGATGATGATGATGGTGGTTTTCTCTATGCCACAGACTGCCTAGACCTTTGTCTGTCCTGTTTCTGTTCCTCTCCGTCGAACTATTCTGACGTCTTAAATTGCTGTGGCAAACGCTTTTCTGAAAGTCTCCAAGGCGATATTTTTCTTCTTCTTCTTGTGGCGCTACAGTCCGTGGTGGACTTGGTCTTCAGCCAACATGCGTCTCCAGTCAGCACGATCTTTCCCTATCTGCCTCCAGCTGCGCACTCTAAGTTGGTTGAGGTCCTTATCGACTTGTGTGCGCCATCTTAGTCTAGGCCGGACTCTGTTGCGTTGTCCCAATGACTTAGATTCGAAGACTTTTCGGGCCGGAGCAGTCATCTTGAGACATCTTAAGCGTTTTATTCGAAGATGCTTGACTAGGCGCATGTCGCTGTACAGCCCATAGAGTTCGGCATCAGAAGGCGATATTCAAAGACATCAATTTCTGTCCAGGCAGTGGCATTCTCAAGTTTGGTAACAAAAAGAAGTTGCCCTCAGTTAGGTTTGGAGAATTTGGTGGATGGGGCAGTACTTCGTATGTGGAGGCGGCGTTGGTTCTGAACTGCTGCATTTTCATAGCGGATAAGCTGCATTTTCTTTGCCAATAGGGAACATTTCTATTGTAGAGCGGGACTTTTCGTCTGGAGTGAAGCAGAGTGGAGTCCACTGTTTGGAGTGTTCTTTGATTCATATGTTGTTGATGGTCAAGCAGAAAGAACAAATTGCGCTTAAACACCGCCAGGAAGCGCTGTAGGGTGGTCTCAAGGTTTCACATGTTTTCAGGACTGAGCAAACCCGGCACCCATCGCTCAGACAGATACCGCCAAATTTCTGAAGCAGGATATGAGCGACACAGTATTTCGAGAAGCCTTTGATAGGCAGATTAATCGTGGGTATGTGTCAAGTTAGCATCTGGGGATGGCGTTTTCAAGGCACATGATAGTGAATTATTAGAAACTGATGTGCAATCGCGTTGAAGCTTAATGCAATATGTGACGGTCGCAGTCGAAGGAGAAGTATCTCTGTACACAGCATCTGCATCTACATCCTTCCATTAGCTCTTGGATTTTGGTGCGAATCCCTGGCTGCTATTCATTTTCCATATTTCTAAAATCACACTATACGCCGATACGGTTTTCGGGCGCGATCAACACGAAGTTTTAAATCCGAATCAGCTGAAATTTTGACTGAAGTTGTCTACGATAATGTCTGCTTTATTAATTGAGTGGCATTACAGTCCACAAGGGACCAGGGCCTAGCTTCTACGACAACAACTCGTGTTGTGCGTTCTACTGTTCTCTCACGAGTAGAAGGGACCTACAGTTTTTTGCCGAGTCCGAACGGCGAGGTTTATGAAGCTTTTCATAGACAATTTGAGTGTTGTCAGCAACTCGAAAGAGGTGGTGCCGTGAAAGGTGTCCCGTCCGGGAATCGAACCCAGACCTTCTGTGTGTGGGTCGACGCACTTACCCACTACGCCACGGCGACCACTAATGTCTGCCCCTCCAATCGTGGCGCCATAAGGCGGTGAATCCAAATCCGATGCACCGCCCATCAGCTCTTAGGCTCTTTGGAATGTTAAATTATAGGGGTTCCTGGAGTTGAGGCTCCTTTGAGTTCGTTTGACGTTCCCAGACATTATGCTTCCAAGGTTATTCTCCCTTTCTAAGTTGGCACCTGCAGCGCTTCTTCCCCCAACTTGCTAAGTCCCCTCCCCCCACAGAATCAAATGATTTTCCAAATTTATGTCTCTCATTAATCAAATCCTTTTGTCATACTACAAGCCATTGACAATTAATCCTTTCTAAATGGAATTTCCGCAGCAGATTAGGAAGTAATTTACCGCCCACAACGACGCTGATCCCGGATCACGACAAATAATGCGTTTTTTTTTGTGCACAAACCCCTTCCTTCCCTCACGCTACTCGGAATCAAATCATAGCAGCAGTCCTTCTGTCGCGCAGTTCGCATCTGTTTGCACACGAGATTCGAATTGAAATCCCGCTCGCAGCAAAGTCATTGTCACCGCGGACAGACGTTCAAATAAACCGTCGCCGACCGGCCCACTCATTTGCAATGAGTCTGCACTGTTTGCACAAATGTTCGATTTTCATTCGAGTTCGAGAGTGTACTTGCAACAAACACAAACACTCCCTTCTGTCCGTCCGTCGGTCGGTCGGTCGGTCGGTCTGTTCGTGCCACCCCATTGCAGGGACATATGCAGTTTTATGATCCTTTTAAATAATTCCCTCCAAACAATGTTAAATACCCGCAGGAACAAATGCACACGCAGACACGTCGCATCGTCGGCAAGGGCGCGGCCTGAAATTAGGCAATTAAAGGATGAGCACATATGCGCGAGTAAAATATTTCGCAGATCGTTGTGGGGGACGGTCTGCTGTCTGTGTCGGTCGGCAGGGGAGGAGTGTTTGTTTTCGTTGGCTTTGTGACCTTTTCGGATCGGGATTTATTTTTAATTCCATTTCGCACACTGCGACGATCACAAGTGCGTCGGTGGCGTGTCCTGTTCAACTCATGGCTGGAATTGACTTAGTTCTCTGACGAGAGGCCTGGTTTGTTTAAGTCAAGCAGATGGTTACGAAATTTGAGCACGAGGCAGCGATGTGTCTGAAGGCGATTTCAACTTGAGGAAGTGATTCCAAAATGGCTTGTAAAACTCTTCAATTCCCTCGATGAGGACAGCTCTTCACTACAGATCACCGAAAAAGCTACATGCGATCCTTGGGGGTGAATTTCCCCAAGAATGCATCTGTTCCCAGGTCCCATTCCGATGTCAAGCATTCCTGGTGAGCTATGTCAAGAACGCTGAAGTTTGCCGACCATGTCCAGTCCTTTCATCCTGGCTGCTGCATCCATTCATACTGAGTGCCATGTAGCCGAATTCAAAATCCGTTTTAATCACCTCGACCATCGTCCTGCCGGGCTGCGTAGAGTGTGCGTCAGCATGACCACATTAGAACACTTCACGCTTCCGGAATTTCCTCCGAAGTACTCGATGGGTAAACACATTGTCTTGCACATTGTAAATCGAGTCCATCCATCCGCAGCCTTCCGAGCAACGGCGGCGGCAACAGCGGCGTTGTGCACCACCACCAGCACCAGCACCAGTCAGTGACCACTTCAGCTGATCCATGAGAGTTCCTGGCGATGCTGTCCGAATTCCCATTCACTGGCCCGCACAAATATTCGCTCTCTGTCTGTGGGGCTCTTCACTCTGCGCTGCAAGGCTCCTGGCTGCTGCGTTACTTCCATTGAAGTGGAACCAATCGTATAGAGGGGCTGTCTGCCTCAAGGGTCGTCGTCGATGCGCACACAGGAGTGTTAGTGTCTGCATGTACAGCTTGTGGTTGATTCCGCTTGCCAGGCCCCAGGAAATACGGGCTTTCCATGGCTCGGAAGCACTCCACCGAGTCGTTTAGCGGAATGGCCCGGACCCACTTGCTCCCCAAATCATCATCGCCGTGTTGCTGGGTGGGTGGGGATGATATCTACTTGAAAATTCAATCAAATCGAATCACGTACGTAATTAAATTAATTAAATGCGTGATCAGGACGTGCGGCCGGAGGATGGCGGCTGGCATGGCGGGCCACTTTGTCATCGTGTGCCACACCCCACTCCGTGTAATTGAAATGCCTTTGTCAGTGTCAGTGGCACTTGTGCGAGAGTACTCCGCAGTAACATTGCACGATATCGAGTAGATTACAAAAAAGGATACAAAATCCCTCCCCCATGCTAATTTCCTGGCAGACGGCTTGTCCTCCCCTCTCTGCCACCTAATCAGTCAAATTTATACAATTTTTCAGGACATTAAGCAGCCTCCCAGCCGGCACTTGTGCACGGCAGAGCATCGTCGTCACCCCGCAACGGACAACCACCGTGCAATATGCAATTACAAGGACTTTTACTGCCACCCGGACAACTAGGGGGCCGTGCTTTCCGCTTTCGCTGACCTCTCGAGCTCAAATCGTGTCGCCACGGCTTGGGAAGCCGACGACGTCCGACGAGGAGGACATATGGGCGAGCTAATTAATTAATTGAATGGCTGACCAGTAACTAATTTATGGTCAAAGGACAAGTCGTTTTGCTTCTTCCTTATTTTTTCCTTGCATGTCACTTGCTCTCTCTCCCTCTCGCTGCCTCTCTCTGGGCCGGACTGAGATTCGTCATGGACACTTGTGCTAGGATTCATGATGTGGAATCGAGCGATGGGGCGATGTCAGGGGGTGGTTGACATCCCTGTATGTGTGTGTGTGTTTGCAGTCAAATTGGGGTTCGGCTGTGATTCGAGGCGGAAATTGTGACGGCCGAGGAGAGAAATTAATTTCGTTTATGGATTCGGGGAACGTTTCTAAGTCATTGAACACAGTAAATATGTTGATTGCATGTGTTTCGGTGACTGTGTGCGTGAACGTATCCTTTGCTCCTTAGGCGATGGCAGCGGTGGCGGCAGCGGCGACGGCGACGACGGCAAGCAGCCATGTCAGAGTCATGTCATGACAGTTTGATTATGACGAGATCGGAATGGCCGACGGAGCACACAGTACAGTGGCTTGGCCAGTGACCTGGAATGCAGTGATGTTCGGCGGGGATTAACGCACTCACTCACTGGCCGGGTGGAAGAAACAAATAAAAATTAAAATGATGAATCATGGCGGAGGCGGAGATTGATGGATGTCATTAAACACTGCGACTGGATGGAAATTGGATGACGAACAATGATAAGGGAGGTGTGGGAGTGTGGTGGAGAGAGTTACTTCACGAATGGAGAGCGATCAGACCAGGAGGAAACAAGCAAAAAGTAAAGAAGTTTCGGGTTTCAAGCTTCTCCCCTATTATTGTGGGTGTAACAACAAAACCCCGTCTCGGCTTCACTGGGCAGCGATGTGAAGAACAAGGTCAAAGAAGAGGAAGACAGATAAGCGACTCGAATGAAGACATCCAGGTTTTCTTACCTCGTCGGCTTGCTTGGGGAGACTAAGGGTTTAAGAGGAAGTTAGTGGTGTCAAATTGCATGATCTCGGCTGGGGTGAGTCTATGTTAAATATTCGCACGAATTGTTGAGTTGCCTCCATGACCATTGAGTCGCATGTATGGGATGAAGCTTTGATTTATTGAAATCACACCGCAGATTGCTTCGATTGTAGCGTGTCCAGTGTGTGGACGGTTCATGCAGAGCTTTGAAACAAGAAATGTACAGGTCTGACGGGACCTTTGAGAAGTTTTCAATACGTAGGGTTCATACTACTCTCCTTTGCAAACATTAGTCGATTGTTACTGTAGTAAAGGATTTCCCAATGGAACCCCTGGATTACGGATTTGATGCCTTGTGCAATATGGCGACTGGCGCTGAAGTGATCTTTGTTGACACGGTCTTATAAGTCAAATTGGCCCATTCATACTTTGAATCCAGTCCATTGTGAGCACTTTGTTGGCTGTGGCACTATTTTCGAAGACTTCTTGGAACTTTAAGAAGGGGATTTGATTTGTTTTGACGTCAAAATATGCAGTTCTTTCAAGACCATCTCAGTGGCTCATCTTCCTTCTCTCATTTCCTCGACTTCTTTGAGCCGTTCCATGGTTTCAATGAGGTGTCGAAATCCTTCTGTTTACATCCTGCAAACTTCATTGCAAGGGCTACTGAAAAAGTTTAGTTAGGGCTGGTTTACAGAGCAGAGAGGGGGAGCTCGATTCAATAAGTACTTTATAAAACAGCAACAAATTATTGTAGAAGAGAAGAAAGTCCACAGCCTACGAAGAAGCAAGAAAAGTGGCTGATGCCTCAGAGGAAAAAGTAACCGACGGGATTTTTTCACAGGGAATGAGATATACTTTCAAATGACTCGCCAGAAATTTCGACAAAAGCGGTTGTTAGGTAGTCCCACAAATTATGGTGAGGTTAGCCTGAGCTGATTTTGTAAACATGGCATTTAGTGGAAGTCCTTGGTCTAGAGCAGGTTAGGTTTGGTTAGATTGCAACGGCTGGTTGTCAATAAGCAACGACACTTAGACCACCTTTGGGCGCATTGTGACGCAGTCGTAACCTTAACCATAGGTAGTGTAAACCAGCTATGAAACCAGCCCTACACTGATATTGCTGAGCTCACCTAGGTTGCCAAGGTAGTGCTTCCCAAGGAATTTCTTTCTTCTAGTTGCAAGGGCTGTTGTAGAGTAGGAGGAAAGTGGATTCAAAATCAATCTCGTTCTTTCAACTCCCGCAGAAGATATTGTGACGGACGCCGAGCTTGGATGTACCCCAACAGCGCAGCGGACTTTGTCTACTAAGGTAAAGACGCGGAGAGAGCAGTAAGAGTTGATCTGTGACCAGTGGGTGGCCTCCCTGAGTAACTTTTGTTCTGCTCGCTCAATGTGTGAGCCTTTTGAAGAAGATTTGTTGAAGCGATTACAGAGATTATGAATACCAGGTCTGGTAAGTTCATCGAACTCCTAAGTCCTCTGGATTTCAATGTGTCCTGGCAGCTATATCAGGTGGATGTTGGATGTACGTGGTCATCTCATCAAGAGATAGGCGGCACTTGTTGTTGAATGGAGGTCGTCACTTCCAAGCTTTTCAATTGTTGCTTGGATATCTGGAGACGTGATTACAAGCATTGTGCTCAGTCATTTGGTTACCTGTCTGAAAGACGCTACATTCTAAGGGTAGATAGATGGCGAAGCAATGGTTTCGGACTCTATACTATATGTCAGCAACACCTCATCGTTTAACTTTGATCCATCCGTTAATATACAGAGAGGGTAACGTTAGCACAGAGTCATTGTCCGATCTATTCGGTAGGTTGGTTAATACTGAGAAAATTGGACTGTCTGCTGTCGCCGTGGCGTAATGGGTAGGTGACAATACTCAAAGAGTATCAAAAACTTATCAAATCTCGCCGTGCGGAGTCGGCAAAAAACTGTAGGTCCCTTCTACTCGTGAGAGAACAGTAGCACGCACAACACGAGTAGTTGTTGTAAAGAAGCTAGGCCTTGGTCCATTGTGGGCTGTAGTGCACCTCAATTATAATTATTTTAATTGAACTGCCTCAAGACACGGACTATAGCTCAATAGACTTGAGCCTGATCACCTTTCCTTTTGTAAAAGATTTGGCGGTGGAAAGAGGAGGGATTTACCTAGTGCTTCACTGGGCTTCACATTCTTACATCTATGACAGCAAACCCTTGCACACTGACCGAATAGCCGGCAAAAACTACTTTTACCTAGATATGGATAAAAGTACTTTTTGCAAGCTGCTCCATTGATTGCATTGCCGTACAGTGACGTCCGCCACACTGTTGTACTTCGGTGACAAGCCAGTGTATCATGCGGGGTTGTAGCCCCCATTGTAAATCCGATCATGTTCCTGCAGCAAAACAACCGTGTGGAAGCTTCTTTCTGTATGCCGTCTTGAATATTTCGTTTCCATCTTAATTTGCTGTCTAATCTGAGGCCAAGGAATCTAGCTTGTCTGTTTGAGTCCACCAACAAGGTCTGTTACTAGAGGCAAGGTCATCAAAAGCCAGCTCCCAAGGCAAGTTGTCAGGAGCGGTAGTTTGAAAATTTTCCGGAAACACACACAATTCTTCAAGGCGGTGTTTAATACAGTTCTGAGCTTTATTCTCATCTCCTGCTCTTTCAACGACGGTACCAACGATGCCATCAAATTCAGTTGCTTTAAGACTGATGATTGACACTGTCGATTGACGATGTGGGAACTACTGAGAGTGTGACCGGAATATTAGGGTAGTTGGACGAGGCTACAATTAAAAAAGAGAGCTGATAGAAAAATTGTTCAAACAGGGTAACCTGCAATAGAGATAGTGTTTGACGAAATTGATGGCAATCCCTTTCAGAGGAACCGCATAATCATTCCCAGCTGATCAGCAGTCATAAGGAGTATTTTTAAAAAAGGGTTTTTTAAAATGGGATCAAACGAGATTCGCCCTTAGCCCACAAAGCAACAAATTTGAGCTTCTGTGGCAAATGTTCACGTTAGGCAAGTGCTGTTGTACGCAGAGCTGTTATACTGAGCCTCGAAAACTATGAATTTGAGTTCTTCTGTGAGGCTAGAGTGGGCTTGTACTAAAGAAGTATTCGTCCACTATGAGACTTGTGCTGATCCACAACGCCTTAACCTAGCACTTGGGTGAACTGTCAGAGAAAATTAAAGGACAATTGATTTAAAAAAAAAATAACATGACCACTTATTCTCTGGCGCCTCTTGGTAGACTCTCTAGCACTTAACTCTCATTTAATTGACAAATTTTAAGACTGTACAATCTCTCATGGTAAATTTACATAAAACAGCTCATATTCCCCAGGTCTCTTCCCATAGGAGTCCTTGACTCCGTAGTCAGCACAAAACTCAAGCGGATCCCGTGCACAAAAATTAAAATATCCCCCGATGGCGCGGCAAAAAAGATCATAACACTCATCCTGCGAAAAATTACAATTTGTTGCCTAAATCCCAATTTAGCATATCAACCTCATAACCCTGCATAATTCCCACACTTAAAATTACTGCCGCTGCTGCTGCTTCTGCTGCTGTGTCATAATTTTGAATATCCTCGCTCTCTCTCTCATTTGAAGTTAATATGACAACACGAGGCAATAACCAAATGCGCCCGGCTCACATGTGTGCGGGATGACACCCGGCATCATTAAAAACTCACCAGACCGTCCTAATCCAAATGGGAAAAAAGCACCAGGACACCGATCCGGTGAGGGGGGGTTGGAGGACTGATGCTTTGCAGAGTTAATTTTTTTCGTTCGTTCTTCCCTATCGCACCACTCACTGGCTTGCTATTAAATATTAAAATTAATCCACTTGTGCGGGGATAGGTAGCAGCAATTTGATTATAAAGCGTAATTATCCCCAAAGCCAGGCAGCCTCTAAAAGAAAGCCCACATTTAATTTGTTAAATCCTCGTAAAATCCAACAAGAAAAAAAAGCAAACACCGCCACCCACTGTGGCTCCCGCTTAGTCAGGGACCTAGCTTACACACATGGCGACGACACGAGGAGTTTTCTTTTTTCGTGTAAATCCACTGAGACACAAACTTGGTAACACCTAGGATCATAATAATTTACTTGCATCTTGCCACAAGCTGACACTGTGTGTGTGTGTCGAGGTGTCATCGTCGTCGTCGTCGTCATCGTCAGTGTCGTCGGTGTCCTTGCAACATCATCGTGCCATCGTGAAGGAGAAAATTAACCTTCAGGATATGATTATAACGGTGACACGATGTGATTCATAAAAGAGTCAACAAAATTAACTTTCATCTTCACGAGTGAGAGGGTTGGGGGTGAGTTAGTGAATGAGTGGCAGTTTTTTTTGTTTTCTGTGTTCCTCCTCCTCCACCCCCTCATAATGCCAAATTCAAATGGATACAGCCGCAATTATCCTTGCCACACATGCAGAAGCATAGGAGGTGGAGAAGGAAGGCGGCCGGCGGACTGTGTGGGCGGGAATCTCACTGCGCCGGAGTTGTATAATATTAATGCCTACACCATGTCCACACTCGTGTAATAAATAATTGAACACCATTTGACAGGATGTTATGCATGTTGGCTGTTGGTTTTGCATTCTGCCTCCTTCCGCTCCACTTGCTGTGCACACACTCACACCAGCAAGGATTCTAGTGCGAACGGGAAGGGGTGGTCCGGGGGGCGAAGGATCCTTGTTGTCGGCGACGGCGGTGCTGGTGTAATTAAGTCTTAGCAGCGGCATAAATCGTTATTAATCCGAAATGCAAAACCTTAATTTACAAGTCACCATGTTAGCATTTAACAAACTAAATAGATTTATTATGGTTAACATTTGCGCTCCGTGTGTGGATTCGAGAATTGTCTGAGAACGAGCGCAAGCAGACAATGGATTCCGTATGCGACCGGGCGTCTGTGGGGTCTGGTATTGAATGCAGGACGAACTATTTCTTGTGCAGCGCACATACGTAGACTGGCAGAGAGAGAGGGGGAGGGAAATGGTCTCCTTTTGAATAAGTCAGAATGTCGTATTGGCCATGGAGCCAGGGAGGGGAGAATCGACAAAGGGAGCAGAGTAGTAATGCACTAATGGTGTTGATGATGAAGGACAAAATTTATCGAGATCGGGTCGTGTTGGCTACAAGGGTTTCGTAGACAAATTGTCTCGGAAATTCATTACAATGTCCCGGCGGGCTGGGAAGGACTTTGGTAATTTAACATTAACTACGTGGCGAGCCAGGATGCAGTGATATACGTTTTCAGAGACACAAAGATGGGGAATTCCTAAGAACAAGCTTTATAAGCGACATCTCTGTGGATATCTGATGCAGGAGTGTGCTTTGACTTCAGCTTGTGTTGAAAGATCCAATTGGTCCAGGGGCTGCGCAAGATTCTGTTCACTCCTAGGTTGATTTCGAAGGGGTCTGTTACTTTAGTTAATGCCACATCAAAATAAACCAGCTCGAAGAAAGGGACAGAAGAGTACCTGTCTTGTGTCAGGTGGGGTGATAAGTAGAAGGACACGATCGGGTGGCCTTTCCCGCTTCTTTTTCAAGAGCTGCAAGACCTTGGTAGTCCTCTATCAACTAATGTCATCAAGGATGAGTTTTAATTGAAATCAGGATCACATGACACCGACAGCTCCCGCAAACTGTGCTGAGATTATCGATTGTGACGAAAAATATCGAATTCTCCTGAAAATTGTTTTTTTTTGGTCAGGTGTCCAACAAGTGGATCATTTTTTATTCGATTCGACCCACTTGAGGCTGAGCAATATCTTTCTGCATTTTCTTACTTCTCCATTACATTGATTCCGCCAATGCGTCGTTCTAAGCTCAAAACTTAATATCGTCGTGCCAGCCAACAAGGCAACATCGGTTAAAACCTTCAACAACGATGCGTTCTCTCACGACACTGAACGTCAAAATTTGAGAAGATTTTTCATCGGCAACTGTCAGCAATTCGAAAGATGTGTAGCCGTGAAAAAATGCGGGACGGGCAGTCTAGAAACCGAAACTGAGACTCTCGGAGTTTGAGTCGGCGCACTTATCTACAATGTGAAGACGGCCTCTTTGATACACCAGCCACTACGTTACGGTGGCCAGTACATCAGGTGCATTACGACACGCGGTGGCCACTAGACCACGCCTGCCACTACGTCACTACGGTCCCTACGACACGCTGGTCTCTACTTTCAGGGCCCAGTACACCACGGGTATTACAAAACACGGCGGCCACCACACCTGGACGTTCTATACGCTACTGTAGCCAGTAATTCACTGTACCCAATGTACCCACCATGGTGGACCCAACGCACACCGGTCCCTACGGCATGCTTGTCACTATGCCGGTGGCCACTTCACCACGGCGTCTACTCCGCCACTGTGGCCACTACGCCATGATGCTCACTACGCTTCGCGCCGGCTTCCACACCACGGCATCCAATACGCCCCTGAGGCCATTGTCGCCACTCATTCACTGCATTCACCACCCTATGGTGGACGCAACGGTCCCTACGACACGCTAGTCACTACACCTCGGCGCGCAGTATACCACGGATGTTAAAACATGTGGCGGCCATTACTCCACGGCGTGCAATACGCCCCTGAGGGCACTGTGGCCACATAGCCACTGCGCGCACTTCCTCATGGTGGACACAACTCATACCGGTCCATACGACACGCTGGTCCCCACTTTTCTGTGCCCAGAACACAACGGCAGACTCTACGCCACGGTAGGCACTATGCCACGGCGACCATTACCCCATAGCGGACACTATGCTACGGTTGCCACTTCGCCACAGAGGACACTATGCCACGGTGGCCACTTCGCCACGGCGGAGATAACGCTATGGCAGCCAAAAAAACCAAACGACGGCCACTACGTCACGCGGCTACCATTATGCCACAGCTGGCGTGCGCTATGTTACGACGGCCGGCATACACCATGCTGGCCAGTATACCATGGCGCCCACTACGCACGCCGGCCACTATGCCATGCCAACCATTATGCCGCGGCGGCCACAGCGACACGAGACTGCCACTGCATCACGAGGCTGCCACTGCATCACGAGGCCGCCACTGCATCACGAGGCTGCCACTACACCACGCGGCCGCCATTACGCCACGGCTTGATGTCTTACAACGTCTACTCCAGTTCATTTTTAAAATTTCTGCTTCAAATGAGAAAATGTGACGCCTGTGATGCATCCTGAGGTGAGTGCTAAGTAGTACGGGAGACACTTCACTTTTCGACTGGAAACAGGTCACCAATGTGCACAAGGACAGATTTACAATGTTAATCCCTTTGGCTGCTGGTGCTAGCTTTTGTGTCAGCGTAGGTCCTTTCTTTTTTATTTCATCCTTCACGTCTTTGTGCAATATGGATCAACGGTATGTATGGTGTATGAATTGGGTGTCGTAACAGTTGACGTCGAGGCATCATCGACCCTCAAAACGCGGTTGTTGTTCTTCTCTTGAGGACTCACTTGTGATGTACCTTTGAGACACTCCCCGAGTGGTGAATGCATCTCATTCGGCTTTGTTTTTTCCAGATCCCTAAGCTCTTGTAAGGGATTGCCTTGAATGCGGGGTCTTTGGTGGCTAGGGTACTAAGATTACAACTTCTCATCATCTCTGCATTTCTCATAATTGACGCTGTTTCGTAGTTGTAGCTCCATTGGCATAATTCTTTGTCAGGATCCCTGTGAACAGTCTTACCACTCAAGTGTTTTGAATTATCAGTGACTGAATTTTTCCTACCATGCGAGCTGTCTACGCCGTACTAGGTACTTGCCGTGCCATAAGCTAGTCTTTTGATTTGAATTCTGTCCTTAGATGTGTTCGCATGGTTGGCTCATCGTTTTGTCTATTTCCGGCACCACTTCCCTGAACTCCGGAATGACACGGTACCGGACAGATTGTCGTCGTGCGTACCGAGGCGCTATCATTTTACTTCTGTCTGCAATGTCCTGCAATAAGGAATCTGTTCCCTCCGATGCGACGTCTATAATGTTCCATTGGGCACCGGAGTATGAACATGTTAAATTCTTTGGGTAAAGTTTAGTGTTCGTATCCTTGACTCTGACCTTGACTCCTCATTGATTACTGCAGTCAACATTGTGTCATTTTTCAACCAGATCACAGTGTCCTTGTTCGTCCATTCGTCCAGAGTTCTTTTCCCTCATTCCCTCTTTGATTGAGAATCGGAGGCTCGCAGTTTCTTTTCTACTCAAACTTGGTGGGAAGAAAGCCAAAGAAAGTGGATCGTAAATAAGACGGTACGCTTGACTTCTTCTTCTTCTTGTGGCGCAACAGTCCGGGGTGGACCTGGGCCTTAACGAACATGCCTCTCCAGCCAGAACGATCTTTCGCCAGTTGCGCATTCCAATTTGGTTGAGGTCATGGGAATGACTACTGCTTCTAAAAGCCTGTCCTAACGAGCCAAACTTATGTTCTCAAATATAAAATTTATGTCAAGTCCTGAGGTGCTCTACGTCCAGTCTTCTGTTGTGTGTTGCATTGAAGCCGGATCCTGAGGAGAGTGAAGTCAATTCTCTCAATTTCTCTCCACCACAAGCCCACGCCCTTCGTTTTGCAAGCAATTTTCTCATTTTGCGCGGAACAGATTTCATTTATAGAATCGCACCAGTTCCGCGGAATATAATTAAATAATTGAATACATAATTTATTGCATCACATGCCGGAGGGCTGGCTGCCCCTATATGATGGAAGCGCCATCACTGTGCGCTCGCGGCTCCGACGAGTCCATGACCCAGCACCGCCAGCGTGCTCGCGAACCTATTTAACCTATAATTTCGCCTTATTAAATTTGCATAAGTAATCTTTTGGCTGACTTTGCATAAAATTTACGCAGTGGCAGCGGAATAAACAGCAGCGGCGCGGTGGAGCGCGGTCGACGACAGGTGGAAGCCAAGGGGGGCACGAGCGGGGGAGAGGGAATAATGGTTCAAAACAAAATTACAAAATTCGTTGGATTTCCTTTTTTTTTGGAGCTGTTTTGTGTTTGGAGGGAAAAAATGAATCCAACCAGCGGGCAATATTGTTGTGCTTCTTATTATTATCCTAGGTAAGGCAGCATCCCCCCCCCTCCCTTCACACCGTCGCGGTGCGAGGGAAACTTTTGTTGTATTTCGACACAAACAGTTGTTTTCATCGCGATAGAAATCCTGATGACTTTTCACCTCGCGATGATGGTGCGGCAAAATCAACCATTAGGCGGCGGACGCCTGGTGTTGGAGGGGAGGGATAAAAATCATGAAATCAGCATTTCACGAGCGCTTAGGATTCCATTAATAAAAATTTCAAAAATGCACGAAAGATAAATGATGACCGAACTGAAGTGTGACGGGAATGTTTCGGCGTTGAGTGGGCTTTGATCGATAGAGGGCACTGGAGGTGGAGTGGTGTTGAGAGGCTGTGGGGGAGGTGAGTGCTTAATTGAGCTTTTGATTTAAGGAATTTGTTGGAAAGGGTTTGATGAGGAATATCTCGCCACACCAAATTGAGGATATGCACCGTTTTTGTGGCAGGTGAATGCAGCGGTTAAAATCCTTGAAATATGTTTGAGACTTGGGAGAGACATGAGACTTTAGACTTGAGATTTGAGGCTATGGAATGTGCTTCCAGTTTGTAATTAAATTTTGTTGTTTGACCGCATTTATTTAATTTAATGACAAGCTCGAACCACTTCCCATTGCCTCAAGTCTCAAGTTTTAAGTCTCAAGTCTCTCCAAAGCCTTAAACATATTTCAAAGACTTTGATCGCTGCATTCACCTAGACCGGACTTTAGTGATTTTTTGTCTACTACGAGTCCCAATCCAAATCAAATAAACGCGAGCTTCTCTCTCTGAAGAAGTCTGTACTCGTATTTCTCGTCCTTTCAATATTCGGTCCATTCCATCATACACCAAGGAAGAGAGGAATGTTTGCTTGCTCTGCACCAATCCAGGAACTACGCAAATTCATCGGCTGCGCCTAGTCTTTTATAAAACCTCAAATTTGTTGTGCAGAAAATAACTGAATTCTCCTTTCGTTCGTTGGAGTGGTTAACAAGAAGTTTCTTGCTCAAGACTTGTGAGCGCTGCGGAGGTTTTTTTCTCTGTGTACAACATTAAATTGGCAACATTGTGTTAACTGGCGGCCATTTTGTCAGCTGTCAAGTGATTAATTTTTCGTAAAGTTTGTCATTTCAACAAGAATAGATTGACGCTTGAGCAAATCTTCCAATTGGAGCTCGCAACAAGGTTGCCCCTGATCCCAACTTCCATAAGTGAATTTTGTTTAGCGATGGAGCTTACTTTTGGTCGAATTTTTGGTCCTGATTGTGTTGATTGCATCTGGAAGAGAAGATTTATCGACGAACTTTAAAGGCTTTACGGCGGCATGCGCCGGATCAAGCGTCTCTTAAGACGGCTTGATAATGTAGCGCGTATGGACACCACTGCTCCGGCCCGAAAAGTCTTCGAATCTAAGCCATTGGAACAATGCAACAGAGGAAGGTTTAGGTTGAGATGACTCACACAAGTGGAGAAGGACCTCAAGCAATTTGAACTTCGGTGAGAGATCGTGCTAGCTGGAGAGGCATGTTGGTAGAGGCCCAGGTCCATCTCGGACTGTAGCGCCCTAAGAAGAAAAGAAAGAAGAAGAAGATGACAGAAAAAAAAAATAAGAAAAGAAAGATGAAGAAGAAGAAGAGGAGAAGAAGTAGGAGAAGAAGAAGAAGAAGATGATGATGATGATGATGAAGAAGAAGAAGAAACAGCAAAAGAAAAAGGACACGTCTGTCAACATTCTTGAAGTACTGGTACATCCACAAAAACTGTCTGTTTGGTGTGCTTTATGGGTTGTTCTCTACTGGCCACAACGTTGCGGTCAATGGTGATAACTGTACAGCCATGATTACCGATTTTTTCGTTCATCAATTGATGTGCAAAAGCAGTGGTTTCAAGAAGATGGCACAACTTCTCACACAGCTCTTGCTAAAATTGATTTGTTGAAGGAAACGTTTGGTTAACGCATAGTTTCAAGTTTCAGTCTCGTATGTAGGCCTCGAAAATCGCTTGACTATTTTCTGTGGGGACATGCGAAGACGCTAATCTACGCCGGAGGAGGGTAATAATCTACACGATATGCGGCCACAAATGTTGGAAGAAAAAGCCGAAAATTGGATTAAATTGGATCTTCAGACGAGATTTCCTCTGAGCCGGCGGTCATATGACAGAAGTCATAAATGACAGAAGAACCTTTTGTTTTATTAAATTATATAATTGAGTGGCACTACAGTCCACAAGGAGCCAGGCCCTAGCTTCTACAACAACTACTCGTGTTGTGCGTGCTACTGTTCTCTCACGAGTAGAAGGGACCTATAGTTTTTGCCAACTCCGAACGGCGAGATTTGAGAAGCTGTTCATAGGCAATTGATACTCTCTGAGTATTGTTAGCAACTCGAAAGAGGTGGTGGCGTGAAAGTATGTGAGGTGCATCCGAGAATCGAAACTAGACTTCTGCGTGGCGGTTGACGCATTTTCCACTACGCCACGGCGACCACAAAATCTTTTGTTCTATTCCTCTTAAAAACAAACACCCTTTATAAGTTTTGCCGTGAAGTGAGACCTAACCTCCAGCCGAACTTCCAAACAGAGGGCCATGCTCAATTCTTCAAGACTTGGGCGGAAGGTCCGGTTACATGCAACATCCGTTTGCTGTACAGTGTATCTTCCGTGGCCATCTCTTTTCCTCTTTTCCATAATCCTCTCCTAAGCCTTGAAGTCTTTTTTTGGTCCTTCGGATTGTTTTTGGGCAGTGTTAAGAGGATGTTATCCATGTTGCCCACGCCAACAGGAGCTTCGTTCTCTTCTGTTGTCTAATGCGCCGCCATCTCTACTCCCTCACAAGGGCTGATCCAAGTCAGGTTAAGACTCTGTGCAAGCACTTCTTATAAGACCTCGTTCTTCAATTCTGCAGGGATAAAGTTCTTGGTATCCTGAGCAGTTGCACATCCTGTAGATTTGTTATTTGCGACCCCGCAATAGACATAAGCATTTGCAAAGTCTTACTCTACTTCTTTTTTCGTATGAAGGCAACAACAACTTGGGTTTCATCTGAGGGAAGGAGTTTTTTGGCAGAAGCTAAGGGCAGGAATTTGTGGAACGAAATTTGCAGATTCTTGAAACTAAAAGTCTTGACGTGTCAGCTAGTACTTACGGCAGTACTGAGTACTTGACAGGAAAAGCAGAAGGTGTGAAAGATGCGCACAGTTGGAGGACCCAGTTCATGGCTTGATTTGGTCTTAATCCTCGGTGATCGCTTAACAACGAACCAAAAGATTGCTTGAAGCAAATAATGGTGTTCATTGGAGGGTAGAGGCTTGTTAGCAGACGCCACTAAAGGCAGATCTCTGCTTGATCAGTTCTTAGGTCGCGATGATCTTTCTCCGTGATTGTTCAAAATTCTATAAACATCCAAGGCAGACGATGAAGGAGATTCTTTACGAAAGTAGTTCTTATTGTTTTTGATTGTTGTTGTGACAGAGTTTTTGAGGGTCAGTTGTGGAGATGCAAGCGCTTTTCCATCGTTTTGTTTTCATTTTTTGTTCAGCGGAAATTGCCGACGTGGCGAGTACGTGAGTTTTGAAGTTGTTTCTGCGCCCTATGGCAACGACAGGATATCGATATTGACGATGGTTGGTGTAACTGTTGTAACTGAGATGACTCTTCTTCTTGTGGCGCTACAGTCCGGGGTGGACGTGGGTCTTAACCAACATGCCTCTCCAGCCACCAAGGTCTTTCGCCAGCTGTCACCAGTTGCACACTCCAAGTTGGATGAAGTCCTTCTCCACTTGTGTGCGCCACCTTAGCCTGGGCCGTCCTCTGTTGCGTTGTGGCTAATGGCTCCGATTCGAAGACTCGGACTGAGATGACTCCGCTGGAATAAGAAGTTTGAATCCTCAGCTCTTTCTGCTTATCGGAAACTTAAATGTGAAGACTTAAATTTTAAGACCCCAAGTCGACTAGATGAGGAAGGAAGTAGGAGGACCCAGAAAGCGTTACCTTGGACCCTTTGTTTCCTAGAAGTCATAAATTGAAAAGGCAGCTGGTATCCATAGCGTTGTTGCTTCGGATCTGATATGCTAGGAGTACGTGTACGTCCTTTGAGCCAAAACTCAAATTATTCATGGAGTTGACTTTCAGAAGGGCTCTTAAAGAATATGATGTTCAACAAAGGACATTTAGGACTTTCGCGTTAACACGGAACGTTCAGGAAATCAACAACTGCCAGTGAGGTGGATGTGGTGAAGGTGAGTATGGAAGATGAAGGATGAAACGAAGAGTTAAAAGTGTCTTCTCTGTGAGAGATCTAACACGATACAAAACAGCTATTAAATGCTTGACACTGGAACATCTTTCGGTAAAAATTCAACAATCTCCCCTTGGTATACATGTTTCCACGATACACTCAGCTTTCACGTTCAATGCTGTGTCATCTCTTCCTTAGCTAACCTATCAAAAGGACACTAGTACTTAGGAAAGACACAAGTGTGTCGCACCCTCTGTCCTTAGCTTCACTTAACGTAGTTTCAGAGTCGCTCATTCAGCGAAAGCGCCGCCTTTCCTTTCCCAAAGGCCGTCGCCAACCAGCCAAAGCCTGTCGTTGTAAATTATTCCAAGACGATCATCAGCTGCACTCAAGCACTTAATGCATTCACTCGGGACTTTTTCTGCGAATATGTACATCGGTAATCTGAGACTCTCGAAAGACATCATTCCAGTTTCTCCACTTAATTAATGACAAACACGTCAAAGCTGAGAAGCTCTCCGACCCGAAGCACAGAGAGCATGATAACGACGCCACTCATCACTCAAAAGACGAGTATGATGCGGCAGAAAAAAGAAAGTGTAGGATATAAAAAGGATACAACATCCATTTGCCATAGATGAGTGATGGACACACACACACACACGCGAGCGCACCCTCCTCACTTAATCTACTCGAGGGAATGGCAGATTCCTTGCTCTATTAGCGATGCAGTTTGTTAAGGGAAATTCAGAGGGAGCTCGTGTAAAAAAAGAAAATATCTGAAAGCTGTTTAATTCAATGAGATTCGAGAATCGGAATTTCCTCCGAAGGGTGTCACACGAAATTGAAGTCATTAATCATGCCGGCTTGTCACTTAGGTACACACGAGCTTGCCGATGACGACAACGACGACGTGGAATGGTGCCTTCCGAAATGGAGACGTTAACCCGCCCACTTTTCAAGGAGGCCGACTGGGGATCCATGAATGATGCCATTTTGATGGCGGGGTATGGATGGGGTGGTGCTGGTGGTGGTGGAAGATGTCCCAGCAACGCGGTTAACCGCAAATCTCTCTGCCTCTGTGGAATACAAAAAAATAATTAAAATAACGAAATCAAACACTGTGCGACCCGGATTCGGATTGCCTTCCTTAATCGCATTATGCTGCCTAAGAAGCGAGATGGCTGGCAACAACAACCCCCGCCGAAGCAGCGCAAACTACTGCGGATGAATCACCATCAGAGATCGGCCGGCTAATGGGGTTCGGCTTGGTTTAGGCTTTCCCCGGGAGAATAATGAATTGGGTTCTAGTATCTAAATTAAATCTCGAGCAGATTACTTTTGAATGCCGTTTCGTGACGTGGGCGAAGGGGCTGCCGCTGGTTTCCTTTATCAGCCACAGCAGTGTCACCCCAGCTCTGTGGATGTGGCTTCTTTTGTCTCTTCAGTTTCCGGTCCCCGGTCCTGCAAAAACTCTATCTGTGACAGTGTGCCGAAGAGAAATTAATGTTAACGCGTCTGATTGACATGCGGATGATTGACTGAGTGATTCTGTTGTTTGGGATGTCATGGCGATGATGCGAGCAGGGTGTGGGGTTGGGTGCACGTTAGCCCCTTGTGAGGTTCTTCAATAAATCATCGCTCTGGCAAATCCCTCGACTTGCATGGCGACCACGTATGCCGCACTGATGTCCTTGGCGGCGATGTTGCACGCGCTGCCAGTTTGAAACCCTTTTCGAGTGCTGGCTGGCGGGATATCATTTGCCAGCCAACGATGACGACGACGACGACGACGACTTGTCTGGAATATTTTATGTTTTGCGCTTTGCGGGGGTTGCTTGCACACGCTGCACACCCTTTTGGGCTTCTTACAAGGATTCGCGGAAGCTAGTTTACCCCCGGCAATGGCGATGACGACAACGACTACGACTACGACGCCGACTACTTGCGCTGCATATTTGATTGATGAGTCATTTGCGTGCGGTTATTCACGTCCTCCGCCACTGCCACAGCAGCGGCCGTCATTCCATGGCGTTCAGACGCGATTCCTGTCTGGTTTCGAAGTTTTCGAGGGTCAGTTGTCGAGATGCAAGCGCTTTTCCATCGTTTGGTTTTCTTTTTTTTTTGTTCAGCGGAAATTGCCGATGTGGCGTGTACGTGAGTTTTGAAGTTGTTTCTACGCCCTATGGCAACGCCAGGATATCGATATTGACGATGGTGATTTTTCAGGGTTGGCAATGGAAATCGATATCCTTGATGGCGTCGACGCTTTAAATGAGAGAAGTTTTGCTTCTAGCCATTGTGGGGTGGGGGGAGTTGGCTGCTGTGGGACAGGGGCGGGATTCAATGATCTTTAGAAAGATGAATTTCCCCTTAGGACAGGGATGTTCCATGGGAGGCTTAGGCATCGACCAAAGTCAAACTTAAAGCAGTTGAAATTATGTAAACGGAGGGGAATGGAGAAGGAAGTCACCTCAAAGGAGCCTATTCGTTGCTCCAGGGAGCAATTTTCTTCTGCCTGCATTTAAATCAACTCAACCGCAATCGCCCCAACCCCCTTTTCGGTCTCCAAACTGCAGTAAGCGGCACTCCTTCCTCCATTCAAATCACTGCAGGGCTTAGAAAATCCATTCCTTCTTCCACATGCACTCTCTCTTCAGAGCAAGTACACATTTTCAATTCAATTAATTGTCCTTCGTAATACTTCTTACGATTGAACTTCCCAAGCATCCTCCGCCATTCCCCGGTGCACACGCACGCACACAGAAACTTACATCATCATCACCATTATTTGGAGAACTCAATCCGTCCAGCCAACAATACAAATTATCACCCGGGAAGGTCCCAAGTCAATCAAGCTCAATGCCGTCCATCGATAAAATTTGCCAATAGCCGCCCGTCCTGTGCTCCTGTGGAAATAATTGAGCCTGACCGGTTTTAATTGTGTGTGCGCACTGGGAAGGGGCGAAGAGAGCGACGGGAATATTTCTTCTATTTCTCTGCCAGTCATTAACGTCAATCGAAGATTGCGTGCAAGGGCACTTAACAAAATTCCAGTCTAACCAATTGTAAGCCCAGCGAGGGAAAGGGATGGGGGTTGGAGGATTATCTTGGCAAGGAGCTGTCACAAAGTGATTGCGAATCCAACACCAGTAGTTGCTGCTCCAATTAACAGGTCACCCTATCAGTTACACATTCTGGGGGATGAACAGTTGGTCATGGAAAATCGATACAGGGCCTGGGGTGGGAAAGTTTCAATTCTTATTCTCTCTGTATTGCAGCCTATATGGCGTTTGGTTTCAAGTTTAATATCAAACTTCGAACACATTGCGACTTCCTGCACGTCACTCGCAGACTGCTGGCCGTCTGAGACGCCGACGCCGGTCTTAAGTAATATTAGTTGTACACGCTGTTCGGGTGCAAAGTTCAATCAAAACGAAACAGGGGGAGTTGCCCCTGTCAGCCGCCGCATCATATCGCCCTCCGGGTGCAATTTAAGCAGCAATGAAAAAAATATAAGAAAATGTTTACTGCTTTCTTTTAACTTGTTGTTTTTTTTTCTCCGTTTTCTTGGATTCCCTGCACTGCCGTCGCCGACAATGGGGTGCATGGACAAGGGAGGCAGCAGAAGTTTTTTCTTTCCGATTGGGGGGTGATGAGTTTTATCGAAACTTCCTCAAATCCCCGCCGGAGGTGGAATTTGTTCATGCGTTTAGGACGTTGTGCCTGCCGCACGCAGCACCAATTCAAATGCATTACATTTCCCAATCTGCCCTGTACCTCCCCTGGCAGGCAGCCACGACTGGGCGGGGGCTGTGCGTATGCGGCCCATGCATATGCCAATTATCCGCGGTGGGTTTTATTTATTTGCCGCGCTGCATGGGGAGGATTTACAACATTCATGGGGATACGGTTGATTTCAAATGCAAACGCTGGCGACGATATTTCATCCAAAGTCAAATGAATAAATTAAAGACGAACATTTTGCAGACGCAGGAAAGTGATTGCAGTTGTCGATAATGGAGTCTGCTCATTCGTGGAAGGTCTCGAGATGGGTGTGAATGCGATTGTCTCACTGAGCGGACATTGTGAATCACTGGAAAGTGGACAGGTTCACTTCCAGGCACATTGTGGTACTGGAAAACATGTTTCTAATTTCGGGCCTCCATCGCTTTCTAGGAACTATCAATGTTGCCCGAGTGATGATGCCTCCACTTACATCTTCGATGCGATGCAAATGGGAAGTTGAGGCAGAATGTTGATGTTCAAGCTACATACCGGACGCTTTATCATTTCCAGTCCAAGCAGAATTGGAGCTCTGGAAAAAAGGTAAAATTGAACAGGATGCATCCGCCTGAAATCAGACATACAATTGTGCAAAGCAGCTACCTTAAATCGTCCTCCATTCACACTTAGCCACAGAAACTAGACTGGCTTAGAAATCACTTCAGTTGTAGATTCTATTCCGCCAACAATCCGCTATTCAAATGAACCAATGCAACATCCTTGAAAACCACTTTCTTCCAGCAATTTGAAGGCTGAAATCATGCCTACCCCCCTTCAGTTCATTCCAGCAAATTGAACATTTTTCCCGCCTCATGACGGATCCACCTAATAGACAGGATATCAATTCAATTGCTCACGTAGCCTCCTGCTCCACCTCAAATTTTCTAGTCAGTTGCACCTGTCGCCTGAAGTACTGTCAATCTTGCCAATTGTCAAATCCACTTGTGGCTCTGAATGCATTCGTTTTTTACAGAGTCTCGCGTTTTATTGCACTCAATCACGTTACAACTCAAACTCTGTCGCTTGAGGTTCAGCCCCCCTCCCCTTGGCCACTGCCTCGTTTCCCATTTTTGTATCTTTCACACTCATATATCATAATCATGTCACAGAGCCTTTAGCTTTCATGTGTTATCCTTGTCTCCCCTGCCACATGGGTGGCTGTGTGTCTGTGTATGAATTATCCTTGCAATTATCAACTCTCTGTGGTGCTTCACCCACTCTCTCTCTCATACTGCTCTGTGGAATCCTAATCCTCAAAAGGCATTCCGTTTTGGCAATCATTTCCTCCTCAAGATGAAGCACACAGGACCGACACACAGACACACACGCACTGTACGGTCTGGTCTGAAGATGCTCAAGCTCCAAGACCTGGGGGGAAAGCATTTTTTTATTCGCATCCTCTCCTCAAGGGTTAGCGATATTTTGAGTAGATTTTCACTCTTCATTCTGGATCCGTGGATGGCACACACAAAGGCCCATACATTTCGCATCATTATCCCTTTTTGCTCCTGCCGCTCTTTGTTGCTCCCCAAATTCTATTTTTGTTCCGTGTGTACGCCAAAAGAAACCGCTCACAAAAAAAAAAAAAAAAGAATGAAAGGAAGGAAGAACGAAAACGAGAAGAAAGTCAGCAAAGGTTACTTAAGGACTCGCCTCACCTCGACTTCGTCTTCCCATTCCTTTGGCAATCATTTAAGGTTATTAAAAAAGCACTCCTCCCTCTGTCGAACACACACGCCAGGATTTCAGGTGGGGGGAGGATTCGCTCCATCCGACAGATGAAACGGCAGCAGTGGCACGAACAGGGAACAACATTGCAATTATTTATTATCATTATCCTGGCTGCCGCAACGTGGGCAATGTGCTACATATACGCGTTATCCTGTGAGGAATCTCGGGAACGATGGCGGAAGAGGAGAAGATAATTTAAAAAGGATTTGATTTCTCCCTCGGTCTGCATCCTCGGCGTGTACGATCGACATTACTGCTCGGATTTGGGAAAAAAGTCATTTTGGCGATGTCCTTGATTTTTGTGTCTCGTCGGTAGGACCGTTTAAGTGGAATGCTACAGTGGGTGTGATCATTATTTCAATATAACCGACTCGACTCCCACTTGACCTCTATTTTGTGGGGAGACACAGTGCGAAAGCGATATCTGTGTGCCGTCTGAAGAGAGGATAATTCCGTTTTAATTAACTGACCGAAACTTTCGCCTGTTCTTAGGCGCAGCACATGTGCCGTGGGAGGCAAATGAAATTAAGGCACACATGTTGCTCCTCCTTCGCAAAGGATACGGACAAGGATACACTTGAATATTCTGTCGTGTCCTCGCCTTCATCGTATCCTTGGTTATTCGAAGCCGGTAATTAGTGCTATGGATTCTTGGGAATCCAGTGAATTTCTTTTGAAATTTGATTCGTTGCCTACTGTGCGTCCTCATCAACATCGTGAGCCGTCGCCTCCTCCTTCAGACTGAAGGACGAAGTTTCACGCAAAGTAACTGATTAGATGACGTCCTTATTGATGATGGCATTAATTAGGTTTTTGAGTTTTATTTACATTTTCATGAGCACGATGCCGTTGAGTGGGGTGAGGGGCGAAGGAGAATAAGTGGTGTACCAAAATTGACTTAAAAAGGATCAAAGTGTACCGTGAATCTGAGGAAAAGTTTCCGGATGTTGACAGATGATCCATCAGTCTGCTGGATGTATGCGTGCGTGTGTGTGTGTGTCATATGGGAGCCTGTTTGATTGATCGAAAGCCATTGACTTCGATGACCTTTCGAAGAGAACATTCATCTGCTGAAGAGACATTCATCATAACAAAAAAAAAATCGCATCCCCTTCTAGCCGTCAATACTGTCTGATTAGTATTCATCGCAGTGACCAACGCCAGGCGTCACACTTCCCTTGATTCCCGCTGAAAAACGGCAGAAAAACGCATAAAACCGTACCACCATCCTTTCTCGGCCAGACAGGCGCGTCTAAAAATTCTAAAAATACCCCGACTTGACCGTCAAACTGAGGAGAACACGAATATCTGCACAATGGCAAAGTGCTTCATCAAGTATTCTGTGCACTGTATGCACTGTGTCTACCAGAGAAAAAGGGTTCAGCTCAACAAGTGACAGCAGACAGAAACAAAACCAAAAACCTAGCGTCACTTCTACATGAACGCACATCCACGGGGTGATAAATGTTAATGAGACTCTTCGGCTCGCAGGCGGAATATTAATTTCGCACAAAACATATGAGCTCATATGTCCCAGGCCAGGTATCGTCCATGTGTGCGAGGTGTGTGTGTGCTGTGTGCAGTGTGCGCTTCCACTTGAAAACTCACGCGTTGCGCCTATTAATTGAGATGTTCATTTGAAATCGAATAAATTACACCATCTCCCCTGCGCTCACCTGGCGATGGTGGCGTCTGACAAATGCCCGTCTAAACATTGCACGAAATTCTGACACAAATGAGGTCTTCTTCATGAGTGCACTTCATAATGACTGCAATGTGATGGGAGCCAAAGGGAGTTTCCGTGTCCAACCATCGAGCACAGTGATTGCTGAAAAGGACACGCACAAAATACGCTCCACTAGAACGCAGCACTGTTTTCTGAATTTAACTGCAAATTACTGCGAAATTTCAATCGTGGAGGAGGTGGAGCAATTCCATCAGCAAATAAACACAAAACCAACGGGCTCCAGAATAGAATTCGATTCCCCTTCCATGCGGAAAACTAAAATGAAAGTGCGTTCGATGCAGTTGTGTGGATATGGCAACTGAATGGGAACACAAGCATGCATCCCAATCGGGACTTGGCATCCATCCATCGTGGGGGAGGGTGAGGTGAAGGGGAGGGATGAATTCCTCTTTTGTGATCTCCACTAAATTGCACAATAATAGTCAAAAACTATGACAAACCAAAGAGGACTGGAGAACACTCGGCTTGCACCCTGATATGCGTCAACTTGCCCACCCCCTCGGGTGGGGGTGGAGGGTGTGGGATGCAACATAGTCGTACTGCTCCTCATCTGCTGCATCTTGGCAGCTGACATTCTCTGAATACGATCCTTTTTGTCATTGGTTACACAAAAATTCTGGTTGAACATGTGTACACTTGGGTGTCTTCCGAAATCCTTTAGAAATCCATTTCTCGCATCCTTTTGTTGATAAATTGATGAAATATTCATGTCACATGCAGTGCTCTTATGGCTTTAATGGTACAACACTCCATCTGCTTTTCGGATCTGTCTCTCATTCGCTTCGTTCCCCTGTTTGTGTCCTCTCTCCGTGCTCCTTGGTCCTTTGTGTGATACTCAAGATTGTATTTTGTTATGCATCTAATGTTGGCTTGAAGGATGTGCGTTATCTGCTCGCGAGGGTTGTTTGGTGAGCCTCCACTCTCGATGTCGTTGTCATCGGGGGTAATGCAATTTGCAATGTTCTTGTTCCACGACGACACATCCTTCTGTGTGCGTTTGGCGGAGGCCAGGAGCAACGAACAAAAAAAAGAAAAAAAGAAACGAATCTCAACAGGAATATCCTTTCTTTATGGGCGGCCATTAAAATATGGATATTAATACCCCGTGCATACGATACAGAGTCGTCTTCCTTTTGTGGGTCGACTTTGATTGTTCGGCAGAGGCAGAGGGATGATGTCGGGTGCTGGATTCTGAATGCTGGAGGATGACGGATGTTTGGTTGGATTAAGGAAGAGGTCCTTCTCTGGTTTTATTGGAGCTGTAAAAGTTCAGTTTTCTTATACAATATTTTCCGCCGTTCAGTTTTTTTTTCTTTTTGTGTCAATATGGTTGATGAGTCCTTTTTAGCAGTGAACCAAAGGAGAAGAGCAGGGATTTATGTTTATGGACGATTTCGAAAGAAATACCCGGATTCGCTGTTCGTTTTATATTGCCACGAAGATAAAGTTCGGCTGTTCATTGGAATTCTGAGAAAGGAGGCCATGGTTTTGGAATGATAGACGACGTGTCTTGCAAGGATTATGAAGCTTGTCAATGGGAAATTCTTATGAATTAGAAAGTTGGGCAAGGTGGGGGGGGGGGGGGGGTGGTGTGGTGAAATTTGAAATAGGACAAGGGTATTACACTTGAGTTGAGCTATAAACAAAAAAAAAAGTTTTTCACTGGTCTGAGTGAATGGGGGAAGTGGGGGAAATTATGCTTATTAAGTATCTGTTTTTGGACACAAAAGAAATTCACATTTCTTCGCGCTGAATATACGTCCTTTGGTGGCGTGTTTCTTATTTTATAGTCGACAGAAAATGTGTGACTTTTTGACGATGTACACACATTTACCCAGACGGCGTCATAAAATTAGGCAGAATAGTTTTTCACTGAATCACTCAGAAATTGGGCATTTGACACACGTCAAAAGACCACCAAGGACGTTTCCACTTAGGAGTTGAGTCTTGTGACACAACCAAGAAATCTTGGATTGACATTGCGTGCAGCAGGTTTGAGGCTAAGAATTCTATCTGAAGTGGGTAAATGTCGCCGATCGGACCCAGGTTCAATTCTTGGACTGGATTTTTTCACTACACTTTCGAGTTGCTGACAACACTCAAAGAGCTCTAAAGTTTCACACTTACCTTACCTGCGCCTCAATCTACATCACTTTCCAGCTAGTACGACCTCTACCCAGCTGCCCCCGGTTGAGCACTCCAGGTTGGTTGAGATCCTTCTCCACTTGAATGCGCCGTCTCAACCGTTGTTGCATTGTCCTACTGGTCTGCTGAAACATTTTTGGGCCGGAGGAGGCTGTCTTTATGGCCTAGCCATCTAAAACGCTGTTCCCGAAGACGCCTGATCAACGCATGCAGCCGTACATCGTCGCTGAATCTTCTCCTCCAGAAGCCATGAAAGCAAACAGAGCCAAAAATCGCACGTAAAACTTTTGTCTCGAAAAGACTTCCTCATCCGCTTTTAGCAGCATCTAAATTTTCGCACCGTCAAGGAGGACTGGGATAAGCAAGCTGTTAAACAAAGCCAGTTTAGTCCGTCGATAGAGGGCTCTTTTACTCAATTGCCTCTTGAGCCCAAAGAAGCAGCGATTGTCAAGAGTGATTCTGCTTTTGATCTCGGTACTGATGTTGTTGAGCCTATTTACCACGGAGCCGAAGTTTCTGATGCCTAGTGGTAGTCTTATTCCAAGATGTCTATGTTATGTGTCCTTCGTTGTTGGCAGCAAACCGACAAACCCATTTTAGCCGCTTCCGCTTCAATGCCAGCAAACGCCTCACCGACGTCACGCTGTGTTCGTGAAATCATGCCAATGTCGTTGGCTTGAGCTAGCAGTTAGACGGACTTTTGGAAGATCGTGCGTCTGATCTTCTCAAGATTGTTTTTAAAAACTCACATGACAGAGTGTTACGTTTCATTAGCGGAACTGTCAAGAAAGATTGATCAGAATTGGCCAACACAAAGTTGTGTCTCAGTACAAGGGAACAAATTTATGCAGCTTGGTTGGGAAGCTTCCATATATCAACCGTATGGTCTCTTGCACCCTCTGATTACCATCTGTGTCGATTTCTGGTAAACTGACCGACGAGCCAGTGGAGCCAAATGAAAATCTGTGGCATCTGTGTCGTAGAAACTTCGGTATATTTCAGGTTAAAGCAGTTTCGGCCTGATTTTCCTGTGTTCAAAAAATATTTTTCTTTAAAAAAACACGAAACGTAAATCTCGAAAACGACTAGTTTTTGAATTCCTCTTGTGGCGCTACAGTCCGGGGTGCACCTGGGCCTCAACCAACATGCCTCTCCAGCCAACACGATCTTTCGCCAGCTGCCACCAGTTGCGCACTCCAAGGTGGTTGAGGTCCTTCTCCCCTTGTGTGCGCCACCTCAGTCTAGGCCGTCCTTTTTGCTCAGAATCGAAGACTTTTCGGGTCGCTGCAGTGGTGGTCATATGCTCTATATGGTCTAGCCAAGTCTTTAAATAACTTCTTTAAGAAATACGTCCTCTCAGGCATCAATTCAATTATTGAGCCATTTTTCTATGTTTTCAAAAGACCCGAGCCGGGGGCCTGAAAACGTTTTGCATCCGTTAAAAAATGTCAGTAGTTGGAAGAAGCAAGGTCTGGTGAATATGGGGGGTGGAGTAAAGTCTTCCATTTCAGCATTACCGGGTAGTGTCTTATCGATATAGCTACGTGGGGCCGAGTGCTATTAAATTGCAAAATCATCTTGCTATGCCTTTCGCTTGATTCTGGCCGTTGTCCGGTTCACGGTTGGAGTCCAAAGGTTTCCTAACAGTCGTTTAACCTGCCTTCAGCAGCTCCTAGTACACCAATCCGTTTGAACCCACTTTTGAACCGCGGATGTTTTTGTTTGGCGTCGATGTAGTTGGGACGGCTTCACCACGGCTTTACCACTCCAATCACGAACCGGCGCAAAAACCCCTTCCGTTGATGTCTTTCAAGAAGCTGTTCCGGGGTGAAGATGACATCTCTCTATTTCACCTCGTCCGGAACCCAATTTCCTTGCCATCCATCCCTCATGTAACTGCAGTGAGTCACAAGTCTTCTTAATCCGCACTTAACCTCAAAAATGTACGTCAAGGTTTGCTAGCTGCCTGAAAAATTTCTCCATGAATGATCCTTTCTTGAGCAGTCAGTCCTTAATGAACTCCAACCCAAGTCCACAAACAAACTCCTGCGTAAACTCGTTTAGTCTTCTTGTCCACCTTGAGCACCTTCCCATCCATCGGTGGCCTTAATTAATTTACCTAGACTTACAAGCTCACAATCGCATTCATTCGCAGTGTCCATCACCATTTGGACCACCCTCTGCCGCCGGCGTCCGCCTGCCTAATGGCATAAGTGCAAAATCTCATAATAGCCGTCTTCCTCCAGCCGGCCATCAGTGGCAGTGTCATAAGAGTTGTGTGCCCCTTCAATGTTTTCCCATCCTTATCCCCGTCACATTAACTTGCTGCAGCGAACGAAGAGAAATCATCACAAATCCGTTCAATTTGCCCTGAAATTGGAATTAAAGCAGCTAAGGACATCCATCGGTGTGGCGTAGCGAAAAAAAGCAATTTCCCCCGTACTAGCGGCAGTGGCGGCGGCGGCATCGGTAAGTGGAAATGGAAATCCTTATTAATGGGCCCAACGGGCAGCAGAGGAAGGCGAACAGAACAAAGAAAAAACATGAAATCCCGTCAATCCGTCGTCCGCTGAGGCTCGTCACCCAGGGGGCACAACATCTTGTCCTTCGAATGCACATGTACCTCCGTGTCGCTGCATTAGTTCCACCTTTTAAGGACTTGGCTTGTTGGTGAGTAATGTCGACTGCCCGGCTAATGGATAAAAATGAGTGAAACTTACGTTGTGTGCCCGTGCCCGTGCCTTTTTTTTTTTGCACTCCCTCACCTACGACACATGTGTGCCATTGTGTTGCACCCTCGTGGCAGGATATTTTTATGACACCAAACACGAGTAGTGGTAAAAAAATAAATTGCAAAAATAAGTACACATAACCTCCTGCAAAGTGGGGGAGGATGTGTGTATGTGCGGTACTTGTGTCCAGGATGAAAAAGGACCAACGACACACAACACTGATAACAGGAGGATCATAAATAACTCCGTCTGCTGTTGTTATTGCAGCAGGCAAACGCCAATAATCATGGCTCGGGCATGAGATAAGGGTCCTTTTTGGTGTTTTTGATGCAAGGATTATGTGGGGTGAGGCAGGTACACACACACACACACACACACACCCATGACTGTGGGTATGGAACGAACTTTTCGCTCTCGCATTGCAATGCAGCTCACATTTCGCAATTTGTCATTATGCACCATAAAATATGTCCTTTCCATCCTTGCAGTTCCTATTACACACTGTATTGATATATTCATCCCCTCCGATGCGGAGACTGGTGGGGTCTCAGTACAATCTTCACTAAGGGTGAGTTGCTGTCAGGTTTAAGTGCGAGCACATTCTTGAGGGTTTTTCGGACGAAGGTCCTCGCTCAGTGCCATTAAAGCGGGATGTTACACCACATCACACGCGAGAATTCCATCTTCACCACCGCCCACCCCCCTCAGCAGGCACCCAGACAGTCAGGGGATACAAAGAAAGTGCAAAGTAATGTTGCTAATTTACGTTTTTCATACCAATGACTTCGTTTTCTTATCCTCCAGACGGGCGGTGGGGAGGGACGAAGAAGGGACTTTCTCCGAATGTCGAGCAGACTAGTCGCCCCGGTCTCTTGCGGTGCTGTGTTTTCCTTTGGGGTTCTTAGTGCTCTTTTGTGGTTAATTAGGACTTTCTAGGAGCGAAGCTAATAATTATGACTTTCCATAGACGACGTGCGACAAGTTAATTTGCAGCCAATGTTGGGGTTTTGTTTTGCTGGCTTCTGTGCCTGGGTGACGTGGGTGGGCGGGGTGCTGGGTGCTGGGTTTGTTTGAATGGGATGCATGCGGGGTGTCGTCGGGGTTGAGTTGTTAGTTTTGTGCGTACTAATTGGTAGTTTTTGCGGTATTAACTTGTTGGAAGTGGATAACTGCTTGGTTTTGGGGTGAAATGGTGGAGGTTTGGATGGTTTGATGGTTCGATGAGTTCAGTGGATGGTCTATGAAAAGGATTTGATTGAAATATAAGAGGCCAGATGTGAGGTGTGACATTGCGTAGGAGTGAATGGGTTTCGTTGAGAGAAGTTCGAACATTTCGGTCATTTGAAGTTTTAAGGTCGAGTTCATGTAAATTGAATGAACTGGGTGATGGGTGGTGATGAGCTTGTCAACAAAATGGATTAATTTGACCTTTGGGCATGAGATCAAATCTTCTTTGGCATCTAAGAGGCTTCCCTTAGGGATTTGATGTGACTTACAGTTGGAAGTGGGATGATTCTTTATTTAAAACTGATTTTCAAAGAATATTGAAGGTAAGGTCACTTCATTTTATTTTCGTCTTTTGTCTTGCTCCCGATGGCAATCTACTCAGTCTGAGGAGAAGCTTATTAAACCTGAGTGCCTGTAAGCAGAAGAAGATTTGTTGATGCTTTGCCTTCATTCTCAGAGTGTAAGAAAATGATGAGGAGCTTAGAAACAAGATTTGTTTTCAATTTGCCTTGATTCGATTCTCATCCTTTTTCTCGGAGATGTATTTTGGAGGCAGATGGTAGTCACGTCTCATCACAGCCCCAACAGCGTGGGGTTTGCTGTCCGCAAGTAAGTGATGAGGACAAGAGTGCATTTAAAAGTATTCTTACGGATGAAGGGAACTAAAGGCCGAGATGCAGTCAGACCGTGGGTGCTGAAGCCTCTCGATGTCCGCCTAGGGAATGTTTCGAGCTCGAATAGCTGGCGGATATGAAAAATTTCTTTCAACTGATCTTTCGCATTCCCAAATATTCATGAACGGCATGTCCAGCACATTCCGTAGACAGAGTGTCATTTACCTTTCTCAGCTGGACTAACTTGTGGTCATTCCAAGCTATTTTTGGGATATCTTCGATGGCTTCGGCTTTTAGGGCATCGACAGGCCGAAATTCCTACACCTACAAGATGTTTTGCCAGAGCGTGCAGTTCGTCTGCGTGCGGAGCAGTTTTCGAATTTATAATCTGTCTTGTATGAGTAGAACAACTTTGACTTTGAGTACCTAATGCAATGCCATAACGATACACGTTTTGTATCACGTCACGTCATCAGAGATTTAAACCGGCACTGGAAGGTTGTCCCGTGTCGAGGTGGAGTGAAGGCATTTAGAAGAGAAGAAGACGTGAATAGGACATGGATCCTGGCGAACAATGGAGCTCAATGAATTAATGTCCTCCATCCGCCCTGAATCCTTAAGTGGGTTACATCGAAGATTGTCAGTTCCTTACGCCGGGTCGCTCCCACATCGGAAAAAATGTTCAGAATCACTTAACTCCTGAGTATGTCAAAAATCCTCAATAACTCACTATGCCAAAAGGAAAGGGCTAATCTTCCCTGATGTGAAGGATGTGAAGATTTCGCAAAATTTTCCCCTCAATGCGTGTGCGAATTTGAGCAGAAGAAGAGTCTGTAAAGCCTTTAAATGAATTAGGGAACGGGTTCTGGTTGGGAGAGCGCACTTAAAGAGCCTCTGCCTTTCTACATTTGCTCTTAGTTACAATCTTTCAGCATCTGTCCCAATAGCTGCATAAGCCAAAAAATCGATGAACTCAGCGGGATGTCAACCCCAGTTTTGTAAGCATTGCTAAGCAGTCCACGAAGATAGCTTAAAAGGTTAAGCCGGTCAATGAGAAAGGACACCCAACATCGACGTCTTCGATAGAATATGTAGCTTTTGAGGAAGCCAACGACTTTGTAAAACTGACAACCAGTGGTGACTCTTGCTAGCCCCTGCTTCTTTGGGCAGAGAGAGCAAAGGACAAACAAAGCCCTTTCTAGGGGGCTAAAGGTTCTTAACCGTCCTATTCCTGTTCTACGGCATGGAAGCGTGTCGTGAATGAGGATAAAATAGCTCTTCTCTGTTTGTGGAAAAACTCCTTTTGGGTCATCTTCCCCACCGTCTGCATTGATGGTGATCCTTCGGGTGATCTTCCCCAAAGTCTGCATTGACGGTAAGTGGAGGACAATATTTACCAGGTGCTAAGCTGCAGTTCCTTAGGCAGAAGACTTAAAGTTCATCGACTGAAATGGCTAAATCACATAGTCGACGGTCTAGTCGACACCGATTCTCCCACCGAAAGATGACGCAGTAGAGGAAAACTACGGCCCAGGTGTCGCACGCAACTAGAAAAGGCCCTCAACCAACCTATTGTATGAACGCTCAACACGAACTGCTTCGGGCAACCTTTGGACAACTCCTCAAAAAAGGAAGAACAAACACATCCCCTCACTGCCCAGCACACACTCCTCAAATTTGTGCGAACGCTCCTTATCAAAGTCTCGACAGCCAACGTGCGCCACAAGTTTGTGCCCATAATACCATTCCAATCCCGCCGTAAGTCTCTCAAATTAGATTCAAGTGAATGCACAATCCGATGAGCACCGAAGGACAACTGAAAACTAGTAAACTCCCCCAAAGACCGCTGTAATCCAACATTTATAAACAGCCTCCCATTTGGCAGAGAGACTACGCCTCTGAAACAAGAGCCTAATCTTCCCCGAACATGTGTCCACAAAGGGATCATCGTGCGTCGCCCCAGCACACTCTCATGCACGCACACCCGCCTCGAGTCACCCTGCAGTGTCCTGCCGTAATGTGTCTCATCGGAGTAACGTGAGCTCACCAAAAACAAATGTCCTGCCCATCAATCTCACTCAATCTCGCCATTCAATGGACTTCAACCCAGACGCACCGGGAGGGAGTGAGCAGAGGAATGAAATCGAAAGTGAAATTTTTGCGTTCATCAGACAAGGCGTCGTCGATGTGGTGACCCTTCCAATCCTTTTCAATTCCGTTCGCCTTATCAATCAGTAAATGACCAAACACTGACGGGGGTGAGGGCAGCACGCTTCATTATGTTTTGAAATTTAAGGCAATTTTTTTTGACCCGCTCTCGGGAGATGGATGATGATGGAGATTCTTTGTTGCTCCCGTCAACCGGTGGTGGGGGGGAGACGTAAAGGTACCGAGCCGCAGAAAGGGGTTAATAAATTGAGGGCAATCAAAAGAGTGCCTTGGTGGTCAGTGTCACGCACACGTGCATGTGCGTCCTCGACAACACGTGATCACCCGGTAATTGCAGGCGTTGTCATTTACAAGCTTAAAACTACACTTCTCCTAATGAGACGTCCTCACAGCAAGTCTGGTTCGTACCAAAGGAACCGTGCGCTCAGAATGACGCCGGAGAAACTTTTACAACCGCCGCTCGTCGATGCCAGAAAGCGACGCCAACAAAATTTTCATAAATCTCTCTCAGAAGCGGTCGCAGGACACACAGCAGTGCAGGTACATAAAGTGTCCTAGACGCTAGTCTTCAAATGATGTGCTCTGGGGGTGGTGGTTGCGCGGCTTGCTTGCAGCACCAGCTATGCTGTGCAGTCTTCAGTTATCTGGTGTCCCAGTTTCCCAAAGTCGAGTGGCTGTGCCAGGATTTGCTTTCCACCTCGTAACTGACATATTTTTGGTGGCTAGCCAGGTAGGTGGTGGAGTTGGGACATCCTCCAGATAAAAGTTTTGCCTCTAGAGCATGTGTGTGAGCATTTGAATGGTGGATGGGGGGGGGGGGGTGGAGGCAAGTGGCAAAGCAGTTGTAGGATTTTTGGAAATTTTCAAATGAAAAGGATTTGCGTTGCAAACTTTTGAAACGGATTAATTAGGAGTTTAAATGAGGTGATGGTCAGTTTTGTAAAACAAATTCAGAGAGTATGTGTGACTGAGAGGGAGGCGATACGAGAGAGGAGAGAGTTGAAAAATGTTTTGTGTTTCATTTGTTAAATTAATTTGAAGCAATTTAAAGTTTTCATTCGGTTAAGGACGAGGGCATACATTCGTCGCGTAACGGGCAACTTTAAGTGCTTGGCAGAGCCTATGCTGAAGGTCTTTGGTGAAGGAAATCTTAAGAATTTACGGTAATAGATGGTAGATATTTTTACTGCAAGCAAGCAGCGTCCTAAATATTGGAGATAATTGTCAGTGGAGAAGCAACCCTTGATCAGGGATCAACGACCAGTCCTTCAAAGCTTCTCAAACTTATAACTGGTAGTGAAGAAGCTTGTCGTTTCCGGAGTAAAATGTAAACTCCACGGAAGGCATCCTAATGTACATCCGACTTAGAATCGCTCTTGACAACCGGCACGACTTCAATTTGTCAAAACAAACAAACTGCGCTCAAAGCTCCTGAATCGAAGGACCAACATTTACGCTCCAAAAAGCACTTGTTTTGTCAGACCTTTTTTGTGAAGCCGAAAGGTGGACGATAACTGCAGAGATGATTCCTGGTGCCTTCAATGGAAAAATTCTTTTGAATTTCGGTCTACTTCGAACTGTCTAGGCCATATCGAGGCAACAAAGAGGGTTTTCGCATCTGAGCCTCCTAATTCCAGGAGGTGAGGAAGACCGAATAAAGAGCAACTTAACACAAACTTAAGACAGTTTGATTCTGATGACTTAAAGCTGAGTGCTTAGGAGCTTCAACTATAGTTGGTAGTGACACTTCAGGCTCGGAGCCAGGAGGAGTCCAAGTCCTGATAAGCGTCATAAATATAGTCTCTTCGTGACTTGAAGAGTATAGGGGTCAATTTTAAGTCATAATCCTCATTTCAGCAGGCACATAACTTGGAGGTGAGAGGACAAACTTGAATTGCAGCATTTCGTTCCATTGCCGATGACATAACAACTTGCTGAAAGTGCTGAGGATGTTGCTAAATGGACGTTGTAACCTACAAGAAGTTGTAGAAGAAGCAAGGAGTCTAGGTGTCACCTAAACAACAGTTTTGTAAGCTTATGCCGATTGTACTACCCGGCAGTAATCTTAATTTACTGTAGTTCTTTGGTTGTCCCAAGAAAAATCACTAAGCACCCTAAGCAACGCCTGTAGAGAAGGTCGAGACTCTGCAGAGCACTTCCTCTGTCAATGTCCAGCCCTAGCTAAGGATCATGTGGCGGCTGTTTAGTGCTGATGTGGATGGAGCTGGAAATTCCACTCCTTATCGCAGAAGCGCTTGTCGGTTTTCCTCCAGAAGACCAAGAAATTACTAGCAGGCCGTAACCTCCAATTAAATTTAGGTTACTGCCTGACATTACAATAGACCAGTTTTCCAGTCTTGCGGCAAGTCTTCTCATTGCGCAGCGTCTTGTAAGAACATCCACAATGACTGATTCGTTTTTTCCTGTCTATACCGAGGATGCACTATTCTGTTCTATTCTGGACCATGCTTGCTTTGTGTATCAGCATTTTAATAAGGTTTCCTCATTTGTCACAATACCAGCTGAGATCTTGGCACATTAATTACCTTGTACTCGTTGGTCTCCTCTAGTTAGCTCATCTGGTTCATATGCTACATCGTCATATATGCCATGGAAATCTGCACATCTTACTGTGAATTTATGCTTCGGAGGAATAGTTCATGAAGAGCTTATGGACGAGTAAGCTCCAGCTAGGGTAAGTTTTAAGTTCCTTAAATTGAGGCAACGCGACAGATTCTCTGATCTGTCTGTTTGAGATTAAAATGGATTAAGGGCAAAACGACCTCGCCTAATGTGGTCGGCACAAATTCAGTCAGATGGCAAAAATATTATGTTAGCCTAAAATAACCGACGATTGTCTTCACAGTGGAGAGAGACGCATCCATCGTGAGAAAATGTTGCGCCTAATGTTTCTTGCTACCTGTCTTGTGTCTTCTTCAACCACATTCACCTCCTTTTTCCATAAACGTGCCACTTGGTGTATCAAGTGGAGGGTGGGAAACACTGCATGGGAGCGCTCAGACTCAAAAACTGGTCCATTGTACTACCAAGCAGATCAAAATGGTTTTCTGCACGAAAAGTAAGGAAATTGCACAATTTGTAGAAAATTAAGTAGTTTGATGAACAGTTTTAAGGAATCGATGTTGACAACATTCCCCATCAAATACCTCCCCAAAAGACACACTTCCCACACATTCACCAATTCTCAACCTACCCAGGCGTAAATCTCCAGTCAAAAACTTACCACACAAAAAAAAAAAAAATAGCCAACGTCACTTCCCTGTTATAAGCAAACATCAAGAAGGCTCCTTTCTGTTTGCCAAAACTTTCCCCCACATCATCGCCTCATCATACTCAGCATTCACTCAAGAACCTGCAAATGACATTTTAATAAAAATATGATTCCGAGCTTTCTCTTGAGACCAAAGCAAACAGTTGCCAACAATTACCGCCGCCTCACAGGACTCCCCCAGGTTTGTTTGCAAAAAACAGCAACAACAAAACCAAGAGCAACTACAAACACAAGAACACAACCAACCATATCACATCCACTCAAAGTGACGGTGACACAACAAGCTCTGATTCCTCTCGTCCTTCCTGTTCCTGAGGACTAAGCAAATATCAAATAGGAGAGTCCTTCGGCTTCTCGATGGCTTAATTCGACCGATAGACGGAATCATAATCAAACAAAATCAAACGCCAATTTTGTCCGCCACGATGACCTCCTCCCCAGTCTTGGCTTTTTTGCCCGCAACATCACTCCTCATCGTCGGAAACATATGAACAGAAACAAATGAGGAGCAGAGAGCGCAAAAAAAAGGGGGGCAGACAGAGCAGAAATTCAGCCAGCAACATGGAATGTGTTTGCTTAACGTGTTTTGACAAATTATTATGGCCGTGCCATTTGGGGACTCGAGCGAGTGTGTGTGCGTGTGAGTGTGGCCTGGGTGACGGGGCGGAACCCTTAAATAAAGAAAAATTGTGCAGGGATAACGTAAATTATTGCTCCGGACTTTGGCTCGAAGTTTGGTCACCGCACTCGCTGGACGCTGGATGTCGGATGAATGCTCTGCACTGTGCGCCAGTCTAGGTCGGTGGGGGTGGACAGGCGATCCCATTATGGAAACATGAGTTTGTTATGATAGCGAATTTTTCTCTTCTCCGACGTTGTTTTTTCCGAACTTAAGCCCACCCAGTGCATACAGACCGCCCCCCCCCCCCTCCCAGGCGGGTACAGCTACGCACGTAATCAACGTTTATTCAGGAGAGACGAGTTTTTTTTCGCGCGCACAGCACCCCATTAAATTACACAAGAGTCCTTCGCACTGAGTTCCCCCCAAGCCGGGAAGCCGTTCAAATACGAAATGACTTCGGATTGGTTTTCCGGTTTCAATGGCTATAATGTGGACTTTAAGCTGCGCGGCATGTGGGTGGGTGGACGAATGTGCTGGCGTGGGCAGCGAGTGCAATAAATCTTAATTGGCGGCATTAATGGTGGCCGTGGTGGACGTGGTGGTCGTCGCACTTTGCGACTGCGGGGGCGGCGCAGGGATTAGGAATTGAAAAATAATCATGTGAGCAGCTTTAGATGGCATTCGCAACACACCCCTCATCCCCGTGGTGCCACAGAAGAGTTGTCAGCAGACTAATTAGAATCTCTTTGAGGTCTTTAATTCAATTCACGCTTCAGTGAGAAGAGCGAAATGAATCGAGGATGACCATGTGGGGATGTAGAAGTGAAATTGGTTTTTGGGCGACACGGCGTGGGGTGTTTTGGAGCAGAAAGGAGTACTAGAGCATGGTGCTTTAGGTGAACATCCTTTTAGTGCGGACTGCGGTTTTGAACGCACTTTCATTTAGTAAATCCTTAAAGATTTCTAGGGCATATGAGGGAATCATTGCGAATTTGGACAACATTCAATACCTTCTTGGTGAGAAAAGCTTCTTGTAGCCTTCTGTATTCGACATTCAATGTCGTAGTCATCGGATCTTACTCTCCAGGCCGAAGTTAAAGTGTATTTTTCACAAAATTTTGAAGTTCGTTTTCAGATATCACTATCACAACTTGGTGGACGAAGTTTTCAATCTTAGGACTTAGAGTCCCAAGAGTCGAAAACCTTGGTAACTATGGCAGAGGAGAAACATGAATTTTGTAAAAAGTAACTCACGGGTCCTGTGGAATTTTGTAGAGTTGAGGCAGAGTTAGACATCTTTTTTTTTGTCAGAAAATTGATTCGATTGAACCTTTCTTTGCTCCGCCTACTAATTCTGCTTTAAGCTGTTTCACAATCATTACATCGTCCTCATCAGGTGCAGACGTTAATTTGTTTTCTCTTTGTTTTCTTCTTCTTCAGTCCGTAGTGGCCCTGGGCCTCAACCAACTTACCTCTCTAGTTAGCACTTTCCCTCGGCAGCCGCCTCCAGTTGCTCACTACAATTTCATTGAGGTCCTTCTTCACTTGCGTGCGCCATTTCAACCTGGCCGTCCGCAAGTGCTCGGATTCGAAGACTTCTCTGACTGGTGCACGCTCTACATGGCCTAGCCACCTTAAGCGCTGTATCCGAAGACGTTTGACCAGGCGCATGCCGCCGTACATTCCATAAATTTCGTCGCTGAATCTTCTCCTCCAGAAGCTATCAAAGCAAACAGAACCAAAAATCGAACGCAAAACTTTTCTCTCGAATTCACTCCCCATCCGCTTCTAGTAGCGTCAACATTTTCACAACGAAAAGGAGGACTGGGATAAGCAAGCTATTTTACAAAGCCAGTTTAGTCCGCCGAGAGAAGGCTCTATTACTCAATTGCCTCTTGAAGCCAAAGCAGCAGCGATTGTCAAGAGTGAATTTGCATTTGATTTCGGTATTGATGTTGTTGAGCCTATTTACCACGGAGCCGAGGTAGACGAAGTCGTTGACTACCTCGAAGTTCCTTTGACCTAGTGGTACTCTTTTTCCAAGATGTCGATGTTGTGTGTAATTCCTTGATGGCAGCCAAACGCCAAGCCTATTTTAGCCTCTTCTGCCTCAATGCCAGCAGACGCCTCACCGACGTCACTCTGTGTTCGTAAAATCATGCCAATGTCGTTGGTGTGAGCTAGCAGTTAGACGGAGTTTGGGAAGATCGTGCGTCTGATCTTCTCAAGATTGTTTTTAAAAACTCACATGACAGAGTGTTACGTTTCATCAGCGGAACTGTCAAGAAAGATTGATCAGAATTGGCTAACACAAAGTTGTGTCTCAGTACAAGGGAACAAATTTATGCAGCTTGGTTGGGAAGCTCCCATGTATCAACTGTTTGGTCTCTTACACCCTCTGATTACCATCTGTGTCGGTCTTTAGACAACTGATCGAAGTGTCAGTGGTGTCCCTTCTTAGAAGGAAGCTTCCAAGGTATTTGAAAATACAAATCTGTGGCATCTGTTTCGGAAGTAGATGAAGTCCTTGACTAGTATTCTCTATCCGAGACGTCAGTGTTTTGCGCAGTCTTCGATGACAGCGTACACTTCGTCTTGCCTTCATTTATCGCCAAACCCACTTTAGCCGCTTCCGCTGTGTTCTTCTTACCACGTCAATGTCGTCGGCGAAGCTAGCGGTTGAACGGACTTTTGGATCGTGCCTCTAGTGTTGATTTGTGACTTACGAGCGATCTCCTCAAGAATGATGTTGAAGAAGTAGTTTGACACCTCGTCGCCTTGTTTAAAACGTTTTTTGATTTATATATTAAATCGTGCTGGACTAAACAGCGAGATTCCTCGTACTTCATCCTACACAAACTGACGAGTTTGGCAGGAATGCCAAGACTAGACATGGCACTGTATATCTTGCCGCTGTTATATGTGGCCTTAAATTCGACGAATAGGTGGTGCATTTCGATCTGTACTTATGGATGGAAATATAATCTAGTGTAGACTTCCCTGGCTTGAAACCACACTGATAAGAATCTATTTCAGTATAGACCACCGTAGACGTAGTTACGGCCAAAATTTTTTATCAAAAAGTAAACGCCATGAATTGTTGTCTTAACCGAAAATGCAAATTTTAAGTTTACTTCCAAATTTCTTTGTTTTATTTCACATTAGAAATCAAACCTCACGATGAATCTCCCGTTGGTCAAACAAAATTGTCTGAAGACACTTTCCAGTCCTGTATACAGAAAACTCTTCTGTCTATCAATGTGCTCTGGTAGCATTAAGACTCATCTTACATCCCAATTCCAACCACAAACCACCCCCGTTCCCCATTCAATGGATAAGACCACAATCGAGAATCCTTTAAAAGCCAGTCTCCCCTCGTTAGCAAACAAATCAATTCTCATCTAAATTTTAATCACATCCCCCATGATCTCTCCCATGAAAAATGGCCAAGAAGTGCCCCCAGTAATCCATCTCTCTCCCTTTGACTCTTTATCAAAGAATGCACGCACACGCTTCAGGCTGAAACCCCACCACATAAATTCAACCCCCCACAATACCTCACACAGCAACTAACTGAATAAATAATTAAAACAACTTACCTGCCAAAGAGTTGATATATTAACTTGCGGCTGCGTTTCGCCTCATGCGCCCCGAAATGCTGCAAAAAAAAAAACGGACTCACCCCTCGCCAGCACAAAAGGGAGACGCGTCCATTCATCGTCCGTAAATCACCTTGATGAGTCTATAAAATAATTTTTATTACTTTAACCCAGCGTAAGTCTTCATTAAAGTCGCTCCGATTGGAAAATAAGAAACCCTTCCTTCAGGAAAGATGGACCAGGACGGTCTTGAGTGTGGACAAAGTCCAGCCACCGACGACCACATCCAATTATCCGACGTGCCATGAAATGGGCGAGCAATAAAATGATCTGCTCTCGCCCTCACTGAATGCCGGAATTCATCTGGAAAGGTACCACCACCACCATCACCATCAGTGTGGACTGTGGGCGGATAGGGAGGAGACAAAAAGTTCGATTTTGATTTAATTTTCTGGACGGTCCATTAAATAGGTTCGATGGGGAAAGTTTTGCGAGGGGCGGTATCGTTAAAAATGACTCCTCCGGACCGTGGATGATGTTTATGGGACGTTTCACGATTGACACTCGGTCCCCGGTTCCATTTGCGGCGGAGCTTACGAATACGATACCTCATTAGAAATTTATTGCAAAGTGGTCATCAAAAGTGAGGTGCGGGCGTAGGTTCGTTAACGAGTCCGTTTTAAGGGCCGCTAGGGAGTACCGTGCAGGTGTAATGGACCGATATCCTTATCCAGCAGATGACAGGCATCGAAGTTATCTTGTTATGGTGTCAGGAGTAAGAGGGGGGGGGGGGGGGGGGGCATCTGATGTCTGTTTGGCATGCGGGCTGCCAGGCTGAAGATGCAGTAATTAAGCTAAACTGAAATTTGAAGTTTTGAATGAAGTTTGAGGTAAGGGAAGGGATTGGGTGTATTTTTGGGTTCGTTACGAGAAAGATTTGACCAATGGTGGTCTGCATGAGCGGCCTCAGTCAGTAGAATATATATGAGAGAGGGAAAAAAACCCACTTAAGTTAGGACTCATGATAAATTAAGAGATTTAAGTGACATTGTGAACTAGTTCATTTCTTACAGCTCCTAATTGAACTAGTTCAGTTGTGAACTGTACGATAGTTCCTTATTTGTCAATTTCTATCCCATCCCCGTTCATTGCGACGAGGACCAAACATCAAACATCGCCTGAAGCCTTATTTTTAGACAGAATTCCAACGAAGTCCATTTGCCCAACGAAGTGTATTTTTGAAGCAAACAATATGACTTTCATTTTGAAATTTCTTCAACTCACTCCACCTTCAGTCATCTGACAACTTTTCTCATAATTTACCACCGTGCAGCATGTGGCCAGCTTCTCGCACCATATATCACCGTCCCCCGCAGAAAGACTCCCAATTGTCCAGCCAAATGTTTTCCTCGCCCATTAAGCCGCACGCCTATTCCGCTAACAAATTACGAAGAAAAAAAAAACAATTTCGTGGCAAAACAACTCCGCAGCAAACGAAGAACTTTTCGTTGAAACTGTTGAAAATTTCCATAATACAGCCATTCTGACAGTGGCTCATCAAGATCACCCTTAATGAAGACATCAGCCATCAAATCGCGCATAAAACATTCAAATTCGGTGCACCATACCCGCGCACACGCCCAACCCCTGGCTCACGGCTCATAGCTCAGTTTCTTATCGTTGCTTTGCATACGCCTCGACCTAGCTCTGCCTCACATCACTGGCTGCATATCCAATTAAGTCATAAAACCGTAACTTAGCCGATGAGCGTGGGGGGGGGAGGGGTAGCTTGGATCTCTAAGGCATTGTTTTAAGTGGTGACACAGCGCGCGGAGATGGCACACACTGTTTTGTCATTAATTAAGACCACTTAACGGCAGAGCCAATGGGCGACGAGCTAATAGAGTCATTAATTAGGGCACCGAGCACCGAGCACCGAGCACCGGCCCAACTGGTGGTGCTGAAAACCCAGGAGCGGAAATTATTGCCATTGCAAATGGCAAACGCACTCAGCCGTGCGTGGCACGATGGCCAGGCCCACTATCTCAAATCATAAATTTCAATAAAAAGTCCCGGGCCCACGAAAAATTATGAAAAATTGGAGAAATTCCGAGGAAATCCAGAGACGATTGCAAATGCGCGCGCGGAGTAATGAGTCCATTAACGGGACCCCGACGAAAGTCAATGCCGCAGCGCAGTGCTGTTTCCCCTAGTGTCCTCTTGACTGACAACCTCCTGGCGCTGGTGATGTGTCCGTGACACGTGTGAGTTTCGAGCGCAACAACCCTCTAGTGCAGGGCATCCTACAGCAGCAGAGCCACACTCGCAGTACACCCGGCCAACACACAGGGGTGACCTTCTGCGGAACTATTTTCGGTGAAATCAACGGTCTAACAAATAGCTTGGCGGTTGTAGCAATCATCGTAATGCATCTCATTAATTTTATTATCCTCATTGCGAGTGAGGGAGAGAGAGAGCGACGGTAATGAGGGGTCTTTACGGGTAATGCGCTGCAGCGTCCCCGGAGGACAATGAAATGTAAGCCACGCAAACAAAAGGTCGACAATTGTCGCAATGAACTGCATGCGGTAGGTCATTGTGCTGATGACGCTGCATGTTGCAGGATTTGACTCTCGAACATGACGAATGCGCCCGTTGTCCCCTGTTGAGAGGATGTTCAGCGATCGGTTACACACGCAATAACTTCCGAATGGCTCGTTCGTTCAAGATGAGTGCAATAATTGATGTTTAGGGGATTTTTCTATTTTGTGTTTGATTAAATAGTTGCAGCAGGAGTCGGGGCAGGGGAGAGATTTATGAAACACGCACGCTTCCGATGACGGCTGGCATTTGGTGGCTGACTGACTTTTGTGGTCAGCGCTGTTTCCGATGTGCGCACGGGACATTTTCGCGGTGAGATGGTTTCCGGAAGTCGTTTCTTTTGGTTGGTGAATTGATTCCCTGGAGGCTTAAATTAACCTGAACGAGTATCCCGCTGAGACCTTTAGTCAAGCAGAGGTGATTTGAGGGAAGAAGAGGTTTCCGGGTGACTCTGAGTGTAGTTGTAGAATTTTTAACTTAAATGGCTGACCAGTCTGAGCATTCAAGTGGCTTGCCAGTACAGACGTTTGCCATTTAACGTGGTGGCAGTGTAGTCGCCTGTCAAGACGCAAATCCAGCGCCACCTACCTAACCCCAAACTCTCATCTTTTCGTTAGTCGAACCTCAGTAAGCTAAATTACACGGCAGCCCAGTCACAATTCAGTGAATCCTGCCGCCAGAGAGTCCTTTGTCAAACAAGCCTCCTGCGAGTCAATTTGCGTGCTATTTAAGCGCTCTAGGCCACCCCCCTCGCTAGTTGGACTCCTAAAAATCTAATTGAATGGCAACCAATGCTGCAGCCAGTAAAGCCTCAAGCCTGTAATGCCTCAAATCAGTAAAGCCTTCTGGCAGACCCCTCTTCCATTGTAAACTCATAGCAGTCAGCATCTTGGTATGTAAGATGGGTTCAGTTAAGCCTTTCCGGTAGTCAAGCTCACTAACATTTAAACTGCTAGATAGTTCAGTTTTCTGCTAGTAAGGCCGGTTTAGCTTGTTGCCAACGAAACCTCCTACCAGTTAAAATTCCGGACAGGCAGCCCTCTAGTTGTAAAGCCTTCCTGCGGTAAAATTACCTCCCATGCCTATCACCGTCTTAACATTAAAATCAAACCTCTTGCCAATCAAACCGCTTGCCAATCAAACCCCTTGCCAGTCAAACCTCTTGCCCGTCAAACTTCTTGCCAGACAAACCTCTTGCCAGTTAAACCCCTTGCCAGTCAAACCTCTTGCCAGTCAAACCTCTTGCCAGTCAAACCTCTTGCCAATGAAGGCCCATTTTCAATCGAGTCTCGTAGCAAGTCCTATTGCCCGCGATTAATTCTCCAATCAGAGTTATGTCCTGTCAGTCCAGCTCCCTGCCATACCAAGCTCCCGCTCCATCATCTGTCAAGTCTCAGTCAGTCACATTGGTCGTCCAGCGTCCATCCAGTTAAACCTCCTAGCAATCAAAATATCTGCTCTCGAGCCCCTTACCAGTCAAGCCTCCTTTAAGTTAAGTATCCTACCAGCCAAGCTTCTTACTAGTTAAGCTTCCTACCGGTTAATCCTACTGCGTGGCAAATCTGCAGCCACTCAAGTCCACCTGTTGGTCCAGCCCAAAGCTAGTCAAGTTTCCGGCCAGTCAAGCGTCCTACGAGAACAGTCTCTTGCCTACGATTTCCATAAAGGATTTCAGACGATTTTCAAGAAAGGCTTGACTGAAAGACTGATGTCCCAAATTGGGAAGATTTTGTGAATGTCCCAAGCCATCCCCCAGAAAGGAATTAATGACCACAAGAGCTCCTCGATTAAATTAACAAATGAAGACGTGCCTTAAGAAGAGTATCTTGCGTCTGTCTCAATTTAGACTGCTCCCTTCCTTCAGTGAAAGCGCCCTCTCTCTCTCAGTCTCTCTGATTGATTCCACTTCCTCATCAAATAAATCCCGAAAAACCAACAAACGAGCTGACCTCCAACTCTACTCAGTCAACTGTCACCTAACCAAGCACGACAAGTCAGTCAACCAAACCGCCCACGCCACCGTTCACCCCCCCTTCCAATAGGCGACGTGCAATTATTTTCGTAAATGTTTGCATTTCCTCATTCGCACAAAGGATGGGCCGCTTCCCCAACCCCACACGGCAAAGTGATTCCAGGTACCCATCGTTATTCACACACAAGAAGGAAAAGGGCAAGAATTCCATCAACAGCCGCCCGGCAGGGACTACGAGTATGGATTGCTCCTTTGGACGTGGCCGGCCAAACAACACACACTGTCATCCTGTCGACTTAACAACCGAAATAACGTAACAATGGCATATAAATGTTTTATTTATTTGCTAGCCCATCACATACGCAATGACCGCCCGGTACACACCAGCACACACATACACACACACACACAGGTGCACACAGGCCAGGATCCATCAATTATTTGCGATCCATGAATGTGTTACGACGACGTCGCTGCAACCGTCTATAAGACAGCACCGCCACCATCAAAAACAACAACAGTGGCAGCAGGAGCTCGGAAGCGGACAATGATGGCTCTAAGGGACAGGAACCAGAACAGGACTAAGACGGCGAATACGAAGCCGAAGACGATGAAGGAATTCAATGCCGAAGTTCAGGTTTGTTTTTGTTCCGTGAAATGTTACACGTCCTGAAGGATATAAAAAATGACATAGTGGGAGGAGCGGGTGTACATATATCACCACCGCCAGCCAAAGGACACAACGAATGAGCAGCAATTTCGCAGACAATGTAAGGATACGCTTGTAAATGATATCCACCCCCCCCCCCCCAGATGTAAGAAGTGGTGTGTAACCTCGAGGTCTGGATCTATTTTAGCCAACTCCCCCCCACACCCTCATCAAAGCCCACAGCTCGCTGCTGCCAATGTGGCATGTAGTGTCCTTATTCCAGTCGATATATTTCATTTGTGTTTGCCCTCCCGACCTCCGTGTCCTGCTTTTCTTTCAATTCTCATTCACAACTCTGGTCTTTCGCTACGTCTTGGAGTTGTTTGTTACGTTGTCGTGGTCTCTCTTGCAATGTCTCCCTCTCTCTGCCGTTGTCTCTAACCCTGCTCGGGACTTCGTTACGTAGTCACGAGGACATTGTATGCTTTTTGTGCGGACGTTTCGGGGCGACTGAAATGGCTTTCGCAAGGCAGATGGAGTTCAATTGTGTAACTGGGAACCAATGCACGTAGCGATGGCGCGACGGCAAAGCGAAGAGAGGAGGAAGCTGCTCACTGGTGCACACGGGGCAGGACGAAACGGTCCTTGGGGTATATTTTAATGAAGTTTTCCAAACTATTGAACTATACACGCATTCACACCTGATGGGTTCACTTGACGGGTCATTTGGGGGCGTGCTGCGATGGAGGGGGTGGGACATTTATGGACGAATAATCCATCGAACGAGGGAATTGTTGACGACAATCTTGTGCGCGGGCGAGGTTCGTATTTCCTGTGAAGGACGAAGGGGGAACAGTGTGCCGAAGAACATACGGAAGAGTTTGTTGGATGCAATGAGTTCTTATGTGGAGCACAAGCAGAGGGGGTGGGTGTTGATTGGGTTCTCATAGATGCGGTAAAAATTCAATTGGTAACAGCTCACTTCGGCCACCTCTTGGCTCTGTGGCGGTCCTCCTTTCCATCGTGACTCTCCATCGCCATTCCTAACCTCCCCCCACCGCCAACGGACTGCAGCCTCTGTTGGCAATTAGATCTCAGTAATGAATCAGCATCAGCACAAGGACCACTACAGCCGACACCAGCCCTTAGTCCATTTATCCGTTATCGCCACGGTCACGTCAAATTAATGACAATCGTTCCCGCATGCACCGCAGCAATATACGTATTAACCTAATTTCCCCGAAAAAGCATTCCAATAAATCTCCCGATTATTACTGCATTAAAAATTCAATAATTTCTGCACACGCTCGCGGGCTAAGTGGCGGCTGGCCCCGCGCTGACCACTGTCCTCGAGCAGACGGCAACTATTATCATTGACTAAAAGCGATTATTTCAAACACCGTCGGCATTATGGATTTTTAAATCGGCGGTGAACACGGATGGCCGCCCCCGGTGGGGGCGGGCTGATTTTTGAGTTACAATATCCTAATGGGCGCAAAGCAGGGGACACGTCTAATAATTGGGCTTGCGAGTGGAATTATGCAGTGATCCTGGCGGGGATGGTTTTGAATATTTATTACGCATGCGGAACCACTAATTGGTTTCGATGTGCAGTATCATTTAGTGAAAGTTGTCCTCGCGAATTGGATGGGATTGGCTCTTAAGCGGCCCGATGATCACTAATCATGATGAAGGGTGGATAGATTTGGGCCAACATTCGTGTTGGATGAAGGAGGAGAGCATGATACAATTAGCGAGCTCTTTTGAGCGTGAATGCCCTTAGGAGTCAAAGAGATGGAATTTCTCATCAAACTGCAAAAGTCGTCACTTTGCTTCCAGGAATAACATTTACAGGGAAATTCTGTTCTTCAGAAGGAGAGCCTTGAGTCTGTGCCAGAAATGAGGGTAATATGAATTTCCCCTAAATTCAATTCTCGGAACGGGATGCTCATTAGGAAAATGTACAAGATATGAATCCAACATACAGACGGATGTTGGAAGAAGGCTACGTACGTACTTGATTTATTAAACCATTCTAGAACATGCCAAATTAATGTATTGAGTGCGCAAGTTATGTTTCTTCAAGGCAGGGAGCATGTGCAGGGGTCATGAGCCTCCCTTTTGGATATTCTTGGTCTTCTTGTGGCACTACAGTCCGGGTTGGACCTATGTCTCAACCAACATGCCTCTCCAGCAAGCACGGCCGGAGCAGTGGTGTCCCTCCGCTCTACATGGCCTAGCCATCTTAAGCGTTGTATCCGTAGACGCTTGACTAAGCGCATGTCAATAGAGTTCGTCGTTAAATCTTTTTCTCCAGAACTTTTCTCGCGAAAGGACTAAGGGCTTCCTCATCCGCTTTTAGCAACATCCAAGTTTCGACCCATTTTACCCGCTTCTGCTTCAATGCCAGCAAACGCCTCATTGACGGCTCGCAGTGTTCGTCCAATCACGACAATGTCAGGACCTTGCCTTTATCAACAGGAGAGCCAAAGCGGGTATTCGCTTAGCTAAGCAGACTATTCTACCAGCCAGCATACAGCCACAGCCAGTCCACAAGCATGACATTCGCTCTCTGCAGGAAAATGTCCCTTAGCGGAAACGTTAACCAGTCTGCATCGCATCGAATACCGGAAGAAGGGCGATTTTCATTTCTCCCTCACATACTTAGCGCCCAAAAGAAGTAATACAAAACAACAGGTTACAACATCTATGTTGAGTTCAAGTCCTTGGCAACCTACTTTGTTGGGCAAATACCCGCCTACCGAAAGTGTTACATGACGTGAAACTCTAACTTTGGTCAGTATCGTCATACGCAGAAAGGATATCACATCGATACTCGAAGAGTTCTAGAATTTCGGTATGAATGGCTTTGTAGGTGCATTTGTTTCCATGATAACCCATTTTTGTATCCTTTCCAAGTACTCCACTGTGTTGCCACTTCATTTTGCCTTTGAAACCGACATCACTAATATGCCAAACAGAGGACGACTTTATTGGCCAAACTTCAAGCTCATTCCTCTTAAACCCAAAATTAGAGTTTTCCAAAAGTAGACACAATTACGGTAGACTGAAGTATGTTTGAGTAAATTGCATCATTCCCAAAAATCCCCCACTCCCACCTCCGATCCACAACATTCCCTTAAATCTTTAAGGACAAACAACATACCCAACCGCATCGTCCCACAAGAACTCAGTGAATTAGCAATAAAATCCAACCTGCTCAAATCAAATATCAACAAAGTACAGCAATTCTGTAAAATTCCATCGTGTCCACCTCAATCGCCACCCTCCTGCTGGCACTGTCCGGACGAAGAGCTTCGAAACAATTTCCCCAATTACACATGCATTCACTCCGCATCATCCCTGCGGCAGTCGAATGCACTCATTTACTTGAAAAGGACAAAACAACGCACATTCCAAATGAAATTACGATTTCAAAAGCGACCCCCGCCCACGCGCACAACACACACACACACACACACACACTCAGAGACAAAGAGATGTGCGGCAACCACTTAAAGTCCTTTAATGGGTATGATAATTTAAAATCATTAAAGCAGAAACTTTAATTAGTTTTCCATTGCCGGGGGGACACGCAGACGTTCCTGCTCGCTGTGCGATCCACGACGAATGCAGGGGGAATCGTCGTCGCCGTCGTCCTCGCCGTCGTCGTCGTCTTTCGCCTCGGGTTGTCCTTTCTTGGGCGATACAAAGATAGATGTTCCTGAAAAAGGACTATGAGTCTGTTCTGACACATTCCTCCATGGCAGCGGCCACAAGGAGGGTGCTTCTGTGTCCGCCCTTTAAAGTCGTAATCATGGCAACAAACGTCATTTTGCCGGGGATCTGGTCGGTGGTGTTTAAAATGTTTTTTTTTTCCATCTCCAGCCACTGGGGTGGGTTGGCGGATGACAATGACGACACACAGGGAGGGATATCAGATGTTCTGAATTCGAGGTGGAAACGGTGTTGACATTTAAAAATGACTCCGCCTGACGCATGGCAGGATGTTTGGCGAGACGTTCCAAGGTAGATCGCTAATCTACCGTCTGAGTGACAGTTTGGCTTGTTTTGTTTTTTTTGTTGTTGGGAGAAGTGACAGGAACCGCACAGTCCATGAGGAGAGAGATTTATGTTATTTGTGATTGTTGCAGGGGATGGGGAATGGATTCAGTTTGAAGGAGGAGATCGAAAAGAAACGACAAATGACTATTATTTTGGCTAAAGCCGAAGTCATTCTAGAGAAAGGTTGGACTTCATGAGAGACAGACAAGATTCAAGAAGCCATGTTGCAATTCTGACTGTATAAAGTGACCAAACTGCCAGGTCCCGAAATGCTGAAAATTGTAAGATGTTCAAAAACTGCTGCACTTCTGAAAAGCCCAAATTGTCGAATGTACAAAATGTCCGATATGTTGCCGGACTAAATCAGTAAAATGTCGAAATTCCAAATTGTCCAAAATCTTGAAAGTTCAAAAATCCTATTCTGTCTTCTTGATGTCAGATTCCTTGTCTCAATGCAGCCAACAAATGTCATGTTTTCAGGACACTTAGGACTAAGTTTTTGACCAAGACTTTGTGCCTCCAGTTCATGTGTTTTGACGGGACCGTTTCATGTTTAAGGCCGATTTGACACGTTTTTGAAATGAACTTATACAAGTAACTGAATGCCATTGAGTGACTTAGAGTTTTCGAGATATGTTTCAAAAATGTCCCTTGTGAACAGACGCTTTCTTCTCTCTTAGTAAATTTTTAAAAATTTACCAAGCAAATTCATGCTTTTTGGATAACAGATTGTTCCCTTTACAATGGACTATCACCGTCCGTTTGGTTTCTTCCGCTTTCCAGGTATTTTTCATACTTCCGCTTCTAGCAACGAGTTGTTAGTAGTTTGTTCAGATTTCTGCCTGAAATTTGGGTCATTTCTTGGGACAATTGTTACATACTACTTATGTGGCTTCAAATTGGAAGCGAAAAGGACACCGACTTACAGTTAAAAGGTGGTCAAGCAGTTTCATTCTTCTGTGCTGCTACCTTGGCGAACTGACAAGTGGATATGTCTTGTTTTTAAATACCTATTGAACTCTCGTTCAACTCCTCTGTTTTTTTTTCACAGCAGTAATTTGATCTTGAAGAGGCGAGTTCTTCCTTTAGATCTTGGAGAGGCAAGTTCTTCCTTTCAAGCTTAAATTTCGACATTCAGGGTTTACCTTTAGCCCTATATGTACAAGCTTTTTAAAAAAAGCTAATCGTCCTGGCTGGAGTGCATTTATGTGACAGTCTTGCTTTATTTACGCTCCTCAATCTTTCGTGTCTACGGAATAGATGTTTTTCGGTACATAACTGTGTTGAAACCCCGTGTTTCAAATTGTACCATCCTCACACATTGTAACAGACTACGATGGACATGGACCTCAATTATCCTTCTTTTGGCAACTCCCTCCAATCGCATACTCCAAGTTGTTTCAATGCCTTCTGCATTTGTTCTCTTACGAGCTGACCTAAGAACTTGGACTCGGAACTGTGCTGCTTATAGGCTCTATACGGACTGCCTGTCTTAAGCTCTGTACCTTAAGATAGTCATGGTGATGTACATCTCATTGTATTGGTCTTAAATGTCTTATTCCAGACAACATCGAGGTAAACAGAATCACAACTCAAAATTCGTACGCAGACCCTTCGCCAAGAGGAGACATGCTTCTTCATACTATTTCGTCTTGCGCTGTAATTTCGGTCATATAAGGGAAAAAAAATTGCTTGTGGGCAGGATCAGAATGGTTAGGGTGTTCTGCATTATTTCTGGGCACAATTAGCGAAGCTTCAACTAATGCCGTTTCGCTCCCGATTCGCTGGCAAATGTGGACGAAGATCTTGCCATGACAACCTCAAAGTTCTTGATGGCCCTTGTGATTGCATGTCCCAGGAAATCTTGTGGGTCAACTTCCTTGACGACTGCAAACCCTTAAGATTTCTTTCAGTTACCGTTTTACCAGCAAACATCTCATTGACGACACCCTGTGTTCGTCCAAATCATCCACGTAAACTTATAGTGAACCCAATTCGTTCAATTTTGGAAAATGGTTCCGCAAGAGACGACCAGTGAGTTTCTTGAGAATATGTTGAGAAAGTCGCACAACAAAAAAGGCCTCTTGTCTTAGACCTCTCTTCGTTACCGAACCTTGGTTTCATAGGCAAGATGGTTTTGTTTGGCCTTTCGTAATATTCACAGGGATTCACAGGCATGTTCTTCTACATCGAAACTCCTTCTTCATCTTATGGCGCTACAGTCCGGGGTGATCCTGGGACTCAACCAACATGCCTCTGCAGCCAGCACGGTCTTTCGACACCTGCTGCCAGTTGCGCACTCCAAGTTGTTTGTGGTCCTTCTCCACTTGTGTGCGCCACCTTAGCCTAGGCCGTCTTCTGTTGCGTTGTCCCAATGGCTCAGATTCGAAGACTTCGGGCGGGAGCAGTGGTGTCCATACGTTTTATATGGCCTAGCCATCCTAAGCGTTGTATCCGAAGACGCTTGACTAGGTGCATGTTGCTGTAAAGCCCATAGAGTTCGTCGTTAAATCATTTCCTCCTCCCAACGCAGACAGGACGCCACATTGACGGCTCACTGTGTTCGTCCAATCACGTCGATGTCGTCGGCGTAGGCTTGGAATTGAACTGACCTTAGAAAGATTGTGCCTCTGCTGTTGACTTGTGAGTTACGCACGATCTTCTCAAGGATGGTGTTAAAGTCACATGACAGTGCGTCACCTTGTCTAAAACCTTTTTTGACATTGAAGGTCTCGGTGAGTTCGCTACCGACCTTGACGGAGCAGCGAGAGTTCTCCATCTTCATCATACACAATCTGACGAATTTGTTAGAAAATGCCAAAACTAGACATGGCACTGTATAGCTCGTCTTAATGCACACTTTCGTATGCGGCCTTAAAATCGACGAATAGGTGGTGAGTGTCGATTTGCACTTCTTGGGTCTTTTCCAGGATCTTCCGTAGTGTGAAGATTTGGTCGATGGTGGACTTCCCTGGCCTAAAACCACACTGATAAGGACCTCTCAGGTTGTTGACGGCTTCAGGCGTTCACACAATACGGCAGAGAGAGAGAGAGATTAAGGAGACTAATCCCTCGATAGTTGGCGTAGTCGAAGGGGTCTCCTTTCTTGTGGACCGGACAGACGACGCTGAGATTCCACTCATCTTTCATGCTCTCCTCCGACCATATCTTACAGATGAGCTGGTGCATGTACCCAACCAGGTCATCTCCAGCTGCTTTAAGCAGCTCTGGGAAAAGTCGATATTGCTATCTTGACCTCGTCCTAGTCGGGGGGACGGAATTCTTACCTATCATCGTCCAAATTGATTGGAACATTCTGCCTAACAGCGGGGTTTGGGCCGTCATCGCCCTTTAAAAGTCTGCAGAAATGATCTTTCCAGATTCTTTCCATCACTTCGACAGCGCGCTTCTCATGCTCTCTCTTTTTCCTTCTGACAAGCCGGTTCTTTTCCCTTCTTTTCTGTTCGTAGAGCTTAGGAACAGCTCTTGTTGCTCGATGCAACGTTGCCTTGTTGACCTCCTGCTTAGCTGTATGTGCCTGCTTTGCACTCCTCGTCTAACCATGGGTTCCTCCTGGGTAGTGGCGTAGGCTATTCTCAAAAGCGACCAGCTTTAACCCAATGGAAGAGGCGAAGCAATTCATTTGAACAACGCTTGGCAACACACCTCCACGGCGACAGGCCAGAAATTCCGTGAGCTTGGTAAGGATGTCTATACGCTTCAAGTGTACACGCCGTCACTCCATGACGAACGATTTTTCCAGTGAAAAGTTTGTCACAATAAACTTAAGGCAGGTGAGGAGATTTACGGTCAGAAAGTGCAAGGAAAATACATTTTTGAGAGAAAAACAGCCTAAAATAAAATATTAGACATCAAATTTCATAGATGTTAACAAGCTTCACAACCGAAGATCCAGCTCCAACCTGACGACAGCTCTATTCAAATGGCCCCCTCTCTTAACCCTTGAGAGGAAGCCATAATTGAGACTAAGTTATCATTGCCACCCAACAAACAAAAGATTAGAATGCAAATTTTGAATGAAAAAGACGTATCCCCTCGATAACAGAGACATAATGTTCCCCCCCAGTACAGAATATATGCTTCATAACCAGCCACTTAGTCTCACTCCATTCGCCGGCAGTAACCAACAGGAAAATGGCTCGTCATCGTAACCGGAACGACTTCCATCTTATCGCACTGCCCTCCGCCTCCAGGCCCGGCCAGATGGCCCTTGGACAGTATTCAAAATCTTGCCATGCGTCTGTTTTATTATCTCCTCAAATCCAATAACCATCACAAAGACCTCCACCCCATGCAGCCATACGCTGCTGCCTCGGTCCCTTTGGCACAACCGAGCGATCCGCCTAATCTCAATAATTATGTAAACGATTTCCATATCCTTTCAGCAAACAAAATCCTCTTTCATCCTCATGACCAGAAGGCAGTAGACAACAGGAGCATCAGACAGCGGAGCGGGCAACGGCGGGCGGTAAAACGAAGAGCGCACTTGAGACATGAAAATGCCCGCTTTTGAGTTCAGCGTTTGTTACCTTTTCGACGGTTAATAGTTAACCGCTCAAGGGTTGTTTTGTAGTCGGACATGTAGTCATTTTGTTAACTATTATCGGGCAAATCAAATTTCGCTCAGCGCAACGCACTCCCAGGGGCGGGCGGGCGACGGTGCTCATAATCCCTCTGACACGTGCTTCCATCGCATACCGAGCTGTAAGTCGGTGCTGCACTGTGTGTCCTGTCAGAGATTGCGATGGGTGATGGATTTTTCGAGCGGAGGAAACGATGATAACCAACTCAGCCACCACCACTGGCTGCCGCCGCTGACAACATGCGAGAGCACTTAAAGGATCTGCCTGCGTGCACGATGAAGGGACGCAATTTGTGTTGTTTTTTGGTTTTCGTACCATCGCGAAAATCCAAAGCATGTGGAAATCGTGTAATCCGTTCCCAGATTATCGCGGCGACAATATTTAAATTGATTGCTTGAAAATGCAAGTGAATGTGAAGGGTGAGGGCTCCGGGGGACACCTGCGTGAGATGTTTGAAGGGAGACGCAGGGACTACAGTTGGTTTTGGTAAGTTTTTTGGACTAGAAGACAGAAAGTCAATCTTCTTTTTAAAACAGAACTTATTTGAGGCAGGAAAGTCGCTTGTTACTTGGAAAGACTGAAGCTTATTGAGTCCTGGAAGGAGGTAGAGGCATATGATGATGAGTGAAAGATGTAGTCTTTGCTGGGTAAGTTCCAATAGCACTTCTGAGTACTATTTCCATATGTTGACTTCCTACGTCGACTCCGAATAGTGACTGTGAATTACGAGTGCGACTAAGTCAGGGTGGGGACTCCGAATGACGATTCGATCTGACGACTTTTAGTGGTGACTTAGAATGGCGATTCCGAATTTCGACTTCCTTTTAACGGCTCTAGATGGCTACTACGAATCTCTGCTCTAAGGCACTTTAGCATGTTTCCAGTGCCGACGTAAAATGGTGACCATATGAGCAGGGGACTTCATATGAGCACCTCAAATTCCTACTATGCCTTGTAACTCCGAAAAATAAATGTGACGAGTTATTTCTCATTACGACTTCGAATGACTATAGAAATTAGATACTTTGAATGGTGATACCTAATATCTACTCCGAATGGTGACTCCGAATGGTGACTCCGAATAATGCTACTAACCAGCGACACCGAAATTTTGCTTTGAACGAAGACTCCGAAAGGTGGTTTAATAAAAAACCGGAGTCATTGAATCTCGACTCTGAATAAAGACTCCGAATGGGGCTCAAAATTTAAACTGAAATCATGGCTCCAATCTGCGAACCCGTATATCCCTGCATACCTTCGTGTGTTGCCATAGAGTGCTGGGTTTGAGTTCTGACTCTTTATGTTGACTTTGAATAGTGACTCCGAAATGCCGATATCGGACGTCAATGTTTGAGAGTTGTGTGTTTTTTTTTCAAGCGCTAATCTTCCCTCCTCGAAGGGGGTACATTTTGCAGAGGAATTCATTACGATGTCCAACCTGAACAGTCGAGAAAAAAAATTGATCTTGGCGTGTGTTTGACGGTTCGGTGGCCTGAATTCCAGACACCGCAGCTAGCATAGTCCTGCGCTCAAGCTAAGTGTTAAAAGTTTCACAGGTCCCCTTTCTTTAGAGTCGAAGAGAGATTGGAGAGAGAGAGACAGTTAGCCGCAAAAGAGGCAACAAGGTAGAACACTAACTTAAGGTACTCCATTCCTGACTGACTACCTCGAAACTATCCTTCTCCCCAGGCCCGCCACGTTCCTTACTCATTACATACCATACTTAGGCAGATTTATTGTCAACTTATATTTCCATCATAGGTCCATCCCATCGGTTCTCACTCTCTCTCTCTCTTCAGCACCATCTAATCCCCTATCGCCCACAACGAGCGCCATTTTCCCGCCGGGCCGGCTCCGAGAGGACACACCTTCGGTAAGCCAATTCGAATCGATTGTTCTCGGCTCACGCTCTGCCGAAACCGCTTTACGATTTCCAATTTCGGGATTTCAATTTATTTCGCGCGACTTAAAAGCCCATTAAATCGGCCAAGTGTGTCGTTTCGCTTTCGTTTTATGAACCCGCCCACCGCCAGCGGGCCTTAACAAGCTTGTGCAATGCGGTCCTACCACACATACCCGCAGCACAACAACAACATGAAGAAAGTGCCTATCAAATTAATTTATCTTCCACGTCAATATTTTCGGCAGTTCGCCGCGTTCTTTTTTTTCGAGCTCCCGTTCCATATGACACTTAAACGAACACCTCCCACATGATAGTCATGTTCCTAGTTTGAGTGTATTTTGATTTAGGCTTCAGGCCTCATATACCCCAGCGGCGGTGGCAGCAGCAGCCCAACCACAACGCGGCTCTTTTGAGTTTACGGCCGAGCATAAAGATAAACCACTTTCGCTCAAAAGCGATATTAGGACGTCGTCGTTGTGTTGTTGGTGTCAGTGGCGGGGGGAATGGGTTGCGAGTGAGCGAACAAACGCGTGGGTGCTTGCGGCGTGGAAGGAAGAAAAAAAAATCAAGGCTGTAATCTTTATTAGTCCAAAAAGCTTTCACTTCCCGTGGCGGCGACGGCGGCAGCGGTGGCGGTGTTGGAGTCTTATTCTAGTCGGAAATACCTTAACCCCATAAAGTCTGCAATAAAACGTATCCAAAGCACCGGGCCTGCGAAGGAACTTCTGCGTGATGACGAATTTCCATTTATTCATCATCGCTCATTACGAGGACGGTACGCGTACGCTAGCGAGTGAGCAGACGCTATTTTAGACCCGTTTTATCGCAGTTTTCTACCCTAACGCGCACACACGCGCTGATGACGGCTTACATGCGCCTATCTTAAGCGTAGGACATTTTTCAAGGGTTCTGAGGTTTCCGCTGACATTTAAACAATCTTTTGGGGCACATTTAAGGTGGTTGTATGAACATATGATATTTATGAATGTCAAGGAATCGGGGAGTGTTAAGGTGGGGGAGGAGACAACGCGACGTTGTGCTTGTTTTTGAAGGGGTCCTGGATTTGTTTTAGAAGATATCTTGTTCGAAGATATGTCAAGACGGGTGCTAGGATGACAAACTCCTTCCTGAGGAATCATTGAGAACGGAAGGCGGTGAGTGATGTGGAAGCCGACATCTGTGTTTGGTGACAACAATTTGAGTCATTGAATGACCGTTTGAATGGAGACTAAAAATTCATACTCCATATAACAAGCTGGATGACCACTCCGAATGGCGACTCCGAATATAGATTTCGTGTAAAGCGACATACACATGCATGCTTATCGCCATCAACATAACATAATACCTCACTCCTCCTTCACTCCAAATAAAGAACTCCGAATGGCGAATTTAAAGATTGACTCTAAACTTTATGTGGTCTTCTTAGTGTCAACTCCGAAAGATGAGTTCAAGCATCCATTCGACGAATACCTACTCCGTATGGCGACTCGACATGATAGTTTCGACTGACGATTCCTTGTCAATTTAGAAACTTTGAATAGTGACTACGCATGGCGACTCCAAACGGGAACTCCGAAGGGTAACCGTGAGTGGTTACTCTTTGAGGGTACTTCGACTTCAATTAAGAATGGAGATTCGTTGTAACACAACACGATGAAGACATCTGACACTTTGACTGCATTCAGTCAATCGGGAGAGACAACAAATGATAACTCCGAATGACTACAATATGTCTGTCCCTTTCACCGCTTCCTGTATATCGAGGGGCAGGACCACGCAATTTGATACAGGGTTATTTGGAGCGACTCCGAATGGGGACTCCGAATGACTACTACAAGATGTATGTCCATTTGACCACATTCAGTAAATCGGGAGAGACGGATCTTAAATATATGATAGATATCTGTTAAGAGCGCGACTCCGAATGGTGACACCGAATGCGGACACCAAACTGATGACCGAATGATGACTCCGAATGACTGCTACAAGATGACTGTTCCTTCGACCGCTTCCAGTATATCGAGAGATGTAGGGCCACGCAATTTGGTAGAGATTTATTTGGAGCGACTCCGAATGGGGACTCCTAATGACTACTACCAAACATGTCTGACCCTCTGACCACATTCAGTTAATCGGGAGAGACGAATCTTATGATAGATAGTATTTGTTTAGAACACGACTCCGAATGGAGACACCGAATGGCGACACAGAATTATAAACCCGAATGGCGACTCCGAAGGACTACCACAAGATGTCTCTCCCTTCCTGTATATGGAGAGAGGGAGGGCCACGCATTTTGATAGCGAGCGACTCCGAATGATGACTCCGAATGGTAACTCCGAATGACTACCTGATTTTACTACTTTTTATCACGAATTGCGACCGCTAGTAACACAGCTAGATGAAAACTTCTATCCATTCTGAAAGGGGCGCGAAGTCTTTACTTAGAGGGCAGTCACTATGTTGCGTCCATTTTGATATTTGTTCAGAAGATAGAAATACAATGAAGTGGTCAGGTACAGAAAGACATAAAAGACTTCTGCGACTCATGCTGAGGTCTGCCAAAGCATTTGGCTTGAGAATTGAATACATTTGTTTCAATCATACCTAAGTTATATAAGAATGGCGGAATGTAAAGTCAACGCACCATCCCTTCAAGTGATCTCTATACAGTCAAGCCTTTCAGCTGTCGTTCCACTTAAGAAGTCTCGAGTGTCCCTTTTTGGGCTACAGGAGCCGATGACATCCGCCCCTTTTCAAATTCAACAGTCATAAAGAGGGTTTCAAATGTCCACCGATGACTACTCGTCCAGGAATGTTACTTATCCCTCCCAGAACACCCGTAGGTCCCCGCCAAAGACAATCCGTCATCCTGGCGACACTAGACTCTGATATCCCATCGATAACAAATAACTAGGAGTCACACACGCACTCGCCTCCAGTCGCTAATGAAGATACAATCGCGCGTCCCAAAGGACTCCCTACCGTGCAGCCGGCGCTCCCGAACAACATTAATCCACCCGACCGAACGGAGATGTGTTTTATTACTTGTTTACGTCATAAAAAAAAAACTGCATGCATGCTACTCCAATGACTTCTGTGGTCGTCCTTGTTTCACTGGAAAATTTGCTCTCATTAAAAGGGACACTTGTACCTGCACATGATTGGCTCAAAACACTCTCTAACAGCACTGAGAGAAAAGGCAGCAAAAACAAAAAAAAACATAAAAACAAGAACAAGGACCTTGCTTATGGCATAAATGTCAGCATCTGATAAGATCATTAGTTTCTAAAACACGACCCACTCAGCACCTGCCAGGATATGCCTCGTATGTGCGTTTTGGACGCAGCCGAGAGCAGCATTGTGTTCCATTTTAATTATCTTTGTTAATTTCTCAACATTTTGTACGGTCTTGTGTGTGCACGCCACGAGGAGTGTGGAGGAACACACAATGTTAATTGCATGCATTCGGGAACTGCACAGGAACAAAGGGACATTTTCTTTTGTTCGCACTCTGACTGCATGCGTGTACAGTGGTTGATGGCTGGTGGGTGGTGAATTGTTTTCGAGAGAAAATCAAAAATAAGGGAACTGCCTTTCGAAAAGTGATTTTGAAGATTAATTTCGAAAATGAATATGTGGCGGAAGTCGGTACAGTGAACTGTGAGGGGTTGGGGGGGCATGAGGGGATAGCGGAGGGGAGATGGAAAATTGCACATGCACTTTAGTGCGTACTGCTGTGAACTGCAGATGTGCGTGCAGTGTTTCAAGAGCAATTATACGCATTTTCGAAGTGAATTGGTTTTAATGGGCATTCGAACAAAGAGCATGTGCGTTCCTCAAAATGGAGCTCCATGAGGACGTATGTAAATCTGAGGGCAACCTTGTCTTGAGGCTGGCAGAACATGGCGTTGCATTGTTCTCGATGATGCTAACGAGGCGTGAATAGGATTGAAATTAAGGTCGTTCTGAAATAAATGGGTCTTGTTTCTGCAGATGGTGTGGTACTGAGGAGGATGGTTTGTGAAAGCGTGACAACACTTTAGTGCCATGGGCTACTCAAAATTTCTTTTAAATTGGACGAGGAACATGCATTTCCAGTTCTGCACAGTGCGGAGTGGAACCGCTTATTGTCATGGCAATTAATGGAAGTGGGATTAGGGCCGGACTTCAAAGAAATGCGAATTTTCAAAGACTGTCGACATTTTCTCTCACTTTTCGTAGCAGACCCGAAAGAAATGTCCACTCTATGGATAATTTGATAAGATATCCTTGGTTTCTATACACAAGCAGTCTCCAATTGACATGATTTTAACTTCGACAGAGTGTAGGCCCAACTATTTCATCTCTTAAGCAAACAACCAAAAAATTAATAACTCTCAAAATCACCCCTAAATTTCGAAATACATGATGGGAGATGAAAAAGAAATCCACCATCAGTTCTGAATGCTTAACAGAGTCCTTCAAATATGCGTACCACTGCCGCCCGCTTCATTCCTGCGTCAAAGGACGTTTCTTTCCATCCACTCATTGTTTGTCATTCTTCCGAGAAAATCGAAAAACAAGTCTTTGTTACATCACCCTGTAATGTACACGTGTCTTCTGTTCACTCACACTAGTCATCAGCAAATTCACTTAGAAATTAAAAATCATCACGCCACCACCACCGGGGTTGACATGTGATCCTTTGTTTCAGTTGCAGTCGATTCTTCTTTGGCTGTCGGTCCTTTCAAGGTGCATCCGATACAATCGATTGCAGCACATGATGGCGAATCTGTGTCTACGGGGTAAGTGTGTAGTCGCCACCCTTATTGTGCACTCCTTGTTGACGCAAGTGCATCAGTTCTCGCGCGTATCACTCGTGCGTGACTAATGCAATCGCAGCAGCCGGCACAGAAAAAAAAAATAAATTCCAATTTCGGCACAACCCCGCCGGTGCTTGACGACAGACTATCGTACCGCCCGCATTGTGAGAGTGCAGCAAGCTGTTCATCGTCCGCGTCGACTAGTCAACCCTTACATAGATGCTGGGATTTAATTAAGCAAATTCCATGCAGAATCGTGCGTCATTTGCATTTTGCTCCTTAAAGTGGTCGATCATCATCCCTCCCATGTCAAACCTGTTGTTTCACCGCCCACTCCACGGATTCCTGGCGAACTGTCAAAGTCTCATTAAAAGTCCTTTTTAACGCTGAACACCGCTTGAATATATGAAAAGTCAATGTCGAGTTCAATTCGGAAGCAGGCAGAAACGGATATCATCCCCCTGTCAACGGCCGGGTTCCTTGAACCTCATTTTCAAATGCGTCTGCCATCAGTGGAAGGGAGCAGGATGTGAAAGGGTGGCAACGAAGGGAGGTAAAAGTTTGCATCAAAATTAAAGAACTTTTCGCCGGGGCACAATCACCTTTTACCTCTTGCCGCGTCCGTAGGTCGCGTTCGTTTGAAGAGAGCGCGCCATCAAACTATTTGATATGCGAGCCCGGAATTAACGTGGCTGATGCCTTTTTAAATAGAATCACGTACTCTAATTATTAACAGGATCAAAGGGAATTTCCTCCTGTGCCGGGCTTTGGCGGCCGACTGCGTGTGTGTGTCTGGGGGCGGGGATTACCTCGAGTCGGTTCTGCGTTCATATTTTACGATTTTTTCTCCGCTTTTTAATGCAGCGAGCCTTTAAGGCAATCAAGCCAAACGAAAAGCCACAATAACTTGAAATTATCGCAGCAATGCGGAGGTAAAAATAATTTGTTGTCGGGTTGTAAAATGCTTTAAGTTTCGGGGCGAAACGAATCCACAAGGGATGATATGGTATGCCAACCGACGTCACCGCCACCACAGCAGGCCACCAGCAGCCGTGGTGTGATTCCTGATGTATTAATTTAATTTTTCATGTTTAATTTGGGTAATGCGGGGGCATTTGTTCGAAGTTTTCTGTTGGGGGCGCGATGGATGCGGAGTGTAGAGTCGGCTGTGGGGGTGGTGTGGCTACAGTTGATTTGTAAATAGACCGCAGGGAGTACATTTTTTTCGAGCTCAGGAATTCCTTTGACGTGGTGTGCACGATTTGGAAGTGGAAACTTTTGGGGTGAATTTTTCATTGACTTTCAGGGATGTCTCACTTGAGTGATCAGCGATTTTAGAATTTTCGTTCAAAACTAGACCACTATGCGTCTAGAAGGATTTCAGAACAAGCCTTTTGTCGTGGAAAGTGTGTTTCCTTCCAGTTGCCCAAAACAATCATGTCCAAGACACTCGCCTCCATGGATATCGAGTGACAGCCGCTAGCATCCAAAAGATTACTACATTCGGTTCCAAGTCATTCTGGTCCACATTACAGGGGCCAAGACACTCGCATGCAAGGCCGTCGAAAATTCGATTCGATGGTCTTCACCAAACGAATTAAAATGAAACAGAAGCCGAGAGACGGGTGATGGCTGATATGAGAAAGCTGGTTCTTGACAATACAACTGATTCTTGCCAATGTAGCCGACATTCGATTCTCAATCTCTGCAGAAAGAAAAAGAAACAGACTTCATGTAAATATTTCGAATCGTTCACAAAGGGGGAACATGAAGGGGAAAGACGAACCCGGCAATAACACAATCATTGGCGAGGGAGTGCACATCTCACGGAAATGTCGAGAGCAGAAGAAAGAGTTCTTGGTCACCTGAAGTTCTCTGGAGTATCATTGAACCTGAGAGAGGAACATCAGCCTCATCAAACAAAGTCGCGTTGCTCTCCCTAACCTAGAGGAAAAGGACTAATGGGCAACGACACGAAATTGAGGTTCCGAAGCTGTGAGACCTCCAAGCCCAAGGGGCAACATAGTAGAGAAATGATGCATTCGTTGAGGTAGGACGAAACGAGGCTCAGCACTATTTTCGCTGAAGCCTAGGTCCACGATCCTCGTAAAGGCGTGATTATAGCGTAGGCTAAGTCCTCGCTGCCACGTTAAGGGTGCAATTGCCACTGAAGCCGTTTCCAAGGTCTTAGGAGTCTAGAGAAATTTACAGGACTTTCTGGTCCATGCACGAAGAAGACTTTTTGTTCAAGAAACCGTGCATTACATAAGGTCCCTGATAGGTCTTCTGATTTAAGATGTCGTCCTTGATCTTCCTCTTACAAAAGATGCGAAGAAGAAACCTCGAAGCAGAAGTGAGGAGGAAAGAAGGCCCAAGAGGAGCTTTTGAATTGAAAAGTTGCGGTCTACCCCGCCCCAAAGTTCAAGGAGAAGAAGAAGAAGTATGATACTCTAACGAAAGGATAATGGCAACGTAGCCTCAATATCTTGGAACAGACAGCCAAAGAGTTTCAAGAAATGTCGATGACTGGCATTAATTGCTCATCACTTTTGTGGAACAGCATGTTCGATGTGAAGCAGACTTCCAGACGCTGTTGGGGAACTGAGCCTCACCGACCATGCCTCCAATCAGACCGACAATTAAGAATTGTTTACAATTCAGGACTAAAGAAAACTCCCTTCCTCGGAATTCA